>CM018076.1:159706944-160947461 GCA_008658365.1 Alca torda | reverse complement strand
ACCCCCAGATCTCTTTCCATGGGACTGCTTTCCAGCCTCTTCTCCCCCAGTTTGTACATATAACTGGAATTACCCTGTCCCAGGTGGAGAATCCAGCACTTGTTCTTGTTAAATTTCATACGGTTGGTGATGTCCATCTCTCTGTTCTATCCAAATGACTCTATGAGGCCTCTCTACTCTCAAGGGAGTCCACAGCTTCTCCTAGTTTAGCATCATCAGCAAACAAATTACTGTACATTCGATTACTGAGTCCAGATTTACAAAAACATTAAAGAGCACTGGCCCTAAAATTGAGCCCTGGCTAACCCCACTGGTGACTGGCCACCAGCCTGATGTAACCCCATTCACTATAACTCTTTGAGCCTGACCTGTCAGCCAATTGCTCACCCAACGTATTATGGACTTGTCTAGCTGTGTCAGCAAGTCTCAAACAAGTTCAGGATCAGTTGGAAGTTTATCATCACCTCAGTCATGGTCTTCCAACACAGGGCTCCAGGCGTTCCAGGGCCCATTATCGGTGTTAAAGACAGAGGAGAAGAAGGTATTAACATGAAAGAAGGGAGGCCATCAAGGGAACATTGTCATTTATGTCCGATTTACATATATATGAGTGGAGAATTAAAAATTTACTAGTGGGAAATTTACTGGTGGGAAAAGAAAGGATTTTATCATTACTTCTGACATTAGCACTGGTCAGTGTGATCTCCTGTACCAAAAAATGCAGAGTTGGAGAGACACTTCTTCAGTCTTTTCTCATATAGGGCCTCCATTCTCCTTTAGAAAATAGTTTTTTACTACAATGAAGTCAAGATAAAAGGTATTTTAAAAATGGGATTGTGGGCAGTTTTTGAATATGCACTTTTTAGAGGTGTTTACTTAAATATCTGAAAAATTGTGGCTCCCAAATGTCTTAAATATTTTGAAATTTAATTATATTGATTCCCTAAGGGCCCTTTTTATTTATTGGAAATATATAGTGTTTGAGTTCTCTTACTTCATTAAATGCTTAAGAATACAGACCAATGATGAAATTACTGGGATTTTTTGAGGCACTGAATGCAGTTGAGACACAAGCCAATTGACCTTCTTGTGAAGCTCATAGATCTTCACCTTCTACACACATTGGTTGTTTAGCTGCTTCCTCCATCTAAAAGCGTTGCCTATCAGATGTCTCAATCTATGAATATCATGCAGAAAACTATAAAATATTACAGAAAATTTCTAAAGAGACAAGAATAATTCTGTCCTTTTATTCTTAGATTTCTTTTTTCTTATAGCAGTATGTCAGTCTGATGTAAATCAACTGTAAGTGCTTTCTCTTTCTTGACCCTTCCTCGTTACTTCTATTTGTGAGAATCCTGCATGTGCCCCTGTGCTGCTTGTTCTTGTTGCCATCACAGGACTACACTGTGATCATAAGTGGTTATAAAAAAAATTAAAACATTGAGGAAGGAGCCAAGCAGTCATCACAGTGTTTCTGTAACAAGAGAGATATGTGTAAATAAAAATAAAATCCTGATTTAATTAACTTGTTAGAGGAGAAAAAGGATTAAATACTGTCATCCAATCAGTCCTGTAGCATAAACTGAAATTTAAATTATGCTTCTTACTAACATAACTTAATACTTTCTGTCAGATACACATAGTGCTGTTGTATTTTCTATAGGTGTCTATTTTCTTAGCTGACTCTTAGTAAAGTAACTGCTCTTTGTTTTTTATAAAATTCCAGCTGTCTCAGTCTTATAACATCTTTAGCTCAGAAAAGTTGATCTTACCTTGTTTTATAACCCCTTTGATTATCTGTATAAAAATGAGTCTCAGTGGTGAAATCTGTATCTCGCAAGTATACATAGTTACGTTTTTGGTGAGGTCTGGTTTTAGAATACTTAAAAAAAAAAAAATCTTAAGACTTTTCTATTTTCTTTGGGGGAAAAAATGTTGTGGGTTTTTTTTTTTTCTCCTCTGTCCCTTCTAAGATAATTTGTAGTTCCTATTATTCAAGTAGTGCCCAATCCTGTACTCCTTTTAACAGCAAATGTCTACTGACTGTACAAGACTTTAGTTTGAGTGAGGACTGCAGTTCTGATACTCACAGAATTTACAAGCTATTTGACATTGTCTTATAATATTAAATTACAGTGTTGGCTGTTTTTATAAACACAATCAATCTCTTTCAAAATTAATGGCTTTGCTGTGGGGAGGGGTTACAAGGTGAATGTGCTTTCACTTCTTGATTAATTGGTGTCGTTAGTGGTTAACTTCCCTGATTAAATATCTATTTAAATACTTCATTTTAGAGACGGAATATCGTTTATTTTTATATACTTGTCTAATACCTGTTTGACTTACTCACTGCACAATATCATAGTTTACAGTTTGCATGGTACTTTAAATTTACAGTCTTTAGTTCAAAAGTTCATTTTTGGAGGCTACATCAAAAAATTATTATATTTGAAAAGAAGATTGTGCATCATGATACCTAGAATACTGATCCATCTCATCTCACTTGAGGCACTATACGGAAGCAGCCTATGTGTACTTGTACATTCCTTGTACTTCTGAACCCTTTGGAAGGGTGTTCATTTTAATAAAAACGTGCCTTTCTCTCAGTAGTGATAATTCAGATAATTTATCTCCTTAAACAGTGACCTAGAATTAGGGCAAAGTTGTAACGTGATTTTAGGGACCAGTATGAATCTCTTTTGAAAGGAATCACTGCTGCAAAAACAGCCTCTTCTACAGGGATTTAAATACCTGAGCAGCACTTCTAAGTCAAAAGGCCAGATAGGAGCTCAAAAATATGGATGCTGGAAATCTCTCAAGGTATTAAAAAAAAAACCTTCTCTATTAAGTAGAAACGGTTTGGAAAATAGACAAGCACTGAAAACAAGGCCTCAGGTTTCGGAAAGACTAGGAATACAGGCGGGATTTTGAGGGGCATAGACTTACAGACATATGAGATGATCACATGTCATCCTGGAAGCTTAATACGGTTTTTGTATACACTGTATCTATCTATATTTCCTTTTATTTTATTATTAATATTTTATTAAAGTAGTTTAGTTCTTTCTAAACTCATAAGTCTCTTATCTCTCCTCCTTTCTCTCCATGTGTGAGAGTGGGGGAGAGCATTTGTCGCCAGTCATTGACCAATTTGGCCAAAACCACGACACCGGTTAACCTGGTACATATTTCTAGATAAAAAACCCACATATTTCAAGAAGGATATGCATTTTCTAATCAACATTCTGACAGTGAGCTACCAAATAAACCAACTGCTGAACAACAAGTACTATCTAAGCAACATGAAATATTCTTGGAGTCAGTTCCTTGCTACATACTTTCTGTGGTGAAGCTTACATGAAGGACAGGGGACACTGCAACATATTGAACAAAAAGGGCAATTTGTTCTGAAATGCACTAAAGGATAGTTAGCATATAAATTGTTGTCATTAATTCAGTTCTGAAATCAATAAACTTACTCCCTCCTGAAACACGGGAGGTCAAGGGAATTGTATTTACTAAAGTAAATTGAAGACAATTTCTTTTTCTATCAGGGGAAATCTTCCATTAGCTAAACACAAAGTAGAGGGGAGCAATAGTTTTCCTTGGTGGGAAATATCCTGATAACCCGTGTGGGTCTTGCAGAACTTTAGCTGTTACAAGCTTCCTCATCTGTATATTTTCCTGGTTAATTATTTACCTTTTTATACAGTCTGGTAAAGTGTTCTTTGTTTTTCCAGATAAAAGGTTCTGTAATGTCTGAAAGTTGGAGAGTTGTCTGCCTTCATTTAGGTACTGTGTACGCTTCACTATTCTTCATTAAAATTCTTTTGACAACTTACTACATCTGGAAAAACCACATATCCTGGCAATATGCTGTGACCCAACAGTACACCGAAGAGGACCATATAGGAGTTCTCCTTATGTTGGGGATATATTGGGGCAGGTTTTGTTGGCACTTCTTAGCCTTATCCAAGGTGTATTTTACCTGTGTTTTAGACTGTGTCTCTTCTGGTACCATAAGTATGAAAACGTATATTTCATTGTTCATTGTTTTTCCTCGATTCCAAGGAACTGATAAATAGTGTGCCATGATCCTTGAGGAAATGGTTCTAGGAGCTCTGTAGTTATTTTATTTTTTATAACCATGAAAATTATTTTCAGCATGAACATGCTCTGTTTCATACTTATTTAAAAAAGACTATCTCATCTCTCAAGAAAGAAGAATGTACTTAGATTCAAATGAAAAGAAATGAAATAATTTGATTTTTTGAAGTATACTATATACTTTACATGTTAAATACATATTATTTTTTATTAATCTTATTTTCCAAGACCCTGTTTCATTCTCAGTATCTCTCATGGATCATATACTGTAACGTCTATTTTTGTATTAATTCACACCTCGAGGTTCCTGTCTCCAGTGCAATTCTTATTTAATCCCTACATAGGTTAAAATTCCATGGCCTTTGATGAGAATTTCTGTTTGACTATTATTAAATGACTTTGTCCTAGTAGAAAGATTCCTGTACTAGAAAACAAAACAAAAGAAAAAAACCAACCTCCTCACCACCCCCTCCTGCCACCCCCCCCAAAAAAAAAAAATTCCTCCCACTGTAAGTGAAGATCAGGTTCAAGACTACCCGAGGAACCTGAACATACATAAGTTTATAGGACCTAACAATATTTTACAGTTGGACTTAATGATCTCAAGGGTCTTTTCAAACCTAAATGATTCTATGGTTCTATAAGATGCCTCCCAAAGTCCTGAGGGAATTTGTGTGTTTTGCCAAGCCACTCTCCATCATATTTGAAAGGTCATGGCAATCAGGTGAAGTCCCTGGTGACTGGAAAAAGGGAAACATTGCACACATTTTTAAAAAGGATAAAAAAGGGAATCCTGGGAACTACTAATCTGTCAGCCTCACCTTTGTGCCTGGGAAGATCATGGAACAGATCCTCCTGGAAGATATGCTAAGGCACATGGAGGACAGGGAGGTTACTTGAGACAGACAGCATGGTTTCATAGAATCATAGAATGGTTTGAGTTGGAAGGGTCCTTTAAAGGTCATCTAGTCCAACCCCCCTGCAATGAGCAGGAACATCTTCAAGTAGATCAGGTTGCTCAGAGCCCCATTTAACCTGATCTTGAATGTTTCCGGGGATGGGGCATCTACATCTCTCTGGGCAACCTGTGCCAGTGTACCAACTGCTCACCAAGGGCAAGCCTTGCCTAACCAACCTAGTGGCCTTTTATGATGGAGCAACTACACAAGTGGACAAGGGAAAAGCTACTGATGTCATCTATCTGGAGTTCTTTTAGACCTTTGACATGGTCCTATACAACATCCTTTCTGTAAATTGGAGAGATATGGATTTGATGTACCCTCAGCAAGTTTGCAAAAACCAAGCTGTGTGTTGCAGCTGACATACATGAGGGACAGGATGCCATTCAGTGGGATCTGGACAAGCTGGAGAAGTGGGTCCACGCAAATGTCATGAGGTTCAACCAGGGCCAAGTGCAGGGTCCTGCACCTGGGTCAGGACAACCTCCGCTATCAATACAGGCTGAGAGCAGCCCCACATAAAAGGACTTGGGAGTAGTGGTGGATGAAAAACTGGACATGAGCTGGCAATGTGCACTCGAAGCCCAGAAGGCCAACTGTATCCTGGGCTGCATCGAAAGAAGTATGGCCAGCAGGCTGAGGGAGGTGATTCTGCCCCTCTACTCCTCTTTCATGAGACCCCACCTGGAATACTGTGTCTGTCTCTGGAGTCCTCACTACAGGAAAGACACAGACCTATTGGAGCAGGTCTAGATGAGAGCCACAGAAACAATCAGAGGGCTGGAACGGTCTCCTATGAAGAAAGGCTGTGAGAGTTGTGGTTGTTTAGCCTGGAGAAGAGAAAGCTCTAGGGAGAACTTACCCTATGTTGAGCCTTTCAAAAGTTAAAAGGGGCTTATAAGAAAGATGGGGATAAACATTTTAATAGGGACTATAACAATAGAACAAGGGGTAAAGGTTTAACTAAAAGAGGGTCAATTCACTGGAACACGCTACCTAGAGAAGTTGTGAATTCTTCATCCCTGGAAACATTCAAGGTCAGATTGGATGGGGCTCTGAGCAACCTGATCTAGTGGAAGATGTCCCTGCTCATCGCAGGGGGGTTGGACTAGATGACCTTTGAAGGTCCCTTCCAATCCAAACCATTCTATGATTCTAAGAAAGCAGAAAATTCACAAAGAAAAAAAAAAAATTCTTTTGATTCTATGATTCTATTAAAAAAACCCCAACTTCTGAACATGGGCCTGGACCCTGCTTGAGCAGAAAGATTGGGCCAGGTAACCTCCAGAGGTCCCTTTCAGCCTCAGCTATTCTCTGATTCTGTGGTTCTATGAGCTTCATTTCTGCAAATCCACATATACAGTTCACATTTGTCTATTTAGGGAATAAAAATAAATATCAAAACTTATAATTCAAACTGACGCTAAGGGTTTGTCATGGGCACTCCACACACTTGAACCTGCTGATAATATTTCATTTCCTGCTCCCATCTTGTGCTTTCTGCACCAAGGTGACATGAATATGACTCAACAATACATGACCAATGTAGTCATTTAGGGCTAGCTTCTTCTCCAATTATAAATGTCTATGCAACTCAGCCTAAAGTAGTATGTGCAGAAGTAGAAGTTATTTAGTTCATCCTAAAGTAGGCACCTAGATTTTGTCAGCTCAACACCATTGAGGCTGCATTCAGCTTCCTTGTTAAATTTCCATTTACTGTAATGGAAGATTAGACATCTAGTTCCCATTAAACCCTTGTACATATATTCTTAAACAAGGCTGTTGAAAATATGGGAGCTGAATTACCCCCCTAGGCTGTATAGACAATAGGAATATATAAAAAACCAAATCTGCTTATCCTAAACAGGGTATCTGGGATAAGTCAGGAAAATGCAGGTCAAAAATGCATTCTGTATTTATTCTCTGTAGGGAAACCAGCCCAGGTACAAATATCCTCTCTGAAATCTATGAAGCTGAATGGCTGTTGTTTGATACTTAGACAAAAGTCATGTAACCAGTAATCTAGAAGGAAGCATATACTGTACAAAATATACTTGCTAATGCTTGAAACAATACTATTACCAGACAAAGAAAAATCAAGCAAGCAAACAAAACACCTGCAGCGTATAACCATTCCATTTCTGAAATAAAAACACCTTAGGATAAATATTTAAAACACAAATAATTTTTCAAGCTGTTGTTCAGATGATACAATGTATCAAAACTTGTTAAGAATTAAAGAAAGTAAAATCTGAAAGTAATTTCAGATGCTAGATGCTAACACAGGGACATTATCTTTTTCTTTCAGCGTTATTTGTTTGATGCTATTTCTGCTTTTTGCTTTTAAAGTGTCTCTTCTAAAGTAAGTACCCATGACTATAAGGCTATTTGCTGTAAACAAAGCCAAATCTAGAAATAGGGCTTTGCAAGATTTTCCTTAATGTCTGAAAATCTCTCCTCCTTGTACCAGCTGAAGAAATTTCTATGTTCATCTTTATACTGACCAAACCATTTTCATTTTTCTTATATGAGTGTTTCTTCATGCATTCCTTCCTGCTGTTTTCCTCATTCCCTCATGGTCTCCCTCAGGTCAGTGCCCTAAGCGCTTCAGGATTCTCCACTTTTCACGTGTGCAATTCTCTTTTTCTTACACTTTTGGTACATGCTGTGTAACCCGGAAATCAGTGCCCATTTATTCCTACCTCAAATATGTCCTAGTTCTCACCAAGGAATTGATGTTAGATGTGGAGACAAAGGCAGGAAAGTTAAGAGGAATAAATGTATAGAAATGAAAATTACTGCTAACACAGAAATAAAACTTAAAAAGTGCAATGCACTAAAATTCAGATTTCTCTAGAAAACTGAATTATATCTTACTGACTATTCTGAAACAACTGACATTTGAAACCAAAAGCAGTTTGAATATCGTTATTTTGAAATCTGGAGTATTATCATATGTCTAAAGAATAGCAAATATTTGAGTAGTGGGAAAAGCAATCAAGGGAATCTCACTAGGCTGTCCTGTATCAGATTTAGATTACATCGGGAAGAAAAGAATAATCAAAGACCTGGAAAAAAAATAAAATAAGATAAAATACTGCATTGATTTACAAATATAAATAATGCCAGAATAATCTAGTACCTTTCTTTTTTATATCAGCTGATATATCAGCTCTCCAGAACAACAACAAAAAAAATACAGTAAACTTTATCATCTGGATTTCAGCAACACATTTTATTGGTGCCACATGAGATTTCATATCTCAAGGTGGAAAAATGGGGATTAACTCAAGTATTATAAAATTGGTGAAGAACAGAGAAAATGAGTGATAGCAACTGGTCCACCAGGAGAAATACAGACCTGGAAAGTTAACAGTGTGGTTTTTTAGGATTACCCTTGAGACTAACCTTACTTAATATTTTCAGAATAATTTAAACACAAGATACAGGAAAACTCTGGAGAAATTCACTGTTGGCTAGGTTGGAAGTACCATTTATAAGTAAGACAATAGCAATATCGCTGTCTTAGAGAACTGGAGCAGTGACAATGTCCTGAAACCTAATGATGTTGAACACAGAACTAAGACATATTTACAAGGAAGATGTTCTATTATAAACTGACACTTTGTCAGTTGGAAATGAAAAAATCAGACAAAGATTTGTTATGACGATTAATCTGAGACATATGACCAATGTGATGCATCTGATGAAAATCAAAGTGCAAGTTATTAGATGAAGAGTTTGTATTAAAAACTTGATTACTGTGGTACATGGCATTATGGTCATAAGACATCATCTAGAGTCCTGTGTGTACTTCTGATCATTCACATTCAAAAAAGGTTAATTTAAGAAGGAACAGATGCAAAAGTGGCTCTTAACATAATCACGAGAATGAAGAGGAGAGTTAAAGAATTTAATTTACTTAGCCTACCAAAATTAACGTTAGGAGAAGAGATATAGTTACATTACAAAGACATCGGGGGAGTAAACGCTGGGGAGAGAAGAATATGTTAAGCTAAAGGATGGTGTTGAATGAGAATGAGCACTTGTCACTGGTCATGAGTAAATTTAGTCTGGAATTTTAGGGCATGGTTTGTCAGTGGTGTGTAAGCAAAATTCCAGTATATCCTTCCAACAGAAACAATAGGAACTGGAAATCCAATTCATTGTCATGTAAGGCCTGACAAATTTTTGTTGGGGGTACCTGTAACATAAAGGGACTGGATTCAGCAATCCATGATATCTTTTAAAGTCCTATGAACACAGAAAAATTACCCTTTTCTAGTAAACTTTATGTGATATTTCATTAGAAGTATAGCATAATAAATATTGATGTTAATAGTACCACAATGATTTCATCACAATTCACATACTGGAAGATAAAATCTTTGCTGAGTGTAAAGTGTTTTGAACCAAATAATGACCATTTTAACCTTTTATAAAAGCTTCTTTGATTTCTTATTCTAAGAAGACATTAAACCTTAATATTTATTTTATAATATTCCAGTATGTCTGCAGTTGTTGCCTCGTCAGCACTCAAATTAACATAGATTATGCTAAAATGCCTTTAATACATACTGTTTACAGGAATTAAACTATTCAGAGTGAAGGGTTAATTTTTAAATAACTAAAATTATTGTCATGAGCTGTGTAAACTTATTTTCCAAGATGAACTGCCAAGGTGGTTCTTTGGAGGCTACATAAAACCCCTATATTGTTAGTAAACTGAATGAAAAAATAATCACGTGTGCTATACTGTGGAAAAATAGCCTGGTTCTCATTACTCTGTAGGCTGAGGAAATTGGGGAGGATAAATGAATGTGTCAAATAGGATATTATTTAGCGGAAAAGGATATATTCACCTATTCAAAACAAATCTATGCTAATATTAAACCCATTTAAAGTCAAATTATTCTGGAAAAAATGCTCTAACTAATTTTTTTCACTATGGAAACTGTACATTTCTAAGTGATTTCTTCTGTTTCTTTGCTTCCTTACTTAAAAGGATAGCTTAGTTTTGTATAAAAAGGGAAAAAAAAAAAAAGGAGGAGGAGAGGGTCAATTATTTGCTTTTATCAAAACAAAAGTACCTATTTGTGGTGATGAAGGGTTTATTTAAAAGCATATCAAACTCATTAGATCCCTTATTGCTTGACATTCATGAGAGCCGGTTCATCCTACCTAACGTTTGACACTTAAGTGACCACCTATTACAGGAGCTCAGTCTCCTTCTTTGTTATCCTTATTTAACAAAAAGATAATTAAGCTTTCTTAAAGTTGGAATTGCCTTACTAATCCTTTCCTTTGACAATTAAGTGGCAAAAAAAAAAAAAAAAACAAATGGGAAAAACTCAGACTTTAGGCATTGATTCAGCAGAATGCTTAAGTACATCCCTAAATGCTTTACCAAATAAGGCCTATATGCCTGAAGTTATTTAGAACTCCAAATGCCCTTGAAATCGCTGGGAATTGCACAGTCACCTTCCTTTATGGAGCTCTGCCTTATGACAGATCTTGCAAAGAGATAAAATACTTTAACATCGGGCTGAAGTGCTTTAGAGTTACGTGCAGATCTATAAAGCTCCTTAAGGTAGATGGGTTAAGAGAGCTGCTGAATGAAAATCTTTTGCATAGAAAACGAAGGCTGCAAGTACAATTAAGGTTTTGTTTTGTTAGGATTTTTTTGTTTGTTTTGTTTTTTTTTATGTTGGTTTTGTTTTGGTTTTGGTGTTTTCCTTTTTAGTCAATATGCTTTTGAGAATGCATCCTAATATACTTTTTAGAATATACGTTAAAATAAAAAGTACAATGTTTGATAAACCTACTTGGAAATCAAGTGACTAGGAATCTGTTACTGAATCACAGTTTAACTAACTCATTTCATAATTTACTCGGTAATGACACCCAGAAAACATAACACAAGTAAGAATACCATTTATAACATCAGTTTAGAGGTGTGTGCTCATGGCACATATAGGAAAGGGGATAGCTGGAAGCTATAAAAGTTGGCTTTTATCAGATACAATATTATTTTTAATTATGTCTGAGAAATAGTTAGATTATTTACCGAATTCTAGGAACTGGTGAGTCATTGGAAAAAAACTCAAAGTGGTAATTAAATAAGATACTAAACTAACCCAGCTTCCAAGGGTTGAAAACAAGCATAATTACATACTAAATATAGGGAAAACCTGAAAGTAAAACTTTCTATAAAAGACCATCGTGAAAGCTGATCAAACAGTAAACGAAGTACTTCTAAATAATGATGTAAGGTAACAAAAGATGTATTACTGATAGGGTATGTGATACCCCAGAAGTACCTTAGTAAAGAAAATATCCATCAATCAGCTGACCATTCAATATTTTGGTCAGGCTTTTGTCCAAAATAAATATTTTTCCCTTAATAGCTGAAAAGCAGCATTATATCAACAGGTAGTAGACTAAGAACAGAACAGTTTTACAGTACAAGCTGGCAAGGTGAAATAAATGCCACAGCTTTGTATAATGTCTGTGTACAGTGGGCATATTTTTCATGGGAGCAATTGTCAGATTTACCCTAAAGAGAGAAAACTATCATCTTTATATTTTTCCTTCTTGTTCCTTCCACTGGAGTATTTCACTATGTGCATAGGCCCAAAGTGAGGCAAAAAAAATCAGACTGACAACTGATAAATAGACTTTCCGTCTATATTGTTCAAACTTGGGAGTTCAACGTACTGATTGCTCTACACCACTGAAAATGTACTACTCAAGAGATTGTCACAGATATTTGGTTATTCCTGTGGCAATGCCCAGAAAAAGATAGATGGGACTGAATTTCCAGTTTACATCCTAATGTACATGCTTCCCTAGTTTAGGCTGTGGTCAGATTACTTCTGACTGTTTTGTTAATATGAAGATTACTTCTGACTGTTTTGTTAATATGATTTAATAACATCATCTGATTACGACCGTTCCTGAAAGTAGTTACTAAATGTGGGTTTCTTAGTAGTCTATTCCTTTGCAAATAAAATGCATTTATTAAATTACCTTGGTAGTACTCTGATCATCCCTTATACTTACTCTAAACTACAAATGCACCACCAGTCCCATTGATAATATTCTAAAAATCACTTTCTATCAAGAATTACTGGCAAATTCATAGGGGTTCTAGACCAAGTTTGAGGTATAAGCCATATCTCCTTGCATGACTTGCATCTGTGCATCTTGCAGCAAACACAGTGAAGTGTCCCCATCGTCTTAGATGCTCACCGAGGAATTTTTTCAGTATCACCTGCCAGATGGACCCAAGTCATGAAATACAAAGTGGTTCTTATGCTCACAGAAAGAAAATGAAGTCTAGAAACCCCGTGTTGCTCAGAAACTGTATTCTTTTTCATTATTGTTGAAATAGATGTGAACTACAAATTTATCTACATTATATGATAGATGCAGTTTGGAGGACCATCTTGTTTAAAGTTGTTCTGCGAAGCAGTATAATCTTTTGGACAGAATAAAAAGAATGTTAGTTCTCCATTTATAAATAGAAGAAATACATAAACATTGTACATAACATAAAAAAGTTGAAATAACTGAAAAAAATATTTAATTTTTTTTCTCTAAAATAAAGTGCTTCTGTGTTATCTGTTCAGTACCAAGATACATATTCCTCTGCAAAATCGCATTGAAGTGGAAAAACATGAGACTGCTGATGTCAGAGCAGACATATCTATTTTTACAGACAGGAATAGAATTAATCTGTCTTAATTTAGGTATCCAAAAGTTAGATGTCAAAATCTGAGTCCTCAAACATATCTTTATTTGCTCAGTAGCAATACAGCCATTTCCAGAACAAATTTAATTCCAAGGTGTGTCAGATGAACAATCTGTTGCAGATTCTTTTCCACTGACTGTAGAATCATTGAATCATAGAATTGCCTAGGTTGGAAGGGACCTTTCAGATCATCAAGTCCAACCATCAACCTAACTGACAAAAAGCATCACTAAACTATATCTCTAAGCACCATGTCTACCCGTTTTTTAAAAACCTCCAGGGATGGTGCCTCAATTACTTACCTGGGCAGCCTGTTCCAATGCTTAATAACCCTTTCAGTGTAAAAATTTTTCCTAATATCCAATCTAAACCTCCCCTGCCGCAACTTGAGACCATTTCTTCTTGTCCTATTGCGTGTTACTTGTGAGAAGATACCGACCCCTACCTCTCTACCACCTCCTTTCAGGTAGTTACAGAATCATAGAATGGTTCAGGTTGGAGGGGACCTTAAAGTTCATCTAGTTCCAAGCCCCCTGCCATGGGCAGGGACACCTCCCACTAGACCAGGCTGCTCAAAGCCCCATCCAGTCTGGCCTTGAACACTTCCAGGGATAGGGCATCCACAGCTTCCCTAGGCAACCTGTTCCAGTGCCTCACCACCCTCACAATAAAGAATTTGTTCATAATATTCAATCTAAATCTACTCTCTTTCAGTTTGAAACCATTACCCCTTGTCCTGTCGCTATACTCCCTCATAAAGAGTCCCTCCCCATCCTTCCTGTAGGCCCCCTTTAGGTACTGGAAAGCTGCTATAAGGTCTCCCCGGAGCCTTCTCTTCTCCAGGCTGAACAACTCCAACTCTCTCAGCCTCTTTTCAGAGGAGAGGTGCTCCAGCCCTCTGATCATCTTCGTGGCCCTCCACTGGACCTGTTCCAACAGGTCCATGTCCTTCTTGTGCTGAGGACTCCAGAACTGAATGCAGTGCTCCAGGTGGGGTTTCACCAGAACAGAGTAGAGGGGTAGAATCACCTCCCTTGCCCTGCTGGCCACGCTTCTTTTAATGCAGCCCAGGATGTAGTTGGCTTTCTGGGATGCAAGTGCGCATTGCCAGCTCATGTTGAGCTTCTTGTCCACCAGCACCCCCAAGTCCTTCTCCTCAGGGCTGCTCTCAAGCCATTCTCCACCCAATCTGTATTTGTGCCTGGGATTGCCATGACCCAGGTGCAGGACCTTGCACTTGGCCTGGTTAGACTTCATGAGGTTCGTACAGGCCCACCTCTCAAGCCTGTCAAGGTCCCTCTGGATGGCATCCCTTCCCTCCAGCAAGTCGACCATGCCACACAGGTTGGTATCGTCGGTAAACTTGCTGAGGGTGCACTCAATCCTTCTGTCCATGTCGCCAACACAAGTGTTAAACAGCACCAGTCCCAGTACTGACCCCTGAGGAATGCCACTCGTCACTGGTTTCCACAATAAGAGAGCAACTAGGTTTCCCCTGAGCCTCCTTTTCTCCAGGCTAAATAATCAAGTTCCCTCAGCCCCTCCTCACAAGACGTATTCTCTAGACCCCTCACCAGCTTCATGGCCCTTCTCTGGACCCACTCCAGCACCTCAATGTCTTTTTTGTAGTGAGGGTCCCAAAACTGGGCACAGTACTCAAGGTGCTGCCTCACCAGTACCAAGTACAGGGGGAGCATCATTTCCCTAGTCCTACTCACCACACTGTTCCTGACACAGGCCAGGATGCTGTTGGCCTTCTTGGCCACCTGGACACACTGCCGGCTCATATTGAGTTGGCAGTCGACCAACACCTTTAGGTCCTTTTCTGCCAGGCAGCTCTCCAGCCCCTTTTCCCCAGGCTTGTAGCACTGCATGGGGTTGTTGTGACCCAAGCACAGGACACAGCACTTGGCCTTGTTGAACGTCATAACATTGGCCTCAGCCCATCGATCCAGCTTGTCCAGATCACTCTGCAATGCCTTTCTACCCTCAAACAGGTCGACACTCCCACATAATTTGGTGACATCTGCAAACTTACTGCAAACTTACTCAGTCCCCTTGTCCAAATCATTGATAGAGATATTAAAGAAACTGGCCCCAGTACAGAGCCCTGGGGAACACCGCTTGTGACCAGCCGCCAACTGGATTTAACTCCATTCATCACCAGTCTCTGGGCCCAGCCCTCCAGCCAGTTTCTAACCCAGCTACGAGTACTCCTGCTCAAGCCATGGTCAGCCAGTTTCTCTAGGAGCATGCTATGAAAAGGGATCATTGTTAATTTGTTCAGACGAATGTCTAATTACTAGATATCTAATACCTGCTAAATTCCTAATAGATAAAAATGTAATTCTTCTTTAAAACCCACAAACTTTAAATACAGAAGAAAATAACAAAAAACTGTATTGCAAGTGTGATTTCTTATGTTTCTTTTCCTTAATAAAGACCTTGTCTTAACAGTCTGGCAACACAGATCCTTGGATCAAATGCAATGATAAGAATATAAGTATGAAAGATTTTGAGAAGTAAGAGTACTGGTGGCTATACCAAAGGTTCCATCTGTTTAAATGCTCTCTCTTCTTTCTGTTAGAAGTCATATTGTGCTACACACACTCCAAATAATCAGCTATGTTGCATTAATATCACACACCGATATTGAAAGTGTTTTTATTTGGAATTAACCTCTAAAGACAGATGAAGATATCTGACATTGACTTCCTTTATACTTAAAAAAATGTTGTTCTCTGTTTCAAGTTGTGGAAACTCTTGATGAGCTGTAAATAAGGTTACACAATTATCACTTCATGCTGTAGAGTGTTGCTTGAAATGGCAACTGGAAAGGGAGTCCGCAAGGAAATTTATAAGGATAGTCTTACCAGGAAGGCTGGGACTTAGTGTCTTTGGTTCAGTTCCAGGATCTGATGTAGCCTTAACCTTGTGGTCTTTGGCCACATCTGTAGAAATAGAGATGATACTTTCCTGTCTCTATGGGATTTTGTAATAATAAATGGACTAATGTTTCTGAAACATGGAAATACTGCATTGATGGTGGTCATGCAAAGTACTAAATAAAATGTCAGTTTGTTAGAAAATGATTCAGTTTTAATAAAAATAAATATCTACATAAAGCCCAGGAAGTAAAAAATTCAAAATGTTTTGTGTATGGTCTGAAGAATACAGAAAATATAGATGGAGTTTATTTGGTTTTATATTATTGTCACAGAGTCTATAGTTATTACAATCTTTTTTTATGTCTACTACAGAGAAAAAGAGTTGCCTTTGTTTTGTATAACAATGATGTTAACAATCAAGCTTCTGAAATGACCTAACTATTTTAGCACAGGAATAGAAACCTGGTATTTCTTTAAGGGGTAAAACCAAAGGATCTTGATGAGAATTAAAATGTTTCTTCACTTTATAGATATGTTATGCACAAAACTTTGGCGGGATACTTGCTTAAGCTTATTGCTACAAAAGGGAATGAGCAGAGACTGTTTTAAGGACTGAACATTTGAGAGGGGTAAATATTTTATGCAAAAAAAAGTATCACCGGGCCACAGTTTTAGTAAATATATACTCCTAAAATAATGATGCTCGTTGTACATTTCAAGTAAAGTTGTTCCTTTCCCATGACAAAAGCCTGAACAGCACAGAGGGAAATTACCCCATGTTTCTGTCAAAGCAAAAATACCAAACTTCTCACAAAGAAAATACAGGCAATTTTCTTTTCCATGACCATCAGAAACAATGAAGCCCATTTCCTACAATTCTGTGTCTTCTGGTTGATTGCAGTTTCTGATTGAAGTTTCTGGTGTTGGCTGAAATATTTATAAGGTGTCTCTGGCTGTGTCTAGATGACATCTGGTCCAGCAGCCAGGAGGGCTTCCAAGACTGCAGATCTGGGTTCCTCATCTGCCTCTATCAGGGCCACGTCACTTCTTCACTCTGTTATCCACACAGATGAAATCTTGTTACACATCCCAAGGAGCTTCCATCATGAATGACCAGGGAATCAGAATTCCAGGGGTATATGCCAGGATGCAACAAAGATCAACTGAGATATATCCTAAAGTGTGAACTCGTGGATAAGGTATTTGTGCATGCCTCAGCTTCTCTATCAAACCAGTCAGCTGTAGGCTCCTCCTCCTCTCTCCATTTGCTACTTTCACAAAACACGTAAGCAATACCTTTTTAAAAACTTTTTCAACATTTTTTTTTTTTTTTGTTGAAGCTAGGATTGGATTAAAAGTTTACTGGGGACAACACAATTAAGAGCATTGTACACACACACATGTACAACATAACTGAATGAACCTAGTTTCTGTATGACACCAGTCTGGTGTCATTCACCAAACCTGGATGGTGAATGAAAAAAAGATTACATATCACTGTGATCAAATACTTACTTTCCTTTTACTACTAACCCTGACATTTGTGCAGTGGAAAAGTCCACATATAGGTCTAAAAATCTTCCATAACAAAAAACCTCCATGTAACTCCACCCAGAAAACTGGTCATACAACTGAGCAATACAAAGAAATGGAGTTCAATGGAACATGCAAATTCAAGTGTGTTACTGTATGAGAAAAGTATGGGTACATAGTTATTCATGGCAGAGAAAGTTCCTGCAGGAAGTGTTGAGTCTAGAGATAGAATTTCATTACACTTCTTTAAAAAAAATAAACTCAAAAAATCATCTTCTGTGAAATGGTTCAGATTAAGTTCTTCGTTGTCTCATTGATGGATAAAATTTATTTCAGGCTTTGTAACACAAAGACTACAAAAGAAACACTTGATTATATTGAAATTACAGCTGCTTATGATATCAACTGTAGTGGTAGAGAGCATCTTACAGATATTTACTCCATTTCACCATTTATTACTTAGATGCAGACCCCTCTATTTAAAAGGACAGCTGTGATTTCTAAATCAAATACTCAAATAAAGTGGAGTGAATGCTTCTGGGAAAGACAAGTGCTAGAGTAATGCAATTCCATGCAAAATGGACAGAGTGTTTACAAGCAGATGTTGGCGTTGTTGAAACTATAGGAGTCTCGTATGTTTGTCATAGAGGCTTACCAATAAGACAAGAATTTCCTGCTGGTTTATAATTTCCTAGAAGGAGTATTCCTTGTGTCAATACAGGACTTTTATTTGTTTATTTATTTGGCAAGAATTCTCAAAAAGATAAGCAAACAAAATCATACCAAATAAAATGTGATCCTTCCTCACCATTGTACTCCAACTCTAGAAATTATTCACAACAAAATCTTGTAAATGCTTGTGGGCAAAAGAAGATTAGGGGTAAGCTTTCTGAGAAGGTGCAGGTCTGGAGTTCCATGTACAAATTCTGCTGGTTTGTCTCTAGTCCTGATATTTAACTCTCTTTCTGGTAAATGTAGTTAGGTTTTATTAGTATCAAAGGGAGATTTTGACAGGAGATGTGAGCCTACGACCAGAATTTGTTCCACATAATTTAAAGCAGAATATAAAGTGGAAGAATAACTTAGGAGTTCAAAAGTGAGATGTGAAAAATACTCTTCATTCTCCTAATCTGACAAAGATTGCCAAATTCTTATAAATTTTCGTGGAAAGCAAGGCAGTGAAATGCTTAACACATCAAACGTGCTAAAATGCATTCACACTGTTTGTAATATTAATGTTGCTCCTTCTGCTTAGGGGAACAAGAGTTAAAGTCTGTGTCAGGAAAGATGTTTCATTTCTCCTCAGAAAACCATTAAAGTCCATTCCTCACAAATGAAGAAAATGAAAACCGGAAGAAAATGTGGAAATTCCCATGAAAATAAGGAAAATATTTCTTTATTTGGACTGGGCAATACATTGTCACAGCCCGGTTCTCACCAAATTTTTGTGGAGTTAACCTTGAGAAAAAGACAGGAAATATGTTTGTATAGATCACGATGGATTCATTTCTCTCAAAGGGCAGTAGGAACGCTGAGTTAGGGAAAGCATGGTAAATTGAAATCCTAACTGATTTGATAGAAAGCCCTTATTATGATACTGTTTGTTGCTAAGAGTAGGAAGAATGTGCCAAAGCCATATATTTTAGAGGAAGCTTCTCCACATAGAGTTATAATCTGTGACTGACCAGCTTCTTTTGCATTGTTTTCTTAATGAATTCACACAATCTGTGTGGTATTAAGACCAAGTATAGTTAAGCCTCAATAAATTCCAATGCAGTTCATGGGATATGATTTTTTTGGCTCTGTTAATGGCTCCTCCAACAAAAGCTGTAAATGTTTCTAGCTTTTTTTAACAATTCTGTCAGTGATACTCATGTCTGCAAATGAATCCCTCTTACCCTTTCTGTAATATTCCCCACAATATTTTTGTTTAGACACACCTATTGACAGTGAGTGGAAAGCATGTTGAAGGTTTTTTAAAGACTGATCTCAGAAAGAGATGATATTTTGGATCAAATCTTCAATCCCAAATATGTACATTAAAGTTCTATACATACCCCATCCATAAACAGTTCCACAGGCAAAACAAATATTATCACCACCTAAAAATCCATAGTTCTTTTTAGAAAGGACCATAAACTGAAACTGCACCATACATAAAGCTTTCATTAGGTTACAATAATCTAGGATTAGACTCAGTGCAGGTCTGTACAGATGTTATCTGTATTTGAAAACAAACTCATTACTTCTTTGTTTTGCCTCAGAATCTAGGCAGAGATTAACCTGTCAGATTAAGATGTGCAAATTTGCATGTCTATAAATAAACCAGGTGCCTAAATCACCGGAGATCTACAGTTTGGTGCAGTAGCTTCAATGTAGGCATCTAGTTCCATTTGAGATACCCTACGGTAACCTCTTGGATCTCAGATTGACCTAAGGTAACCGTCAGTCCTCACCTCAGAAAGGCTCAGATTCCCCTGTAGGTCCTCATCAAACCTCTAAGCCTCATGTGAATGTCTTGAAAACCCACAGACATCTCAGTTATCATCATATTTAGCCAACAGCCATTGACGTAGAACAGGAATATGACATGTGGGCAAACTGTCGACAGCTAACTTTAGGGTCTGAATCAGCAGTTTTTCCACTCAAATGCCTTGCATGTTGTGTATGCTGAGAATGCCCAATGAAGATTGTCAGGATGAGGTTCCACAAGAAGTTGTAGTTCCTGTTTTTTTTTTCCATAAAGGTGGTCAGGGAATGTGATGTTGCTCCTCTTTTTATATAGTACCCTAGTGGTCAGAGTAATAAGAAAGAGAAAATGAGAGCTTCCTGCTTCAGCACTGTCTTCAGTATGTAGAAACTTGTGCCTCCTACTTCCTACCAGTATGCTCTGGCCTCCAATTGATGGTGAGGCACTCCTCATCCATCCTCTTTAAGATATAACACAGAATGAAACCTTGACTTGGCCAAAGAGATACAATTTTGCAGTTAGGGAGCTCATCTGGTACCTATTCCTTTTGAAAGAAGATGCCCACAGAAGATGCTGCAGGAAACTATATGTTACTGATGTGTATTAGGTATTCTTAAGAGAGAGAGGCAGAATAACATGTAAGTTCATATTCATTGACCGAATTTATAGTGTAGGTATCCCATCAAAGTCAGCTACCTGAAGTTCTTTTTGCAGTCAATAGGAAGAAATAGGTTGGCCTAACGCACAATTCATCTCCTGATAAAATAGATATTTACAAATAGATGACAACAGATAAGTCATCCCCACAAAGATCCCGTCCATCTAATTTTAGAAATCTGAGTTAGGAAAATATAACCTCCCTCTGGAAACTGTAAAGGGAAGCCTTTAGGCTGATTGTGCAAGAAATGTAAAAACTTGATGTAATAATTGCCTTCATTAGGTCCCTAAAATCAAGGCAAAAGTTAGGTAGTATTCTACTCCCTGTTGCTGCATCTTAATGGAACATATTTAGATGGAAAATAAATACTGAGACTTTTAAATTGGGACAGCTCAGGGCATGTTCAGAAACATAACTCCAAGTTTCTTAGGAAATTCAGTGAAACAGGAAGGTATTTAGTAAATGGAGAGTTTTTCATGTGAGAAATGTTTTCGGTATGATTTTGGACGTTAGTTTTGGACTCAATTCTTTGTAATGCTTTTATTAGTGATCACCTTACACTCTCAACAAACTACAGAGGGAGTTTACTGTCTAATGTAGGATTCTAGATTCTGTCCCAGTGGCTGACTGCCTAAAATATGAGATGTTGATTTTAGGTATTGATGTCCTTGACTGGCTCTATTTCCAACATCAAAAGACTGGTAGGAAAAGTGTCAGTCACTGAGGCAAAAAATATTAGACTATTACACATGAGTGAAAACAGAAAGCTCATATAAAGTACAGGTTTAACTATATTTTTTATTATCACAATACATAGGGTGTTTTTTCCTCAGAATATATGAATAAGGGCGTCAGTTTCTTTGTCTGGCAGTCACTCATGGGTTTGATAGTAGAAAAGTGACTGTTTATATATAGGTCCTTTTGGATGGTTTCTTGAAAAGCTCAGTTGCTTGTAAGGGTACCAAGACTTGCAATAAATTACAGTTTCCATGCCAGTATGTTTCTATGGTAGTATGCCTTATATGTATACACTTGTACAATAAGCTGAACCCTACGTAATTTCTCTGCCTATTGGGTTTTAATAACCATTATGAACTGAAGCTACAGTACAGATTTGAGGCTGTTATTGCCACAGGTTGGCTATTTCTGTAATACAGTGTGTCATATGGAGGAGTTAATGATCAATTAATATTTACTTTGCTATGTGTTTTGCCACCTCCCACCCGCTTATAGATTGCTAAAACAAGTCTTGACGTGCATCATTTTATTCTACAAATAGTGCATCTTGTTTTCCAAAATGCCCACTGCAATCTTACAGAAGTGAGGAAAGAGTCTATTTCCCCAACTCATAAGTTTATTAATGTAATAGATGGAACTCCTTTTGGTTTTGGATCATGCCTGCAATTTTTCCTCTCCATGTAATTTTGCAGTGAGGAGGTTCTTTGTAGCAGCTGATCTCTTCTGTAAAGGGTCCTAGACATTAAAGCCACTGATTTTTCTCTTAATTCTCAGTTTGGAGCACTGACTTGATAAATTAATTTTGCCTAGTTGTTGGCCAGTAATTCCTTGTGTACCCTTGAGGATATATTCTTTGTGGTGGCAAGAATGAAAATTGCAAGCTTCCAAAACAGACCTAAACATCTGTCCAAGTAACACAGGAAATTATCCATCTCCTCTTGTTTCTAGTAGTTCTGGGTAAATTCCTGAGATTAATTTTCCCTCTAACACCTGGAGTGCATTTGTAACATTAGATATGGCTCTGTTCCAGCAGTACAACTACATCATCTTAGAGAAGTTCATGCAGCTAAATGTAACTGCTTCTGATAATAAAAAATGCCTCCGCATTTTTATTGGAACCATTTGTGTATACAACATTCAACTCTGTTGATGTTCAGGTTAACTATACCATTATTTAGAGCCTTGGAAATGTTTCTTTTCACACTGTGTAATAACCTTTTGGTTGATTTGGCCCCAATGGAAGATTTAGCCCAAAGTGTATACTTGGAAAAGATAACATCTGTGCCTGTAAAAACCTTGCAGAATAACTTTGAGAAAAGGCAATTAAATAACGTAGAACATTTGTGACTATGTAAACTCCGTGAGGGATTCCTGATAGAATCAGGACCGTTGTGATATAACATTAATGGCAATATACGGTCTTCAACCAGCAATTCCAAAAAAGACTCAGAGTATGAGTCTCAATGAAGAGGAAATATCTCAAAGGAACATTCATCCAAACAATATGAGCGTTAAAATAATGCTTAGTTAGAGAAATAAGGAATAATTTAATTATCATAGTAGGAAGACAGATTATTGTTCATCTTCACAAAAATGATGACTTACAAAGAACATCATACCCTCCTGACACACCAACTCGTGAGTGGGTGTCTGACTTATTAAGAGACTGATTCATGCCTTTTAAAATATGGAGAAAATTTGAAAATGTATTAGCTTTTAAGCTTATTTCACATAATTACAAAACATATGAAATTAAAATTCATATTAAGAAATGAAATAGGTGGCTGGTTTTGTCTCATGTGGAATTTACACTGATACTCAATACTAAGAGGAGTTAAATCTTAGTATATCACAAAGAACTTTGACACCATCATTTAACATGACATTTATATAAAATGTGGCTTTTTAGAGCTATTGTTCAATCTAGTAGTTCCTTTATCCTAACTTAGATTTCAACAGAACAGATTCTGAGATGGCAATGCCTGTTACTCAAGATCTCAGTCTAGCAACATTTTACACAGATACAGCTATATGCTTCAAGCATATAGCTATATATGTTGCATATATGTTGCTATATATATGTTGCAACAACTACTCATGTTGCATATAAATACAGAAATGTGTATATGTTGGATCAAGGCCTGAATCAATACAGTGGGCCAGATTCTGAGTTATGATTTGGCACACAGTATATTTGCATATTATATATGTTGTAGTTATATTTATGTTCATAAATACATGTTCCTAGCTAGAATTTTCCCAGCTAGTTGAAAAAAAAAAGTATTTTAGAATCAGGCTTGTCTGGCATCTCTTTCTCTCCTTTGCTGTTTAATTGTCCTATTTATAAGGAATAGAAGATTAAAATGGTCCTATAAAATAAGAACTTCTAAAATGAAGGTCCAGAATTAGATTTATACTCTTCAAGAAAGCCTTCAAATCAGGGTATAGCAGAAGAGATTCAGCTTGTTTAAATGTTAGTTTCTAATACCATTTTTAATGCCTTGGTGTATGGGCACGACTTCGGTAAGTCCTATGTCATTATGTGCTGCCTATGAATATCTCAGATGCCATGTATCACTTCAAACTGTACTAGATACCTATGATTAGCTGGCTGAACTGAGCTCACTATTACATGTAGGCACCTACACAGTGGATGTGTAAAGTAAAGTAAGGTAAATTCCACCCATACCTGTAGCAAACTTAGAAGACAGACAACGAGGAACAATCACCTCAAATTTGTTGTAGGTGATCTTAAGCAAAAGCCACCCATTTTAAATATGTTTATTGTACTTAGATGTTTATACGATGTATATTGTTAATATCCAGATGGTATAGATAGCAAGATTCAGTGCAAGAGCCACTTACCACCGAAACAGGCGAAATAAAGCTGTGCTTCCATGGGTCAACCTAATGGCTTGCTGCTCTCAACAGCAGGGGTTCTTGTTCCTCCTCTCTCTTTCCTTGTTCCTCTGCCCTTCCACTTCCCCTTCTCATTGTGCAGTTTCACCTCTTCCTCCATGCCAAGTACATCCAGACACTGCCAGGATTTCATTAAAATTACCAGTTCAGCTGAAAACAATGCCATCTTGACTTTACAATTTAGTTTTCCATTGATTTAGCGTGCTGAAAAAATTCACAGATGTGTCCAAAAAAAGTGAGATACAGTAGCTGAAGTTGAGAAGGGAAGGGAAGGGAAGGGAAGGGAAGGGAAGGGAAGGGAAGGGAAGGGAAGGGAAGGGAAGGGAAGGGAAGGGAAGGGAAGGGAAGGGAAGGGAAGGGAAGGGAAGGGAAGGGAAGGGAAGGGAAGGGAAGGGAAGGGAAGGGAAGGGAAGGGAAGGGAAGGGAAGGGAAGGGAAGGGAAGGGAAGGGAAGGGAAGGGAAGGGGGACAAGCTGAAACTCCTTGTTTCAGTAAAGGTGAGATTTTGAAGTAACATGGAGACCTGATTCTCCTGATTTTTAGCAAGGATACCTGATTCATTAGAACAACAAAGGAGAGGTTTTGCTCTTCCCTTCCTCTCTCCTCCTTTTCACTTTCTCATTTGACCACAGTATGACCTGATCTAATTCTCTAAAACTATTCCAGAAATTTCTTCCAATTTTAGTTAAATCAGCTCAATAAAGGGTTTGACAAGGGCCTATGAAAGATAAAAGAAGGAAAAATATTGCTTGGCAGGAAACAAGGAGGAGAGAGCAGAATGGGAGAGGGAAGGACGAGGATCAGAGAAAAGGAAGGATCTGGGTTCAAGAAGGAGGAACAGGGCTTTCTCTTTTGGCATTGATAACCCATGTGTCTGGATCAGATGCACATGAAATCACAGATTTCACTTGTCTCAACCTATTTTGTGGAACTTGGTCTTCAATGGAAAAGTGGAAAGAGAGAAACATGTTTTACAACTCATTGAGGAAATGTTAATTAGTCACTACATTACAGGAGATGTTATCTAATCTAACAGAGAGATATCCCTAAGCAAGCGAAATAATGCTTACTTTAACTAAGAAGAATAAGCAAACTGTCTCCTGGATAAGGAGGAAATAAAAGTTTCAGGAAGAAAGATTAAATTTGTCTGGACCCTTGGAGGATTTTGAAAAGAAGATTGGTTACCACAATTCAGCAAGAAAATCTAATCTATTGTTAATGCAAAGTGTGCAGAAAGAGGGACTACCTCAAAGAAATGAAAACTGGCAGAAAGTCAGATGGATAAGGGAGAAAGAGAGTGTACGCAGGTCAGTTTTATTACTCTTCCATTTTTTTTTAATTTATGCCTTCGATATATATTTGTAACACTGCTGTATTTTAGTTGTTGTGGATAATTACTTTTATTTATATTTGATATTCATTTAGTTTGAATTAGGAATAATTTTACTGTAATTACATAACAGCATTTCTAATGTAAGAATCTGACAAATCTATAAATGATGTTTTTTGGACATTTTACCAAGTAACTGAAGTATAGGTTACTTAAACAAGTAACTTTTTCAAGACACAAGTAACTTTATCCAGTAGAGTTTCTGTAGAACTTGAAGAGTATTGACCCATTTCCCTTGCATTGACCAGTTGAATAGCTGCCATTATACAAATCTGGAGGGTCAGAAGACCAGCAATAACTAAGAAAACAGGGTGGCATGTAGGGAGATGTTGTGCCACACATATGAAATCGAAGGGTCCTCTAGCAGTTTATTACAGACTCTATTATAAATAGAACATAAAATACAGAAATACTAGGATGAAGATTAATATGCAGGAAGGGATTTTCATTCAGCTTAGTGCTCAATATTTATTATACCACAGCTTAGAGGCTGTCTTGACCTCTGAGGAGAGATCTTCCAATTCTCAGGCATCTGACATCCTGATTTTGCTATGAAAGCCTTTAAATCATACCAAATTCCCAAGAACAGCACTCCACCCATTGTGAGAGAAGCCAACAACCTTAAGATCATTATTCTTTTTCATTAACTACAGCAAGATATATTCACACAGGACTTTATTACATGGATACATTCACTGTATGTGAATTACAGGATATCTAAAACATGTCTTCTACTACCTGAAACCTTTTTCTTTTACAAGTATCGCATGATATTCAAGATCTGTTCAATGGACCAGGCCAATAGTATCTAAAAGTTCCAGGCTGAAAACAAGGGATGATATTTCCACAATTCTGGCACTCAGAAACATTTCAAAAAGAGAAATAATTTATGCTGGGTATAAAATTCTCAGACATTCGGGAATTAACATGTAGTGGAGCTGGGAGTCATCACAAACCCTGCCATCCCTTCTTGAAAATGAAAGGCACCTGCCTCCCACCATGACTTCTCCAGTGTAAAAGTATGTTTGCTGATTTTGGGGCAAAACAGAACCAGAAGCATTCAAAATGAAGCAACCTCTGTGTTCTCTTTAAAGACAGAATGAGAGAACACATCTGTGAACAACACATTTGTAGACAGATGTTAATACTATTGCTTAGAATATTATTAGACACACTCTGATACAAAGAAAAATAATATAAAATAGGATTTTCTACACTATAAAAAATGCTGTTGTTATACTGCTCAACAAATATTTTTTTTTTTTTTTATAATCAGTGGCCACATATTTAAAACTTAAGATAATGAAGATTAGTTTATTATTCACAAAAAAACCTTAAGATAATGAAAATTAGTTTATTTTTCACAAAATTTCCTTCAAGTTCTAAATCCAGTCTAAACAAACACTTGCAATACCTTCTGACAATTCTGTATCTAACAGTTGCTTGCAAAATATATTTTACACATGTAAAGAAATTAATGATACTTGCAGGGTTTTTTTAAGAGAAACTAACATCTGTGGTTAGGATTATAATTTGATTTCACAGAGGGAAACAGGTTAAAACTGAAAACATTTCTGCCTGTTAGGGAAGTAGTGGTATGTTTATTTTTATTCCTTTTATTCTTTAATCTTTTTATTTTATTTATATCCTGATGAAATTCTTCACTAATTAGGATACCTACACTGCACCAAGAGCCAATGTTTTTAGAAGTTAGGGTGAGCCCAGTATATTTAAAAAAATGTAAGTTACATCATCGAAAAAATTGCTTCTCTCTTGGTAGTCAAACCTTGCATCAGTGGATACCTCAATTGTCCAGAACTCTGTTCAGAAGCTGAAAAGGTGAGCTTATCCTCTTTTGTAATTTCACAATTCAGCTAACTTTTTCTTAGCATTTTATAATATATTATAATTTGGTGGGTTGTAGGTTTGGTTTGTTTTTTTGGTTTTTTTTTGGTTGCGTTTTTTTTTTTGTTTGTTTGTTTGTTTATTTGGTCTGTTTTGTTTTCCAAGCTGTGGCTCACTTCAGATAAATTTCTTAAATATTTAACTTTTATTTTGATCTAAAAATGTTACATAATATTTCTACTGCTTCTTAAAGTGGCCAAAACTAAAAAGTAAGAACCACTCTGTGTTCTTGGCTTGACTCTTGGACTGTTTATCCTTTTTATTCTGAACAGTCCCTTGATAAAAAACCAGAAATAACTGAAAGCACAAGGAATTGAACACAGTGCTGCATTTTTCTGGATGAGTTGTTTAAATATTACGTTACTAAGCCTGTGTTTCCACAGCAGCCTAAACCACTGTAAATACCATCTGCTGCACTCCCATCCTCTGCTGCATCTCTCATTCATGTGTTCCACCTCCTTTCTTGATCTGGCTTTGGGGTTTGCAGGGTCCTTCATTCACCTGTTCTATGCTCAATGCCACAAAAAGTCACTATTTAACTCTCAGGAGGAACCAATGATAACTGAATAGAGTACCGAGAAAGATGTATCCACCCACATTTGAGATTTGAGTTAGTGCAAAATTACAACAGCTGGCAGCTATGCACTCAGGCTCTTACTTCCTGATTTTTCTTCTCTCCCTTGGAAATTTTTGACTTTATGGGGATCTAAATTCAGCCAAAAAGGGCAATCTTCTGTGTCATTATAGAGAATTATCTGAATCTCTCCAAACTGCAGTAAGAATTTATCCTAGGTTTTCCTCTTGCCACTGACTATTTTTAGTGTATTTTATCATCTAAAAGAATGATGATTTCTCTTCTTTCCCCACTAAGTTTTCAAAAGAGAAGGGTTATGCCTTGTGCTGAACTCTGTGCTGTCAGATTTGCTAAACCTATTCAGAGCATGCTAAGTGGATTACGTCCCTTCAGAGACTTAGATCTCTGCCCATACTTTGGGCCTGAACATCATCGCAGCTCACATGAGAGCACCTCTCTTCTCAGACATTATGGAGCTTATTTACTTAAATGCCTGATGCTCAGTTTTGCTGCCAAATGAAACTGGCACCAGTTGGACATAATCTCCTCCAGGACTACATGACACCAGACAGTAAATTTTATGCGTATCTCTCTGACTTAGGTACCTAATTCAGCCTAAATATCCAAATCTTCCCTATGCTTTCTCAAAGCAAACAAACAATGGTCCTGGATTTGAGATGGTCTGCTGTTGCTGCTCAAGAGACCCTTTGGAGTGAGAGCCATCTGCTGTGGGAATGCTTTGCACAGTCCTGCTCTGCACTCTGGCTGAAAGCATTGGTCTAAACCAGTTGATCCTTTGCTTTCATGAGTCATCTAGGCAGTTTAGGGGAGGAAATTGTAGCAGAGATTATACCAAATCACTTTATTAAAAAACTTTATTAAAGGCTTAAAGTGAACACACTGGATTTAATGAATAGATAAGTCTTCAAATGACCAATAGTCTCCTGTTCCATTGGTGTAGGTACAGAATAATTTTGTAGGATACCAGTATTAGATGACCTCTTACTACCATAATGTTGACAGTGTAATTGATATTTTTCTACAGCTTGTGTTCAACCTCCTCTCTAATATCTCTTTCTTTTTTTTTTTTTTTTTTTTTTTTGTTTGGTTTGGTTTTAATCCACCATCCATATAAATAAAAGAAAAAGAAAGCCATTTGAGACAATTTAATTGAATTATCCAATATTTAGTGATTTAAGGAAATTAAATGGTGGTTTATACAGCAGGACATAAAACACAGTGTTGATGAGCAGACAAGTTCATTTAATTCTAATGAGAAAATTTGCTGTATCACTGTTATTTGTGTTATCATTTTATTGTGACATACCATATCAACCATAAAAGCTCACTGAGCTACTCAGGTTAATGAAATGGCAAAAACCCCAGCACATATATAGGTATCTAAAACCACACACAAACACACCCACTCACATGTATTTTTACATATATATAAAGCTATACACACACGTATATATATGTACATTAGCATGGAAGATTGTTGTTGCATCTGAACTCTGCCTGAACTGTCTGAGTGGTTCTTAGTGCTTGAGGACAAAGAAAGTAACTTCACAGTGCATTGGGTTTGCCTTTGAAATAATACCACAAAACTATTGACAAAAGGCTCACCTAACAGCAGAGCTGAGATTAGGTGCTGAGGGTTATTGTCTTCTTCCAGTCTCAAAGCTACGTGAAATGTCAGTTAATTGAAAATGGTAATTGTTCCACATAACAACACCAACTGTTTCATTCCAGGAAATGTGCTGCTCTTAAATTAATAGCCATTGATCCAGAGGTATTTCATGATTCTTCTCCATCCTTTTCTCAAATTATCCAGCTATCAGTCCTTAGGAGAAAACCTATTTCACCCTTTTTATTGACCATTCTTTACTGAGTTACCTGGCTTCCTGTTCAGATAGAGTAAAATAGGTCTATCCATCTGAATGTATGTCAAGCAGACTGAGCCACCTAACTTTCAAAATACCTGTGCTTCTTACTATAAATACTCAAAATGAAAACAGTTAAGTAATAATACAGAATAGTGGCATGGTTATTACTGATTAATACAATGAACTACTCCCTCATGCTGGTAAATTGCTTTAGTGATAGTAAAAATTGTTGAAGTTTTGTTCAGTAGTGTACTTCAGTCAAACTTAAATCTCATTTTGATTTCTTATGAAGGAATGTAGGATATCTGTGGGCTTTGTTTGCCAGATGTCTGTTTGTTTGTAGGATATTATGGGGTTTTGAGTAATAAATGGCAATATGTCTCATTATTACATAGAGAACAATTGCAAAAGCTTTGGCATTACTTAGCTGCTATTTTGAAAGCTTAATAGAGAAATTAAGTGGTACAGAGTTATTCTTTTGTTCCATTGTAGAGACAGTTTTCCTTCCTTGTGTATTGATAAAATGATCATTAAAAAAATCCAAATATATCATTTACATAAGATGTTGAAAACATTTATAGAGATAAAACTCATATTTGTGTTTGTACTTTTGTAAATTTTCAGCCTAATAATTTTAAAATTTAATTTTACAATCAATGGTAAATTCTAGCGATTTCATCAATTTTTTGAATTAATTTTTTTTTGTAATAATCTGAGAAGACTCAGATTTTTCCAAAGCTTATGTTTCCATTCTAACTTGGAGTAGTTTCACCTCTGTTGCTACACTAAAAATTATTGTCAATTTCTTCATAATCTTTACATTTCAGAGCAAAATTTATTTGAAAAAAAAAAAGGATGAAAAATGCAGACAGAAATATAAAGCTTTTAAATAAATGTATATTAATACCCAGTTGTGCACCGGCCTAGAAAATGCCTCCTTTAATCTTGGAAGGAAACACTTTACATTTCTCTGTTCAAGGGCTTTTACTTACATGGTGTTGTAATTTAATGTAAACTGCAACAATTGCCAGCAGGAAAGAAAAAGAAGTCTTGTATAATATAAAATACCTTTCTATTCTTTCAAAAATAATATGTTAGTTGCAAAGACCTTCCATGTGTGATCTTAAATTGCTGTATTTTTGTCTTCTCCTATTTATTAATAGACAGTTTTATATTAGAAATGGAAGAGAAAAATCTGATTAAAGTTTCTAGGACAGCTACAGTATAAAATCAATTGAAATTACATTGCAACATAACATATGTAATGAATTCAGTTGTTATATACCAGGTTTAATGCTCAATCTGGTTTATAGTTAATCTAATCAAAAGGTAAGGGAGCCAGGGAATTTTAAGAAAATGAAGTATCCATGCTCTATTTCTTTCTGTTTCAAACTCTAAGCTTGCCCATGTTTCATTCATTTTATTGGTTAAAAAATGAACAAGTGTTCTTTCAAATTGTTAAAACTTCAGCATCTTCCCTCATGTGTCACTTTAAGTTATTCAGTCAGGTTGCCAGTTTATTGAAAGCTTTTGGAAATTTGAACCACTTATGCAAATTTGTACAGCCTTGAGACTCGATTCGGATTATCTGAAAATATTTGAGTATGTAAACTCAGCTCTAAGTGTGTTGCTCTCACTAATAAGCCTTGAAGATCAAAGCCATTTCTGGCCTTTGGAGCTTTATCTCTTTAAAGCTTATATTAGCAGCGAAAGGATGTCTTTGTCAAACTGATTTCACATTAAAATATAAAAATAACATTAATTATGTAGATGAAGATTACAGATGTAGATAGCAGCTAAACATTGAAAGCGCTAAGCAAATCTACAAGATAGCAGTAATGACTTAATTAAAACAAAATGCATCTGTACTGGAGCACAGCAATAAAGAAAAAGTGGCAATCCACAGCAAAATAGTAACAAAAACATGAACCATTCAGCCGAAGTATGTAAGAGTAGCACGTAATGCATTGGCTCGGGTAGGTATAATTTATGCCAACCTTAAACATTAGCATTCTACCAGCTGCCAGAAATTTAGAATACGTTGCCTTTTGTGTGCCAGGTAGTTTAGAGGGTAACTACCAATTACCCAAAAACTGAGTCATATCAGAAATGACTTAATGTTTCATTTCCTCCCATGGCCAAGCTGGCTCTGATACCCTTGCAATAGACTTCATTAACTCTGATCCCTGATTTGAAGGGAAGTTGCCCTTTCCCAGTTATCAAATGGACTGAAATGACCTTAACAGGGATCTTTGCAAAGTCAGTGCCAAGAAGCAGAGTTACATCGAGGCCTGTCCACACCAGGTGATATTCTACCTGGCCCACACTTGGTACATGCACAACTTATCCCCTCTTCAAGTCTGTTTTGAAGAAACAATTTTATGTCGTATTCTGTATGTGCTGAAAATTTAACCTTTGGTTATTTACATGTAACAATATTAGTGTTTCAAAAAATACATGAAATTCCTGTTAATTTAGGTTAAAGGGAGAAGCATTTTCTCTCTCTGGTGTGGAGGGGATAAAAAGCAGCCTTCTCTTGTGTTATCTATTTCTACCTAGTATTCAAATGGAAAAATGACACAGAACAATTCTCACTGGAGAAGCAAAAAACAACACGTGCAGTTATTGTAATGATCATAACTACCACTTTTGCTGCCCTTCCCCTGTCACAAACCATGAGACCTGGTTCAAGGAAGTACATAATCCTAAAAAACATATTTTTTTTGAAACATCACATAGCACTTGCTTTGTTTTATACAACCCCTTAGCTTCCTTTTAATGTCAAAGACAAGGAGTAATAGCCTGACTCCCAGAATCATGGTAGCAGAAGGCTTGTGCTGCCTCAGTCCACACTGTATGTTGTCTGTAAGCAAACTGAAAACCCATTTTATGTCTCATGTTGATGTTGGCTAAGTAGAATGGATATACTGTAGGAACATCCAAAATGTCTAATTCTGCATGGATATATGTTGTTTTTATGTAAATATTGATATAATCATATATGACATTTTAGAAATTAAATTAAGATTAGGGTTTTACTGTTGGTGGAACTTGCATCACTGATGGTACTCTGTAGTTGTTTAATAAGAAGAAAGAAGAAAGAGGGTCTTCATAATTTACATGCAGCTTACACATTACATTTATTCGCATTAATTTTGAGACCCATGTTGAATATTGCTATTAATACAGGAATCTGTATCGACCGAGATTTTTTTAAGTGAAAAAAATACATACTGTATCCAACTCACAATTTATCACTATAATGCTAATTAATACCTTTCTTTCCCTGAAATATTTCAATACCTTCATCTGAGAAAAAAAAAAAAAAGTCTTTGCTTATGTATTTGTATGCCTATTCAGGTTCTCATATTACGTTCTGATAGTAAAAATTTTCTTTATGTGGGAATTATCTAATTACCCTTACAAAAGATAATGTAATTTGCTTCTCCTGCCATTTCTATGTGCAAAACTATGCCCTGGAAAATGTCAGTTTAGAATTCCAGAATTTTTTTTTTCATGTGAAACAGGAGTTACTTAAAATAAACAAAAAAAAAGGAACTTTTGGCCATTAAATTTTCATAAAGGTTGATCTTGCAGTTATTATCTAGAGTCATACACAGTTACTTGTAAATTCAGAGAAAGGGTCCATATGACTGGGTGAATGAAAAGGAAGTCAAGATGGAAAGATGAAACTAGGGGAAATAGTACGGTTCATAGAATCATAGAATGGTAAAATGGTTAGGATTGGAAGCGACCTTAAAGATCATCTTCTTCCATAGGCAGGAACACCTTCCACTAGACCAGGTTGCTAAAATCTAGTCAAGGATACAGCCTGGACAGCTGGTTTGAGCTGAGAAAAATAAAAGAGCAAATTATAAAGAAATATGAGAATGAAGAAGAATATTTTTAATCCTGTCTGTAGATGGATGAGAAGACAAAGAAATTACCTCTGTTGAACATGTGCCAACAAATATTGAGAATAATTGACGGCAGCTCCCATCAATTATGAGACTTACACAAAACATGCAGCATCATCACTGCCACTGAGAGCACCCTCTCTGGAAGTCACCTACTCTCAAGTAAACTTTAGTTCTCCATTAGTCTTTATTGTTCAGCACAATTACTTTGCCAGGGTATCTGAACTGCATGTTCTTTTTTATACTAAATAAAAAGGTCCAATTTGCCTACCTTTTAATATTCAGAGTGTCACCTTATTGAGAGAATTAGGTTTATGCTGCAGTATAGTCTGATGGAATATTAAGTAGATTCCATTCAATGCCTACTTCAGAGCTACTTCATTTCCAAAATATCACGGAGGCATAAGTTAATTAAATTACATAAATTTCAGACAGTGATGGAAGAGGCAATATTTGATATAAGTAGCTGTAAGTTTCTACTGAAATCCCTATTAGCAAAAAAAAAAAAAAAAAAAAAAAATGGTGGTATATCATCAATGTAATTAACAGTCTTTTTATAAGTCAAGGGGAAGGCAAATCAAAAGTAGGTTAGCTGTTCCTGGGCTGGTAAGCAGGACCACTGTTGTTTCTTCTTCTAGGGCAGAACTCATTCATAAATGAGGCAGGAAAATTTAATAATGTACAATCTGATATTAATTGTGCATATACTCATGGGTCACAGTAAAGGGTTTATCAGAGTTGGCAGTTTGCCGCAGGTGTTTAATGTCACATGATTCATAGTAATGACCTGAAGCTCACAAGTATCTGCAACTAAAACTAATTCTGCTCTGTGCAAGTGCCCTCCAGAGCAGAGTGGATATCTGTCAGCACAAGACAGTGGGTACCAATTGACTCTAGTTAGCACCATCTGTGAGTGATTTCTCTAGGATAAAAAAGTGATAACGACCAACTTCATCATTAGAAACCATGTTCTTTATACTGGGTCATTTTTTAATATTTTTCCTTCCTAGCAATATAAAACACTAGCATCTACCTTTATCATAAAATTGCAAAAGGCCCCATAGGCCAGACTTTAGACACAGGGGTAATTTTTTAGTTTCTTCAGTCATATTTTCAAAGGCAGAAGCTCCCTTCTTTTTCAAATGTATTCCCTAAATTGAAACTGGAAGCTTTTCCTTGGGCTCCAAAACGCATCATACCAAAAGAAAATGGTAGGATGAGGGACACTGGAGATTTTGCCCAGTTGACAGTGCTAAGCACATTTGAAACAACAGTCCTCTGATATTTCACAGTTGACTTAAAACCCTCATGAAAACTGCCTTGCTTGTAAAATTTCTAGTGCAACTTCTTGCTTCCAGTCCTGCTTAGAATTGAGAAGAGCTGTAACACAAAGCTGGAAAAAAAATGGTAGAAAATGGTTAAATATCTACTAATACAAAGATATTGATCTTACTTTGTTTTTTATAGGAACTATAGAAAACATATTCTTATTTCACATGAACCAGCTTGCTCAGCCCAACACAGACTACAGAATAATTTAGTGTATATATTCTAAGATCCCATTTTCTAACTTATAATTTTAAATTTTAAAGAGACTTCTGAGCACACAGTAAAATTGATATCATAATTTTGTATTCAGAAACAACAGAACTACGTTTAAAAACATGTCAAATGGCAGAAGGGTTTTCAGTGTGTGAGCTGCTCATTAAAGCACAGTAATGGTTAACCAAGTTTCAGTGATGTGTCTGTCTAAAGCAGACAAGGACCCCTTGGTGTTCAAACCACATAGAAAGGATACCTTCCAGCACCTACCTCTGTTCCTGCCAACACTGGCGAATGGAAACACAGTAGAACTGCTGCGTCTTTGGCAATCAGACTCAGCGTCTGCAAAAGTAGAATAAACCCAGAATATCCTATAGCAAGACTGCATATCATATTTGTGGTGAGGCTGCATGCCAGTGTCCCTGAAGAACATGAGGTACCTTCTCCATCTGTGCACCACATCCATTCACTCGAGGTTATTAGAAACCTGCCTGCCTCATTTCAGTGGAAACCTAGACAGCTGCACATCCTCTGGATCTAGAAATCTGGAAGATGTCTGCACAAAGATCAGTGCATAAAGCTGACAGTCTGTTAAGACAGGGAAGGTACTCAGGGCTAGATTCAGACACTCAAATTTAGGTGTCAGAAGTTGAATCTCACTGCAGGTTTCTCAGTCACAAGATTTGCATATGTAGGCTCCAGTCAACGGGAAAGGGAAGAAGCACCACCAGAAGGTCATTTGGAAGTCTAGCTTAAATACCCTGAATTGCTCTGTTCTGACTCTTTTGAGCTATGTTTTAGCAGTTACTATAGTAAGAATAAAGAGGAAAATTACTGACAACAGGAAGCTCCTCCAGCTGGGAAGGAAAAATATAAGTTGAACATTGTACCACAAAGCTCTTCCAAGCAGAGCAGACAAACAGATTTATGTTTTCCTTTTCATATGAAAGCATGAATTCATGCTACTTCTTGTACAGTGCATTTAATTTAGAAAAGTTTCCTCTTTCAGGTCCCTCAATAGTTAATTGGAAGTGATAAACCACTCCGGAGATTTTAGGTGGGCTAAATTATTCCTGGGAGGCGTAACTGGCTGTAGAGGAAAACTTTGGTGATTAAGATTCTGAACTAGACACTTCAGTTAAGAAGATTGCACAGAGCTGAGGAGATTTAAATTTAAAAAAAAAAAAAAAAAGTATAAAACATTGCAACTAAGAGAAGGTATAGTATATGAAAAAAATGCACATCAACTGGAAATTTTTTCATCCTGATGGAAAAGTTTTTTCCTAATATAAGCATAATGCATATATTTTAGACACCTCTTAGACTGCCAAAAGTTTTTTAATTATATCTGTATGTGTACCCAATTTTTCATGTGATTTGTAAAATACTTGCTACTGGTTATTCTAGGCATTCTTTCCTACCACTGTGAGCTGGGCCATACAGACCATGAAATCAGTTTTAAAAGGGATATGGTCTGACAGAGAGTGGAAAGGTAAATAAGTACTGCTTGGTCTTTGCTAGTGAAGTTGATGACATGAAACATGTTACTTACAGAATTTTCACAAATGTTATATATGTAAATATCTATATATTTTTTAAAAAGGGTCTTTTTTGATGTGAAACCAAATGTAATCTTGAAAAAAAAATACAGAGGAGGTGGGAGAAATGATTAATGGTCTTAATGAATATGTAGAACAGGAGACCTGGAAAGGTTACAAGTTAAATCATTTTTCTGCCTGTAAATGCAAATAGCTCCTCATACAGTTGGTTATGCAACACTGATGCAGGAATATTTGCAAATATTTTCACAAATCCTATCCAAAAGCCACAAAATGCCAACACATACTGTCGGTCAGTAAACAGATTAGAAGACACAGAGGGCAGTGTGCAATTGCAAGCCAAGGAGAGAGCCAGAAGGCAGCTGAACACTCTTAGTTGCTGTTAGGGTAGAGAGGAGGCAGAACAGAGCTAAGGAACTAAAGAAAAATGATAGGCTAATGTATTAAAGATCTGTGGATAAAAATCTTGACAAAGTCTTCTTTTACAGCTTCTACATGCTAAAATGTGCCCTAGCCACAGGATTGTTAGTCTGCTGCTGTTGGAGAACTTACTCCTTATAAAATCTTGGAAACTGTGTGAAGGTGAAAGCCTTCATTGTTCAGTGAAACACTTTAAGTAGTTTTTGATAAGAACAATCTAGTGAAATGAACTAACATATTTTGCCTGGATCTACTTTTGTTCTAACACTGTTTGTAATGTTTATAGACAGGCTTTGCAGATGTGCTAGTAATCTAATAGCAAAACAGAAGCAAAAAGTTGTATAGACCAGCTGTACCATAGAAATGGATATAAAGAATTAGTGGCTACATTAGTATCTGGAGAAGTGCATGACTATTTAAAAAAAATATTCCAAAGAAAGGAGGCAGGAAATAGTCCTTTAAGGCACATTGCAGACTCTATGATCTTGTAGTCTTCTACAAGCGTGAAAAATGGAAAAAGTTTGAAGATTATTTTTTAGATTGTCTTTAAGGGTTCATACACTGGAATAATTTAATTTAGGAGATACTGGGTATACAACTTTCTTCACTAGAAATGAGCTATCTCTTCCATGAATATATGGATTCTTTTAACAATTAATTTACTCTGCCTGCATAGTTCTAGCTACAACTGTAGTTCAGTGCACCTGCATTTAACAGTTGTATGAGAAGTAGATAATTCTAGAAGATCATTCATAGTGCCTAAGCGTAATTTTTAACCTGACGATGACTGTTCTCAGAAGTCTTACAGGCTGTTTTAGTTTGGAAGAAGAGGTTCTACATTCACCTAGTCTGTCATTACGAAGAGTTGGAAGGAAGTATGTAAGCCTACTCTGGGAACAGCAAAATCGGCTCACAAGGAAATGTTACCTGGGAGCAGGTGTCTACTGGTAGGAAAAGTAAAGACAGAAAACAAAAGGCACTGTAATCTAGACTTCTAACAGATGCCTTTAATGATCCGTTAATGTCTTTGATCGTATTTGGTGCATCCTTACCCAGCCACCTCTTTGAGTAGTAAGACTACTATTTTATCCTTGTACCTCTGCCTAAAACAATCAGGTTAGTCTGACTAATAATCCTAATACAAATCAAATAGAAAACTTACATGTTCAAATAATTTCTCTTATTTCTTAAAATTCACGTTCCATTTCCCTTGTGGTGAATTTTTCCACATGACAAAAGCAATGTGAATTCCTCATTGGATCAAATGTAAAGGGGGCAAATAAATATTCAAAGGCAATTTATGGTGTTATGAAACTCTTTTCTCTTCTGAACATCAAAATGAGAGACCTGTCTGAATAATGAACACCTCAAACTTGATATTCCTAGTTGATAATAGTTTTGACTTCACAATTACTGACCGTGGCTTTGAGTGTCAGTCTTCATACCCCTCATTTCTAGAGACAGGTGAAAGCTGCTTCATGGAACAGCATGCACATGGGCAGAACAGTTATTCTTTGGATGTCCTGATAAGGAAGTTACATTGCTATGATGGTGCACTGGCTTTTGGAAGGACTTCACCTCATAATCATTTTGCAGAAGAAATAAATGGTTAAAAGATTATACTTGTAGTACCTACCTACACTCCATTAATTATTGTATTACGTGCTCTTAACTTACCCTACAGATAGAGCACTTAAGTTTGCACTTCATTATGACTATGTGGGGGAGTTACAAAAATCACAGTTATATGACATAAGAATTAAATGAGGAATAAAATTTTCTATTATTATTTCTCCTTACATAAACACACAGTAAAGTCTCAAATGTAATTTGTGGAGAGCACCTTAAAGGGAAACAGTAATTTCTATAGCTGAGGGAAAGTTACAGTAAGAAAAAAATGTTTTTTGTGATATATTCTCTGTATTATGGTTTAACGTAACAGTTTACTAATGGTTACACAAAATCTTGGAAATATCAGTTCAATTAAAAAAAATAAATTTGCAGAATGTGGGCAATGCTGAAAAACTTAATTCTGAGATCCTAGAAAACTGTCCATTATAATTCCTTAAAATAATTTTCTAAATAGTTAACAGAACTGAAACAGATTTTAGAGGATGTTAGATATTTGGTTTAATAGAATCAAATTGTACTGTTTGTACTGTCTTAAAATTCTCTACCCGTTGCAGATATTGTAACTCACTACAAGCTCTTTATCCTGTCATTAAGCATCCAGAGGTTTGGCTACAATGCCATTGCAAAGTCTTCAAGTAGAAAATGAATCTACAGTGATCCTCTATTATGATGACAAGTAGCAATACTATTCTTCTCACTAAAGTGAGCTTATACATACTTTTACAGTTTGTGAAGGATTCATTACTCTTGGCTGAACTTAAATGGATAAAGTAGGAGTAAGTCTGAAATTTAGCTGATACCTGAACTGGATCTTCTAACTTTCTTTCTTAGATTAACTCAGATAAGATTTTCTACTCTGTACATATTGTTAATAGTCTATATTTATTGTGGAATCTATGATTTTGTGCTTGCTACTATTACATGTTTTAAATGGCTACTCGGCAGATTTGCCAGTTGAGACCTGATATTTTAAATTTGCTGACATCATGGTTTAAAAAATATTAGATAAGCCTTCATGTGTGTAGCAAGGCACTAATAGCAAGTCTTAGAATATATAAGTCTTTCCACTCTGGATCTGTATATCAGTGTGTATCTGTATGTCCTGGGGCACAAGTTACAGGAAATCCCTTGAATACTGGCAGATTTCCCACGTGCTTTACATTGTACCAAACAGATGGAAAGCAAACTCACTGTACTTCCTTCCTGAAATAGACAGAGAGGAAGGGTCTAACAGTGATCATATAAATAAATGGTGTTTCTGCTTGAAACATTTTCTAGAGAGCACTATAGACAAGGAACGAACTGGTATAACTGACCACAGTCTGCAATTTAAATAAATTAATAGATCATAAACTAGACCTGTCTTCCCTTCTAAAACTGAATAAGGAGGTCACTGATTTAATTTTTTCTAATGAAGTCTGTGACAAGTATTTCTGACAGAGAGCTCATAATATTATCAAACCCAAATATTAACATTTAAGAAGTTAGCCTAAATCAGTCTTTATTTATTTTCTTAAAGTAGGGATCTGTTTCTTGTACGTTGTTTTCAAGCAATTGGGAGCAAAAATAGTTTCTGAAGCTATAGGATCCACTATCATTTATGCCCCTTTTTAGCAGGATAGCTTTTAAGGTAGGCATTTCACCATTCAGTGAATCAGGCATTTATTCCACACTCTCTTTCTCAGCCGTTTACACAGTTCGTATTTCCTCCACCATTCCTAAATACCCTGTCCTGGCTTCATTTTAACCAGCACAAATGTGGGGGGCTTCTGTTATAACATAATGAGCGAATCTAACATTTTTTTTCTCAGATACACTTTTAAACTGAATCACTTCAGTTACCTGACACTGATTCACTGTATAGCACATTGTCACAAACAGGAATGCCTACTAAACTGAGGTGGGCTCTCAAGTGCAGTAATAGAAGAAATTAAACGTGAAACTATGGCTGCAGTTTCCTTGTCCAGAGATAACACAGTTGCTTCTCTGTAGTACTTTTAGACCTAATGATGAAAAGTTCTTTGAATTGGGAATTATCTTCAGAAGATTATTAGAAATTAATTGTCATATTCTGTGCTACATTCAAGTTGTTCTGTCTGTAATGAAAATCTGAAACAACATCCATGTTATTATTATTATTATTAATATTATTAATATTATTATTGTCAACTAAAAGAAAGTAGATAGCAGTATTCCACACTCATTTAAATTCAGGAGCTGAGGATTTTAAGGAAATGCACATATTTCCATAGTCACTTTATAGGTACTAAATGTCAAGCATATTCCTTGCCAGGAGCTTTGAAGTTATTATTTATGAATTATTGAGAGAGTAACTAGCTAGCCATAAAGTAGTCAAATTCAGGTAGAGAGCTCAAGGAAATATGCCTCCACTGCTGCCCTGCTTAATTAGGGATTAAATAAAATCATGAGCAAGATCCTGGGATCATTACACTATCAAGTCAGATGAGGCAAGGACACTGCTCACTGTGCCCTTCCAGAATCTTAGCAGTTCTGTGCTCCATGTTGCACCTTTCATAGAATCATAGAATCGTTTAGGTTGGAAAAGACCTTTAAGATAATCAAGACCAACCTAGCACTGCCAACTCCACCACTAAACCATGTCCCTCAGCACCATATCTACATGTCTTTTAAATACCTCCAGGGACGGTGACTCAACCACTTCCCTGGGCAGCCTGTTCCAATGCTTGACACCCCATTCCATGAAGAATTTTTTTTCCTAATACCCAGTCTAAACCTCCCCTGGTGAACTTGAGGCCATTTCGTCTTGTCCTAATGCTTGTTACTTGGGAGAGGAGACCGACCCCCACCTTTCAGGTAGTTGTAGAGAGTGATAAGGTCTCCCCTCAACCTCCTTTTCTCCAGGCTAAACAACCCCAGCTCCTTCAGCCGCTCCTCATAGGACTTCACACACAATGGTTCTGAACACTGTGTTTGTGCTTTGCATCAGACTTTTAATGTAAACAGAATGTGCTCTGAATTGTCTTCTCTGTCAATTGCAGCCTACACACTGTGCCAGTTTTTTTGTCCAGCTTGTCAGTCTGTGTAAGACATAGCTAAGGGGTGAGAGATTGCAGCCAGTTATTCTTAGAGCTGATCGCCCTAATTCCAGAGTAATATTTGAGTAGAATGTTCCATAAGAAATTAATATTTTTTATTTTCAGCTTATTTTCTATGCTCAATGTACTTCCTGAGAACACATCTGCTTACTCCAGACATCCCTCCTGTGCCTTGCCTCAATTGCCTGTTGAGAATATGCAGCCCCTTTAAGAATCATGAACCATGTAGGACAATGCTTATTTCAGGACTAAACACATGGATGAATGGATTAATGCTGGGCAAGTAGGACCAAGCATCTCAATACCTTTTGTCAATTGAGACCTCATTACCTTTTTGAAATGCAAACCATTTCAGAGTTCTGGTTTATTTGTTATTTTTATTCATGACTGAACATACCATTTACCTTTTTGTGTATGTCTGTGTTCTTACTGACTGAGAATTCCATATCTGGGACAAATTCTGTCACTCTAAACGGCACAGGATATTTTCATAAAAGGGTAAATGTGCCTGATACATATATCATACATCTGCATACATATACATAGACTTATCTGCTATGCATGCAATGACTGGGAGGCATGCAGCTTCACGATGATTTCAATAACAAACAGAACTAAATATCTATTTTCTGAGACAGCTTTCAGCAGAAAATATGTTCACTGGGCCCAAAATGTTTTATTTTTATTTCTACATTTTATTACCATATTTACCTCTATGGATTTTATAACAATCCTCCGAAGTTTTTCTTGGTTACATTCTTGCCTAGCTACCCTAGAGCCAGAGGCTCACCACCTTTTTAGGCTTGGGTGGTATCTCTCTACCCCAAGTCCCTGATTTGTGCAACCCAAAAATTTTGGATCTGTGACTTTAGGGCAGACCACCTAGGAAGATAATTTTGGATAACTATACCAGATGAACTGCTTATGAAGTGCCAGAAGAAAATATGTCTTATACAGACAGGAATTTGTTGTGGAGATGGGAACTTGAAGTACTTGACAGACTTAAGCTTGACTCCAGGTTCTGCCACAGGAAACTTGGACATCAAGAGTGTACTCTGATTTTCAGCACTTTATGGAATGTGTTGTGTATGGTCTCCATATGGGTATACATATACAACAATAAGGAAATTGGCCATGAATTATATGGAAAATGCATTAGTTAAGTAATGCTAATGCTAATGCTCCAATCAATTGGTGTTAGATTTGTGTACAACCATGTAGGTGTGATTATGACCAGAAATAACTGAAAAAGTAGAAAGAGACTCCCAAGAATTTTGTTTTGACCTACAAGGTCTGCATATAATGCAATTCTTGCAGTGAAGAAGCAGAATGCCTTCACCAAATTGAGCAAGATTAGAGGATAGACAGCTTTTTGTAAAAACAGATTAACAGGGCAGCACCAAACATCTTCACATTATCAGGATTGCCTTGACAATGGAAAAGAATAAATAGCACTCTGTGAATTTGAAATTGCTTTCCTAATGTTACTCTCCAAATGTACCTGTTTATCTCTTGACTGTAGGAATTAACACCGCACTACTTAACGGCAAAGGCTGACCTGTTGATTTATTTGAGGGGTTAAGGCAAGTGTTACCAAGTTTTTTTGCCATAAAAGAAGGATGTGAGGGAGTAGAGGAAAGACTTGCCATCCTCAAAGTCATAACAAACTAATCTTAAAGGTACTAGAGTCATTGCCATAATAGTTGTTGTAGTCCAAGTTTAAAAGAAAAAATTATCTTTCCAGGGTTGGCAGTCCATTAAGAATTCAGGACTTGTTCCCCTAATTTTGATTAACAGATTATCTAGTTTATTTGCCCTAGGATGGTTTATTTAGAAGAATTTTCAGTGTATGAAGAAGTGAAAACTTGGTCTTATACATGTGGCCTCAGCAAAAATCTCAAATTCTCAGTGTGATTGGGGAAAATACCTTTTTCGAAGTCATAAGAAAATGAGGCCCTGAGGGCTTATGTACAGCAAAATAGTGAACCCACATGCAGTATTTAGGAACTTGGAATGCAATCCATAAAACCAGGTAAGTTTCCCAAAATCCTTGCCCAGGAAGATGTATAGTTACTAGTTAAGTCTGGCACCTAATAACATCTTAGTTCAGAAACGCCCAGGCATGACACATGGTCTACACCTACACTTTGAGGAGGCAGGATATAAGAGAGATCCAGTCCAAAAAATTGGTAATTACAGTACTCCAAGTCTGTGTGTACATACAGATCAATCAGACTGACCCTAATAAGGCAGTATGGTGTCTATCAGCTGCAAAAGTTACAGTTACAGGCTTTTCAGACTGAAACTAGCTTGTCTTCTATCAGTTTGGGCAGCTATCATCTTAACTCAGTTTGACCCATACTGATGTACTTCAGATAAACCCTTCAGATATTGACAGCTGGTTCTCTACATTCACTATATGGCTACAGAGGAGGAGGACCTTGTGTACAAGGCAAACTGCCTCTACTTCTCACCTTCTGTATTACCACTTCTTCTGATGGATTGAAAGGTCTGGGTCCAATGCCTGCTTTGCGATTCCTAACTTTCCGGGCAGAATACAGGCTGGGACTGATGCACAGCTCAGACTGAAGCTGGGCCATATTGCACAGCCAAGAATGACAGGAAGGTCTGGACCAGGGAGGAAAGTAGGAAAGCATAAATATAACATTGTAGACAGGTCTTGTGGACATACCGGGAGCAAGAAAAGGTCCAGTTTTGTGACTGGTTCTTTTAATTCATTTATGAATTTTATCTGGTGGCTCTTTTATGCAAACTGTGTAAGTAATTTGATGCAGTAGAAATTGAGGCACCTGCAAAAACTCAAATAGTCTAAGGTGAAGGAGTCTGGATCACATTTTTAGGTGTTAAATTCCACATAAGTTGCACTTCATGATTATAACACACCTTTGAATCTAGCCCTAAAATTCTACTGAAGAAAATTATGCTCAGAAATTATTTTTAATTTATTTATGACTTTCTGAGTACTATTCGCCTCTTTTTTTTCCCTCCCTGCACCACATATGCTTCATAATTAGGGCTCTTTCTTCCAGAAATTACAAGCTCCATTTAGTTCGGCCTAGGGTTTGGATTTTTAAGGGAAAAGGTAAATGTCCAAAGTTATTATTCAGTAACATATACGGAAGTGTTTTGTAATCTGGTGCTGCTGCATTTTTTAATAAAAAATCTTGTCATTCCTTGAAAATTACTGTAATACTTTTGGTACATATAATTGAAAGGCCTCGAGTCTCCAAAGTTTTATTGTCATGATTAATTTTAAACATCTGCTTTGCTCATTGATTTTTATGAGGTTACTTGTGCTCAAAGTTAAGCGTGTGAATATTTTATGTAAGAACAAGGCCATGACTTACTACAGCCTAACAGGGTTAAGTAATCAAAACTGTTTAAAACATAACAACAGTTGTAAAAGCTACATTTCAAGAGCCGAAGTACATTAGGTTAACATACTGTTTGAAGAAATTGGAAATAATGTTACTTTTTTAGAAGTGGAAAAGCTGTACTTTCACTATTTACAAAATTCAATAAAAAATTTAAATGTAAGCATAAATATATAAACTATGAGTGTTAAAATGTTGAATATAACACATACAAACAAATGGGGTTATCAGATGATCATAAGAAGGCAAGAATTTCTCCAACATTCTTTAGGTCAAAAGAAGGTTTGTTGTAACAGATATATATATATGCACACATATATAGACATGTCATAAAAGTGAACATTTTGTTTACTTTTATTTCCTCATTTTTTTCTTTAGACTCATTGTGGGTTAAACCCCATAGTCAACTAAGCCCCACAGAGCTGCTTGCTCACTCTCCTTGTTGTGATGGGGGCGAGAATCGGAAGAGTAAAAGTTAGAAAACTCGTGGGTCGAGATAAAGGTAGTTTAACAGGTAAAGTGAAAGCTGCGTGTGCCAGCAAAGCAAAACAAGGAATTCATTCACTACTTCCCACTGGCAGGCAGGCATTCAGCCATCTCCAGGAAAGCAGGGCTCCATCGCGCATAACTGTTACTTGGGAAGACAAAAGTCATCACTACTAATGTCCCCCCTTCCTTCTTCTTCTCCCAGTTTTCATTGTTCAGCATGATGTCATACAGTATAGGATATCCCTCTGGTCAGTTGAGATCAGCTGTTCCAGCTGTGTCGCCTCCCAGGTTCTTGCCTACCACCAGTCTACTCACTGGCAGGACGGTGTAAGAAGCAGAAAAGGCCTTGACGCAGTGCAAGCACTCTTCAGAAATAACTAAAACATGGGTGTGTTATCAACACTGTTTCCAGCACAAATCCAAAACATAGCACTGTACCGGGTACAATGAAGAAAATTAACTTTATCCCAGACAAAACTAATACAATACTAAATTTAGGAATCTGTCAGTGCATGCTACTTTAAGAGAACAAACATGCTTACCCTCAAAATATGCCATAAAATATAGTCTCAATAGGACTATGATGCACAAAGAGGGGTGATTCCATTAACACAAATCCAGCTGTCAGACAGCTACCCAATCCATGTTCTTGTCTTCCATAGCATTTTAATTTGAAGCTCATTTGTTTTTCCTGCAGCTTCAGATGGTGAGCATCCAAACAGACATCAGGGGGACACCATGAGCACTGGTGTCTATTCTGCACACCCTAGTGGCACAACTGCAGCTGGGGCTGGACACAACTCTCCACAACACGTAGATAGGAATTCCTGTTGTCCCCATGGCAGCACATACCACTATAGCATAGCATATACCCAGGCATGTTCCCATTTCCCATAGACTGCCTTTGGCAGCTTGCAGCCTCTCCATGCAGCAGTTGGGTGCTGGAGACAGCAGCAGAGAGAGGGAGCCCTTCCCTTTCTAGCTACTCATGGCATTTCGCTGTGAAGAGGGCACAAATTCAGGCTAATCTAGCAAATGGTCCCAACCTAAGCTTTGCGGCCAGGACAACCAACGATGTTCACAAGCAGCACATGTCCACAGCACTGTGGGGGACCCCAGGGATGGCCAGGCCCTCCCCAGTGAGCACTGTTCCACAGGGCCTGAGCTCAGAGGGCAAAGCTGGAGCCAGTAACAGGGAGACCAGCAGCCCCTGACACTGGTCCACCATGGGGGCAGACAGTGCCAGAGATGAGGCTGGAGATGAGCCATAGTGTGGGACCAAGAGGGAAATGAGTTCCCCACAGCATCAGGCCCAGGCCTGGCTGAAGGCAGTACAGAGGGGAGGCTGGGCATGGGAACTGTCATGGGCCAGGATGGGGCTGAGCAGAACCAAAATGGGGTCTGTGGACTCTGGTCAAGGGGTCCTAGGTGAGATCTGTCAGGGACAGTGAGCCTGGGTGGTAGCTTTGGGGCCCTGCGACTACACATGTCCTTGGTGTGTTTCCATGGAGCTCCCCAGGCCCCAGAGCTGGAGAGGAATCAGGGAGAAGACCCCCGCCCCTGGAGCGAGTGCTTGTGTCCTCCCACCTGCCATCACACAGCTTGGCTGCGCACTGAAATGAAATGCAAACACGTAATAAGAATGTGACACTGCTAAGTGTTTGTAGTTCACAGAAGTGACACAAACACAGAGCAAGAGAAAGGAGCAATAGTGTATGGATAGTGACAGGTAACTAATGGTGTGTTGCCTCCATCCCCTCACTCACGTTATTTCTTTGTTTGTTGCTTGGATGAATGTACCTAAGAGTAGGTTTTCATTTCCATAGGTAGCTTGTTGAATTTTTAGGGGGAGGAAGTAGTCTTGTTGGGGATTATTAAAGGGTGTTTTCATAGTTGCTGTGTGTTGGATTCACATTCGTTGCTGTGTTATTTGGTATACATAAATTTCTCCTTGATCCTGGAAGTACAAGGTCAGCAGAGCTGATTATTGTGTACTGTATCAGGGTATGGATTTGTTTCTAGGTTTGCTTTGCAGACTAAACAAATTTAGTTTCTTCTTTTGGTAGCAAAACTACGACCTCCCAAACTTTTTGTCAAACTCACAATTTCTTTTGGCATAGTTGTGTGACAGCATTTGGTGTCAGCCAAGTACTGCCCTTCTCCCTTTTGTAACTGAAGTATCAAAAGGCGGTGCTGCCAAACTACATTCCCCTTTACTTGAGTGGGGGAAGACTTTCAGGAATAAGTCATTGAAAGCATGAGAAGATAAATGCTTTAGACAGCAAGCTGAAGCTTTAAGATGAAAGTTTGTTTTTTTTTTTTTTTTTTTTTTTAAAAAAAAAGCAAAAACTGTCTGTATTTTCCAAAAGTAACAATGACCTGTATTTATTTTTTGTTTGTTTGTTCGTCAATGATATATTTAAAGACAACTTAAAATGTCTTCTGGAATATTGCTAAAAGAAGATTTATCCTTGTTTTTAGAAATAGCTCACATGTGAAAGTTCTTTGCATAATGAATCTTATTTTCTTCACTGCCCATTATATTGCAATATTGGTGGAAAGGTTTAACTAAACTGTAATAAAGTCCACAATTTTATCTGCAAATTTTAGATTAATAGGTCAGTCGCAGAGACATTCAATGACATAATGTTTGCTGAAAGAAAATTAATTTATTGGCATCTTTTACAGATGGTAATGCTCATATGGGGAATCTAGTCTCCTGAACAGGACATTCAGTTGCTGTCTGGATGTGACAAGAGTCTCCATTGCAAGGATCCCTGTAACCAGATTTTTAGCTTGACTGAATGAGATTCCCCAAACCTGTGTGTTTGCTGAATTCTTATAATCAATCTGGTCAGAGGTCCTACATGATTTGAACTTGATGATCTTAAAGGTCCCTTCCAACCTAACAACTCTATGATTCTGTGATTACTCCAAGATATACCAAATCTGTTTATATTGAATATCTTAATCTACATAAAAAATATGTCAACTATCTCAGCAAAGACTGTCCTAAATGAACATTTCATAGCTGCAGGAAAAATTTCTACTGTTTCAAAATATCTTAGCCATGTGCAGCTGAACCTGTCTGTGAAAGTCCCTGTGACTGCCTGACGCTGTACCCAGGATGTTTATCAATACATCTATCCATACAAATGGTGCCTATCAATTGGCCCAGGTCCAGCAGGAGCTTCCTAGAGGAAGGATATGATGCTAGGACTGTCTGAAATTCCCACCTGAAGAGGTCTTGTGATGAGTCAAATGCGTTGTTTTGAAACTAGATAGCAGCTCAGTCAACCACCTTGTCTCACATCAGTCTCGTCTCATCTTTGCTGATGACTAATGTGAAGCTCCTGAACCACTCAGGGAATCGATGACTGAGTGTGCTGGGTATGTTCACAGGCACAGACCTGGCACCCCGCTACTCCACAAATGTAACTTGAATTTCCTTGTTATACAACAACTGTAACTTACGTTCTATAAATATTGCTAGAGGGTCAGCCGGTTTCCAAGTAGCAAATTCTTTTCAAAGAGATTTCTTAATGTAAATAAAATAAATAGGTTGTCCCCCTGTAATTATATTCATTCTCTTCTGTGAAAGCTGAATGCCTGGCAGTATTTAAGGATTAATGTCTTTCAAGCCATGCTTAACACCATTTTTTCTTGTTGCTTAATAGGCATGTGCAATCTACTCCTGGGTGAAATAATGAGCTACAGTCAGAGCTACAGCAGTTGGACGGGTATCCTTCCACTTCATTGAGTTAATCTTTATCAACTCTAGGAAGGTCATTCCTGACAGATTTTGTTAAATCTGTTCTTAAGGGCTGCTAGTCTTGAGTCTTTACAATGTAGTTCAGCAACCTATTTAGTTCCTAGAAGCCCTTCTGATAGAAAATATTTCTTAAAGTCTGGCCTAATTTTTTCTTGCTTTATTTCAAGTCTGATACTTTTTGTCTTATCCACTATGGATATTAAGAACAGAAGCTTTTTACATACATTAAGACTGCTATCATGTCTTCAGTTTTCTCTTCAGACTATAACAATTCTGCTTACTAAATCTCTCTTACTAAGCCATAGGAGCTAGAACTCTGTTGTCCTTATGGCTCTTTTTTCTGGATTTTCCCAAATTGTACCACATCTTGGACCTGCAAATATCATGAACATGCTATCTTTACAATAAAGGACATGTATTTTAAGAACAGAAAGCAGATTTCTAATTGCAACAAGGTTAAATTGCTAATATGGAAGTCAAATGAAAAATTTATGGAGTTTCACATGCAGAATTATCATAAAACATACGGATAGAAATAGTGTTAATTGTGTGGGTTCTGCCAAATCCAGCTTTCAGTTTGAGTTTTGTTCATTATGACAGAAATTCAGGAACCATCATCCCGCAGTCACAGATTCACTAGTGACTGCTGAATGTAATGTAGTGATGTAGTCATGTACATCGAAAGTACTGTGGGAAAGAAGGGGAAAGAAGCTTATTTTTTGTTAAGCAATTGAACCGATGAACTGGTTCAGAAAAAAATAGGTCAATGGCTCCTGGCTTCCATATTCTCATGCATCCCAAGCTAATTGGTTTCTTTTCATATCTTCGCCATCCTTGCCAGCACAAAGCTTAGATCATTCTCCCACAGCCAGTTGCTGCTTGCCCTTTCTGATTTATAGTTGAGTTCCTAAATGGCAGTTGTAGAGGGAATGAAAGTTAGAGGAAAGTATTTTCACTGTCCCCTTTTCCTGATCACTGTCTCCCCATTGTTTGGGATCACAAAAGCAGCAGTATCTTGCACAGCAGTGATGTCAGGTATATGCATGAAACTCTTACACATACTTATTCTTCCATGTAGCAAGTTCTTAAACTACCATTGGTTAGATTTTGAGAGACAGTCTAGGGAAAGATCAATTTATACTTGCCCTGTGTTTTATAGTCTTTACCTACACATCTGCAACTGACCAAAGATTTTTGTTCTGAACCAGTATCACGGTTCCTGTATTGTTATGTTATACATTTGTTTTAATGATCACTTCATTTTGTCTCATTAATTTCTCCACAGCAAAAATCAGAACCTTTATCTATTGCATTCCTTAACATCTTCTCGTCTTCCCTTCTGTCACTAAAACCCTTTCCTTGTTCTTTGCTATTCTTTGTCTTTTCTCTACCAACAGATCATAATCACATTTCCCTTTTTCCCATTACTTCTCCTCTGTTTTGTTTCATAGATAAAGGAAAATATAGACAAGGATACAGAAAACCATTTCCACTTTTTGTTTGAGCTGCTGTGTTTATGTCAAATTCTCACTGTCCTTATTCTTCATCTTTTTACACTTCTCATGTGTCTCTAGAATAAGGGCTGTGCTTGTTTTTTTAATGTTTTTAACATGTATAACAAAATGCCTGAAGTTTTACTATCCCTATTGCAGTTTCCATATTACCAAACCCACACTAATAAAACCCCCACACTTGCACTGCCCTTTCCATCCGGTATGTCACTGAGATTCCACTCAGATGACACTTATAAAAAGCATTGTCACAATGCTTAACATTCAGCAAGAAACAGTAATAATGACGTTAATACTGATATTTCTCTGATTATGGTGCCTTTGTTATTGTGCTGTCATTGTTGGGATTATTTGTTGTTCAGGTGTTCAGCCTCTCTGCTAAGACAATTTTGAGTAACTGAGAGAATATTTTGTGAATGTGTAAAATTAGATGGGAATGTGTGCTCTTTATGGCTTTTTATAATTAGCCACTGCCAGTATAATGTCCCTCATTTTATCTGAAAGTTTGTCCTTGAACAAATTCCAGGCATCTTCTGTTCTCATTGTGCTTTGTGATGATCTTTGCCTTTTCATTGATTCAGCACTTACCTTTGAGCCTTACTTTTCAAATATGTTGAATTTGCCTTTTATCAGCTTAAAAATGTGGATCTCATGCATATTTACATTGCAATCTGTGACAGCTCTGGAAGAGGTCAGTTATGTCAACTGCTCTATACATCCACAAGAAACTCTATTATCTGTTGAACAGGCACAGTTTCACAATGTGTAAAACTAAGCATATTTTTCTAATAATATTACCTCCTTATTTTGAAACTAATAGTTTGTGGGTTTAGCTATACAGTTTTAAATAAGACTGGTCTCGAATTAATACTGAAAAGAAGCAAAATAAAGTTTGAATGACAAACCTTTGTTTCACTGTAGTTTTGTGGCTGTCACCAAGAAACTCTGTTAGTTTTAAAATGATAGCTGAGACTTCCTTGGCATTGTAATAGCAGTTTTTCTGATTATGAGATGAGAAGGGCAAAGAATTTTGACAAAAAAAGCAGTCATTACCAGTGTTGGTTGATAAGGCTGTTGAGTCAGATATTTCATAGGCTCGAACTGACTGACTCATAAGTGTTCTTTGCAGTACAAGGAGGATGTAAAATATTTGCTTGTCTTTCCTTTGAATTTTATTTCTCCTTTTATGTACGTGGACTAAGTCTGTGATCTCATCTGAAAAATATGCATCTGTTGATGATGATCAGCACTGGTTTCATTTATTGGTGAGACTGGATTTAAAGCTCATGGGGAGGGTCTGGGCAAAGGAAAATTACACTAGTACATTAGGTGAACCCAGCCTGATCTTCGATGTGTCAGAGTAAGAACTGTATGAAAGAGGAAGAGATGAGATTAGGAGAGCTGAAAAGCTGCAGAAAGGAGAAATAAGTCAAGGTTTTACAAAAATGAATAGTAAAGCTAACTGTTTTCTTTGTTTTAGATGAACCCTAACCTATCCATAGAGATTTTCTTAAAGCATTTGCAGAGTACTACCTGCACTGCTTCCTTTGACTTGACTTAAAGCTTAGTTATTGTAATTTATATTTGCATTAGCGTTACCATTGCTGCTACTTCGTTGGTTCCTGTGATCATTCTGAGTCATATTAGTCCCTTACTCCAATATGTATATTTCTATCTTTTACAGTGGCAGAATCTTTATTATATTACAAAGGAAGTTATACGACAATATTTTTGGAGCTTTATGGTGCTCTGATGATGACAGGCTGAAATTACCCAGAAGGAGGCTCTAACATCCAAGAAACAGAAGCTCCATCTCTTCCCAATGCTGAAAAAAAATATTTAGAAAGTAGAAATAACTGTAATTTATCAGTTATGCCAGCATCTGGCAAACAACTTAAACCCTGTTGTGTCTCTTTGAATTCTATAAGTTAGTAATAAAAAGTAGAAGTTACTGTCTTAAGAGGATAAATGGAGATATTTTTATGCAAAAACATAAAATAGGAATTCAAAAGGAAAGAAGGCAGTGCTTGACATTTTTTCTTTGAGTTAGAAGAGACTTGTGAGAATTTCATCCAATATTTTGATAGAAGGAGGAACACTCATCAGAATTCTTCCTTTTTTGAGTTCTTATTAATACATACCTCAGTCTCTAGGTAGGCTATGGAATGCATTGTTACAGGAGAACACAGTAAGATTCAGAAAGGATTTCTATGGACATTAAGACTGTTACAATTAATAACACTTATTTTATAAGGCGGTATATAAATTTCATATTTTGGGGATTATGCCTGCATTTAACTTTTAGAAACAATAATGTTCTCTAGATACGTAGGAAATTATAATTCTTCAAAATGATAGGTTTGAAAGGACAGGATAGGAATCATCAGATATTATTCCTTGTGTCACAGACCCTACATTTTTAGCAAATTCTCAGTGTTATGTCTTCCATTCTTCCAAGGATTGTTGTGTTTTGAAACGCATTCTCTTTCCTCAGATTTCCATTCCAGGAGATGCTAGGAAACAAGGTAACTAGAACCGTACGTAAGCTCTTTACCCAGGACCCTTCAGAGCACCAGGCCACCTGTTCTGCAGTCATTCATATTCTAACAGTTTTATCAGAGATTCTTACAGTAACAGGGAAAGCATTCAAACTGATGCAAAAAAACAGCAAGAAATACATCAGGTTTTTGTTCCTGTTACATAACTCCCAAGGCTTCTTCCTGTCACATTCTGACCTTGTTTTAATTAACAAAAGATAACTAATACTGGTTTTTGTCTTCTATCATTATGTACATTCCTACTAAACCATGGGGTGTGGGGTTTAATATGTGTAGGAAAAAACAGAAGTACTTAAACAAATTAAAAGTTATTCCAAATATTCCTCATAGTTCTGTACATTTTAGAAAAAAATAATTGCACACATTTAGAGACTCATTTGAGACACTTTTAACATTTTACAATATTGAGGAGCATCACCCTTGATAAAGACTGTCAGTGAAACCACCACTGAAGTAAAGATGGTTTTCACTATCAGTAAGAGCATAAAAATCCGGTCCTTACACATCTGGCATTAGCATAATAAAAAAGATTAAAAAGATTAAACATTTTTTGTAGTCTTTTAATTTTTAAGGAAGTGATTTTGAATGGTTGGAAAGCATACTGGATGCTGTCATTGCCTATCACATATGCACACTGCACCATAAACATGACGTAAACAATGAGCCAAGTGCAGTTTAAGGACAGCTACTTGAAAGTCACTTCTTTAGTTCTTTAATGCTTACAAACACCTCCACTAAACTACCTGCTTTGAAAAAAAAAGAAAAGAAAAAAGTCATCTTTTTGTTTCTATGTTAGGAGAAAAGTGGAAATGGTATTGAAAAATTTGTAGAATTCTAGTAAGGGCTCCACTTGACCACTACATCTTTTCACTCTCTTTCTTTCTATATTTGTCGTTTGCTTTTTTTCATTTTTCTGTGCTATGTGAAGTTAATGCTTCAATGTGAATTATTTCTCTGTTGGAGTTTCCACATTATGACTGCAGTGAATATTTTTGTTTGTAGAAAAGGCTCTATCACAAGGCAAATGAGCTTTATGTCTTTTTGTGCATGTCAATTGAAACAATTTATTTGAAGATTTTCAGAGTGAAAGAAAAAGCTAAAAGCAAAAAGAGGCTAATAAAAGTCAATATCTCCCCCTTGAGCAGCATCAATCAATTTGAGTGAAATAGATTCGCTGTTTGTTCAATAAGAAAAGTATTTTGTGTCACAAATGACCTGGAGAATCCTTGTGTGTCCTCATTATCAAGAAATACCTGGTGCTTTGGTCTTGTATTACCTAGTTAATTGGTAATGGTATATTCATATTAAGCTATCTGTTTCTGTTAGACAATTTTGAAGAAAATATAATTTTATTAAATTATGTTATACTGCAAGTAGAAGTTCCTATGATAAAAAGTGCTATGGTAAGTCTGGAATTCATCTGGCATTAAAAGAGCATGGTAAATTGAAAGTATATAATAGATGTTTAATCAACTCAGCAAAGACATGGGACTGAAATTTTTATACTTCTTTGTACTATCGAAAGACAGATTGTATTATATTCTTACTCTCTCTTATGTGTCTCGTAGTTGTAGTCGTAAAAAATAAATAGGGAAATGTAAATTTTCTTTGAAGATCTTTTTCATTTAAACAGTATTAAACATTCAGCTTATATACTGGATCCAGCTTTCTTGAAAATATTCATCATGTAAGTCACATTGAGCCTTTTAACAAAGTAGAATGATCAGGTTTTAATAAATTATTCTAATGTATAATTTATGTTTAGGTAACTAATCTGCACCTAGGTACCTAATAGAACTTTTTTTTTTTTTTTTAACGTAACATATAGCTACTATATAGTTAGCACATCATGCTACAATGGGCTTAAACAGGGGAGTGCTGAGGACTACTTTGTCTGAACTTTCATAATAGGCTTTTTTATCTGGCTTTTGACTTAATTTTTGGTGGGGTTTTAGATTGTGTTTTCAATTTCCAGTATTCCAATTTAGACTTAGTTTTTCCCTTTTTACTTTGCTGACCAATAAAAACATACCTCTGTGCAAAACATTGTTAAAAAGGGTTTCTCTGAGGCATCTAATGAGGTTTTTTGTTTGTTTTTAAGGACATTTAGAATGCTTTTTAATAGTTATTCATAGCAATCTTCTTAAGGGAGTCAGATGTTAAAAACCTGCACCTTCTTTTTCACCCCTACCATAAATATTGTACAATACACACACTACAAAACACAGCTTGAATATAATTTGGTCCCTTGTTGACGACAGGCTCCACACAGCTTGCTTCTGCCTACAACCCTTTAGCAAATTACCCTCTTCCTACATAGCCAACTGCTCTGCCTAATACTGTATTATTAATACTGTGGTGGGGGTAGAGAGGAAATAAATGTCTGTTAAAATTTCCTTATAGAAAATTGAAATAGGATAGCATGCCTGCTTTTAGGAATTAATAACTTTAATCGATGGGCATTTGCAGACAAGAATGAAATTATCAAAGATACCTGTGCTGGTTGGTGAAGGACTAAAAAATGTATTCTTAGATGACTTGACACTTTAGCTTCCCTTCTTGTGGCAATGCATGAAGGATGTATTCTGGACTACTTAATTACTGCTGGCCTTCTGCTTTATTATTCCTACACATTGCAGACAGGGAAAGACAACTTACCTACAGAAACCTTTTTCTACAAACAAAAAGTGGATTAAATGTCTCCAACTTCAAAGAGTTACTAGAAAGCTTGATATTCTTAATCCACAAGGCTCCAGCTGCTCTTATTATGGTCGCGCCTATAAACAATAGAAGTAGATTAATGAGAAATTCCTATTTTCTCAAGCACTCCTGACTTAAGGTAAATGCCAAAGTGACATTTCGAACTCATCTTTCTCTTTACCATTCACAATGACTTACAAAAAACTCTATGTTGTCATTAACTTCTTCACTGATAAATGTGGATGGAGTTTGCCACATATGTGTTATAAGTTTTAATAGGTGATAACTGAAAATGGTATTTGATCCCTCCATAAGTTAAATGAACACTCTAGATTTCACCTTGTTTTGATTCAGCTTAGTGTATCCTACACTGGGTTCAACATCTGTAGAAAATGAGTGTCCAACCACTAGTCATTTAGCACGTCTTGTGATAATGATGAGTTCATTTGGTATTACTGTAATTGTTGTAAGTACTTTGGTAGGATTTCCAGAATAATTCAATATTAATTAAGTAGATCCATGCTTGAGAATCCCCTGATACACTGAGTATTTCATTATATTGGAAAAACATCAAAATCTTCCTCAGAGGGAACAAATCCCTTATTGTTCAGAAAATAACTGTGCAGAAAAGGAAATAAAAAGTGCAGAGTAATCCTTCCTCTCTACGCTATGCTTCAGACTTTCATGCAGTTCTTTGGAGTAGGCTTTATGTTCTTTACTTGCGGTGACAGTAAGGTTGTCTTCATAGCTGAATTATAGAAAGTGCGTCTAGTTCAATGCTGTTGCCACAGGGTGTGCCAACAACACTACTAGGTCTTACTGGCAGATAACGGGCCTTTCAGTGAAAATGGGAATAGCAGGACCAGGTCTGTTGCTTAGTAAATTGTACAAGTGACTATTATTATCTCATGTTTAGATATAAAACACAGGAAATATACATTTTTCTTTTCAAGTTGTTGAATTATATGATAATGCGCCTTATGCTTTTCACAGAGGTTTCCTGGCAGTCCAGAAGTTGGCAGAATGAATCTTGAAATAATTCAACCGTTGTTTGAAAAATCATAGAATCATAGCATCACTTAGGTTGGAAAAGACCTCTAAGATTATCGACTCCAACTGTTAACGTATGTCACGGGTGGAGTGATTAACTTCACTTGTAAGAGAGTAGTGAAATGTTTATTAACATAAAACAGTGATTTAACAAAGTTAGTAGTGAATGTGACAGTGTTTTACGAGATTTGATGCCAGGGTACACTTGATTATTTACTGCATAGAGGCCAGGGTCAGACAAGCTGTCAGGGAGACCCTCCTGTTGAGTCACAAGGTTCAAAAAGGACCCCCTTGCTTTCTAAACTCCTTCTCAGAGAGGAGTCTAGGTGCGGCTGGATCCAATCCTAGTCCCAGACTTGGTCAATGGTTTATGTCTAAAGGATTATATATGCGCAATCAATCCTTATATCACTTAGCTAAGATTTCAAAGTTTAGCATGCTATTAGTCACTTACCGAGAATCTGTTGCGGCAAGGAATCTCTCAGCCTCGAGGAGTAGAACATTAAGTGAGCATCCCCACTCAAGGGGAGATCCTGTCGTGCAGCCCACTGCTGTGCAGGAGAGCTTAAAGGGCTCTTGGGCTGTCCGCTATTTATGGAGTAAGATAATTGACCTATAGTCATATTCACATGGGAACAAGACACCCAGGTTCCCACTCCAGACAGTGTTTTGGTTATGTTGCCAGCCATCTCCCACAGTTCAAGTGCAACTAACACAACTCCCGCTGATGGCCATGGCTTGAGCAGGAGTCGGGGGTGGGGGGGGGAAAGGGGAGACCCCTTTTGCCCTTCTGACACGCTCCAGCACCTCAATGTCTTTCTTGTAGTGAGGACCCCAAAACTGAACACAGTATTAATGGTGGGACCTCACCAGTGCCAAGTGTAGAGGGACGTTCACTTGCCTAGTCCTGCTGGCCACACTATTCCTGATACAGGCCAGGATGCTGTTAGCTTTCTTGGCTACCTGGGCACACTGCTGGCTCATATTCAGATGGCTGTCCACCAACACTTCCAGGTCCTTTTCTGCTGGCCAGCTTTCCATCCACTCTTCCCCAAGCCTGTAGCGCTGCATGGGGTTGTTGTGACCCAAGTGCAGGACCCGGCACTTGGCCTTGTTGAACCTCATAAAACTGGCCTCAGTCCAAATTGTGACCTGCAGCTGAGTAGACAAATAAGGAAGCAAAAATGGGAGAGGGATAGGGGACGGATACTTTTGCACTGTTATTGTGAGTTATGTGAGTATTCAAGGAGCTATTAATATGCTGAACAAAAACTGTGTCTTTATTCTAGATTTCTTTAGGAAAAAAAACAAAGCAAACAAACAAAAAACTGCTAGTCTGTACAGAACTCTTGAGGAGACAGAAAGTGCCTTTCTAATAGTCTGCACCTATGTTTCCCAGAGAACTGAAAGATGTTCTGCTTGAAGAGAAAAATCTCTTTAAGTAAGCTTCTTGCAGTTATTGTACTAGCATGTCTCAAATATTCTTCCAAAGCAAACCCCAAAATATAGCAAACCATCAAAGTTAAATTTTTATTTTAATATTTAGTATTGGGCTTTTCAAATGTATGATTTCCTTCAGTATTTTAAATTAACTTTTGTAACATGGGAATAACAACATGTTGCTCTGTTACATTTACTCCATTTCAGAACATAAAATGACAAGCAATTGAGTATATAAACATAAGTGGTTCAGTTAGTATTAAAAATTGAAGGGTGACCCTGAAACCTGTCATAAAAAATAAAATAACTTTGTTCTGTTCCTTTTGTTAAGACACTTTTGACGTAGCTTCTAAAAGAATGAGTTGCAGGATAATATTTATAATCTCTCTGGCTGAAGCTTGAGAATAAACTAGACATTGTGATTTCAAAATATCTGAGGGTACCATTACGCTCTGCTTAAAGAATATAAGTGATCTACTTGACAAAGGAGAGATGGTAGAATGTCAAATTATGTGGACAGAAGTCATGGAAATTTATAAATTTATGAGAAATCAAGAAAAGTTTCCAGAAGGCAAGTCACATATCTCTGAATGCCCCTGAGATGCATGGGAGTAATGATGAAAATTTTGAGGGAAACTGCATGAAAACAAATGGGGTTGGATGACAATATACTCCTATTAAGCTGATAATAGAGATGGAATAGAAAATGTTGGAGGATGAGGGAAAGATTGTAAAACAAATAAATTGGAAAAATAAGTTGTGCTTTCTGGGCAAAGAGTGCATTACCTAACACTGAAGAGAATAGAGGATAATGGCAAATGGACACAGGAGCTGAGAATTCACGGCGTGAGCGTAAGCAGAAAGAATAAGAATTTGAATATTTTAAAAGTACTTGAAGAGATTGCATGAGAGGCAGTTATTGTGTGTTTTTTTGATTTTTATTTCTTTTTCTTAAGGAGACATTTCTATAATCACACAATTACAGTTTAGTGGAAACTGCTGGCAAGGAGTAGCTACTACTTATTCTTTGTTGAGCTGGCTTCCACCCAGGGAGTCTAAAAAAGACAAATGGTGTCATTTAGGTGTCAGGGGTTATTCCTGTTTTTAGGTGTTAGAGGTTATTCCTGTTTTATTAGTTGTCATGTACTGATCATCAATCCCAAGCACAAGTACAGATTGGGTACAGAATGGACTGAGAGCAGCCCTGAGGAGAAGGACTCGGGGGTGTTAGTGGATGAGAAGCTCAACATGAGCAGGCAATGTGCACCTGCAGCCCAGAAAGCCAACCACATCCTGGGCTGCATCAAAAGCAGCATGACCAGCAGGGCAAGGGAGGTGATTCTGCCCCTCTACTCTGCTCTCGTGAGACCCCACCTGGAGTACTGTGTCCAGCTCTGGAGTCCCCAACACAAGAAGGGCATGGACCTGTTGGAGAGAGTCCAGAGGAGGGCCATGAAGATGATCAGAGGGCTGGAGCACCTGTCCTCCAAAGAAAGGCTGAGAGAGTTGGGGTTGTTCAGCCTGGAGAAGAGAAGGCTCCGAGGAGACCTTATAGCAGCCTTCCAGTACCTAAAGGAGGCTACAGGAGAGATGGGGGGGAATCTTTATCACGGAGTGTAGCAATAGGATGACAGGTAATTGTTTTAAACTGAAAGAGGGGAGATTTAGATTGGATATTACAAACAAATTCTTTACTGTGAGGGTGGTGAGACCTTGAAACAGGCTGCCCAGAGAAGCTGTGGCTGTCCCATCCCTGGAAGTGTTCAAGGCCAGGTTGGATGGGACTTTGAGCAGCCTGGTCTAGTGGGTGGTGTCCCTGCTCATGTCACAGGTGTTGGAACTAGATGATCTTAGAGACCCCTTCCAACCCAAACCATTCTATGATTATAGGATTCTATGATTTAAATTTATAAAAAAATATTTCTGAAGGATTCATGTTAAGGGTAATCATGATTTTTTTATTCAGATTTGACTGAGTTTAAAGCCTCCCTTTTGCAACTATTACACTATATTTCTCTTCTATGTCTCCTTTAGAACACGTTGTATGACCCTGGGTGGTATATAAGAATGTTATAAATCATGGAGGTAAAGAGGAATATTATCACTGTATCATATAATATGAGAACCTGGAAGGATCTAAAGAAATTCTCAAGTAATATGTTTAAAATAAGCATCTCTCATACTGTTTTCACTCAGTATATGATATTACACCTTCCAAAAAAGTCAAGAAATGATTCAACAAGTTTATGGAGGAATGGTCTATCTGTGGCCATCAGACATCACATTTCAGATACAAGTTCCAGCTATAAAAGTCCCACACTGCTGATTTCTGGAATTGGAAGAGCAAGGCCGGTCCTATACGCATCCTGTTTTATATTACACAGAATCACAGAATGGTTCAGGTTGGAAGGGACCTTAAAGATCATTTAGTTCCAACCACTCTGGCCTGGGCAGGGACACCTCCCTCTAGACCAGGCTGCTCAAAGCCCCATCCAGCCTGGCCTTGAACACTTCCAGGGATGGGGCATCTACAGCTTCCCTGGGCAACCTGTTCCAGTGCCTCACCACCCTTACAGTAAAGAATTTGTTCGTAATATCCAATCTAAATCTACCCTCTTTCAGTTTGAAACTGTTACCCTGTGTCCTATTGCTGCACTCCCCCATAAAGATTCCCTCCCCATCTCTGCTGTAGGCCCCCTTTAGGTACTGGAAGGCCACTATAAGGTCTCCTCGGAGCCTTCTCTTCTGCAGGCTGAACAACCCCAACTCTCTCAGCCAGTCCTTATAGCATAGGTGCTCCAGCCCCCTGATGATCATCATATTCTTCCATACATATAAGTTGAGGCCTGGTATTAGAAGTGCTGTATTTTACTTGCCTGCTCTTATGGCTTTATACTCTTGGTAAAGCGCAGGTAGTACAGAATCTGAGAAATAATTTATTTTGGAAATAACCAATCTTTGTTTTCCAGATGACGTTTTTCTGGTACAAATTTTTTTCTACTAAAGGAAGTTTTTCTCATTGATTTCTGATTTAATTCTGTTCTTGTTTTGGCTGAAAATGATCTCTGTTTCAGCAGTGACTGATTTTATGTTTAAACCCTTTTTATTAACAGTTGTGTTTGTGTGTCTGGAATGATTCTCAGCACATGGTTTTAGGAAGGAAAAGCCTAATGTCTTTCACAGGTAATATGTGATATCTCTAAAAGAAGACCCAAATCAGGGCAAGCTATAAAACATAGGCAGAAACAGGCTTCATAAAGTAATATTTATAGTTGTAGTATTAGAGGAATTTATAGCATAGAGTTCCTATCATTCCTAGGAAGATTTAAATGCACATTTTCAAATATTCCAAGCACTGTGAAATACTTAGCTACTCAATAGAGGTTATTTCTGTCTTATTAGTTACCATGCAGTGATTTAAATTTATAAAAAAATGTTTCTGAAGGTTTCACGTTAAGGGTAATCATGATTTTTTTATACTGAACTTTCCAGAAATTGGATGAATGGCTTTCTTAAAAAAACAACAACAAAACAAAACAAAATGCCGCTGCATACATTATATTTTCTGGGTTCAGATTGTCTTTACATAACCAGTATATAAACTGAGTTTCCCCTGGTATCAAAGAAGAAATTTATGTACTCTGAAAGTGCCTGGACTGCATATCCTATAATGTAAATGAAAAATTAGATAAGGCTCAGCAAAACATTTCTCACACTAAACCCATGGTCACACAAAGTTAAAGTCAAGAGAGTGAAAAAGCAGTCTAACTGAGCATTTTGTTTTACAGCCATATTGCTAACCTGGTACAGAGGCGGTATTTTCCTTCGAAAAGACCATCTCATTGTTTTAGCTCATCCTTTCATTATCTTGTAGAAAGATCTGTTTCAACATAAATCTTAGCTGGAAAATAAGGCACTTGACTGTACATTTTCAAATCACTTTAAAAGAACTACATGTTCCCAAGCAACATCTATTTCCCTAAACTTTCACATGAAAAAACCCTTCATAATACCTTTCATTATGCCAAAAAGATGAATGTTTATCTTAATAATAATAATTCAAGGAGCCAAAAAAAAAATAAAATACAGTGGCATTCTATGAAATGTGAAGCAAAATGATACAGAATATGACTGGGAATGGTATCGTAATTTATGCACATACAAACTCTTGACTTTTTGGATGATGACTTTTACTTCTGTTACTTCATTGTCCTTGAGAGCTAAAAGCCAGCAATTTTTTTATGTTGTTATGTTTGTAAATGTCTAGTAAGATAACAATACATTTTGAGTTATTTTCTGAATTCAAAAGAGCCTTAGATATCTGAACACACACAAAAAAAGTATTTAGGCAGGGAACAGACATAAAATTTATATTAACTTTCTCTTTGCCATCTCATGATGAGGAATATGACAAGCTTCTTGCTGAATTATATTTGTTCTGTTTTTCCTTCATTACAATAACCAGCAAAATATAAAACTGTTACTAGTAGTATTGGATAGAGAGAGTCTCTGGTATCTCAGGTTGTGGAGTTGAATTCCACATTGAGTTCAGGAATGGTTTTGGGTCCCAGTGCATTATGTAACTGAGAAATATAGGGTAAAAATCTATCTGTAGGTTTCTGTCAGTAGTCTAGTCATTCACTTTTAGGAAAAGTCACGTACATGTGCATGACTAGTGATTAAACAAATAGTGTTGAGAACACCGTCAATGTCAGTATTTGCCTTCCTTGGAGATCTGTCTACCCACATGTAAGGCAGAATCAGGAACACATATTATGAGAAACATAGCTCTGAGAAGCCAAAAAACCTTGAAACACTGTGGTATCTTTTCCAAGGGATGGACTTCAGAAGGTGACTTCCTCTGACCTTTAGAGGATGACCTGAAAGGAAATTGGTTTAGATAGATCTTTAAAATTAATAGCTGGCCAGAAGGCCAGACTGGTTTCCCCACTTCATAAAGTTTTGTATTGGGTGTGGGTGGCAAGGTTTTGGTAGTGGGTGGGCTGCAGAGTGGTCTCTGTGAAACGAGGGGCTGCCCCATGCCAGACACAGTTGATTCCAGCTGTCTCCACAACAGATCCACTACAGGACACACCTGAGCCCATCAGCCATGCATGTGGTGCCTCTGTGAAAACACATTTAAGAAATGGAAAAAATGCCAGATGGAGAGCAGAGTGATGGGGGGTAAAAAAGGAATAAACAGCAGTACGAACACCAAGGTCAGAGAAGAAGCAGGGGGAGGAGGTGGTCCAAGTGCCACAGAAGAGATTCACTTGCAGTCTGTGGAGGAGAACAGGGTGAAGCAGATTGACCCCCTGTGTCGTGGTTTAACCCTAGCTGGCAGCTAGGACCACTCAGTCACTTGCTCACTTCTTTCCCTCCCAGTGAGATGGGGAAAAGAATCATAAAAATAAAGAAAGCTTGTGGGTTGAGAAAGAGACAGTTTAATAATTAAAGCAAAAGCCATTACACAAGCAAAGCAAAATAAAGAATTCACTCACTACTTCCCATCGATGGGCAGGTGCTCAGCCATCTCTAAGAAAGCAGGGCTCCATCACACATGATGGTTACTTGAGAAGACAAAACACCACAACTCCAAATGCCCCACCCTTCCTTCACCTTCCCCCAGCTTTATATACTGAGCATGACACCACATGGCATGGAATATTCCTTTTGCCAGTTGGGGTCAGCTGTCACAGCTGTATCTTCTCCCAACTTTTTGTGCACTCCCAGCCTACTCACTGTCAGGGCAGTATAAGGAGCAGAAAAAGACTTGATTGATTAGCAACAACCAAAAACATCAGTGTACCATCAACATCACTCCTATCCCAAATCCAAAACACAGCACTATACCAGCCGCCAGTAAGAAGGTCAACTCCATCCCAGCTGAAACCATGACACCCTGTGACCCCTGGAGAACCTCACTGGAGCAGATATCCAAACTGCAGCCAGTGGACAACTCCACACTGGAACACATGGATATTTTCTGAAGGACTTCAGCCCCTGGAGAGCCCACTCAGGAGCAGGGGAAAAGTGTGAGGAGAAGGGAGCATCAGAGAGGAGCTGTTATGGATCTGATCATGACCCTCCATGCCCCATCTCCCTGTGCCACTTAAGGAAGGGGGAAGTAGAGGAGTTGGGAATGAAGGAGTGAAGTTGAATCTGGGAAAAAGGTGAGGGGAAGGTGTTGTTTTAAATTTTGCCTTTACTTCTCAGTGTCCAAATCTATTTTAGTTGCCTATGAATTCCATTAATTTTCATAGAATCGTAGAATGGTTTGGATTAGAAGGGAGATTTAAAGATCATCTAGTCTGACCTCCCTGCCGTGGGCAGGGACATCTTTCACTAGATTAGGTTACTCAAAGCCCCATCCAGCCTGGCCTTGTACACTTCCAATGATAGGTCATCCACCTTTTCCAGTGTCCCACCACCCTCATCATAAAAAACGTCTTTATGTCCAATCTAAATCTACCCTCTTTCAGTTTAAAACTGTTGTCTCTTGTCCTGTCACTGCAGGCCTTGATAAAAGGCCTTGATAAAATCTTTCTTATAAGCCTCCTTGTAAGCATTGAAAGACTGCAGTAAGATCTCCCCAGAGCCTTCTTTTCTCCAGGCTGAACCCCAGCTCTCTCAGTCTTTCTTCAAAGGAGAATTATTCCAGCCCTCTGATCATTCTCATGGGCCTTTTCTCAAGTGAAATTTATTTTGCTCATGACAGTAATTGGTAAGTGATCTCCCTTTGTTTATCTCAACCCACAAGCTTTTTCATCCTATTTTCTTGCCCTGTCCTGTTGAGGAGGGGGAGTGAGAGAGCGTCTGGGTGAGCATCTGGCATGCTTCTATGTATCAGGACATTAAAGCTAACAAACTTCCAGTGCTGAGTTCCCACACTTTTACAATTTTTATGTATAATAGAGCCTTATTATTTATAAGCACAGATGAATCACTATAGTAACTTCAGTTCCAGTACCAAATACAGTGGAAATCACAAGGAAAAAAAAAAAGAAAAAAAAAGTAACGCAAAAAACCCTAACAATAAAAAGGTTAACGTCCCCATTGTAAGATAAATCTTAGATATTGTTCCCTCTGGATCAGATCTACACATTTTCTGACAGCGCTCTTTCCAGGTTCTTCCACCACCACCCCTGCTGTTAATACAGACTAGCATTGTATTTCTGCCAGCAAAGGATTAGTTTGGTAAATCAACATGTTTTATTCGAAAGCAGCGGCCATCCAGGGAGAGAGAGACTGATAACAGAACCTATTTTTTATTAGGGCACTTTTAGGTTTAGCCTTCAGTGAGAACTTTATTTAAATAGAAAGATTTTTGGTTGCTCCCTATGGGAGTCATAAGCAGCGTGTGAATGGACAGAGCTTTACAAATGAGAATATGTGGGAACTTCAGAACAACTGAAGCAGTTTTCTACAAAAAGTGCAGAATATTCCTTTTATACTTTCTTTGAAGTTAAAAACTGCAAATTAAACATTAAAAATTGATAAAACTCACACTGTAAGAAAAATGATAGTAAGTGAAACATAAAATTTCATTCTAGTTTAAATAATTTGATTGCTAGTTTAATAAAATGTTCTTCCTCCCTCCCCAGATGTGTTTCAACCAACAGGAATTAGACAAGTTGGTAAGCTACACTGCAACCTGTATTTCTTTCTCCTTGTAGGCTTTTTTTTTTTTTTTTTTTTTTTTTTTTTGCTTTATTGTGTATATGCTAGGGGCAGGAGGATGCAAAGGGGAAGAAGGTAGGGGCAAAGGCTAAAGGCAAAGACATTAGCTAGCCTGCCACATGATCAGCAGCAATCCTAACACATGGGACCACAGGCAGGTCAACATGTTCCTGAAAACCTCAAAGCACTAGTTCAAGTCCATCCAAAATTTTCTACCTTCTTCGTCCTGTAAGAACAGCATATTCTTTCTGCAGTGTTGACCTCATTCCAGACATCAAGAAGACAGCAACCTGGAGGAAGAATTAACCTCGTCCTTCCCTTGCTCCCCTACTCTTCACTTGCTTCATCCTATATTACTGAATTGCTTTTCATGTTGTCACAGCAGCTAGCATGTGGCCACATCTTTTCTAGTCCTATCTTGGACATTCTGACAGTAGTGTTCTGCATTAAACATTAAAGCATTCCTACGTGATTTAGAGGAAGGTTTACATGCTCTGGATCTTCTCTAATGTTAGAAAGGCTATAGGTGGCTGTTACTATGGTTTCACACTCTCCTTTCACTGCTAGAGTCAGTATAATGGTACTGCATTGCACTGATTTTTACCCATCTGTCTCTTCCTATAACACGCTCAAGAATTACTACTCACCTGAAGCTATAATAATTCTGACTACACATCACCAAAAAGGAAAGACTGATTTTCTTGCTTGACACTTTTCATATATGAGGTTACATCTTTTATGTGCAGAAGGATCAAAGGGAAAGCCTAGTGCCAAAACAGACTCAAAAGCAGATCCCAACTGCCCATCCCTCTTACCTACAAACAAAGAAACAAAATAAAGTATTTTCCAAACACTGAGGAAATTAGTGTCTGGATCTGAAACTGAAATGTGATACTTAAGACACCCTGTTTTCACCCTGTTCTAAGTGTTAGGGATGTGGACATAAGCTTCTTGTTTATTGGAGGGGGTATTTTGGAAATTCATTCAGTTATGTTAGGAGTACTCAATTCCACCTGAATTATATGCATTTGTGAAAAGAAATATAAAGAAGAAAATCTATACCATATCACCCTTTTTATATTGCTTAATTACAGCCTATAGCCATATAATTATTTCAGCTACACAAGCCTTCAAAAATACCCTTTGTTAGGTAGATATTTGTCAGCCAACAATTTTCTGTTTCTCCTTGTTTCCGTCTCCGTTGTCCATTTCCAGCCTATTAGAACATCCGTAGATATATTCATTGACATGCTATTTGAATTACTATTCCTAGGCAACATCTATGATTATGAGGAAAGGCCAGATTAGCAATGTGATTTTCTAGTTGCTATGTGAAAGGCAACCACTTAGAATCAGGTGGATATTTTTGGCTGCAGCTTAGTCCTTATTAATGTTTGCTTCCTTTTAAGTATGGTTAAATTACTAACCCTAGAATCTTCAATAATGAGCAAAATGTTGTGAAATACAGAATATTTGCATAATTAATGTCTCATCTAGCAGTTCTGTAACGCATCAATCTCTGAATAACCTTCAATTCATACCATAACATGGATGTTAATGGTAGAAACTAGAGCTGAAAATACCTTTTTGGTCTTCTATTTCATGTAGTCATTTGATTGTTCCCTAAAGAATATTTTCCTGAGCTTTGTCTCATCTAGATTTAAATGTACTTAGCAATAAAGCTACTACTACTTCCCTTTGGAGACTATGTCACCATGTAATAGATTTCACTGCTGGGAATCTTTACCCTATTCAATCATGGTAAGATATTTCACCTTCTCAGAAACAGGAAAGAGGAAAAACATAGCAAAAGCAAAAATATTTATTGGCTAGCAAGAGAATTCACTACAAACCAGGAATGCTAATTCTCTTAAAAGCTCATTCCTTCTATGAGGCTATTTTAATTTCCTGTAGTGTAAAATCTGCTGTTGCATTTTTCATCACATTTTCCCGAGGTAAAGGCAAATCCTACCTGTTCTCTTTGACTGTGTCATTTAGCTTTCATTTAGTGTTTCTTCTTTGTAGCTGAATGATTGTCTTGCCCTTGAAAATGAACTGCTGAAATATCCACATAACCATCAAATTTCTTTGTTGGATTTATTAAAAACAGAGAAAATGTATTTAAAACAAATAGAGACTTGTTAAGTGTATCAAGGTGTCGTAACCTTAATAAGGCATTATCTCCTTAGCCCCCAGGGAGGGAACACACTTCCATAAGTGTGTTCCAGGGAGGGAACACACTTCCATCAAGCTATATAATATAAGGCTACACGGAGACAACAGAGTCAGGTAAAGGGGAAAAAATAAAACTGTATTTGGGTTTATGTGTAATAAGGCAAGTTAGAATGCTATAGAGAAGAAAAACATAGCATTTGCAGGAAAAGACAGACACATGCAGAGGCATGCACACCCCCACACACCCTCCCCCACACAATCCTGGACAATTGCCTTAGCAGGTCAAAAGGTTCTTGAGGAACAAAGGGCTCCTGGAGCAGGCAGAGAGAGGGAAAGCTGCTGCTCTTGGAGCAGGCAGGGAAGGCAGGCAGCTTCCTCACTACTCCAGTGATCTCCCACCAATTCTGCAGAAACAGTTCCTGTGGGAACTACATCTTCTTCCTCCCCACCCCCATTCCACAGCCTTTAGCCTCTGCACCCTAGACTATGCACTGCACAATGAGGGTGTTACTTACCCAGGCAGGTGCCTTATTCTGTTGCTCAGCTGTTTTTTCTTGCTTACCTGCTTCTTTTCTTTTGTATGCTGAAAGCAGTCTTCTCCCCACTGTAAAGGTTGTACTTCTTCAGTGACCAGTAATTAATTGACCATCTGTGGGTTGTTCATAGGTCTAGGTCCTCTGTTTCCAACTATATTTTCAAGGCACTTCTATTATCCCATGGCTAAACTCTACGTCATAACAAGAGACACCTGGTACCAAGCTCCAGTTCACACAGCAAGTTCTTGTAACAAGTTGATAGCATGCTTAAAAGGTCAGGACAGAGTCTTTGCACAGTTGGCATAAACTTTCATTTGCATTTTTACTGGGTCACTGTGTAGCGTCCCTGTTCTCTGAACTAGCACTTCTTGTTTGTTGCATATGTAGATGCATATGTAAGAGGTGGGAGGAAAATGGAGAAGAAAAAAACTAAGTCACCTTCACTACCAGTGAGCACATGCCTATTTGCAAAATTTTAGCAGAATCTGCACCAAATTGTCTACTCAGGTCAAAAAATTTCTGGTCAAAAGATCTTTACTTCAGTTCTTGGAGAAGGCAGTTGCTTCAGGCTGAAATTCTTCAGTTCTGCACAGGTCTTGTATTTTGCTTAAGAAGTTAAGAAAGAGAAATTGGTGTTTCAGAAACATGTACGGTTTGCATTTTCGGCTTTTAAGGAATTAAGAGATAGCCCCTTGGTCTGCCATTATAGAGAAATTTTGCATTTAAGTGCAGATCGGACTATGGAACAGAAGCCTTCTGTGGCTTATGCTTTTTCATTCAGCTGATTTATTTTTCTTGCTTGGTGGTTAAATAGAAAACAAACTTACAGCATCCCAAATAATTATGTTCCAGCATTGATATTTTCATAGCTATCAATCCAACCTCCTTGACACTATGCTATATATGTCAGTGAAGTTACAGCCAAGGTAAATGTGCATGTTTTCTTTTCCTACTTAACAATTACGTGGTCATAAGTAGGTACAAAATATATAAATGTATCTATGGAACATAATTCCAAAAGCATCAATTTCTTTTTTTTATAACCAAGTTGAGAAAAGTTTCCTCTAGAAATCTGATTATAGTTAGTTCTTCAGCTGCTTCATTGTGCTTCTAAATGCAGCAGGAAAAACTGACATATTCAAATTACCTTTCCAGTGGATATTTAAATACTTAAAATTAATCTTTTAAAATGTCACATCTGTTCGAGATTTTTTTTGTTAGCTTCACAGTTACATTTCCAATGTGTTTGGAAGTTTGTGACACTTCACTGAATAATGTTTTCTTCAATATAGCCAAACTGCTAATACAGATTCTGAAAATATGATAAACACGATTTACCTTTTCAGATTTTCTTTATTAGAATTTAATAAGTGTATTACTATTTTTAAATATTTATCTATGTACTTCTGTAAATTGATTCCATCTATATAGTTACTTTTAAAATCCAGACAAGCCGGTTAGAAGCAGCCAGACCTGACTTGTACCAGCTGGTGACTTTTTTTTTCCCAGGAGACAGAATTAAATAGGCATGCTGCAGAATTAAATAAATAGGGAAGAATGAGGTGATTATTTATATGGACATGTTTGCTATAACTTTTAGGGGAATTTTATTTAAAAAAAAATGTAGGCTGCTGTAAAAGCAAACAAGAATTTTTCACGTGGTAGGATATGGTTTATCTGTTATCTAAGGAAGACAGTTATAATCTATACAGTACAAAACAGCATAGATAGCAACAGTTTAGTTGTGGTCTTGAATGCCTAACATTGTTCTCAAATTGAAAGAGAATTATTTAACACATTAACCTAGTAACTGTCAGGACTGCTAGAAGGTACCACAGGCTGAGGGCACCAGGCATACCAGATTTTAATAGAGTGTTAGATATAGATGGGACATGGTTCCATGGCAGTAAGATTGGCTGTGCTTTTTAAGCAGAGTGAACTTAGGTGCTATGCCTGCAGAGGCACAACCTCTGGGATTTATGATCATGTATAAACTAACATTATAACTGCTCAATTCTAGACTGTTCTGGCAAAATTGGATGTGTCAGATAACTAGGTCCCCAGAACAATCTTTGGAATAGAGCTGCTAATTTTCTCTCTGATTCAAAGCACTGAAACAGATTGTGAATATTTTGTTCCTGAGTAGCTTTTACAGTCAATATGAATGAGACAACACTGACTGATGTCCCCTTGTTTCCAAGGCCCCTCTAGGCCTTCAAAATATGTCAAGAATGTCTTCATACCCTGTCTCTAGTATATCATTCAAGTCCTCTGTCTCATGCTGTAAACCCCATCTTGGCAGGCTTCAGCACACTGCTCCCAGAGTAACAGAACATTTAGAGAAGTACACAAAATAATTATTAGTCTTGAGCCCACAAGAGACCCTGGAGAAGTTCTGGGCAACAGGTAAATACCTAGTCCTGAGCAAGGTAATAAGATGCTATCTGCAAGATTAAGCTTGATTACTGTCAACTACTTGTAGCATAGAAGAGGTGCAGAAGCTGCATCTATCCAGAGGAGTGCTCTAGCGAGCACGGAGTGCTGCATACTTGCGCCTGCTCAGTCTCTGTTCTTAATCCTCTAAAGCAGGTCATAAGAACAGAGGTTCTCTAGAACTTAATGGATGTTTCATAATGTAGCAGGGGACCAAAACATCTTGAGCTATTGCTTACAAAAACTCCTTTCTGATTTTATCGCTAGTGTGAAAAAAAATGAAAACAACAGAAACCTGATTCTTGTGGTTTAAGACCAAATCACAGTGTGGATACTAAATGGACTTGAATACCAAAATGATTTAATCACAGACATTTGCAATTTTATGAATTACACCATGTCCTTGTTCCATGGGAGAGACAATGCAGGTGGGAGAGACGTCAGGCAGGTTAGCGCAGCAGTCCCAACCAAGTCATGTGCATTTCTGGGGCTGGGCCACAGGGTCTGCTGGGGTGCTGGAGAGATGGTCCAAAATCCCAGTGCAGGATCATGGGTTCCCATCAGAGCCTCACAGGTTCTCCTTTCTCTGGCTTTCCTCTGGGGTCTCTTCCTCTGAGTATTCCTAAGTGTTCCTATTTATAGGGTTGGGTAAACAAAATCTCACTGATGATTTCTCCGAACAAATTGCACTGCCCTTTCGCAATTTGCTGTCACTGTTGTTGGCACTGGCAGTCTGCTTGTTCTGGACACACCAGGACATGTTTGTACATGATGATCAGCAGGTTGTTTTTATAGTTTGGCTATTTATCTCCTTGAGCTCACAAAACCAACACTCTGTTTTTTGAGGCAGATGGTTGATCATATTTTGTTTACCTCTACTACACCAAAAAGTTGGTACACTCCTTTATGCTAACAGTTAGGCTAACTAGGCTAAATTGGTGCTGACTTCTACAGTGTTTCACTCCACTATGAGGTCTGAGATGCAACACTGGGTAGAAGGCAAAAAGAGAGATTGTTTCTGTATGAAAAATTTTGAAGATGACCTTTTTCTTTTCTTTTCTTTTTTCTGTATCAAATATAAGTATGTCTTTCCATGAATTGTATTCTTACTCTGTCTTTTGCCCATAAATCATTCACAGTTCTCTCAAAAACCAGAAATATTTGCTGTAAATAAATCTGTCTATGAAATACTCACTGAATGTGAAGCTTTCTGACATTCAGAGCTCTTTTTTGTTGTGGAAAGTATTATTTAAAGTACCATTGCATATTGTAATGAGACATGTTCCCAGTTCTTTAATACTCCAGCTGTTAATGTACTTTATGATACAAATGTCAATAAAATGTGAAATTGAACAGCTTTTCTCTTAATGTTAAGAGAATTAACCTTTATAACCCATGCTTCATCACTAGTTCCACAGTATTTAAATGTACTTCTTATCATCAACTTCAATTAGGCAAAACATTGCTTTGGACCCAGCGTAGCACATCTAGAGTGGAAGACTCATATCTTGGTCTCCAAAAGTTTGTATGCACTAACATTAAAAGAAGAGAAAAGTTTATGAAACTGTGTAAGAAATCATACTTTTCCCATTGACTTAAATGAATTGTCAAAATTAAAAAGAGTATGCTGATATTAACTCATGTATATTAGATTTGAAAACAGAAATTTTCTCACAGAACTAGTGTTCAGCAATTGTAAGAAGGATATTTACTAGTTTTGAACTTGGGTTTGTAGGAGATCTTTACTATACACCTACATACTCTTAACATAAATGGCTTTTCCACAACTGTTGAATCTGCTATACAATTTCTATCAAAAATATATAACATTAGTTAAATTGATCAGGTCAATCTCTCACATTTTTTTTTTTCCCATTTGAACTCTCTGATAGCACTTTATGATCTAAACTGTGATACTTCAGTGGGAAATGTTCTCATTGTGCCATTATACTAAATCCAATGTCTCTTTTATTAAAGTATAAACAGATCCTTTGAACGTTAGTCTAGAACTTTGATGATATCTCTTTCTTTCCTCTCCCCCTCCCCACCTAAACACATGATACATTATGTCTTCTTTTTAGAGTTTATGATACGTAAAAGTGTATGGAGAAATAATTGAAATATGGAAAAACATTTCAGTGTGGTCTGTGAAAAATGTAGTACCTACCTATCCCAAGCAGAAAACATTTCTGCAAATAGACTCCGTGTTCAATTTCATCCCACTGGTATGAGGTACCCCACCTGGACTAATGGGAGTTAATAAAATGTAGCCATTAGTGTGAAATAGCTGGAACTAAAGAACAGTCCAAGCAGAGTTATGATTTAATCTTCCTGTAAGATAGAAGATTTTCTATTCATCATTTCTACACTTATGTGAAATTTGACAGCATTACTTGCTAAATCAATGGGGATTACAGTACCAGGGCAAAAGGGGTATAACTGGGCTGAGCAGTAAATATTTTGTTTCCTTCAGTTTTTGTGAGACGAAAGCCTGGTTATTGATTCTGGAAACAACACAACAGCAAAACATTTAAAAATCCACACTTCCCTGAGCACTAATTCTAATACATTTCAATGTTATTTCTATTAAAATACTGATTTCCAGAGACCAATCACCCAAGTTTAGAGATAAATATTAAATGAACTTTATATCCAGCATTCTTAAATCTAGCTTTCTCCCATTTAGAATAAACCTCAATTTATTTATTTTTTTAAAGAGGAAATCTTCAGAACAGATTTTGAATGCCTGAAGATGAGCAGAAGGGAAAGAGTAAAGATTGGTTCCTATCTCTGAAAAAAAAAAAAAAATGAAGAAAGGTAAAAGTTTTGTCACAATAATAGACCTCATACTTATTACAAATCCCAGCAGTTATGATTTTTTTTCTTTTTTTTTCATTACAGAAGAAAGTGTCTTGATGCAAACACACAAATTCTACCATGTGTATTGTATCATGTGGTGGATAGCAGTGAAGAGTAGTGTCCCTCAGGGGTCTGTATTGGGACCAGTATTATTTAACATCTTTGTTGGGCACATGGACAGTGGGATTGAGTGCACTCTCAGCATGTTTGAAGATGACACCAACCTGAGTGGTATGGTTGATTCTCTAGAGAGAATGGATGCCATCCAGAGGGACCTTGACGGGCTAGAGGGGTTTCGCTGTGCAAACCTTATGAAGTGCAACAAGGCCAAGTGAAAGGCCCTGAATGTGGATTGGGGCAATCCCAAACATAAATACAGAGTGGGTGATGAGTAGATTGAGGGCAGCCCTGCACAGAAGGACGTGGAGGTACTGATGGATGAAAAACTGAATATGAGCCAGCAATGTGTGAGGACAGCCCAGAAAGACAATCGTACCCTGGGCTGCATCAAAAGAAGAGTGACTGCATCAAAAGCAGGTCGGGCAGGTCATTCTCTCCCTCTAGTCTGCTCTTGTGAGACACCACCTAGAGTATTGTGTTCATCTCTGGGGCCCCCACATAAGAGAGACCTGCTCAGGCAGGTCCAGAGGATGACCACAAAGATGATAGGGAGTTGGAGCATCTCCCTTATGAGGACAGGTTGAGAGAGTTGGGGTTGTTCAGCCTGGAGAAGAGAAGGCTCCGAGGAGACTTTATAGCGGCCTTCCAGTACCTAAAGAGGGCCTACAGGAAAGATGGGGAGGGACTCTTTATGAGGGAGTATACTGATAAAACAATGGGTAACAGTTTTAAACTGAAGGAGGGTAGATTTAGATTGTACTTAAGGAAGACATTCTTAACAATGAGGATAGTGGGACACTGGAACAGGTGGATCCCCTGTAATTGGAAGTGTTCAAAGCCAGGTTGGATGGGGCTTTGAGTAACCTGATCTAGTGAAAGATGTCCCTGCCCATGGCAGGGGGGTTGGAACTGCATGATCTTTAATGTCCTTTCCAACCCAAACCATTCTATGATCTATGACGTAGGCATGCTACCACGGTAAAACGGCCCACTCTCTGGAAGCAGATGGAGCATGGAAATTTAGGATGCCATCTTACAGTCTCAAACAGGGGTGTTAAGCAGCACTGGCTGTTTTACCAGAGGTGAATTCTCAGCTGCCATTTCAGCTCTGGTGCTGATGTATCTAACTGGTGAGGCCTGGAACCATCTCTGAGCTTTAAATAAGGTTGAACCATTTCTGATGTAGATACTACCAAGGATACCATTATCTGCAAAGTCCACCATTTGTCAGGGGAAAGCAGGGCAATAATATTAGATATTGAGGTCTTAGCAAACCCAGTGAAATATGTCTGTAATTTCAACATTGATCAATACTGATACCATCTGCCTTCGCAAAGGTGATGCTGTAATGGCTGCAACCGGCCAATGTGCCCAAAGATAGAATGATCTGTGCTATGTTATACCTACCTTATCTTTTTTCCTCTGTCATCTCTCCATCTGTAATATACAGTAAAATATTTCAAAGATAGGGTCAGGAATAGATGACAACCCATTGCATCTGTACAAACTTACCATGACTTTTTACAATATTCATAGTAAATTTAGAGTACTGAGGAAGAATAAAGAATGTACTGTAATATTGATGAAGATATATATTCTCTACTTTGTGTATTCATTCTAAGCAGCAGTTACTCCTCTGTCAAAATTCTGAATGTTTTGTCATTTAGGTTCCTATGGAAGAATACATAAGGAAATGGGAGCAGTTGGTTATTTTAGCATAGTCATAAGAAAATAAGTACTTTTTTTCTGTGGTTTTGGAGTTTGCTTTTTTTTTTCCAAAAAATACTCAACATTTAATCTCATGAAGTCCCATTCCCTGGTTTTAATTCAGATGCTCATCTTTCTCCTCAGTTAATATTTTTAATTCCATTTTATCTTTATATAGTCTGAAAAACTTGAATCTTTCTTCCATGAAAGGTTATACTGTGAAGAGCTCAATAGCATTTGTGTGCAAAAGATTAACTGAAACTTGACACATACTGGAGTAAGTGTTTTCTCAGTATGTAATTGAATAGAACATATTATTATAGTTGCTATTCCAAAGTGATCACACCCTGCACTGTTGCCATACAAGACTGTCTTTAAACCCCATAGGCAGGAAAGTTCTTTGAGCTAGTAGTCTTCATCATTTATCTTGACTAAACATTTAGATAAAGATTTTAAACAATTACAGTTCACTTTCTTCTGTAGTTGAAGACCCCTAGTGATTTCTTGGCAATTTTTGTATGTGGTCTCTGAAGTTTTTTTTCTGGATCCTTCATTAGCTTCAGAAATTATAATGTGTGTTTTAGATTAAATTATATGGCATATAATTTATTGCAGATACATAGCAAATATTCTACATAAATGGGTAGCTTTTATAACCTTGACATAAAAGTACTTTTCATGCTGGGTTTTTCACTTATTTTCTCCAACAGTTTCTATCATTTGCATGCAGTTTGGGGATTTTAATCTAAACACTCAAACAGCATCCTGATAACCTTTGTGTTGATAATGCCTATCTGATAGGATTTAAATTTTATTAGTGTAATCTTTCTACTGAGCTTAAGATTGACTCTGAATTTCATACCATATTTATCGTGTATCCTTGTTGATTCTATAAATAGCATTAGAATCCCTACAGTCATGCAAGATGGGAGCTTTAGTTTTGTTAAAAATATGACAAAGTTTACTTCAATCACAGTGTAGGGAAATAACACTAAGGACCATATGCATTTTCACAATAGTAGATGTGTACATTTCTGTACAAAAGTAAACAACAAGAGGAAACTCCTTACACTTTGCAGAAAATGAAGGCTATAAAACAACGTAGGACAAAAACTCTTCAGCTTTCATGTTCTGCACTAGTAACTTTTTAAAAGAACTTCAATCTTATTGTGTTGTTGCTCACGCGCTATTCAGGAGTCATATATTTTAAAAATACTTTTTTGTCTTCTTGGTGATGAAAACAGTTTGATTCTTGCAAAAAAAGGAATTACCTACTGGATTGTATTAATTTATCTGCAGACATCTGAGAAGCTGAATATTTATAATGGATTTCAACATAGTTCCCTGAGGAAAAACTGCATTGAAAAGCATCAGGCATCAGGCTGAATATGCATGTAAGATGTATTTTCTATTCCTTAAAAAGTCTGCTCTGATACATAAAATTCCCTGGCTGTGAAGGATATGTCACAGGATTATCAACAAGTGAGCTTGTTCCTTCATCTTCAGTCTTAGGGTGCTCATTAAGTAATTCTAAGGTTTAAGAACTATTTTAACTTGCCAAGCAGTTAACTAAGGTCATCAGAACATTAGTTGAAATACCTTGGCTTTAGCCTTGTGTGTGCGTCTTTTTAGGAAAGCTTTGTCTGCGGTATACCGTGTTTTCCTCCAAATTCTTTATTTGCCAGTGTACTTAGGGGCAGTTTGCACTTCAACACTGGGGCTTTTTTTTTTTTTTTTACAATATGTTGTGAAAGTCCTTGTCCAACTGTTTGAATGAATCACTGGAAGCATGTAAGAGGACAGTGATCACATAAATACTTGCCTGTGTTTATATTGAACAGGACATAAACTGCAGCACAATTGAGATGTAATCTGAAAGAACTCTCTAAATTTAAAACACTTCTGAAACCAAGTCAGTAATTTTCTGTGTGGATTAAGGGGAACGGAAGAAGGCTGGAGGTTCTTGCCATGGTAGGGTCCCTAATTTAGGAAAAGCTTTAGGATGGCCAAGAAGTACACAATAGGGCAGAACAGAAGTCACTGAAGCCTGTAAGACCAATGATTTTTTGTCCAGGCTGGCTCCCTACCTCTACTGTAAGCTATAACGTCTCTCAAAGGGCATTTATTCCTCTGGGAGAAGACTGAGTGGCCTTTAAGCTGCACACATTACTCTCTTGTTTTCTGGAGGCTACAGAAACGATGTGATTTACAGGCCAATTGGGCTTAGGCAGACCTTTGGCCTTAAAAACCTTTAATCACAATACTTCAGTATTTTGTGGCCAGACATAATTCCACATCTTGCTCCTGTCTTCCTGGCACTAGGGAAGGAGGATGGTAAAGGAGGTTATATGTCATCTTCTGTGTCTTATTAGTGAATGGCAGTGCTATTCCTGAACCTGCCTGTTACAACTTGATAGCCCGAAAGTACTCTGGCCACATGGTTCAAAGTAATCATGCAAAGACTTGGTCCTAGGAGCCTCTGGTAGAACAAATATGCCATTTTGCTAATTAGCAAATACAGTCTACAGAGTCATTGTACTCTTGTATGTATTAGGTTTGGGGTTTTTTTGAATTTGAAATTATTTTTGCTCAAGTGAATCTCAAGACTACATGCATAGAATGAACTAAATTCACATTGAGACTAAGAGCAACAATACATCTCCCACATGAATCCCTAAATTATTGAACACAAAGAAGAATATTTTGCAACTTTGATTAGGGAATTGTTAATCAGGCCCATAATAGTATGTAGGTCAAAAACCAATTAAAAAAGTCTGACTAGAATTTATGATTAGACAACCATAGAAAACACTGCTTATTAAAGAAAATAAAAAGATGGAATAGATCCGTAAATATGAATTCTTTTTTTCTGTGCTCTGGATACAGTATGGCAGTTTGAGCAGCAATAAAGCAGTTAAGTTAGCAATCAATTACCAACTTCAGGAACAGAGAAATAGTTTGGCTGATGAAAAGCTTATTCAGCCCTTGACAAATACTTGGCTGTCACAATAGTTTATTTGAAATACCAGTGTAGCAACCCCAGCTCTGGCTTTTATTTTTTTATCTTCCAAACAAATAAACTACGTATGGTGTTTTTAGTCAGGCTTTGAAGTTCAATCTGTTCTGGCAAGGCAGTGGAATTTCACAAACAGTAAAAATACAATTCCTGCTGTCACTTATCCTGCAGAACCATTTTCTTATCAGAAAGGCTTGCACAACAAATGAGCAGTTGGATCTCTGCTAACTGTAAAGTTTCGTAAAACCACACCGTTGTTACAATAAAGGAACATAACAAAACTTCAATACTTCAAAATGCACAAAAATTCCAAAGAAGAAATTATATATCTCATCTGATTTTTGATCAACAAAGTGACTCTTCATCCCATCTTCACTTTTATCTCCAATAAGGATAAACATAATTTCACTCTATTAGGAGCTTGTTGCAAATAAAGCTTTGCCAGCCAAACATGCCTGTGTATGCATAAAGCACTTAAAATTCTGTCTTTGAAATTTAGTAAACACAATGCCTTTCAGTTTTTTTTTTTTTAAAAATGGGTTTTGTTCAAAGTTATTTTGAAAAAAAAAAATCAAGGAGAAAAGTAACGTTTCATATGACGTGAAGGATGTTAGAGATGAAACATTCTCTTAAACTGCAAACTGAAAATGAGTTTCAGGAAATCCAGATTAAGAAATCCCAGATGGATGGGGGACACTGAAGAGATTGTCATGCATGAAGTATACTCAGTTTAACAGGATTACCAATAATGATATGTTCAAGCTGTGAAGAAAAGATTTCAGAGGAAACTAAGGGAATCAAGTGGGTGTTGGAAGAATTACAGGGTGCAATGTGTGTCTCAAATCTTTCCAGTTTATTATGTTTACGCTTTCATAAAAATCCAATAAGGAAGTGTGGCAATGTTGTCTCCTGAAAGTTCCATTGTGACAGTATATATATAAAACTTCAAGAAAGGTTCTGTGTTTTACAGAAATAAATATCCTAACAGGAAAAGAGACATTATAAAGGGGGAGTGGAAAAGAAATGAATGTCTGTTGAGCTTTTAAAGATTGTCTTGATAAATTGTACTATTTCTGTTACTGATTTTTAATGGATACCCATATATTTATTCTCAAAACAGAAACCTGAGGTATTACGAATATACATGTTCATATCTGAAACAATTTAGGGACCAAATCAAACCTTCAGAAGAAGGTAGCTTTAACTGGATTATTTAGGAAGAACTGATGGCAGTATTTTTGGACATGGCCCTACGAAAACCTTCACAAGATCTGAAATCAGTGCAGCATGAGTATTTTAATTTGCATTATAAGCAGGGCAGACGTAAGAATGATATAAATAGTGCTCCTTTGTCAAGAATAGAGTAGACTGGAAGCTAAAGGAGAGGATCAACAGCATTTGAGCATACTGCTAATAGATAAGGCCCATGAGCTTTTTTCTGGCCTTGAAGTCAGAGGGAAAACAGACTTGACGTGTTCTCCCTTCTTAGCATCTAGCCCTGGACCTCTGACCCTGAAGAATGACAATTATCTTTTGTGCATATTGTCATTTCTAAGGCAGTATGGAAACTATCTTGTAGCTTATCACAGTGAGATTTTTCACAAGATGAAACTGAGGGTAAGCATGTGCAGGATGTCCTGGATATGGTATGAGACATACTGAAACAGCTGAAGGTGCAAAGCCTGCTACAATAGTGTTGGAAGACTGGCAAGGGCAACAGCATGCCAGTTTTGAGCAAAACTGCCCATAGGTAGTCATTTATTCCATGTAGTTTGCCTTGAACTGTGCCTGAGCATTGCCCAGAAGCATATTGACCTGAAGGGCCAAGACTAAGACAGAAACTTTGGCAGAGAGTCAACATGGGCAATCCCTGCTTGAGGTTCCTCCTTCCTCTTTTAGATGTAAGTACAGGCATGAATAAAGGGTCTAGGGCTGATGTCAAGCAGCTAATTACACAGGCTTTTCCTTAATTAAAGAAGAAAGAGTTCATAACTTTTACAATAGGTTTTTATTCTGAATCTCCAGAAGTGTCTTTCCCCGTCGACTGTAAGGAACAGCGTTTGCAGATATTTTTCCACCTCTCCAAAGAGGCCTCAAGACATACATAACTAATACATGTAAAAAACACTATGATATTAACAAACTTACATTAATTTAACTTTGCAGTAACAATCAGATGAGATCGGTTGGTTTTATAATATCCCCTGTTTTACCACGAGGGAAGCAGGGCCATTCCTTTGCATTAGCCACATTTTTTGCGAATTTATCCATCACAACTAGAAGGCTAAAGTTCAAGCAAACAGTTAATTTTTTATACCATGTTTCAAAACCCTTGTCTACTACCCTGTCACTATAGCTATGATGCCTAGGACAATTTTGAATAGGAGAGGCCTGAGTTACTAGGCATGTATTTGAATTCGGGCGTGATGATTCCAGCACTTTATGTAAATCCAAGTAAGACGTGTAGAAATAGAATATGCTCCACATGATTTAAAGATGATAGATATCTGTGCATATTTGAGAAGCTCCTGGTATTTGGTTTCTTTTTTAAACATTAAATAATGCTATATAAGCTTGAAAATAGGCAATTTTCATTTTAATTTTCCCCTGTGGTGACTATGAACTTTCCTTTTATGTCCTTCCAGAGACACAGCTGGAGGCCATGTGGACACCCCAGGGCATCTAAAATGGCACTCAAAACCTATTCTTAGGCAACTGAACCCACTCTTGGATTCATTTTATTCACAATTAGAATTTTACAGGGGGTGCCAAACAGACTACAGCAAGTACCAGCTCAGAAAATGAACTATATATCTCTATTGATCCTTTTTCATGTGCATGTTTTTTCCAAAAGTAAGGCTTTGGTGACAAGCTCTTGGCCATGTATATAACTTTCCAAACCAGATTTTGTCTGCCTTTGGCCTCATAATAAAATGAGAGCTGTCAAGTCACACAGAATTCTACTGTTTTCATTTTATAATATTAACAGCAGAAATATTTTTGCTCCCTGAATTCTGTATCATACCATTCATTTCTGCCTTAACTTATTCTTTTTAGAATTTCCTCCTCCAGCTTTCTCAATAACAGCATTTTTTTGGTCATTAGCTATGTCTCTTTACCTGTAAGAATCCACAAATTACCTTTCTGCTTTTACTAACTGGTTTTGAAAGTCAGATTGAAGTTTTGATACAACAGTCCTGAAAAATATGTGTAACTATTTCAGAAATAATTATACTCCCTTTTGTAGGTATTATACTCCCTATTTAGACAGCATGATCTGAATGGATAAATAGATAATGTGACCTCTAACTGGGACAGTATGCATAGGCTAAAGGGAAGGACATGGAGAATAGATCATCTGATTCAGTGGGACCAAATTTTTTAATTCTCAGTGAAGATACATGCATTCCTGTTGATTCAGTGAGTAAGAAAAAATATCAAGCTAAGGCACAAGCTATTCAACTTCAGTTGTATTCAGTGAAGTGAGCAATGAGAAAATTTTGGATTCCTTCCTATACACTTAATCTTTGGAACGAAACTTATGATTAAAAATTAACCTTGACAAATCAATAGGTATAATTTGTTTTATACTAAAAATATAGGATGTAAGACCTACAACATTTCTGTTGCAATAAATTAGATACAGAAAAATTTGATTTAAGATTTGATTATCTATAACTATTTATGCTTTAATTTTCTGTTAGATGTTACTATAGAGACAAACCCACTCTTTTAAAGCAATTTAATTTACAGCTCATATTCATATGTCTTCTGAAGTCTGTCTGTAGCAAGACTGCATGCTCAGTCAGCTCCATCAAATCGTGCACATTGAACCTACCTTACACTGATAGGTTCCTCATCTAGAAAGAGAGGAGACTGGCCCTTTCACTTCTTAGGACAATATGTATGGTGGCATCTAGATCTGTTAAAGCAGAAAGGATGGAACTGAGCCAGAAAATTTCTCTGGTGCCCATGATTGAGCCCAGAGAAACATTGCCTATCACTCTTGCCTCTGGTAGATGTTTAGAAAATCCATATTTTGGAATGTAGCATACGCACCTGTACAAACCCAAAAGGTCAAGTATGCATCTGTCAAATGGCAATGATGTAAAGTTAACAGCTTGGATTCATCTAAATAATATGTATCTTGGGGATACTCCATAAAAAAAAACCATCCTTTCTGCTCAGTGTTATGCAAACTCCCAAGTCACACTATTATACTATTCTACGGTCTCTTAAGCCTTGGATTTCTAAGTTAGAAAAGCAGGTAGGCACCAGTAAGGCTTGAAATAATTGCAGATATATTATGAAATCAGACTTTGTTTTAATAACAATGAAAGAAACACCGGTAAGAGCAAGTTACAGTGCTACCTATCTGCTTTAATGCAGTTATTTATATCTACCCAAAAGCTGCTATTTGTCATACTATACTTATAAACCAACATACTGTTAAAATAATGATTCTGATTCTGGTGGACACATGATATGCTTTATGTGTGCTTCAATAATACACATGCTACAGCAAACTATAGTGCTACAAATATACTATGAACAGTTATGATCCTTGTCTGAAGTTGGTAGGATCTGGTACAAATCCCAGCTGCAGGCAGCCCATGCAGAACCAAGATTTTAACCATTTAAACATGAGGAAGAACTACTTCTTATTTGTAGCATTGCAGAGTTAATATTGATATGCCATTGGCTGTTACATGACTAAACTCACATCTTCATCCACATTGAATCACTCTCCTTATGTGTTCTTTGTTTCTGAATTTGAGGTACACATCCTTGCAGCATTGTTAAGCCACCTGCACCCATACATACACGTATTTGTACTCTTTTTCCCTCATGCAATTTTATATATGTACATACCCTCATGCACACCAACAAATACAAGAGTGCCTATGAGCCATGGCACACACATTTACAAGGTACAAATGGAAAAACTATGAAGAAGCCACATATCCTCAGAAAAAATGAAGTGTGTAAGACCAGAGAAACAAAGTGGAAATTATTTTGTAGACAAAATTTTGCACACCCTCCCACAGATTGCTTAACTAAATAATCATTTTAACTTTTCAATCTTTTAAAAATCTGGTAATTATTGTCTTAATAAAATAAAACAGTAATGCTTAGGATAATAAGCTTGAAGCTCTCAGTTTTTTAAGTGCTGAAGATGTGGTAATGTTACCCTTGTATTCTGTTTCTTGCTTTTTTTTTTTTTTTTTTTGCGAGAAAGCTGCCACCACTTGCATTTAATAACCATAGGATTTTCTTTCTGTATCATGTACCTCTAACTAACCAAAAAGCAGAACATCATGCTCACTGTAGCCTGAAGTATACGCGCATTTGATCACAGAACCACAGAATCACAGAGTCACAGAATGGCGGGGGTTGGAAGGGACATTTGGAGATCATCTAGTCCAACCTCCCTGCCAGAGCAGGGTCACCTAGAGCGGGTTGCACAGAAGCACATCCAGAAGGGTTTTGAATACCTCCAGAGAAGGAGACTCCACAGCCTCTCTGGGCAGCCTGTTCCAGTGCTCCGTCAGCCTCAAAGTAAAGAAGTTTTTCCTCATGCTCAGATGGAACTTCCTATGTTCCAGTTTGTGCCCATTGCCCCTTGTCCTGTCACTGGGCACCACTGAAAAAAGCCTGGCCCCATCCTTTTGACACCCACCCTTTAGATATTGATAAGCATTGATGAGATCCCCTCTCAGCCTTCTTTTCTCCAGGCTGAACAGACCCAGGTGTCTTTCCTCGTAAGAGAGGTGCTCCAGTCCCCTCATCATCTTCATAGCCCTCCGCTGGACTCTCTCCAGCAGTTCCTTGTCGTTCTTCAACTGGGGGGGGCGGGGGGGGGGGGGCAGAACTGGACACAGTTCTCCAGATGTGGTCTCACCAAGGCAGAGTAGAGGGGGAGGATGACCTTCGTCGACCTGCTGGCCACACTCTTTTTAATGCACCCCAGGATGCCATTGGTCTGCTTGGCCACAAGGGCACATTGCTGCCTCACGGTCAACTTGTTATCCACCAGGACTCCCAGGTCCTTCTCTGCAGAGCTGCTTTCCAGCAGGTCAACCCCTAACCTGTACTGGTGCTGGGGTTATTCCTCCCTAGGTGCAGCACCCTGCACTTGCCTTTGTTGACCTTCAGTAGTTTCCTCTCTACCCAGCTCTCCAGTCTGTCCATGTCTCGTTGTATGGCAGCACAGTCTTCTGGTGTGTTAGTCACTCCTCCCAGTTTTGTGTCATCAGCAAACTTGACGAGGGTACACTTTTTCCCCTCATCCAGGTCATTGATGAATAAGTTGAACACGACTAGACCCAGTACTGACCCCTGGGGAACACCACTGGTTGCAGTCCTCCAGCTAGACTCTGCGTTGCTGATCACAACCCTCTGAGCTCTGCCATTCAGACAGTTGTCAATCCACCTCACTGTTCACTTATCTAACGCACACTTCCTAAGCTTACCTATGAGGATGTTATGGGAGATAGAGTCAACAGGCTTGCAAAAGTCAAGGTAGACAGCATCTGCTGCTCTCCCCTCATTTACCCATCCAGTCATGCCATCATAGAAGGCTATCGGATTGGTCAAGCACGATTTCCCCTTGGTGAATCCATGTTGACCACTCCTGATAACCTTTTGCCTTGGTTTGAGGTAAAACAGAACCAATTTTCTGATTTGCAATTTTATGTTTTAGCTGGGCCTCTTCTGACTGACTAAACTCTGAAATTAACAGCATATTGTTCCGAAACCATTCACTCTCAGAGTGATAAGACCTGATTATACCAAGGAGTGGTACGCACAGAGGCTCTTGCTTATACTTATTGCTATAACAACCAAGGTCAGCTAACTTCGTTATTTGCCCCATTAGAGGGTCAGAAGTGGAGAAGCGTAGAGGAGTCCCACCTGTAGGGAGGAGCAGACAGGACAGGTGACCCAAAACTGACCAACAGGGTATTCCATCCCATCTGCATCACAATCAGTATAAAAGCTAAGGGATCAAAAAGTCAAGTCTCTTTCTTCAATGGCCGATGTCCGAGGAGGACCGTGTCTGTTCATCTGCCTTTGATCCCAATACGAACATTCCTGACTCCAGAACTGGAATTCAGCTCCTGTCCATCACTGACTCCAGTCTGGGACTTTTCCTGTGCCTGCTGGTGACGTGATCGTCATCCTGGGAGCTGGATACAGTTTTGCATATATTGTATACTTTTTTTAAATTTTTTATTATTCTATTATTATTTACTATTTCCTTATTTATTATTATTTTCATTGAAGTAGTTTAGTTCTTTTTCTAAACTCGTAAATCTCCTTATCTCTTCCTCTCGTCACTTGGGGGGGGGGTGGGGGGGGGGGGGGGGGGGGGCATCTGTCATTCTCATTGGCCAATCCAGACAAACCATGACACCAACACCTTCTTTTCCTCCACAGGCTTAGAGATGACATCCAGAATGACCTGTGGTGTCATGTGACCACATGAAAGAGTAGCAATGAATAGTAGTCCATACTCTTGACAAGCCATGTCACCCTCTTGGCAATGTCTCAGATCTTAGCTCCCAGAAGGCAGCACACCTCTCGTGACTCCCTGTCAGGTCAGCAGATGGGCATCTCAGTGTGCCTTAACAGGAAGTCACCCACTACGAGCGCTCGCTTCCTTTTACAGTACCCACTGTGTGCTGTTGGTACAGTTTCCCTTTGCAGATCTTGCTCATGGGTTTCTATAGCTGTGTAAAGATTTTCTACTGAAATTTCCTTCAGCCAGTTCCATCTGGGTTGATGCATCAGACATCTGTGGGGCTTTGTCTGGTTTTAGCTCTGAGGTGAGTGCCTACTATTTTTGGCAGAGACCTAGAGCACTCCCCTGGGCTGTGGGCCTACGAGCAGGTTGCAGGGCCCTCCCTGTGTGCCCTCCCATGAGAACTGCTGCGCCATGCCCTGGATGACATGCCACACTGTTTGCCTGCCCTGTTCATAGAGTTATATTCATAGAATTCATAGAATTATAGAATTAGAATTGTCTAGGTTGGAAGGGACATTTCAGATCATCAGGTCCAACCATCAACGTAACACTGACAAAAACCACCACAATACCATATTACCAAGCACAGTGCCTACCCGTCTTTTCAATACCTCCAGAGATGACAATTCCACCACTTCCCTAGGCAGTCTGTTCCAATGTTTAATAACCCATCCAGTGAAAAAAATTTTCATAATATCCAATCTAAACCTCCCCTGGTGCAACTTAAGGCCATTTCCTCTTGTCTTATCACTTGTTACTTGGGAGAAGAGACCAACCCCCACCTCTCTACAACCTCCTTTCAGGTAGCTGTAGAGAGCAATAAGGTCTCCCCTCAGCCTCCTTTTCTCCAGGCTAAACAATCCCAGCTCCCACAGGCACTCCTCACAAGACTTGTGCTCTAGACCTCTCACCAAGCTTTGCTGCCCTTCTCTGAACTCACTCCAGAATTTCAATGGCTTTCATGTAGTGAGGGGCCAAAAACTGAACATAGTATTAATGGTGAGACCTCACCAGTGTCTAGTACAGGGGGATGACCACTTCCCTAGTCCTGCTGGCCACACTACTCCTCATAAAGGCCAGGATGCTGTTGACCTTCTTGGCCCCCTGGGCACACTGCTGGATTGTATTCAACTGACAGTCAACCAGTACCCCCAGGTCCTTTTCTGCCATGCAGCTCTCAAACCTTTCTTTCCAAGCCTGCAGCACTGTATGGGGTTGTCGTGACTCAGGTGCAGGACCTCACACTTGGCCTTGTTGAACCTCAGACCACTGGCCTTGGGTCATTGATCCAGCCTGTCCAGATCCCTCTGTAGAGTCTTTCTACCCTCAAGCAGGTCGACACTCCCACCTGACTTGGTGTCATCTGCAAACTTACTGAGGGTTGTGCTCAATCCCCTCGTCCAGATCATTGATAAAGATGTTAAAGATAACCAACACTCTTGGTCACTCATGCTTCCTGGGGCCATTTGAATCTCCCGCAGCTGCTCCCAGCAATGCCCAAGCCATGTCAGCCTCACTTACAAGAGCTGCTGGCTTCTGGTGAAGCTCTCTGCTTTTCCTTGGGTTTCCCTGGCTCCTGGAATCCCCCCGTCCACCTCAATCTAGCGCCCAGCCGCAGAACTTACCTTTTATATGTCTCCAGTCATAGCTGTCAATGGCAGATAAGTCTATCTCATTTAGATGTCGTTGCTTAAATTCATTCATGTTTCTAGAGTCTGTGGGCTAGGTCTCTAGCTGCAGTGTGAGCAGAGTGTGGCCCTGCCAGAAGACCTCTGTGATATCTGTCAGCTTTGTACAGATGTTTTGGGTACTGTGGGGTTATCTGTCTGTGTTTAGATGCATAAATCCCACCTCTGCCATTAAAACTGTTTCTCTGTTTAGCCAGAAAGCAAAAGAGCTTGTGACCAAAGAATCCCATAGAAGTCAGCTACAGTGTCCCCAGTTTGTTAATTTACTCAGAAACACAGTTTATCTTCATAAAGAAATCAAGCTTGTAGGCTTTTTTTATTTTTTTTTTCATTTTAAGTGTTCTTCAATGAAATATCTTACTGTTTTGAAAGGTTTTGTCTGGCAATTTAGCCTTTCTCTGTTTCTGAAAGATTCTTTTATAAATCTTTGTTGCTTTCATGGCAAAAAAAAAAGAAGAATATTTTCATTTCAAGCCATCTTTATGCATATTAGACTTACAGTAACTCATCTTTGCTTTGATAAAATGCTAGATCAAGGCTGTTCAATGTTCAGCCCTCATGTAGCCACATCCAATCTGAACAGTGTTTCTAAGGGACCCACTGATAGCAAGATAAGAATCCCACACTGATGTGCTTGAGAAGCAGAGGAGGGGCAGTATATTGATGAGAAAAAGGGAATATTGTTGAGTACAGGCAAGTTCACAAAGTCTGCTGATGCACAGCCCCTGAAGAGGCAGCACTCCCAGGGCTCCAGGCTCTATGACAGCTAAATGACTTCCTGAGAAAATGCTCCTGGACATGCAGCCTTCAGCTACTCCCTCCTTTTGCTGCAAATTTAGCTCTGAATAACCATATTTTAAGAAACTGTGATCATATCTTTTTAAACATGAAACATATTTGATTCTCAAAGGAGGAGGGAAATCAGATGGTCTTTTCTGTTGTCATTGTACCTGGTATCACAGGAGACTGTTCCACTTGCTTGCTTAAGAATCACAGAAACAGAATCATAGAATGGTTGAGGTTGGAAAGAACCTCTGGAGGTCATCTGGACCAACCCTCCTGCTCAAGCACAGCTGCTGAGATGGTTGTCCAGGACCATGTCCAAATGACTTTTGAATATCTCTAAGGGATTCCACAACCTCTCAAGGCAACTTGTGCCAGGGCTCAGTCACCCTCACAATCAAAAAGTGTTTTGTGATGTTCAGAGGGAACCTCCTGTCTTTCTGTTTGTGCCCATTGCCTCTGGTCCTGTCACTGGGCACCACTGAAAATATTAATAAGATCCCCCCTGAGCCTCTCTTCTCCAGGCTGAACAGTCCCAGATCTCACAGCCTCTCCTCATACAAAAGATGCTCATGACCCTTAATCATCTTTGTGGTCCTTTGCTGGACTCTCTCTAGTATGTCCGTGTCTACCTTGTACCGGAGAGCCCAGAACTGCATACAGGACTCCATGTGTGGCCTCACCAGTGCTGAGTAAAGGGGAATGATCACCTCCCTCGACCTGCTGGCAACACTCCTCTTAATGCAGCCCAGGACACCATTCGCCTTCTCTGTGACAAGGGCACGTCACTGGCTCATGTTCAACTTGGTGTCCAGCAGGACCCCCACATCCTCTTCTGCTAGACTGCTTTCCAGCTTGTTGCCTCCCAGCTTTTACTGGCGCCTGGGGCTGTTCCTCCCCAGGTGCAGGACTTTGCAGTTCTCCTTGTTGAACTTTGTGAGGTTCCTGTCAGACCATTTCTCTAGTCTGCCAGTGCAGTACACTCAGACACTAAAATACTACAAAGCTTAATGTTTTGTAGGCGTCACTTTATCATAAGCAAATTTTTTGTTTGGTGTCCTAATTTGCATTTCAATGCTTCTCTTGTCCGTATATTTTTAAATTATTATCAAATTTCTTTTGCAAGCAAGTTCTGTGTGTCACTGGATGCATAATCAGAAATCCTGAAAATAGATACATTTAGAGAGTGCTGTAGTGTCTTAGTGTCTATGAAAAGTATACCGAATTTAAGTATTTTTGTGTTTAAAACCATATAAAGAACAGCACAAATATATAGTCCTTGCACAGCGCAAGCCAAGCCATTTCTTGCAAATGTCTGCATACCTGTTTAGCAATACTTGTATGATAACAAATATTTATCAGCTACTCAGGATAAATTTTAAAGGGAAACTAGAAGATTCCTTTCAGAACAAGTAGGTTCTGAAACAGCCTTCTCATTAAAATTAGCAGAGACAACAAAGGCAGTTGGTTTTAAAAAGAGTCTAGATGCTTTTCAGGTTGACTAATGTAATTGCACAGCCATGTAAAGTACAGAACTCAGTGACTCAGAACATGTCCTCTGCTCTTATTTGCCTAGAATTATGCACATAAATGGCAAATAGATTTATCTTTGGATGTCAGTGTTTGCAGGATCAGAGATACCAGGGAAGATATTTCATTTTATAGGAAGCCTGACATCCTAACTTCAAGAATAAGTTGACAAATTTGTCCTTGCTTGTGTATGTAGGTTCATTACATTTTGTAAAATGCTTTTCAAGCTACTTAAAAAAAAGAAAGCATATAAAAGGTTAATATAATACCTATTTTTAGCTTCTCATTCCAATGACAAAATGGCAATTTGACTGTACTCATTGTGATTTGAAACCAGATAAATAATGAATAGTTCAAGTGATAATTACCTTATTTCAATATTTACAGAAAACTGGCACTTCATCATCATCAAAGCATGTTGAGAATTGTCTTATTATCTACACAAGTGCCTGGTTTCTATAAATATTGAAATTTGGTAATTATCTCTAGTACTATTTCTTCCTTATCTACTTTTCAGAATTGAGCAAATAAAATATCGTTCAGTCATTAACATTTTCCAAATACATATCTGGTTTCTTTTTAATAAGTAAGGAAAGTAAGTTGCAAAATAAGGTCAATGAAATGGAATGAAATATCTTTGTATCAGAGGCATCCAAAAGAATGCGTTAAGACCATGTTATTCAAATATCTGTATTTAGCCTGAGTCGACTGCTAAAAGGAAAGGCCACTTCACCAACAATAAGAGAGTAACAGACAAAAAGGAGCCATTGGCATACATGTATTATGAAATGAAAACCTCTATTTTTTTCTCTGTAACAAGTATTTGAGCCAGGCTGTGAAGTGCCATACAACCTTCTTCACTGGGTCAGGAAAGAATATAACCTTTCCCCAGGCTGTTATCCCCTGTAAGTCTATCTGGGAGATGGTAAGCAGGAGCAGACCGAATTGATCTGTATGTTGCAGTTATGTTTTCCCCTCATCTTAGTCTATGATCACACTGATCTGTACCTCAGATAACCAAGAGTAATTAATCTGTAATAGAAAATGTATGGAGATCTTTTAAACTCCTATTCTCCATAACATGCTGTGAAAACTCAAGTAATGGGACATTATGAAAGGAATTTTGTATAGAGTTTAGGGAACTGTCCATACCCTGGAGATAGGGCACAGGTTACTCCACATCAGTATTAGATGCACTTTGTTGCATTCAAAGAAAGAAGATATCAGTAGATCTGTTTAGTGTCCTAACTTCAAAATCGCTTGTTTTGCCAAGGCATTTGGGCATGCTATGCGGTCTAGCTCTAGTCTGGAGGAATATTTAGCTATGTCTGTACTAGTATATAAATCAGGGCCTGTGAAAAGGCTCAAGCACTGTCCAGTGATTGTCCATATAATTTAATTGTTTGCCTGTTGCCCAGGAGGTTTGGCCCATGCCAGCTTGCATGCTCCCACACATGCTGAGGAAAAACATGTAGAGAATACTCCTGCAAGTAATTTAGATGATTTTCTTATCTTATTTACTGTTTTACTTACTTATTCTCCACACTCACTTGTCTTCCTCTTAAATTAGACACATTGACCACTAAAATTTTTAATGTGAATAGTTTGATGGGACTCACGTCATCTAGCCTGAGATGTCAAGATACTTTATTATCTTAGCATGGTATGAACTGTGACCAGAAGTGTTTCTTTCACTGAATATAGATGGAATCAAAACAATTAATTCATATGTAAATGTCAATGACATATATCACGTCTATAATATATATTTTGAGGGTGGATGAGATGAATCTCACTCCACTGTTTTCTTAGCTTCTCCTTTTATACTCCAAGTCTCATTACAGCACATACAATCCTTAGAGTGAAACAACCTGCATATACTTCAAATAATTCCTGATCATCTGCATTAAAGAGGAGCTCAGTCAATCTGAGCTTTTCAAATGCTTCCCTCCTTAAAAAAGAACCACCTGAAATAAAAGAAGTATCTGATTTATTTTTTTTTACCACCTTCCACCACACAGACATCATAAAAGGGCTCTAATGTGGTCACAGCAGTGCCTGATGCTATACGAGTTCAACATGAAATTATGCCATAATTAAGACCCTTCAAAACAACATTAATTCCCCTACTTTTCTAGGATTCAAGTAACTACAGACTTAGCTAAGATAAATGTGTATTTTTACATTTATTACATCTTCCCTTTGGAAAGAGCAATGTAAGTAAAAACCCCATTATTCATAACTCAGAGATACATAGCCAGTCCGAGATGTCTAAAGAGATACAAAAGTATGGAATTATTTTCCCAAATTGCTGTTATAGCGAAAACAAATGAGAACTCCTTATGCAAATATTGTACTGGTGAAACTGGTAATAAAATTCTTGGGTATCCCTTTGCTGTCATTTAATTTTCAGTCTTTTACTGAAGCAAAGATAAAAAGAAAGTTACTTCCCTGATTATTGAATATACTACAGAACATAAATACTAGTGTCAGTCCCTATGCACTTTACAGAAGGCAACAGGAAAGCTATGAAGCCCCCTACATTTTCTTCATTGGCCTTTAAGGTAGGAAGGAGGAAAACAGGAAGACATAATTTTGACTGAATACATGGAGAACAAGATCAGAGATGCAATTTATTAAAGTAAACTAGAAGTGCAGAACATAAAGGGTGTACATCCTATGAGCAAATCTTTTTATTAAAAATGACTTAAATATATAAACCCAGTAACATACCATGTCAAGGTTATGACAGTTTAATGAGGAATAGGGCTGAAAGTACCAGCACTGTGAAAAGAATACATTTTAAATTTGTGTGATACTCCTTTTTTCTGCCACATTGGCTGAAATGTCCACCCACCCACCTTTTTTTTTTTTAAATAAATCTGTGACTGCTATTCTAAAAAACAGCAACAACACCTTTCTCAAAAAGTATAAACCTCCCTTCCATTCCTTCCGTCTTCTTTCCCTTATTGTGGCCTTTACCTCACAGTCCCAGAGACAAGCATAAAAATGGCTCTAGACAGAAAGTAGAAGATGGAAAATAACAGGAAAAAGCAACTCACTAGGTAATATTTTATTTTACAAGCAACAAGCATAAGGCGTGATACCTTTTGGTAGCATAATGTATAACAGTTGTTCACCCGTATACTCCTGCAAGTTCCTCGGTCTCAATTTTGAGATGCTTATGTCGGTTAGAGGCGAGCAGCCGCTCTGGCAGGCAAGCCTCTTTGTCCGCAGAGCCTTGTGAGTGGGGCCTCACAAACAGCATTTCAACACTTCGAGGGCTTGCTCAGTACAAAGGTCCATCTCCCACGACAGGCAATCATATCATAGAAATTTATTCCTGGAACATTTACACAGCATCCAGATCCTGAAATTCTGCATCCACTGTAATCCACGAAACACTTCTCCAGTCCTACCAATATACAATGTCTATAGTAAAGAAGTGTAAAAGCCATAAATTATAATGTGCCTTAAAAAAAGAGACAGGAACTTGGGGGTATATACAGCAAAGTCACCTAATAAAATGTGACATATTCCAGACTTCTATATCAATTTCCAAGGTTCTCAAGGCAACTTTACAAATATTGTGGATTTATGACTTTGGCAAGGGAAGACGGTATGCCCAAATAAAGAGCACTGCAAACATTCTGCATTTTTATAAGGAACCAGAAGGAGATATTCCAGAGTATCTTGAGATCAGAATTGCAAGATTTGTCAACATTCTATGTATCCTTCAGAAGTGGAAAATTTGATTCATACGATGAAAATTGTGACAGAATTTTTTTTTTTTTTTCAAATTACAACTGCATTATATTCTTGTTATAAATAATTTAAAAAGGTGTTCTAAGTTTTATATTTCATAGATTTTTAAAATAAGGAGTATTAGTTCCAAATAACTGTTCCATTTTAAGAAGTTATACAAGAAACAATCTTGCTTTAACTACAGAAGATAATAGACTTAAATCAGAAATACATTCCTCAAAGTATCTTAAAGGATTGTCTGTCAATGACTTACGAAAAGTTAATACATTTATAAACACGCATAACGTAACAGATTTACAGAAAGGAATAATTTTAACATATTAACTACTGCTAATGCATTCTCTTTATTTAAAAGATGCATATTTCATTATAAATGGCTTACTGAATTATGAGATGGCTTTTATAGTTGCCTTTATTTCATTTTGAATGTGTTATGGTTTATTCTGACCTGCCAGCAACCACTACAACTCCCCTTACTTCATTTTCAGAAACTGCCATTTTCAGTACACATAGATTCGAAATATATTTAAAGCAGTTACAATGAATTTTGAAATGTGAAAAATACATTTTATGTTATCACTGGAATTTTGTGTCAACCCTAAGTGCACTGTTGATGTTTAGAATTATAGTTTTTAGGTTTTTGTCTATTTTTACATTTATTTGCAAATGCTTACTTGTTGCTAATACTGCAACTGCTGTGTGAAGAACTGGCTGAACAGCAGGGTTCAAAGAGTTGCAGTGAACGGGGCTACAACTGGCTGCTGGCTGGTCACCAGTGGTGTTCCTCAGGGCTTAGTCCTGGTGCTAGTTCTGCTCAATATATTTATCAGTGGTCTGGATGCAGGAGTGGAATGCACCATTAGCAATTTTGCTGATAATACCAAACTGGGAGGTGCTGTTGAGTCTCTTGAGGGATGAGAGGCTTTGCAGAGGGATCTAGATAGACTGAAGCATTGGACAGTTATCAATGGCATGAAATTTAACAAGTCCAAGTGTAAGATTCTGCACCCGGGATGGAGTAATGCCAGCCAGAAGTATAAATTGGGAGAGGAGTGGCTGCAGAGCAGCCCTGCAGAAAGGGATCTGGGGGTGCTGGTTGACAGCAGGCTCAGTAAGAGTCAGCATTGCGCCCTCGCAGCCAAGAGGGCAAACCACATCCTGGGGTGCATCACACACAGTATCACCAGCCAGTCAAAAGAGGTGAATATCGCACTGTGCTCAGCATTGGTGTGGCCTCACCTTGAGTACTGTGTGCAGTTCTGGGCGCCACAATTTAAGAAGGATGTTGAGGTACTCTAACGTGTCCAGAGGAGGGCAACAAAGCTGGTGAAAGGGCTGGAAGGAATGTCCTATAAGGAGTGGCTGAGGACTTTGGGTTTTGTCCGGTTTGGAGAAGAGGAGGCTGAGAAGCAACCTCATTGCTCTCTGCAGCTTCCTGAGGAGGGGAAGTGGAGAAGGAGTTATTGATCTCTTCTCCCTGGTATCTAGTGACAGGACATGTGGGAATGATTCAAAGCTGCATCGGGGAGGTTTAGACTGGACATTAGGAAGCATTTTTTTACTGACAGGGTGGTCAAACACTGTAACAGGCTTCCTAGAGAGGTGGTCGATGCCCCAAGCCTGTCAATGTTTAAGAGGCATTTGGACAATACCCTTAATAATATGTTTTTACTTCTGGTCAGCCCTGAATTGGTCAGGCAGTTGGACTAGGTGGTCGTTGTAGGTCCCTTCCAACTGGAACTATTCCATTCCATTCCATTCCATTCCATTCTATTCTATTCTTAATGAATAAAAATATAATTGATATTGTTGATGGAGTGTAGACTGATTACCTCATCCTTAAGGGAACAGACAGGACGTGATTAAGTTGCTTGAACATTTGAGAGGCTTTCATGCATGCTGCCAGGCCTCCAGCCGTGAGTCCAGAAGAATACAGTTCTGTTGTAGGTCTAGTAAATATCTGTCATCTCTGAGCAAATGTTTTTGGGCACTTCAAATGGCATGAGATACTTTTCCTTATGTATCTGAGGAAAACTTCCATTAGTTGAATCATTCCCTTACTCCTCATGGAGGTATTCATTGAGTCTCTGTTGACTATAACAGTAATTTAGAAAAGTATAGCTCACATGTAAACATCTGTACTTCTAGTATTAGGGCAGGTTGAACCTCATGCCTGATGCTTGCCACTGAGTCATTTTTCCATGATTCTACCATCCCATGTCATCTATAGCGGAAGTTAAAAGATTTTTGATTTCTTTATCCCACGGATACTATGTTATCATTAATCTCCCAAATTCATAAGTACAACATAGTTGATCAAATAATTTGGCTGGGTAATAGTAATTACCTACAGTAGACCACAAACTTTTATCCTTAAAGCAACCTTATAGGAATAAAGTGATTTGAATATAACCTCAGGTGAAACACTTCACCAAAGATAGTTAAGAAGGGAGAGAACAGATGAAGTTTATAGTGTCTTTTTTGTTGTTTTGTTTTTTTGTTTTTTTTTTTTTTTCTATAAATGCCTTCATTGTCTTCATTCTTCGTTGGTAGCTTTCTTATTAGATTTTGTACATTTTGGCATCAATGGGGCAATTGGTACTAGGACATCAAACAAGATTAACCAAAAGTTAAGTTAGCACAAGAGCTTGTTTCCAACAGCAACTAAAAGTAAATGTCCAGAGAAAAAACACAACAGCATATGGTAATAGTTCTTCTAGCCTACAAGACTACCTGAGGCAGAAATGGTTTGTATGGATTTTTCTGACATGAATTTGCCTAGTCTTCCTACGAGCCCATTTACATTTTTATCATCCACAACACTTTGTGTCAAGGTGATGCACAGTCTATCTGTAACTGTGTTTTGAACCTGACAGCTGACAGCTTCATTTGATGCCTACTAGTTCCTTTACTGTCAAGGGCCAGAGAACAATAGATCAAGTTCTCTACATGCTCTATCATTTCCCCCTCAGTCATTTCTTTTTCAAGCAGAAGAGTCCCAGACTACTTATTTATTCCTTTTACAGACACTGTTTCATACTTTTCATCTTCTTTGTTGCCCTTCTCTTAACCTTATCCAGTTCCTCTCTATCCTTTTGTTTTCTGGGGACCTACACCACACACAGTAAGCATAATCATTTATACAGCTTTATAATGATGACTTTTATTCTGTATTCCATTTCTAATAACTCAGTAGTTTTTTTTTACTGAGAGTCACTTAGTATTTTCAGGATTTTCTCTGTTATAACTTCAAATCTCTTCTCTGATTGATAGTGGTTGACTCAGAACTCAGAGTGGAAGATGATTCTTTGCCATGAACATCACTTTATATTTATCTACATTGGATTTTGTTAGCTATTTTCTTCCCCAATCCCATAAGATTCTTTGGTGGTGCCTTCATAGTTGGCCCTGGTTTTTGCTGCGTCAGATGGTTTAGTATTATCAGCAATATTTTCACTTTGCTTTTCACCTCTTTTCTAGGTCATACTCACCCTTTTTTCTAGGTCATTTATGAATATGTTGAATGATATGGGACCCAGCACAAACTCTTATGGAACTTTATTGGTGGCCTCCATCCACTTGCTTGTTATAACCACAGAAATTTAGTCAGTCATGACAGGACTGACTGACAGTCAATACAGGAGTGAAATTGTGTGGCTATCAACCTCCAAGAAGTCAGGCTAGGTGATATAAGGGCCTCCTTGTCCCAGAGCTCCGTGAAACTCTGAAGACATCTGACATCCAAGAATGAATAAGAATGTGAAGGGCATGAACATAAGGGATTCGGTCACTGAGGCCTGAGAAAGGGAGGATCATATTTATAAACTAATAAGCTCATAAAAGTATTACAACTAGTACATTTTATTATTAAAATGCAATAAAATCATACTGAATCTTCACATTTTTCCCCACGTGTCCCAGTAGGCATTCTACAGACGAATACAAGAGCAGCTATGAATCAAGTATAATTCTGGCTGCAATAAATAAGATCAACAAGCAGCCCTAAGGGTAGCTCCAGCACAGCAGTTTACCATCTTTTTTATTAGTTATATAAACAGCCTCAAGATATTTTGTCGTATGATATCCCCATGGCATCTTTTAAAAACCCCCAAACCTTTTAATCTGGCTGTAAAAGCTTGTAATGTGTAGCTCAGCCTTACAGCCCTTTGCCTTATCTCCGTGTACAGCAAAGGCTAATTTGTCCCCTTTAGGCATTTCACTGCAACCTGATGCTCTCTTAATCACCCCCTGAAACTCTGCTCTGTTTATCCTTTTTTACAGAGACAGGTGCAAGGGATTTTATTAATGCAATACCTTCTTAAGTGGTTTAGTTTTATCCTTTACTATTGATCCAATGGTTTAAATCCATTAAGAGGGTGCGAACAGACACTTTATTCTTTGCTTAATAGAATCTACTCTAGAAAAGATAGGTCATAGTATTCGGTCCTCTTCTACAGTTTGTTTTTTTTTTTTTTCTGTAAAACCTGAGACCAATGACAGATTACAAAACATCTACCTGCTATGTAATTTTGTTTGACACGTTTGTCTGTTTGTCTGTTAATCTGCAAGACATTTATTCAGATTTTTAAAATTCATATATTACATTTTTGTAAGAATCTTAATATTTTAAATACGACTACACGCCCAAAACCTACCAAACTTTTCATATGGGCTATATGTGACAACGGATCTTTGTTTCCAGACAATAATGCAACAGTGATGACATTTACAGTAATCCTATGATAGTGTTTTTCAAATACATAACATGTTCTCTATGAGGATGTTAAGAAGAATCTGGATGATGGGGCAGAGTGTACCTTCAGCAAGTTTGCTGGGAGGAGTGGCTGATATGCCAGAAGGTCGTGCTGCCAGCCAGAGGAACCTTGACAGACTGGAGAAATGGTCTGACAGGAACCTCACAAAGTTCAACAAGGAGAACTGCAAAGTCCTGCACCTGGGGAGGAACAGCCCCAGGCGCCAGTAAAAGCTGGGAGGCAACAAGCTGGAAAGCAGTCTAGCAGAAGAGGATGTGGGGGTCCTGCTGGACACCAAGTTGAACATGAGCCAGTGACGTGCCCTTGTCACAGAGAAGGCGAATGGTGTCCTGGGCTGCATTAAGAGGAGTGTTGCCGGCAGGTCGAGGGAGGTGATCCTGCCCCTTTACTCAGCACTGGTGAGGCCACACATGGAATCCTGTATGCAGTTCTGGGCTCTCCGGTACAAGGTAGACACGGACATACTAGAGAGAGTCCAGCAAAGGACCACAAAGATGATTAAGGGTCATGAGCATCTCTTGTATGAGGAAAGGCTGTGAGATCTGGTACTCTGGATCTGTTCAGCCTGGAGAAGAGAGGGCCAGAGGAAATGTCATCAATGCATATAAAAACCAGAAGGGAGGGTGCAAAAAGGACAGAGCCAGGCACTTTTCAGTGGTGCCCAGTGACAGGACCAGAGGCAATGGGCATAAACAGAAACATAGGAGGTTTTTGATTGTGCAGGTGGCTGAGGACTGTCACAGGTTGCTCAGGGAGGTTGTGGAGTCTCCATCCTTGGAGATATTCAAAAGCCATCTGGACATGGTCCTGGGTAACCATGTCGAGGTGGCCCTTCATAAGCAGCAGGGGTTGGTCCAGAGGAATTTTTTTTGACTCTGTGATTCCATGAAGGAGTTAATGAAAATTCAGTCTTAAGTAATCTGAACATGTCTTACCAATAATTTTTTGGACAAAGCTCAATGGTCCCATTCGTTCAAGATACTACTGATTTTTGTCAGTCTGGGGAAGTCTTTAATGCATACTTTCCACATGAGTTATAATACATGGCAGAGTCAATCCAAACTTATAGTGTGTACTGCCCTAGCAAGAAATGCTGCGATAACTTCCTGCCATGAGCTTTTTAGCAGCTAAAGTAAACAAGCATAGTAAGAGATGGCAGTAAACAAGACAGGAGTAATTTTTCTTTGACTTTTTAATATCAATAAATAAAAGTAATGAGGTTTTGAGTAGTATCTAAGCACTTTCATGTTTAGCCATGGGAAACACCAAGTCTTTATGACAATGGCAGTGGAACCAGCAAAGTACACTGTCTCCATTAACATGACCTCAGGGCTACAGGCTGCTTCACCTCCTTCCTTGATGATTTTTTAAAAACTTGTTCCAGCATGGCTGTCAAAGAATGATGCATGTATCTGTGTAAAGGAAGAGTTTTTAGAATAGTCCAGGCTGTTCTAATGAAAAGCAATATTCAGTAGTGGCAAAGAAAAATACTAGTGTGCTTTTACACATTCAGTGGAGATGTATGGGGGTGTGCGGTTGTTTGCATAACAGAGAGACATCTATTAAAGTTAAAACAGTACGCATACATAGCAGTAGGGAAACAGTTCTATGATGAAACAACTATGGCTTAAAAGCTATCTATTTTTTTTAAGATGCAAACTTGCTGCGTAGAGGGGAAAATCTTGTTCTTTACCCAATTTGCCTATTTATCTATGTTTGCCAGCAGTTTTAAAATTCTGTTTGTTCTATAAGGAATTTAATGTCCTCTAGTCTACATTACTCAGAAAAAAAAGGTAGTTTTTCTTCGGAAAGAGTAGTACTCCCTTCCTGTATGACAGGAGGAAGTTTGCAGTCTCTTGCACTTTAGCCCATGCTCTCAATGAGGTTATTATGCTGCTATTGGCTCTGCGACAGACTGAAACCTGGAAAAGCATGAAATAGTCCACTTTAGCTTGGGTTGTGGAGCTAGATTTCTGAAAGATAATTTGGTGGTATTTTACATCCCTGCTGTCTGCAGGAGCTCTGTTCTTTCTTTCTATAAAATCCCCTCAACATCTTGCAGTCTTACAGATGAAATAGCCATATATTTATACAAGTGTTCTCAATACCAGAGTATAGAATGGCCTACAAGTACAGACAGAAGATGAGTAAGATGACAGGCAGAGGTATTATAGATATGTTCTTTACCCAATTTGCCTATTTATCTATGTTTGCCAGCAGTTTTAAAATTCTGTTTGTTCTATAAGGAATTTAATGTCCTCTGGTCTACATTACTCAGAAAAAAAGGTAGTTTTTCTTCGGAAAGAGTAGTACTCCCTTCCTGTATGACAGGAGGAAGTTTGCAGTCTCTTGCACTTTAGCCCACGCTCTCAATGAGGTTCTTCCCCCTCTCCCTTTCTATCTTCTCACCTTGCAGCCTTGTTAATGTCATTGTGAGCTGACAACACACAAGTGACAGATACAAACTGCCATGAAGTCTTTCACATGTCAGCTGACTGCAGCTCGTGCCAGCTCTCATTGAAGGCAGCAGAAAGACTCCTTCCAGCCTCTTTCTCTTTAAAGTCTGGGTTTTCTGTCCTGTGAGGATTCACATGCTTTAAGCAGAGTCTAAAAAGTTCCAAAAGAATGTCTTACGAGGACACTGCAAATCTGAGTCATTAATATACACAGAATGAAACCTGTGGAGGATTATGCATAGAGCAACTAGTGAAAAGGATTAAGGAGGAAGTGCAGCTTTTTTGTTGGTTTGTTTTTTTTTTTTTTCCCCTCTCAATGTACTTCTCAGATTTCCACTTTTTACTCCTACAGGATTTTTGTAGAGTGCTGACAACGCAGTGCTGGTGCAACGATATGAAATCTTTTTTTGGAAAAGTAGGAACCAAGCATTGTATCAGCTCTTTTTTATCAGGTGTCAAGGGTATTTGGTTATGGTCCCAACTATTGGAAATGAAGGGGTGACTGTCTAGTGTAATTGCAGCCTTCCTCCGTTCTGTTATTGCTGCCAGTTTCTACTGAGCCAAATCAATCCTGACAGCTGGCCAGATGCTTCTTGTGCCAGTCAGCAGGACTCTGGTCTCAAAAGAACATCTGGTTATAAGGAACTTTTGCAGCAAACTATACAGCCAATTGTGTTTTCTAAAAATACCATCATAAACACTGAAGAAAAGGTATTTAGTGACTTCATTAATAGACCTTTTTCAAAAAGGTAGGGGTGAGCACTTGACTTTTTCAGTATAAATTCCATTTACATAGGATAAATGGAGACTTGTGCAAAGCTTTTTTTGGTACATAAACTATACATATCATATCTTTATTACAGCCCGTGCAGCCCACAGACTCAAGAGCAGCTGCTTAGAGTGTAAGCCAACAGCACAGAATATATTTTCCCTAGTATTTGTTTAGTAAGGTCACAACATTCATTTTAATTTGGAAGGTCTTTGGGGCATGGACTCTTTAGCTGCCTTAAACTTTTTTTTCTACTGCAATATAATTAACAAATAATAGGGTTTCTTTTTTTTTTACTGATCAAAACAGTTAGAACAGTACAACACTTTCCACAGAAGACATCACTGTTTTCATGCAGTTTCTTTAGATAAATCTGGACTTGTTTTCTTACAGTTTATTTTCACTTTGTTCAGAAAATATTTTAAGGGAAAAATAAAGAATGGGTCTGGGAAAAGGTTTATTCCTTTTTTCCTTTTTCAATACTACCTTCACTGCTTCTTCTTGATGAAGCAGAGTGCTTATGTATTTCTGAACATGGTAAAAATGCTAAATATGGATTGGCTGCCTGTTTTTCATTTAATCTTTTTCTTTCCTCAATGGGAACGATTGGGATTATGATCTGAAAATATCTCTGTTCATCCAAGGTGTGAAGAAGAGGGAATAAAAGTTCCATACTTTAAAAAGTCTACTGATGTAGTCACAACCAAGGCTATTTGTTTTTCCTATTGTATTGGTCCGTATGTGAGTATATATACTTTGGATGACTCTGAAACAGGAGGCATATGCTGAAATACATTCATATATGTTTCTTGCAAAACCAGAAAGCAGGTACAACTGGTGAAACCCTACTAAGCCCTCAAAGAGGCCTCCCAGTGCTGGCTGTAATTCCACTATTCTAACAATACCACATAAAATGGCTTGTTCTGCTGTCATTTTCTGTCATGAAAACAAGCTGATATTGTCTATATATAAATTCCAGCATCTGAACTCCACATGCTGGATGTAGTTGTTTCTTTTTTGCTGATAATATTTCTACTGGGGAAAAAATAATGTCACAAAATCAGAGTATTTCTGGTGCAATTTGTTTATTGAATTAACATGATACTTTTGTCAACAAAAGTGTTCAAAAATTGCAGCCTTGCTCCTATGGGAACTTCAGGTTTTCAGCTTTTCCCTCTGTCGGCTTTACTCATATTGGCAGTATAAAAACATCTTTTAGAGTCATTGTCCTGAAGAAAATCCCATACAGATCATATACATGTTGCACTTCAGGCCATAGTGGGGAGAAAAGGGGTAAAACAGGGAATTAAAACTCCTGGCTTCTCACTGTTCTTAGAAATAAGTGGAAGTGCCACTGGATAAAAATAAGACTTCTGTCATCACCTTAGTTCTAAGTTTTCTCAATTTATTTTTACCATATTCAAAAGGCAGTTGACAGGTGTCCTCGTATTTTTCCCCTTTTGTCACAAAGCTTATACTGAGCATATGTTAAGTGATATTTTTGAGGTTTGTATTGGTGTTGTAAGTGCTGCCTGGCACTAAATTTTATGTCACTGTACAGTAGATTCCCCACACTCATTGTTTGTTCCAATTAATAGAGTGTCCTGATTTGCAAAGTTTAAATATACCTTGCATTTACATCATTTCAGAAATAAGGGCACAGGAATAAAGAATCCTATTCACTTAACTCCATCTTTATTTCTCCATTTTCATTTTCCAACTGAAAGGCTGGAATTTTTACGTCTGTTTACCAATGGCCACACACCATTTAACGTGATAACAACCAGCCAAATGAATCTCTCTTAAGTGTAATGCTATTACATATGTCAGAACTGAGTAGCAGTTATTATTACCCTTAGCTTAAAGGTAGTGAAATTAGCTCCTGGGGATAAATTCCTGTTAAGCACCAATTAGTGGATTGCTCTTTTCTTTGCCATTGCCAGTGCAATCTAGCGTGACCAGTGGACAACGATTCAAAAGACCTAAACACAGTCCCGACCTTTCTACCCATTGTGCTGGGAAATAGTAATTAACCTCTTTGCATTCCCTCTCCCTTTCAGCAAAGTGATTTTGAGCTTTTATTAAAAAAAAACCCTCTGTATGAGCTGTGTATCCTCATTATTAAGTTGCCAGGAGCTATTTCTATTTAAACATTTTGCCCAAAATGCACATTCTTGTTTGTTTCTTCTATTCCCCAACTCTGTCCTGCCCTTTCTCTTTCACAGGCAAATTCCCTGCCCATCCCAGGATTAATCTATTTACATTTTTTAGGCCAGGGCCAGCAGCACCAAAAGCAGCACTAGCTGATTGAAAAGGCTGGAAATTGTTCCTATGGAGACCCAGTTGAGGAAAAAGTACTAGCGGTTTCATGTCACTCGGAGCTGGAGGAAGATCTATATGAATAGACTAATAGGCAAACCAACACAGGGAAAAAGAGCACCTGTAACTTGATCCTGCACTTGAGGAGGCTAGGAAGTATGGACAGACTACTAGGAATGCTATGCCAGTATCTGAGAAAACAAACAATGTTTGAGAGGACAGCTTGTAGCCTTGAAGGAATCTGAGGGATCCTGAGTAAGACAATGGGCAGAAGGTTCTAGTACTATTATAACCAGCTGAGTGAATATGACTGACATTTCTTTCCACCTTCTTAACCACTCTCCAGCTCTCTTCTCATGGTCTCCACTAATTATAGCCATTTTGCAGAGTTTTTTCAGTGAGGTGGCTGGACTTTCTGCATGTATTCCTGCCTCTGTTTTCCCCAGGGATACCTGATTCTGGCAGAGAATAATGCTTTCTCCCTCCCTTGTTCGGCCTCCCTGACTGTGGAGGCAGGTTTCTCTGCAGCTATCACAAATGCTTTGTACAGCAGCAGACAGTCCTGTTAATTTTCTTTCTTCTTGCTTTTTAGAAGTTCAGTAATGATCTCTGCTCCATATAGCATTGTCAACAATGAAGTAGTGTGCACAGAGCATTGCTAAGGATTATAACTTCTGTTACTACCGTGCACTTTTAGCATCTGCTTATGGATATCACCTGTATTTTGTATGAGGAAACAAAGTGAAGTGACTTTCAGAGAGACCTAGAACAATTCTGCTGTCTTCCTGGGGCCTGGGTTAAGGACATCACCAGGAAACTTCCTATCTTGATATAGTCTTCAGACTATTACCCATTATAGATCTTCCATGTAGGTAGAGAGGAAGCTGTGACTTGCAGTCCGAGAGCAATCAATCAAAGGGGACTTCAGGGCCTTGGGAAGATTGGTGAGGGAGTCTGGGGCACAGGTTATTTTTTCCTCACTCCTTCCAGTTGCAGGCAGTGACTTTGGAAGGAACAGATGGATCCAGTCTGTTAATACATGGCTCCGTGGCTGTTGTCACCACCACAAATTTGGGTTTTTTTGATAATAGGATGGCCTACATGGCACCGGGCTTGCTGGCATCAAATGGGAGACACCTTTCTCAAAGTGGGAAGAGGGTCTTTGCCCAAGAGATTGCAGGGCTGATCGACAGGGCTTTAAACTAGATGTGAAGGGGGAGGGGGATAATAATACCAGGCTTGTCTGTGACAAGCGGTGGGGTAACACATCAGGGTTAGAGGGACAGGGCACTAGTAAGGGTCTTCAACTTGTTGCCCCGAGGCATGCTGGGACACTACATCACAGCCAAAGTCTTACAGAGATGAGCCAGGGGCTCCTGAGGTAGTCAGAGTCAAGAGGGAAACACCCGCAAAACACCTCAAGGGGTGCTCCTCTAAGAAGATGACACAGCCAACAGCCCAGCTGAAGTGCCTCTACATGAACAGAAACAGATGGGCAACAAACAGGAGGAGGTGGAAGCTACCATGCTGCTGGAAATCTATGACATAATGGCCATTACTGAAACCTGATGGGATGAATCCTATGACTAGAATGTGGCTATCAATGGCTACAGGCTGTTCAGAAGGGACAGGCGAGGAAGGAGGGGCGGAGGTGTTGCCCTCTATGTTAAGGAATAGATAGAGTGTGAAGAGATGTCCCTAAAGAACAGCCAATAGGGAAGAGCAATGAATATCATCTACCTGGACTTCTGCAAGGCCTTTGAAATGGTCCCCCACAACATCCTTCTCTCTAAGTTGGAGAGATACGGATGCGATGGGTGGCCTGTTCGGTGGATAAGGAACTGGCTGGATGGTCACATCCAGAGGGTAGTGGTCAATGGCTTGATATCCAGATGGAGAGGGGTGACAAGTGGTGTCCCTCAGGGATCCATATTGGGACCAGTGCTGTTTAATAACTTCATCAATGATAGAGACAGTGCAATCAAGTGCACCCTCAGCAAGTTTGCAGATGACACTAAGCTGAGTGGTGATTCTCCCCCTCTACTCTGTTCTTGTGAGACCCCACCTGGAGTACTGTGTCCAACTCTGGAGCCCTCAGCACAAGAAGGACATGGACTTGTTGGAGCGGGTCCAGAGGAGGGCCACGAAGAATATCAAAGGACTGGAGCATCTCTCCTATGAGGACAGGCTGAGACAGTTGGGTTGTTTATCCTGGAGAAGGCTCCAGGGAGACCTTATAGCGGCCTTTCGGTACCTGAAGGGGGCCTACAGGAAAGCTGGGGAGGGGCTGTTTGCAAGGGCATGTAGCCATAGGATAAGGGGCAATTGTTTTAAATTAGAACAGGGTAGGTTTAGATTAAACATTAGGAAGAAGTTCTTTACAATGCGGGTGGTGAGACACTGGAACAGGTTGCCCAGAGAGGTGGCGGAGGCCCCACCCCTTGAGACACTCAAGGCCAGGTTTACTGCAGGGTGTTTGGAGTAGATGACCTTTAAAGGTCGCTTCCAACCCAACACGTTCTATGATTCTAAGACTCTATGTTTCTCTGATAAATCACAGTGAAAAACGCCACCAGCAAAAAACAGTTGTTGCTTTTTTGCTGGGCAAAGGACTTTCATGGATTGCATAAATTGAGGTATAAAACACCAATATGCTGTCTCTGAGTCACTATGTATAACACAAACTTTAACTTATTTGTCGTGGGGTTTACTTCTCTAAAAGTGAGGTTCACTTAGAAAATCAGCTTATTTCAACTTGGCTACCAGTTGAATAGTTGGTGGAAATACAGAAATATTTAAACAGGCATGTTTCCAAACAGAAAGTTTTATTTTAGGCTTTTTTTTTTATAAAGGCCAATCCAAATTCTACTAAATGATCATTGGCATACCATGATAATTATTTGTGTATTCTTGTTTTGAGTTACAACTCATAAGACAGTTTAAAATGACAAAACAATAAAGATATTTTATTATTGGTAAATATAGCATTTAAAAGCAGCTTTCTGAAATATTTATGAAATACATGATTTCATATAGAAAAATTTTATGGTTTATACATCTTGAACATTTTATATTCACTCCTTATGTTATTTCCTGAGTTTTATGCTGTATATACAGTCATTAATTAACCCCCAATATTGGGTTTAATTCTTCCTGAAGATGAAAGAAGTCTTGTAGAAATATTGTGGAAAATTTAGTTAAAACATAGTTAAATAGGCAGAAGCTAAATGAGTATAAATCATTTTTTAAAATAAATTGTTTCCAGTTGATTTCTGTGCTTAATAAACTTATAAAATTTAAACACGTGGTTTATAAACCTAATTAGTTGCAGTCCTACTTACTTCTGTATGTATCATTTTCTATTAACATAAAAACCTTGGTTGTTTTTAATCTCAAATTTTAAATTATCTTTAAAATGAGTTGGATTTGTTGGCCCAAAAAAAGTTATAAGTAAATAAAGCTATGTGACTTGAAGTCTCGCCTCCAATGTACACAAAATATTACATTGAAATTAATGTGGATTGACTGCCACAGATGAGAAGGTTTGGCTTTCTGTAACTGAGGGAAAGAAAATGCTGAGCGTGGAGCGGATGGGCATCCAAATTCTTGTTATTGCATCTCTCTTCCCTATGTCTTGCTGGTTTATGTCCACCTCTCATCTATTTTTTTTTTTTCATTACTGAAGATTTTCTTAGGATGTGGCCTCTCAGCAAGGTATTCAATTGTGGGACTGAAAAAAAAATTAAACCCTGAAGCTGTCAAGACAATCATACGGTGGTAATCAGACCGCTTGTTAAGCATTGTATCCCCCATAAATAGAAGGATATAGCAGAACACAGGGACAAAAAGCTGCTATTGTGATATGATTCATGCAGAGAAATAAGCACCTCCAAAAAGTGGTTCACTTGTGTATGGCCACCATGAGTTTACCAACAGCAAACAGAAAAAATGGGACCATGTCTGACTGGGGACTGTCCTGGAGTCTTCATGATGCCTACAGCCATCCTCCGGGGCCCATGGAGTTGAAGGCAAGGCTTCAGCTTATCTGATGGAGACAGAAGTGAAAGCCTCTCCTCGTGCCAAACTGCTGGGGTGAGAGCATTGATTAAGGAAAAGGAGACTGGATGTTTGAGTTCCACAGAGGGATGCTGCAACCACTGTCTGAGCAGCAGCTGAGTTGCATGCAGCGAAGAATTCAAGAAGTATGGAGGCAAAAAGGGAGAATAACAGCAGTGATCAGATGGTATTTATTCTGCAGCACCTACAAGTCAAGCTGTGTTTCTTCCCATGATACTACATGTATTCTGGAGCATAGTTTATTTCTCTTTTTGATACTTTTTCAGCGAAGCAAATATGTCCCTATTTTAGCAAATGTTTTCAGACATGTTTCTGCCAATGACCTATTTCATATAAATCAAGCAAGAAGGGAGTTTCCAATTCATATTCAGACACATTAACACATCAGATCTCAGGACTGATATTCATCTCTTCAGAGAACAGAAATATTCCACGAGACCTATCTAATCTACCCAAAATAACTTAGAAACTTGCTGACATTCCCACAAATGACAGAGCAAGAATTATATTCTAAATTTTTTGGGTAATGATTTCTGATAATTTATATGTTAAAAAATTACAGATGATTCATGTAGGAAAATGGTGACATTTGCTAAATACGCTTTGGGGATTACTCATCTGTCCTAACTTAATATGCCATTTGATTGAAGTCATATGTTCCCAGACTGCTAAAACAAGAACTTTGTTGTTAGGAAAAGGAAACCTAGCAAACCACACAGTCTTTTGCTAGATCTTTTCTATGAGTACATTTTGCTTTGAAGAATAAAATTTTGCAGATTTCCAGAGGTTATTGATTTATGTTGCAATTCATTTCATCTAACTTTAGTTGTTTAGATTGGTCACCCTAAGCTTCTAAAACCAGTGGAAAGGGCAATTCCAAAGCATCTAAGATATCTAACCTATTTTATTCATACTTCTCAAGATTAGATGAATTGTCTTGGGAGACACTTTTTTTCTTCATTGAGATAAAGGCCTCTATAAGCCTAGACGAATTGACTCAGATATTTAACTTGTAGACACCTGAGTTAAATTTGATTCTTAGCTGTGAAATTAATAAGACTTCTTTTGCTGTTCTGCAGAGATGCTTAACATAGTCTAAGTTGTTTGAGAAGGTGAGAGCAGGATGAGCAATACCCATGCTGCATTTGATTCTCTTTCCCTTTCCCTATCCCCATAACAGATAAGATAAACTTATTTTCCTTGCCCACTCTTCTAGGAGAGTTCATCTACATTCAAATGTAAGATCAGTTTTCATACTGCTGCAATAGAGATAGCTCCTGCAGCGTGGATTTTGTAAAGCTTAAATAGAAGCTGGGCTATTCAGGACTGCTGGGTAGCAGGACAAATGTATAGTCGAAAGGCTACGTATAGTCATCCCTAAAACATAGGTGACAGATAACTTCGGGAAACTATATGAAAGAAAAAAGCAGTCTTTCACGGCTTAATGTAGACCTGATCTAAAGCCTTATGATGCGTTATTGAATTTTTTAATATGAGTTTAATGACAATCTAGACGTAATGAAAGAAAATTCATTGAACTGGAACTCAGGTTCCATTTTCCTGCACAGCAAGTATTCACAGAGAAGATAAAAGGCCTGAAGTATAAATTTATCTTAACTAAAAACATTGTTTGACTTTATTAGTGTTTAGTCCTCATTTTATTTGTTATAGCCTTTTCTACTATAATTGAAAGAGTAGCGAACATTAAGAAATAAATTGAGGTGATTGACTCCTTTCCTCATGGAAAAGAGATGGAGCTTTCCTTCAAGGATCTCCTGCTGCCTTTGAACACGGAGTACTATCACTACTGAGCTTGTTATGGTTGTTGAAATAACCGTAATCTCTGAATTGAAACAAATCAGCTTCCAAGCAATTGGAACTCCTTGTTCATGTTGATACTATATCTATTTATTGCAAGTTCCATTAAGAGACAAAATTTGATAAGACAAGACCCAATTTCCTGTTTTGCAAAAGTTTAATATATTGCAAAACCATAAGGGTAAATGGCAACCTTTAATTCCAGAACATGTTTTCTAATGTCTCTGCTGCTGCGCACCTACTATAGATAGATTTATGTTCCAATTTGAAATAGTGACAGAGGCTGATTTTTTATAGGCATAATTAAAGAAAATGTTCACTAAGGTTTGTAAATCCAGACACTTCACAGTATAAAACTTTATTTTTTCAACAGTAGCTAACCCAAATTATCCAACAATATTTTATGGAACAGGGTCTCTTGACCCACCCTGGACTTAGATTTTATGAAAAGTGCAGCAATGGCTGTCATGAGATTTTACAAGGTAGTCATTAATGTTAAATCATCTTTCTGGATATGATTCATCTGTTGTTCTGTTTTCTGCGACTGAAACAGTGGCTATATAGATAGTTACACCTGTTGCTAGTAAAACGAACAACATAATACTGCATTACTCTAGGTTTATGCAGATGTATCCCTGCTGCTGTCAATGAAATTACATCAATATAAATCTGATTTATCACCAGCATGAATTATGTTCACATTTGTAACTTAGATCTTCTGGGATAGTATTCATAGTTGAAAATGCGTTATCTCCTATTAATGGTAAGCTTCTGTGAATATGTATTGAACTGATTTTAGTTCTGGCTAGCAATACTTAAAATTCACTGAATACTCTCTAAAGTTTTGTTTGTCTTCTTGTTTTAAAGTTTAATATTTTACATCACTAGACTTATTTTTATAGACTCATTGTAGTGGCATATTAATTGCTCGTGCTGAGGAGTATATGAAAAGATTAATGGGTTGTGACTCAGTACCTGCTGAGGCTTTAAGCAAAATCATTTATGCATTCTTAACACACTTATCTTTAAATTTACTCCCCAGCAAAAACTATTATCTAAGGTGAAAACATTCATTGACTTGTAATGGTAATAATGCTACCTGGTTTTCCAGGTAATATTATGCATATTATTGGCGTTGAGGATAAGATAAAGGCAGCGAAAAAAATCAAAATGTGTTGAGGATAACCATAGAGGTCAATGTGAAAGAGACAGTCTTACACAAATACATCAGTGGCAAATGAATTACTGGGGAGAAAGTAGATCTATCAAAAGGATAAAATAGTGCAGGCAATGAAACAAATGATAATTTAAAAATCATTGACGTTATTTTCTTTTGAAAATTCTCTTCAGAAAAGAAGTAATATGAATAATTAGCAAGGAAAAAAAAAACAAAACACACTGCAAAGGTAAGGCTGAAAATGTGCAAATCAGCCAGCTGAGATGCTGTGCTTCCCAAGATGTTAATGGATCCATTTAATAGGTAGAAGAGATTTTCAAAGGTGTGAAAGACAAATGGTGTCCTACTCTCTGCAAGTCAGTGATAGTCAAGAGCCCAATGACTGCATATTTTGGTATACTTACTAAATAGAGACATAAATTGGATCTTTTCACCACAGAAAAGAGAAGGCTCCAGAGAATGTTATCAGTGTTTTCCAGTACTTAAAGGGTAGCTACAAATAGGACAAAGGCTGTCTTCACAAGAAGCCACGTGGAGAGAACAAGGGGCAATGGATACAAGTTGCACCAGGAGAGGTTTCATCTTGATATAATATGGAAATTTTTTATGATGACAGCAATCAACTTCCCCAGGGATGTGGTGAAGTCCTCATCATGGGATGTTTTCAAGACACAACTGGACAGGATGCTAAATAATCTCATCTAGAATCCTTTTCCATAACAGTTTGGACCAGATGATCTTTCAAGGTCCCTTCTGACCTGGGCTGTTCTATGATTCTATGATTCTATTTCTGAGGACTCATGGGTAATGAGGAGCAGCAGCAGCAAACTGAATGCACGCCTAGTAGTCTTCTTTTTCCTTTTACTTTTTAAAAAGAGAAGGGAACGTGGTGGGAAGAGTCCCACACATGTGACCTCCGTTCCAGCAATACTAGAAGCAATGCTATAGGGCAAGAATCACAAAGAGCTTCAAGGTAGTAAGGTCCTGGTAAACAAGCAGCATGGAATTATAAAGAGCCATTTTTGTTTTGCAAACTGCATTCATTTCTCATACAGCATTTGTAGATAAAACCTTCTTATTATATAAAATTATGGTGACCAGCAAAGGTCGTAGGTGAAACAAAACAAAAAATTCAGTCACACAAGAAGGAAGGGGCATGATGTGAGAAATAAGTTTTCTTATATGTATGGCATATTAGTTAAAAGAGCTTGTTTTCATGTATCTTTTAATAAACTAGCTTTCATCAGATGAATATGTGTGACCAGTATCTTAACACTGATTGCAGTGCATGTGGTGGGTATCCACATCTTGCTCTGAAGAGGGTATTTACCTGTCCCTTCCATGCCTTGTGGTAGCAGTGTGCATACACCGCATCTATACCACTGCTCTGGATGTGAGTTTAGCAGGGACTCTTTCTGAGGCGAGAAGATGAATTGTCACACAAATCACCTCCTATCACACCCAAAGGCCTCATTCTGAATAGATCCAGAAACTAACGCAACCCTCGATACATTAATGATGTATTGTCTTCTTATTCTCAGGCTGTTCACAACCTCTCTCCGCTGAAACAGTTGTCCTAGCAATCAGGGTCTGTGTCCAAATGACACTGCTGAGAACAAGACAAATGTTCTCAGTAGCCTGTTCTGAAAAGCAAGGTCTCAGTCCACAGCAATCCATATTCTTTCAGCTCTCTGGAGTGCATGTTTCCAGAAAGAACCTATAGAAATGTTTAGAAAGATGCAAAGGATTCCAAGGGACAAAATATTTAAGTTATTTGGACTGTTTAACTTAGAAGCAGAAAAACCTGATAGACATATGAACTGCACAGAAGGTACATTTTAGGTTATATGATATTCTTTGCTGTATGACCCTTTCTCATGGAGCTGAAACAAGAGCTGACTGGGTCCAATCTAACTGAGAAGGGGTTGTAACATGGGTGTAACTACATCAAATTATATAAGGTGCATCTCTTCCATTTCTGCAAATGTTGCTTTCAGGAAAGCTGGGAGTATGTGATATACAAGGCACATACAGTTATCCTGACACATCGGGATGCACTTGAGCAATTGCCCATGAGATGCACAGATGGCCAGAACGTATACAGCATGCATTACGTGTTCTGGATACATTGCATTGATTTCATATGCTCAGCAGTCTGTTATTCAGAAAATTTAAATACTAATCAAAGCTGCAGCTACTGCTCAGGCCAGGTCACTGGTGTTCAGAAATCCTGGAGAATCGTTCTGCTCCCATTGTTCTTAAAGGAAGGATTAAGCCAGCCTGCCTGCCTTTCCCTTGCAGGTAGCATGGAATGGTTTTGCACAATAAGAACCTGTGGAATCCATCACTTCAAGTCATAAGGGTGTGGATGCCAAGTGCTTTTAAAGATTCAAAACAAATATGTATGTTAACCATTGTCACATGGACTCATTTCACTTTATTTTGCATACTAGAGACTGACATTATTATTTCAACATCTCTATGGGGAAATGCAAGACGATAGTCAAAATTGTGCCCTAGAGACAGGTATCTCAGTGACCACAAGAGTACTCTAAGACAACTCTGGACTCCAAACATCATTCTTTTAGCTAAGTAATGAAAGTGATGATGGTGAATCTGATAAAATATGAATAATAAAATCATTTGTAGTTAAAGTACAAAAGATTGACTTTTGAAAAAAGAAAAACTAAGCAAATAAAAGGTCCTTTTTCTCTGTTCTCTGTGTAAAACAGGAATAAAAAGAGAATATTCCATGTGCAAGCACATGTGTTTCTCTTTTATGTTGCTTTAAAGCTTTTAGAAATGGCCTCAGTTGGACATGACTTATCTAAGTGAATCATTCCTACCCCTGTAGAAGTTTGGGAGTTAACCTAATCTAAAATAATGAATATTGTTCGACATTTTAGTCAGTAAATTTGTTCCTGATTTATTTACAGCAAATAGAGAATGAGGATTAAAGTACCTAACACTGTAATTGAACTCAAGTCCTTTTCAAAATCCCAGTGAGAAAAGCACTGCTGTACCTTTTATTTATTGTGATATAATCTTTTATTGTATCTGTGCTCCACTTCACAGTTCTTTATTAAATTTCTGTACAAGTATTTACTATTCAGATTTATGTCAGGTGCCTTTCTGAATACAAGTATCCTGGCTCTAATGAAAAAAAAAAAAAAAAGTCAGAGAAGGTTGTTGTTTATGTAAGGCACTTTGAAGAAAGATACTAAGGCAACCGACACATCAAAAGTTGTTATAGAGATACAAATCACTCCAAACAAGCATTTAAATATTCATAAATTAATAATGAGGCCGACTCCCAAAATAAAGAAATAAAGGAAAAAAATATGGTGAAAACACTTTCGTTACTTATTATTGTCTCCATTTTGATTTCGTTAGCATTTTAATAATAACCCTGCATCGCAATTAGTTTTTTGTTTTCCTTCTTAAGCGTAAAGAACACAAGAACACTATTGATTTTGAAGACTAATTATTAAAGGAATTATGAGTTTTGTCATAAGGGCCAATTCTTCAACCATTCCTGTAATTACGAGACTGAAGACTTGGCCATGGTAATTTTCATAAAGGTCAGAGTAATTCGTAGCCTGAGAGCACTGGCATTACACTAATGCTTTACTGGATATCTTCATTTACGCTTCTTGAAATCAACATTGTTCCAAAAGTCACTGGCTGTCTTTCCCTCTCTGCTGTACCATGCAGAATGCTTATAGAGGGAAAATTAAAGGACTGATTAAAAAAGCTAAAGATATAATAAAAGTAAAGTTCTGTTCTGCCTTGCTCTGAGGCAGATTTTGCCCCACCTAGCCTTAATTTAAAGGCTGATCATCTGTTCTAACATGATATGTGATTCCCATCCTCTATCCTAGACATCTTATTTAACACTTTACAGTTATCCAGCTATATTTTAAGAAACAAAAGGATTTAGTCCTTTGAGCATCTTCTTTTGCTGAATCACTTATCCCAGACTAGTTTGATCAAATATATTTTTGATCAGTTCTCCCCTTCTACCCAGCTCCCTGGATAAGGATGTTCCAGGGCTGAATATTCATGGCACTATTGGCACTTCTGTCTTTTGTCCACGTGTAGAGGAACAATAAAATTATTTTAATCTTTGGTTTCTTTATATGATGTCAAGTATAGTTTTGTTTGAAACCTGAGAACATTACTCATGGTATCTAGGATCCAATCCTGCATGGAGCTGTGCATGCCTTACAAACTGATAACTCCTTTAAAACCTGTTGACAGTGGTGCTTAGGGTGTTTGACATCTGATAAGAAACACTTAGGTTTTTACAGATGAGGAAGGAAGGCTGCATATAATAATATCCCATAGGACAATTCTTAATTGCTATCTCTACTTTTATGTCTTTACTGAATATATATAAATCCCTGTGCATAGACAAATCTGTTAAAAGGTGATCTGCTAAGTTTTTAATTTAAAAAATAAGATTCTGCTGTCCCCCACTCTCCCCTTTTTATGATCCTCAACTAAGAGAAAATAATGCATCTGGGATTAGGAATATCATAATTAACTTTTAAATACAAAATTAACACCTGAATATATTAAAAACCCAATAGCTCCTTATAAAAGCTCAAGTGAATGACTACATAATTGTCTCAGTCTAAGGCCAGCACTGGGAAAAAAAAAACATAAAATCATGTGTTTATACATTTGGAACACCAATATTATCAATTTATCTATCTATACTGCAGTATCTTGTGACCTGAACACTGAGAATCATACAATATCTGAGATGTTATATTCACAGAATCTGAATCTTTTTGGGGGGGGGTCTTCCTCAAAATCTCAGAAAACAAGAAGTAGAAAAAAAGATGTCTTGACATCATTAAACTTCTGATGTGTCCTTGCAAGACATTTCTATTCTTTACAAGTTGTTCTGTGCTGTAAGTACTGTTTATGTGTTTAGTATTTGTTATCAAATAAAGTGGAAACCTTCTGGAACAGACCAGAAAATAGGTATTTTTTTTAACTGGGACATAGAAGCAAATCCGTACTGTTTTATTATATCCCTGGATTTATGCACATGGTGCTTACTTTTGTACAGTCTTTCAGCTTTAGTGAAAGGTTTAAGAACCATCTTATTTGAGTCTTCATCTTGGCCTAGACTTGTTCATACCAAAGAGCAGAGGACTTGAAACTGCTTGAGTTAGACCTGGAGCACAGGTTTTCCCACCTATAGATTGGCGCTAAACATTACCACTCTTTGTTTCTTCTCCTCAAACACATTTATTGTTCCTCTTAATAATTGATAAAGCATCTTAGAGCCCCGTCTTCAGTGATCTGAACTAGCCCAGTATCAAATACAGGTATTGTGTAGCTTGAATGGCTGCATTGAAGCAGATGCTGAAAGCTAGCTTGAAATGCTTTTGCTTGCTGTCACATAGACAACTGAATGAACATTTCTCGTAGCCCAGATAAAGGTAGAAAAGGGAAAACTTTATTATTTAATCCCCTTGTCTTTATATTCCATATGGGTCACTGTATTGGGTCTCTTTGCCAGTGAAACATTAGATTCTCTTTTTTATTTTTATTTATTTATTTATTTTTTATTGTGTACTGCATGAGACCAAACTTATCTCCAGCCAAATAAGAAAAGACAACATTTCAAGATACTAGAATGTGGGTGGAATCTTCCAGTTTACTCGGCAAGTATATTAGGCTGGTGGAAGTCTGGGTGACAGCAAGGTGCTGTGTGTGTGTGTGTGTGTGTGTGCATGTTTTATGAGGGAGGAAAAGGAGGCGGCCAAATGGCAGGATCCTGGCTTGTTTCCATGGTAAAGCAGGAGGCAATTCTGGTACTGTCCAATTGATTTGCTCAAGGTGTTTGCTGGAAATGGCTGCTGTCTTACCCATATGTTGCATAGCGTGAACATTTACCGTGTGTATTTGTCAGAAAGATTATTCTGGGTTTTCACAGTGCAGCATGAGCTCTTTCCTAAAACAACTGTCCTAGGTCTCCAAAGCAGATGGTGCCATTTTATTCAAAGTTTAGTTTGTGGACTTTCACTAATTTTTTATTTTTGGTGTTAAGTAACATATATTATTTCAAAACAGATGTTTGAAAAGAGGAGGTAAAAAAATCCGTGTCAAAATGTTATGTCGGTGTAACTAAAATCCTTTGTGCCAGGAAAGTGACAAGGGTAGAAAGCAGTGGTATTGTAGGCATAACTTGGTCCTCCTCCTGGATCCAAAACAATTGAGAGCAAATTCAGTTAATGTTCTCATTCTCTCTTTTGCTTTCTTAATATAATTGAAAGAATTCATCCTAAAACCACAAGTGATGAGGTGGCCTGTTTTGAATGTCATGCAAATTAGGCAGTGGTTGGATACGTGTTAGTAAGTTTCAGTAAAGGAAATTCCCCAGTTGTTGTGAACATTTCTAATGGAAGCAATGATTCCTTAAAAGAAGTAAAACAGAGTTTCAAGAAGAATAACAACTTGGTTAAAGTTTTGAAAGAAATGAATGTAGAGCAAAGAAATAAAATGACTTAATGTGTCTGGGTTCTCCAGATGCCAATTAAAAATGGATACAAAATATATATAACACAGGTATTTGAAACAACTGAAAGTACAGTTCTGTAACAGTTTAAGATGATTTAAAGTGGTGCTGCTGGAACTGTAGTTCCCTCCTGTACTTGTTTGTGCATTTCTGACTCTCCTTTGCAGTAGCTGATGCTCTTCTGTCCTTAATTGTGGTTATTTCAGAGAACTAAAGCAGAAGAAAGCTAATCTCTCTGGGTGGCGAAAGAACACACTCTGAACAGCCAGAAAGATAAGCAAAGTGTTGGGAAGGAGGAAGATCATCTTAGAATAATCTAAAGAAATAAATTATGGTTTAGTTTTAATTTTAAAACACCTAGGATTAAGTAATGACACAGATTATCTTCAGGATGTCCCCTCATTCAGGATATGTTAAAATTTAACAAGAGAAATTAAACATAATATAGAGAAAAATCTCACACTAGTTGTGAAAAATAATCATGCTTTTCCACCATTTTTATTAACTTCTATTATTTGAAAAGCTGAAAAACAGTGAGCAAAATTTAGATATCTCTCACCACTAGAAAAATTATGGAAGAATTGAAAGTGGAAAGAAGTGTTCTGTCATTTGCTTTTAAATATTGTCATTAACTTTGACTATTTTGTTAGTAATCAAGAAACATTTTTAAATAGAAGCTTGAGGGAAAAAAACTTAAAAAACATCCTGCAACATATCCACCACACAGCTAGTTACATCGATTGTTAATTATTATAACTGTTATTATTTGCCTTCATATAGAGATTCATTTAATTAGAATAAGTATCCTGGTTGCATGCATTGAAATATTTATTTTGTGTGAACAGCTTGGACCTTTTTCTTGTTATTAGAAACGTAGTACAGCATTGAGTATTTAAAGCATACAGTGAAAACTAGTCATGGAGTTGAATAAAGTTATTCTGGGTATATACTGATAAAATGGATTGCCAATGAACACAAAGAGCTTGGAATTCAGCCACTAAAATCCATCTGCAGAGCATTAATTTAGTTCCTAAAGGGGAAACCTGGGAAATCCTACCAAGAGAGAGTCAGATGATTCTGTGTGAATGAGGACAACTGAGAAATGATTGATTGTGCTGTCCTTGAAAGGAAGGACTTACACCTCTATTATACAGCTTCAAGACAGCAAGAATTAAGAGTTTTTCTTCTGAATGAAATTTGAACATTTCTTTAGCTGCAGTTGCATGTAGAGAGCCACTGGCAAGCTCAGATAATTTAGATGTTTGTAAATAAAAGACTTGCCATTTCTAGCTGTTCTTTTTCTGTCCCTATTCCTTTGGCTGTCTAAGTACCTTCAGGGCCGTGCCCCCACTGACTTTTCTCTTCTACTGTGCACCAGGCACCTTGAAGGCTACCTTGGGCAGGGCTTCAACGCCAGCCTCCTGGTAAAATTCCCAGCAGGAGTTATTTGGCATGGTGTCTTGTGCTTATTATAGACTAGAATAGCACCTGTGCAGAACCCTCATTTCTCTTAAGACTCAGGAAATTGGAAGGGAATAAGCCATTAATTTAAGAGAAGTCATTCATTTCACTTTCCCAGAATCTCCAGGCACCATTTGTCTTATTCCAGGTACCTTCACTTGCCTAATGTTTGCATGACAGAGGGAGGTGTCTGGTTTTTAGTTTTAGCTCTTTCCTTTGGTCTCTAAGATTTAGTGTTTTATTTAAATTACGTCAACAGCTTCAGAAAATAATCCAGTAAGAAATGAAGTATATCATATGTTGAGTAAATATTTTCTTCAATACATTTCAGACATCTGTCAAGAATACATGCTTAACTCATTCTGCACAGAGTTTTAAGTCCCAAAACTCATCAGCAGCGATGAAGAGCAGCTAGATACCATGACTTCTGATCAAAATGTGTAATGATACAATCAAATTCAGATTCGTAGTTGTTGCTTTTGAATATTCCACCTTACTGCTACTGAGAGGTATGAATCCTTAGTCATCAAGACTAAGGCAGAGAATAGTGAACAAATTTTATAAGTTAGAGTATTCACAGATTGGCCACATTATCACACTCATTTTGAGAGAGTGACTAGGTTTTATTAACAATAAATTAGCTTGAGCTGTTGTTAGATAGTTCTCTTGGGCACAACACTGATAATGCCATATGTTATTTCTTTGTGCCCCTCTCCCTGTCAGCATTTTTAATTAAGGGTGCATGGGTGAAAGCAGTGAAATCTCATTAATTTAATTAATGGATTGAAAGGCCATATGACCATGAATTAACATCAATTACTCTATAGAGACAACATTATTTTTTTGAAGAAAGAAGCATTTCAATGACCTCTAGTCACCTAAGTGGAATGGGCAGAGATAGTCAACAACCACGACTCACTAATTAATAGAATAGGAAATTTAAATACTCTTTGAAACAATGCTTAAAACTGAATTTTTCCTAAAGCAGATACCTAAGGGTATGGAGATTTGAAGAGGTCTGGCATTTCATTTCAGTTATCATTTACTATTCATCAGTGTATTTGCAAAGGAGAAAGAAAGATTGCTTTTTAGTTGTGCTAGGAGAACAGAAATCAAGGTTATCTGTAGGAATTTTTGTTTTACTTTTCCTGCTAATAAGATGTGAGATTTGATGAGACATTTTTTTGTGCTTTATGTTTCTCATCTGAAAAATAAAGATGTTCATTCAAAAGAGAATTATTAAGCACATGCTAATGAAGAATGCTATACATATGGAAAAAAATGAGTACTTTTTGGCATATAAACAAGGGCTAGAATTAAAAAACTGCAATTTTTAAAGCAAGTACTAGAAGGATTTTCAGAAACTCCAAGATATGTCTTTCTAGTGCACTAGTTGATACCAGCATTTGACCACCTAAAGAAAAGCTGGCTTTATTTATTTTTTTCTAAAATTTAGATGTTGTATAAAAATGTGGCTGCATAAAACAGATTTATTTTTTTTTTTGCAAGAGACTAATATACACTAAACAGTAAAGTGGATTTTTCTAATACTTATTTAAAAAGAAGGAATTTTGTAGCTAATCGGCACTAAGTTATAATAATATTTAGGATGTACAAAGTCCTGAAGGTTGAGTTATGTATTTGCTTCTCTTTCCTTGAATTTTTTATATAAATAATTTTATGGGCTTTAAATTGTTTTGTTGTATATGTGTGACATTTGTTACGGAATTTAGAGAGGTGAATGGATACACTGTTATCTAAATATTTACATATCAGAATTTTCACTGCATCTAGTCACTCGTTACAACATGACAATATGTCTAAAGTAAAACAAATGCAAGAGATATTAAACTTATATGGATATAATAAATATACCTGGGTCTTGTCCCAGAAACAAAGAACAGCCATGTATCTAATTCCACAACAATAAGAAAGTATTTTTTCGGAAGTGTGTTGAAATGATTCTTCTCAATTTGTCTTATTACTTGAAGTGCCTTCAATGTTTGAATCAGCTTTTATCAGAATGCATGTGGTCTCGATGCAACTATGTGCTAGGGTTTTTTTTTTTTGTTTGCAAAATGCTACCAGAGTCATTTGTGAACCACTTAACAGATGTATACAACTGAAGTTAAATCTGCATTTGAAAACCACACATAAAGTATTTTTATGAAAAAATACACTTGCCCTGCTACTAGCAGTGTTTTATGTGCAAAGAACTGTTGCATCAGTCCTGCAATATTTTCTGTCTTCCCATTTTTTTCCAAGTACAGTTCAAGGTACTGTATTTTGCCCATAAAACCTTTTAACATTTGACTCCGAGGTATCTTAGAGACCTGTTCTGTCTCTTTGCTTTATATCAGTAGTTGAGATCAGATGGGACATTTAAACTGACAGCCTCTATATTTAATTTAAATGTCATGGGGCTGGTGACACATTCTCCTTAGAGCAAAGCCATAGATTTCTACAATTCACTTCTCCTGTTACATTAGAGTTAATTTTAGGCAGACTTCATTCACTAGCTATGTTCAAATAGAGCAGGTTGCTTAGGAAGATTTGTAATGGACTGGGGAATTCTTTTGTGTCATTTTCCTTTCTCACTGTCAATCTATATTGTTATGAGACATGTCTTCAAGAAGTTTTGCTGTATTTGTGCCTACACTTTTTTCCCCTCCATTGGGAAAAAAAACACCTATACTGGGAACTTGCCAGTACAGCAAGAATGGCCTCCTGAGTGAGTACAGAGCATTTTTTGAGACCTTTTCTGAATGGAAAAAAGTAGCGAGAAGCATTTTATAATTTTAAATGTATAGAATAACTCAAAAAATTGTCTGCAGTAGGCACAGAGTATGCCTCACAAAAATGAACCCATTACTTCTATTTTGATCAGACTTCCTTATCTATAATACATTTTATCCTCTCTTATACCTTCCATTAATCTTTGGAGTATATGAAGCTCACCGACACGTGAAATGTTCTTCATGATACCTACAGAGCTATTTTGGTTATACTATTCAATTTTCAGCAAAAATACAAGAAGCAGACATGTTACAAAGGATTTTTGGAAATTATCTATGCAGTCGACCTCTTACCACTGTCTGCAGGATGTCTGTTGGGTCGTCACTGCCCAAATCCCATTAAAGTGAACGAAGATCAAAACCTCACAGATTTAAAAGTTTACCCCTGACTTTATTTCTGGCCTGCAGTTTAGGGCATGACTATATGTTTTATGAGCAAGTCATTAAAACAAACAGCAATGATCTTTGCTGTCCACTTGTGTAAGTCAGCTTGGTTTCAATTGGTGTTATTTAATATAGTGAATCCCTACATGAACTCTGATTTTTATCGATAAACAAAGTCAACTTTATTAATATTAATTTTCCCCAAGTGATTTCCTCTCTACATTTAAAGGACTTGAACACTTTAAGTCCTTAACATTTAAATGGGAACAAAGTTGGGTTGGGCCAAAACTGAACTTTATAAATCTGTCTGAAGATCTAGCAAGTCATTGGAGATGCATAATACCAAAAAATGCTTCAAAAACTTCAACTACTAACTAATTTGGCAGATTTTTTTTTAATTAATTTTTGGTTGCTTTTGATATAATTAATTATGTCCATTTTAACTGTTACATTGGTTACCTACAATATAAACTTCCACCTGCCTTTGGTCCCTCAGAGAAGATTATAAATTCCTGCTCATTCACGGATCCATGAAAAAAATAGAATTCCTTCAGAATCCCTTTCAAGTTAAACCGGATCTTCCCTCTTAAGTATCTTCTGCTCTCCAATAATCATTTTTTTATCCTGTAATCCCAGCTGTTCTGATATAGTTTAGTAGGCAAGATAAGAGGCAACAACAGGGAAAGAAACAATGATGAATTTTTCTGTGCTGGTCACATAGTTGAAAATTACAGAAACTAAAATCAGGAATATTGAGGGGTTATGTAAAAAAATAAGTCTTTGTATCTGTATGTGTGTATACATGCATAAGTGTATATGTGATCCTCTTAAAAAAATCTGGAGAGTATGTTTGTAACATTTCAGAAATAAATGTATATGTAACATAAAACCACATATGCTTATTTTATGTTATAATTTTATATATAATACATAAAGTATAAAATGCATTTGATAGAAGATACACACATATAACCTAATGACCATATTTTAAATAAAAAAATTAATTTTCCAGTGGAAAAAAATGATTGGTTTTGTTAAATATCCAATGTAACATGAATTTTTTTGGATTACAGGGCAGATGGTACTGACATTGTGCCACAATAATGCATACGTGGCTTCAAATACAGTTACATGAATATCTGCATGTATTTCTCCTCCAAAAGACAGTAGAAGGTTTACTGGAAAGTTGTAACACAGTGACAGTACTGTACAGTTAAAAAGCTTTTCCTAGTTTCCTGTTTAAAAGTATCTTATGCATAGTACGCTTTTCCTTATGTTCTTCAACCCAAGTAAATCTTATGTGAAGTGTTTACTTCTTTTGCATTCCAAAACACCTATAGATGGCAAATATACCTCATCTTTTTTTTGTTAGTCTAGGTAAACTAAATTATTTTGGTCTATTTATAGATATTCCTCATTCAGACATCCAGTTCTCTGGAACATCCAAGTTGTCTTTCTCTGTGCCTATAGTAGTTTAAAGGCATTCGCCTATAGCAAAACTGGCTATCAGTGTATTAGCATAGCTGCAAAGTGCATATAAACACTATGTACAGCACTTGGATTTTCACTTGAAGTAATAACATCTCTTTCTGTAACCAATGGAGAGAAATAAACCAAGCAAGTTCTAAATCACTCAGAGCTGCCTGTCTCTCTACCGTGACAATAGAAGGATCACAGAACAAATATAGTGCTAAATTAGGTGCATTAGGCACAGATTTATAAAGTTAGGAAATTCAGGAGATGGGTACTTACACTTTGGGTACTGAAAACTGACTCTCACAGGCCTAACCAGGCATGCTTCTCAAAACTCAGGTTTTAGCGAGGTTGCAGATGGACAAAAAGCATCTTGCTTATATGTCAGGCTGCAAATTACATCTTAGATGCAAAAAAAAAAAGAAAATTCCAGAAAATGCACTGTACCTCTTTTAAGGTTAATTTTGCTGTTTCCCACCAAGCTGTATGTTTGTTTGATTAAAAAAAAATATTGCTACATGTGACATTTTAAATTTGTTGTTATTCTGAACAGTAAAGCAGGATAAGAAATTTCTCAAAATGCAGGAAAAAGCATCATTAATGAATAATGCAAAATCTAACCAAACATATTTCTACGCTGGAACAATAATTTTATTTTCTCTGCAAGGTTTCAACTTTCCTTTGAAAGAAAGTATTGCTATATCAAGCACAATGCTAGAAGTTATGATTCCCAGGATAACACCTTTGTTTTTCATTTATTGTCTAAGCTACAACAACGTTTCTAAGCTGTTTTCTTCTTAGACTCCATTCTAATACTAATTATTGTATTCTAATTAACCTTATTTTACATACAATGTGAGAAGTAACAAAAAGTGTGGTATTTTATTACTTTGCTGGAGAATAGAATAAAGACCACAGGATTTGTCACCAAATAAATTCTGAGATTCTGTAGTTTATAATAGTGTAAGTCGACTTGCAAATAAATTATTTTGGAAACCTCCAAAGCAGTTCCAGCCCTAAATCATTAGACTTACTGTCAGGAAGTACATTTCATTCATCATAGTTTGTAAAACAAGAAGATAGCAGACCTGAGCTAGCTCAGCAGCATTCTGATGACAATCACTAATGGGTTGACTCTAGATTGGAAAGGGGTTGACTCTTAGAAGATAAATGAGTCTCCAGAAAGAAAAAATGAACAGCAGTGACACTCCCTAAACCAATATGATTGTCTGACCTATGCAACACAAGAGGCATTGTTCTTCAAGAAAATTTGCTGTCCACTGCTACCTCCCAGAGTAGAAAGCTTTAGAGAATAATAATGAAGTGTATTTTAGGACACAATTCTTAAGTTTGCCACTGGGATTCATTAGCAGCAACATGAAAATCTGATAACTGAAATGGGTTTAAAACTGCAAGTAGAGTAAAGCTGTCATTGAACCTCAAGGCTGTCTGAACTTGCTAACGATAGGTATTGTACAAGAACTTTAATCTGATGTTTCCAAGTGTCTACTTCTAAGCCTGTTCTGAGTAACCTGGAAAAATAAAAACCAAAAGAAACAGAGTACAATTCTGTATTCAGTAAAAGTGGCAACACGGTCTAGTTAACATACATTCAGCATCATAAAAATGTTAGGCCATCTGAAGCAGTGACCACCCAAGCTGCTTACACACACACACACATACACACACACACACACACACACACACACACACAGTGACTATTGTCCTTGTGGCAGGGACAACCAAACTGCAGATGAAAACGCAATCTCACAGCAGTCTACATAAACTTGCATCAGGTTTTGTCCTTGTTACAGGATTTCCAGCTTCTGGGAGAGAAGAGGAATCATCTTACCTTTTGATTCCCCAGTTCAGTCTGATGTCAACAAATGTTAAACACTCAAAGTCTCACATCTTCTGGGGTACAAGGAATTATAGCCATTTTACTCAAGAGAAATAGGCATAATAGGCACATACCTACATATCCACTGAGGAAAGATTGACCTCAAGTTGCTTTACCAAGGCTATGGCTATGTACAAAATCTATGGCAGAACCTGGGACAGAACAAAGGATTGAAATCTTGACTCATTTTAAAACAGTGGCAAAGATCAGCCATCTTTAATAGCATTATTGCTAGTATTTCATAATAGGTCTCCTTCAGTTCAGTTCTGGGCACTGGTTTTAGACTATATATGTCATAATATATAAAATCATTATGCAAAAAGGAAAAGGCAGTATACCGAGACATAAAATGAAATTACCAGTTTGGAAGTCCTCCCAAAGCCAATATGGAAATGCCAAGGTTGTCAAAACCTGCTGATGGGATATTAAGAAATCTCTCATCTTATATTTCCATGCTAGCATTACTGAGTGTCTTCTAAGTATCTAGGGAAAACATAAATGCATGCAGTACAGTTTCATATACCATAAGAGTAACAAAGAGTACCTACTGCATTAAATTAACTGTGAAAGCATGTTTTTGTACATTTTCTAGGTGTTACCAAGTACAACCTTGAATGTCAGTATCTTAGAAATCATTAATTATGCCCTATGCTAAACTATCATCTAATGCCAAGAAAAAAATGTTAAATTGGACTGTATGAATTATTCATTATCTCCAATTCAATATGAACACTGTTCTAGTTGAGTGTTAAGCACTTTTGAATAGTATCATAGAAGGTGAACACTTTTCTGACAACAGAATACCAGAAACTATGACGTGACATTTATAAAATACAGATCGCAAAGAATCAAGAGGATATACTTCATGAGAAGAAATAAATGTACAACTAAAGATAGACTTTGTTAATAGGGTCATATAAATATTTGCATAACGTATTTCAGATCAAATCCATTCATAAGGGATTAAGACTCTCAAAAATAATGTTAGAAATCTCTTAATACCTAATGTCTCTCCACTCTTTCAACAATTTTTTCAATTGTGTCTTCAGAGTTAATTTACATAGCCCGCTTTGCATGTGCCCTTTAGATGACTAATCTCTTCCTTCTGTCAATATTTCTAGTGCAATTGTTACTCTTGTTCTGGTTTGGTAGCATTTTGCCTGTACTATGCTGAGGATGTGTATGCTGGGGGAGAAAATTGGTGAAGTGGCCTGCTGCTCTTTACATTTGTGCGTTGTTACAGCAGCTACCAAAGTTAAATGTTTAATGTTACTTAATGAAGGTGCTAATCAGATAAAACATTATTGTCACATGACTACTCTAGGAAGTTTCACATTTCATGCTGCACACTTTGCAAGCGCCTTTGTTTGTTCAAATAGATTCAGGTGTCACAGATCTCACTTTCCACGCTGATAATATAATAGTTAAGTGTTGGCATGGGAGGAAAAGTAAAGAAAAAAACCAACACAAAACTCAAAAGAAGAGAGAAGGTAAGTCACTGTCATCAATCCAATTACTAAGTGAAAAATGGAATTTAAAAAGCCCCTGGTGACCTGATGACCTGAAAAGCCTATGGTGACCTGGTGACCTGAAGGCTTGAAACGTCTTATCCAAACTAAGGTTATGTATGTGACTCGCTTTCTTAAACATATTTTAATATGTTTAGTTTATCTTTATTTTAGCTTATATTTGAAATGAATATTAATTAATGTTTAGGAAATTAATGTATGCTATTATTGTATAGGAAAAAATTAGATGTCCTTAATTCACCCTAGTAAATACTGTTCCACAGAAGCTGCTTTACATACTGTTTACATAGTGACTAGCCTTCAGCTGACCTTAGAGTCTGCCAGCTTGGAGGAAAAACTATAGAGAAATAGAAGGATACAACTACAACCATATGAAGCATGGCAAGAATCTTTAGTCCAGGAGAAGGTAACAATGTTCCCCTAACGCTTGTGTTCTTTCTGTGTCATACTGTGCGTTACTCAAATTCTGAAGTTTTCAGTATTTTTCCTACTAGTTAGTTAGTAGTTCTCTTTTAATTCTCTATTAGTTTGTTATAAAGTTGATCGTATTAGTGTGATAGAGCTCTTCCTTTACATCTCCAGATACCAGCACGTGATCACTGCTTAATACTAAATAATGAAACTTTGTTGTGAACCTTAAATTTAAAATAGTATCTTCACATAAATTAAGAGTAAGCAGGAAACCAAGAGGTCTCCTAAATCATCACTTTACAGAAAAAGACCAACAATCAGCTATTCCCAACATATAAGTTTCTGGTAGAAAAATTTGGAGATATAGGGAGAACGTATGCAAAGATATAAAGAAATAATTTTTTTTCCTCTTCTCTTCTGTCCCCCCCACTCCTCCTCCCTTAAAGCATTGATACAAATCTGGGGTGCCTTCAGCTTCCTCATGGATGCACGCACCTATGTTGCTAAGTAAAAGAGAGTCAGGGAGTGAACTTGAGCACTGGATGCTTGATCATAGCTGCTGCTTAACTCTTAGCACCCTCTTTGTCTTTATTTTGGACCACTGACCTATCTCTTGGACAAAAAATCTGTTATAGAAGAAAACAGGTCTAAGAAGTGTAGGTAGAAGCCAGTATGGATGGGTCAGTCCTGTTGTGTTTGATTCCAAGCCCCAGGACTGATGTCTGGCCCCTTTTTTTATTTAGTGGACCAGACATAATTGCCCTCTCTACCTAGATTTCTAAGTGCAGTACCAACTTGAAACCAGCACTTCGAAGGCTAGATGACCTTAGTCACCTATTTATCTTACACAAACAAGCACCTGAAGAAGGCAATATATTCACTTGTTGAGGAATCTTACTTGGAGATAGATCTGTGTTTAGAAGATGTCTATGTTTAATTTAGTGCCTAAACCAAGATGGGACAAATTTAGTGAGATGGGACAGACATACAATTTATACATTTATACTCAAAATTTAGCAGTAGTGTTAGGGCTTCAAAAATGCTCAGTTTGTAAGGGAGAGAAGAAAGGAGACAAGCTCTTTAAAATAAAAAAACATTTTACAAAATAAATAAAAAATAGATTAGTTCAAAATTACGATAATGAACATTCACTTGCTTCTATTTTGTCATAATTTTTCCATTGTCTGCTTAATGGAATTTTAGTTTGTGAAAAGCTTCCTGAAATATTTTTAATGAATCAAGAAACAGACACATAAAAAGGGGGGCTGTCATTCAGACGATAACCAGGCACTGCATGATGTATACTGGCAAGTTACTGAATCTGTTTTGGGTGATTGTCAGAGACCAGGGTTATGGAGTATAGACTAATTGCACATCTGCTAAGGTTTATAACTATATGGATAAATATTTATCTACAAGTAAATTCTGGTACACTCTGAAATTTGAACAGTGTGGAAGTTAAGAGTTCTATGTTAAAAGTAAAGTGCCAGAAAATACATCAACGGGTAAATTTGTAGTTATTTTTTGCTTTAAAAGGTCAAGGGTTTAAAACAGCAGGCATGTATGAAACAAAGACATTATGGTATTTCAAGTATATCCTGAAAATAGCAACATGTATACACTGATCTTTACACGATAATACAGCAGTTCTGGTTATCCTGGTAGAATTTCTGAACAAAAGGGTAATAAAAGCATTCAGTTAAGAAGGAATCTGGAAGTTCCAGAATTGTGTGAAATGAGTGCAATATCCTGCACCTATTATTATGTAAGAGTGATTCAGAAGGGTAGAATGTATCTTCTTGTCCAATATTGAAAAAATTTACCTGTATCTTCACGTTTACCTTCTTTATAGAGGACAGTTTATCAATAGGTGTACACAGAAGCTTGATGCAGCTGTCCATGCATAAGCATCTGGTATTATCTGAGATGCTCTAGACAAGATGAAACAGATGCATAAGTTTATCAGCTGTGACACAGGATCTGTAGGAGAACCTACCACCAGAGGACCATCTAGGGCCAGACAGGCTATCACTGGGAATCTCAACTTTTACCATTACCTCTACGTGGGCAACTGAATTGTGTCCAAGGTTATGCCATTAAGTAACAGTACAATAACAAAAAGCAAAACTTAACGGGGGACAATTTATTTTCCTGAGTGTAGGTGTTTCGTACATTTTTAGGTATTGAGAGTTCTCCCTCCTAGCTTCCATCTCCAGAAAACCATAGATCTCCTATAGCTCTCAACTCAGATCTGCAGTAGATATCTAAAGAGCTTCTCAGATGCCTTAAGTCAGTAGGCACCTCTGCTTGCACAACTGAATACAACCCCTAAAAACCTGTAATCATAGTATGATTTGATGCCAAGTCATGTCTGATGGCTCTTATTTTCACGCTCTCTTTTTTTTCAGTTGGTCAATTACTTATCTGTGCCTATGAGTTTTCTTTTCTGAAATGAGACATCTCTCCAAGAAGAACTGGAGGTGATGCATAAATATCCCAACCACTACAAAGGTTTTAAACCTTTCTGTGATTCAAGAATAAAAATAGTTGTCAAAGACAATAAAAATGAGAAAAGTGAAAAAAGCTCCAAATTTATCCAGAAAGCTTTTCCTTTTCATTATCCAAAGGATTTTTATAAGTATGCTGATAAGAAAAAGACACAGAGGTGTGTGATTCCCATATCAAATAGTGTTTGTTATCCTGTTTTTGAGGCTGCCCCAGCAACCAGTGACCTACGTGAGAACCTGTGCTGACAAGCTCCACAGGTATCCAAGCTTAATGTAGCTCCGGAATGCTTTTAATAGATAAGCATGCTCTATCTGCTCTGGCAAAGAAAAATTGGGCAGGCAATCAGACAACCATCTTCCCTAACCTGAGTGGAATACTTAACGTAAGTCAAGGGTAAAGAAAACAGTCTTCCACGAACTATGCCTTGAAATGCCATTGAAAGAAAAACATCTGTGCTTATACACATATGTGTATATGTATGTTTGTATGCACACATTTTTAGCAATAGGAATACAAAAATGAGAGATTTCTCCTTTGTTTGCTTAAATATACCACTTGACAAAGCAGAGACCCTTTCTACGTCATAGTCTAGATATTATATCTAATAAAATGACTGGAAAATTTCCTATAAAACCAGAAAATGCAATGACAAAAAAGTGTTGTCACATGAGAAAATGAAGTTTTGCTTGGTCATTTTAGTTGTCTAAAAATGAAAATTCTAATGCTACTGGATAAGATACCACAGAAAAAATACTCATAAGATTATTTTTTTATCACATTTTCCCCTTTATTGAGTTTTATTCCCTTTTTATTCCCAATAACAATCTAGAGTAAGATAATTGTGGTGTAATACTGTGTATTGCAAATTCCCTGCTACTGAATTGCTTTTTTCTTTCTGTTGATTTATACACAGACACATCTGAGAGTAGAGTATAATAGATTTTTTTTTTTAATTTGTTAGGATTATTATTATTATTGTTGCTGTTGTTGTTATTTTTATTATAAGATTTAAGGCCTAAGATCTAAAAATTACCTGTTCATCTTTACAATTCGCCATGTAAGTTTCAAATAAATTTCTATAGGGAACAAAATCTAATACCATTAATTTAAAAGACCAGAAGGCAGCTTATTAGCTTATTGGGTACAGAAGCTTTAATCACTTTTGAAGTACAAACATCCTCTGACTTAGAAAAAATATCCCCTTGGACCAATGAAGTTGTAGTAGCAAAAAGCTGATAAAAAGACAAAAAAGTTATTTGAGTGTTCCCATTCTCTCTGAACCGTCATCTTACATGACATGATCCATATCTTAGCAACACCAGTGTGAATATAAGATGAATAATTCTGTGGAAGTGGATACTGGCACCCAGTCAAGTTTTCAAAGTGTTGCTGAAGGAAAATTGTATATGCAGAAAAAAAGGAATTACTGGTAGAGAAAGACGGCATCCAGGAAAGAAGAATTAAGTCAGAATCCTACTGAAATAGACCTTAGGATATAGAGGAAGACTACCCAAACATTCAGCATTCCTGATCCCAAATGTCTAAAAATCGTGAATTTTGAGAGCTAGCAAAAGGGTCTAATTCTTTGTGAGGTGGGGTATATTTAGGTCTTCAGATCTGTAAAGATTAGACACTAGACATACAAAAAGCATGTGTCTCTAATGAAATCTGAAATATTTACATAATCACCTCCTTCAAGAGCTAGACATTTATGTAAAACATTATCTACTAAGAGATTTATGACAACAACATGAGAGCTAACAATGATGTCTATGCAAGTTTGTTAAAAACAATGAACAAAAGGAAAATTATGCATATGAATCGCTAGGGTCCCTTTGCTGCTGTAATACGAAAATCAAGTGGTACACAATAGTGTTCCTTAAACTTAGGGACCACTTAGGAAGCTATCACGGTGAAACAACGTATGCTATCACAACCAGAGATACAAGAAAAAGAGGTGCAAATATCACTTTGTTAAAAAAAAAAAAAAAAAAAGTTTTTTTTTAAATTTTAAATATTACTTTTCTCTCTGACATTTGCTTCTATAGATGTTACCCAATACTTTAGACTCCTTTTTAGTGCTACATTCAGTAAAACAAATTCTGAGATGATAAAACAAGGATAGGTTAAATATTGATAAGTAAAAGCGAGTCTGAAGCCTGTATCTATGAAAAGCAAAGGATGTGTTTAATGTAATGCTCTTTAGTTGTCTCATTAAAGCGGTGATGAAATTCGCTCTCTGCTGAAATCAGACAGAGCTTTGCCATTCTTTTCCATGATGCCAGAATTTCACTTACAGATTCAGCACCCACTGTATTTCAGACAGGGTGTGTTGGCTCAACTTTTCCCTTTACTCTCTGTCCTGTCTCCTGGAGACTGCTACAATCATAACAGGAGGTGAAGCTGGTCCTGAACTACTAAAGTTCCCAGTTTAATGTATAATCTACAGTGGTCATAAATTCAGATTAGCCTTGTATACATTTAGGTTTTTGAAAGGCAGGGGTTCAAGGACTTTATCTATTTCTAAAGATACTCTGGCACAGTACAAATTCCACACCGTATAAAATGGAAAATATGGGAAGGCTAGTATAGCTTGCTGCAAAAATAAGATACAGTATAAAGCAAGAATAAAAATTACAAAAAAAAAAAAAATAGAACATTAAAAGAATTACTTTTTTTAAAACCAGAAAATACTTTTTCTGTTTTTCTTCACCAACATCACTTCCTGTTCCTTTTTCAGTGACAAAAAGAAAAGAAAAACAAGAAACAGAGAAAAGGAGAGTAGGAATATAGGAAAAAAAAAAAAAAAAAAAGAGGTGAAAATTTTCAAGATAAAGAGACAAGTAAAGAAATAATTCAAACTTTGAAGAAATGAAACATTAAAAAGGAAAAAGAAAAACCTGAACCACAAGCAAGTTCTCTTATTTGTCTTAAGCTATAACTCTGAGGTACATCTAGACACTCTTCAGAAACCACTCTATTGTCCACCAAAATGTGCTGGTACACAATTTGTTATACACTAAAATCCATCAGTAAAAATATTCTCATCATGGTTTTCTTTCCATGACATATATTTCAAGCACAGAGATCCTGAAATGTAATCGTTTTTGTTGTCATGTCTTCTTACTCACTTGTCACTTGAAGCAAGGTCTGGTGGTGGATCCCAAAACTGTGGTGCTTTCCAGGAGAGCAATTGTATAGCGTTTAAAACACAGTGTATATACTCTGGGTAAATATCCTATGAAGTTTCTATTGGTAAAAACACTGTAACATCTCAAGATCTTATATGCTTATGAGCATAATGGCTGCAGGAATGATGAAAGTTTATGTGGTTTGTTGTAAGGGAGGGGAAAGGTGCCATCAGTTTTCTCCATTCAGCCAGCTTATTTCCACTGCATGTCTTACCAGGCTCTCTATTTCCCTGCATGGAGAATGGTTAGTTTTTAGCTGTCCCTTGTTACCTATCTTTTCTTTTAATAGCTTAATCTTAGGTCATTCGGAGGTCAAACTAATGTATATGTTCCTGAAATAAGGCTATACGCCATATGGATGAAACAATATATTAGTTCATGCTTATGGAAAAGCATGGTATATTTTCTTCTTCTTATTCTTTCTTTCAGCTTTAATGAGGGTGAAAGAGCTAGATTGATAAGAGTTACATTTTAGGCTTCTCCTTGAGGAAAGAAGAGGAAAAGTGAGATTTTATGCATCAACAAAGGGATTCATCTAAAATTAACTAAGCAAAATTTTTCCCTGACTTACGTGGCAGTCAAATATTAATGTTTAATGTTGATGTCTCAGTGTTTTTATAGCATGTGATCTTAAAAATTTAAGATTCTTGATGTAAAAAAATGTGTGTAGTTATTAACAAACTCCATAGTATGTGAAAAAAAAAAAAAAAAAGAAAAAAGATTATGGCATGATTTTGTTGGATGATTCTGTAAATTATATGTAAACAAAGAGCAAATACCATTTTATTTCCATATGAGTTAACGTTATTGATGTGATCTGTTGGGCAGAACTGATCCTGGATTTAGGTCCTCTTTTCATGTGTCTTTTCTTAATAGTCAAACAACTTCATTCTGACAAAATGTAAAAAAGAAGCTGTCTGTCACTACCAATTTATCTTTCAACTAAATTGTATAGCACCTTCAAATTCTTTTTTGAAGTCCTTTCTCTGCTGGGCCATACTTGAACAGATATTGTCATTTATCTTGCTGACGTTAGTGTCTTTTTTGATAAAATGCAATGCATCCTACTTTGGACAGTGAAACCAACATAAAGCACATTTTGCCACCATTGCATCCTAACATTTGAAAATACACATTTCAAGTCATAGTGTATAAGCCCGTTATGTTCAGAAATGGAATTATTTATTTTTTTTTATCCTCCACAGGAACTATCCAGAAACTGGTTTGCTCACGTGCACTGTTCAATTTGTTCATTCTTAACCATAATAGCAACATTTACTTTCTTGTCAATAAACTCCTTGAAAACCATCAAGTCACTCACTTGGAATAAATGATTGGTTGACCTCTAATAGCTGTGAAAGAAAAATCTATTAACACAAAGATATCACTTATGCCTGAGGAAGTCCCTGAACTGTACATTGTTTAAAGCTGGGAAAATAGCCTGTAAAGTATCACACTTTCCATTCTTTTCACTAAATATCACCTACAAGTCATTAGTAGATGAAAGGTCCCATGCTACATGATCTTTGATCTGACTCACTTCACTTTTGTTTTTTGCTGAGTAATTTGTTCTGTTTTCAAGCTTCTGTTCCTTTTTTATTTAATTATTAATGTAGTAGGCGGGGGAGTCAGAGTTAGAGACAGTCCAGGAAAAGTAAATTCAAATTTTCTATGGTATGATGAAAGACTAAGAAATACAAACTTAAAATGCACATATTAAAATGTACACTAAACAATGGAGGTGTCAACACAGTTGACCATGCACAGCCATCTGGTGCTATTTGACATTCCTTAAGGCATCCAGGACCCCACAGGGGGCTAGCAGATATGATATAAGAGGCTTATGTCCTGCTGGAGTTGCAGTCTGGGGTCAGGGAGGATAGCCCAGGGTAGCCCAAACAGCATTAGGTATCTTTAGTTAGGCAACACAACTGAGCCTGTAGTATCTTCATGTTAATACAACACCTCCTTTTGCTCATTTATCACAATGAACTTGGAGCTTTGCTCTGCAATCTGCCACTAAGTAGTTTCTACCTGAGCCCGGTCTTGCAAGTTTAAAGTTTTTTTCTGGTTTTTTTTTTTTTTTTTTTAGCTTCATCAGTTTCCTGTTACTCTTCCCTACAGCTGTCACCTCACTTGTATCCTTCTGTTATCACGTCCACAGGTTGTTTCAACAAGAGTACTGCATATTGCTACTTTATTCTCCATGACAAGTGCAATATCCTACAGTCCTGAAAACAGATTCATTTTTGTCTGTAGGCATTTCAAAGAAGGACCATCTTTGCTGGAGTTGTGTATTTGTGTTAGAGGAGACCGCACCAATCATGGAATCAATAGGACATTTTTACTGACTATTTTTGTATCTGTTAAAAGATAAGAACTCTGACATTACTATGCTGACAAAGCTAAGCACAGTTTTAGAGACTTTTGATAGCTTCAGATATTTCTATACTGAATAAGAATCTTGCAATGTTTGTATCTTTACAGAGGGGAACATCAACACATTGTGAAAATGTTTTGTATAGCCAACTTTATTCCCCTGGAAGAGAAAGTGAACTCCATTGCAAATCTGATATGCAGGATTCTCATTACTTTTTACTTTGATGTGAAATTTCCCTGTGGTTTCCTTTACTACGTTATTGGTTTTAATTGTCTTTTCACTTAGCTCAAAACACCATGAGCTTTACAACAGACATCATCTTTTAGCGACAATGTTGTTTTCAGTTTTGCTTGAATAAAAGGTGGCATTTATGTTCAATTGAAAGAAAAAGTCCAGAGGATAAAAAGGAAGTTTTGTTTGCTTGTTTGCTTTATTTACGTTTGCCAGAGTCCATTCTGGGATGCAGAATACAGAACACAGTGGTAGAAACTGCACTAACTCTATGTGGTGCGTTATGAAAAGCTTTTATCACATTGAGAAATAAAGGAAGGAGATTGTGTCACAGTTTAACAGACATAAAACAGTCAGGCATCTCACTGTGACTGAGGGAATACAGTTTACAAGAGCAAGTTCTTCCAGGTCTGTGTGCCATGCTCTCTGCTGGAATGCCTTGAGCACTGGGAGGGAGAATTCATCCTGCAGAGAAGCCTGACACCCTTTTGTGACTCTCCTGCGGACTAAGGAAAAGTATTGCACTGTGAGCCGATTTCCTTTTCCCTTTACCTCCTTTAATAGAACCTTTTATTTTTTCTTCTGCAAACAAGCAATCATATATTGCACTAAGTCACTGCTGTTTGAAATATCTGCTGCACAACCAAACCGAGTGGGAGGATATAATCCTGTTTACTCACCCGCCGTTGCTCACATATGGGTAAGGTCAATGATGAGTCAGACTTGTGGATAGCTCTGTTTAAATCCTGTTTGCTAATGCCAGCTTACTTAATTCTTGGTTGAAAGACAAGCCAAAATTCTGCCTTTTCAGGGCTTATCAGAAGCATTACAAAGTTAACCTCCAGGGCTATTCTCCATAAAACTCTGATAAGCACGTTTTAATAGTTCACAGTCAGCTAGAGTTAAGACAGTCACAGAGAAAAGCACCATACTGTTTCTCAATAAATTAATGTTCACTGTAAATAGACATCATGTAAAATACTAAAAAATACTGGTATATATAATTCACTAGTTGGTCTTTAAAAGGAGTTACAGTCCTCTGAGAAAGAATTAGACACAAAGTTTATTGGTATGTTTATTCATACTCCACCTACTTTTATTGGTCAAGGACAGCACACCACTGCATGCTGTCAAATGTTTAAAGAAGGAACAACTGTATACATTTACATCTTGCTCAAAAATCTGCTGTTCTTTTGATGCATTATTTTCTAAAAATTCTACTTTCCAGCTACTGGTATTCTGAGGAGAAGGGGTATCTTTTGTTTTCAAATGCTTTGAAAGGCTTTGCTAGAGAATTTGACAAGTCATAGATATATGCCATCTACTTTGTTTTTTATTCAGTCATGTTAAAACAGCAGCAAGTTCATCATCTGAGCTTTAGTGCCTTTTTGACAGAGAATGTCCAATCTTTTTTTTTTTTTTTTTTACCCCCCTTTTTTACATGAAGAATATCCTGCCCTTTTTCTTGCTAGGTTTGAATTAATAATTGTCTGTTTATTCGTGAGATTCAGGAAGCCCTGGAGTATCTACATTTTGTGGAAACGGTAGTTCATTGACTAGTTTTCCACAAGATTATCGTTTTCTTTTTTCTGTTATTGAGAGTTTTGTTATGAATGTGCCATTCTATTTAATCTAGAAATTATTATTTGAGAGCTTTGCAAGCAATTCAGCTGTAAAATTTCTCTTGAGACAACGTTTGGCTTCCAAAGAGTGTTTCAACACAGAGGATTATATTCAAATTAAAACACAGCAGTCACTTTAGTTTCTAATGACTAATGACAAACTAAAAAGCTAAATAGAGAACAATGGGAACATACAGGTACTGTTAACCTGACAGCATACAGTAACCATGGATTAGGTTCTCACAAACTTTGGGAATGAAAACAACCCTCAATAAAGAACCCTTCTGACATTAGAGAAGTTATGTCACGTGAAAGTTAGGAATTTATTTTAATAAAAGGTGAGATTGTCATGATTATGGGATCTGGAGCATTAAGGAGATCACAAATATCAGCCTCTTGATATCTGGACATAGTATTGCTATCCCTAGAAGAGGGGTTGTATATGATCATGTCCTTCATCCTACCTTTAGGTGTGCCAGCTTTTACATTTAAGAAAGAAAGTACTTGTGAAATATGAGGTGTAAAGGATAAGAGTTTATACCCCTCCCTGGGCTTCATCTTTTGTCATGAATCTGTAATATTGTCCAAACAGATGCAACATCATAGAAAGAACAGGGATAAAAGATTAACTACATAAAGTATTGTTCTCTAATAATTGGCTTTTAGTGTTGAAGTTATATTGATTTTCTTAATATCTAAGTAATAAGTCCTCTTTTTTTTTCTCTGATATGATATGAACATTTCTCTGCATCATTTGTTTGACACAGTATTCTTGCATTATACTCTATAAAGTGTGGTTTGCTACTGCCGTATCAATACAGGACATTCAGTTACAGAAATTTTGCATTAATAACTGAACTAAGAGTATATTAAGTATAGCGTATCTGACTCAGTTTGATATTATAACATTTAAAAAACTAAAAATAAAAGTAAAACCTTTTGTTTTTGCATGGGCATCATCAGTGATGTATAAACAGGGAATTTGGTGCATAAAAATGGTTCAAAGCATGAACAGGGTTTATGGCAGTACATAAACCAGGGACATAAACATAAGTGCAAGATGGTGCAAAAAACCCCAAGTACGTGAAAGTACATTATCTTTGATTTTAAAAACAAGTAATTCTGGTTTCTAGGGAAGAAGTATCAGCCATGCTTACACTGCAGTACAACGGCAGCTGAGCCAACACAGACCTGACTGATGTTGTTAGGCTCAGTGTTACACCAGGTAGACCTAGCAGCACGCACCTTAATTGTGCGCTGACTATACCAGCCTACTGCTGCACCCTGGCAAACACGCGGAATTCATTATTACCTGGGCACTACACCAGGCTACTGCCATGTTAATGAGTATGTCGCACGTACAGCTTATATTTGGATGGAAGCTGGCTGGCATAGCAACAGTTTGGGCTTTACGTAGCCAGTTTTATACTTGCAGACTGGGGCGTCTTTCTCTTCTTTTTGCCAGTAAGACAATAAACAGGCTAGTCCAAATTGAAACGTCATGTGAAAACTTTGCACCAATCCTCAATGCAAAATTACTGTGAGGTGAGATGACCTTAAGGAATTGTTTGTCCCAAAAGGGCCTAGATCCTAAGTCGTGGCATATGTTTTCAGCTACCAAAGTAGATACGGTCCAAAGAAAGCCATTTTTTAAGGTATTTTCCTAGCAATTGCCATCTGTGAAATAGACAAGTAATAGAATTTAGTCTCCAAATTCAGCTCAGCCAAGAAACATGCCGGGCCAACCCTCTACCACAGATCTCTTGCAGAAGTACTCCAAAGTAGAGCATTTACATAATATGAGCATGCAATCACTATCTGGAGCTCCATTTGCTTATGTTTCACTTTATATATCCATTCATTTATTTCAACAATCAAACATATAGAGAAAAAGAGATCCTAAAATGGAAAGGTAGGAAAATGGAACCTCATTAATGTTGAAGTAAAACAGTGTTTGTATAATAAACATAAGAAAACTGAGTTAGTAAAATAGAGGAATTAATTGGTAGATTTAAAACAGAAGCAAAAGTAAGGCTCCCCCCTGCTCTGTTTTCTGCCTGTAATAAGCACTGTTAAAACAATTTTGAATTAAGATATTTTTCCAGTTCAAATTCAGGCAGAAAGAAGGAGCCATCAGTTGTTCTTACAAAGCAAGAAAGACTGCTTTTGTCTCCCCATTCCTGCGCTGTAGTGTTGCTGCATGTACCACCACCCAGTTAATGATGTGAGAAGACTCACTCTTTCTGAAAGGAAACTGGCTTTTCCTTAAAAGAAGCAGCACTGCAAACACAAGCAGCTTCTCACTATGTTTGCAGTCTGCTTTCTGTTGTGTTTGCTCCAAGATCATTGCTCCCATAATTTGGGAGGCTTCCATTGGGCAGGCTGTTATTGACTGTCATCTGCAAACCCTACCATCCTCCAAAGAAGGAAGAAGAGGTCATTACATCCAATGTCTAACACAGGTTCTGATATCTTTCCTAAAAGGAGGAAACTATGATAGCCAAAGCACTTTGGTATTTTTCTTTGTGTTCATAAAGAGGGCTAGTGAAGCCCTGTAATGGGAGCTCTGCTCCCATAGCACACAGCCAGCAATGTGAGGCTGCACAACACTCTGAGCCTCAGGACTGGCATGGATATTGGAGGACATCCTAATGCTCTACAGCTGCCCTCAGATATGCTAGATATGCTTTCAGACCAGAGTACTGGGATATGAAGGCAGCTTAAAATCAATTGTGCCCTGAAATGAAAAAGGGATGAGGATCAAGCAATGAAAAATATAAAACCGGGAGGTTGAAGTTGACACCAAGCAGAGCTTCCTTTCACTCCCCTAAGGCCTCCAGAGTGATGAATCTGCCCAGAGATGTGACAAAACACCTGAACCAAAAGTGACCACTTCATCACCAGCATCCTTTCCCTCCCCTGAAAGTTATTCCTCAAAGACAGGATGTTGTGTAGTATGCATCTTCGGTCTAACCCTACTGTTGCCTTCATTGAATTATTTTCTGAATGCAGATATGAGAATATAAGAGCTTCTACAGCAGTTCCACTGAGCTCATAGCCTTGCCCATCCAATCCAGTAACTCATCTCTTAAGACTGTCCCCTGTGCAAAGTTTAGGTAGACGTCAAGGAGCAGAATCTACAGTGATGCTCACCTGCATGAAACAGTCCCCACTTCTGGTGATCTGAAGCAGAGTCCAACATTGTTTCTTAATGTTAACGTGTTTCTCTTTCACGAGTCTAATCATGTCTTAACATCCTGGAATGATGGGTGCAATGATTTAGTTCTATATGCTTTTTTTAAAAAAAGTCCACTACCCCAAAAAATCACATTGACCCCACTTCTTGCACTGTAAGCAACCGAATAAGCATTTCCAATTTCATTTCTCATACAACTGATTCTCTTTCACGTTCTTCTCCAGCCCACTCCTTCAATGAGTTCTAGTGTATTCAATTTCTTCTTATACAGAAATCATTGTATAGAAATCTTCAACAAAACTTGTTTACTTTCACTGTAACTCTTCTAGTTCTGCTGTACTCTTTTCATAAAGGGGAATCAGAAGTCAATACATTATCATATAAGAATACTTGCAGCTTTTTTCCTGTTCTTTGTCTAATAGTTCTTATCATTTGCTTTTTTAAAACAATGAACATAGAACCAAAATGTTGATAGAGCTATCTTTAGTAAATTATAGCTCTCATCCCTCTGTGCAATGGCTGTTTAGAATCAGTCATTGTATATAGTTTGGCTTGTTTTCCTATGTGTACTAATTTGCACTAATCAACACTGAATTTCATTTACCACTTTATTGCCTAGTCAGTCAATATTTTGACATCCTTCTGCACATCTTCACAGTAATTTTTTACTTTTATTATCCTGGATAATTTAAGATTATCAGCAAATTTTATTCTCACTACTTACCTTCTCTTTCAGATAATTAATGAGTATGCTGAACAACACATGCTAAGATAAAGAGGGACCTAATTTGAATGCTTTCTATTGGGAAAAAAAGACTGCTTATTTTATGGTATTTTATGGTTTGTTTCCTAATTTTTTTATCTGCTATGACTGACATAATAAGGTTTGGTTTTGTTTTGTTGTTTGGTTTGTTGTTTTGTGGTTTTTTGTTTGTTTTTTTTTTTTTTTTTTTTAATAGCCTTTCTAGGATACCCTGAAATTTATCTTAGAAAATTTAAAATATATGATGCCAATCTTTCTTTATATGATTTTTTTAATGCAAGATCTCCTCCTTCTTGTTGACTTATCCCTGTTCAAACATGGTTTTTACTGTAATTTTTATTAGTAGGCTAGAAGAGTATTCAGCTGCATTGATTTGTTGTTGTGAATCATCTCTGGTTAAAAAAAGTAGATTTACATTTATCACCTTCCATTCTTCTAATCCCAATGGTCATCTAGGGTTTTGGGTTATGCACTGCAGTCAATAAGTGGATTAACATTCTGAAGTCCCAGCTATTCGTTAGTGCTCATTTTGTCAATTTTTCCTAATTTTTTTCTCCTGATGCTTCAGTTTGGAAAACTTCTGTGTTTACTCATAAAAAAGATGGAAGTGTGGGCATTTGCCTTATTTCTGTCATGGTGAACATCAATGTAATGCATTCACTTAACTTCTCAGATACTGCCTTTTTTTTCCTCTGAGCATAACTTTTGCACCTTGCATCTTCTATTGGGTCTCCAGACCCCACTTCCTGGTTTTGATGCTATTTAGAGGATTAATTACTGTATGGTAAAAATTCAGATCCTAAGATTCAGGCTTTTAAAAGGTATTCTTCAAAGTCATTTCTGGCCTGCCTTACTTTGTGGTATTTTTTTAACTTGTCATAGTTTGCATAATTATTTCTATGAACTCCATGAAGAATCTAACAACTACCTCAGATGTACACATCCACCCTCTAGAAATAAGATGAAGCTGCAATTTGTGGGCATCTCAGTGTAGGTTCCTACCTGTGAGTGAGATAATTCAATGCCCTTGTAGTTAATGGTTGTCTAATTAATCTAAGCACTAGTACCTAGTGAGTTAGTCAGCTTACCAAATTCCCCCAGGTTTGGGGAAGCTGAAGAACCTTTAAGATGCCCAGCTTGATTCAATAGCTCACATAACATCCACTGTGGAGCTAAATCCTACCATAGATATTAGCTCCAAATAATACCTTATATTCTGGGATACTGCTGTTTCGTCCATGCAAAGCCCTACTGTTACAGCAACTTTTCAAAACAGCTGAACCTTCAATTTTCACAACAAGATGTTGGGCAACAATAGCTACTAATTATGTGGCATTCAAAGCTTCATTCCAATGGGTTGCAACGGGTTTAATTTTTATATATATATGTATATTGAATTATCCAGTTTCAAGTCTACAGTTTTCTAAAATAATACAGCAATCCTGTAAGTATAGGCATTTCTTTCAAAATTTGCTCATCACATTTGAAGGTTGGTAACTTAAGCAAAGCTCATTTAATGTAGATATCCACTGGTACAGCTACTGAATACAAGAAAATGGCATCACAAGACTGTATGAAGCTATGATTTACTTCCTGACAGAATAATTCCTGAACACCGTTAATAGGCACAGGTAGTCATGCACCCTAGGAGAATATTACTACTAAATTTCTCTGTACCTTTACTAGTTGTCTTATAGCCTTAAGTGGTGGAAGGTGTTCAGTGTTTGAAATGAAGACTGAATTTGTGTAGATACAGTCAGTGTACGTCTCTTCTAAGTAACATAATGATAACCTTTGCCTGATAAACTCATGTTTTCTTAGTAAGCACTAAACTATTGGGAAAAAATCCTCATTTCAATGAGAAGGGAACAACCTAAGAGGAAGGGAATATTCTCTTCCCAAATAACTGGCAAATCAAACAGAAAAAGAAAGTTATATTAGGAAAAACAATCAAACACATTTTTGAATTGTAAGACCAGTGAAGTACTGGAATAGGTGGCTAGGAAGGTTGTATAGCCTCCATCACTAAGAAGCAGGCTAGACAAGTCTATCAGGAACAATTTAAACATATTTGAGCGTACTGTGGGGAGAGGGCATGGACTATATGATTACTTGCATTTCCTGCCAATCAATTTTTTTTCTGATTCTAATACAACTCTTAATCACCACCAGTGAGCTCTATTCTTTGGAGTTAAAAGTAGAAATATTGCCTTAAGATAAAAAATTTAGTAGTATGTTAACAGGGACCATGTGTGTGTCACTGCTTCTGCTTTTATCTGTAAGAAAACTGTGATTATGTCAGATCTTCTATTTATTTTGAAGTTTAATTTTTTAGCACTTGTTTCAAACTGCATACACCAAGCTTTTAGAGACTCTTGTTCTGTTCATGTGTTAAGCAAACCAGACAAGAGTTTTATCACACAGTTGGAAATTCATAGGCTCATTTCAGTTTTGCCTGTTTTGCAGTATTTGCTCACAATAATAGACTGTAGACTTCTGTACTGTTTCCACAGAAAAGACAACCCAAAATCTGGTTCAGGTCATTTTGCTGAGGGCTGAGTCATCACTCCGATAAAACATTTACCAAAGTTAAAACCTTGCCAGGATCAGAAGTCCAGAAGTCTTTTACTTGGCATTTTTCCATACTGGTTTCATCTCGTATTTCTCCCTTGCAGAGGCAATATCTGTGGAATTCAGCTCAGATACCTACATTTGTTTACCTAAATGTATATGCCATGAACCACTTCAGACATCATAGTGTTTCTAAGACATCTACGCAAGGCTGGCAAAAATGACACATAAACAGTGGGAGTTCTTCACCCTTTGGAAGCAGCAGCTGAAAAGCCAGGGAGATTATTTTAGGGCATCTCAAATCGTTAGACGTCTGTGGTTAGACATCAATTATCTGACGATAACTGAGACATGCCCTTCAGGTCTTCATTTTACCATAAAGTGGGTGAACAGCAGTCAAATGGCAGATTCAACAGCTGATAGAAGATCACTCATTGATTTTTTTATTTTCTTGCTTCACACTATCACACTCCTTGTGCTAACAGTTTTTGCCTTGGTGGAAGTGCTTTTGCATATTTTAAAAATAAATCTTATTCTCTGCCTTTTACACTCTTCTTTCTTGACTTGTTCTTCATTTGTGGCCAGATGCATTTTATTGCAGAAGCTCTCCTTAAGTATCTGAATACCCATTGTCATTTGCAAGGTGCAATCCACTTTCACAATATGTCTGCGGTGATTTGCTTGTTAATTATATGCAGACATAAATAAATTCATATTCCCTGTAACTAGCCCACACACTAAGAGTTTACAGGACTTCTCAATATGCCAGGGCACAAGCAAAAATGCTCTTATGCCTCTAGCTGAAATAGTTTATGAAATTATCCCTCACAGCTGCTTGTTACCAGCCTCACAGCTGAGATGCCATAGCCGATCATGTTAATTTCCAGTCCACTTCTGTGCAAAGTGAAATAGATTAGTTTAATCTACCACTGAAGCTGTTTTAAACAGATTTACTTCTTCGCATTGAAATGTAGGAGGTTTTTCTGGTAAAACAGCTGTGACTCAAATCGTTATTGTTATATGGAGAGGAGTAAAACTAAGAGGAGAGGAGACATTTGTGTACACTTCAAACTGAGATTTAGTGAAAAAAAAAAGTAATGAAAGTTTTTCTTTAGGAAAAAGATCCTTTGATTTCTTATACTGTTTGCCACACACTCTGTATTGTCTAAACCACATTTGCTGTTTGATTAAATAAATTGTTCATTTTATTAAGCCAAAATTAACTATGATTATTTCTCTGAAATGTTCCTAACCACAGCAGTTCCTTAACACAACTAACATTTGCAAAGTCACAGAATAATTACATCAGAATTTTTTTCATAGCTGTAAAAAATTGCCAGTAGGTGGCCTGAACAACATCAATTGGCTTGAAAACATGTAGCAGAACAAATAAATCCTCAGGGAAGAAGCTGATCAGTATAGTTCCGCATTTCTCTTATTTTTCCTTTCCCTCAGGCTGGCTTGAATCATGTTTCCTATGCTAAGGCTATATATTCAATTGTTAAACTTCTCCGTCTAAGATCAAGGAGGTTAAGGGAACTGATTTCCCTGCTTTCTTTCTTCCTGACCTGTTTCATATGCTCAGTGGCTTCCCTTTGGAAGCTGAAATTCAAATGTTTTCTGTGGAGGAGGCAGCAGGAGTTGCGTATATCCTTCATCATCTTGAAGAGTCTCTCTGCCTGCGTACATTTATATTCACAAGCATGAACACACACAGCATGGCAGCAGAGACAGCACCGCTGGGCACTGAGCAGGTCTGACTCTAAATAACATCTAACATAATCGGTATTGTGAAGTACCCTGGACTCCAGTGTGAGCATCTCCCACTCACCACAGATACCCCTCTGTCTAGTCTTCACCAAACAGAACCAACATCACTAATATAAACCAGTCCTTGCCAGTTACCAGCTCCCAGATGAAAAAGTCAAGCAGCCGATACTGAAGGCAAACAGGACAGAGGTCATGTCAAGTGCAGAAAATACTTTAATGTGCTTGCAGCTACAGCTGGATGCTTCATGGCCACAATTAATTAAATTGGGAGGGCTTCTGCATTACTCTCTGAGAGACATCAGCAGCTATAAGAATGCACTACATCCAGTTGCTTGAAGCCTAGAAGGTTATGACCTGCTCAGATATGTGTTTTACCATCTGGGCTAAGGCAATGCAACATACCTGGGCGTAAACCCATCAGCCTGTAGGAAACTCCAGCTGCTTCAGGATTTATGTCAAATCCCCTCCCTAAATGAATTGGCAACTGCAGACCTAATTCTCTCATCTGTCTTTGCTTTCTCAGAATATTGAAATATTCTGAGCATGAGCTATCTAAGTAGCAACTCCTAGAACACCGGGAGAGACACTGCACCTGATGAACAAGCTTTTGGGGAGCCTACTGTGACTGATTGTGGATAGGGCTTAAGTGGCAAAGTTGTCTTTGTGGATGTAAAGCGGTTGGGTTCAGTCTATAGTCTATTAGTGATCTGACGGCATTTCTGAGAAGCTAGGAATTTTGCGGGACCACTGAGTCTAATAGGCTGTGATATGCCTAAATTTTCAGCATTTCTTTCTCTGAAATTTAATTTCTCAATTTCATTTTTATATGAACGAAAGAAATTTTTTTCATGTTCACTAAAACTGGCTAACAAGGGAATAATAACGGTAAAAGTGAGTGGTTAAGGTTACCTAAACACTGATTTAATCATGACATGGATCAGCTAGGTGAAAAGGGCTTATTGGAGCTCCCTTACCTTTCCCTTTCTTCTTTGCTTTTTTACTTTTCTAAAGCCTTGGGAGAGAAAATAAAGATGTTAGACTGAGACTAAGCCTAATAAAATGCTTGCTTTTTTTTTTGTGTGATGGAACTGCTCTGAGCATTGCTAGGCCTTGCCTCCTAATGACCCTTGGCAGATAGATTACAAAGAAAACACTAATATATTAAAGTATAAGGGATATAAATACCTTCCTTTGAAGTTTACATCAATGACCTCAGGAATGGGCAAGCAAAAGGTTTTTCTGAGCACAGCTATTTTTCTCCTCTAATCTAGTTTTTTTGATTTCTAGGTTGCATCCGCTCTATGCTAGACCAAGCATAAAGAGAAACTGTCTCTAAAATCAAGCATCCACTTTTGATACACCTTTGAATAAAAGCACCCTAACCATTGTATTCTGTTTCTCAAGCTTGTAAAAGATTCTGTGATGGGGCTTTGATCTTGAAATTTTACTTTCCCAATTTGTCTCTATACTTTCATTCTAAAATCAAATGCAGTTATGAGGCAAGTCCAAGGCTCCTTTTCATCTTGGATATAGAAAAGAGCTCAATCTGCATCTAAAAGCATGCTCAAACCATACAGTTTGTTATAGAGACAGATACTGAATTATGCAACAAGTTCCCAGTGAGCAATTACATTTTAATCACTGTAAAGATTTTTTTCTGCAAAAGACACTCCAATAGGTGATTTATTTCAAAAGATAGGAATTGTGCCCATATAGCTTAACTAGGAAATTGTTCAGCTTCCACAGACAAATTTCCTGGCAGGCAGAATGTTTGAGGGGACCAGTAACTAGTATTTAAACCACTTTTTTTTTTTTTTTTACAGTAAATCTTTAACACAGCATGACCTATAGTAGCTAAGTCTCAGTCAGCAGTTCCATTTGGTCACTCACAGCTCTCTTTCTTGGATTAGAAACTCCATGAATTATTTTTACTTTTCTTAAATGGATTGTGGTGTTTACAGTAGTTGCCTTCTGTGCTGCGAAATTGAATAACCATATAGTACTTCAAAGAATAGCTGCAAATAGAAGTATATTATAGAAGAATGTTCCACTGCAGTTAATGTTAAAATGAAGGTTTTACTATAGGTAAATAGATGTGATATTGTTCAGAATTAGTTATTTTACTTAGTTTCGTGCATAGGATATAAATTGTGTAAGCTAAGATTAAAATTCAAGAATACATTAAAGATACTTTAATGAACTACATTCATTTACTTAGGTCCTGGCTTCAGATAAATTTCAAAGTGTGCTGCCACAGTGCTACCAGGAACATTCGGTACATTGTACGTGGAACAACATAAAAGAGATGAGCGCATTAAGAGATTAGAACAACTCTTTCGTTGGTCTTTCCACTGAGAATTTGAGCATAGTTTATAACTGTTATTTGTGTTTCCCTAGTAAACAGAAATACCCACATTAAGCTGCCTGCACAGTCACTGAAACTCAAAAACTTTTTTTGGGTTTGGCTGGAAAAAAATTACAGACAGTGACAATACACATGTCAAATAAAGCAGTTCTTTGCACGGAACATATTTTTACAGGAAGTGGAAGCAATCTCGGCTGCCATTACTTAATCCATCTCTAGTATTTTTGCCAGTACAAAGGAGCAAGTTCTGAAATGGCAAATGCCAATCCACTTGGGCATTTACAGAGCAAACCCAAAAATTTCAGTTCCATTCAGGAAAACCCTCACTGTCTAGTAGGTGTTTTTCATGGAATGTAGACTTCAGCCAGGTTTCTGCAGCCTGCACCACCTCAAGGCTGCAGAGAAACTTCCATGAAGAACTTCTTAGCTGCCATAGGTTGTATAACTAGTTGCCTGAATCCATGCGTATGGCTATTTAAATAAATAAATAAATAAATAAATAACTGCTTAACAAGGATCGATGTTGTGCATTGCATAACTATGCAGTTTTCATCACAAGAGGCTTCAGAACCGACATTTTACAACCTGCAACCAATTTTTATTTAACTGTATAAAAATGTAAGTGGATGAAGAAATTTTATAACCGGGACTGCAGGATGTCTTCTGATCTTCTCTAAAAGCTCTTATTTCTAGTTTTTTTGTACGGGGGGGGAAGAAAATAAAAAAAAAGAAGAAAAGCTTTGAGTGTTGTAATGCCCAGCTGTAAACAAAAGGCAGACTAGGACATTGGGGAAATCACTAAATCACTTAGCACAGCTTGTTCTAGTTCTCTTGCATTCTGGAAGAGGTAGTTAGAAGGTGCATCATAATAGATATCATTTTAGCACTTCTTTCTACAATAATCGATCTCAGTATATAATTTTCAAGACTACTATATTAATATTCAGTAATAAATAGAATTTAATTAGACATAGATGCACAATACTTCAGGACAAGATACTTTTAGCAGTACATGTTGACCTTCGTCCTTGCAAACCAATATGCTTGGCCAGCTGTTAGCCAAAGTCTTCGCATTTTCTTGATCTTTAAAAAACCTTCAATATCTTAAAGAACTATCCAGGAATAAAGATAATTCTTTCAGTAATCTATATTATCCACACTCCAATTTTAACACGCCAATAAAATTAACTATTTTTCTTCAAAACCCAGCTGCTGACACAGTAATCTGATAATCTCATCTTTTATCTGTTTATTTATCTTTTATTTATTTTTCAAATACACTTAGAGCTCTCATTGTTATGAAAAAAGCCTAATGTATAATGCAATTGTAATATAACAGCTCAGAAATGAGATGACAGCCTACACAGAGACCTCAATTTTATTTATGCAATTTCTTGAGTATTTAAAGAAAATGCTATGATTTTTGTGTCCAATTCCCTATTTTTTGAGTGCCTGAGATTGTCAATATAAAGCTGTGATAAAGCTATGATTAAAGGTTTTCCTGATGAGACCCATGACATTTGGTATACCAAATAAAAATAGACAAAACAAACACACAAATATTAGGAGCTAGAAGTGTAAACATAGCAGGGGAATTGAAGCTAATGCACTCAGATGTTTAGCAGGTTTTGTTATGAACAGAAGTGTTGAAATTCTAAACAGTACTTTTTTCTGTTGTTTGCTCAAATTACTTCTCTCACACTTATTTATCCACTCATTTTTTACTGTTTAAAATCACAAACTCTATGATAGCTGAAAAGTATAATCCCCTTGTCTGGATTTTTTTTCTTTCATCTTCTGTAGTCAACTTCTCCATTTTACATTTTTAGAGGCTCCATTTTTGACCCTTGTATGTAGCTCACACTACCATGGAAATTTTCCTTCCTAGTCCTTGCCAGAAAAGCTATTCCTTCACTTAATGCAAATTTATCAGCATACCTAGTATACTTAGTCAGTGTTAGCTCAAGACTTTGAAGACAGAAAGGGGTATATACAGGCTTAGCGCACCGTGTTATACAGTCAGATTCCGTTTACATCATGTACCCACTTTATTTATAGAATAATTAAAAGGTGCTTGGGTCCTTGAAATAACAGAAGAGTGTTTCATTTTCCACCATCCTAATTAGGATATGTTATATTATTGTCGGTGGAATATTCTGTTTCACTGAAATGTGAGGAAACCTCAAGAGTGAAGTCAACAAAAAGCTTTGCATTAGCATAAAGCTGTGATATAGGGTTATATTGCTAACGGTACAGGTATACCAGCTTCTCATTATTCTTTCATAATATGAGACTTTTAAAAGGTCAATAATAAAGGGTAAAATGCTAGCTGTTTTATGATTAATGGAAATTTTACTGTTGGATATATAGGGGCAGGATTCCATCGCAAATGTTTTGCTGTGGGAAATGAACTGATGAAGATAATGAACAGTTAGATTTATTTATAAAATACATTTCCATTACAAATTTGCGTTAGTTAAGTAAATATGAGGGTTGGAATCAGAAAGACAACCCTAACAGGTACAACAATGAAGTTACTTTTTTGTATGAAGAGTACGAGGATGTTACCTCAGAAGCTAGAAATTTTGGTCAGCCTCTTTAGTTTTGTTTTGCTTTTACATAGATGCTTGCCTGTATCAAGAAACGAACTAAGGAAAGGGATGTCTAAATGGATTTTATTCTAAAATTAGAAGTCGAATAATTATTATTTTCACTTTAGATTATTTATTCTTTTTTTTCCTGGCAGCTTGTGAAAAAACACCGGAAAACTTATCGTTGCCATGGATTGCCTTTTTCCCCAAGTCCTGCTGTTTTTATTGTACTCCTGGCCAGTGAGCCCTTTAAAATGTTATTCACAGGCACATGACAAAAGCAACTAGGAAATCTCTCTGTCTCTTCCTCTACTTCCACTGTGATCTTGTAAATACATCTAAGACATATTTGGATAACATCAGTATTTTGATAGGAACTTTTCTGAATCCATACTTTTTCTAAACTTTTTAGCATTTCAATAGATAGCATCCCTTCACTTGCAAAGATTAGTTGGAATGAAGTGGTTATGTCACTAGACACCACAGCTTTTGATTAACACTTAAAACTCATGAAAATAATGGTATGGATTTCATTTAAAACACAAGCCTTTCCCCCCTACACAGTCAAAATTCCAAGGTACATGAAAATATCTTTGGAATCCCATAGAGAGATGTAAAACTGGTGTGGGAATAACTTGTAATAAGAGATAGAGTAACCACTAAAATTAATTTGCTTACCTTGGACGAAGCTCTTTGCTCAAGGAAAAGTGTAGGGATTATGGATTCAAAATTCAAAAACTGTATATGGGAAGGTCATGAAAATAAATATAGCCATGAAAAGTTGCTAGTCTTTTTTAAAAATTGAAAATAACTTCTTCAAGTTAATTTTCCAACTATTCCAACCCCTGAAAATAATAAAAAGAACTCTGTCAATTAATTTATTCCCCTACCTTAAAATTCCAACGCATTGTTTTCTCGTAACTGGAAAGGTTTAAAAAACTTTGTTGGAGGACTTCTGTTGGGACAGCTTTTTGTTACCCTGATGACACAGAATTGTTTTCCAATACTGTGGAGACTGTTTGAAGGATTCTGAGATGGCTCATTTCTTGCACGTTTTCCTTTTTAAATATTGCCGAGTTTGTGAGCAGTTTGGATTTCAGTGCCGCTCACTGAAATCTGTTTCTGTGCTTTCATTATGAGATTAGCAAGAAATTTACAGATTCCTAATGACGCAACTGTGCATCATTAATAATATTAAGGTAACAAATAATTTAGTTTACAGTATTGCTTGTTTTCTGATACTCTTGGAATTTTGTTTCTTTCACTTAATCAGGAAATAATCTGCTCAGGTCACCCAGAAACAAACACATTTTCTAGTGGGGTAAGGAGAATGAATATCATGTTTTCCATTCCTCTTCAAAATCACTTTTACATCCTAACGGCAGCAGAAAATGCACAATAGTACCTGGACCAAGGGCCAGGACCTGGTGCTGTCCTCTAAATAACGTATCTTAATGTCATCAGGTGACAGAATCAGACTCCTTATTTATCGTCACCCACCTGTCCTGTACTGAAATGGTGCCTGTCTGGAATAAGAAAAGGAAAGCATTTGGGCTCTGCACATGCAGTTCAACGTGCTCTCACTGACCATGAATACAAATTCTCTCAAGCTGAAAGGAGGTGGGACAGAACACAGATTTTTCTGTTTCTAGAGCGCTCACCTGAACAGATTTGTCTGAGGGTGCTTGTAACAACTGATTTAGATATTTTTAATGATGACATTTGAAAAATAAATAGTCTGAATTGCCTTCCGCAGCTCTGAATTTACTTTGTCTGTTTTCCGACCAGTCTGAACTTAAACCGGGTCTGGTTCATGCTCCCCACACATTAACAGCATGCTCTAACAGAGCGGATATTCTTTACTGAGAGGCAAGATGCATTAGCTCAGGGGCAGAATAAATGCAACCGTATGATTTCTGAGCTGGGCTGTGGTTGTTCAGCTCAAACTGCAGAGAGAGAAGCTTGTGTCCATCCTAACCCTGATGGGGTTAGCTGAGGAAAATGTGTCCAAAGTCTGCCTGTACTAGTCTTGGGCAGAATATGATATTCTAAATGTCACGTCTAGAGTTTTGGGATTAAATTCTTCCCTTCGTGAGAATTAATATAAGATATCCATGGCTTCACTTAAACTTTTAGAAATATGAGATTTGGGAAAGAATAAATGGGATTCATGTCAAATGATGTGAATAATTTCACTCAGAAATCATGACAGCTGAACTTTAAAATGGGGAAAAAATACTGAAACAGTTCAGATTTACCTGCAGTGTGAAAAACTAGGTATGTGTAACTGACATGAGGCAGAATCACACAGAGAATTATCGTTACAGAAAAATTGTCAAGACAGAAAGTGCTGTGCTAAAACCTCACATAGCAGTCCACTTTGGGTCCAGTACCATTTTCATTAACAGTTTTTTTGGGTGAAACACAGAGGAGAGCAACCTAATTCAAAGAGGAAAAAAACTGAGAGAAAATGCAAACACTTTTTGAAGTAAATGCTTTTGATGACAGAACTTTAGAAAAGTATTATCTTGGTAAGCTGGAGGAATTGCTGATGTGATTGAACCTAGATTCAATTACAATTTTGTAACATCCACTTTTCTCTTAATGGAAAAGCAAAACCAGGAAAACTTCATTGCAGAGTAACTCAGGAAGCAAGGAATGATTATAAATAATCTGATTTTTTTGTTCCTTCACTCATATTTAATAAACATTTGCTTTAATTGTGATCAAGATTTCATTTTTTGAATAGCACTTCATAGTGAAGTACTACATGGATACCACAAGAGCAAAATCAGGCTCTGAGAATATGTATGCAATACCCACCATTTCTAAAGCAAGTGCCTGCTTTACACTGTTGCTCTGTTTAAAATAAAACGTGCATGCACATGTAACAACATCGTAGATGTTGCCCAAAAGATAGATCATATTTTTTTTGTTTTCACTTTCCAAACACGAAAAATCTGCAGCAACTTTTGAGGTACTACAGTTATACTGACACCTCTAAAATTAATCTTGCTCAGTTGTGTTACAGGTAGCAAAATACTCATTATATTTTAATAAAACACCCTGCTTAACTTATAGAAAATTCATATGTGTTTTTTGAAAGCAGAAAAGAATCAAGTTTGTACACTTAGTACTGCAGTAGAGAAGGATGTATTTATAGCTAATAACATAACCCTTTATATAAACCTGCAGCAGAACCTTTGTATTACAATGTCAGTGATTACAAATTCTTAACTATGGTATTTCAAACATTCCTTTAATTTACTGTAGCAGTAAACACCTGATCAATAAAAGCTCATTAAAAACCCAAACAACAACAGCAACAACAAAAACCCAACAAAAAAGATCAGTTTAATCAGGGAAATCTGCATGTTTTAAATAGCCAGTTGAAGGTCTTGTCCATCAATGTCCATTTCAGTTCTGAGGGCACCACTGACAAGCAGCTCTGTGCTCCACTAAGAGACACTGGTGTGTGAACTGATTTGGAGGTCACCTGTCATTTTAAATACGCGATCAATACAATCACGAAACGGTCTTCAGATTCATTTACTATGTGAGAAAGGAATAGGTCACTGAGGCCCCAGTGAGTTGCCTGCTGTTTTCTGAAAGGCTTTATTTTTTATCAGTGTAAATCGGGTTCTCTTTGTGCTTTTAAAAATAATGGAATTTGCATATTTTCGCACTGAAAAATTCCCTAAAGAAAGTATATTAACACATTCATTAATAAAATATGGGTGAGACTTCCCATATTTTCACATTCATGAACTTGCTTTTACTTCTAATGTAAAAACAAGCCCTTTTACTAATTGCTAAATGGTTTGTCAATCTTACACCAGAGAAAATAGCATGAAATTAATACGAGAAGTCAATGGGAACTTAAATGGTATTTCTGATGTTATGTTTGAAACCACTAACCTCTATAGGTTGGTGTTTAAAATAAAGAAGAAAATAGCTTGCTTGACCTATTGTCAAAATCATTGCTTTCTGTTAAATGTACCTGATAAAAATAATAATTTTATTTCAGCTGAAAAAATTAATTGAAGCCCTTTGTAATAAAATATTTTTATTGCTGCCTAGTGACAGGAGGAAATAGCAGTTGGCAGTGATGAAAAGGGGCTTTCCACCCGTGACGCCTAACCATTAAGTTGATTGTTCCATGTATTTTTGTCTACAGGTGGAGATTTTAAAATTGCACGTTTTCTTGGAAAAAAAGAAATTATTTTGGGGACAATTGTTAGAAAAGAGTGGCAGCAGTGACTAAATCAGGGTGACCAGGCCTCACTGAGGGCTGGGTCTCAGCAGGGACAACAACCTTGAGCGGTGGCATCAGCAGCGCAGGTAGTCCCAGGTGAGGACCTCCCTCCCCACTGGCTCTGGGCAGTTCAGCAGGATCCAAGCACAAGGGAGCCAGAAATAAGGGGAGAAAAAAAAGGAAGGGGGAGCCCAGCCTGTATGGCTCCAAAATGCAGAGTGCTCTGGCCTGCTGGAAGAACTTGCAGTAGCTGGGCACAATGGGGGCTCCTTTCTTCTTCCTCACCTCCCCCTTTCAAATGTAAATGAACAAAAGCTCGTGTGCCCATAATCCTGGCAGATGCCAAAACACCTCACGCACAGCTAGCGGTTAGAAACAGCCTGCCTGACACCTGGAATGCAGCTGTCTCCTCTTAAATCCAACGAGATTTCTCTCCTCAGCACCTTTTTAGCAAAGACCGATCTTGTACTCATCCATCATCCCTCATCTCTTGTGGCACTTGTTCCCAGAGGTTTGACCAGCCCTGAACTCTTGCTTGCTAGACACTTTGCTGGATTGCCTGCCGCGTATCAAAGGTGGGAATTTACTGTGGCATATCGTCAGACCTTCCCCTCGTTCTGTGGAGACAGCAGTTTAACTCCGTGGAAGAAACGATGGCGCACACAACATGTCTGGCACCAGTGCTGACTTTCCTGGCCTCTGTCCCTGAGACCATAGGTCTTCAGTCCCAGTGACAAGCGCTGTAGCAGCTCATGTGTCCCCATCAGTGGCTTCATCCTGATGTTTTCCAAGGGTTTTTGCTCAGCCTGCCCTGAGATGCAGCGCCTATAGAGGGGCTGGGGGAGCCACTCCTTTTCAGTGAGGCCACCTCAGCTGGTGAAGATGTGCATGTGTGGGAGGTTACTGACCCAAAGCCTAAGGGCTACTGACTTTGACTCAGGACTGCTTTTACACTTCCTTCCAAGCCACTTCATGGTGTCTGGGGTGCATTGGAGGGATGTAACGTTTTAGGACTAGCACTTTTGTTCTGATTTCTTTAGCTTTTTCAGATAGATCTTTTTGTTTCTCTTTTCTGCATTATAGTAGCATGTGCTAGCTGGCTCAGGGGTGTGGACTGGCTTCAGATGTACGTGTACTAGGAAGGATAGCTGGGCATTCTTGTAACCCGATGGGTGCTCTTCATATCTTTGCTGTTTGTGTAAGCCAGAACTTCTCTACTATGTAACATTAATGAACATTTGTCCTAAATATGATCAGAGACTAAGTCTTCTAGCTGGTATTGGAGCAGCACTTCTTCTTCATTGTTCTACACAGTGATCTTGAATCTGTACACATCTTTTGATCACCTATGAAGTTTCATCCCCCTCCTAGGCTTCCAGGTACACTTTGGTAATTTTTAATAGGCGAAGTAGTGTTTCTTCTTACATTTCTCAGATAATTTCTACAAAGATGTTGATAGGTACAATGGGACACTTCTCCTGGCCTATGCTTAACTCTTCTTTCATGCAGGCTACAGTCCTTTTAATGATTTCCGTTGCGATTCAAATAAAATAAAAACAAATTCCAAAGAAAAAATAAACCTTCCTATTTATTGATTATTGTATTTTTATTTTAAAAACTTTCCTAAGTCACTTGTCCATACATTCCTGCAAGTATTTCCATTAGGAAATACCCCAGTACTCCAGCTTCAGTACTTGGGACAGGACAGAAACTGTTGCCCATGGGGTACCTTTGCCTTGCTACACGAACTCCTTCAGAACCACAGACCAAGAAAGATGAGGTAGACTCATGGCCAGGGACTAAAACTGTGCAGCGTTGAACAAAAAGAACAACTTGATTCAAGGTGTTGTATAGTATTTTTATTTCTTCTTGTATATCCATGTCAGTAAACATGTGAGACTCAATGGCAGCCCACACAGCTGACTCACTGGTCTCATTTAATACTGAGACATATTGCAAGCAGGTGTTGGTGTTCAAAACTTTTGTCCAGATTCAGCAATACATGGTTTGGTTAGACTGTTTAATGGCAGCTGCACTTCAAAAATCACATCGAAAAATCTTGTTTGTGTGTGTAAGTTTTGTTGCCTTTTACTTTCACATAAATTAACCTACTATTTTAGTAGGAAGAAATGAAAATCAATCTAGTGGGTTTTTTTAAAGTTTCTTCTGAAACTACTGATAGTACTAATCTGGCTGCACAAGAAGGAAAAGGAATAAAATGTGTAAACTGGCAGTTCAAGTGAGAGTTTTTGATTCTCAGACCATTGGCAAGAATATATTGCTTTATGCTTGTAGATCCCTCCAGATTGTGTAGTTCTTTTTCCTTTTTTTACTAGATAGGCAAAGCTGAAAGCTATATTCATTTTTCTGAACAGATGGATTTCTTCCAGGTTCAACAGGAAACTTTCTTATCTTGGAAAGCCTTTATCAATTTCAAGAGCTGTTCATATTGCTAAAGTAGGAATCTTTCTTCAAGTGACTAAAATGGCAATATTCTGTTTGTTATTAAGGAAATGAATGTGATTTATATTGACATTTTTGTACTTGCTACATTTCTATGTTGCAAAAGTACAAACATTTTAACTGACAAAATAACTGTAGCTATTTGGTTTTTTTCTGTATAAAATATAAATCTATAGACACATTTTCACCACAGAAGCCTTCTCTTCTCAGCCGGTGATTTTTCCAGGTAAAAAAGCAGGACAAATAAGAGTAAGTGTTTCCTAAGGAGGGGCAATTGCACCAGGAGCAGTATATCAATACCTCCACCTCAGACCTAGCTGTTTAAATGTATTTGAGCTAGACAGAATCCTTAGTAAAGCTGTGCAACAACCAAAATAGCTGTTCAGGCAGGCAGAAGTGAGGGACAGGAAAGGGAGCTAAAAAACTCTGAATGTCATAGAATCATAGAACCATAGGGTTGGAAGGGACCTCTGGAGATCATCTAGTCCAGCCCCCCTGCCAGAGCAGGGTCACCTTAGAGCACGTTGCACAGGAACGCGTCCAGGTGGGTTTTGAATGTCTCCAGAGTTGGAGACTCCACCACCTCTCTGGGCAGCCTGTTCCAGTGCTCTGCCACCCTCAGGGTAAAGAAGTTCCTCCTCATGTTTAGGTGGAACTTCCTATGCTCAAGTTTGTGCCCGTTACCTCTTGTCCTGTGGCCGGGCACCACTGAAAAGATCCTGGCCCCATCCTTCTGACACCCACCCTTTAAGTATTTATAAGTGTTGATAAGATCCCCCCTCAGCCGTCTTTTCTCCACGCTGAAGAGACCCAAATCCCTCAGCCTATCTTCATAAGAGACGTGTTCCAGTCCCCTAATCAACATTGTAGCTCTCTGCTGCACCCTTTCCAGCGGTTCCCTGTCCCTCTTGAACCTGGGAGCCCAGAACTGGACACAGTACTCCAGGTGTGGCCTCATCAAGGCAGAGTAGAGGGGGAGGATGACTTCCCTTGACCTGCTGGCCACACTCTTCCTGAGGCACCCCAGGATGCCATTGGTCTTCTTAGCCACAAGGGCACATTGCTGGCTCATGGTCATCCTGTTGTCCACCAGGAGTCCCAGGTCTCTTTCCACAGAGCTGCTCTCCAGCAGGTCAGCCCCCAACCTGTACTGGTGCATGGGGTTGTTCCTCCGCAGGTGCAGCACCCTACACTTGCCCTTGTTGAATTTCATAAGGTTCCTCTCTGCCCAGATCTCCAACCTGTCCAGGTCTCTCTGTATGGCGGCACAGCCTTCCGGTGTATCAGCCGCCCCGCCAGCTTTGTGTCATCGGCAAACTTGCTGAGGGTGCACTCTATCCCCTCATCCAGGTCATTGATGAATATATTGAAGAGAACTGGACCCAGTACTGACCCCTGAGGAACACCACTCATCACTGGTCTCCAACTAGACTCTGTGTCCCTAATCACGACCCTCTGAGCTCTATCTTTCAACCAGTTATCTATCCACCTTACTGTCCATTCATCTAGCCCACTCTTCCTAAGCTTCCCTATGAGGATGCTGTGGGAGACCGTGTCAAACGCCTTGCTTAAGTCAAGATAGACCATATCTACCGCCCTCCCCTCATCTATCCATCCAGTCATGCCATCGTAGAAGGCTATCAGATTAGTCAGACATGATTTCCCCTTGGTGAATCCGTGCTGAGTACTTCTGATAGCTTTCTTTTCCTCCACGTGCCTTGAGATGACGCCCAGAACAAGCTGTTCCATCATCTTTCCAGGGATGGAGGTGAGGCTGACCGGCCTGTAGTTCCCCGGCTCCTCCTTCTTGCCTTTTTTGAAGACTGGAGTGACATTGGCTTTCCTCCAGTCCCCAGGCGCCTCGCCTGTTCTCCAGGACTTTTCAAAGATGATGGAGAGTGGCCCAGCAATGTCTTCTGCCAGCTCCCTCAGCACTCTCGGGTGCATCCCATCGGGGTCCATGGACTTGTGAATATCTAAATGATCTAATTGATCCCTCACTCAATCCTCCTCAACCCAAGGGAAGTCTTCTTCTTTCCCTGTTACTTTACTCAATGCCTGGGACTCCTGAGGGCTGGGCCGAGCAGAAAAGACCGAAGCAAAGAAGGCATTCAGTAACTCTGCCTTCTCCGCATCCTCCATCACCATGACTCCTGTCTCATTCAACAGTGGGACCACAACTTCTCTGGTCTTCCTTTTGCTTCCAATATACTTGTAGAAGCTCTTTTTGTTGTGCTTGACATCCCTAGCCAGGTCTAATTCCAAGGCGGCCTTGGTTTTCCTTGTTTCATCCCTGCACACTCTGGTGGCATTCTTGTAATCCTCCCAAGGGGTCAGTCCCTTCTTCCACTTATTATAAACTTCCTTCTTCCACTTGAGCTTTTTCTGAAGCTCCCTGCTCAACCATGCAGGTCTCCTGCGTCCCTTGGCCGATTTCTTTCTCTTAGGGATGCACCGATCCTGAGCTTGGAGGAAGTGGTCTTTGAATATCAACCAGCTTTCTTGAGCCTCTTTGCCTTCCAGAGCCCTAGCCCACAGGATCTCTCCAAACAGTTTCTTGAAGAAATTGCTGTGGATTTCCCTGCAGTGGTGGTTCTTGTGACTCTTACCCACAATATTAACATTCTAAAATATTTGTGAAGACCCACTTCTGTAACGCTCTCACACCCATCTCTACCTCATTTTTTCTCCTTTTCCCAGCATCCAAAATACACTGACAAATTACAGAGTTAATAGCGCTTTCTGGATAGCTGATGAGCCTTCCTTAAAACACTTGCAAATCTATTCATTAATTCCTTACCCATGATTCATGGAAGTAAACTCCTGCTCAAAATCTGAATACTTTATTCATAAATAAAATGATACGAGATGGAGAAAAAATAATTTGTTTTGGTTTATTAAAACTCCAGGTGGCACAGTGTAGCCGTCTACAAATACATTTCATAAGTTTGTCACACAGCATAATGTGTGCTGTACGCATGAGAGAAAGATTGTTATTCTAAAAACAGCGTGTGTTAAATCAACATGGATTTTCTGGTGGGAAGCACGGGGTTTTTATTATTGTTATGGAAACCTGGAGCCTCTTCATCCAGCCATAGGCCTAGCTAGACTCACCCTTGCTTCGGCTGCACCTAGACTACACCAGGTTCATAACTTAGTTAAGTGCCATAGTGTCTCACATCCCATATAGCACTTTATTGGAAGAGGGTTGTTGCACCCAAACTGCTATCGGGAGCAGCTAACTTGAGCTTTCCCTGTGTCTAGCCATTCCTGAAGGACAGGTCATTTAATGGACCAAAACTATGCCAGGGAAACGACCAATAATTAGCAGAAGATCTATCAATAATTTCTAATTTGCCAGCAATTAAAGATTTACCAGTAAATAATGATGACTATGGAAAGTCCCACTTCCATATGCAAGCCCATGCACTGGTTCTGCTCTCTGCACTGGTGCACTTTGCACCCACTGAGAAGGTGGGGCTGCAGGTCTGTAGGAGCATGCTGGCTGCTCTGAAACGACCAGGAACTACAGCAAGCTCCAACACAACTGGCAGGCCATAGAATGATAGAATAGAATCATAGAACCATTTTGATTGGAAGAGACCTTTAAGATCATCAAGTCCAACTGTTAACCTAACACTGCCAAGTTACCACTAAACCATGTCCCTGAGTGTCACATCTACATGCCTTTTAAATACCTAGAGCGATGGCAACTCACCCACTTCCCTGGACAGCCTGTTCCAATTCTTGATAAACCTTTCAGTGAAGAAATTTTTCTTCATATCCAACCTTAACCTCCCCTGGTGCAACTTAAGGCCATTTCCTCTTGTTCTATCACCTGTTACCTGGGAGAAGAGACCAACCCCCACCTCTCTATAACCTCCTTTCAGGTAGCTGTAGAGAGCAATAAGGTGTCCCCTCAGCCTCCTTTTCTCCAGGCTAAACAACCCCAGCTCCCTCAGCTGCTCCTCATAAGACTTGTGCTCCAGACCCCTCACCAGCTTCGTTGCCCTCTTGTGAGCCCCCAGCACCTCCACTGCTGAGCTGATGCAGCTTGCCAGGGGCTGGTAGGTCAGGTGCTCCCTGGGGAATCCTGAGAGCCCTGTTTGCCCATGCCCTTAAGAGATAAAAGCGATGCTCAATTGGTGATGTTACACCAGTGCCTGTTGTTTTTTGCTGCCTAAATAGCATACAACAGGGAGGATCTGAACAACTTCTTTGGCACAATAATATTTTCTAATAATAGCATTGTTTTAGCTGTGATAATATAAACACAACTGCAAGAAAGGCTGTAGGGGGAATATTATTATTCCAGCTGCTACATTTAAAAAAGAGTAGCTGGAACGCAGAAGCTGCCCTCATTCAGTGGCTTCTAATTATTTCACAGAATCCTAGTGATTCTGGACATGCAAATAATGTCACTTGTCCATTATGTTAATTTCATGTTATTATAACTAATGCACAAGGGAAAATGCTCAATTTTTTTTTGCACTGAAAAAGAGTCTTTTAAATCATATTCTCTGGTTTGAATATCCTCCTGAAACACCCTCCTTCCCAAAATAAACAAAGCAGATAACACCTGTCTTGAAGTAAAACCAATATGAGTAATCCCAGATTAAAATGCTTCATTGTTTGTTTTGAAACAGGCTGAAGGGGCTGGTAACCAAAAGCAATACTGAAAATGGAAAAAGATCTTGCACTTACCAAATAAAATATCTTTTTCAGGTCCTTTCAGTGTTGTTTTTTTTTTTTATTTTTTTCCCCACACTGTTTTAATACTGTGCTCACTTTAACTCTGCTCTTGACCCATTGTGTCTTCTTAAACCATGTTGTGCTTTGCAGCTCGTGTGTGACATTCAGCACTATGTGAACATTTCCCTATGTCCCAAATTAATTTCCACTTTAAACATATTTCATGAACATTAATGTTATTTTACAAAACTACTTCAATGTTTTGTCTTTGATTTTCCAGGCAAGTTTTCTTTCTCTTGCAGTTTTTTTTCTCTGCTGCTTTTAAGCTCTAATGAAGTATCTCCCTGGCATTTTTTTTTTTTTTTTTTTAATTTGAGAATTAATAGATTGGCTAAAGGATCAGAAGTACTCATTTTATACATTTTCTAAAAAAGCTTACTCCTTTGTGGTGCTGACTTACTAATTAATCTGGGATTGTTCTCCACTTTTTTTGGAACCTCATTTGAGGTATACTAAGAAACAAACAATATTACTACAAGTAAAATGGGTCAACAAACCATTGCAAATTCCTCCATTTGAGCTTTATCTGTTGTGAGTTGAATAATTCTTGTGATCTGCTGAGTAACTTCATTTTCCACGGCATCCAAAAGGAACTGAAGGTGCTCCACATTATGCTGGGCCCATCATTTCTTTGTGAGTCTCTGCCACTCTCATTGAACTGCATTAATGACATTCTGGCTGGGGATTTGAACTTACATTTGCCAACTATTTTCTACTAACAACATATATCTAGGCTACTTTTAACTTGTTAAGCATCTATTTAGAAAAGAAAGGAAGAACTAAGTTCCTAAGTCTAGCAGCCTAAGATGATTCATGTACTTCCTGAACATAAATCAATGCTGCGGATAAGAGAGGGCGGGCTTCAATGCACACTGGCAGCCAGACAATGAAACAAAGCAGATGTCCAATGACACTTTGCATTTAGCCTGACAGTTTGTGGTAGCTATCTTGCTTTTAGCAAAATAAAATTCATAAATGGAATTTAAAAAAGGAAATGAACAAAACATATGCATTTATTCATAGGTTTGTGTAGATTATATAAAATAAATCTTTCTGTGGATATGAGCCAGGGAACTCATTTTCCTTTTCTATTTGTCCAGCCTCATTGTTTCGAAAAACAATGGCATTACACATTATTAAATACATTTCAGACACTTATGTGTCTGAGTGTATTCACACATGATCAAAATATAGTAATATGGTGAGATTGCTTCAGGAAATATACATTCAGGTAAATTCTTCCAGCAGTGTTCAAGAAGATACAATTTCATCAAAATCTCTACTACCAATATTGTATAAACTATTGTGACTTTCATATCTGGCATTAATGTACCTGAAAATGTTATACTTCAGATTGAATCAGCTTCCGCTAAAAGACATTTGCAGTGCAAAAATATAACATAAATCCATCACAGATGCTTATTTTTCTCCTATTACATAACAATATAAAAATCCCATGGGTTTTATTTGCAGTTTTTTTAATTTTTAATGCTAAGAAAAATAGGGATACAAATACTAATACTAATGCAAGTAAAGTAGGAACAAGTAACACGTATGTGAATATACTATTATGCATGTTAATTGCATTCTTATTATTCATGTACTGACACATTATCCAGACAGATTATAGAAATCTCCTTGAAATGGCTCAAACAAGATGTGATATACTTCCAGTACTTTTTTGGCATATGGAGTAACATCTGCAAAGAAAATCCCTGACAACCAAATAAGCATAGTCCTCCCTTATAGGTATAGCTTAGGTCTGGGAACATAAAGGTCTTTCCTCATCATGTTAAGATAAATTAGAAGAAAACCCAATCGAGCAGTTACTAGTGCATTCATACCACTTCACTATAGGGATTTCACTTAGGCATGAGTGCATTTTGTTTCTCCATTGCCTATTTAAGAACCTAATGTGACTGCAATCCTAAAATTTTTTTTATGACATCCTAATTTGCTCTGGTGAGGCCTTTACTGCCTCCCATTAACTATAAACGGAGCTGTGGGTAACTACATTCCTGCCTTAGCCATCTATGTTAGGTGCCACAAGCAGGTGGAATGAATCAGATCAAAATAGTCAAGAACATGGAACAGGTAGCATGTGCTGAGATTTCTGAGAATATGACATATATAAAGCACTTAAGCATCACTTTTTGGGAGCATCAAAAACAGGCAAGCAGATTAGTCCATGGGGTCATACAAAGTTTTGGGAAGTGCCAGAGAACAAGGCAGAGACTGGAGCAGTAGGATGAGAGTGTGACAGGAGTGAATTGGTCCAGTGAATACTGGCAGTGCCAGAGCAAGTATTAAAAAGGTAGAATTGACGTCAATACGTGAGCAAGAAAAGCAAATAACAAAATGCTGCAGAACGTGTCTGAGCACCCAAGGAAGTGTTTAGTATGATTATTTTTAGTTAATTTTGAAGTGGGCAGAAGTTACAAACTCTGAGAGGACACACAGCCCGCATTGATAGAAGCCCATGAGCAGTGCAGTAGCACAATATGCAACAGAGGACTCCTTCACAACTGCAGTCAGGAAGGAGCTGGCGGGAACTTTCAGAGAAGATGCCAGCAGTGACTGGCAAGCGATTGCACGGTCTAACCTTTTAGTGCTGTCCTCAGTGGTCAGTCGATGTAAATATCAAAGGCAGATCTTCAAGTCCCATGTTAAGGAAATAATACCTAGGACTGAGCTTCCTACACAAGTGGTATGTTTACAGAAATGGTATTTTATCATTACAATTTGAAGACTATATCGTGTAAATCAATTAGGCAAACAGAACTGCTTGCAATATAACATATCTACTTCAACATCACATTTTCTTTGTGAATTACCAGCTCCGGGATACAATGTATAATTAAGAATGCTATGGCTGGATTCACTTTGAGACTGGGAAGAGTTAACTCCTTCTGTTGACTTCAGGCATGATTTCTCGGTTCATTTTCCTAGTATTGATTGGGTTGGTATTTGTTTTTTGTACTTTCAGAAATTTTGCTGTTTGCATTAAAGCAAGCAATATTTTCTCCCTCCCTGCATCGCCTACCCTCCCCCACCCCCACTCACAGCAAGAGGCTAATTAAGAAAGCACTGTTTACAGGGAACATAGGTATAAATCTGCCTTTAGGGTAGTATCCTCAGGAAAACAAATAGAATACATAAAAGTGTTCTACCATCAAATAAATGAGTCACCACTAAAAATAAGCTGTTTAACATTTTTTTTAGAAGTTCTGAGTACACTCTTTCCTGCTGCCAACCTCTATTTCAAATATGAACATTGGAAACAGAAATGTTTTGCAAGCATTGACTTTCCCCTAATCACGTTCATTTAACTGATATTGAGACATATGTGCTGCCATTAGCAGGAATTGTGCCCCAAAGCTGCCCTTTTTGCTTTTGCCAGAAGCTTCAGGTGTCAGATGTTTTAACACTGTGCACTGCCTAAAGAGTTGATCTCAGTTTCCCATTGGCGTGGTCCTTTGCTTTTGCTGCTGCTGCCAAGGGCAATACGTGAGCATCTTGATGGGTGTCTTGGAGGACTGGAAGGACCAGGGCCCAGGCTGAGCTTAAAGGAGTCCCTTGGCTATGGACTGTTATTGTGGTTGGACTTGATGATCTTAAAGGTCTTTTCCAACCAAAATGATTCTATGATTCTGTGACAGAGGTCTCAAGGAGGGCTTGGTGCCCTCAGGGACCCTTGGTGTCCTCTTTCCCTACCATGAACATCCTCAGTCTTCACTGCAGCTTTCCATCCTGGCCAAACGCTTCTCAAAAACTGCCTGTTTCCTTTCATCCACCCTTTGTCATTTTTCACTCCCTTCAACTTTATGCCTGGTCTGCCACCACAGATTTGTACTTTGTTTCCAAGAAGTGGAGAAAAAAGCTTGTTTTTCCTTCATGTTGAGGAAAGCAAAACTCAACTTTGCCTCATGGTGCTGAAAGCAACTTTGTGCTGGCTTTGAAATTAAAAGTAATTGATCTGAATCTTGAGTAATCACTTAGAGGTTTAGTTTAAAATAAACAGTTTTAAGCAGACAAGACACAAGAGTAGAAGATAAAAGGTTAGAAGAAAGGATAATTCATCCTGATTGAGCAAAACATCTATAATTTTTAAATAACTTGAGTAGACAGGTTAAAGCTCTTTCTTGGCTGTTTCAGATGCTATTTGACTGTTAAATAAAAAATACAAGTTTCAGGGATATCAAATTTTCCAAAGAATGATTTGTTATTTAAAAAGATATAAGCAAACTTTCCTGAAACATCAGGGTAAAACTCTTCACATTCTGAACAATTTCCTGGAGCAAAAATACTACGTCACTGAAGGAAAATCTCAGCTTCCAAAATATATCTGTGGTCTCACTTTTACAATATCCAGGTTTAATGGTCCTAGATTAAATTAATGATTTCATACAATCTGACCTAACAGTTCTTTCAAAGGTTCTGCTAGTGTAGAAAGGATATCCTGGGACTGAAATCCAAAGAAATCAATAAAGAAATGACAAATAATTTTAAGGGGGCAAACACTTCCTCTTAGGAGTCAGTCTTTTTGGAAGGTTTTGTGACTTATTTTGTGGGAACAAGTATTGATTCCTTAGACAGTGCTAACACACAGAGTTCTCTGTTATCTCAAAAATGCTCTATGATTTTAAGAGACACATGAAAAAAACCTCAAAATTCTAGTACAGTAGGAAAACCAGCAGTACAATAACAATGCTGGCTTAGGTGTCAGTAAATATAGACTGATTCAGCTAAACTGAGTTAGCAGCAGCTGTGAACTTTTCTGGAATTATTCTGTGCCTACACTTGCATAATTGGGAGCAGGAATCAAACCTCAGTTGTGCAGCATCCTGAGTATTAGCAACACTTGAGACTACCCACCTGGCATCTTTCTGACGCATCTGCCCACAAGGATGTTACATCTGTTTTTTAAATGGAACTAGGGGTGAGACTTACACTATATCTATTGTTCTGTCCTTCCCACCTTTCCATGAGTGAGGAAGCTTTGGTGTTAAGACAGTTTATCCTGTCATCTTATTGCCAATAATCCAATGTCCTTGCACTTCAAAGGTTTACTTTGCTCAGTAACCTTCTTCAGTGTTGAGGTATATATGGCAATCTAACAGGTTTTTTTTCTTATAAAAAATCTTTTTTTTTCTTATAAAAAGTTTTTTATTACTAGATATGTTTTTTTTTCCTATTCAATTACAACATCCATTAGCTTTTTCAGTCTTTCCTCATTAACCGTCACCTGCAAACTCTTCACTTTACTGTTCTTCCTTAGGTCTTTATCAGATATTGTTTCAAAACTGTTTCTTTCCTGTGAGCTTAAAATGATATGGGTGAATATAGGATAGCAGCAGCAAGGAAACTATGATATAGTTGCCATAACAGAAACGTGGTGGGAAGACACACACAAGTGGAGTGTTGTGATCGATGGCTACCAGCTTTTCAGAAGGGATAGGCAAGGAAGGAGAGGTGGTGGGGTGGCCCTCCATGTTAGGGGCAATTTTGAATGTTTAGAACTTAACAGTGTGAATGACAGCGTTGAGTGTGTATGGATAAGAATTAAGGGGAAGGCCAACAAGGCAGACATCATGATGGGAGTTTGTTATAGACCCCCTAATCAGGATGTAGAAACTGATGAAATATTCTATAAGCAGCTGGCAGAGGTCTCACAATCATTTGCCCTTGTTCTCGTGGGGGACTTCAACTTCCCAGATGTCTGCTGGAAATACTACGCAGCAGAGAGGGAACAGTCCCAGAGGTTCCTGGAGTGTGTGGAAGACAACTTCCTAACACAGCTGGTGAAGGAACCAACTAGGGGAAGTGCCCTACTGGACCTACTGTTTGTTAACAGAGAAGGTATTGTGGGGGATGTAAAGGTTGGAGGTCGTCTTGGGCACAGTGATCATGAAATGGTAGAATTCTCAATTCTTGGTGAAGCAAGGAGGGGAGTCAGCAGAACTGCCACCTTGGACTTCCGAAGGGCAGACTTTAGCCAGTTTAGGAACATGGTTGAGAGTGTCCCATGGGAGACAGTTTTGAAGGACAAAGGCGTCCAGGAAGGCTGGTCTTGCTTCAAACAGGTACTCTTAGAAGCACAGGAGAAGGCCATCCCCATGGCTCGAAAAATGAGCCAACAGGGAAGAAGACCAGCCTGGCTAAATAGAGATCTTTGGCTGGACCTCAGGAAAAAAAGGAAAGCTTCCATTCTCTGGAAAAGGGGGTTGACAACTTATGAGGATTATCAAGATATAACGAAGCTATGTAGGGGGAAAATTAGAAGGGCCAAAGCTCAGTCAGAACTCAGCTTGGCCACTGCAGTTAAAGACAATAAGAAGAGATTCTTTCAGTATATCAATAGAAAAAGGAAGACTAGGGAAAATGGAGGCCCACTGATGAATGAGATGGGTGCCCTAGTGGTGGAAGACACAGAGAAGGCAGAGTTACTGAATGCCTTCTTTTCTTCGGTCTTCACTGCTAAAGCTGTCCCTCACGAATCCTATACCCTGGAGGCAAGGGGGAAGGTCTGGAGAGAGGAAGATTTTCCCTCAGTTGAGGAGGACTGGGTCAGAGACCACTTGACCAAGCTGGACATTCATAAGTCCATGGGCCCTGACAGGATGCATCCACGAGTGCTGAGAGAGCTGGCAGATGTTATTGCTAGACCACTCTCCATCGTCTTTGAAAGGTCATGGGGAACAGGAGAGGTGCCTGAGGACTGGAGGAAGGCCGACATCACTCCAATCTTCAAAAAAGGCAAGAAGGAGGACCCAGGGAACTACAGACCGGCTAGTCTCACCTCTGTCCCTGGGAAGGTAATGGAGTGACTCATTCTGGATGTCATCTCCAAACACGCTGAGGAACAGGAAGCTATTGGAAGTGGTCAACACGGATTTACCAAGGGTAAATCATGCTTGACCAATTTGATGGCCTTCTATGATGTTCTAACTGGTTGGCTGGATGAGGGGAGAGCCACAGATGTCATCTACCTTGACATTAGCAAGGCTTTTGACACTGTCTCCCATAACATCCTCATTAGGAAGCTGAGGAAGTGTGGGCTAGATGAGGTGACAGTGAGGTGGATTGAGAGCTGGCTGTGTGACAGAACTCAGAGGGTTGTGATCAGTGGCACAGAGTCTAGTTGGAGGCCTGTAACCGGTGGTGTCCCCCAGGGGTCAATACTCAGTCCAATTTTGTTCAATATATTCATTAATGACCTGGATGAGGGGACAGAGTGTATCCTCAGCAAGTTCGCTGATGATACCAAACTGGGAGGGGTGGCTGACACTCCAGAGGGCCACACTGCCATCCAGCGTGATCTGGACAGGTTGGAGAGCTGGGCAGAGAAGAACCTAATGAGGTTCAACAAAATCAAGTGCAAGGTCCTGCACCTGGGGAGGAAGAATGCTAAGCACCAGTATAGGTTAGGGGTGGACCTGCTGGGAAGTAGTTCTGAGGAGAAGGATCTGGGGGTCTTGGTAGACAGTAAATTATCCATGAGCCAGCAATGTGCCCTTGTCGCCAAGAAGGCCAATGGAATCCTGGGCTGCATAGGAAAGAGTGTGGCCAGTAGGTTGAGGGAGGTCATTCTCCCCCTCTACTTGGCGCTGGTGAGGCCACAACTGGAATACTGTGCCCAGTTTTGGGCTCCCCAATTCAAGAGAGACAGGGAACTGCTGGAGAGAGTCCAGTGAAGGGCAACTAAGATGACTGAGGGACTGGAGCATCTCCCTTATGAGGAAAGGCTGAAAGAGCTGGGACTCTTTAGCCTGGAGAAGAGAAGGTTGAGGGGAGACCTTATTATGGCATATAAGTATCTACAGGGTGGGTTGAAGGAGGATGGAGCCAGACTCTTTTCAATGGTTCCCAATGACAGGACGAGGGGCAATGGGCACAAATTGGAACATAGGAAGTTCTGTTCAAATACACGGAAAAACTCCTTTACGGTGAGGGTGACAGAGCACTGGAACAGGCTGCCCAGGGAGGTTGTGGAGTCTCCTTCTCTGGAGATTTTCAAGACCCACCTGGATGCAGTCCTGAGTAATGTGCTCTAGGCAATCCTGCTTTAGCAGGGGAGTTGGACTAGATGATCTCTAGAGTTCCCTTCCAAGTCTGAAGATTCTGTGATTCTGTAACTCCACTGGTAGACAGCTTCTGGAGGGATAACAGGATGCTGCTGTATTTCTGTATTTGCATCTGTGTTTTATGTGCGTACCATATTAAGCATGTCTTTAAACAGAAATAAGTAACAATTCAGATTTTGCAAGTGATTCTCTTAAAAAGGGGTAAGTTCATACTGTCTAAAACAACTTCAATTGGATAATTAAAGTATTAAACAGTTAGGGTGAGATCCACAAAGAAAAGCTGGATCTGTGACATTGGTAAGAGCTTCACCTCACCTGCCTTCAGTCTTCTAACATTAGTAACCTCAGTCTACACTGATAAGCCATTGATTACAGAAGAAATTGAGGTGGAGCTACAGGGTGATTCATACCACCTACCTGATGTGTCATCTGGGGATGCTTCCTTATTTAGTTGTCTGTCCTGGGTTATGCTCATGGCTCATACTTAAATGTGTAAATTTTATCCAGCTGAAAGTGAGCTGGGGACTGTTATAAATATCAGGCCTTTTAGCATCTGGCTGCTCTTGGGCCCATTTTAGGCACCAGGGTTCCTAATGAAAGGAATGGGAGAAATTATGCCTTTTCTAGTAGACTTGCAGCACCTAGGTTGCTGCAAGGTGAACTGCAAATGACAGTAGCAAGAACAACGAGGAGAGGGATGTATTTCCTAATACAGGCACCAGAACTTGAGTCACGTCTGTGTTTACTTCCAAAAGCTTTCACCCTTTCAGCTGGTTTGGGTCTTCTGTTTAAAAGATGGACAATGGCAAGGTTCTAAAAGCATTAGTAGCAGTCCTTTTATATACTAACCAGGATGGATGAGCACTGAATGGGAGTCCAGGAGACCAATACTTCTTCTACCTTTGGGAGTCAAAAAGGCACACCCACAAAGTTTTTTAGTACTTGTCTGCTGAAGATATATAAGAATGCACAGAAGGAAGCGGGTCAGAGGAGCAGATGGAGAGATGAAGGATTAGCAGTAAGGACAATAAGCTACTGTAGGAACACTTCTGTTCTCCCATTGTAATACTAGCATTTTTATTCAATGGGTACTGGAAACAGAGTCTGGGTTATATGATCTTTTTCCCACATGTAACTGACATGGGAAGCGAGGAAAATACTGTGGGCAGTTGGGCTAGATGATCTTTGTAGGTCAATTCCAAATGAAAGAGGCTATTCTATTCTATTCTATTCTATTCTATTCTATTCTATTCTATTCTATTCCATTCCATTCCATTCCATTCCATTCCATTCTATAAATGCTTATTTCTTCTTACATTCTTGGATCATGTCTATGACATCATGTTTATAGAATGATAGAATCAAATGGTTTGGGATGAAAGGAACCTATGAAGATCATCTAGTCCAATGGGCAGGGACATTTTTCACCAGATCAAGTTGCTTAAAGACTGACCTTGAAAGTTTCCAGGGATGGGGCATCCACAACTTCCCTGGGCAACCTGTTCCAGCCTCTCACTGTAAAAAATGTCATCCTTATGTCTAATTTAAATCTACACTCTTTCAGTTTAAAACCATTTCCTCTTGTCCTGTCACTACAGGTTGTGGTAAAAAGTCTCTCTCCGTCTTTCTTATAAGCCCTCTTGAAGTATTGAAAGGCTGAAATAGGGTCTCCCCAGAGCCTTCTCTTCTTCAGGCTGAACAACCCCAACTGTCTCAGCCTTTCTCATAGGAGAGGTGTTCTAGCCCGATGGCCATTTTCATGGCCCTCCTCCAGACTCATTCTAAAAGGTCTTTCTTGTACTTGGAATCCCAGGACTGGGTGCAGTAAGCATTTAATCTCAAATCAGACCTTACTTTTGGGTCAGTTGCACTGTCTATACCTGGTGTGATTCAGTTATCTCTTTTGGTAAGGATAATGAGATATGGGATGGACTGTCTAGTGCTCTGTCATTAAATGTTGTCAGGACACAACTATATTGCACCAGTTGTGTCTGAAAATACAAGCCAGAATTTAAAAATAGTTACAAAAAATATTCTGGTGCTATATGGTGCCACAGCTTTTGTGGTTTTCTGCTATGGAACTTGCTTTCCCTGTCCTGTGGGGTAGGAAGACAGTAGAGAGCCCTCAGAGCTGCATCTTGCCCATGAACTTTAGAGGTGAATGAGGCTTCCATGGAAGGAATGCAGAGAAGCACCTGACCACTGGATCTGGTTTCAGATCTTGACACAGATTTCAGAGGTTTTCCAGTTAATGATGTGTCAGAAACAGAGCAAGGACTGGGATGGGAGGAGAATAAGGGGATAAGGGTCTTCATTGCGGTCCCCCAAACAACTAGGGAAAATTCACTGGTGTGCTTTTTTATGTCCTCACCTTTTCAAAGGTTTGCAGAAAAATTTAAATGGTTCTGATTATTTCCAAGTTACATTATCAAATGCTAACAGCTGTTGCAGCCAATCAGTAAAGTCCTAACAAAGATGAAATTTTTTTGTTAATAAGGAAACTGAACAAAGTAGATCTATATCCCTAGTTCATCTTTTTTTTTCTTTTTTTTTTTTTAACTTTACATCATGAACAGGCTTTTAATAGGCCCTTTGTTTATTGAGGATATCACTGTCTCTACCTGTGAGAAGATTTAAGAAAGCCCCACATCATTAACTGAATTCCTATATGTGTCAGCACCCTGTGATGTGTGAATGCTGAACTGCAAAATGTATCCCATGAGCACCAGAAAATTACATTCTTTCAGGTACTTTTGCCCTTGTTACCCACCTTGTTCAGATTCATGTTTCTTGCACTGTGAGACAGGACTCCCTGGGGCAGGCATTGACCTCTTCCTAGCAAAGCATAAGCAAGCCATTCATTGAAAATGAAGTGAAAGGAGCATCTTTTTCCTTTCTTGTGGGATCACTTTTATTTAAGAGGCAGCCAACACAGAAGTATCTACGTACTTTGACTCAAAAAAATAACTGTTATTCTGTGCTTGCCAACTCTTAAATAAAGACAGACTGAAAACAAGAAGAAAAACTAAACTTCTCTCCTCACATGTTTTTTAACAATCTCCCAAAATATGCCATTCATTTTGCTATTTTTATCAGCACAACTCCCAGCATTCTTCTAAAAAAATCTTTATATTTAGGGTGCGACTTCTCACATTTTTTCATTACCGCAGAGACAAGCCTAGTCCCCATGCAAAATCTGGGAAATCCTGTGTTATCAGACAAGGCAGGTTATCACCACTTGCAAAGCGTAACATTTTCATCCTGTTCGTTCTGTGATGGCACTTTTCCCCAAAAGCCTTTTTGAAACCATTAAATTCTCATTTGGATATGTCTAGGCAGGAAAGGAAGGAATTTTTACCTTACTTGCCAGTATTCTTTTCCCAGTCCATGCAGCATTTGAAACTCTGGCAAAATAGGGTAAGACACAGCTCTGGTAAGTTGCAGATGGCTCCAGCAGAGCTGGAGCTCTGGGAAAATGTACTAGCAACATCGCCGGACGGTGAGGGTCAGCTCATTGTAGCATATTCATCTGGGGATGTAACTCTGGGCTGTAGGCGTGATGCCCTTACATCCCTACCAGAGCGACTTGGAACAGGCCAAGGAATCAGGGGAATAAAGACCGGGGAATAATCAGGCTCTGTTCCTTCTGCTCTTTGCTTTAATCCACCAGCAAATGGCTTCCTTGTGCCTTTCCTTTTGACAAAGTTTGAATAGGGGAAAAAAAAAGCCTCAGGAAAGTCTCTCTGAAGTATAGCCGCATCAGTAATGATGCAGTTTACTCACTACCTGTGGCTCTGCTTAGAGTCACCACGTAGTTTTACAGAGTCTTTTCTGTGATCTTTAAAGATTATGGATTTTTTTTAGCAAAATGTTGCTTTGAGTTGCGAACAGCTTCCCTTGCTCTGTCACTACTGATTTTACCTTCACTGTTGCGTGAAAAATTAAGTAGAAGACTGAAGGCACACTGCTGCTCTTTCTTCCAGCTGCTTCTGGGCGTTAACTGGCATTACAGCTAATGGTGTACACGGGCATCAAGTGCTATGACGTGATGTCTTTGAGCCTTAGGAATATGAATGCAGCTGGGAAAAATGACACATAGTACCTCATCATTGACAGAATACGATGTTACACAGAATCACAGAATAATAGGGGTTGGAAGGGACCTCTGAAGATCCTCTAGTCCAACCCCCCTGCTAGAGCAGGTTCACCTAGAGCAGGTTGCACAGGAAGATGATAAAATAATTCAGAAGGAAGTTGTTTCAGGCCTTTAGCCAAAGATTCTACAGTTAAATGAGTTTATGGGAAGTCTGTCCTTTGTGTTTTCACTTTTCTTAGAGTGTCTCTGATATAAATGGTAGTTTATCCCTGGATGCTGATATCAATGCAGTGTCAGTAGAAATTATTGATACTCTTTACCTCCAGTACTCTGCACAATAAAACTTTTTCACTGCTAAGAAAAGCACACATCATACCAAAAATACCACTTACTTTGAGTTACATCTCAGTACTGATTCACACATTATGTTAAACTGAAATTATTTTATAGAGAAAAATCCAGTTAGTTGCCAGTGAAAACTGAATATGAAGCTAATTAAAGTGATGTCAGCACTCTGTACTGCTAAATTGCTTTTAATTCAAAGAGACAGGCAGTACTTTCAATTAATCTTTACCATATCAATAAATGGTGAAATTTAGAATTCCATTAAATACCTCCAGAAAGCATGAATTTCCAGAAATACTGAACTCTGCCACTCTGTAATTGGTAACAATATAGATATAGGCAAAAACTGGAACTCTCCAATTAAACATCCATTCCATTTTAATGCATTTTGTGGATAGAGGGAGACTAGTGTTGTCGAACATCTTTATTTTAGAAGGGCTTTGGAAGTTATCACATGACATTCTTATAAACAATCAAGGGAAATACTGTCCAGATTAAACAACTGTACTATGAACATGAAATTGATGGAAAACTATTTTAGGAAAGAATTAACTGTGGCTTATTTTCAGAGTGAAAAGATGTTTATTGTGCGGTATCACAAAAGCCTATCCAAGGCTCTGCAATATTTTTCACTCATGACAGTAGAAGAAAGAGCATCTTTATTAAATTTTCAGATGTTATGAAACTCTAGGTCTGAAAGGACTTTGGAAGATTAGATTTTTATTTTTTTTAAAAAAATGACCTGCTGTAGTAGTATGCTTAAGTAAAATATAACTCAGTAGGAAGAAAGGATTGCACTTAGGCAGGGGAAAACTATGATGCAAATGCAAAATAAGAAGTTACCAGTTCTGCAGAAAAGAAACTGAGGGCTATTATGGGCTGCAAATGAATATTTGCCAACATTTATTGCAGTATTGTGAAGAAACAGCTTCTCTGTTGGGACATACAAGCAACAATGACATATGAACTATTTTCTAAAAAAGTTTTCACCTTTTTTCCTTCCTTTCCAAATCTTTACTTTGAGCACTGTGCCAAAGAAACATAATTCAGATTGGAAGGCATCTGTAGTCGAACCTCCTGCCCAAAGCAGAGTCTCAGCAGCACTCCACTTGTTACCAGCCTCCAAGTAGGGTGAGATCCATTATCCAGTCATCCAGATGGTATTTTTATCCACTGTTCTGAGTCCAGTGTGGTGCAATTTTAGGAATAGGCGTGAGCTGCACAGGGCACAGGCCATATTGATAACTGTCCAAAAAGAACCAAAAAGCTCTAAAAAAACGTGGCCTATGGGAAAAAAATAAAAACATTTGGGCTGCAGAGTACGAGCAGGAAAGCCTGGAGGGTGCTGTGATATCAACCTTCAAATATGTTACGGTAGCTTACAAAGGAATTGTAGTTAAATTACTGTAATCAAACTCAAAGCAAGGTCTTCTAGAAAAGGAAGGTGTCTTTTTTTTCCCCCACAAAATATGTAAATAGATTTATTTTTCACACTCATACTCTCATACATTTCATTCACTCAACATACTCACATGCTCTAAGTGCTCAGGATCACTTTTGCGCAAGACAGAGAAAAAGGTAAACGTCCTTGTCCTGTCTCTGTTTTTCTCTGATTGGTGGCAACAAACTAATTTGTTGACAGATCTTTCACACACTCTTGGAGTCAGCAGCTGGGTGGTTGTTTATCCCAGAATGTTGCTTAACTCAGCTTCCCTAAATCTTAGGCTGCTGCTGCCCATTGTAGGATTCTCTTTCACTGGTAAACCAATGGTCTAAAAAGAAAAGGACTGATATATATGATATGCTGCAACCTTGTTTACATCCTTCTGAGGCTTCTATGTAAGTTCTTCACTGACGCAACATCTGTTATCAATACTGGCCACTCTTACAACCCTGTGATGTGCAATTTCTTTTCGTGTTTTCAAACATGTATTTCCATTCATACTTCATTCATAACAGCCCTCAGATTTCTCAGCAAAAATTTCTACAGCAAATAATAATATAGTTGCATTTATGCTCACTGTGGATAGGGTAAGAGTTGATGGATTTTAAGTTGCAGCAGGAAGAGTTAAACTATACAGCGTGAAAACAAATCCAAAAGCTTTCTAAAAAAACAGCCCTAATCTACCTAGATTACTAGTGAGGTTGTACAACTCCACCGCTGGGGGGTCTAAAAAACAGTTGTTATGGGTTGACCCTGGCTGGCAGCTGAGCCCCAACCCAGTTGCTCATTCACTCCCCCTAGGGGAGAGAGTCAAAAGGGCAAAAGTGAGAATAACTTGTGAGTCAAGGTAAAGACAATTCAATAAGGGAAGGAAAAAGAAAGAAAAAACAAACAAACAAACACACAAACAATAAAAAAATCCACCTCGCAAAACAACAAGTGATGCAAGGGCAATCATTCACCACCTCCCACCAGCAGACCAATGCCCAGCCAGTCTCTGAGCAATGGCTACTTCAGAAATACTCCCTTCCCTGCACCCACTCAGTTTTATTGCTGAGCACGACACCATACGGTATGGGATATGCCTTTGGTCAGTTGGGGTCACCTGTCCCAGCTGTGTCCCCTACCAGCCTCTTGCCCACGCTCAGCCTACTCGCTGTGGGGACAGAGTGATGAACAAAGAAAAGCATTGACACTGTGCAGGCACTGTTCAGCAATACCTAAAACACTGGTGTGCTGTAAACACTTTTTTGGTCACGAATCTAAAGCCCAGCAACATATTGGCTGCTATGAAGGAAGTTAACTTCATAGTTAACATAGCCAGACCCAGTACAACAGTTTACACAAATATATTCAATAGATATTTTACATTTAGCTGTTCTTTCTTTGGGGTGCAAAGACAGATGAGACCATCCTTCTGGCTACATTTATGCTGCAAATTGAAAAGGACTAAGAGCAAGGCATAAAGTCACAGGTACAGCTTGGCTCACATTCACACAGCTAAAACCTCTTGCACCCAAAAGAGATGATGACTGTGCCCAAACTTATGGGAAATATTCCTGGCACAAGTTATCTCAGGAGCTATGCCCAGGCATCATCTTGAACTGTAGTAGATGACAAAGACCAAAACCATTAAGAGGAATAAACAGGATAAATTGTCCAGTGGTGACACATGGAGTAAAATACTGTTCCAGAAAAAATTACTCATTCTGAAAAAAAAAAAAAAAAAAAAAAGAAAGAGGGAAAAAGAAAAAGAAAAAACAACTATTGCTTTTCACTGATATGGGAGATAAAGTATAAATAACTTTATACATCCCTGCAAAAGTTTGCACAGAAGCAAACAGCACAGCCCAGAATCCTTCTAATGGAATGTCTGTATCTCTTTGCATTCTACAGGTAGTATTGATGTATGTCTGAGAAATGTAGGGAAGAAGTCACATCTATGCATCTGATATGAAATGATAATTACACAATGCTTAAACGTCCTTTTTTTTTGTAGGTTTAGTAATTTTTTATAACTTTTTGGGAGGAATTAAATGTAAATCTGTTCTAAATATTTTATCCATTGTGCACATTTATTTTCAGACAGTTGTGTTTGATGAGAGACATTCACACTGTTAATGTTTCTAAGCTGTCCTAACTCCACACACTGAATTGGACAATCAATACAGTATGCAGAAAAAATTTAAAGTACGAACTGAAATTAGAACTTTCCTTCTTTAGCAAGTTAAGTAAATATATTTTTAAACTGGGGACATTTAGACTATTTAAATATTTCTGACACATATCAAAGAACAGCAAATTTACCACCCTCTGTATTAATTTGGCACATACGTACATTTCATTAGTTTTCACTGACTACTTTCATCTCCAAAATGTGTTTTCTGTGATTAACATCCAAATCTTTATGTAAACTAACATATGACAGATTAATTAATGTAATTTCATCTGTAACTTGCTATATTTTGCCTATTTTGCAGTGAAAAAAATGAAAGCAATTTTGCATATACTCTGCTAAGCCTTGTTGTAAATTAAAGCTTTCTATTTCCTTTGGATTTCATCTCTAGCTCATTTTAGGTCTGCTCATCTATTGACTTAATAGGTGGTCTGTTACCAGGAACCAGCACACAAAGCAATGAAATTGACAGATATCATTATTTAAATGCAACTTACTTATTTTAAAGGTAAAAAGACTGTGTACTGTAGCCTAACTGTCATCTACACCAATAATAAAAGTCAATGCTCCTTAACTCTAAATTTCCTGTTATTTTATTTTGGACTTGATATTGTCTAGAGAAAATACCATTTAGCTACTTTTCTACACTGTTTCTCCTTTTTTTTGAAATCTCTTTTCCATAACGTGACTTTCACAAAGAAAGAACTGTTAAGCCTCTCTGAAAATGTTTGATTCCTTGAAAGCAGAAGTAACCCAAGTTCCCTGTGGATCTAAAAGTGCACTTAATTAGTCCAACCACATAATTTCTCAAATAAAATTGTTATTCCAGTAGTGTAAATGAAGGTCAACTTGCAATTCACTAAGCTTTTCTATCTCAGAATTCCACAGTTATGTCTGCTTGCAATTTTTTATTTGCGTGGGCTTGTAGACGTTGCTGAACTAAAAACTGTATGTAGTTTAAATTTTCATTGTCAAAAATAGACAAAAAAAGGATTGTGACTTCTTTTGTGCATAATACTTTCTAAAATATTTGCTATATGCAATCATGTGAGTTACAGTTCAAATCACTTATCACCCAGGGTCAGTCACAAACCCTGTTAACATTTTTTCCTTTAGGACACAGAAGACTGTAGAAACCATTGTATATAGTTGGGAACTTTTAGAAAACAACTTATGAAATAATGAAATGATCATGTTATAGGTCCCTTAGTGTGAATTTAAATACAGTTGTCCTATATCTCCCAGTCCCAAATTTCTTCAGTGAACAACCTGTGGCTTATGAGAGTGTTATTAGTAGCAGTTTGAGAAATTACATCCTTTATGTCAGGTTTTTAAGATTTTAACTCATTCTTTGCATTTTAAGACTTGTTGGAAATGTAAAGTTTTCTTTGTTGCTATCAAATATGCCCATAATTGCAAAAATGTAAGTATTCACATTCGATGGCATTCTAACGGTTTAATGATCAGATTTGTCACTGTAGCAGACATATCAGTACATAGAACTCAGTGCACATATTGGTATTGTAATACAGTAACTGTATTGATTTGTTTCATCTCCATTCCAGTGGACATCAGTGGGTTAGGCAATTTATGAGAAAAGAATAAGAATATGTTGTTTCCCCACAGAGTTTGTTCTTTATACTTCTGGAGATAAAAATATAACTTTTCTTGGTGTACACTTTTCTGAGAATCCATGCATTATTTACAGGAAATACCTTGTCTTTGTACTGCATCGTGATGCAGCTGTTATTGAAAAGCATCTACCCTTGTGGGGAGAGAGGATTACAGCAGCAGAATCCATAGGATCTACATCTGAACTTGTTGCTTCACAGAAAACACAGTGCGGTTTCAGATGAACACTAAGATTGACCTAATGACCTGAAGCTCATGGTAGGATCACTCATAGAGGACAGTTAAAACATAAATGTGAAAATAAGCACAGGGAAAGCACAAAGATAAGAGAGAAAAGGATAATAAACCTGTGATATATTCTGGTAGCCCAGAGTAGCTTGGAGGTTTGCTTGAGGAGTGGTTTAAACAATTTCGGGGGGGGGGGGGGGGGGGAACTCCACTCAGTTACATCTGTATTAGTAAATAAAACATTATACGTTCTGATTAGAAGATGAATGTCAAGATATTTTAAAGTCAGGTGGATCCTCCTCCTTTTCCCTCCAAGAAGAAAAAAGTTATTATTCATTGGGCCTGTTGAGAACAGTCTGTGGTGTATTCTCTTCTTGGTATTACTCCTAGACTCCATCTGGAAAAGTGGATAAAAATTATGCCAGGGAGTGTGCTAGCCAAGGCAGATAGCGCTATGTCAGTGATCAAACCTGTGCTCTTGGTCTGTGTAAACTGATGTTATAAATGGAGCTTGAGCGAACATGTAAAGAAAGTGTTGGAAATAGCTGTGAGGTAAAGGCACAAAGGTTTTCAGTACAGGGGCAACTTATGAGACAGGATGGGGAAAATAATCTGTTTCAGATATGTAGGCTTATTAGTATCTTGATATTTTGCATGTGTTCATGCCTTCATATAAAGTTGATCAAACAATTCAAGGCACTACCTAGAGCAAGTAGGTCCTTTATTTTAATAAGCCTCCATCCCTTTCAGGATGAACAGCTTGTTTCATACAGCACACATTTAAAAACTTTTCGTCTCTACTGATCTCACCTGAATTTCATTGGATTGCTGGATAACCTTTTTTTTTTCTTTTTTTTTTTTTTTTTTAATGCTGACTTGATCTTAGCTCCGAACCATACACAGCACACTATATTCCCAGAGAACAACATAAGGACATCTATGTTGCTATACTAAAACTGTTCAGGGTCCATCAATTTCATCTACTTTACCTGTCATCTGTCTCCACTGGCTAATAGTAGCTGCTTAGGTAAGGATTTACAAAAACAACAAGAATACAGTGATCATTGATCATTCCTGGAATATTTTCCCAGACTGACAAGAACTGGGATTCCCAGTTCTTGTCAGTCTGCAACACTGGGATTTCTTGAGCCAGAAGTAGTTGCTTTTGGGTATTTAGCAAAACATTAATACACTTTCATTTTGATGTCTCCATGCAACTGCTTAGATGTGAGCTAGATGTCTAAGCTTTAATTATAGTTAATGGACTGACATATATTTAATGAACTGTCTAGTCAAGACTGTCGACAGAACCTCAAGAGAGATTCAGTTCAGGCTAAAGTAAATATCTGGAGTTCAGATGCATAAGCATGAATGCCTGGTGTCATTTGAAGTACCCAAGTATAAAGTTAGCATTAACTATATATTCGTTAACTATACATCAGTTCATTAACTATAACTAACTGTAACTATAACTAACTCACCAGCTCTGGTCAAGAAAGGAAAGGTCTCTTTCAGGTTCAACATTCACCTGCAAGTTTCTAGGGTGTCTGAAACGACATTAAATGCCAAACTTAAAGCAAATAACCTGAACCTTTTTGTATTTAATAGTTGCTGGACTTTGCTGCAGCAGGTTTACCAAGCTCCTTCTTGAACTTCAGTAATAGATCAAGTCCACAACATCTTCTGGCAAGGTGTTCGACACAGTTCACGTATGTTTTGTGTGAGGACATGCTTCCTTTTCTTTTTTTTTTGTTTCTGTTTCATCTTACCATATTTTGCGTCTAACAACTGCTCACTTCATGTCTTTCTCTCTGATTCTCTTTTTAGCAGGAAGAACGAACAATTGTTTTCTATTAAATTAATCATAGACTGCCTTATTACCTAGTGACCTTTCCAGCTACTAGGACTCCACACTGGTGATGTTTTCCCAGACATATTTTTTTTATAAACTTTGAAACACATCTTGAAGGTTCAATTACAACTTTCCAAACAACTTAGTTGCCCCAAAACTCTGTTCATTCAGGCTTGGCCAGATTCCATTTGCTTGATTTTTGAGGCTTTATTCTCTTGCCAAATTCTAACTGTCTTGGGATCTTTTACTTTTTGAGACAGTCTTCTACATTGTCTCATGCACTGTCTACCGTCTGTCTTGAATGAAGTTACTTTCCTTTTAAGCACACATCTAAGTGCTTTTCTGAAATTATGCCCAAACTGCTAGCATTCTCAACAAATGTGCTTTCTTTTTCTAATTTTATTCTGTTAGTTTATTTATTTCAATAAAATAATAATTACAATCACAAATATTAAAACTACAAAAGCATTTTAAATGAAATTGGAAATCATTTATAACTCAGTTTTGACTAAGATATGGGCTAGCTCTTGGGCATAGTTTAAACAAAGATTTTGAAGCCTATGCACCTTTATGAAAAATCAAAGTAAGTAAAATATTTTTTTCTGCCTCTTTAAAGGGGCATGTATTTTGAAAACAAGACATTGATGTTCCTAAAAAAAAATTAAAAATTCTGTCCAGCAAAACTTAATGAAATTAATCCAGGCAAATCATTAGACACTTCCACAAAGCATTGTATTCATATAGTTAGAAAATTTAAAGCTAAAGCTGAACTTTAAAACCATAGAAGCTGTGATTAGAATAGAAAGGTTTAAAACTCAGAAAATCACACCTGCCAAACTTTGTACAGATCTAGTAAGAAATCATGCCAATGGCCCCTTGGATACCTATAGATCAAACCCCAACCCCACAAATATTTTTTGAATAGACGATTTCAGTTGGAAGGGACCCACAACGATCATCTAGTCCAACTGCCTGACAAATTTAGGGCTGACCAAAAGTTAAAGTATGTTGTTAAGGGTGTTGTCCAAATGCTTCTTAAATACTGACAGTCTTGGGGCATTGACCACCTCTCTAGGAAGCCTGTTCCAGCGTTTGACCACCCTCTCAGTAAAGAAATGCTTCCTAATGTCCAGTCTAAACCACTTCTGGCACAACTTTGAACCATTCCCACACATTCTGTCACTGGATACCAGGGAGCAGAGCTCAGCACCTCCATCTCCACTTCCCCTCCTCAGGAAGCTGTAGAGAGCAATGAGGTCACCCCTCAGCCTCCTGTTCTCCAAGCTGGACAAACCCAAAGTCCTCAGCGACTCCTCATAGGATATTTCTTCCAGCCCTTTCACCAGCTTTTTTTTTCCTCCTCTGGACACATTAGAGTACCTCAACATCCTTCTTAAATTGTGGGGCCCAGAACTGCACATAGTACTCAAGGTGAGGCTGCACCAGCACTGAATACAGTGGAACAATCACTTCTTTTGTCCAGATGGTTATACACTGTGTTTGATGCATCCCAGGATGCATTTTGTCACACATGTTTTCTATCTTGTGTAAGCCTGATGAAATATCTGAAATACTGTAATGAGAACAGGGCCATTGCATTCATGTTCTTGTACACAGACTTAAAAAAATATTAAAAGAAATACATAATAAGAATAAAATATTTTTCAAAAGAAACATACCTTATGAAATTATGAAACTGTGTTGCCTAAAGCAAAACAGAGCATATGTTTATACATATATATACACATACATATACATATACATACAAAACATACAGAGCAAATGTTTATATATACACATATGTATATATGGATAGACATATATACATATATATACACACATATATACATATATATGCATAGATATATATGAGCTTATATACATATAGATAGATAAGTAGGTAAGTAGGTAAATACAAAAAAATCTCATTTTCAAGACAGACAGAGAAGCTTTGTTTATTAAGTCTAGGTATTTTTTCATTCACTTTCCTCTGTAGCATAAAAAATTGGAAGGTTCAAAGGGCCCTTCCCAAGAAGTAGTGTTTACCATGAGGCAGAAAACGCAGCTATACCTAACTCCTTAGAGATGTATCCTGGTTGGTACTTTGTACCAAAACATTTCAGGAAAAAAAGTACATAGAACTGTAATGAATAGGTCCTCTAGTTTGGAAAGAGGTATTCTCTTGACCAATGCTGAATATATATCTCACCTAACATTCTGTTTGTTGTAGCGCTGAAATCAATAGAAACATTTTTATTTTTTTTTTTTCACTTAAATGTCTAAATTTACCTGGAGAAATATACTTGTCTTCAACTGTAAATATTTTGTTTCAAGTTTCCACAGGTAAATTGGATTCTTCCTGATATGTAAAATTAATTGAGAGTAAAAGGAGTTTTCATATGTCTAACAAAAGATTAAAAAATAATAAATCATAGAAGATTTGCACAGATGCAAAATATCCATTATAATATAGAAAAAACTGTATTCAATGTTCATTTTGAATATTTTTTTCTTAGATGACATGGAACTGTGATTAGCCACATTTTTGAAGAGTACCTTCAGTAAATGAGAATAGAAAGTTGTCAGCAACAGCTTGAAATATTTGATAAATAGTAGAGATTCCTCCATTCAAGAATATGATTGGGGCAGAATGAGAAATATTAGAGACTCTCAGAGCAGAAAAGATTGATTCGAAAAAGAATGTACTTTTCCAAAACACTAACCAAGTATTCTAGCCACAGAGCACATAAAAAGCTTAAATTGGGAGTTCTTCCAGTCTCCTATTTCTCATATAGCCTCCTATTTCCTCTCCTGAATAATAAAACAATAACAAGAAGAAAATCCACACAAACTTAAGGAAGCTTTCATTATGAGTACACAACTTCCCTTTCATGACAGTGTTGTATACTTTTCATTCTCACCAGAGATGAAGTTATATTATTGCAAGCAATGCATCAAACTACACTAAATTTTTGAACACTTATTATTACTGTTCCATGAAGGTGGACTACAGTATAAAGAAAGAAGTTTTGTGCAGCATTATTTTTTTCCAGTTCCCCATCTGGGACAATATTTGTCTTTTTTCATTCCTGTAGCCTTAGAGATCGGGCAAAGTCTGTTTCCATCATTCTAAAAGCAATGGAAAAGAAAGCTGCATTGATTAACTTACCTCAGTGGCTGATAATGAAAGACGATGCTTTCATGATTCTGGGTTTTGTGCAGAGGGTCCAGGTTTGTGAATGTTGTCGTCACATCTATCCACTGCTGCTGTGGTGTCTGTTGGGGTTTTTATTTAATCTCTGCATTAAAATATCTTTTAGATTCCAGCACCTGTACTTATATTTAATATCTGTTTGGTTTAAAAAGTCATCAATTTTTTACTGGAATTTTTTCAGATTCTGAACCTGCTCAGAAACAGTGAGACAATGAGAATTAGTCCCTGTCATTTCGTTACGATTTTTGAGATGCTATGGCCATGGCAATCTGTTGCTCTGTGGGGTTTAGCTACAACGGTATTGCTTTGTTGACTGTTTTACCACTCTGTTCCTGAGGGAAATGCAATTGTAATCTAGTGTCTTCTGAAGATGCTGATATTTCAACCTGTAACTTCCTTACAGGACAGGCTGACCAGTTAGGAAGATGAAAAAACATTACTTCTCTTTCTGGAACAATATCATTCAGTGTGACAGGGGAAATGATAGTTTGCAAATGAGAAGTTACTTTTTTTTATATTAATGCAGGTGTCACAGCATGACTTTTGAAAAAAAAAAGTAAAAACAATACAACAATTAAAATGGGCATGAAAATAATTTCTTAGTTTTCTGAAATATACACATCTAAATTGTTTTATTTATTTATTTAAGAAATTAAGTATTCTTCAAGCTGTAATGAATACCAGAAACAAGGTGATTTATTTATAGAAACCTGTTATCAGTGATCATTTTATGGGAGATTTAGGTTTATCATCCTTATTGCTTTCTGAGAATAGTTGTTTAAGATATTCCACATTGCCTTGGTTGTGAAAGAGTTGTTCTCCATGGTAAATGCTATTGGTCATGAATGAAAACATGATAGAAACTGTATCACTGGTGTTTTCATAATTGCTTAGAAGAGAGACAGAAATCAGAAGAACAACAGCCTACAGATTACGGCTGTGTATGGGCTGATGGATGCTAAACTTCAAGTCTGTTGTATTTGGGGCACATAATTGAACTTGGGTTTCCTTCTGTTCAAGTAATCTGCCTACCTATATTTGTCTTGGCATTGATGCCTTTGCTATTTTTGTGGAATAAATCCCCAAAGCATAGAATCATAGAAACATTTAGGTTGGAAAAGACCCTTAAGAATCCAACCATTAACCAAACACTGCCAAATGAACCACTAAACCATGTCCTTAAACACCACATCTACACGTCTTTTAAATATCTCCGGGGTGGTCATTCAACCACTTCCCTGGCAACCTGTTCCAATGCCTGACAATCCTTTTGGTGAAGAAGTTTTTCCTCATATCCGATCTAAATCTCCCCTGGCACAACTTGAGACAGTTTCCTCTTGTCCTATTGCCTGTTACTTGGGAGAAGAGATCAACCCCCACCTCTCTACAACCTCTTTTCAGGTAGCTGTAGAGAGCGATAAGGTCTCCCCTCCAGGCTAAACAGCCCTAGTTCCCTCAGCTGCTCCTCATAAGATTTGTGCTCGAGACCCCTCACCAGCTTTGTTGTTCTTCTTTGGACATGCTCCATGTCTTTCTTGTAGTGAGGGGCCCAAAACTGAGCATGTATTTGAGGTGTGGCCTCACCAGTGCCTAGTACAGGGGGACGATCACTTCTCTAGTCCTGCTGGCCACACTATTTCTGATAGAGGCCAGGATGCTGTTGGCTTTCTTGGCCACCTGGGTACACTGCTGGCTCACATTCAGCCAGCAGTAGACCAACATCCCCAGGTCTTTTTCCACCAGGCAGCTCTCCATCCACTCTTCCCCCAGCCTGTAATGCTGCATGGCGTTGTTGTGACCCAAGTGCAGGACCCGGCACTTGGCCTTGTTGAACCTCATCCAACTGGCCTTGGCTCATTGATCCAGCCTGTCCAGATCCCCTAAACCTTTATATTTATTTCATAGAACAGTAAGAAAACAATGTTAAGTTTATTTTTTTTTTAAAGGAATATTCTGTTTGTAGAGACTGCTCTACATTTTTTTTGCCTACCTTGAGCATATAGCCAGACTTTTTTAGATGCCTAAACTATTTTATGGCTGTAGGGCAGAGTTATTGCATATTTTATAAACCTATTCTTAGATTTCTTTTTTTCCTAAAATAACAGACTCAGTTGGATAGCTATGAGCAATTTTTCCTTGCTGAGTTTAGAAAAAGGCTCTCATCCAACTTCTGCAGTTTGCAGAGAGTGTCCAATCCATGCATTCTGTCACTATGGCAGGCATATTCAAACTGGGACGCAGTTTTTTCAGGCAGATTGGTGTCATTGATTGTCACCTTCTAATGGTATACAGGCGACCGTTACAAAAGGCACATAATATAGGAGCAGATTTATTCTAAGTGCTATAAAATAACTTCCAAATCCCAAATCTGATCTGACATATAAGTCTTTTGTATTCTTCATACTTGTCAGGCACATCTGACAAACTAGTCTGATCAGTACTAGTGCTTTTCCTTGTTTTTATGAGCATGTTTCATTATTAAAAATAAACTTGAATTAGTTTGTTAACAATAAAAACTTTAGACGTGCTTTTGTGGTAAGTTGATTACTTATTCAGGATAGGTAATATTACTTATCCTTGCAACAATGGAAAATTGTAACTGAATTTGCACAGAGAAAAAGTATCATATCCATTTGAACTTAAAAAACTGGCTAGATAATAAGGCTTTGTCTATATCGATAAACTAAATGTGTATAGGACTCTCATATGGCACTAAAGCCCACTGGCATGGAAAATTTCCACACTTTTGCCCTCCAAGACAGGGTGGCTGTATCCAAAATTACTATTTGCTTACATGTGTGCTTCATGCTACCTTACAGTCTGTGACTGGAAGTGGGTTTGGGGACATCTGGTCAGTTCAAGGGCAAAAATCACCAGAGGCCATTTTGACAATATAGGAGTTGCAAATGATCTCTTTTCAGCAGCTCAGTGCTTATTTAGTACCAGTGATTTAATAAAAGATCCAAATCAGTTCTCTAGAAGCAACTTTCATTCTTACTTCTTTTTCTTTTTTAACTATTTGACTTTTCAGTAAGGTAATAGTGTCCTAACACATTTTTGTTCTTATGCTTTTTGCAAATCTTTATCTAAAAAAAACAACTGGAAGAATCCACCCCAGAATAAAAAGAAATCACATATCTTTCCCCCTCGTTTTTCATACAGATACTTACATTGACTATCAGCGGGTCTTGAAGTTTCAGATCAACTGCAAAAACTCTGCTGTTTGAACTAAAAGATAACAATATGAGAAGAAAATCAAGAAATTCTCTACAGCAGCAGCTAGACAATCCCACTGTCTCTCCAATTCCCAAAGATAATTCTCCTTTCCAGTGCTAGTTTTGGTACTCATTTAACCCAATGGTAACTGATCTTGTTTGATCTCTCTTTTCAATCATTTCCAGTCGGTTTCAAAAATTAACACTTTTAATGTACTTCTCTCTCAGTTTCCACCTTGTTCCCACTCCTTCAACTTTTCCCTTCTAGCTTCATGTCAAAGTTAATGTGCTCCACCATCTGATCTACACCCTTTCATCAGATTCCGCTCTATCACTGTTTGCTCAGCTACTTATTTCGCAAGTCTGATTTTCCTGTCAGTCCCGCCACCTCCCTTGTCACTTTCTTCTTTTGAACTGAATGCCTTTTTCCAGGCAAACAGTTTCCAGTCTTCCCTGTATTTCCTTCAGGTTCTAAGTTCTTCCCTCCCCTCCCCAAGTTTCACAGTCTTGGTGTCAGTTAATGCCTTTAACCAGTGAATTCCCTTCTCAACAAGATATTTGTTTCCACTGCATTTGAATCAGATTATTTCTCTGACACAAATCTGTGCTGTTTGATGCCAACATTGTTATAGAGGGAAGACCACCCTTGTTTTCGTTGATGGTACTTGGGTTATGGTATGAAGTCCAGCTCAGCAAAGGACATAAAAGAATAGTAGTTTTGGAAAAAAAGTCGAGAGGGAAGTTTTGAACTTGCACCCATGTTAAGCAGGAAGCATGGTCAGTTACCTGACTATTGGTGCGGGCAGAGTTTAGTCATAACAAGGAGAACCTGAAAAGAATGGATTGTTCAGAAATTTTAAGTGACAAAATCAGCTTTCTAATACATAAGTGTACTCATTGTGCAATTGGGCATAGTTAAAGATTTGCAGTGGGGGAAAAAAAGACATTGCAAAAGTCACTGAAGTTGCAGGTTTTCAACCAGAGAAACCTCTTCATAACAAAACTTGACTGATGATCCCACAGGAGCAGATGTAAATGCAAAAGATGTAAAAGTTTGGGAATGAATGTGTATTTTTTTCAGTCTCTCTTTCAGGTATAGTTCAACTGTTATGACTGAACATTTCCAAATAAATAATTGAATTCATTCTACAGACGATACTCAGAGATTTTTGAGTCTAAATAACTCAGTTTTGGCAAGAATGATGCTTGTCATCATTAATGGAAGGTCCAGAAAGCCTTAATTACAGGGGATATTGCCAATACCAGTGAACATCCGATGGCAGAAAATATTAAGCTCCTTTCAAGAAATATATTACTATTCAGGAATTATTCAGAATACAGACTCTTACGTAATATGTGTTCAAGAAAGATACTTTTACTCAGTTTTAATAACTATGTGAAATTTGGTATCTCAGTAAAGTTCTGTTAAACTTGACATGTCACATACACTTAAAATCAACACACGGTTCTAGAAAAATAGTGTGCAAGACAGTGGAAAATGAAATAAATTTTACCCCCTGCAGAGATTAAATTTACAGGAAATATTGAAGAAAATACTATAAACACAGGTTTGACCTCTCTGTAGAAGCAATTGGAGCAGAAATAAAATGAGACCCTCCGATGCTCACTGTACTCCTAATAGTCCTGCTATCCACTGTTCTTGATGCACGCAATATTTTTGCATGGACTATAGAAGGAGAAAGTGGAAAGTGAATCAGTTACTGTAATATATGCATCACAATGTACTTCAAAAAAAAAAGAAGAAACATATGTTTCTTGTGCAGGTATAAAATTCAAAAGGATTATAAAACTATCAAAGAACCTGTAATGAAGTGCTGATTAAAGAGCACAGGCTTGTTGTTACAACATATGTTTTGAAGTTTCATGAGACAGGATTGTATAAAACTAGACTTGTACTCATGAAAACAAAGAGATTGAAAGCACCTGCAAAAGAAGTGTTCTCGTTATGTTCTGAAAGGTACAACCTGCAAAAGGGGATGAAAGTAGTATTGTGCCATATGAGTTGAGAGTTGGACTGATGCATAAGCATCCATAATCCAGTTCTCTGCAACTGAAAGTCACTTTGACTGAAGGTCATTATGACCAAGTTATAAGTCTCAAAAGTTCCTGGAATTTCTTTTGGTAGAAACCGTGCCAACTCCAACAAATACCAGTTTATTTTGATTAGCACTAGAAGGAAAGGACTCATTTCAGACATCTCATTATTTCACAGACCCTTTGGGTAGGATTAATTTCAATTACAGATGGATGGATCTGCCAGTCCTTAATTATTGTGCCTAAACACATGCCCTCATGTACTTCTGTGCTAACTAGATAAAATATAGCTGTCTAGAAAAAAAAATGATTTACTTAACAGGTTATGGGTATTGGGATAAAACCCAGGTGTCAGTAACATATGTACGTCAGAATGTCATTTTTCATTTTATCATCATCACACACCACTTAGGAAGATGCAATAAAACTTGAGTTTCTAACTAATATCAGTGCTTTGTCCAAACTTACATGATCATAACTGTAACCATGTGATGTGTGATTTACAGCAACTGATCATAAACTATAGACATAGAAAAGTAATATATAAATACATTGCAATCCAAGAACGAGAAAAATATGAGCTAAAAAGATATGAAAGAAAATAGATTTTTTTTTATGTATGAAACATTAGAAATTCAGAGTCCTCTTGTACACACTTCCATATATATAAAAGTGAATATCTTCAAATTATTACAAAATCTGTGAAATGAAGAAAAATAGGAACCTACCTTAGCTCTTTCAGACAACCGGTGTATTATTTTCTCTCATGACTTCATGGGTGCTTCATCAGCATCCATCACCATCCCATTTATGAAAGCCCAGGACAGCAGGCAGGCAGAAAATCAATAGAACTGCACATTTTCCCAGGCAGATACTGGACCTTATAGTCAGACTTGGAAGAAATTTAGAAACATTTTGCTTCCGATAAATGTCCATTTGGATATTCATCTGGATGAGACATCTCTCCATTTCAACTTAACTGTCATTTGATGGAATTGCTCTGTGCACAGAAAAAGAGCAAGCCCAATTATATACTAATCATATCAATGAGCAGGAATATCTATGATACTTACAATCGTTGATAACCAGAGACTGACCATACAGAAAACGCACGTTAAATACAAACATTTTCATACTTCCATTTCAAACCAATTTTGCTTAACACCAAAGTGGAAGACAACTAGGGTGGGACTATTCTATGCTTATATTGGTAGGTATGTAGCATCTTCCAAAGTATACAAGGTTATCCAAGATATGAGGCTGATAGTTACAATACGGATCTAACAGAAGCCACCATTCTGCTAGACTGACAATAAGTAGCTAAGCAGGATACCTGACAGTGCCTGAAATAGCTCTTAGTATCTCTACGTAGGCAACTGAATCACATAGTGTGTGTCTACATTCAGGAGATGAGTGCTGCTGCTATTTTACCAGGCAAGTGATTCCACAGCTGGGATGCGCAGAACATCAGAAAGGCCCCAGGGACTTATTCATTCCCCAGGAGGATTCATCCCTTACCCGAGTTACTCCCCTGCTGTGTGGTTCTTTTACAGTATTATGTGGAAGGCCTCCCTCTGTAGCTTGTTGGTCTGTGCATCAAGGCCTCTATTGCAAAAACATCAGAGGAATGTAGGAATCCATATTCTGTTCAGCACCGTTCTGAGCTCCATTCAGAATCCATCTGCTCCCATAAGCCTATGTCCCATCAGCTCCATCACCATTCCTTCTAACTGCAACAGGCTGCTTGGAAAATTTAAGGTGCTGCTTATGAAATTAGAATACTTGCTTGGAAAATGGCAGAGAGTGAGTGCACAGGCAGAGGTACTAGAAAAAAAGAAAAAGGAAAAAAAAAAAAACAAACAACCCACAAACCAAAACAAAAAACACCTAGCATTGAATCACAGGGTAACTAAGTACAACTGGAGCAGATATAAAAGCATGTATAAATCTAAAGTGTGTATCATGTCCAGGTTCAAATGGATGAATCACCAAGAAGATTGCTTAAAAGCACTAAGTTTAGTATCTTTGTTCAGGAATTTCAAGGGCTGAAAACTTCCACTGCTAGAAAGGTCCATCAGAAAGGTACGTGGTGCTCTTTGGCATGGAGGTATGAGAACAGCCAGACTGGTATCAAAAGCTTGAACTAATTTCTGAAGAACCTATTCATCTAAAATATTCTTATCCCAAACCAACTCCATTTGGCAATTATTTTCCTTTGCTCTGAACTATAATTTCCCTTTGTTCAGCCCCAGGTGTGTTCAGCCCTCAAGCATGTGTTTGAATGAGGGTTTCCTTCTTATCTAGGTACTTTGCTTTACTTCCGCATATGCTGACACTTCATTTCTTATTACTTTGACTGACCAGCAAGTCTGAGAGATGTTAACAAAATCTCTCATGCACTGAGAAGAAATGCTTCAAGCTTCTGTTTTCTCACTCAGGTTGTTTGGCTACCAATAAATTCAGCAGTGATCAGGTACATTGCCAGGCAGCGGAATTTGGAGATAAATACTGTTAAATCGTTTGAACAGTGCCCAAAATGTGTTTAGCCTGTACCAAACTTTCCTAGTAAATTCACTGGTACGGGGTTGGGTGTGCTGTGCTGGAAATGCAGGAATTACTTATGTCATGGGAGAAGCCTGTGGGCATGGGAGGCTGGATCCGTTCTTCCTCCCTAGAATTATGTAGATAGTGCTGGGCTTTGCAGCTGAAGATGTGTTCCAGCTAAATACCATAAACCTTCAATTTATTATTTTTTGTCTGTTAGAGGACCTTCTGTTAGCAGTTTGTCCACTTTAGCCTGCAATGGCTGCAGTTTATTCAGAAATTGCTTTGAAAAACAGTGGACTGTAGCCAAGGCTCCAAGGCAAATCTACCATGCAGACATTCCGTTGTTATTGATTGTAAAGGTGCCTTCAATGTCTAAGGTCTCTAGGCAAAATTGGTCGCATCATTCAGGATATCTCTGAAGGTCTGAAGTTTTGAACCTGTCAGCTGTTCAGCTGTCGCCCTAGTTTGTATGATAGTTGTAGCGAGGGTGGACTCCTGTCCCCATTATCAGCCTGTCACAGGCAGCAGGCAGCACTGGGGCTGTTCATGTTCCTCCTGGCTACCAAACCCCCAACAGCCTGGTTTGGTTGTATCTGTACCAAACTGCTCGGCAGCAAGCTCGCAGGTAGCTTATCAGTTTCTGTCTGTAAGTATTTGAAAGCCTATCTTCCTCCAAAAGACCAAACCAAACCCAGCCGAAACAAACAAAAAAATCCCCCCAAAACAGCAACAATGAGAGAAACCACAGCAGTTTTTTAAGTTGAAAAATTATGAAATTTTTGTTTCAGTTGGAGCAGGATATACATCCAGTTTCACTTAGTATTGAAACAAATGTAAAAACTTTCCCCAAATATATTTATCTTTTTGCCAGGTATATAATTTGTCTAATGTACGTGTATACTCCCAGAAGGCGAGGTATAAATAGATTTACACAACTACCTGGATTAAATATTAAAAATCCTTCTCACCCCAAGAATTTTTCTCCAGATGCTCTCACATAATTACATTCAGCTGAAAGTAGCTATAGTTGTTCTGTTGGCTAAACTGGTTTATTGCATACTTTGAAATCATTGAACATTATTCCTGTTTCTTCCTCTGTGTGAATCCTTGACTTTATATTACTCCGTTCCAGAAACAAATTAAAATAGATGTGCTGAACACATGGATATGAAGCAGTTTGCCCAGTGATAATTGCTTCATGACAGTTTTCTATTCTTCCAGTTCTTCTCCCTTTGGGATAGTTCAGTGGTTTGTATAGCATTAGTGAGAGAGAGACAAAGTACTGTCTCAAGACAGATGGTGTTACTGCAGACTTGATAAAATCTAGACATTTTTGAAACAATGGTTCTCTGAATAATTAAGTGGATTCTGAAAACCTCAAAACATTACTGATTTTTACTACACTTCACATTTTTTAAAAGGCCACAAAAGAATTCCAGAGAGAATTCTTAGAGAGAAGTCAGCTTTGTACTGCAGTTGAAAATATTCTGAGAGCAGGAGATACTCAGGGCAAAGGTTCTTTTTAATACACTACTTTTCAGCATTGCAATTTCATAAATAGTTACATAAATGTTACATATAAATAAAAGTTTTCTTGAAAGTAACTTTTCAGCTTTTATTGGCATCTAAGAGAAATATTGTAGTCAGGAAATTCTCTTGTTTAAATTTCAATACAAGACAAAAAGCAATCAGTCCCTAAACAAATAAATAAATAAATAGAGACCAGCTGTTAATAATTCTTGCACATCAGCTAGTCATTGCTGTGTAAACCAAAAATAATGTTTGGCAGGAAACTACAAAATCTATTTAATACAGAAAAGTTTTTTAAAAACTTACTTAAAATAAAAGTTTTCTGTTTCACTAAGCTGTATTTTGGCAGCTTCACAGCAAGTCTGTTTGTCTAGAAAGCTAAAGAGAATTCTTCAAGTGTCATGTTTGCTCCAGGTTTAGGTCTTGATATTAATCTCGTTCTGTAGATGAAGGGGTCACTTAAAAAAAAAAGTCTTTACAAATAACACTGAAATACTTCTGCTTTAAAGTTTCCATCACCAGTATTTATTTTACAGTTTGGCATGGAAAGGAGAACTTGGTTCAAGTTTCATCAGATAATGTGAGAAATTCATTATCCCTAATAGATTTAAATTACTGAGATTTAATATAATGGAGAGTCATACATTACATTATGGTATTTCTTAATTACAGTGAATCCACAATGAAAGGTGTTAATTTTAACATTGCTTTGGCTTACTAAAAATTATTTCCAAAACAAAAAATACTTCAAGAAAACTGTCCATCTCATTATATTTTGTGATATCTTACATTTATTTTTTTAATTGAACTATTTCTCTTAGTAGTTTTTTTGGTGTCTGTTAAGAACTGGAACAGAACGTTACTTCTGTAACACTGAAATACAGCAACACGTGTATTGAGATGTTTCAGGCTGAGACCTATAACAACACTGTGCACATATTGTTATGTGTATTAGAAGAACATAAATCAGAATAGATCTTATAACATTTTGCAGTACAATATTTTTTAAGTGGAGAGTAACTATTCTTATGGATAAAGAAAGAATCAAAATAGTAAAATATTCCATACATAAATTATTTATAACAAGAATAGTTAGATGTTGACTTTCTAGCTTTTTTTTTTATAGTGAAAAGATTATACATTTCCTCTTTTTTCCCCCTTTGTTTACAGAGTTTATAAGAAAATTAATCCAATAAATACAGATACATAGAAACCTGTACTGTGCACATAAAGGGCTCCATAATCAAGGCTTTTAAATGTTAATATTAATATTTCAATATTTACAGAAGGGTAGATATTGAAAGTATATATCCTGGCACAAAAATATATCTGCTGCTAATATATATTTGACTAAATGTCTGCATCAAAAAATTTTAAATTTACTGTATTTTTTTCCCCGTGGCAAATTTACAGTTTTGCTCAGGGAAGGAATGACAGTGCACCTCACCAGAGAGTAATTACATATTTCTTTTAAGAGCAAGTTTTGCTAAAGTATCTGCATTTTCACAGTTAATGCTTGGAGGAAGCCAGTGTATCACTGACCTTGTAAATCCAATCTTGCCATCACTGGTAGACCCAAAGTGGATATAACGAATCTTATGGTAGACTTACTGGCACATGGTATGCTTTCCTTGACTTTCTGTGGATGCAGAGTGACCACTGGGCTAGGTTTTTTCGGGTTTTAGTCTCTTGAATGTCATGCAAAAATATTGGAGGCAGTACATCCATAAATGTCTGTACCATTTCTCTATGGGGGCAGTGTTGTAGGGGGCAGCCATAATTAAACTAGGCTATGTGAACATGAGCAAACAAGGTAATCATGCAAATCTTGCACCTTGCCAACATATACCATCCTTAATATTAATTCTGACTTTATATAAACATGCTTAATTTGACAAATGTAGGCTTTTATTATTGCTTTTCTTTTTCTTTCTTTATCTTTCTTTCTTTTTCTTTTTCTTTTTCTTTCTTTCTTTCTTTCTTTCTTTCTTTCTTTCTTTCTTTCTTTCTTTCTTTCTTTCTTTCTTTCTTTCTTTCTTTCTTTCTTTCTTTCTTTCTTTCTTTCTTTCTTTCTCTCCTTTCTTTCCTTTCTTTCTCTCCTTCTTTCTTTCCTTCTTTCTCTTTCTTTCTTTCTTTCTTTCTTTCTTTCTTTCTTTCTTTCTTTCTTTCTTTCTTTCTTTCTTTCTTTCTTTCTTTCTTTCTTTCTTTCTTTCTTTCTTTCTTTCTTTCTCTCCTTTCTTTCCTTTCTTTCTCTCCTTCTTTCCTTCTTTCTTTCTTTCTTTCTTTCTTTCTTTCTTTCTTTCTTTCTTTCTTTCTTTCTTTCTTTCTTTCTTTCTTTCTTTCTTTCTTTCTTTCTTTCTTTCTTTCTTTCTTTCTTTCTCTCCTTTCTTTCCTTTCTTTCTCTCCTTCTTTCTCTCCTTCTTTCTTTCCTTCTTTCTTTCCTTCTTTCTCTCCTTTCTTTCCTTCTTTCTTTCCTTCTTTCTTTCCTTCTTTATTTCTTTCTTTCTTAAAGGAAGATAGTTCCTTCTTTCTCTTACAAAATATCTGGAAATATGCCTGGGAACTCTAAAATAATTACATATTTAGAATAATGAAACTCCTTAAACCAAATTATCACTTTTACTTGCAATTCAATTTGAGCCAGATATTTCAGAAAACCTGGGCCAGACTGTAAATCACACCATTATGCTGAGATCCCAGTATAATGGAAAAAAAAAATAAAAAAAATAAATAATAATCACATACCTTCTGTTATACAAGCTGAAAGTTTTGTCTAGGGGATGCAGATTTGGGTAGATGGTTTTTCTTCCTTCATACTCACTCCACAGGGCAAAAATGCTGATCACAGACCAGCTGTAGTTTTGATACTGTTATTGAACATTTAGACCATGAACTATTTTAAAATACTTCTTTGAAAGCAGAGAGAAAGATACAGAACAGTTACACAATAGGCATGGAGGAAGGCTGCTCATATTTAATCATCTGTTCCTCAGGTTCTTAGCACCAATAAAGAACCCAAAGAAATCACCTACACTCCCAAAAGTACAATGTCTTGCTGGGGAAAGTATTTGCACAGAGGAACACTTTGAAAAATGTCATCTGAATACAAAGCATTGGGAAGAGACCAGGTACAGAATTTCTAGTGGCTAAGCTGTGCTTGGGGACTTGGCGATGACAGTGCTGAGTGCAGTGCTTCAGGTAAGTGTCTGTCAGCATTCAGCTAGTAAAGCCCTATTTTCAGGAATTTATCTCTTTAGAACTTATGAATTAATTTTGATACAAAAGTGCTCCTGACATAAATAGTCTCTCATTATAGGAAATATTTTTATTTCTTTTTAATTTTGCATGGCTCTGAACGATCACTGTCATTTGCAAATTATAAAAGTTCAACAAAATATGGCAAAGCGAGTAAACGTAAGAACTTTATGGTAAACATTGAGTATTTGAAATGTCTGCATTGCTTTCAATTAAAAAAAAAAATTTTTCAAAGTACTCTGAGAATTAAAAATCAGCTCTATGAGCTCAAGACAAGCTCATCAGGTCAGGCTATCCCATTTGTGAGCACTTTTATCTGATTTCATATAATTAGAAATTTTTCAGTTGGAGAGGTAATGTGGAAATCTGGCTAATAAGTAGTAATTTCAGTTAAAGAGGATTTCAATCTGCACATAGATCTGCAGTCAAAAGGATTCCATTTTGGCCGTTTAGTCTGATGTTGTGCATAGTGCAGGACACTGAATTTCACCAGCTTCACTCTGTATTAAAATATTCACATATATTCCAGATGTGTCATCTAAAAATATTCTTGGGAAAGTACAATTATTTAGGTCTGTGTGTCTTCATTTTCCTGTTTACAATTTCTTTTCATGACAGACAAAAATTTGAATGAGATTGACTAACTGTCCCTAACATGCTATTTTGGGTATTACCCTTCAAGTGTAAAACAATATGCACTTTAAAATACCACACAGTAGTCTTTGAAAAAGTCAAAATACAATGCACCTATAATAGTTTTTTCTTAAATTTTCGAGGCACCGGTTTTTAAAAAATCTATTTTACTGATGCATTTTAAAAAAATGCTAAGGTTGCAATTCACTGAATATAGAAGTGAAGGATTTTTTTTTTTTTTACATTCAGAATTAAATTTGTCCTTAAAGTCCCAATTTTGTAGCAATGCTTAATCATACTTTCTTAGGAATTCGATTGATATAAGGTATAAAATGCATTAGTTATCCACTGCCTATTTATAAATCAGACCACCTGCGTGGAGAAAACTGTTGTAACATCTCCTTTATTTATGCCTTCACAGTCCATATGCAGAGAAAGCCACTAAAAATAGTTTGCATCTGGAGGGCTGATCACTGTGACAATGGAAGGATTAAACAGCAAGATATCTCCCTGCTTTCAGTAATGCCTAGCAATACAGAGGATCTGTTTTGTTCTTTATGTGTTCAAGCATTATGAACGCCACACCTTTCTCTTTTTTTTACCCTTGAATAGTGACTATATTGTTACTAAATTTGTCGCAGATAATGTTTTATGGGAAGCAAAAACAATCACTGAGAATGCAGAAAACTTACACAACTTGCTTAAAATAGTCAGTCTCCCAGATGTGATTTTTTTTTTTCCCAAGAAAATTATTTTTAAAGCCATACAGTAAACAATTCTTTTCTATCATATTTTTAAGATTTTTTTTCATAAACCAAAAATTGTAACAGTGATGTATTTTTTGATTATGTTGAAAATAATTGTGAGATTTTTTTGTTTTCTTTTGCTTACAACTTTCTGCTTCATAGTAGTATATATAAACCAATGTTTGTAGAAGCCTACATAGTCTTGGCTGATATCATATAATCACAGAGTCATAGAATTGCCTAGGTTGGAAGGGACCTTTCAGATTATCTAGTCCAACCAAAATCTCAATTCCTTATATTTTAATATGAAATTCAGTGTTAAGACTGAACAAAGGAATAGGTTCCCATGGGAAAGACTGAGATTACTCAATCAAAAAGCATTATATTATTTGCAGTATTTTCATCTGCCTTTAATCTACACCAAAGAAATATTATACTATAAATCAGATCTAGACTAAGTGGTTTAAAGAGGCACTTGGAGAATGGAAAGAGTACAGCATGGGATGACTGGATCAAGTGGCAGGTGCACATTTCAGTGACGATATCAGCACATGTTTGGCTAAAATGTCAGGCTATTGAAATAATCTTTTGTTACACATAAACCTGAGGATTTTCAGTGGTTTTGCTCAAATGGATTAGCATCTTCTGTTAGGACTGTGTTCTCCTGCCCATTTGGTGGAATCAGCAAATCAGCATAAAACGCTGGAAGGCAGACGGTCCTGTCCAGGTTGCTGTCAGCAACCCTGCTGGCTGCATTCACTTGATACACTCCTACACTGAGGTCTTCTGCAGAAACAGTCCTCTCCAGTAGCTAACAGTGTTAGCTTTTTCCCCCACACACTCAGTCTATATAGCAGGGAACACAGCCACACAGAAAGTGCTCCACTCTGTTTCCATAGAGGAAACAGAGGTTTTTGACATCATTTCCCATAGCATTGTCCTGGAGAAACTTGCTGCATTTGGCTTTAATGGGTGTATGAATCACTGGGTAAAATACTGGCTGGATGGCTGGGCCCAAAAAGTTGCGGTGAATGGAGAGAAATCCAGTTGGCGGCCGGTCACAAGTGGTGTTTCCCAGGGCTCAGTACTGGGGTCAATTCTGTTTAATGTCTTTATCACCAATCTGGACAAGGGCATCAAGTGCACCCTCAGTAACTTTGCAGATGACACCAAGTTGGGTGGGAGTGTTGATTTGCTTGAGGGTTGGAAGTTTCTACACAGCGATGTGGACAGGCTGGATCAATGGGCTGAGGCCAATGGTATGAGATTCAACAAGGCCAAGTGCTGGGTCTTGCACTTGGATCACAACAACCCCATGCAGCGCTACAGGCTTGGGGAACAGTGGCTGGAAAGATGCCTGGTAGAAGAGGACCTGGGAGTATTGCTTGACAGCCAGCTGAATATGAGCCAGCAGTGTGCCCAGGTGGACAAGAAGGCCAACAGCATCCTGGCCTGTATCAAAAATAGTGTGGCCAGCAGGACTAGGGAAGTGAACATCCCCTTGTACTCGTCACTGGTGAGGCTGCACTTCGAACACTGTGTTCAGTTTTGAGCCCCTCACTACAACACATTGAGGTGCTAGAGCACCTCAGGGCAACAAAGCTGGTGAAGGGTCTGGAGCACAAGTCTTATGAGGAGCAGCTGAGGGAACTGGGGTTCTTTAGCCTGAAGAAAAGGAGGCTGAGGGGAGACCTTATAGCTCTCTACAACTACCTGAAAGGAAGTTGTAGAGAGGTGGGGGTTGGTCTCTTCTCCCAAATAACAGGCAAAAGGCCAAGAAGAAACTGCCTCAAGTTGCACCAGGGGAGATTTAGATTGGATATGAGGAAAAACTTCTTCACTGAAAGGGTTGTCAAGCATTGCAACAGGCTGCCTAAGGAAGTGGTTGAGTCGCCATCCCTGGAGGTATTTAAAACGTGTAGATGTAGTTCTGAGGGACATGGTTTAGTGGTAGCTTGGCAGTGTTAGTTTAACGGTTGGACTTGATGACCTCAAAGGTCTTTTCCAACCAAAATGGTTCTATGATTCTATGAAAAGGGTTATGCATCCCTGAAATTCCTAGCATGTTTTATATATGCAATAGATAATTTACAACTAAAAATAAAAACCTGGCCATCCACTTAAGAGAAAGGCCTTGACTAGCCCCTTTTTCCTGTTTCAAAGCAGTGTAATCCCAATACAGCCATCCGCTGTAAGGCTGACACCTACAACAGAGAAAGGGGATGCTTGGGTTTCATTTCCTCAGGAGAACTTGAACCGGAGACATTTTGTGGTAAGGAAGCTGGGAGAGAGACCCACTGACAAGTTCTTAGGAAGAGTTCATAGAGAATAGCTTTTAGAAGGATGCCTGGTTTTCCTCCTCCTATCCCCCAGACTTTCTGCAGAAAGATATTTACTCACTGCATATTGTCAGCAGACACATGTCTCAAAGGCCTCTTTTTCTTTGGGAAGACTGTGTTTCTCAGAGTCCTCTGTTGAATGTTGGCTAGGAACACAGATGCAGTCCAGGAGCAGCTGGATGCAGGGTCTCTCCTTCACATATATTTGAAGAATTAAAACCAGCATGAAAGTCCTTCATAATGACTGACTACTGTATTGCTGTTCCCAGATGCTTTCTCACTTTCCTCCCATATGTTCATCTGGAGGACAAAGTTCACAGCCATATATACAGGTCAGTGGACCACAGTCATTCACAGGCAGATTGTATTCTAGAAAAACGGGTTGGAGATAATCCCCAGAGAGTGCCCTAACAGCTGCTGACATGTTCCCCCAATGTCAGCAGGAACATCCTGGGGCTGGTTCTAACAGCCTGCCTGTGTCTTCTAAAGTCCACAGTCGATACTCCAGCAGGAGAGGGCTGAGATGGGCGCACACAATAGGAGGAATGAAGGGAGACTTGTGCTGTGTGAAGGACACTGTACCTAGCAGTGTGTGGGTACCACACTGTGTGGTCCAAACTGTGTGCCTGTACCATACTCAGAGGAACAAGTGAAACAAAAACACTTTGCAGCTTCAGACACCCTTCCGGAAAGTGGATGAGGTCTTGGGGTGCTGCCTGGGGGCTGGGGGTTCTGTGAAACTTACACAATTAAGGACTATTTTCAGACGGTTGCTACAGAGATATACCCGTGTCCCCTATTCTAAGCCTCAATGGCCCTGACCAGTGTCACCTGTGGCTTCCACACATGCCTTCTTGGCCATGGACCCAAGACCCCATTTCAGGGCTCTTGATGAGGCCGTGAGCAACCTGATCTAGTTGAAGATGTCCCTGCTTACTGCAGGGGGGTTGGACTAGATGACCTTTAAAGGTCCCTTCCAACCCAACACATTCTATGATTCTATGATCCTATGATTTCAGCTCATTTTGGCACACATAGGCCTTCTTTGAGTTATTCTGTGGATGTAATTATCTCCAGTCCTGTCTCCTGGATGGCCTCAGATCAACGTGGAAGGAAACCTCTTTCCCAGTCCTGTATCTGTCCCCATTTCCTGTTGTTGCTCCTGACTGGTCTTCCTGGATGGACCTGGGTCGGATTCAACAGCTCACTTTGCCTGGGGATCACTGGGCAGTCGACAGAAACTGTTCCTGTCACCAATCCAGGCCTGTTCAGGTGCTGCAGGACTGAACCCCACCGGTACAAGCATGGCCTGTACTAGAGTCACACTCAGTGCCCAGATAGACATAGCAGCAACCCCTGGGAGAATTCATCTCACCTCTCAACGTTCTGTAAGCCTGCTCCCAAACTCAGAGTTGTGTTTCTTGACAGCTTTCTTGGCAAAGTGAGGAGATACCAACTTGATTGGGTGTCCAGGGCTGTGTTGGAGTTGGATACTCTTCTCCTGCTACACATGTTGAGCAGCTCTGCTGCTCCCTAATTCCCTGCTGACTGTAGAAACTGCTGGAGAATGACCAGAGTGTACCGAACATGTCCTGAGACTGTGTGGAGGAGGATGATGGAGGAGCATGATATGACTCATCCATGAGCCCGAAGGAAAGAGAGGGCACACAGGAGGAGGGCACACCACAAGGGAGGAAAGAGGTGATATGACTACCACTTAAGCTTACATGACATTCCTAGACTTATAGTTTTATTGACTTATTAAAAACTTAGAGTCTGTCTTTTCAGCAGTTTAGTTCATCTGCTTATTCTGCTGAACTATTTTTGGAGAATTTCCTTTGTCATTTAACTTACATTAGTTTTTGAATGCATTCATTCATTCTGCTCCAATTCTGCCTTTTTAGTTGTGTAAGAATTTCCACCTTTTCATGCCCAGTTTCTAGTTTGTGTAACTTTAGTCTTGGTCTCCTTACACAATTTGTAGAGTTTTATGGTACTAGTTCAGCAGTATACTTGTTTTAATGTCTCCATTGCTGCCTTTCCTTGAAGTGTGACCTCATCTGCTAATTTTGCCATAAGCCTTTAAAAAATATGTATCAGTGGTAAAATAAAAATAAACCCAACTTGGATATAGTTCCCAAGATCAAATGCTTTTAAGTATACAGTAAGTTATTTTGACATTTAGTGTGTAAGAGAAGATCTAGGTAAATAATTCAGGTTTTTTTGTAAGATGTAGGCTTTTTTCACCGTATAGTGAACTTTTTTTTTTTTTTTTTTTTTTTTTTTTTACTTTATGATCCAGCCACTCTAATCCTTCAGCCTATACACATTCCAATTTCCTTCAGAGCTCCCATTTGGAGTCCCTCGAAAGGGAAAAGCCTAATTGTCCTGAGAAGATAGCTTGCTTCAGGATTGACTGTATTGCTAGAAATAGGTATAATTTGCACCGGGTTTTGCTTTCTCCACCCTGAACAATCACTGAAACATATGCCAGTGACTTCATGGCTTCTAATCTCTACATAAAATCACAAATCCCTAGCGTCAGGCTGAAAAACAAATTTCTGGTTGTCTGCGGAGCAGTCCTGTTATTATTCAGCTGCCATTTTCTGGAAAAGGACTGTCTGAAAACAAAAAGAATTTCAGGGCCCCAAGAGCTATCATATGCTTTAAACTGTCTCATATCCAGGCTCTCCTCCCCTAGAAGGGTTCCCCTCTCTACTAATTCCCAAGAAATTACAGCTGTACTAAGGTATGCATCTCAACTTAAAAAAATACCTAGGAAACACACACGGAAGGTCAGGGAAGTGAATTATTGTTCTCATGTTGTCTGGTATACATTCATAACCTTTTGGGTACAGGCTTCTTGCAAAGCTTTCTCTGCTGCACTGCCTGTGGGATTGAGTCCAACCTTCCTTCTCTTCATCTAAAAGAAAAAGCTGAGTGGTGGTGTCTGCCAATGTGACTGTTATCATCACCCCTTCTCCTGCCAAGTGCTAATGCTTCAACAGAGAACAGGAGTGTGCTGGAGGGGATGGTCTTGGTCTGTTGATACTTAGTTAGGTTCAAGAAGAACATTTATGCTTAAAGGACAGTGAGTGGGCAGGATAAGAACTCGGTAGCTTAAAATGAAAGGAAAGCTCAGAGAATGACTCCACAGTGTATCCCCTCAGTTCCCATGACTAATCATGCATGAAAAGCTAGCGTCTTTAATATTTTCACATGCCTCTTCATTGACAGTGGTACAGCTCAACTTGCCATGCCTGACTGGAAGTAGTTTTAAAGCCAAAATTAGTGCCTCCCAACCAAAAGGAAAGTGCAAACTTATGGTGTCTTTAACTTACAGGTCTACACAGCGTTACTTTAAATAGAGGTCACCTTTCACTCTTTGTTTTTCAACCCTCATTCTTTGTTTACTCAATTCTTTCTCTCTTGGATCAATATCTTCAGGCTAAAAACCTAAACTGTGAAAGCTCAGCTGTTTCTCATCCATCTGTACTCCTGTTCTCTTTGAAGAGCTGCGTTGTGACTAAAAACCTGTTTTGAAAATATATCTAAATCATAAAATTAACCAGACATAGCAGTTCCATTTCTTTATGCTTAAGTTAGTTAAGTAAGTTAAGTTAGATGAGCTTTCCCCTTCAGTTAGAAGTAAGGAACATACATGGCTTATGTATTTTTAAGAAGAAACTCTTGAAACTGTATAGGTTTTCTTTTTATTTTGGCTTCCCTCATACCCACACTCCCGATCTGGAAAACAAAGAAATCATCTTTTTTCCTCAGTCTTTCTTTTCTTTTTCTTTTCCCACATGTTATCTTGAGACTTGTTATTACATTATTCACCTTTTTTGTTACAAGCCTGGAGACTGATATCTTACTTTTGTTAGAAACTACTTTCCCCCAGTCAGTCAACCAGAGCCAATCAAGTCAACAGTCAGCTTTGTTGGACTACGGGAGCATGAAGGGCAAAGAAGGTTTTTTCTGTTCAGGGACAGATGCGTGGGAGCCAAACAGAAGCAGCACCATTTGTGTGTTGCTGAATTGGAAGCGTATATTTGCATGAAGCCTGTGTGTTGATATGAATTCTGCAAGGCCAGCTTTCCTAGGGTAAGGTGAAACTGCTACAGGTTCCAGATTTAGTCTTTGAATTGCCTGACGGTTATCTCCAAACTTAAAGAATGAACCTATTTTGATCTCTAACTGTCCATTTTTAGTGACTTCAGATCAAAGATACTGTACTTGTGGGATGCACTGGGACACAAGACTTCCGACGACATTTCATAACACTGAACACACTGATGGATGCAGATCAATATACATCATCAAGCACCACAGTATTTATCACAGACATTCATCTACCCTGAAAGAAACTGAAATACTCTGCCAGAAAGGACTGTCTCTGAAATGAAAATCGGAGAGCAAAATCTTCTATCAAAAATTTTATTTTTTAAACCTCATAATCTGAATAGAAAATGCATTTCTAAGAAGACATCAGGAACTAGATTCTTTTCAGTCATATGCTTTTGATACATTTTCAACATAATAGCTGAGCTAAGACTTGAGGAACCAAAAGTTATCCCAGAAAGGAAGAGATATCAGCAACCAAAGAGAATCTCTGTGTCGTATTCTTATTTGTAAGGAGAAAACCTGTGCTTTTGTTTACAGTGAAGGAACAGAGACAAGCATGTCTACCTTCTTTACTGCTCTACGCTTCCTTTTTTGTCAGTAATCCAGTCTTTGATCTGGTTCAGGTCAGACATCAACAGTGGATTATACATTTTTCTCAGTCTGTTTCTGGGTGCTTTACGATGTTACGGTTAGCTGACTGCTTAAGTCCTTTCCCAGATTATAACAGCATGATCCTTCTTCCTCTTGCCAGCACTTATCTGATCCCACCGCGGGGTGGTTCTAAAAGTAAGGTCAAGCTGCAGTAAAACTAACTCAGCAAGAAAAATCACAGATCTGATGGCTCACCTCTGGGAACACGTTCACTGCAGGGATCTTGCACATGCCAGTACCTGGCAACAGGTTGGTTTATAGCCCGCAGCTGGCAGACATGATGAGGAAATAACTGCAAGCAGACCTGCTTAATCAGTCCTTAATCAGCTTAAATTGTGACAATATGTCATTAAATATGTTTTACAGCTAAAATTAAGAAGGACAGTTTAATGTATCAGTGTTTTGGGGGATTAAGCTAATCTACAAGCTATGTTTCTTTTAACAGAAAGTGGAATGACTGGAATTCTAGGCGGATTGACCTGAAAAAAAATTGTCAGTTACTTCATCATTTTAACAAGGAAATTGATTTAGTTCAGATTTCTCTTCCATAAAAGGCTGATTTTATACCTTTATTTTAAAAACAGGATCCACTCAAACAGTAAAATAATGAACTCTACGGTGAAATTGGGCCATAAATCTTTGGAATCTGAATGATATAAAAAAAAATAAATTGAAAAACATTTCATTTTCTTAATGGGCCTAATTGGTAACATTCCACCTCAACCCAAGTGCAAACATTGCTTTCAGGAATTTCAAAATTCGACTCTCTTTTCTAGATGGTAGTTTTGTATAAACCAGAATTGTTGATTATAAACCTCCTACAACAAAGTAAAAAAAATAATCACGTGGGTAAATTGTTTCAAAGGACAGTAATTTATATGGGGTATCTGTCTCTTAGGAAGGAAATGAGTACTGATCAGACAAAAATTCAAAGAATGAAGAATTTGCTTACTTTTACCCAGTCTAATTTATGGGACTTTAGCCCTATTATAATTTTGTATTGATTATGAAGCCTTTGCATAGGTTAATGATAAAGGTTAGAAGTTCCTGAATAGTGAAAAGGAATGAAAAGATGGATTTCTTCATTTAAAACAGGTGTTATTGACAATGCTGATTCCAGCACTCTAGAGCATTAAAGTTATAACGAACAGGAATTTAGAAGCTATTGCATGAAAAAGCAAAAGGAATAGATCTAATGAAGGTTACTGTGGTTCACTCTACCTCAGATGAAAAATACAGTTATGTTTTAGTATTTGTATGCAAAATAAAACAGTCTTTTAGACTTCTAATATTTTGATATATGCTAAAACTGACCTACAAGTAAAAAAGTATACACTGACCATTTCAAAAAAAATAATGCTATCTCTTTCTGATTCTTAAGAATGTGAAATAAATGGAAATGTTTTGGTTTGTGACACCATTTGTCTGTGTTACATTAACTCATAAAAGCTTTGTTTTCTAAATGGAAATGCTGAGTTCATTAATGTATAATGTGAAACAAATGCCACTGTCAACTTTGAAAGAAAACTTTCAAATACTAGACTAGAGACTTAATGTCTGCTGCTCTTGTAGCTAAAATGACTTGCCAGACTTATGCTAAGATCGTTGGTTACACTCTATTTCTCATATATACAGATTTCATAAAATATGTGCAGTTAAACATGATATGTTGGATTCATTTCCTAATATATGGTTAACCATGCAGAATTCTCTTAGCTAATGCCATTAGGCAGACTTTATAATTGCTTTCTAACAAATAACAGTAATACTATTCCTTTGTTTATAGGTGAGATTACTTGCGTCTTGATATTACCCGTGCATTTATAATTGCGGTTTGTGTGTTGATTTGTGTATTATTACAATGATTGTTAGAACATATAAAGTCAAAAAGGACGATTTTAGATCAAATTATTTCCTCCCAATAAGTACCAATTACCTATTCCAGAAACTTTTTTCATAACAGTATCTATGTTTAGTGTGTAGACAGAGAGCAAAAGCTGATAACAGGTCAGTACACTGTGTTTCAAAGAGTTCTTACCTGCATCAGCTACAGCATAATGCATTATATGGCCAGTGACACAGTTTTCCTTGGGAAAACTGGTGAAAGCTCTGTCACTTAAGAATAGAGTGGATAAAGTGCAAGAAAGTTACTGAGATAAAAAGAAATCTAATGATGGCTTGATTATCACCACACTTCACTTAAGGACACAAAACTCCTAGTGATTGATTATCTCCCTTTATGGAGGCAAGGTAAACATAAACTTTCAGTTGACTTAGCTCCTAAGTGACCACCATCTCCATGTTCCATATGCCCTTGTGGCATATAGATCAGGTTCATTCTTTTGGTACTCCTACTCAAAGTCCTGTCTGGGATCTGATACAGGTTTCCTGAGCTACTTTTCTTAGGAGTGGCCATGGTAACCCACATGATTTCATTTCAGTGAAAGAAATGACTGGCCAATTACAGAGGTGAAACTCATGAGGATGTTAAGAATTTGCTGCTAGAATTTATATCACAGTACAGAACCTTCCTAATATAGTAAGCAATTCTCCAAATTTCAGTGATTTCACTGGCTATGTCTAGTAACATAGCTTGTGAGTTTTCTCCTGGTTTCAGTTCCCGTTGTCCACATTGCATAAGTGTTAGTCCACTCCACGGCTCAGTGTTAAGGAAAACCATCTCTGACCCTCCAAAACAAACTTCAGGTTCTGTGGATAATTCATTCCAAGGACTGCTTCCAAAAGGCAACACAAACCAGACGGCCGAAGGCTTGGATTTCTCTGCCCTACAAAGTCCCTCAACAGCAGGATTTTTATTTTCAAAACACTTTCCCGTGCCTGGATATCATATCCCAAAGCATGTAATGTGCCGCTTCAGTTTCATGTTATAAAAACACCACCTGGTGGGTTGCAGCACAGCCCTCGTTTTTTTTTCAGGCACTCTGAACTCAAAACAAGCAAACAAACTGATAACTGGGTCTTTGAGCCAAGGAGACTACTGCGTGCAGCTTGAAGGAGATTCAGGGCATTGTACTGTGTAGCGGCAATTTGTTTAGCAGTTTCCTCTAGGTATTGCTGTCTCTGAGCACAGTAGACATAAGCCACTCAACACCACTTTGCCTGAAGGATCTCCTTTTCTGGGATGTGTATTTAGCTATGTAAATATAGCTGCAATGACTCTTTCTGTACTTTAGCAGGAAACACTTTCATGAAGTACTGGCTTCTCAGAGATGTTTGTGCACATCAGACATTCACTATTTTCATAGCAATATGGCAGCCCTTCATTCTCCTGCACTTCAACACCAGATGCTGAAATCAAAAATATTTAAAAGGAGAAAGGGAGGGGTTTAGGTATAAGTGAAAATGTAAGACTATAAATACCTCACTTTTTTTTTTTTTTTTTTTTTTTTTTTTTTTTTTTTACTTTTCCTACCTAGAATTTCTAAAATGTAATACATTTGCCAGAGCTACATGATTTGCTATTTAGTTTTGGTTTTCAACTAAAGATACAAAGCATAATGACAGGGAATATGTCTGAAAATATTCACTGGTAACACAGTGATGAACCTGTTGTGTGAGTAAGCATAGGATTCATCTGTCCAAATTCAGACTAAATACCTATGTCTGGATACTTCATCTCCTTTTCTGTATTTGCTTATTTGTCTACATTCACTAACTGCACTACTGCAGTAACTAACTTTGATGCAGGGCAGGATTCAGTTGACTAAACCGGGGTGCCAAAAGCCATTGGAGATGCTCTAGGATGTCCATGCCACCCTTAAAGGGATAAGAATCAGACTTCTTTTGGATGGGCAGCTGTATGCCAACTGCGATACCTCCCCTCCCCCGCATCTAAAATGTCTGTAGACAGCTATGTTTAACCAAGTGAATCCTAGCTGTAGATTTACACTGTACAGCTATGAAAAACTAAGTGGAATAAATCACACCTTACAAATTATCTGTTATCTTCTTAAACTCACCACTTCAGCATCAGCATTATGCTCCTTTATGCTGCATTTGAGATGGTGCTTGTATTTAAACTTATCATTTCTGACACAAACTGACCCATACAACCACTATAGCAAACTAGATGAAATTCTGCTCTGCCAAAATATGAGCTCATCTGTGATTTTAAAAAAGCTTTCCTGAATTGTTTTTTAATGGATGTATTTTAAGGAATCTGGCCTTCACACTTAAAAATGACCTCATACAACTGAGGTGTAAGCACATTTTCAGTTTGTTGTTTTTTTTTATTTTGGCTTTCATTGCCTTTGGTTTGGTTTCTTCTTGTATAAGGCAAAGTGGCTGTAGAAAAAGTAGCAAGAATTTATAAGAACTATGAGAATCATTCACTCTGCTTTACAAGGATAATAAATATGTATCCCTATGCTCCAAGGCACACATTAATCACTGAATGCCAGAAGTCAGGAGTCCCAACTGACTGATTATTTAATTTTTTCACTATATCGTATTGCTTCTCCCACCTCAAAAGCATCAGGCAACGGTCACAGGCAGACTCAAATAGTGAAACAGAGACATTACTGTTTTGGCAAAATCTGTTCATTTTGATTTTGAACCTTCTTTTCTCTTTCATGTTACTTTTACTGACAAGCTATTGGAATTGGCACAATCTGATACAATAATTTATTGCACCCAAATTAAGATTTTAGACCTCACAGAAAGACACAAGGGGATAGGAATGAAAACCAATTTACAACACACAATTTTAGTACCAGTGAAGCCTGTTTTCTGTGCTAATTCATTAATTTCATTGATCAGGCAGCAGTTATATGTATGTTTATGTAGCGACAGATTCCATAATGGAAAAGGTTTAATTCATTCAAAATGAATAACGTTGACTCTTCTGTTCTTTCCTCATGAACCTTGTGGCAAATGGAGCTTCACTGAAAGACAAGTTTGAAGTATTAAGCAGTTCAGCTGAGTAAACTGATCTGTAATTCAGATATGGCAAACCAATGTGCAATGCTAGATATATTTTTTTTTTTAAATTAAAGCTTTAAGATCCCCAAAGCTTTATTGGAAAAATGCTTGAAAATTTTGACATTTCTTTAGCCTCTGTTAATTTCTCCTTCATTAACTGAAAGTTAAACTAAATAAAGCGGAGATACTTTTCACTAGGTTGATTCCTGACTTAATTCTCAGCAGACATATCACTTATATCACTTCACATCTTCAAAAATGATGTAGTCAAAGAATGGTAAAGCAATGTAGGTTCCTTCCCTCTGCACTACTTGCTAATGAAATCCAGTGGGGCTTTTTTGTTTGCTTGTTTGTTCATGAATAGCGCTGAATTGTGAAACATTTAAAACTTATAGAATCACAGAATTGTTGAGGTTGGAAAGGACCTCTGAGATTGTCCATTCCAATCCCCCTGCTCTTTTCCATTTCACTAACTGAGCAATGGAAAGGGCAAAAGTTGCACTACATCATTTCCTGAAGACGGTGAATACGTGCACTGCTATATGTGTACTATAAGACATATGTTCAAGCATAATATAGCATATGCTTTCCTTTTAGGGACATCCCTTAGTTTTTCCAAGTACAGATGGAGTCATAAAAACATGGAAATGGCCTCAAGAAATTAGTCCTTTGCCAGGTATCCTTCATAACATAGTTCTTGTCAGACATCTTTTTCTCCCCTCGTTGAGACTTCGTATCCAACATCATACGAATTTCACAAGGAAGAGTCTTCAAATAATAGTAGAGGTTGTCCATCGTTTCCACTTTTCTTTCTAAGCACTGGACACTCATAACTATTTTGTGATGTTTGTAAGATTAATGGCTTAAACACACTAGCTGGGGAATGATCTGACAGATAATGAATGTTTTTTTTTTTTTCTCACAGATAGTTACTGTTCAAAAAAGAAATCTATATATTATTTTAAGTAGGAAATGCAAGTTTCCACAGTAACCGGTACATATAAACTGAAGCATCTCTGAGTTATTTAAACACAGTTCTGTGATCTAGTTAGGATAACTATGTTTTGAAGCATTTTCATGATATTATGTAGTCAGGAATAAAACCTGGCAAAAAAATCAGTAAAAGACAGGGAGGAGGGGAGGAGACATCAATTAGAAACTTTGAGAGTTCCAAATGGCAAAAGATTGGCAATCAAAAAAAAAAAAAAAAAAAAAAAAGGTTTTGTAACTAATATGTCATTTTAATTTATGGAATGGCAATGCAAAAAACAAAACCTTTTTTTTCCTCCTCTTCTTTTTTGCTAAAATAAAGTAATGCATTTTTTTTTAAAGTTTAACTGCATAAAGTCATTATTGAGACTTCATTATTGTGAATTGCAGGAATCAAACTAATATTATGTCTTCTTTCATATTACAAAAATATGTTGATATTAGTTAGTGTCAATGTTTACTTGACACAGTAAGGAAATTGTCTTAGCTCTTGCTAGCTGCAAATTCCTGAACCCATTGCTCTGATATCACAGTCTCTTCCTTCCTCTTACTCATTATGCTATTCTTCTTTTTGTCTTTGCCTACTAATTCTTCAGTTTACTTTATCAGTTACATCCAAATTTATCTTCTACATCCCCAAAATATTATTGCTTCCTATAAATTCATTACCAAGATGCCTACATGTCATCCTTTTCCAGGTACCTCATTACTGCAAATTACATTTCCAACTTCATGTTTAAACATTCATCTACAGTACATCAGGTTTTCAGCCTATTCATCTGACCTTTATGTATTTCTTTAACCTCTCATGATATTTCTTATGAATTTTGGGGCAGAATTTCAACTAGTTATCAGTGGTTTTCTTCACAGCTCATGTGTTATAAGATCCCAAAATTTAGCTTACATATAACAATTGAAATAATTATTTGCCCTTCTAAGAAGAATTTTGCATACAGCTTCACAGGAATGTTGTCTTGTAAAAACCACTTTCTGCATTTTTTTCCTATCTGAAACACAGTCCCATCCTTACTCAAATTCTTCCTTATATTTGAGGCCTATAGAAAATGCCATAAAAACTGTATTTTGAATCTTCCAGAACACCATAAAAATGACGCATAGAGAGAAATCCAGTTCTTCCTGCTCTCCAAATCTTTGATAGCGGGTGTATCCAATGGGATTCCCACAGCAGCTCATTTGGCAGCTTCATTTTCCCTTGAAGAGCCATGTTAGTTCTGATATATGTTACTCAGCAGATAGAAGATGATACAGCAACATGTCTGAGGTTAGACTACAGTTACACAAACAGGTTATGGTTGGGTTTCAACTTGGGCCATTATTAGAGGATGTTCCATTTAAAACATTTAAAATGCTTGAAGTCCCAGCATGGCCCTTGGTAGGCAAGCATCTGCTGCTCAAAAGTCATAGCCCATTTTTGTAATAGTTTGACAATCTCAGGAGAAAAGCTCCATGTCAAATGAAAATCTTCCATGACTTTAGGTTTGGGTTTTCAAATCAAGATTAAAGGCTTTTGCTGAACATTGGAAAGAAATTGTATTGTTGCTATAGCCATTCTGTAGAACATAACAGGTCAGCTCTCAAGGCTACCAACAGTGTTACCTCTCACAAGCTTTAAATATCTTTAGAAGATGTTAAAGACCGTTAGAAATACTCTGCAGCTCTTACACTATATTGAGATACTGTGATACTTATCACAATCACAGAATCGCAGAATTGTAGAGGTTGGAAAGGAGCTTTGGAGATCATCTAGTCCAAACCCCCCTGCCAAAGCAGGGTCACCTAGAGCAGATTGGACCCAAACTCATACAGGTGGGTTTTGAATGTCTCCAGAGAAGGAGACTCCACCGCCTCTCTGGGCAGCCTGCTCCAGTGCTCTGTCACACTGAAAGTAAAGAAGTTTTTCCTCATGTTTAGATGGAACTTCCTGTGTTCTAGCTTGCGTCTGTTGCCCCTGTCCTGTCACCACTGAGAAGAGGCTGGCCCCATGCTCTTGATACCCACCTTTTAGATATATATAAGCATTGATAAGGTCTCCTCTCATACATCTCTTCTCCAGGCTAAACAGACCCAGGTGTCTCAGCCTTTCCTCGTAAGAGAGGTGCTCCAGTCCCTTGATCATCAATGTCTGGTGAAATTATTTTACTGATTTATTATTTTTTTTCTAAACCAGAGCAGGACAATATTTTAAATTGCAGCCACTGAGTTTCACAGGTGATGCTGGGGACAGGTATGTGATACTTGGCAGCATTGTTTAATACATGTCCATGCAAACATTATATTTGTATTTTAATTCCCAAGAGGTTTATTTTCTGCTCTGCTGCAGTTTTAGCTTTTCTTCAGAACAAAACTCAGAATCTCAACTGAAATATCTGAATTTTGCCATTTTCCAGTCAAAATATTAACTCTGGTATGATTTTGATATTAAAATAGACATTTATATTTGGGAAACTTAAATGTCTCTTCTATAACATAATTTCAGCTTCTAGTACGTGAGGAAACTAAAATCAAACAAGTTTGTTTTTGGTTTTAGTCTCTTCTGCTATAAATGTTTGGAAAGGTCTCATTGCAAGTTTGCTGTGAACTATGAAAGTTAATTTCATTTAGAGGAAAGTTTCATTTTCGTTACTGATTTTGACATATGAAAGGTGACATATATGTTTAACTCTTGATGTGTAATGGGCAACAGAACCTACTTATTTAAATAGAAAGTATAGCCTATGTGTACGAATTAAATATATAGTTATAGTTATATAAGTATATATATTTTATACCTATATAGTTATATATATTATATACATTATATATAATTATATATTATATATATTGTTTTATATATATTATATAGTTATAGCTAAAAAAAAAAGACAGCATTCTGTAGGAAAAAAACCCCACAATTCTGTTAAAATAGACTGTTTTTTAGGAGTGGTCTTCTGTTCAGTGCTTTTTTCACCGGACCATGTCTAAGTATATTTTTGGAACTTCTCATTTCAATAAAGTCAAAGTTGTGGCATAGACCTATGGGGTCTGTTTCACCTGAATTTCACCTGAATAGGTGAAAGGCTCGCTGTATGTTTACACTGCAGTCCTAACAGTATATGCATGTAACATTAGAGATTATATTCAATACTTTACAGCATTTTGATTGATCAAAGGAAAATGTATTGGCAGGTTTTGACATTTTTTTAAAACACTCTTTTCATGGGAACTTCCAAAGTTTGCAGTATGTATTTAACACTGGAAAGAAAAGAAAAACTGAGATAATATTTTCCATAAAATCAAATGTATTCTCGTCCTATTTTTCATAATATTGCCAATGAAATTTTCACTAGAAATTAAGCTTGACTCTCCAGTCAGTAATTAATACCTAGTCACATTGCCTTCAGATTCAGATCACATACTTCAGCTGAACCCAGTTGTTCATTTAACTGCCAGATCTAGTAACATTTTTCTTTTTATTATATTTATCTTTTATAATAAGTGATATCCTGGATGTTTAATATAAGGACATATCTTTCACTACTGTGACAGTGTATTTGTAAATACACTGGGAAAAATCTGCTTCATTATACTTATAGGACTTGGTGAACTGCTTTGTTGCAGGGGTGGGAGCTGAATTTTTCATTGTCTGTTGAAGTCTTTCTAAATATGGGAAATCCTCACTAATGCTCTGGTGAAATGACCCAAACCATTTTTTTGTTGTTGTTCTACTACCAAAACTTCCCAGAGAAAAACACCTTGACATACCCTCTTTGATGATCCACCAAACATCCATTCAGTGAAGTGTTGAGTGACTGATCTTTTTCTGGACAGGTTACTGAATGTGCATGATAAGGACAAGTTGTATTGCCTTCTTCTCAACATCTATTGTCACTCTTCCTCCTTGTATGTCCACTTGCATTGTACTCATAGAGCTAATTTTCACAAATTCCGGGCAAGAGCACTGGATCGATAAATCCACACAAAATAGCAGTATATTCTGCTGTCTAAGTACAGCAGCAAAGAAGACAAATTCATTCTAGCAGGTTTCTCAGACAACATGATTGACTTTAGCTGACTCTTCCCTTAATGCATTTTTTCAAAGCCTCAGGAAGGAGATTTGAGTACATACAGCAAGTTCACAAAGAGCAGCTTTCAAGCTGCTTTTAGAGAAAAGAGTATTTTTAACACAAGCACCAAAAAAGTTGTTCCTTTTAAAAATGAGGGTTCTCTGTAGCTTGCTTTAAACCAGCTTAACAAAGAAGATGGCACCATGACTAAAATTTTTATACTTCATCACAGTCCCTTTGAATAATAATAAAAAAACTATCACTAGTTTATTCATCTTTCCTAATGATACAGAAATAAGTACCTAAACAATTAATAATAATGCAGAAACTCAGACTGTAAAATCAATATGTCAGCTCAGTAGAGCTGAGCTTCTTTCTAATGCTGCTGTTCCAACAGTAGAGCTTACCTTCTGAATTATATATGTATTGACCTAATTACATAAATATTGACTTTGCTTTATATGAAGCCTTTTTCAGTCTCAGTGTAATTACAATGTCAATATTTGTTGCATGTAATAACACTGAATTTAGACTTGTTAATTTTGATTGATAGTGGCATGCTACAAGTTATTATATGGGCTAAGACAGTCTAGAAGTATTCATAGCAAAGACAAGTAGCTGACAATGCTATGAAATCTGAAAGTGTCTCCAAGACCTTCTGTCTCCGATTGTTTAACCAGGCAGAGGAAATATAATGGGTGATTACATCCTTGTTCCATACAAAGCACTGTTTTGAGATGGAGAAATATTTACCCTGTTCCAAAAAAGTACAGATATTCAGCCGGGAACTCAGTAAAAGAGTTCCTGTTTAAAGTTAGCTTTACAATTTTGCCTTACAGTGTTGTAAAGTCTGTTTAAATTGTGTCAAAATGGAGGTTTTATACAGCAACAAGTATACTTCGCTGCATACCTTCCATTAGGTATATGTTATTTTGGAATAATATTGGGACCCAGACACAAGCAATTTCACATTAAATTATTTCCCTTTTCCTTCAAATCCAAGAAAGATGTGAGCAAAGGACTTTTAGGTACTACTGGAACTTGCAAAACTGTTCACTTCAGTCTGCAAATGTTTGTTGAGATATATTTTTACAAGAACAACTTTGTTCAGAGCTGGCAGGCCTCTGAACTAGTTTCAACGATGAATAGCCATATAGTATAGTATGTGTTTCTAGATGCAATTATAAAGGATTTTGAATTTGGCAGTAACATGAGAATTAGAAACCAAACTGTGACAGTCTGCGTGCTGAAGATATTTAAATTTGTTCTAGCTATAACGTTGCCAGTAGTGACAAGGCATGCATCATACTGTATTTTCTTATTTGTCTCAGCAGGGATGCCAGACAAGACGAACCTCAGTGACGTAAAGCAAATCCATCAAACCAACGATGGCAGCACTTTAGACACAACTGGAGCAGGATGTACAACAGTGGCTGATTATATGACATTTATGCTGATTAGTTTGGTAACACTATTTCTCAGTCTTTGGTAACTGTTTAGCTCTGGCTTGATATATGTGTTGTCTTGTCATCTCTTTATCCCCACTCACAAGCCTGGAATAAAGGATCTGGTGGATATAGCTATATTTACAATAGCTTGTGTATTATCAGCCTCTTTGATCTTAGGCCTGAGTATTAGCGAAGTTGTTTGCGTAATATTTTTCCTGTGTTTTTTTTGTTTTGTTTTGTTTTGTTTTTTTTAACACCTGATTAGTCATGCAAAATCATGTTTCCTTTTATAATATTTTATGGTAAAAATAAGTTGACCAGGTATCGCAGAATCATCAGCTCCTGGAAGGGGCTCCTGGAGATCATCTAGGCTAACCCTGTGCAGAGCAGAGTCAACCAGAGCAAGTTGCCCAAGGGCAAGTCCAGTCAGTATTTGAATGTCTCCAGCAATGGAGACTCTACAGCCTCTTTGGGCAAAGTGTTCCCAGTGCTTGAATATGCATAGCAAAAAAAATTTGTTCTTACATTTAGATGTTATCTATTGCATTTCACTTTGTGCCCATTGCCTGTTTTCCTGTCACTGGGCACCACTGAGAAGAGTTTGGCTCCATCTTCTTTACTCCCCTTATCAGGCATTTATACACATTGATAAGATCCCCCCTGCATCTTCTCCAGGCTGAATAGTCTCAGCAGTCTCAGCCTCTCCTATGTATGTATCCCTTAAAAATCTTCATGACCCTTTGCAGGACTCTATCTTGTATATCCATGTCTCCCTTGTCCTTGCGATCCCAGACCTGGACACAGCACTGTAGATATGGCCTCATCAGTGCGGAGAGTGCATTCTGTTGCATTGTCCAGGTCATTAATGAAGAAGTCAAACAGTATCAACCCCTGGGGTAAACCAAGAGTAACTGGTCTCCATGTGGACTTCGTGCTGTTGTTCACAACCCTACACACAACTGGTAGCAACTAATGAAACAGTTGCTCAGCACTTTATGAGTTTTGTGTTTAAAGTCCTGCCTTCTGAGTTGTGATCCCTGTAAAACAGAAAATGTTGGATTTGCCCTTCTCTCTTTCTTCAAAAAATAAAAAAAAAAAAAAAAAAAATATCCACAGTGTAAACTCAGATAATTTTAGTAGGAATTACTTGTCGTAGCTCAGTAAAACTAAGTATGAAATGCTGTGTACATATACACAGATATACATACGACTGCATTTTATCTAGAGATAACATCAAGGTTAGGATTCAATGTTGGATTAAGATATCTCAATCTGTATGTCCACATACATATGTTTACCTATGTGCTATATGTCTATTACGTATGTGTTATACATCTAAGCTGTCACTGCGGTCAGTGGAAATACAGGGTAACATTCAATTGCTAAAATACCAGCAATGAGCACCAGTTGAGATGTTGTAATAAAACCCACTTGGTGTCCAGCTACTGAAGGGGCTCAGGTCTTTCTGTGGGCAAGTGACCTGAGCCCTTTGTCAACACAGTTAATGAAACCCAGTAAGTTGTTCAGCTCGTACAAAAACAGACACCTAAGAAAGCAACTCAGTCACCCAAAAGTATCTGATGCCACCTAAGATTTTTTGGAGTATCCAAGACATCCTCATTGGACTGGCGTATATGACACAGGCCTTATGGGAAATTCCAGAGGCTTACTTAAATGGGAGCCATCCAGAGTGGCAGCTGGTAGCTAAGTGGGATATTCTTGTGTATCTCAAATAGATCTAGACATGCTTATGTGGGCCCATGAATCAAACACCAGGTCTCCATCAGTAATACTAGGAGCTTAGATACCTAGTTGAAGTGGTGACACATGAATGCAAATCTGAATCACAACATGAATCCCAGCTCAAGTTCTCATGCTTTATACGATGACGCAAGCTAAAGTGTTCCATAGTACTAGGGGTACATTATATATTATTGTTATAAGGTTTTATTATCCTGCAATGACTAATTCCCATCTCATTTTAACCAGAAAGTATTTAAGAATATTTTGTATTTATTTCTCATTTACAGTCCTTTAAAAGAGAAAGAAAAAGATACAGTATTTTATGCACTCATACTTCACCTAGAAATCTTCATAGACTTTAAAAAAATTAATTTTATATGAGACTAATATAAAGAAACATATGTAAATATTTGTATTCCCAAATGCATGCATTAGCCGTTAGTGCACACAGTATAACACAGAGGCAAGCAGATATAAAATTTAAAAAAACAAGTGAACATTCCTAAGAGCAATTCCATGCCCAGATAAACATCATTAGTAGGCATGTGTGCAAGGGTGCACATTTTACTTGACCTCTTTTTTCTTTTGCAGGTTTTATGAACCAGTCCTTCAAATTCACTTGTCTTCTTGCCTCAGCATACACTGAAATTACATTGGTAATTCAGGGATAGAAAATCTGATTTCGTTATTTTTCATTTTCATACCAGCTCAAACCAGAAATTAATCAAGTCCAGCAATGTTTGTTTGAACAATGACCAGTACCAGTCACTTCAAGAAAAACAGGCTACAGTTTTGAATAGGAGATTCAGAAATGGAGAAAAAAATCTACCAATACCCATTACTTAGAATTTGATTTATATCACAAAGTCCTTTGTTTTCTTTCCTCACTTTTGTGTGTAGTTCAAGACCTTACTCATGGCACTTGGTAGTAAGGGAGTTTTATTTATTCTACAGCACCTTGGAAACATAATCCCCATTTTCACATAGTGATAGTAATTAGGTCCTAAGGCCTCTTCAGATATATGTTAATTAGTCTGTGTTACTCCTCAGTTTTTTCATGGCCTGTTCTCCTATTTTCTACACTGCACCTATGCAAAATCATTTCTAAGATTCCTTCTGGGGTGGAAAATTAGGTCTTTTCCTCACAGACAAATATGAACAATCTAGTCTGGGGGACTGCTCCCACAGACAACATGAATACAAGAGTGGGAGGTCTGGAGTTTCCTCACTTGCCCCTCAGCCACAAGACCTCATTCATCCTCCCGTCCCGTCCATCTCTAGGCACCACCACACACTCCACATCATTGCCTAGACTCATATGTCTGCTAGGCTAGGCTGCATCATGGTTCCTTCATCATATCTAACATACTATAAAGAAATAGTCTTGTTTCTTAAAGAACTATAAAAAAACCCATTAAAACACCTCAGAGCAAGCAGAGGATAATTGCCTCATAGGAAACCAAGGCTGTTTTGAAATTTGTCTCAAGGTTACTTTTCAAGGGAGGTACCCTTGCAAGAAACTGTGGAACCTGGCAGGATGTTGAAGTGTAGCTCCAAGTTTGGCAGATGGAAAAAAGACCTCTCAAGCATTGCCTGTATTAAAGCCAGCAACGAAATGAGGAATAGTACTGAACAGAAAAATGCAGATAAGTTACAGAAGCCAGGAGAAGAAAAAGAAAAAAGACCCTAAATTGGAAATCATGACAATACAGTGGAAAAACATCTGTATCCACATAAAATAATGGACCATATGCTGTGTGTATGTGAGCCGCTCTGGGTCAATTGCCTTGGGCTGCAGAGGCTTTTCCCAACAGCGGGTCATACAAGCAGCACAGGGCTGATGCTGGGCTCCCCACATCACCTGAGACGTGGCACCTGGGGCTCGGTTGCTCTGAGTACTTTCATTTTGTTTTACTCAGACTTTTTTAACAGTTTAAAACTTCTCTGTATCTCACAAAACCTTTGTTGAATGAGATCTTTTGTTTTGGTTTGTTTTGCTTTCTTTTAAATAAACTTTTTATGCATAATAGCTGACGGTTTAAAGTAGGCATACTTTACTCAACATGTACCATTTTTCAGACAGACACTCATTCAAATGCTGTTTATACTAAAATAGCAATGGATATCACTACTAAAGTTGTGTAACTGGTCTCAGCACAATTAAAAAAATCAGCAAGCACAAGGTGAGAGAGATTTGTAGGGAATAATTTATTAGAGGACAGTGCTGTTACTTGTAAAACAATATTTTAGAAAAAGAATAGTTCTAAAAATACAGCATTTCAAAAATCCATTATATTTTTATTCAGTAAGAGTGAGTTATTCTTCTTGAATGCCCATTTTTCATTTTCTGTAGACATACCTGTATATTTAAATGTACCTTGTATCTCCTAGGAAAAAAAAAGTACTTTTTCTCATAACTAATGTTCCAGCACTTCAAATAAATATTTTAAGGTGACAACTTTCCTTAGTGTAGCTGGTGAAAGAGAACAAAAAGCATTTATTTCCTTTGGAAGCAAGTGTCACTGTTCCTTTCATGACTAATAAAAGATGAAGCATAACTATAGCCATATAACAGGTTATCTTTGTCTTTCTGTCTTTCTATAAATAGGTAGGTGCACATATACATCGTTTATTTGTCTATACCTGTATTTTTATATGTTTACCAAAATATTGTTCATGTTCAGATTATAACAGGGTTGAGATTAACCTATCGAAGATTTCAGATTAACCTTAATATTTCCCTAGCATCTTCTCAGGAGCATGAATCAATATAAGGTACTGAAGCTCTCTCTGCTTTGTCTTTTTTTAAGTTCAGTTCTACTCTAAAATACTTGTGTAAACAAGAATCTTACTCAGCAAATGATTCCTTTTTCTATGTGCTCTGAGTTACAAGTGATTATAATAGGAAAAAAAAAAGTTGTTTCTAACTACATTAGATTAAAAAGCTCATGTAGCTCTAGTAAAATGCAGATTCTACTCTTGCAAATCTCAGCAAGTTATTAATAAAGCTTTAAGTCCTAATTCTTTCTTCCTGGTAATGCATGAACAAAAATTCTGGCTTGATAGATTTTGTCAGACAGAATTTGCATGTCTGGCAGTTGGATACTTCATCTTTTACTTTACTTTGGAACTTGTAAATGTGAAATGCTAGAGATAATACACCTGGTACCCCGTGAAGCTCTTTTACCAACTCACATTGAAGAGGAATAACATGCTGAGCTTCTCTTGCATGGGAGGACTTGGTCGATGCATCCCATCACCCCTTACAGTGCAGAGGGCTGTGCCAAGATCACCTGCTGTGCGTCCCTAATTTAAATGTCACAACTATGTCTCTCCAGGTTTGTCAGGCAGTCTAAATCAATTGTTAGTCTCTTGAATTTAAGTAACACGGAGGATTTTCTCAGTGGCAGTTTCTGATTTTCCTGCTTCCCTCAATGTCCCTATCTCTTTCATTTGTACTAGTACAAGAGTTTACAAGACCATGCCACGAAACTCCTCAGGGTATTTCTGACCCAAAGGATTGCCTTAATCTAGTTCACCTTGCATCACAGATGATGGCATTAGTAGAATGGACGGGGTGGCCATAGTGCTTATGGCAGTTTAGTCACACATTTGTAGAAGTGAACATAAGGTTAGGTACAACAAAACATTTTAATATCATAAACACATCATGCAAAAATTGTTTTCATAGTTGCACCTTGTGCAAAGATTCATAGTTCAGTATCTAAAGCAGGATTTGGCCATTAAAAAAATCATAGCAAAATCTGATTTATATGAAAGACTATAACATCTCTTTTGCTGATGGGCAAAACCATACTGCCTAATGCATACATCAGTATACCTTGCCCTGAGCTGTTTCCTTTGCTTTGTGTGCTATAGATGTGTCTGTAGTGCATTGATATTGCATAGTAGGAGAATGTGCTTTCCTGTTTACTTGTAGTTTATTTATATGTATAGCTAACACTTTTGTGCTAGCTGTTAAAAATATTTTTCATGTCTATGAAAACATTCCCGTTTTTTGGCAGACAGAGTGTTTGTGAAATCCTTACATTTCACCTTATTATTTTTGAAAAGATCAGAGGTTTATCAAGTAAAACAAAATTATGGGATACCAGGCCTCCAAAAAGGTAAAAAGCAACATAATTCTGAAGAATAAATGTTGCTTGTCATGTGTATCTTTAGTAAGCTATAAAAAATGCTGTACTTGAAATTTCAGAGCATTAGTAGGGCTGGTAATTAGTCCATGGGCCAGGTTCTTCTTTTAAACTTTTGTGATACTATGGAATTCAATGGTTATAACTACAAGCATAGATTGGCTTTGTATTATCTACGTGCAAAACTGAACTGATACATTTAATACAGTAAGATTGTTTTTAGAAAAGCATCACTACATGACAGGTAATAGCAATTTGTATTTCTCTGCTCTGTACTGGTTATATGTATACCATGACAAATAAAAATTTAATTTAGCAAATACAAATTTATATTGTGAAATCTTACCTATATGAATCTAATGAAAAAAATCATGTATTTTCCCATGAAATATATAACTTGATGTTAAAATTTTCAGCATTTTAGTAACCTAAACAGCAAGTGTAAGAGTAAACTGCTTGTGCTTAAATATCTAAGTAGACTTGCACACAAATACATGGTTAAATGAGTATTTTGAAATGCTGTCTTAATTTCTTTGATTTCAATCTTTTGCCCTGAAAATCCTGTTTCTCTATAACACTTTCGAAAACCACTAAGACTGAGGACAGCTGTTGACAATGGAATTTCTATGGGAAATATTGAGCTATACTCTTGACTGGCAAAAAGGTTTATAAACCATATCACATTAGTTATGGTGTTTTATGAACAAAAAAAAACCACAAAAGATCAGCTTTATGGAAGACTGTAAGTATCCATGCAATTCCAAATCCTAGGAAACACTGCAAATCCACTGATCAAAATGAGCAATATAAAGCAAAATTGCTTTAGACTGCTCTGTTTCTTTAGGCAAAGAGGAAAAGTAATCTAAACTCGTGAATCCAGAACTTAAATACGATCGTTTATTCTTTCACACTCCAGGATTCACTTTATTTCATTTTTATACATTTGCTAACACACTTTTATACCTTTGCTCTGTCTTCATTCATCTGTTTCTCCCGATTACATCTGAATTTACTATATATGGTGCCATTTACATATGTTTGATACTATCTCTTGGTTTTATTTGTTACCCTTAAAATGAGTTTTGTCCAGCTCCAGGTCCGCATTTCTTTAACTTATCATGAGTCAACTATTTAGAGCCATGAGGTCCCCAGTACCAACCCTGTGCCCTGTCCTTTACCATCCCATGCCTACGTTCCTCTACATCACAGCCTGTGTCTGCACTTCTCAAGGCCTCTGCTATTGCAGTAAGCCTGTATTTCTCTACATTGCATTATTGTGTTACAGTCATAATTATCTCATTCCATGTGGAATAACTGCTTGCTACTGCCATCTGTATAAAACTATGGTTGTCTCATGCAAAGGTAAATGAAAGTAAAGCAAATTTGCCATAGCCACCTGGTCAATTAGGAAAAAACCCCAACGTGCTGCCACAGCTAAACCTAGTAAAACAAAGCTGCAGGCAGGTCAAGAAAAGTTCAGATAGGGCAAATGTAAGGATCCTCAGTCCGGAGGACTTGAAAAGTCAGTAAAAGTTGTTGTCCATTTCCTAGCCATGGCAATGCCAGGTTACAAGGCTATGCAGTTACACCAGGACAGCCTGAGACACCTACCCCTTTCTGGTCCAGCAGGGAAGCAGTGGCCTTCTCAGCCTTGTCTTGTGTCCTTTCTGCCAGCTGCCGGCAGATGCCTTAGGCCATCTCAAAAGGGAAAAAAAGCTTCTGCGTGGCCAGCTGGACTGAGCCTTCTGAATCAATGGAGCACCTTAAAAGAGTGATTCCTCTCACCTGAGAAAGGTATCTAGGGTCACATAAGTCTCTTCTGACAGTGAAGAGATTGGTTCAAGGATATCTAATATTTAATATGTGAGGTTTCAAGAGATAAATCTCACTTTTAACATGGGATTCAATCCAGCTAATTCCTTCCAGCTTCTTCTTCTAGAAGAAAAACACCTTCTAAAATGTTACCTCTCTTCATTAGCTGCATAGGGAATTTGGATACTTACCCTAGCAGGACTGGTCTTCTATACTACCTGATATTCAGCCACTGACTGGATTTACTGTCTAGTCTTCTACTTCTACAGTAGCACACAACAGGCTGTTGGGGGTAAAGCCAGGGAGCGACACCATTTTTGGTGAATAAAGCTTGTATGTCAGCTAACTCTTCCTAAAAGAGGAAGAGAACATGCACAGTATTGAGAGGTCTGAGCAGAACTGGAAGAAATAAGCAGAGAGAAGTTGCTGTGGGAGCAAGCAGAGGTAAAGGCAGCACAGGCTTGGCTATCCAAACGTGGCCTTGGAGGGTCCTGGGCCAGAGAGGAACTGAGTTAGTTAGGTGGAAAGACTGCTACAGAACTTACTTACTGACAATATCTCACATCTAATGAACAGTTAACACTGATAATGCTAGCAAAAGCAGGTATGAGCTGTTCAGGCTGTTACCACCCATGAGATCTCTGCTCAGTGGGAAGATGGGCACAGTAGAAGCTGGGAATTGTAGGAGAGCCCTGTAAACCACCTCTTTCAGTGTCAGCGATTGGACCCCTTTTCTTCATGGATGGACTTTGCTAAGAGGAAGAGTTGGAGCACTAGGCTGGTCAATAAACTGTGAATAAGACAGAAATGGATTGAGAGAGGAGTGGCTGCCTTCCTTATCCATCATTTATGACTTTGCAAGCATACTTTGAAGAACAGTAACTTTGTCTTTCAAAGGTTTCTGAGGTTTGCCAAACCAATAGGTTATTTAGTTTTCATTTCTACCTCGACCTCATTAAAGTCCTACTTAAGTAAACTCTTTTATATAATTTATTGCTCTCTAGCAGACAAACATTGTTCACTGTGCACACAGACAATGCAAATGAGTTTATCATTCTCCCAGGTGGGTTTTTAGTCACGCTTGCCTATGAGTTTAAGGAAGAGTACTATAAATTGAATCTGGACCTTTTTGCTTGGAATCTATTTCTGCCAGGATTAATATTGTTATAAACAACATGAGTGCTAAAAAAATTTCCTCCTATTTCACCACTAAATTTCATATTCACACCAGTTTCCTAAATGTCCTCCTTAGCTAGTTTTGCATTTTGATGACCATCTTCACATCTTTTGCTCGTGAAACCTCATATATGACAGCTTTTGTTGTACAAATCACAGTTCAGTACTCACACAAATGTTTTCTGATGTGTTTTTCTTAGACATCTTTTTCTCCTTCCAGCAATGATGGACGCCACACATACAGAGATAAAATACATCTAATCCCATGCATTTACTGCATGAAGAATGAAGCTTTTCAGATACCACATGCATGACAGCAGGAGGTAGAAAGGCTAACAACCCTACCAATAGAACGCAAGAGAAAGACCTGCAGATTATTTTGTTCTCTTTTCACTCCAAATTTTAAAATTAAGATGAAGAAAAGAAAATTTTAGAAAATAAATATATGGTATTGTTAACACTACAAAATCTTTAAATCTTTTGAGAAAATTTTAGTGTGGGAAAAAAGGGCCCTCCATTAACAAAGTCATACAAGGTGACAAAGCTGTAAATCACACAAAACCTCCTACTTCTCAGTTTCTGGAAAAATACTGAAATTTCAGATCATATTATTTGAGAGTTTATAATCCCATGAACATAATTGCTAGTTTGAGCAATGATCATTCTTATTTCAAATTTAGATAGTGAAATAATGAGGAAAATAGACCATGTCAAATTCTGTGGCTTATCAAGTAAATGAAGATGAAATTTTGCTTTTGTCTACTGAGATTTTCTCTTCAGTTTTCCATTAATTTAATACAAAACCTTGACGTCAAATTCACTGATTGTCACTCAATAAAATCAAAGCCAAAACAAACAAAAAGAAAGACTAAAAAAAAAAGGAAGAGGTACAACATGTAATTAGTCCAATAGTTAGAAGTCTGTAATGGAAGTCATGAAAAATTTCATTCCTGTTCCCTAAGTGGTTTATGCATTTTAAATGTAATTGTTCCCAGATAAAATACCAACACAGTCCAGAGAGAACACAATAAGATTTCAGACTGTCTGTCAGTAAACCTTACTGTCTGTGAGCTCTGATGGTGGAGCAGCTTTTTTGTTATGTGCCTCTAAAAGATGACGTTGTCCACCTAGAAAGTATCATGTCTCTTCCTGAGTTGCCACATACAGCCTAGCAATTTGCAGAAACACATTAGGGTCTAAATTGCTGCGGCAAGGGCAAACATTCATGTCACTGCTGAAAAGACAGTAATCTCCAGGAGAGAAGTACCAAGACCAGTAATAGTTTCCCTGGTCCTAGTGGAAATTGTCTGCTAATGGGAATCAGAATTCTGAGCGCTGAAACTCTAGCCAAGGACCACTTTCAGCAGAAATGAGAAAAGGAAATTTTTGTGCTGACTTACAGTAATATATATAAGCGTGCATCTATACATAAACAGGCATGGGCTAATATATCACCTAAGGATCACCAGCACTATCTTTTATTCTTTTTTTTTTTTTTAAACAGATGTTGTTTCTTTTCCTTTAAGTCATAAGAGGATTTTGGAAGAACATCTTTCTGTATTAAAAAAAAAAAAAAAAAAAAAAAAAAAAAGAAAAGCAATATATAACTGAATGAACATTTAGAAAAGAAAGAAAATGTAAACATTCACTTTCACATTTTAATCTCTAAAGACATAATCATACTTCATAGCTGCCTCTATCAGGTGTCCATATACCAGTCTTCAATGAGAAACATTGGTTATCTGTGCATTAAAACATCTGGTTTCAAAGACCATAATTTGACTCTGAAAATGTCATCGATATCATTGATGATCATCAATATCATTGATTTGTGATCAAATGTCATCAATATCCATTGTTCTTATTTTTCCCAGTTAAACTTAAACCACACTGGGCCAAAATAGTGACTAACATGCAAAACAATGTTACCCGAAATGCTTTCTAAATCCCTGCATAACTACAAATTCTATCTGGTTCTCTGGCAATACAGATAAAAGCACAGATGTGTAACTGTTGACTAGCACAGATATAGTTCATCCCCACAACTGCATAATCATTTTGTTGTGTCATGTTATACCCTATCGCTCCTTTTGCATGCTAAGTTTATTTAGTCTTTTGTATATTTGTCAATTTTAACATTTTATTTCTAATTTGCCTGTTGATTTGCAGAGCAGATCTGTTTCTTTGTAGGTTTGTTCATGGCCTACTCAAGGGGAATCCCAATTTTATTCAGGTCTGTAGAGCCTCCTTCAAAAATTTATGCTTAAAAAATATTAATATGAGGGAAAGCCAATCAAGATATCAGGTACAGGATATTATTGCTGGTATGCAAAATTCAGCCTTTGCTTCCAGACACATACTTTTAATTTGGCATCTGTTCGTAATTTTAACAGACTTCAGGCCAGATATTAGAAGAATCCTCTAAATTCATAAAAATCTGAATTTATTCATCAAATTTCCCAATGAAGCAAGTGGAAAAAATATCAAAACCCAAATCCCAAACTTTTTGCTTTTCAGATATGCCTGGATATGTTTAGGGAAGTAACTATGTGATTTGTATTGCCTGAGATAATGGGTAACTCCATGTCATGAATCAAGAGATCCCTCCCAGTCCTGTATTCACAACTGCTTTTCACACCATGATGCAGCATCCATTTTGCAATTTCTGATTCTCCTGCAATGGCTGTCACAAGATATTTTGTTACTCATAAGTGCCAAAAAAACCCTATAATTGAATAGGTATCAAACCCATGCGGGCAGGTCAAGTAAGGCCGAGGAATTCCAATGAGTTCAGACACTTGTCAGTCTCAGAAGGTAAATAACTTTTATTCATCCACTACTAAGTGGCTAGATAGATTACACTCTCCATATATCCATCATACATATCTTTGTAGGCATGTTTGGTATTTCTGTTTATATACACATATATTCTATACATATATACACATTGTCTTCTTCATCACAGTCATCTTTTCCACTTTCCCTCTACTTTCATTAATTAGGATGATAAGACATATCTTATCAGAGACCCTACCATCCAGAATGACAAATTTACTTCTATGATAAGCCAGCCTTTTCCAGGCAATTTAGCCCAATTGTCACAGGAGCTGGATGAGCCAAGCAACTGATAAGGTGCTTATGAGATGTTTCAGTTTTAGACTGGTTGTACAACTTTAGGCAAATTAGCAGCAACACCATTTGCTTTATTTGCTAGGGTTTTGCAGGACCGTATTGAAGAACGCTGCAGTTTTAGGCATGTTGCAATGAGTACATTTGATTGGCAGTTTCAGCAAATAGGTTGAAGTTTGAAGAAGCAGAAGCTGAACTGCACCAGCCTCTATCACTGATTCTTCCAAAATGGAGCTGAAGACAATGCTTAGACAAGGCAATGTCAGGAATCCTGCAGTGCTGCTGCCGGTGCTGTTTGTTCAGTGTCTAGATAAAAGATATTAGATTCTTGCAGTATCACTTTGACATATTTCAGAAACACAAAAATGGCTTGTAAAAACGACCCATAAAGCTATCAAATGTGAAGGCAAAATTAAATCTACATTTCATAAAGGTTAGTAATTATCATTTCTCAAACACTGCTGGCTGGTTTAAATAAAATGTTCTTGAGGATTTGTGATCTACGGTGCATTGTACTGAAATAGCTTTACATCAAAGCCTGACACTGGCTTTTCACCAAATTATATCTTTGCTACATGATGTATGTTCATGGAGAGTCTCTCAAATTGTGAGGTTAAAAACAAAACTCTTGCTTGCAGACCTAGCTCTGCCCTTTATTTCTCTATCCTTCAGGCTGTATCTCATTTATTCAAAAAAGCTTCAAAACAGCAACTATCTGAATTAAATAGAATTTGCCAAATTCAAATATCCCATCTAAATGTTGGCCTACCCTTTATGACACAGTAAGTACATTGTGAGATCTTACATTCTTTCTTTCATAGTGAGAATCAAACGACTCAAAATAGAACATCCATACCACAGTGTAAGAAATGGCCAGTGTCTTGTGCAAAGAACCTCTAGTAGATAAAAATTCCTAAAAGACTCTACCTTATACCCCTCTCTGAGAAAAAACTATCAGGTGTTCACTCTTTGATGTCAAACAGGTAGATGGTCCAGGTTTAGATGATGAAAAGACTTATTTAGGAAATTACTCCAAACAAGCATCCAGACCACACAAAATGTTATAGCAGATTTTTTTTTCCACAGATTGAAAATGGTTGTACCAAAAGCTTGCAACACGTTGTATAAGGACCTATTAATTTCATGAAGTATGAAATTACTGAAATGTTACATGTGGGATCTGGGATTTTATTTAACTGATTTAGTCTTTAGACATAAGTACATAATACTTGGTGTTTCCTCCTGTGGAAAGATTGAAAGTGTGTTATTTGTGCCTCTGAAGTGGACACCATATTTAATGCTTAACACTGAGTGCATGTAGTCAGTACTCACTATTTGTACCATACATCATGATCTGGCTTATGTTTAATTTTTTAATTAAATTTTTGAAAGTATGCTAAGGTTTCTCTCTACCTTTGTATACTAATTTACAGTTCTGGTAGGACATTGTGAATGACTGGCCATTTTAGAATATCAGATTATTCCCTTACTCCCAGCTTCAAGTAAGTTTTTTTTCTTAAATAAAAATAATTTTTAAAAAACCTTTATCGACTACTGCCTTTGAAAATAACTTTATAAATAACTTGCAGTAACAGAATCAATGTAAAAAGTTTCTGGTTTCCAGGCCTATGTGCACTAGATCATACTCTAAATCTTTCTAGATATTATTAAATCTGAACTTTTCTCCAGTGTACAAGATGCAGCCCAGCTCACTCTGAACCTTGTCTGTTCTATCAGCAGTATATATAAATTATCAAAGGCATATGAGTTTCCACCAAAACACCTGAAAAATGAATGAGTGAAAAGATCCATAGTCACAAATAAGAAATGTCAACTTAAATGATAACTTTTTTCTGTCTTCTCTCCTTTTTCTCAAAGAAGGATTAATGCCCCAGCTAAAATTGAAGTTAAGAAGACTCTAAATTTTGAATTCCTAGGGGAAAAAATCTCAACCTCTAGCATTGAAGAAATGCCTCTTTCTAGGATGATAAGCTCAAAAAAGATGGGGCAGGGGAAATTAGGTAAGAGCTTTTAATTCTTCTGGCTAATCTTCATCATAAAAAAATGGAAATGGCCCGTGAATGAAACAAAGCCTATGTATCTCCAACTCCATGCAGTAGGAGACTTCTATGAACTGGAACATGTAACACTCACAGGCAAATCCCTAAGACTATACCAGAAGAAGTAAGCATAGATCTAGGCATTCTTCTAATGTGTTTTCTCCAGTTGCTAAATCTTAATTTAAAGATGCAATCATAATACAAAAGGATTTATCTGATAAATGTAAGACGCAAAACAGATCGATACCAATATTCTGTTGTAACCTTAAGGACTCACCTGTTGCACTTCAGCAAGTGCTGACAGCTATAAGTTCCCACATAAAGGAAATAATGATTTATTTTCAATGACACGTCTTCACCAAAAGTATACAGGAAAAGTAGCAACATTTGAGATCAAATTAAATATTTTGTCATCATTTCTAGAAGTAACAGCAGTCCCTGCTTCCCTTGCAGAGAAATTCTAGTGTAGAGATTCAAGCCTTTGTCATCTGTTCTGATTCATCTGTTCTGATTCATCTGTTCTGTCAAAAAACATCTGCAAGAAAGCAAACCTGACTAAATTTTATGAGATTTTCATCAAAAAAACTAAGTAGCATATTGAAATCTATTAGTTTCTTGGAAGACAAATACCATTCCCTGGACAGAAACTTTGAGCTATTGAACAAAAACCTTCAGAAAACAATTCTAAAATGAAAAGCCATAGTTCTTTTCCACCAAATATAAAAAAAAGGCAGTTTAGACTGTTTTTTTAGGGTATATATATGCTCAAGGAAGCATACCAGTTCATGGAAAACTACCACAATAAACCTTGTATTTTTAAATCTTTGAATGAATACCTAGTCAAAAGATCTTGCTGAAAATGTAAATTAAGTTGAGCTTGTACACAGAAGAGGGAGAAGTCATCTACCCAAGATCAGTCTTCTAAAACAAAAAATATTTAGTCCAGGACTGTCCAGACACTCATCTGTGAGACATTTGCAGCAAATCTCATTTTAATATAAGTTTCTATCACAGAAAAAAAATTAATTGCCCTCTGGAGATACGTCTTCCTAAATTCTCTGTAAAAAGAGCTTAGATGACTAAATTACATAAGGTACCTTAGCTTTTAGGTAGCAAATAACAAGACTCATCCTCACCTCAGGTGTCCAGCTGGAATGAGAGAAGTAACGTTGCCTTAATCAACTCTTTCCTTCAACTAAAGGAATTCTAAATACAGTTATGATTCAGAAAATCTTTATTAGAACGTTGATTATTATTATCTGAGGAAATTAAATAGAAATTAAATTGATGTGAAATAGAAATGTGAAATACAGGTTACAGATTGCTTAGGCTTTTCCAAGATTTAGAGACTAAATAAAAAGCATAACCTTAACTGCATCAATACAACTATTTTTCCAATGTGTTTATTCCAACCAACAACCACCACAGCTATATCAGCCCCATGGCAGGAATGAACTGGCAATAGGACTTTGGATTGGTTATAGTCATAGGGCCATGATTACACCAGGCAAAGAAAAAAACTTAGACAGCAGAAAGTATCATAGGCTGGCCTTTCATCTAATAATTACTATTACTACAAACTCACTTTGGCAGGAGCACATGTAAACTCAGCTTTCTGCCACTAACTGTAAACTTCAAAAACAACAAAATCATTTCCAAATTAATGGAGATGGTCTGGACCTAAAAGGAAAAGTTAGTGCTTTTTAGATCTTTGCTAATGAAATTAATGAAGAAAGCCATAACGTCTAATGGATTAAATATTACATTAACAGTCCATTTCCAAAGGATTGATGAGTTCCTTGCTTATTTCAGATGATATTTAAAACTGACAAGTAAGACTGACTAGCAATCTGAAGATCTGAATACCTTTGATTTTGTTTACCAAAATGCCGTATAAAAAGCACCAAACACACCACAACCAACAGCAACAACAAAACACCAGTAAGAAAAGGCCTTTTTTGGTAAAGCTCTGGTTGAAGGCAAGACTGCAGAATAATGTTGCCTTGGGATATGACTCAGTATCACAGATTCTTTATACAAAGGCTAATGAGCCTGTTGTCGGTACTGAAAACATTATTTGCCAGTGGCAAAACTAACAGTAACTCTATATTACCACTAATTTGCTGGCTATTTTTCTTCATTTGCTAGCTCATAAATTCCAACAATGTTGCTTCTAGGGAAATATCAATTGCTATGGAAAAGGCATGCAAATATGTCATAAATCTAAGTGCTTTTGTGAAAACATTATTAATATTCGCAATTCACATATATCACTGAAGATACAAAAGTTAAACTTTTCTAAAATACTGAGTCAAGGAAATGTGTTTGCTTGGATTTAGAAATGAACTGTAAAGAGGACTAAAGGGCAATAAACAATCCAAGACTGTTGTAATATCTTCAAGTGATTTCTAGTTTAGTTGCTTGAGAGGAAGAAGAGCTAATGGCTTGACAACTTGTAAACACAAAGTTTTCCTGAAAGTACTGCTATACAAATATCCTCTAATATTGCTCAAAGGGTAAATAAAATATTTATTTCTGTGGGACGTATTTTTGTCAACAATTATTGTCTTTATTGATGTAGAAACCCTCTTAAAAATAAATATAAAAGTTAATGGCAGGAAGTTTTGACTATATCGAACAATTATTTTACTATGACGGAGTAGAAGTGAGCAAAGGAAGGCTTGTAGTTGTTTGCATTATCTTGAGTTTTACCTCCAAAAAATTTTTCTCTGAAAACAGTAAAGATCAGCTTGGATAACAAACATGATGTGAATTTAAGGATACCTAGTCAGGTATAGTTTTTCTATTGAAGCAGCTTGTTTTTAGTCTAAATTTAGAGAAATATCTCTGCCAGAGAGATGTCACTTGACAATGTGATTTCTTGCTTATCATAAAAGTTACTACATCTCCAGGGAAATTTTCTTTGTAACATGTATTAATAGCTGTTGACAAATAAAGGGGGGATGGGAAGGAGCTGAGGGAAGGAGAGATGGAGGGAGATGGAGGAGAGAGGGAGAGGAAGATTGAGTGAAAGGATGGTGAGAGAATGAAAGAGGGAAAGGGAGGGATGGAGGGAAGGAAGGAATGAAGGAGTGAAGGGAGGAAAAGAGAAAGCAAAGAGAGAGAGAAAAAAGAGAAAGCAAAATAAAACCAAACGCAAAATTTAAAATAAAAATAAAAACAAAATTAAAATTAAAATTAAAATTAAAATTAAAATTAAAATTAAAATTAAAATTAAATTGAAAAAAGGAAAATGAAAAGGGAAAGGGAAAGGGAAATGGAAAGGGAAAGGGAAAGGAGAAGAAAAAGAAAAAAAAGAAAAAGAAAAAAGAAAAAGAAAAAGAAAAAGAAAAAAGAAAAAGAAAAAGAAAAAGAAAAAGAAAAAGAAAAAGAAAAATAAAAAGAAAAAGAAAAGGAAAGAAAAAGAAAAAGAAAAAGAAAAAGAAAAAGAAAAAGAAAAAGAAAAAGAAAAAGAAAAAGAAAAAGAAAGAAAAAATTAAAAGAAGAAAAAGGGAAAGGAAAAGGGAGAGAGGAAGTGAGAAAGAAAGAAAGTAAGTGTAAAAGAAAGAAAGGAGAAAGAAAGAGGGAAACAGAAAGAAAGAGCGAAAGAGAGAAGGAAAGAAGGAAAGAAGGAAAGAGAGAACACATTTATTTTCTCTTGACCATGTATTTCAGAACTCTGAATAAACATGAACTAACATGACTAATAAACATGAACTAACATGACTAATGTCACAAGATGTCCAGTAGAATGGCATTGAGGGGAAATGTCATAATAAAGGTATTTAAATAATACAAAATAAATTCTAGCAGTTTGTAGACTGTATTTAATGTAGACTGTAAGACTGTATTTAATATTTTTGAGGATGAATTTATCATGTGTATTACAGGTCATATTCCAAACTCCTGTTTTTAGTAAAAAACAACTATAAAATCCAATAGTTGCCTAATGAAAGGGAAGAACAAAACTCTGCCAGAAGTCACTGCAATAAAAACATTTATCCCTGGATGATAGAAAACTTTAATAGGCAAAAAGCCCCTATATTCACTTATTTTCAGGTAAAAGAAAAATTTCTGATGAGTTGCCCAACACTTTAAACAATGTGTGCTTTGCCTACTTTCCATTTACTGGAATAATGGCTTTTAAAACCTTTGTAAATCCTTTTGTTTGGATTTCCCGCATGAAATATTTTGATACAAGCAAGCTGTGTTAGATAACATGATGAATCTTACAAATGCCCTCCATTTCTTTAAACCAAGATGTCTAGAGATTCCTCTAAACAGCACGCTAAATGGAGATCACTGGTTTGATTGAAAGCATACTGGGGCAAAATGGACTACCTGGAAATGCATCACAAGTGACACTAGGGGAAAATACTGCTGAAAGGTCTTCTTTCCCTTGGGTGGTATCAATTTTTCCACTAGTGCTGGTCAGCCCACTTCAAGACATTCATCCACATATCTGTGCTTCTTGGAAGAGCCACGCTGCCATAGGGCATATTAAAGATCTCAGTTAGTAAATCTAGCTAAGGAGACCCTTCCTTCAAACTGTTGGTTTGTTTGTTTTGTAAGACAATTTCCTGGTTTTGCAAATGTCTGGGTCTGACAATGAGGACAGTGTATACGTTTTGCAAATGTCTGGGTCTGACAATGAGGACAGTGTATACGTTTTGCAAAGAGATTATGAATCTCTGTTATCTGTGTCACTGACTTTCAGTGTTAGGAACTGTATTTTTCTGCTGATACGTATCTGTCTTCATGAGATCCTGAAAAAATGAAATATAAACCAAAATGTGTTATTGGCAAGCAATGAAGGTATGTATTGTTTGTTTGCTTTTCTTCCTTTTTTTGTTTTAATTTTTTTTCTCTTTCAAGTGTCACTGAGAAGGAAAATTTGCATTTGATTATAGAGCCAGAAGATAAAAGCAAGTGGCAAATTAAAAAGAAAAGGATTATTAGGTGGATGTACACTCAGTCTTCCAGCAAAATTAAAAAGATATCATACTTAGGATTTCCAGGACAGCTGCCCTTTCATGTAACATCTGAAAAATATTTTTATTTGACTACAAATATTTTTTTATATAACTTCAAATTTGTCATATATTCAAATGATGTGCATGCACCTGTTTCATAAAACTAAATGGCCTCTAGGCAGTCATATAATGTCCATCTTGTGTGGATAAAACTATAGCTCAACACTTTTGTTGTTACAAGTAAACCTTTATTTCATTGGGATTTAAAAAATAAATGCTATCAATACAATATGAAAAATGAACACTATGTGATTTTATTCTTTAATAAAAGACACAAATCAAGCACAGTAAATCAAATAAAAATGATTTTTAAACAATAATGAAACACAAGGGTCTTAGGTAATAAGAATTCATGGGTCTGGTACAAATACTGCCACATACTTGTGTATCTCCATATTCATAGATTTCCCTACAGTCTGGTTCTGGGTGTTTCTTTTACAGTGTAAAAAAGGATCTCTATTCTCTGGCTTTTATTCACGTATCAGAATACAGCAAGGTATATATTTTGGCAGATATTCCTCAACTTCTGATGCTCAAACATAAAAATCTCTGGATTTTTTTTTTCTCTGTATGGCTTCCATACTGAAAATTTTCAAGCTATGTGACACTACCTTTTATACTTGCCTCTATTCTCAGCAATAACCATTTGTTCCTGGTAACTATCGTTCATACCACATGTGCTCCCTAATGTAGTTCTGTTACATTTCAATAAAGAACAGCACAAAATATTTTTGTTAAATATGTTGTTCAAAATATACCAACTTCTAACATTTTCTTTGTTCTTTTATTTCTGGTTTACTACTTACCTCAGTTGTTTTTTTCTCATTTCCTTTCCCTACTTGTTCAACATGACAAAACATGATGTGATCTCTCCCTGTCCCCACTGGCAATGAGGCTTCCTGGGTGCCTCAAGTCCATGTGGGACAGTGCTGTGCTGAGAGTGACAACTTCCCCCCTTGTCTGTAACTGCACATTCCCACTGCCTCCTGCATTCCAGCTAACTGTGCAGTGAGGCAAATCAACTTGTCAATCCTGCTGGAAATTTATCCACAAAAAAACAACCTTTGTTTTCAGCCTTGCTGCCACTTGCTCTAGCAGCATCTGCTTGCAGGAGCACCACTTCAGGTCAAGAAATGCACAGGATCCTCATCTTACAAGTGATGGTAGCTTGAAAATTAGGGTGATGAGGATGCTCACCCAGATCTTAAGAAAAGTGAAATTGAACCCTCTTGGCCTGTAGGGATCTTTCACTGATCAATCATTGTAACCACATCTCTGTCATGTAAGAGTGAACAGGTCTACCAACACCACAGGCTGTTTAGCCAGGTGGTGCCCAAAATGCACCCATAACCTGTGGCCCATGAAGAGATAAAAGTGTGTACACACACAAATGGGTACACCTGCAGCCCTTTAGGGGACTAGTATTTCTGATATATCTCTACCCTCATCATTCCCACCAGGCAGTTCCCTGCACAGCGTGTGGGATCTGAGGTTTTCATGTATGGGGAAACTAGCTGCTGAACAAAACCTGCGGTCTTAAATATCAGGCCTTATTGAGAACTTTTAAAGCCTTAATTGAATATTTCACTCCCAGTCTCAAGAACTTGGTGTTTTCTTGGACTTGTTTCATTTATTATTCTTCATATCAGTCCCTTACTAGAATGTGATTCGATTTTCTTTAAGAGTTCCTTCAAAACCTGAGGGAAGAAAATGCATCACAGCTAAAGCTTTCAATGCTGTAGCTATTTTCTATCTTAAGAATTGTAATCTTTTCATCAGTGCTTGTCTTTTGAAGTATGACATGTTGCCAGTAAAATTATCTTCTGTTTTATTGTTCGGAACTTGTTTTCTGCCTTTTTGCAATCTGGTCACTGACTCCCTTAATTTAATTTCACGTTCACCCTCTTTAAAGCACTTTATAGCTCCACCTTCTTTGCTGACTCTCATTTTGTTTCTTTCTATTAACGGTAGAAAATCTTCCTCCTGACACAATCTGCCATGTGCTTTTTATTAAATAACCCTCTGTGTTGCAAGAGAAAGCTGATAATCATCTGCTATATGACCTCCTCCTCTGTCAAATTGCTCCCTCACCCCCACTTACACTGTGAGAACTGTTCTCACAGCTAAGTACGTTGTTACGGGCTTCCATTGTCCATTACTTGCATTCATTGCAATGAATGTACCTTAACATTGTACAAAGCAGTACTGTAATAAAGACATTTTTTTGCATTTCTTGGCTTTCTTCGTGGTCACTGAATCAGTACTTTTTCTTTTTTTTTATTTTTTTTTCCTCTCCACGGATTTCAGTGCTTCAATGGGCTTTGAATTAGGACCCTATATTGAGTTTTCATGAACAGCATCTTTGTCTTTCAGCTGTGACATTTGGACTCAATGTGCTTTTAAACGCTGGGCATGTCACAAATGTAGTAGGGGTAGGTCATCTCAGTAGAAGAGAAGGGAATGATTCTCTCCACATTTTGAATGAAACCCTGTTAAAGAAATGGCTGAACTTGCAGGAGGTTTGCAAAGGTTTTAGAATATGAAAAAGTGCTGCATGGTTAGTAAGAATGATTGATGATAAAATGTAATATCAGAAAAATTAACAGCAGCCACTTTAGAAGACAACAGTTTCTGTAAAAGTTAAGCATCTTATTGATATACCAGCCCAGTACCACTGGGTATTTTCAGCTGCTCATTGAAGTGATGCTATTATTTTCAGTGTTGGTACTGATGCTATTACTGTAAGTGCCACTGTTTGTAACATTACACCCTGCAAAAGTGAGGTGTTCATCAGGAGAAGACTGAAAGGAGAAAAGCACAGAAAGGGGAAAGAATAGTTATTTAGTGAAAATGTTAATAAATATTCAATAACTAAACAATTAAATTACTGATTTAATCATCATCATGATTTTGGCTATAACAATTTCTGCATATATCATCTAGAATTGTCTGCCTGGTATCTATTCCTAGCATATGTCCATCAATTTTTAATATTTATAAATTCTTTTAAGTGCATTTTTGGGAAAGATTTAATTTATATTATGGGTTTGCTTGTTTTCATACAGACGTTTGAACAAGGCTTGGACTGGGACCTGGTAAACCTTCCTTCCTTGAAATCTTTCTTACTAGAATAAGTGATTTTGTTTGATGTTTTCTTGGAATATAATTTAAAGTAAGCCCCCAAGTGAACTGTACGTAACTTCAGAACAATTTAAATCAGGCTTAAGCATTAACAATATGATAACACAGTTTCTTCCTCATTTACAACAGCAATCATTTATGTAATTGAGTGCAAAGTGAAATTTCTTGTACCATGTATGCCTATAAGCAATCTCTAGCGAATACGATTTTTTTATCCAAATGGCTTTGTTTTCCTTGTCCATTTTATTTTACATTCTTTTGGAACATTATAATGGAACAATTTTATTGGAGAGAGATCTAGTTAACATTGTATGAGACAGACAGCTTTTAGAATTCCTTTTGAGCTTTGCTAAATTGAACATGTGAAAATAAAGTTGTCAGGCGTAAGGGCAGTGGAGCACTTTGCTAGTCTGGTCTGGAGGACGAAATCACATGGTGCTGTCCTGAGAACACTGATTTTAGTCACCGTGAAGTGCAGCATTATTATTCAGACTGATTGATCAAGGAAAGTATTCACTTCATTTGGATCAAGCAAAGCCACAACAAATGTCACCACTTGATTATTCTGTACACAGTCAGGTACGTGCCATCTATCTCATGTAAACCAATCTAATACACTTTTCCATTTTGTAACAAAAAGTAGACCGGTTCCAGCAACTAAGAAGTAGTAAGTGGAAGACAAATATCCCAATGATCGTCAGGCTATATGAGCAGAAGAGACTGAAACAATAAAAAAGAAAGACAACGTTTAAATCTTGCAAGTTACATGGAAGGAAGGACACATTTCAGTTGATTTTATTTGAAATAATGTTGGTATCAGATAAATTAGATATACCTTCTGCCAAAATGTTCACACAGTTTTGGAGTATTTTTATATTGTCAGACTGACTAGGTGGGAGATAGTCCACTCTATTTGTAAACAACTCTCATTCATTCCATTACTTTATTAGATAAGTGTCTAGAAACTTAACGTGTCATGTCATTTGTTTTTGGATGTGAAGAGGAAATTTCTGAGCTCCTGAAACACTGACATCAGAGACAGTTGAACTTACAAATGTACTTTTACAAAAATTTGTTTCATATGTTCTTCAGACTCATTGGTAAGAAAAATAGATGTATTCTGAGATCTATAATGCTTTATCTTTCATACTTCACAACAAAATCTAATTTTCATTTATGGCATTTAAAACAAGGTTAAAATGTGATGATGCCAGTGAGAAAACTTCACCTGGGTGGCATTTGCACATGCATTCCCTGAACTCTGTTTAAAACTCTAGTTTTAAGCCAAAAGGGTAAAATGTAAATAAAACATTATCGTTTGTTACATATTGACTCTGTCCTTAGCTATGTGTGAGAGAGCACGATTCATGCTCTAAGAAGCTTGCATCAATGAGTTAAAGCAGATAATGACCAGAGCCAGATTCTGAAGAAAAAGAATGCCTTTGTAGATCAATGTGAGATTTGATCCCAGATTTTCACCCACCTATGGCAAGAACAGTATTTGAACCGTTTTATTAGATCATGCAGCTTTTGCTCTCCTGCATCAGTAACCGATATTGCTACACAGTACAAGGGAGCCAGAACACAACCCCACTTCTTCTTGCACCTCTTTAGGGTTCATCATGGATATTCCACATAAATAGACAATGCTGACCCGCAGCTAATGTTTTTCGGTTCTGCATTTTGAGCCAGAGATTATAATGTCCCAACTGACAGCCTAATAGTGAAACAACCACAGAAATAAAACCTACTGGAAAGTAATTATCCTGTTTTCAGAACAAGATTTAAATAAGTAGTAAATGGGGTATCGGGCACACGCTGAAGAACAGTGAGAGTAAAATAAATTGTCACATGGTCCTTAGAGTTCTGTGGAAGGTTTGTTGCTGCTGCAGTTATATGATCTTATTATGACTATGACAGCTGAGAGGAAATGCCAAGCACAGTGAAACCTTTGTAAGTGCTTATCCACAGTCCTGGCATAAACACCTTTGTAAAAATGAGTTTCCTAGCATAACTCATTAATTTTCTCTGAAAATGTGGTCAGTAAATAAGGATTAAAGGATAGTGATGAATTTTATAAGATTGGAGAAGTCAATCAAGAAATTTGAGGAGATTACGCTTTCTCTCAAACTTCAGTTTTATTCCACATCATCTGCCATCTCAACTACTGAAGTCAAGCCATGGTGGAGTTAGGAGTGCAAGGTTTATGAGCACAGAATAAAATTCAATCCAGAAAGAAACTGATTCTCACTGAGTATCTTGGTCCTGCCCCCAAGGTTGCTACATATTTTATAGTAGACAGTCACTGAATACAATAGAGTTATACCTCAGAAACAAAGACCAAACCTCTGCCCGCCATGCATGTTCACATTTCTCCAAATAATTTCAAGATCTACCACCTGAACATGAAGATTTGGGGATTTTTACTGGGATTTTGTATTGGAATTTGGGCATTAAATTTCATTTTTAAATTCCTATATTTCACCTTAAACATCTTTGTGAGCAATAAATTTTCTGAATAGAAGACTCCCCATATAATCCAGTAATTAAAGTATAAACCTCAATTTAGAGGAGCAAATGATGATCCACAGGAGCTTTAATTTAAACCATTTGTACCTTCTTGAGTTTTTGGGTTTGTAGCTTCAGCATTCTTTTAACACAAACATGTAAAATATTTAAAATATGAATTTTTTAACTGGTAAATTGAATTACTAGAATTTAAAAAAAAAAAAAAAGAAAAGAAAAGAAAAAAAATTATTATAGGAACTACATCCAAGAGGGATTTATTTGATAATTCTGTTTTATTAATAAAGGATGGGTCTCTTTTATCCACCCATCGTATTATTAATTCTCTCATTAGATAGGAATACAGGATAGGGATATTCAAGTCCCCTGTTATTGCAGGCAATTTGCTAGCATGATGGTTCAAAAGGAAACTTCCTAAATAGTTTATTTCTTCACAAAGATTAAGGAAAGTATACTCAATGAAGCAGAGAGAGGTAGTGAGCATTGAGGATGGCAAAAAGACAGAAAGGATTTAGACCTTATAAGAAGGCTTAAAGTGAAAATATCTAGTAGAAATTACTTATAGGAGAAATTGGTAACATAACTTACATTTATGAAAACATGAAGGAATAAACATACCTTTTCTCACGTATATTTAAGGAAAGAAGGGTTTATTTATGCTCCCCTGCTTAGTCTGGAATATTGAGAAAAGACTACTTCTGTTTCCACTGTGAGGAAGATGATGTGGGCTTGACAGGGAATGGATGGGAAGGGGTCAGTAACCAAGCTTGTAAATGCTAGAAGGTGTAGCTGGTACAACGTTCAGAGAAAGTTAACTAGTACAGAAAAGGACAACCTCATTTATTCCTGCTCAAAACATGTGGGAAAACTGGGAAGAACAGTGCACAGTACTTTATTCTAGGCAGACAGTAAAGCTAAAATCTAAAAACAAAAGGCCTACTTGAACAATTAGTTCATGATTAGGCAAGATTAGTCAAGAATAACTAGGTGAATGATTTTATTTACTTGTGATATAGTTGCTACCTTCTCCTAACATCAGCTACTGGTTGTAACCCATACACATAATATATTTCATCTAAGGATGTCCTTTAGTAAACCTTATCCCCTACAACTTATCTTAAAACAAAACAAAACACTAAACAAAATACCCCCAAATCCAACACAAAAGCACATGTATATAACCTATGCAAAATGCCCCAAAATAAGTAGTTATACAAAAGCCAACCAAAGATAGACGTGGCTTATAAGACATATTGTTTAAAGATTTACAGTCTTTCCACATTTAACATTTCATTTTATCTAGATGAATACGTAAATGACTTCTTGGATTATTTATGTTTTCTTGGTCTTCTGGCATGACATGACTATTGTTAGATATAGGGCTTCTATTAAAGGACTTTTTCATCAGGTTTATCATTCTGCACTTGATGCTGCTACTGCGAGCACTACCAGTGAACAGCGAAATTGAGAACGATACAGCTGATGGGTTTTACCTTTTATCAGCTTCATGCTAATTTAATGCAACACAGAATATTATTTGCATTACTTCGAAAGTAAAAAGATGCTTCCTGTGGGATTACATCACTATTAGACATTTCTTACACTATTATGTGTGAGTCAACACAGCATTCAAAACAGGGTTTGTACAAACTTCATTTATGATAATAAACTTAATGAGCAGCACTGAGAAATGTCTAAAGAACTGAATTATGATGGCATAGTATTTGCCAAATAGAGCTTTGTATTTTTGTGTGTGTTGTTTCATTAAAGACACACTAGCTCTTTTGGCACACAATTGAAAATGAAAATAGCAAAGTGCATTTTAAACATCTGCCATGCTGGGCAATCACTGGAAGGGAAACAATCTCCAAAGCACGTATAAGATGTAAAATTCGAACACTCAAACTTGTTCCTTATGAAATAAGATGGTTGTAGTGTTTTGTTATGTTTTCTGTTGCCAAAGCAGTAAAATTCCCCAGTTTTAGTGTATATCACTGACAGGGAAATGGAGGAGGGATCAACATACAAGACCAATTTCATTAAGAAATGCAATTATAATATCCCAGTTTAGTATCAGAGAGAATGGCTGAAAATGGTGGTACACCAAGGAAAGTGAATGTCACCTAACTTGGTCATTGTATGCAACCACAGAAGAAAACAAAGGAAAAGTCTTGCAAGGCTTCATACCTACAGAATGGATTTTGCCTGGTACCCAATAACTCCTCTGGACCCAAACCTGAGGGAGACCCTCTTTATTGACTAGCTTCCATGCCTGAGAAATTTAGTATCTGGAAGACACTGTTCTGAAGAGGTGCTCTAAAAGAAACTTACCCCAGGAAAGAAACACAACACAAACTTAAAAATGAAAACAAAGGCTTCATAGGAAATAAATTTGCCTGAAAATAAACATATCACCTTTTGCCCTAAGGGTATCTGAGACTTCTGTATGGGTGTAAGAGTTATGACAAAAGATCTACAGGAGACTTTTGTCCTTCCAAAGTGGCATTTAAGAGCAGGGAGATACTCCAGAGAATTATGAAAAAAAATGAACTAAACTCTTCAATGTAAAATCATGTAGATGGGGGAAAAGTAGACACAGAGGCAAGCTATATTAATTCTGCTGTGGACTGCAAGAGTTTCTACAATCTCTCTGGAAAATAATAATGGACATCAGGAACAAGAGAAAAAACAGGATAAGTATGCCCCATATTTCAGAATTCATACTGACACTATCTGAAGTTGAAAATTTCAAAATATTTTTGCTTCTATTTTTCATAAATTGGAACATACTTTAAAAACAATCCATTTAATGATTGGTTTGCAATGTGTTTTTTTGTTTGGTTGGGGTTTTTTTGTTTGTTTACGATGTCTGACAGTCTTTCTTCTCTCGTTTCATTTTCTGTTTTGATATTTTTCACCACACTCTCTCTGTCCCCATCCTTTTGTTCCCATTTCTGTCAGTCTGCTCTCTATACACATAAGCACATCATCACCTATTTACTCTGGATGAAATAGCCAGCATGGTGGGCCTTGGGCATGTCAATAATTCATATCGCACAGCAACGAGGATTTGAAAAATACTTGTGAGCTCTGTAAATCAGCTTGAAAACTGATTATATATAGGATGATAGAAATCAAAACGACCTGTGAAACACTGCATTTGGGGACAGAAAGGTGAGAAGACAGTTTTTTTAGTATGAAGGACAAATATTTATTTATTTATCTCGTAGAAATGTAGGTGCAATTTCACCTGATATGGCTTTTTTTTTTCCAACCACTTCCCATGACCAATATTCTACTATTTCTAAAATAAACTACCCAGTTCAAAAAAGAAAAAAAAAAAAAAAAAAGAAAAAGATAATATAATGGATAATTTCAGACAACACTTTTCACCTCAGATTTCGTTGCTGGGTAGATACATCTTCATTTTTTCTATTTATGCTACCTTTGCTCCACCGAACTTTGACAAGGCTGTACATGAAGAATCAGTGTCTCCTGTTTGATTCCATATGTTTCTGAAAACTACTTACCAGTTTTCCTTCATTCGTTAAATCCTTTAGGCAATTTTCTTTAAAAAAATTGGTTAGCGTCATGTAGAATGTGCTGAAGATAAAGAATCCATGAGTGGGATGCACACAAGATAGTCCTCCTCTACTGAAACGTAGAAGGTTGTAGCAGACATTTGATGGGGAAAACTGTAAAGAAGCAGTAGTTGTGAGTTAATGGAGCTGTGATCTGTATGATCTGTAAAGACATTCCAGAAAGAATATGTGTTATAAAATAACAATCACCATTGACACTATTGATGGTAATCACAAAAGAAAAGCTAAAAGCTAAACAGAATGATGGAATAATTTGGTAAGTTTACTTCTCTGATTCAAGGTTGAGATCATTTGGCAAATGCCCCTTGTTATTTGTATTGTAAATACCTCTGCCTGTGTTATAGTGATAAAGGCCTTGAACTACAAATTTTTCATTTATTTCATCACCAAATTCCGTCTACATCAAGCAAATAGAGGCCATGTGTACACTGCTGTACAAGACAGCTTTTCTGTGGTTCCTATGTCTTGCTGAATGCCAAGTCACATCCCTGCAATAACTTAGGACAAGTTATCAGTATTTAATAGCCCTTTACTGTACTCCCAGTTACATAAGAGTGGACCTTTGGAGCACAGGAGCCATCACTTTTGGTAAATGAGTAGAGGTCTGGATGTCTAGGAATGAATCAACAAGACTAGTGGCAGCCATAGAAACCTAAAGACAATGCTGAAAAACACAAAGTTTTCTTTTTTTTTTTTTTTTTTTTGTTTGGATTTCCACATAGACTCTTTGAGTCTATTGTAAGAGAGAGTGAGAACAGGAGCTCTTCAAAACTCCAGGTTTAATTAGCTTCAGTCTGAAAATAAACAACAAATGGATATAGGGTGACAAAGAGCAAAAGTTAATCTACGTTACAATGCAGTCAACGACTGTGGGCCAAAGGTTGTCTAGTTAATAAACTGATAATTTAGATGCACTGTGTCAAGAACTTTTGTGGTATTTTTGCAGTGCAGATTTCTCTAGTGAATGTCTCCCAGATCCGTGAAAGTGGAAAATATTCAGATGCTTTTTGTCAAGTAAGAAACCATCTTAAGGAGGACTCACTGTATGAATGTCATACCTATACCATAAATTTTGCTGTAATGTGGTGAGCTGAAAAATAGTTGTGTCCTAATCCGAATTTGTCCTATTCAATGAAGTACAGCAGTTATCCTTTTTAACCGAATATTTATCAGCTGTTTAAAAAACATCTGCTGCCAAAACTCTGCTGTTACTTTTTTGTTCTCATATGCCTTGGATTTTATAGTATTTATATAGAAAAAAATTGTAATTTTTCACCACTGCAGTAATCATGGAAGGAAGTTCCTGCTTGTGCCTGACTTATTCTAGATTATTTGGGGACTTTCTTTTTATCCTTAAAAATAATCATGTTATTCTAAACACTGCTTGTTGTGGTTTAGCCCCTGTAGGCAGCTAAGCCCCACAGATCCACTTACCTACAGCAGGATGGGGGAGAGAATCGAAAAGGTAAAAGTGAGAAAACTCATGGGTTGAGATAAAGACAGTTTAACAGGGCAAGCAAAATCTGTGTGCACAAGCAATGCAAAATAAAGAATTCATTCACTTCTGCCCATCGTCAGGCAGGTGTTTAGCCGTTTGCGGGAAAGCGGGGCTCCACCATGTGTAGCGGTTACTTTGGAAGACAAACACTGTAACTCTGAACATCCCCCACTCCTCCTTCTTCCCCCAGGTTTTGTTGCTGAGCACAATGTCATTATTGGACATCTCTTTGGTCAGTTGAGGTCGGCTGTTCCAGCTGTGTCCCCTCCCAACTTCTTGTGAACCCCCAGCCTACTCACTGGCAGGGTGGTGTGAGGAGTATAAAAGGCCTAACACTGTGTAAGAACTGCTCAATAATAGCTAAGACACCAGTGTGTTATCAACACTGTTTTCATCACAAATCCAAAACATCGCACCTTCTATGAAGAAAATCAACTCTAGCCAAACTCCAACAGCCAACACCAGTTCACCACTGTATGATACCAGTACACAACCGTTAATGATAAGCCCTCAGTCTTTAGTAGGGACCATTACAATGCTGCGTAATTAATAATTTTTGCAATCTACACCGTGCTTAACTTCTCGGCCCATCTGCAAACCTGGTTAGGAAAAATGTTTACAAGAAAATGTTGTATTGCTTTGCTGCAGTCCACAAAGCTCTTTTGAAAGAGCTATTGCCTGTTTTGATGCTGCATTGTGGTGCTAGGAAAGGTGAAAGAGGAAGATGAAAACAAGCAAGGAGTCATAAATCACTTCAAATTAAGCCTGATCTTTTAAAAATGACATGTAGAAGGTCTATGAACACACAGAAAGTTTAAATCTTATTTGAAAAAATAAATAGGTAATGAAAAAAAAATTAAAAGGGGGAAGAGATGATGTATTTCAAACTATAGTAAAAGATTATGTCAGTAACTCCTGACAAGGTAAGTGAAAGAATCTTACTGAAATGGTGTAAGAAACACCATAACAGAAATTTATTTTTCAAATAACCATAATATCAGACTTCTTATATGGAGGATCTCCCCAAAAAAAGTACAATCTGATTTTCTGCTATGAGTAGACATCCTTTTTGCTGCTACACAACTGATAATCAAAGGGTTTTTTTTCATGCATTGACATATGTAGAAGTATTTAGGTAATCCTGACATTAATTTTACAACCAAAATTAGTGGAGCTGATTTTTTTTTTATTATTCTTGGCTTTTGTTGAAATAATAATAAAAATTATAACCTGCAATCTTAATATTCGATGTATAAGTTTTTTTCTTTCCGGCACATCAACCTATTTTTTGGCCCACATAAGTATATGAAAACTGTGCTACGCTGGCCCAATACAAAGCAATTCTGGGAAGTCATCCAAATCTGGGAATGCTGTTTTATGATCAGCACATCAAAAAATTGACAGATAACTGATCTCATAGTCAAGTAAGAAAAGTATACAACCAAGGAGTTTGAAGATGCGGTTTTGTATTTTATAAAAAAAATGCAAGAGACTTTCCTGTTTCCTTACTAAGGGTGCCAGAGTTTGTACTCTTTGAAAGACCCTTTTCCATTTACAGTTGTTTTATTAACAGACAATATAGTTGAAATAACCTTTCATGCAGCCAATAATTATTCTATGCAAATATTAAATATTTGCAGACAGAACCACAACACAGAGTGGTGTTGTCTACTGTTTAAAATATACCATAGCAAACCTGCAATTAAATAATGTCTCATTACTTACAAAATCTTTCCAGTCTAACAATCTTTCTGCTTCAGTAGTTTACTGGCTTCCTCACCCTGGAATCTGAAGGTTATTTGAAAAGAAACAGACAATTTGTCTTTGCGGGAGGAGTAGATTAGGGAAACAGTTTAGAAAGGATGAACTCTGGAAGTAGCAGAGCTGAGTGTCTAAAATAATATTGGAAATTGCTTTCCAGTGCTGTTTATGTTCTCTGGCTTCAAGAACATGCAGTGCAGGATGATGAGTGGCAGCTAATAAACATGACAACTCCAAGAGGGAGTCATGAAATGACAGCAAAAACACCTGGTAAGTACAACAGTACCCAGAAATCCCAGAACTTCAAAATCACAGATTTATAACGGCTGTGGAAGGTAGCAAGATATTAAATGTGCAGCCATTCTTTCACAGGTCTGTAGCAGGTAACTTGCCATGGGAAATAACCTGCAAGTCAGGTTTTCTTGCTGTTGGGCTTTCCACCTTTGTAATTTTGGGGCTTGTAGGATACCCAGAACACAGTCCCACATTTCAGGTTACATTACCATTTATGGAGCCTTTATCAAAGAATGACCTTAAATAATATACTTAGCTTTAGGTACAATGCACACTGATTGGCAATGGTTCTCTTAAAATATCCTCTTTAACCTTTAAGCTATTTTTTCGCAACTAAATGGGTCATTTCAAGGCCAAGGTTCATTATTGTATCAGGTGGAAGAAAACGCTCATTTAGTCTTCTCAAGTAGAATCTGCTCAGTGCAGATCACCCAAAATGCTGTCAAAAGCTGAAATGTGCCACACAATTTTTATTATTTTTGCTAGAGACTGAATTACAAAGTCCAGGCTTAATTACAGAGAATAAAGTCCTCCAGAAGTATAAAGGAGAGAAAGTAACAGGTCATTTATACTCAAATCATTTGGAACTATAACTTGAGTATAATAAGCACACACACAAATAATTCAGAAAAAAATATCTTCCAATAAAGATAACATCTGAAGTCTTTCTTTGGAGGAGTTTAATAGAATAGCAAGGAACAAACCAGTTGGATGAACTTGATTCAAAACATCCTTCACTCCTTGTCATGGAGTTTAAATTAAATTAAAATCAATTTCTGATCTCATCTTCCCATCACATTCTGTGTGGACATTTCGAACCTGAGGCTAAAGCTGATGAAACCAATTATTTGTGGAACTTGCCTTGCCTTTAAGAAGGCTCGTGCATATCAAAACAATACAAAAAAATAGGGCCAGGGCCAGAAAAGAGAAAAGAGGCAGCGGGTCAAAAAGCTGTGTACTTTGTTGTTCTTCAAGAATGTATTTTTTTTTTTTATATTTAATTTTATCTCCCAGAAATAAATGTCATTCAAAATACTGAAATGTGGGGCAGATAGTGAGAAAATGTTCCTTTAAAAATGTGTGATGACTAAAGCAAAAGAGGTGAGGTGGGGCAAGAAAGGGAAAGGGAAAGGGAAAGGGAAAGGGAAAGGGAAAGGGAAAGGGAAAGGGAAAAGGGGAAGGAGAAGTGGAAGAGGAAGAGGAAGGAGAAACTGGAGGGAAGGGGATGAGGATGGAAGGGAGCAGGAAGGTAGAGGAAGAGGGAAGGGGAGGGGAAGGGGAGGGAAAGGGGAAGGGAAGGAAGGGAAGGGAAGGGAAGGGAAGGGAAGGGAAGGGAAGGGAAGGGAAGGGAAGGGAAGGAAGGGAAGGGAAGGGAAGGGAAGGGAAGGGAAGGGAAGGGAAGGGAAGGGAAGGGAAGGGAAGGGAAGGGAAGGGAAGGGATGTCTTTTCTAAGTGAGAACACCTATTGCTTTCTAATTCTACTTTGATTGAATTCTGCACATAACAAGGTACATCTAACGAAGTCATTTCATGTACTATTTGAGATGATACAAGACACTCTGACCTCATTAGAGAGGAAAAATCATGAATTAGACATCTGTGTGGTGAATTACAAGGTTGAAGAAAACTGTGGCAGATGCTATACAGCATAACACGGATGGAATATCATTTTAGCAATATAATTAAAACTACAGATATTATAGCCAAATGGAAAGTAAAATATGCCAGTTACAATTTAAAAGGGACAGAAAGAAGCTGAACCTTAAAGACTTTATTTGCACTTTAATTTCTCAGTAGTTATCTATACACTGCAGGGGGTGTGCATGAATACAGGATTCTGAATCCTGTGTTATGAATCATTGCATGTCCTGTTAAGTAAGGTAGAGATGGTGACTAATTATTATATATAAATACTTATGTCTTCTTCAGTAATGACAGAAGAAATAAAATGCATGTATTAGTGAAAACATAGGTTGTCATGTGGAAGATACATACATCACTAAAGATAAATGATAATGAAAGTTACAGTACAGAAGGGAGACATGACAAGGTATGTGTATCTCAGAAATACACTGCAGAATGAAATAAGCAAGATAGCAACTAAACTGAACATGTTAATGGTAAAGAATGTAAGCAACATCCCAGCTGCTATTTTTCATAGAGTCATAGAATCATTTAGGTTGGAAAGGACCTTTAAGATCATTGAGTCCAACCATTAACCTACCACTGCCAAGTCCACCACTAAACCATGTCCCTAAACACCACATCTACACGTGTTTTAAATACCTCCAGGGATGGTGACTCAACCACTTCCCTGGGCAGCCTGTTCCAATGCTTGACAACCCTTTCAGTGAAAAATTTTTTCCTAATATCCAATCTAAATCTCCCCTGGCACAACTTGAGGCCATTCTTCTTGTCCTATCACTTGTTACTTGGGAGAAGAGACTGATATTCACATCGCTACAACCTCCTTTCCTTTTATGTCAAAATTCCTTTTTCTCTCCCTACCTCTTCCAAACTTGTGTTTATTAAACACTCATATGTACAGTTTCGAGATGCTGAAAGAAGAATTTCAAATTTTTCTTTTGGAAAGAACTTCAAGATATAATTACAGTAGTCTGGACTATTAATTTGTGTAAATTACTGAATGTTCCTGATAAACAAAACCATTTTGTTGTATACTGTGTACTTTGCTGTTCTTCAGGAATTTTTTTTTTTATATTAAATTTTATCTCCCAGAAATAAATGTTATTCAAAATACTGAAATGAGGGACAGGTGATGAGAAACTGTTCCATTTGAAAGGGCAATATGACTAAAGCAAAAGAGATAAGACCTCTTTTGGTAATTTTGTTGTTTTACAGTACCTGAGAATCTGACCCAATATAGAAATTTTTGTTCCTTTTGTTTGCAATTACTTGTGCTGTGAAGAAAAAAGCATGGTAAACGTATGAGAAAAAAAAAAAAAAAAAAAAATTACAGGTCATCCAGACTCCTGTTTTCTCCAGATGTTGCTCAGGAAGGCAGAAGAAAAAGAGAAAGAAATCATTTGTTAGCAATGAAGAAACAATTTACAAACAGAAGAGCGAAAACTGCCGTTCCTATATAACCCTGCTTCAGAAGTTTGGCCTGGATAGAAACTTCTGAGTAAACTGAGATTGAACAGTAATTTAGGAAATACAGAAATAAACACCAAAGTATACTTGAGGCCATAGTGTTAATCATGCTTAATTGCTTCACAGCTGAATTTCATTTTTCCTCTTTCTGTCCTGTTTGTCTTGTCCTCCACACCACGGTAAGAGTTCATAGAGCATTCACAGCCCTGAAAAGAAAACGGTTTAAGACATATTATTCTATCAGTATTTCCTACTAATTAGTTTGGGCTATACATTTAGCACTCTGTCTGCTGTGTAAATTTCAGTGCAGGTCATTGATAAAAATGCTCCTCATTTAAAAACTTTCTTTCTGCTTATTAGAATGGGTTAAGGTGATAAAAACTTAATGCAGTCCATTTTATGTTCCTGAGTTAAGTACTACCATACTTGAAAAAATTATGTTAGGGTAAGCCATGGTGATTCTGACAATCAAACTCTTCTGCCTAGTTCCCCATAGAGTCAATATGCAGAAAATGTAGCTTTGATCCTTGACTGTTTTGGGATCCTAAGCACCTAAGTTAGATTGCTCAAATGGAATGACCTGGATAAACACCTCTAATAAATTAAAAATCAGAAATCATAAAGTTTATTAAAATCACAAACTGAAATAATGCATTTTGGCAAAAAAGTTTGCTCACTTCTTTATGGTTGCGAAAAAGATTTTTTCATATTACTCTGTAATTAAAGTATCAGTGAGGGATGTGATATTCCTTCATTAAAGGACTGCATCTTGCTCTCTTACTGACACTGAAAGTTTTACATTTTGAGATACACAATTATGCTTCTTCAGTGCATGGCTTGAAAGGGATACTCTGTTGATTCGGTTGCTCTACAGACTGCTCGTCATGTCATCACCTGAGAAAACCTACACTGCAGTTGACTTGAGCACTTCTTAAAATGCCCTGCAGTGGCAAGAGAATTTTCAGGCAGACCAGGCTATGTCTGAAGAGGAGGCAGTCTGTGTTGTTAGTTAGGGCTTAACCTTCTACATTTGACCTCAGTTGCCTGGATCCAGCCTAGTGGAATTAATCCATTTGATGCTGAAGCAATTGACAGTTCAGAATTCTGTTAATCTGGAGTTGCTCTGAACATTTTTTAAGATCTCCAATTTACAGGAAATCTGAGTTGTATTCTTTATCATTCGAGAAACTGGAAGGATGATCAAAAAAGTAGTCAATGCCTCATTGTGGCCTGATATTTCTACAATACATTGTTTTCCTTACTTACCCAGTGCAATAGGAAAGGAAATAAAATCCCTCATGCCTCTGAAGGATTCTTCTTATAATGAAGATAGAATCACAGACTCACATAGGTCACAGAAGACCTCCAGAGGTCATCTAGTCCAACCTCCTGCTCAGAGCACATCCAGTAGGTTACTCAAGGCCATGTCCAGTTGATTTTTAAATACCTCTGAAGATCCAGGTTCCACAGGCTCTCTGGGCACCCTGTTACAGTGTTTGACCACCTTTATGGCTTTTTTTTTTTTTCTAAATAGAAGGATTTTATTTTGTTCCCTTATCCTGTGTTCCAACTTATGTCTGTTACCTCTCAGTTTCTACTCTGCACCTCTGAGAAGTTTGGCTCTGTCTTCTCTACTTTCTCGCATTCAGTGCTTGTAGGTAGCAATAAGATCCCCCTTAGCCTCTCTTCTCCAGGCTAAACAAGCCCCATTCTTTCAACACTTCCTCACAGGATGTATGGATCAGCCCTCTCAGCAATCTTGGTATCTCCATGCCGATCTCGCTCCAAAATTTCCTTATGCCAGCTCTTTGAACAGAACCTGGTATGTACCATTGACCCATTCTATGTGCACGTCTGCTGTTCTCCTTTCTTAATTCAAGTAGAAAGAAAATATTCACTCTTTTCATTTGCATCCTCAATTGTTTACCAGAAAGATACTCTGTTCAGCACTGCCTCGAACAGAAAAGAGGTCACACATACTTGATTATTATACAGTCAACAAATGTCACAGAAAAGCTCTTCAAGCGATCACCTCATAGAGTATTTTGAACAAATTGTGATGAATTAGTAACTTCTCCTAATATTGTATACTTTTAATCCTCCAGTTGCTAGATATACAGAGCAGAATATATTATTCCATACATACATACATACATATATAAGTAACTTTAATTTGCATTTTCCTTTATTTCAAGTACAAGTAGCCAGAATAGCTCAGACTCCTTGGAGCCAGAGGTTAATGAAGGGCTATAGCTTAGGCTATTCTGTTCATTAATTCTAAATTTAGATCTGTTATTAAACTGAACACTGAAGCAATGGGGGTTTTTTATAACATCACATCTTAACTCTTACAAAATAAATTTGTACCAAACTATTCAGAATGCAAAACAAAGAACATTTTAAAAAGGCTCCTTTTTACAAGTCAGAATTTATTGTAATAACGACATTTATTTAAATCAAGACTCTACCCCCATTTTGTAACATTTCTGTATTGCAAATGCTTGGCACATTTACTGAGACTTCATAAATACACCTCCCACTAGACCAGGCTGGTCAAAGCCTAGTCCAACCTGACCTTGAATGCTTCCAGGGATGGGGTATCCACAACTTCTCTGGGTAACGTGTCCAGTGTCTCACCACCATCACTGTAAAAACTTTAATTCTTTTTTCAGTCTAAATCTACCTTATTCCAGTTTAAAACCATTGCCTCTTTTCCTGTCACTACAGGTCCTGGTAAAAAGTCTCTCTCTGTCTTATAAGTCTTCTTTAAGTATTGGAAGGCTGCAATAAGGTCTCCCTGGAGCCTTCTTTTTTCCAGGCTGAACAATTCCAAGTCTCTCAGCCTTTCCTCATACGAAAGGTGTTCCATCCCTCTGATCATTTTGTGGCCCTCTCCGGACACGCTCTAATAGGTCCGTGTCTTTGTTATACTGGGGGCCCCAGAGCTGGATGCAGTACTCCAAATGGGGTCTCACGAGTAGAGGGAGGGGGACACTCATGTGCTGGCCAGGTTTCTTTTTTGGCAGCCCAGGATACAGTTGGCTTTGTGGGCTGTGAGCACACATTTCTGGCTCATATCCAATTTTTCGTCCACCATTATCCCTAAGTCCTTCTCTGCAGAGTTGCTCTCAATCAGTTCTCCGCCCAGCCTCTATTGATATTGGGGATTGCCCAGACCTTGCACTTGACTTTGTTGTACTTCATGAGGTTTACATGGGCCCATTCCTCAAACCTTTCAGGGTCCCTCACAATGGCATCCTATACGTCAAGCATATCATCTGCTCCACTCAGCTTGGTGTGAGCTGCAAACTTGCTGAAGGTGTGCTCAATACCATTATCTATGCCACTGATGAAGATATTAAATAGAATTGGTCCCAGTATAGGCCCTTGAGAGACACCGTTTGTTACTGGTTTCCACTTGGACATTGAGCCATTGACTGTAACTTTTTGGCCATGGTCACCAAGCCAATTTTTTATCCATAAAACAGTTCACCTATATCTCTCCAATTTAGTGGCAAGAATGTTGTGTGGGACAGTATCAAAGGCCAGAGTCCAGGTAGATCCCATCTGCAGCTCTTCCTTTGTCCACTGTCCATTCCACTGTAGAAGGCCATTCATTGTAGATATTCCATTGTAGAAGGCCATAACTCTGAATATCAAAACAGGGAATATGCCCAAAATGCTCTTAATTTTAAATAGCAGATTGTTAAATGAAGGAAAAAGTTTGCATCAAGCTCAGGAGATTATGTTTAAATTTATTGTATTTCAATATGTTTATAGGAATAATAAACTGATTTGCTAGGAACTGAGAGGAAAATTTTTATAGTTCTTATGAGGCCACAAGTTCCATAAAAATCCCTCTAGGTATTCATAAGATCTTTTTTTAAGAAAAAAAAAGAAAAAGAGTACTGTAAACTCATGTGAAAATATAATTTCTATTTTGATGACTAAAGATATGGTATGCACAAAATATTGTATTTCTACTTTAGTGGCCATTCTGGGTTAGATTCAGTTGCTTAAACATAAGCACCTAATGTCATCTGAGGTGTCACAGGTATACAAGTTATATGAGTAGGAGAGTAGGACTGGCAGCCAGGTTCATAGACTTCCCAGAGATCCATGCCTTGCTGGAAGAGCTGCTGGAGACCAGGTGGGGTGCCTCACAGCCTCTAAAATAATAGGAGACACCTAAGTGACTAAAACTCATCTCCAGGCTTGTTTTCTACTTGCTCTCTTTTAAATATTCTATGTCCTCTTTGAATACATAAAAATGTAAATTGCATTAAAACTCACTCAGACTTTTAACACGTGCAGTGTTATAGGCTTCTAATATAGTTACTTCAGTTAAAGACCTTAAAGTAAATGCAACAAATCTGACTCTTGTGTTTCTGTCTTTGACACATCTGCCTCTCTATTCACCTTTCTTTCTCATCATCTGTTGTTCTTGTTCTTGTGACAATTTCAGTGAGTCATATACTTAAACACACACTCGTAAACAAACAGTCCTGTCATATAGTTTGCCTGTACAATTTGTATAACTTTCCTATGAGCAATATCACAGGTATCCATTACTCCAGTAAAATGCAGCAGGAAATTGAGGTTTTTAGAAAATGTATTTATTACTGTTTTTTTAAAAAATATAGTTAGACTTTAGACCCTCACATTCATAACACTTTGTTTTACTTCTACTGTACAGTTTCTGTTGAAACTTTTATCTACTCTCTGTTGTGATCAATGTGTTCCTGTCTAAAGTGAGGCTTAAAATTGGTTCTGAATTTGCAAGTCTGATTGTTTATGTTGTTTTATTAACCAATTGTTTATGTCGTTTTATTAACCAAATCTATTTTTGTAATTATTATCTGCATGAAAGTTTAAAAAAAAAAAAAAGCATTATCTTGTTAAAATCTCTTAGCTTTCTCTCAACGTATCAGATATTGTATAAGGCAATGAAGTAGTATCATCACTCCATGAGACTTTCATTGCAATTCTGTATCCCAGATGATACTCCAGTTTGATCACTGGTTATAATGTAAACCTCTAAGAACTGACTATGAATTAAATATTGTATAGATAATACTAAGTGTATCATATACCATAACAACATCTTCAAGGAGTTCAGACAACTGTAGAAAATCCAAAAGTTTAATTTAGATCTTAGTATTAGTTGAGGGCGGGTATAAGGTTTTACTCCGCAGTAACAGGGAACACAAATGATTTATCAGCAAAATGAAATATTAAAAAAAAATAAGTAAATAAATAAAAATGCTGAAAATATTGTTTACAAACTACAAAAAAAAAAAAAAAAAATTGTGTCTCCCTACCTGGTCAAGCTTTGAATAATCTATAGTGGCAGCATCTTTTTTTTTTCTATGTTATGTTCTTCACTGGACAGAAAGTTGAAGCACTGCCAAGTGAAAACTCGATCATTTTGAGCAAATGAAATATCTATCCAGTCATTCCAGATGGTTAGGCTGGGATATATCCCATCTAATTTTTAGGCAGATAATCAAGGTGTTTCCTCTTTAGTATATGCTGATTCTTTTCATGACGATACATGAAGGGAGCACAAATCTGATTCTAACAGAAAATGTTAACTAACTTTGGCTCTTCTTCAGTGGTCTGTACAGAGAGGTGGAGCCCAGACGACTAAACCCACAACAGTATGGTTTGTAAACAAGACTTGGACAAGAGTGCTCAGGAGAGTTCACTTTCTAGAAAATTAATTTAGAAAAACAATATGAAAAGCAAAATCAAATGTGATGGAAGTCTAGAGACCTGGCAGAAGAGCTTGACGGTCTTGGATACCAAAGGACATCTCAACTCAACTTTTCTTCAAAAACTTGTTTCATGAGTCTAGTTCAGATAATAAAAGCATGAATCTTCAAATGTTCTACTTGCTCTTAAGATCAAAATGAAACATCTCTAATTCAAAAACAAATACAGTATTTCATGAGGCCAAGAAATGAAAGAAGGCATGATAATGGAATAATTTGGGTACACAGCAGTTTCAAAGCAGTAATTCTCAGACATTAGTCATAAATCCCTTTGAGAGAAGCAAACCTTTCATTCTTTTTACCACCTGTTTTTTCATGTCAGGTTTAGAAAGGACAGGTCATTAAGTACAGAAGGAAGACACTATATTGCAACTACTCCGTAGAGATTATATTGCAGCTACACCCACCAGAGAATTATCTAAAGCAAGTTGCACAGCACTAAATCTCAGTATTTAATCTTTGAAGACCTTAGGTAATTGAAGTCAATGAGGAAGCTGAATGCTTGATATAACTAAATATTAGGTTACTGAGTCATGGTTGAGAATATACATTTAATTAAGTAAATACTGTGCACTATATATTATACATATTAAAACTATGATAACTGTTGCTATGAAGGGGATTAAATAATTAATATTCATACTGAAATGAGGCAAAAAAAAATCTAAATTAATCAGACAGCTTTATTTATGAATAAACTCTTTGTGCCATTTCCACTGTAGTCCTATTTCACAGACTTCATGGAATTTCAATGCATTTTGGTTTATTGACAGGTGTAATTCAGATATAAAAGTAAAAATAAAGCAAAGCATTTAAGATGACTGGTATTTTATGGAATGTTAATTTGATTTTAATATAATTATGTCAATTTTATTTGATAAAAAATGTTTCTCAATGTTAGATCACTTTTTTTTATTCTGCAGAAATTGACATCTTATAATTTTGAGGAAAATATAAGTAAAGAGATTATTACTAAGGTGGAAATTTGTAAAAATTGATTAGACAAAGGAAGTAGGTGTTTGTTTTTTATTCCTATTTCTGTTTCTGGAAATATCTGTGTTTTTTCAGAGCATTCTATCTCACTACACTACCTGCTTGTTCTTATTTTTCTCAGTCTTGCAGTGAAATAATCATATAGGACTGAAATATTACCTGCAAGGTGGCTATCATGGGACTTACTGTAGACTGCAAATAACACTGGTTAAAATCAGTTTTGTGGGAGGAACAAGAAGGCAGCTTCCTTAAGTATCATATGAACATATCATCTTCCCATTTTCAGGATCTGTGTGAGACTCCCTAAGCAAATAAGTGTTTCCTAATTGAATACTGAAAACTTGCAAAATAAATCTCTCTATAATTTATCAACTGAAAGTTCATAATTTCAAATTAAATTAATTCAAACTACTTCCACGCAAATTCATGTAAATAGGTATTAGTCTGCAGATTCCATTTGAACAGGCCTTTTTAAGAATTTGAGCCTCACTGACTGAGTTTTGATAGGAGAGAGTCACTAAAAGAATTTTTTTCCCCCACAAATGAACACAAGTAATTCAAATAATATCACTTCCTTTCATCCATTATAAGGCCTATACTAATTTCAGTTTTATGATTATTTACTGTTGTCCCTGCTTAGAGCAGGAGGTTGGACTGGATGACCTCCTGAGGTCTCTTCCAAGCTGAATTGTTCTATCATTATTATTCTATCATTATATACAACTGTACATGCTGATAAGGAGACAAGAGGTCAATACAGAACAAGAATTTGATTAAATTATTAAAAAAAGAATATATGCACTATGTGTTCCTCATGCATTTTCCCAGCTTCCATACAGTAAGCATTCAAGAAAACTCATCATTCAAACCAATATTTTAAAATATTATTGTTATATTTACCTTCCTTCTTGATATATGTTTCTGTCTCTTCAATAATTGACAGCTGTTAATTATTATAAACAGTGCTTGTTTAAATGAGTGATCTGAACTTTTAATTGTAACTCCAATTACTCTTCTTACAAGATATTGTTATTATATCTATAGTAAGAGACTTACAGTTTCATGCAAAAGCTGCCTAAGACACTGATGTATTGTTTAAAAGAGTAAAGCTTTAAAAATCTAAGGCATTCAATAGCAGGAACAATCTGTGTTTTTTTAAGAGGGATGTCACACATTTTCATATTATTAATATTTCTGTATGGGATCAACCAGGTGAAGAGCAGAGGAAATAAGACAAAATATGCCCAATAACCCTGACAATTGTCTGAAGTAGCAAGGAAATTATTAAAAAAATAACACAGTAGCTTAAAGCAGTTTTAAAAATAGGATGTATTTTAAAATGCCCCCCTAATTTGCAATTCCCTTTTTTAAAGAAGACATTTACAACTATCCAGATCCCCAGTTAAGAAGTAAATTTAGCAATCATTGCAAAAGTCTTCAGTTAGGAAGCAAAACTGGTATTAATATCCAAGTTAAAAAATAATGGGCTTCAAAAATATTACAAAATATAATTGCAGAAGTCAACAAAAGTTACTAAAGATACAGGATATTTTATTTACATTCAATAAATTTTTATTCTATCATCATCTAGTTCATATAATTATGTATGTTATCGTGTAAATTAAACAGTTTAATATATGAAATTTAGAAAAACAAAACCAAAAACTTTTTAGTCTGTGCGTTGATTAATATTCTTTAATTAGCTTTACTGAAAGGAAATATGTTCTCCCTCATGAGATCTTTTTCTCCAGACAATTTCAGAGGAAGCATTATTTGCGTGCAGAGGCTGTGGCCTCTGTGCCAGGATGCTGAAGATGCTTTACCCGATTTTCAATTAAGACAAACAAAGGCTGGTGCCTCCGCGCTGTGGGAAGGACAGAGGGTACCCGATTGTGATTGGTCCAGTGCCCTGCAGCCCCTGGCGATTGGCTGTCACCATGGCTACTCACTGCCCACCCCTGGGAAGAATCATAGAATCATAGAATTGTCAGGATTGGAAGGGACCTTAAAGATCATCTAGTTCCAACAGCCGGCCATGGGCAGGGACACATCCCACTAGACCAGGCTGCTCAGAGCCCCAGTCCAGCCTGGCCTTAAAAATTTCCAGGGATGGGACTTCCTCCACCTCTCTGGGCAACCTGTTCCAGTGTCTCACCACCCTCACGGTGAAGAACTTCTTCCTAACATCCAGTCTGAATCAACCCATCTCTAGTTTTAATCCATTCCCTCTAGTCCTACCATTACCTGACATCCTAAAAAGTCCCTCACCAGCTTTCTTGTAGGCCCCCTTAATCTACTTGTAGGCACTATAAGGTCTCCTCGGAGCCTTCTTTTCTCCAGACTGAACAACCCCAACTCTCTCAGTCTGTCCTCATAGGAGAGGTGCTCCAGCCCTCTGATCATCCTCGTGGCTCTTCTCTGGACACACTCCAGCACGTCCACATCTTTCTTGTAGTAGGGGCTCCAGAATTGGACGCAGTACCCAGGTGGGGTCTCCCGAGAGTGGAGTAGAGGGGGAGAATCACCTCCCTTGACCTGCTGGCCACCCTTCTCCTGATGCGCCCAGGATACGGTTGTTTTTTTGGGATGCTAGTGCACACTGACGGCTCATGTTGAGCCTCTCGTCTACCAGCACCCCCAAGTCCTTTTCTTCAGGGCTGCTCTCAAGCCAACCACTACCCAGCCTATATCGGTGCTTGGGATTGCCCCGACCCAGATGGAGGACCTTGCACTTGGTCTTGTTGAACTTCATGAGGCTGGCATGGGCCCACCTCTCCAGCCTGTCAAGGTCCCTCTGGATGGCATCCCTTCCCTCCAGCGTGTCAGCCACCCCACACAGCTTGGTGTCGTCAGCAAACTTGCTGAGGGTGCACTCTATGCCACTGTCCATGTCTCTGATGAAGATGTTAAACAAGACTGGTCCCAGTACTGATCCTTGAGGGACTCCACTTGTCACTGGCCTCCACTTAGACATGGACCCACTGACAGCCACTCTTTGCGTGCCAGTTCTTTATCCATTGAATTGTCCATCCATCAGGAAGGATCTCATGCAGCCATTTTCAGCTTCATTTCAGGGAAGTGGTTGGAGGTGCAGGGTTGTAATTGGTCCTGGCCCTACCAAACAGCTGAGCAGGCATGTTTTTCTGCTTGGTAAAGCCATATGGGCTGTTCCTGGTACCTTCTTGTCCTTTATTTGCCTGGGTAAGATTCCCCAGAGAATTTAGCCCATAATCTTCTCAGGGATTGAAATGAGGCTGGTGGCCTCCTTCTCACTCAACTTGGAAATAAGTGTGAGTGATGTCTGCCTTTTTCCAGTCACCAGAGTCCTCCCCCAGTTACCAGTTACCCTTGAAACTGATGACAGCTGCCTTGAGATGGCAGCCAGGTCCCTCAGCACCCTCAGGTCCATTCCCTCCAGTCTGCTGATTTGCTGTAATGGTCTCTTAACTGGATCATTCTCTGCTGTGGGCAACCACACTTTAAAACATCTGGTAACTCTATAGCTATGATAGCACAAAACATTGTTTTGTGTGATTTATTCTGTCTTTATTCTTTTTCGCTGTCTCTGCAGCAGTACCTGTTAAAAGACCAGGTCTGTCAGATCTCCAGAAAATCTGGGGTTTGCAATTGTACATAAAGATCCTGTGACTGGCAGGTAAGAAACTTGTGAATATAAAAGGCAGAATAAGGACAACAAATACTTCTGAGTCAGTGAGCAGTCTAGTCATTCAAGCAGCTTATACTGAAGTAAAAAAATAAAATAGAAATTTGATTTGCAAGCTTATATTTCTGGTTTACAAGACCCAGTAATGAAAGAGGTCATATTTTAGCCATCTAGGAATGTGTATTGGAAGCCCCCGATGCCCTGTATTGATTGCTACTCTAATGTTATAAAGTTCTCCTTTATTAAAACCTTCTAAAAGTTCTGAAGCCATTTCAGATTCTGCAAGAACAAAGTCCTATCAAAAACTGTTTCCAGCTAAAAAAAAAAAAAAAAAAAAAAAAAAAAAAAAAAAAGCTTGATTTCCCTCTCTTTTTTCCTGCAATGGATAGTAAAGGTGAAAAGAAAGCCTCTCTTTTGTCTGCCTGTTGTTACAAAATCTCTTACAGTATGCTAGTCTTGATGAAACCCTTTTATGCAGAAACATTTTGTGGAAAAGTGCAAAAGAAAATCCCTTCCCTCATTTTCAAGATTAAATAAGGATTTGAACAAGAATTAAAAATAGAGATAATTCCTAGCAATGCACATCATTAATTTGTTGATTTCAGCATGTGGTCTATAGGTTTTAATATAGCAGGAATTCCTGACACATTTTGTCTGATCTTCAGAGCTATTGCAAAAGCAAAACCAGTGTTTCAGAAAGTTCTACTTTGTTCTGTGAATGAACCTTTTCTGGTAACTTAGGAACACATGAACAGAATAAAACATGATTAAATTTTGTCCATTAGATGCCATGGCTAATTAAAAAAACAAAAACAAACAAAAAAACCCCAACAACAACAAAAAAACGCCAAAAAAGGAAGTATTGGAAAGGAAAGACAGTCTTTTCCTACAAGTTATTTTTCTAATGGACTTTTGGAATAAAAGCTTCAGCAACAATTTGGACATCTGCAGATGCATCAGTACATCGGCTCATTGCAAGGACCTCCTCACCTCCATAATGATGCAATGCAGGAGAAATCTCTATTCTACATTTTTACTTTTTAAAGAGCTGCACTAAAACGTATGTATTTATGTAAGACTATATTATATTTTATAGAGAATTTGCATAATTTATTGAAGGAAACAGAATGCTTTTAAATCATATGTCTCAGCAATGCATTCATTAATAGACCTAATTTTTAGAGAAAGTGTCATTACATACATACTACATCTTCTAGCTATAGACTTGATATTTTTTTTAGACTTCATTTCATCTAAGTGCTAAGAATATTTAGCTTGATTGTACACCTCACTGTATTTCAGATATTAAAAAAGTTATGCCTCATAGTAACTCCACCAGTAGGTTTTTCATTCTCCACATATTTTAGGTTGGAAAATATTTACTTCAGACAGAACATCTCAAATTGGACTTTGAAGGCAAATTAGTATCTAAAGATTTCATATGTCTCATAGCTTTCTACGGGATGTTTCCTGGCTTTATACCCTTCTCTGCACACAGTCCTCTTTACATCTGACACATCTTGATGTACTTCCACTTCAGCGGTAAATTCTTATGAGAACTGTTAGTATTCTCATCAGCTTTACAGATAAACCTGCATTTAGTCGCCCATCTGTGGTAATGGGGTATTATGTCCAGTCATTCTTCCAAAAGGCTTGATTCAACAAAATCTTGAATCACATGTGTAACTGCAAATATTCACCAGTTCCAATTCTGGAACTTGTTTGTTTTGTTTTGTTTTTAAGTTTTCCCAATTTACTGTTTTTTCTTGACATGCATTTTTGAAAGAAAAAAAAAAAAGGCATGCTATCCAAGTCACAAACTATCAATAAGTTTACAGCACTCTTACTGAGCACAAGTAAGCTATATTTATAGAAGCCCATTTGCAAAAGAGATTAGAATAAAAGTTGGAGCTCCCTAAAAAGGAGATTATCTAGAATGTATTGGGCTTTTTGGCTACACACCAAACTGATATTGCTTGATTTCTTTTGCTTTTACTTCATTTCAGTTCATTTATGAACTACGGTTACAGAAGAAGAAAATGTGGACAACAAGGATAAGAAAAGAAGGAAGAGGAAGAGAAGCAAAGAGGAAAACAAAGAGGAGCAGATCTTTGAGTCTTTTCTTTTTCTTAAAAGACACTGAGTACAGGTGAAAAGTGAGATAACACAAAAAAAGAAACATAATTATGATGCACAAGGAAACTGAAAAATACCAAACCATATTTCCTGTTGATCTTATTGACTGCTAATGTGAGCAGTTGCATCAGCATTAAGTGGATTTTCCACAGAATGCATTATTCTCAGTGTCAAGCATTTGTAAGATTGAATTCAGAAATTTTGGTTCCAAAATTTAGTTGCCATTTCACCTTACTGGCCTGGTCTGCTGTCACATTTTGGAAATGGCCTTGTGAAGCAACAACTAATTGCAATATTCAATATATAGGCAGCACAACAGCAAGTGAACTAAAAATGCAGTGGAGAGAAACAGTGTCAGTCCTGGATTAGGCTGTAGAGAGATTGTGATTAATGAAGAATGGTGACTATTTTTCATTGCCTGATAAAACACACAGTGGAAACAACTCACTGAAAATTTTCTGTAAGATTTGTAATTGTCTCATCCCCAAGGGGTTTAAATTTTGCAGAATGTAGAGCATAGATACATAGTACACCATAAATCGTTTCTAGCTTGTCTGTTTTATTAAAAATCAATAAAACCTCAAATAACTATCAGTACAGAGACCAATAGAAAAAAGTCTCGCCACATTCTTAATTTCTTTACATGTTTTCTACAGCATACCAGAAATGTGACATACTGAAAAATAATTCCCCAGTTCAAGGTCTAAACTGAAGAACCCTCTAAAGTTTGACTGTTACACACTAAAAAGCAGTGTTGTGTTTCACAAGTATTATGCATAAACCCCAATAAACATGGAAATACATCATTGTGCCTTGATATGGAAGTTGTGTGTTTCTAAACTATTTATCTTCTTAAATCAAAGGCTGTCAATTTTAATTCCATCTCTTTCCATTACCAGACTACATTGTTTATATGTCAAACTCCCAACCAAAAAAACACTGCAGAAGAAAATGGAAACTGCATTTAATCTTGCTATAAATATTATGTCTTTTCTTATGCATTTTCACTTCTAATTCTCCACTTTTTTCCTTTACAGGCAAAAATTCTTCATTTACTCAAACTAAAAATTTTTTTTAAAGAATCAGCTCTTAAAGGTTTCTCCCTTCTGAAAGCGTCAAAGTTCTGAAATCATCTGTTTTACTTTTGACTTTTTCTATGACACATTTAATTTACTGATAAAACTTAATTTTTTTTGAAAAACTGATTTGTTTGGAACACAAAAAAAATCACAAAACCAAAGCAAATTTTAAAATCCCAATCACATAAAAGAATTATGCAGCCACTTTTTGCTTTGGAGGCTTATCAACAATTTGAGACTTTCACGTTCCATTTTTCATGTCAACCACGAGTTGTGGTAACAGAAACAGCTGGGTCAGAGAAGAAGGCTGAGTTCAGCTATAGGATTTGACATTGAAAATGTGATTCCTTCACCGAAACACAAATATCTAATTGATTTCAGCAGGTCTTATATGTTCATACATCCCCATACGGAGTACTTCTGCAGATAGCAGACACATTTATTATCAGACTATAAAAAATGAAGCAGAGTGTGATGTGAAATAGCATTCTCATTATCTTGGGTAACTTGTAAAAGAATATTATTCACTGAAGAACCTGAAACTGAAGTTACTGCAAGTGAAGGGATTCTTCAGCCATCTGCAGGAATGCTTCAGAGTAGCTACTACACGGTGAGTAGTTTGAACCCGCCTGTTCAGGTTTGCTGAATTCAGTAGCCTAAAGAGGTGGCTGCTGCAGTTCCCTGTCCCCAGGTTCAACCACCAGTGGGGTGGAGCGTGGGTTCTCAACAGGCATGCCTGGATGGACTGACACACAAAGTTCACACACACAAGGCCAGTCACCTCAAGCTAACTTGGGTGGAAAATAGTGCCTTCACCAGGACCCACATAAATTCAAACAAATATGAATAACATGAAAAGCGTGATTTTATGCCTCTTCTCCAGCTGATTGGGATTGAAGTCCAGTAGTGGACTACACACACGCGCGCACACACACACACACACACACATACTTATACGCACAAAACAAAGCACGGATTGGTCCAGGAGCTGGTGTTAGACATTCAGTCTATTTAGTGGCTGTCCCTTGGATTCCCCAGTCTTCCCACTTTCTGGCACTTGGGCCTATGAGCCCCCATGTTTTTTTGTCTCACTCAGCTCTTATACACTTGTTGGCCAATCCATCTTGAAGTTGGCTAGTGTTCACATATATGCAGTCAGAATAGAGAGTGTACCCACACAGAATGTAGTTAAAAATGTGATTTGATGAGAATATGGGCTAGACTGCGGTGATGAAGTGTAGGGTGCACATGACCTGTTTACACTGTTACCTTTTATCTTCATTTCTCTCTGTTTTCCCAGGCGTGTTCTATCCCTTTCCCTGCCTTTGGTCATTCCAATAAAGGTTCTGCAATAAACCTTGCACATTCTCAGAGTCTCCTGAATATATTTTGCAATGAGTTTTAGACAGTCCTAAAATGCTCTTTCCCTGCATCCCATAACTAATCCTATACCCCTCTTCAGCAATATCGCCATTCACTCCACAAGGCATTTAGGGAGGAAGCTTCTTTCCTTGACTTACCTTGGGGGATGAACACCCAGACCCTTGGGCAGCCCTGGGCCAAGCAGAGTTTTGCACTCATGGAGTTACTGGAGTCCTTGGCCTATCATTGTTCCCCTGCTCCTCACCAGGCCTTAGTGGCTGAAAAAAGGAAAAATGCACAATATCTAGCACATACTCAGAAATCATGTCACTATTGTAACAAACGGATAAAGCATTTCTAATGATGAACAGTGTTTCCTTATCCCAGCTGTTAAGGGCTATTTAGATCTTGTACACCAAGTTATTAGAAGTCCCGTGTCTCCTTCTCTGGCTGCATGTTTCATTTACATCTGAATAACAGCATGGGACAGTGCACTTTCTCCGTGGTTTTCTCTGAGAACTTATGATGTGCTCTTCAGGAACTTAAAACTCTCTTGTACATGTAGTAACTAATTATATGTCTCATCTTTGAGATATTTTTGGGAGCAAGTAACAGCCGTAGTAAGGTTGGGCTCAGGTATTTTTTTTTTTTCTCTCTGTTAGTGAAAGGGAAAGGATAGGAGGCAAGATAATCTTTCTTTAAACCACAAGCTTGAGACACCAAGACTTTCAAAGGAATCATGACAATTGTGATGTGTACTGCGAATACATAGACTTGTTTAAATGACTCACTTTCTGGCATGTTGAAAAAGTTATTTCCTGTCAAGAAAGATCAAAGAACTCGTTATAGGGAACTACAGAAGACAAATATAACAAACTGCCTTGCAAAGGCATATCAGGGAGTTCCTTTGTTCCTCTGCCCACAGTGGTTAGAAAAGCACAGCAGGAAGCCAGGAAGCAAGCACCTGTTTTTAGGACAAATCACATTTTCTTTGGATAATTAAATAATTTAGTAATAATAATAGCATTCGAAAAATATCGTGTTAGCAGTGTGTATTTCGCACCTACTACACTGAGATTTATGAGAAGCAGCTGATGTCCAGGTTAATATAGCATATGCCAACTCAATGAGTTAAAAGTTCCTTCTTTGCATTTCATGAAAGTACTGTATATTGTGACATCTGAAAGAAATGTCATAAATAGAAATAGTCACAAATTTTCATGTGGAATTTTTCAATTTAAAAAGTCATGATTTATTGAAACAATCTCTTAGAGAGTATCACTGAATTTTCTGGGTAAAAATAAATTTATAACTGTCAAAGCTTTCATAGTTTTTTTAAATCTATTTTCTGATCTTCTGAAGAAAAAGACTTTTAATATTAAAATATAAATACATTTATAAAGTGAAAAATAAAAACCAAAACTGAGATTAAATATTTTAGAAATTACTGCTGCAGAATGCTTTGATTAACCTTTACCGACATTTTTCTTCCTCACATTTTCATTGAGATATATTTCTCACATATTCAGTATTTCCTTCCAACTCAAAAAGAAGCAGTTTAGGTGCTTAAAAATGGGTGACTAATGCCATTATAGATGATCTAATGTTTTTTCAGAGTTTTAGGGATCTAGCACGTCTGACCAAAAATTATGGAAAGTCAGGAGCAGCATATGGGTACCTCAGACCTCATTTAGACAACTGAATCGTGAATTTTGTGACCTTGCAAGCCAAAATTATTTGGTGAACATATGTAAACACATCTTCACATTCAACTATGCTGCTTCTTTTGCTTTTTGTTTGCTTCTTGCCAGAAGCAAGGTGGAAAACTCTGCTATCCTTAAGCCTAATGCAAAATAAATAAGGGAATTTGCAAAAAGAGTACCTACTTGTACACTGACCATGTAAGTTACAAGGATATTTCAGCTGTTTGTTTGTTTCTAATAAGTTAATGTTATTGATCCCAGGTTTTGATGGGTAGAACTTGCAAATAGAAACTTTAACATCTCACAGTATTGTTCTTCATAAATTAAGAGTGTAAACAGGAATTAAGAAGAAAAAAGAAACTAAACTGTTCTGAAGAGTGTTGCTCTGATTTTATATTTCATATCTATCCATAATAGATGATACAGATAGATCATAGTAGATGATACAGAACAGATGATACCAAACTGAGTGGGGTGGCTGACACCCCAGAGGGCTGTGCTGCCATCCAGCGTGACCTAGACAGGCTGGAGAGCTGGGCAGAGAAGAACCTGATGAGGTTCAACAAGGACAAGTGTAGGGTCCTGCACCTGGGGAGGAAGAATGTCAGGCACCAGTATAGGTTAGGGGTGGAACTGCTGGAAAGCAGCTCTGAAGAAAAGGATCTGGGGGCCTTGGTAGACAGTAAATTATCCATGAGCAAGCAACGTGCCCTTGTTGCCAAGAAGGCCAATGGAATTCTGGGCTGCATAGGGAAGAGTGTGGCCAGCAGGTCAAGGGAGGTCATTCTCCCCCTCTACTCTGCACTGGTGAGGCCACAACTGGAATACTGTGTCCAGTTCTGGGCTGCCCAGTTCAAGAGAGACAGGGAACTACTGGAGAGAGTCCAGCGTAGGGCAATAGAGATGACTGAAGGATTGGAGCATCTCCCTTATGAGGAAAGGCTGAGAGAGCTGGGACTCTTTAGCCTGGAGAAGAGAAGGCTGAGGGGAGACCTTATTAATGTTTACAAGTATCTAAAGGGTGGGTTGAAGGAGGATGGAGCCAGACTCTTCTCAATGGTTCCCAATGACAGGACGAGGGGTAATGGGCACAAGCTGGAACACAGGAAGTTCCGATCAAATATGAGGAAAAACTTCTTTACGGTGAGGGTGACAGAGCACTGGAACAGGCTGCCCAGGGAGGTTGTGGAGTCCCCTTCTCTGGAGACTTTCAAGACTCTTCTGGATGCAGCCCTGAGTAATGTGCTCTAGGCAATCCTGCTTTAGCAGGGGAGTTGGACTAGATGACCTCTAGAGGTCCCTTCCAGCTCTGAAAAATTCCGTGAAATTCGATGAAATAATTTGATATTATTAAGCAAAAAATTGGAATGCACAAGGAAATCAGCTATTGGACTTTTCTTTGGTGTTTATAGGGAGAAAAAGCAGTAGAAATATTTGTACTAAATCAAGTAAAAAACCAAAATAACTGCTGTTTTTTTGTTGAGTCGTTAGTGTTCTGATATTTGGTTCATAAAATATGTTTTCCTTATGAGTATCTGAAACTAAAATTAGGACATTTTCAAAAATTTTGATTTTACGCTTACATGCATACCTGATACCAATCAAGATTGCCTGAGACCAATACTCATATTTCAGCCTTAGCAAAATAGAACATACCACAAATACAACACAAACTGTAGAAATTTTTTTTTTTCATTTTATCCTTAAAGCTACTTTGTTCCTACTAGCCTATCTTTTTAAAGTTTTATCTAAACCTATTTCTAAACATATTCTTTCTTCCTTCTTGGATATATACGTGTCTCAAATACAGGCACAGACACACATATACTGCCTCAGTAAAATATTTACAGCCAGTGCAATTAGAAAGAGTTACAACAGTATCCCCAGGGTATCTGGATCACTCAGAAGAATAATGCAGTTGCAGAGACCAGCGCTATAGTGCCTTAGAGCTAGAGAAAGTATGAAAACTGTGGACAAAATGTGAAGCATTCATTTTTTTTCTTCTCACTCTTTGGAAAAAAAACCAAAACAATACCAACTAATTATTTGATTTTTTTTTTTTTTCCTGAGCACGTTCAGGAGATCCAGTGAATTATGCACTATAGATATAAATTTATATAGATATATAAATTATATTTATAAATGTATAAATTTACTTTCACTTTACATCTATTTTTAACATGACAACAGAGTTTCTAATCTCCGTCATGGTCCAACCCACAGTTCTGTATCTCAGCTCTTACCAGCTTTGGACACAACTTTGTAGGTCTAACTCCCTTTGCAAACTTTACAGTAGAGATATGTTCAGAGATCTTCACTAGTTTTCAACTAACAACAAAAAGAAAAACGCATTTTCCAAACAAATAAACTTTTTTCAAATATAGACCCTTTTCTAATCAAAAGAACATAGTTTCAACCCTACTAGCAGTTGTGACAGTTTTTACATATTAATGAAAATAATGAAAAATCTTGACTGTGATCAATAAAAGGGTAAATGCTTGAAAATATGCAAAGTTACATCTGTTTAATGACACTATAATGGCACTGTAATGACAAACAAATGTTCCTAAAAATGTACTGTAACTGAACTAACTTGTTGGAGAACTTAAAGGTCAGTTTGAGACAAGGGACTTGGTAAATGTTGCCCACAGATCTGCCCTGTCATACGAAGTATTTGCTTCCAGAACTGACTCAAAGACATCTCCTTTCCAACACAATGCATTCTTGATTTGTCAAGAGTGTGACATACTCTATTAAAAGTGGATACTGGTAAGTGTCTTCACAGAGCAAGTTCTGCTGAGCAGCCTGCAGAAGTGTCACATTTTGTTAGAGCTGCTACTCTGTCCTCATGTCTCATTATGTGTGGACAACTATACCGGAGGGTATCACTTAATGAAATTAATGCTGAAAATGAAAAAAAATCCCAAGATGACTGCATGACAATGCCACAACACATCTGCCCACTTTAGAACATGTTAAAAAATAAAGGTACAGCGTCACTATTTCAACTGGCTTCATTATATTATAATTGTTTTTGATGTAATTGCAAATTACTTTAAATGGCTGCAAAAGGATCATATCACTTCTGTTGTTTAATTTATGCAAACATGTCTGAGTTTACTATTCTCCTTTCCCTCTCTCTTACATTACTCTGTCTTTTTAACCTCTTGTTATAGCTTGTTAGGCACAGATTCCTTTGAGTGTTTGCCTTCCTTAATTTGTTTATGCTGGCTTGAATAATCCGAGCCTAAAATACATTGGAACCCACAGGCACTATTCACAATATACGTAATAGGTAACGACAGATAGCAACTGAGAAAATAATGCAAAATATAGGGATTAAGGGCCCATCATGCAGTTCTATTGACACTAACGTTGTTTTACTTGAATATTCTACATGGCTATTACGGAGTCTTTCGTTCTGGAAAGGAGGATCTGTCACTGAAGCATCTGCTAGATCATACCTAAGACAACATTCATGCTGTCTTTAGTAAGTAATGCCAGAGTGTTATTAGAGTTCCTGAACAAAGTGGCATTCATCAGCAATAGCTACTCTTCAGAGCATTTAGGCAAGGATGTGTCCTCCAGCATCTCTAACACAACACTGGGATCCTGGAGGAGTATGAGGGAGTCCACTAGTTGCACAAAATGAGTTGATTTGTACGGTCTTCCTAAATGGCAATTCCTACTGAAAAACACTGGGCTAGATGAACCACTGGTTTCACTTGGGGGGGGGGGGGATTTCTTGTGTTCTTGTGGTAGGGCGAAACCCAAATCCCCCCAAGTAACTTCCTCTTTCCTCTACCCCACTCTTCATTTGGAAGGTTCCATAGCCGGGGAAAGACAAGCATACAGAAGAGTTTCCTATTGAAAACTCAGCACTCAACTACTAAATAGTAGAAGAGATTCACAAGATAAGAGGGATCTTGACTTCACAGTCTGGTGCTTAAAGCACTCCATCAGGCTGTGGAGTCCTGGATTATGCTCCCTGTATTGTGTTTTACATTTAAGAGTCATTGATTTTAAAAGACCCATAGTAGTATAAAGGGCTGATTCCCATCTGGGTTCCCTAGCCACTACGATAGTTAATAATGCTTTAGGCCTTTAGCTCTGAAAAGAGGCAATGAAGCATTCTGGGACTGTTGTTAAATAGATTCCTTATGTTTTAAAGTTGGATCCTACATGGTTCAATCCTACAGAGATAACAATTTATGATACTCATAATCTTTGTTACCATCATGCAATTCATTTCATTTTCCCCTTAGCTCAGCACTCATGATTATAACTTTTATAAAGTAATTTCAGTCAGTATTCTGCAGGACCTTAACTCACAAGGGCATACAGGGATGGAGAAGATACATGTTATGTATCACATAAAAAACTCCATATATTTTTTTTTTTTTGTATTATTTAGCTCACTTCCTTTTCTACTCAGTCAAGATATGCATTCTACCGGATTTTTTTTTCTCTGTGTCAGGTAAAATAGAAGGGACATTATTTCACAGTGTAGAATGTATTATCACCTGTTATTTCTCAAGTAATGAATTAAGTTGTGCACATTTGGCATTTATTTAGCTTTCTCATATGTTAGATTGTACTTTCTTAAATAAATCATTATGCTCCTTACCCTCATGTAGACAAATTAGTACAGGTAAGGGAATCTGGGAGAGAGACATGGAACTGTCTAGGAGTTGCTATCATGTGAGCAGAGGTTATGAAATAAATCTCAACCTCTAGTAAACTAAATATGTAAAAATGGTGCAGAAATGCAAGATATTTCCTATAAAAGCTATACATTGAGGAATTCACAATATAAAACTTTCAGGATGCAATTCTGAGATTAAAAGATGGCACTACAGAAACACTACACTATAATTACTAGACCAGTGCCTCACAGCCACAGCCTTTTTCAATCAGAAAGCAACCTACTCCTCTAAAAATGCAAAGGTTATCTTGTGCAGAATGTTGGCAGAATGGTTTTCATCTACATCTTATTAAAAAACTAAACTAAGCATGGAATGCTCATTTTCCCATTTTGTTTATTTCCTTGCCTGTATGTGAACAGGTATCATTTCATGAACCACTTGCTCAGATCCTACAGATCACTGATAATCCAGAGATCATGAGTTGAGAATCAGGCTTAGATTTGGCTGCTCCAAGGGTTTCTTTGATTAGGCCTTCTACTCAGATGAAGTGTCATGAGTAACACTAGCTGCTATAAATCTTTGGGAGTTAATTTGCTTTTTGCTAGAAGCTGTCTGATAAAGCAAGGGACCAAGATCGGTGTTGTGTTACATCATTAATATCTATACTGTCCATCTTCACACACGTACTCAAATACACATGCACACATGCCCATATTTTACAATGCTTTCTCTTGAGGTTTGATGGAAGTTGGTTAGTTGAAAAGCTGTTCTCTGTGGCTTGATCCTAAGATGTTAGTAGTGTCTCTGAAGGTGATAAGGGCTTAAAAGTTGTAAAACACATTCATATCACATGACACCTGATCCTGTGTCTAGAAGTATACTACTGCAGACATGAAATCTGTGATTTTTCCTGCTGATTTCATTGGAAACTGAACTGTATCTTTATGTCGAAGTAAACAGGGTTAGCAGAAAGACTGACATTCATGTGAATTCATAGATGACTAGAAACTAATAATTATTTCATTCTGTACTCAATATATTATGAGATGGGGGGTTGTACTGTTTTAACTAGTATGAAAGAAATGGCATGATATGAGGAAAATATTCACCGTTAAAATCCCCATGGAGCTCATTATAAAGATGAATTGATTACAATACTGAAAAAAGTATGAATAATTAGGCTGAAAACAAAAGTGAGTATCACATGGGTTTTGGCCTTATGTTTTAGGGCTTTTTTTAATATGCTCTAGTTTCATTGCATTTTGACATTTTTGTTACTTGACCATCATTGAAAATTTATTTCTGGTGCCAGAGAGGATTTGGAAAACAGCAGAAAGGCTAAGAGAAGTGTAATAGAACTTAACAAGTTGAACTGATATTTTGGGGAAAAAAAAGGATTTTCTTGTTGCTCTTCAGCAAAACTTTTATCCGGTAAGTCTAGAAAATATGACCCTTACTTCACCCACAAGGTCAAAATATGGGGAAAAAAATGAGAAAAAGAAATTAAAGGTCCTACAGAATTTTCCAAGCACAAAACTAACTCTCAGGTGATAAGGGTGAAGTATTTATAGGCTTTTTTTTTCTGTTTGTAACTTTGGTTAGGAAGCCTTAGGCAACTGGCTCTAGGTGACCCTGCTTGAGCAGAAGGGTTTCACTAGATGACCCTCAGAGGCCCCTTCCAACTGCACAACTATTCTATGATTCTGTGATTCCGTGGTTAAAAACTTTATCGTCTGTGTTTAACACAAGTCAATGAACTACAGAATAAAAAAAATATAAATAAAATATTTCTCTTTAAGTTAACTGTAAGTTCAGAGGGAAATCATATCTGTGTCATTCACTTTGTTTCTTTAGAAAAAAAGTGAGTTCCTAGGCAGGGTAGCTGAGCTTATTTTGAAGATGCCTGTCAACTGCATTAGAGATGGGGTTGGGTAGCATACAGGCATTGCATTTTCACTCTGGTGGAGTAGTGAAGTATTGTTCAGCAAAGTGAAATGGTTTATGAATGCCAGAATCTCCCTGCCCCATTCCTTTGCCTCAAATGCTTATAATGACTTTACATAAAGGGATTCTTGAGTTGCAGCAATGTAGGAGAGATGAAAAACAATCTTACAATGCATCTACATGGCCTTTGGAAGGCAAGCATAACCCTCATCTGCCTTTCTCTAAACTGGTGTCAACTTCTGTTGTCTCAACCAATCCACACACTGTGTTGCTGTTGTTAACATGATTTCTCAAGCTAATGTGATAGTGACTATTTATATTCCACGCATTTATAAGCATTTAATCTACATATGAAAAAAAATAAAAAAATATTTTGACTCGAATGATGGGTTTTCTTCTTATGAAGATTACTTTCTCAAACCATACATGAGAATATTTTTCTTGATTTTAAATGATTTATTAATTGCATATAAAATTGTATTTATTACATTGTGTTATATTTATGAAAATTTTAATATGTTCAGCCATGTCTAAATGTACTTTTTCCTTTTTATTTACTATAAAAATCAATTCCCTACAATCAATGGTACCAACAGTAAATAAGGTCATTTCATACTAACATACTAAGAATATATTCTGTTTAATGTAATAGAGTATTAACTCTTGTTCTAAATCCAGGTACTGAAAGATTTTATGTAAGTGCAAAACACAAAGTCTTAGGGTCAGATCCAGATGACCAAACATAGATCTCAAGTGCCATCTGAGCTTCTTTGGGATATTCCTCCTGGTCTACAGACGCTTCTTTAAAACAGCATGGGCTATCCATAGACCTCATATCAACTAGCCCTGTGTAGGTAGCTCAAATGTCCATGAATATCTGCAATGGTACTTTGTGCCTATGTACAGGCACTCAAATCTTACTCCAAAGTTATTATTCATCTAAGTGCCTACCTTTCCATTGCAGTCAAATGAGAGCTGGCATCATTACATCAGTTGCTTCATTCTGTAGACTTTGTTGTCTACAAAGCAGTTGATAAGACATTGGTGACTTGCACCGTTTGAAATACCCTGTGTTATTCAGTTCAGTCCATACTCTTCCAGAAGGACATGGGACTTCCATAGTGTAAGATCTGCCAATGTGTGACATCTCAAAAGGCAACAAAAGCCTTTGAATGGGCACATGAATCAACTCTAAAATCTTCCACAAATACAGTGGCATCTTGGATGCTAGCTTAGAAGTGGACACATAAATGTAGGTGTCTAAATCTGCTTTGCAACTTGTCCACATTGGCAACTGTCTTGGTTTCAGTATAAAGGAGAGCACACACAACAGCTCTTTTAAAATCGAGGATGTTACATTTAATTTCCCTACAGTGTATGGTGTTTGTGCTACTTTTGTGCAGTCATTGGCTACCAATACCCTATGAAGTGAAAACAGAGCATCAGCTGACATTGCATGAAATTATCTACAGGGCACAAATTATAGTAGTATCAAAAATAAAAGATAAACAAAGCTGTTAATAAAAGTATCTCTTTTGCAGAAGAAAGCTTCCTTGTAATGCAATCTAAATTGAGATACTGTTGATTACAGATCTAAGATTACAAGAAGCATTAAACATAGAGACCTTCTCAATTACTTTGCATTAAACTTCTCAATTGCTTTGCCTTGAAGTCCCTATTTGTAACTCATGGCATTTGTGCTTAACAATATCTTGTATCTACTGGATTAAAAGCAAAAATACTCATTTCCTTCTTTATTTTAAATAATTAAAATATAAAATTCATCAATTCGCATTTTAAATTTCTTGTGTAATTGGAAGTAGATAGGAATCTGAATTCTTTCATTCATTATGCTAGGCAGTTACCACTTCATATGCACCACAAAAGCTTAAGTAAGTACTTGCAGCTGGTTTGTAGCAGATGGCTGTAGTCAGCGTCTGATATTTTTTTTTAGTGCTATTGAGTGCACAGCACTTGATTCAATGGCCCAATTAAAAAAAAAAGAAAACCACCACAAAAAAACCCAAAACACCAAAACCAAAAACCCACTGACCATTTTAGAAGATACAACTTGTCTTTTCTCTCCTTTTGCCTTATAATTGCCATATAGCTTCATCATACTATTTCCTCAGCTTGGTTAAGATTTTTTGGGTTTGGTATTTTTCAAGACTCCTGCTTGATAGTTTTGGAATTAGCATTGTATTGTCATTGAATGCTCTGCAGAGATTCTCTCCTCTGAAGGAAATTTATGCTGATAGTCTTAAGACTTCATTTCACAGTTTCAATAAACTTACAAACATTTCATTTTTGTTTGGATAAGAGCTGGTAATCAGGAAGGTAATAATCAGGTGAGATTTTTCCAAGCACACTATAAACAATAAAATTATCTATATCTGGTCTAAAAGGCCAGAAAATTAGACAAATTAGTCCAAGCTACCTTAGACAACTTCTAGACCATTCCTCTTGGAAAGGAGGAAGGACACAGAGATTATGAAGGGTTGCTCTACAAGTTTCTTAATCTATAGTCTGTAGTCCACTGCTGATCAGTAATGACGTTTAAGGCAGATAATAACAATATTGTCCTCATAATTGTTTTTTTCTGCCAATGAAGTTTGATGCACAACTGTCTATAAAAGTGTATATATTTACACACACATATGCAAGTCATTAAGAATCTTTAACTGGACAATAAATAACCCTCACACTACACTGTATTTATTAATTTCTAGTTTCATAATGGCCCTGATTTTTTATGTTAAAGCTATAGAGAAATATCTTTTTTGCTGAAGTTCCTTTACTGTTCTTTACTCAGGTTTTGTAGGCTCTTCATGGAGAAAACTGCTCTAGTCTGGCATTTTGAATTTCTAAAGCTTTGCTGAAGATCAGTAATTTCTGCACTGCATTGAAGAAGGAACTGTTGGAGGCTTTGCATTCAGGAGTCATATCAACTAAAAGGAGACAACTACTTTTAAAAAGCTAAGTTCTGCCTCTGTAAATTTTAGTACCTTCATAAGAGCAAAGTCAATATATCCCAAGGGGACATATTAGTGAATTCTTCGTGGACCTTGGATAAACATATAGTTTCTGTTAATCAGAGTTTAGTTAATCAGATGGCCACTTGATTCTAGAATAATTCATTCTATGATAAATTGAGAATTATCTAAGAACTGTCTTAGAAGTATCTCAGAAACCATTCATACTTTGCAGGTTGATTGGCAGATACGTTAGACAGCCTTAGGCCTGCTGTTGCCACCCTTGCAAACAGTGTTTTCCCTTTTCCATTTATATTTTACAACTTGTTCTAATGCAGTCTAAGCTAGTGTTAGAGTCATGAGAAAGGACAACAAAGGGAGCAACTCCAAATGAAAATTCTACAGCTGTTTTATTCTAGTCTGTATTATACAGAACTAGAAGGCCTGATAAACACAGAATTAAAAGTGGAAGAAAATTGTAAAAGAGAGGAAGTCATAAGATCTATAAACCATACTAAATAAAATATCAGGTGATGTGCTTGCTTTAATACCAGTTCTCCCATGCAGACTATTAAATAGAATAATAACTTGATAGCTGGAACCCAAGGTATCTTAATTCTATCTCTCTAGTTTCAACAGCATCTTTTATAGCCATTTTAAAGTTGTTTGGAGAAATGAATTATTCCTCTTCTCTCCCACCCATCAGATGAACTAACCTAACATATGGAGAAATCAAGATCAGGACTCCCTTATGAAAGCTGCTGTAACATAATTTGGGAAGAGCTACTTTAAAAGACAGTTTTCATACTCTCATTTTGAAAAACTTGGCCCTGCTTTGAGCAGGGTTTTGGAGAAGATGATTTCCAGAAGCCCCTCCCAAGTAAATAATCCTATGAATCCGTGATTCTAAAGCCTGTTTTACCTTTCAAGGAGTTTGTGGCTTAATTGAAGACAGATCACAATAGCCCATCCTGGGCTAGTAAGTAAAGATCAGAGCAAAACAAGACATACTACCATACTACTATATCATGCAATGGTCCTCATGCAAATCAGGAGGAATGGTTACAAAGAGAGTGAGCTATAAGACTGATTTGTCCAACTGGAAAATTATGTCAATAACTGGCCCCTACTTAATTTAGCGCTTAGGCATAATTGAAAGTAGGACAGACTTCAGTGCAACATCTTGTGACAGGACTACAGAAAGCAGTCAGGATTGTTACTTCACTGATAAATCCACCCGAACACAAGGCTACTGCTTCCAAATATGTAACTACCCTGGTAGACATCACTGCATTGGCTGTCTTTGGTACAGGTTTTTAGTGCTTTCTTTGCTGTTTTGTGGGTTAGAAACTGAGCACAGTAAAGGGAGGTTTTCCCTTCTCTTCATACTTTTCTTTTGTCTTCTTTAATCAAAAGTAAACAGTTCAAAAATACTTCAGACCCAGAAAGTAAGGCCTAAGCTTACATTTTAATCTGCCATTGGAATTTCAAAACATGATGAATGTGAAATATTTTTTTTTTCTTTGAAGTACCTATAGTAGTTATGCTGTTTTAATGTAAAGGATGTAGTTTACTATCTTGCACAACAGCACTAAACCACATTGATCTGCTTGTATTTTGTCTCCCCATCACTGTCTAGTTAAGAGTGCACCTAATAATTTCATTCTGTAGGAACAGACTGTTATTTGGACATGCTTCTATGAAATTGTTATGGGTGCTTGAGTGATAACTGATTGGATGACCTACCTACACTCTAATAATGAACAGAATACAGAAAGTAATACAGCATATTAAATTGAGGATATAAATCTCTTTCTATTGCTACTGTCTTCCACAACACTAATGGAAAGTTCAGCTTTTTATGGCAGCTTAAATAAGAACTGGAAAATGATGAAGCAGGCCGGATTAATTAAATGCCCAGGAGACATCACTGTTGCTGGTCTGCCTCCTCTCCGTTGGTCTCCTGCACTCACCCTACAGTATATCTATACATTCACCCTCCATTTAAATTGCTTATTTGTGGCAGATTGAGTTTAAAGGTTTTTTTTCTTTGTTTGATGAGATTAATTTTCTGCAAACCACAGGGGCCATTCTTGTGTTGACATTACATGTTTGTGCGTAAAACTCAAAATTTCCAGATAGGATACTTGCCCGCTCTATAACTATGACAGATCAGTGGTGTCAGACCAAAAGTCTTGTTGCTAAAAAGAAAAAGGTTGTGCTGGTTCTGTGTCCAATACAAAAGTGTGACTCAATCATTTCCCTTAATTTCAGATGCATAAACTCTCTTCGAAACTTAATGTTCTTGGGTTTACCCTGCATAATATCCCACCTGATATGCATATAAATTAAATTAACTCTGTCAAGAAAAACTCAACTTATGAAATTTAAAAGAAACAAATATATCTGATGTTGAGAGTTTACTATTTTATAGAAGTCTTGCAGACCTGTTTTTTTTTTTTCAGAGTGAATTCATCATTGGTAATAAGAAAGAGAGGTTTTGGTTGGCTTATTAAACTCTTTCTTTGAAGTATATTGACTTAGGGTTTAACACCAACAGTCAAGATAGAAGTTAATTACTATTCAGTACCTTTAATTGCAAGCTATAGTTCAAATACTTCAGGACAAGGTAAAGAAAATAACACTTGTCACCAGTAATTACAGCCAGTTTTCACCACCCTGCCTTGAAGGCACTGAGCTGCTGCTTTCTTAAGAGGTCACAAAAGGTAAATGAGTGAAACAGATCACACTTCTAGAACATCTGAATAACAGTTTGAGAATTCTTTTCTTTATCCTCAAATATTGCTTGTGGTTCACCTTTAATGTTGTTTAGACACAAAAAAAATGCATTTAATTTCTATTATTTTGTTGTTAGCCTTTCCAGGAAGTTTCCATATCATTTACTTTTGCTTACTGTGTAATACTCACAAGGTCTGAGGTTAGGAATTAGTTAATGGTTGTGCTTTTTTTTTTTTTTTTTTAACAAGCTCCCAGAAAGACCTAGTAGGCAAAGTACAACCTTTTAAGCAAAACGTGCAAGAGAAAAATAAACAGAAAGCTCTATAAAAATGAAACGGTCAAAGGGAGACTGTGATTACTTCTAAAATTCACAGTTACCTCTTTTTCTCCTATGCAGCATGTGTGGAAAACATAGACAAGTAAATGGAAGAAGAAAATTTACATCAAGCTGTTTCTTAATTGAGCTCTAATGGATCCCCTTTGAGACCCATGATAACAGAGAAATTCATATGTAGTCTGATTTGCATTTGTGCAATGAGCTGGCTCACAGGTGTTTACCTTTGCTATCTAGCAATAACAGCCAGTTTTTAGGACTGGCATGTGATCTAAATCCTCCTCTCATCTCTTCTAAGCAACACAGCCCAGAGCCTCCAAGTAAGTGTGCTGATAACTCTTTGTGAAACTGTATTTCCCTTAAATATCAGCACCTAAGAAGTACTATTTGTAACCTTTCCTCACAAAGTTTCTACGAGTCATCTGTGAGTTGGGTAGTTGAGTAGAAGACAGAAAGCATAAACCCCAAAAACATCTCTGCTAGACAGTCCTACTGTCACCACCAACTTTAGCTGCTTTCTAGTGATTATAAATTGTCATTAACAGGAGTGAGGTGAATGTGTCATTTCAAGATAGTGTCTTGTGAATAATGAAGTATTTCACAAAATTCTCATTTACAATGTATTAGCGATTTTCCTGCATACGTGGCTGTGCCTTCATTGCACACACAGTAATGTGACCAATCCTCTGAAACAGATTGATCTGGACAATGTTCTGCCTGTTGAGAGGTGAAATACTGCAAAGAGTTGAGTAAAGCTTGTACAGCCATTGAAACTACTCTATGCCTAAAGAAACTTTTTTTTCGGGTGCTGAGCTTCACTCACTTAATGACCACAAACTATGTGAACTACCTGGAATTATTGGCACCTTCCTGTGAGGTTCTTCACTGATTTTATTCAGACAGCTCAAGTCAGTCATGGTTTGCTAGTAAGTCTATCTGCTAGGATAGGCTTTAAACTGCTGCTGTACATAAAAGAGATCCTAGATTTTGGACAGGTTCATGCTCATTCTCCTGGGTCATTTTTCTCCTTGAACTTCCATTGATCCGTACTGCTTATCTGTAGTCAGAGAGGAGTTAGTTGCAAGCCAGTTCAATGGATGCTTGTTTTTTTTTCTTACTGGTCTCCAGAGGGAACTCTTCATGAAGCCTGTATATGCTAGCATGTATGGACTTAAGATGAGTAACAGGACAGATTGACATATTCAGCATCAAAATATGCTCTTCTTATATAGGATCTTTTGTGTGCTTTTCTTCTAAGTTCATAATCTAACTTTGTTTTGAGATTAATTAAGTACTTGAGATGTTCAAATATGCAGTTAATGCTTTGTTAGAAAGGAACTCATTTCAGTCAGATAATTAATCCCTATGTAAATCCTTTTGACACAAATGTAAATTGAATGTTCGGAAGAATTGCTATCCTCAAATTCATTTCATAAATGTAGGACTAGAGTTACAGTGATTTGGAGTTGTGGAGCTCATCAGATTAATAAATAAATATACATATGTACTTAGGTATGTAATCTTATATACGCCCTGTATGTATATTATTCTGATTTTATCAAAGTTTCCCATCAAAAAAGAAAAATCACAGAGGACTGTCTGGGGACAAATGATGATGGAAGAACACACACAAAAGTGTGGGGAGAAAGGGAATGTCTGTTTACCTTAGTAGGCATTTCAATTTTGTCATTTTGGGAAAGGTGCAGAAGATCACATGCATACATGTCAAGCGTGAAGTATTCAAATGATTCAGTTTATTAAAATAGTTTCCTTCAAATTAATTCTCAAAGGCAAATAATAATATGTCTTAACTTCAGTGGATAATTGGCAGTCATACTTTCCTGATATACCTGAGGAACCCAAGTGCTGAATCCCATGAATAGTTTTCATTTAAGTAAAAAAAAGATCACAGAAATTGAGATACAAGACAGAAGTTCAGGAAGTAAATAAGGTGTCTGCAAGAATTTTGAGGGCATGTTTTTATCACAAATACATGAAGGTGATGAAGGTGTTAACCCAAAATCGTATCAGTAATCAAAGTAGAATGTGTTTTAGATACTGCTAAAGAAGTATTATACTGCCTCTGCCAATTCACTGCTTCAGTAAAGGCTGTCAGAGTCATTATTTTCCCAATGAGAAAAAGACAACTTTCACCTTCAATAATGTGTACCATGAACATGCTTTAGAGACCTGAAGGTGTCTTGCATCCTTTCCATTTTCCTGACTTTTTATACAGAGACAATCATGCATAAATTGTCAAGATCTGGACAATTATCAGATTAAGAGAACAAATAACTCATTGAAAACTAAAGACATTTAAGATGGCAAGCTAATTCAAGACTATGTTTTACTTCTCCTATATCAGTTTTTACACCCTGTAAGTTTCTGTGTGTCGCCTTAGCTGTGTGAGACTCCTCAGCACCCACAGCAGGGTAAAAACTTGGTGTGGCAGTAGCAATGCATCAAATGTGAGCAGACGACAGACATCTATGTCAAAAGAAACATGGCCAGCAGGTCGAGGGAGGTGATTCTCCCCCTCTATTCTGCTCTGGTGAGATCCTGCCTGAAATACTGTGTCCAGCTCTGGAACCCCCAACACAAGAAGGATATGGACCTGTTGGAGTGAGTCCAGAGAAGCGCCATGAAGATGATCAGAGGGTTAGAGCACCTCTCCTACGAACAGAGGCTGAGAGAGTTAGGGTTGCTCAGCCTGGAGGAGAGAAGGCTCCAAGGAGACCTTATAGAGGCCTTCCAGTACCTGAAGGGGGCCTACAGGAAAGCTGGAGAGGGACTTTTTACAAGGGCACGTAGTGATAGGATGAGCGGTAATAGCTTCAGACTGGAAGAGGGTAGATTTAGATTAGATACCAGGAAGAAATTTTTCACTATGAACATGGTGAGACACTGGAACAGGTTGTCCAAGGAAGCTGTGGATGTCCCATCCCTGGAAGTGTTCAAGGACAGGTTGGATGGGGCTCTGAGCAGCCTGGTCTAGTGGGAGGTGTCCCTGCCCATGGCAGGGGGTTGGAACTAGATGATCTTTAAGTTCCTTTCCAACCTAAACCATTCTATGATTCTATGATCAACAAACCTGAGCTGATGTCTTCACCACTGGTTTGTTTACACCAAGCGCTTTGTCAGCAGTGCCCCTAGTGTATATGTAGAGCACGGCAGCAGAAAGTGATTTTCTGACATCATAGTCTCACTAATCCTCTGAATGACATAAACTAAGTCTGACAAAGACTCTCCTCTATCAGCATAAATGTCTCTGCATAAGGTATTTTTGTGACATAACAATGTCAGTAAGAGGTGAGATTTTTTTCACACCCTCAGCTATGAAAGCTCAACTGATAAAAATTTTGAGTGTAATTTAGACTAAAACTGCAAAACTAAGAAAACAACATTAAAATCCCTAAGAGTCCTCTCTCCTTTACATCTATGTAGAGGAAAACCTGAGATGGCAGGAGCAGGATTTGTGAATCACAGAAGGATAACATCAGCATGAGTTTGATGTAGGGCTGTAAAATTAAGTGTTCGTGTCACCCTCATTCAAAGATGGTGTCAAGGAGTTTGGGGAGAACTAAGTAGTGTTCGGGGACTGTAGTGATGTTAGTCTGTGATGTGGTTATCAAGATGCCACTTTCAGTACAGTGATATACTGAAAAGATGTTTCCAGGAAATAGTCCATATCATGGAGGCCGTTTTCCTCTGCTTTCTATAGGATGCCGCTGGGCCTGTTGCCATTGCTCTTAGTCCAACGTCAGTGACAGTGCTCTGTAGTATAAACCAAATTTATTGTAAATAGTGTCAGAAATTATAATATTTCATACCTTTCCCTTCTCAGTTACCAAAAATGTGCTACTCTAATGGATATCTAAAAATATAGGCAAATAATGTGCATTATATACCACACATACATGTACATACACACCTAGATCTAGTATATACTGCTATACCTTATACAGTATATGTAAACTTATATATATATTCATATTGTATCTAACCCATGCCTAGAGATGCAAAGTTTTAGCTGATTGTTGACTTATTTAGTGATGCATAAAATGCAATTTTACTGGAAAAGCCCTGATAGTCCACTCACTCTAGTGCAAGATTCTGAGGACATTAGATAGACTGTAAGATCTGATCCACAGATTTTGTGCATGTCAATTGCTGAAATGTTTGTTTATCATTACCATTATACCATTGTACACAGATATACAGTCTTGTACATGTTCAAGATAGTAGAATTTCTTTTTGAAGGCAAGGCCTACTTTCATGCTGGCATCTTCTCATATAACTGTTTAATTTTAAACCTACAAGGTACCACTGGAATAATTCTAGCAAAGTTCAAGCATTTTGCCCTCATTGTTTGCAATTATATTTCATAATTAATGGTACTATTATAAGGCATTGCTTTATTCATAGCATTCATTCCAAATTCCAGTTCTCTTCACTGTTTACTTTTGACTTCAGGTGCCTCCTAGTAACGATTTGTATTTATTTAATTTGGCATGGCTGCTTTATCTGCAATTCACATACACTTTATTACTGCAAGTAGGTAACTGAATTTATGAACTTGAACTTATGATGTGGACAGCAAGTAACTGAGATTTTCTGGCTTGAATGTTTTTTTCTTTGAATGCTTTCTTCTGGACTGCATATTTATTGCCTGAGTCGTCGTTGTCTTCATTGCTATTGTCTTAAGAGTCTTCTAGCTCATTCACAGGCAGACCTGGCTTCTGATCAGTGGTCACTAAGCACTCCTCACTTCAGACAGTGCCCAGTTGTACAGAAGTCTTGTTTACTAGTTCTGTTTGAATACCCCAGACAGACCATATAACCAGGTCTTCTCTCCTTGCTGCCCTGTCCCTCTGGCTCAATGTTTTTTGTATCCCTCTGCTTACAGAGGGAAACACATGTTTTCAAAAGTGAAAAAGGAAAGTTCTTTCTTCAAAATACTCTAATACTTAGGATACTGCCTTAGGAGGTGAAAGAAGAGACTCAGACTCCTCTAGGGAAAATTGTTATTCAAAAGTAGGAATTTAAAATCTTTGTGAGAGTTATTTCAGACACTTACTCTGATCAGCAGGCCTAACTCTCTAGAGCATGAATGGTGACTTGGAATACTGAATCTGAGACAAGCCTGTGCTCCATCAGTCCTGTCTGTTGGGTGTGGGATGTCCTTCCTCAGCTGGAGGCGTTCTAGCATCCTCTGGGGGAGGCTCCCTGTTCTCTCCCTTGACTGTAGATGGGAGCCTAAATACCAAACCTCTGAGGTCTAAATCACCACCTAGTGACAGGTTCCTCATGCCTGTGTCTAGTTAGATAAATGAATCTCACCTTTGACTGATGATAGAATATACTATATAGTGTCATATAATGAGACTTAACTGTAGTATTCATGCAGTTAAATTAATATATTGTTGTCAAGAAATTAATGCTTTCAGGAAAATGTATGGTGTTGAATAAAATACCTGGAAGCCTTGCGTAAAATTTTTATTTTACTGTAGCAACTATTCAATCTGTAACTTTCCTTACAGTTTTTTTTTCATATTGTATTCCTAGATTAAAAGACATGACTTTATTTTTTTTTTTTTTAGTTCATATCTATAATTAATTAGTGTAGTAGTGTATAGGTGTTTTCTTTTTATTAGGTTTATCAATGATTTTAACATCAATAAAATCTCAAGTGCACCAAGACTAACGATAAGTTGCTGTGGCCTACATTCCAAGTCCAGTTTTGAAGTTACAGGAAAATTAGAGAAGGGTTGAGTTAGTCTTTTCAGAATCTGGGGACAGAAAGAATAGGGAAGGGCTGTTCTTAGATCAGGGGCTCCCTGGTGTTTGAAGACTGTGGATATTGCTGCTACAGCGTTTAAGCACATGAGCACAAAGGGCATATATGATATATTATTCATCCTCCAAAACAGAGCTGAAGAAGAGCGTCCTCCTGAAGAGCTTCCTACACGTGAAAATTTGTAATTTGTATTTGGGCAGCGCAGCATAGTACAATGCCAGGTAGAGGCTGCGTCCCAGCTAGTTCTGAAACTGGAGACTCCCTCACACTGTGCCTGTACCTGCCAGGGTTACCTTAGTGTGCTCATGTTGCTTCCAAAGTCTAATGGGGCATGAATTTGCAATTGTAGTACGGTACCGCACCGTGCAGTCACATTGCGTCATTTAGAGCTAGCTGAGGGGTTTCTAACAGGCTGTTGTGTTACTTCTTGTAAGCATGTCCTTAAAGCCCTAAGCGCTTGGACTGAAATCAATTCATCTGAGATAATTGACACCTCTATTGGCTACAATGACAATGTTATGCTATAGTGGTTATGATATTGCTGAAGGCAATTTCTTCCTAGCAATGGCAGTTCTGTGGATGGACATTGCTCTTTGGTTTCCAAAGGAACATGTGCCACATTAAGATGAATCTTCAAAAACAAGGACTGTCTGTGCAAGAGTGGTTTCCAAAATGTGCAAGAAGGATTTGAAAAGCAAAACTCAACTAGTAGCTTTCCTATGACTAAAATCAAGCACATTTTTAAATCCATTTCAGTAATTTCTCAAGAGTACATAGATTGTCTCCTCTTTTTCATGTGCCTGCAGCTCTGTAATGACCATTCTATCAACGTCTTTTCTGTTTCTTAAATTTTATAACTATATGAGACTCAGTTATCTATCTGTTCTGGCCAGTTACAATCTCAGTATTTCAAGAGTATTTTGATTTGTTTCTTCTAATCACAGTTTTCTGGATGCTGTCCTTGTTACCGTCTCTGTATATGAGACAGACAGTGTTGTCTTGAATTGCAACAATAAAATCTCAGATAGTTCACTTTCAATACTCTCTGTCAGGTGTCGTTTCTTATAACAATTACTTAAACAAAAGTAATATTCGTTTTATACAGTTATCTGTGTTTATTTTATTTATTTTCACCCTGATGCACAATTGTTCTTGTTCCATTAGTATTGGAAACATATTTCATAGCTTTTAGCTCCAGCAGCTGGAATTTCTACATATAATCTAAGAATGTGATACTGATGATCATGTAGTAGATCTTTGTGTGCATAATTTCAGACCATAAATAGCTTAGCAGCTATTAAAACCTTTCTAAAAGTTTCCCCGTGTTTTCTCAGAATGCCATGCAGTACAATTTTTTAAATTAATGTTTTTCAGGAAGCTGAATCTCCTTCATTATGTCTAAAATTTGACAGCTACTAGCATTAGTAGTTTGCAGTAAGTAAACTTGTAAGTAAGTAAACTCATTAAGTTTGCAGACGACACCAAACTAGGTGGGAGTGTTGTTCTGCTTGTGGGTAGAAAGGCTCTACAGAGGGACCTGGACAGGCTGGATCGATGGGCCAAGGCCAATTGTATGGGGTTTAATAAGGCCAAGTGCCGGGTCCTGCATTTCGGTCACAACAACCCCAAGCAACGCTACAGGTTTGGGGAAGAGTGGCTAGAAAGCTGCCCAGCAGAAAAGGACCTGGCGGTGCTGGTGGACGGCCAGCTTAACATGAGCCAGCAGTGTGCCCAGCTGGCCAAGAAGGCCAACAGCATTCTGGCTTGTACCAGGAATAGCGTGGCCAGCAGGAGGAGGGAAGGGATCGTGCCTCTGTACTCGGCACTGGTGAGGCCTCACCCCCACTACTGTGTTCAGTTCTGGGCCCCTCTGTACAAGAGGGACATTGAAGTGCTGGAGTGGGTCCAGAGGAGAGCTACCAGGCTGGTGAGGGGTCTGGAGGCCAAGTCATATGAGGAGAGGCTGAGGGAACTGGGCATGTTTGGCTTGGAGAAGAGGAGGCTGAGGGGAGACCTCATTGCCCTCTACAACTGCCTGAATGGAGGTTGTAGAGAGGTGGGTGTTGGCCTCTTCTCCCAGGTGAATGATGACAGGACCAGAGGAAATGGTCTGAAGGTGCGGCAGGGGAGGTTTAGATTAGATATTAGGACGAATTACTTTACTGAAAGAGTGGTGAGGCACTGGAACAGCCTGCCCAGGGAGGTGGTTGAGTCACCATCCCTAGAGGTATTTAAGAAACGTGTAGATTCGGCACTTCAGGGCATGCTCTAGTGACAGAGATTGTAGGGTTGTGTTTTTGTGTGTGTGTATGGTTGGACTCGATAATCTCGAAGGTCCTTTCCAACCATGAAGATTCTATGATTCTATGATTCCATGATTGGAGACTAGGTGAAACATTTGCACTAGAGCTGGCAGATGGAAGGATGGGAAGGTAGAGGATGTACAGCAGACCTGTGCCTCTCTGGAGTGGCAACAACAGGCTGGGCAGTATGTTTTAGGATTATAAAAATGGCTCCAGACACCTATCCTTAAGCACCTGAAACAGTCCCTAATTGAAGTTTTATAATGCATATAAAATATTTCAATAACTGTAGTTTCCAAATAAGATTTAAAAGTTTCAGTCTCTCATAATCTCATACATTCAAAAGCATTACCATAAAAGAAATGTTATGGGCATTTTTTAGCCATTTAACACTTATTCTTCCTACAGATTTTATTCAAATATGCAGGGCAATGTGTAGTAGGGTCTTGTGTGAGTATATGTGTTAGCCACTTCATGGAACACATGCACAGACTATTTCTGCAGAAAAAAAATATTACATCTGAAAGGACACAGAACTGAGGTCCCTTTGAAGATTAGAGGTAAAAGTAATGTATCAAACTTAGTAACCATTTAGGTCTGTGCAACTGCACTTGTACAGGGACAAATGTGAATAAAGTCTTTCCTGTGAATATTAGTCAGAAGGTGATGAGATGCATTATGGATTTAATAATTATAATTAAATTTTTCAATCAATTAAAAAGAAGCCTTCAGAATAACAACATAAAAAAGATAGTAAGGTGGGGATCTTTTTTTGTCTTTGCTGGCTAAGTACAGCTCTCAGCTCCAACAAGCAGAAATTCCTTGCCATAATAAATTCAGTATTTGATCTTGCTGTCCCACTACTGAACTGAATTAAACTTATGGGTCACAGCACGTCTGAAATTAACAGCATTTGTACCTGCAACAACTGCCTGTAATTAAACTATTCTGCGATCTCTATTATGTGCCTTACAGAAAGGTTCAGGAGAGTAATTAATACTCTTCACTACAGCAAAAGGTGTTATTAACCAACACTAAAATAAACACATGGAAACAATTGTAAATTAATGGGTTTGTAAATTAACAGGTTTGCAATGTGAAGATCAATAAAGTTTAGCAGCCATTTGAGAACTTACTGTAAAAACAAAGCAGTATTTTTACGTTCCTAACAGCAAAGGTGAACTTTGTCTATCTTGTCTTAGGTAGATAGATAACCACTTCTGACCTAAAAATTTCAACACAGAGGTGAACATCATTTTGAATTTTCCATCTGATTTGATAGCACCATCTCAGCTGTTTTATTTGCTAATACAGAGGATAATTTTTGAATGGTTCTTACACCTCTCAGTAGTCACATGGGATTTATAGTAATTTTGAACCTACCTATAACTGTAGGTATAATGGATATATCAGAGTTCAACTTGTGTCTTGACATGTCAAATTTCTATTATAAAGTTCAATTTTTCAAGATCTTTTTATAAAATCATAGCATTTTTAATCTACAGATTTTTCCTGAGTTTTTTGATTGGGTTTTCTTGGAAATTTCATAGGATGAGGGCCAAAACATACCTACTGGCCACTTAACTGGTGTTAAGTGCCCTTCCTGTTCTTTAATGCCACCTGAAGTCCATTGCCCTTTACAGGAATATGCCCCATTGTTTCATTAATGGCATTATTGGAGAGAGGCCAGCGTTGGCATCATGGGCCTGAATTTGCACAGGGGCTCTACAGTCCCCCTCCCTCCTGGAGGTCAGGCTGCCTATGCTAAAAGCCAGGGCTGATGCCGCTCCGCCACCTAACCTTGTAACTAACTGCTGGGAAAACAGCTTGTATGGCAGAAGACCTCATGGAGGCCCTGCCGGAGGCCTCTGCCCCATAGTTTTGCGGCTGCATTTATGCTTAGATCCACAGCCCTGGCCCTTGCCTGAGCTATGCTGTAGGTATGGCCATGCCCAACCTGATCCCAACCTGCTGACTCTACTTCTTGGCTTCACCTCAGACTTACTTGCTACTATAGACTTGCCTAGTGATTGCAGGACTCTTGGCTGACCATGGTGACCATCACTGGTCCTGCTCTGCTCTTCTTGCTCGCATACTGCAGGGCGATGCCCTTCCCAACAAGAGGCTACTAGTCTGTCCACCTCGTTGTCACCTTCGACACCATGTTGGGAGAGTGGAGACAGTGACATTCAGAGGGAGCCACCACTGCTGCTGAGCTTCTTCAAGCAGGGCAGCATGGACAGATCAGGACTCCTCTCCTGGCGCAAAGGGGCTCCTCAGCTGAAGGCTGGGTACAGGCACAACTGCAACATGGCATGGACAAAGAACAAGGGCAAGGGCTTAAATGTAGCTTCTGAGCAGAGAACTGAGGAGATGCTGATGGGTTACCTGGCACGTAGTTTATTCATTATCCAAATCTGGGGATCCCCTTCTCTTTCCATAATGATTTACCAGAGATACTACTTTTTCTTTTGACCCTTTCTTGAAGATTTGTGCTTGTTTTCTCAGGTCAGGGTGAAAGAATCAGTTATTATTGCTGATAGGGGGTTATCATCCACTGGCACTCAAAAACCATTGTGAATGACAAGATAAATTTAAAAACAGCTCTGTTAGTTCTCCTTTTGCCTTCAGTCTTCTTGATTTATGTATTCAAGCTTTTCTGTCTAATAATTTTGTAATTTCATGTTTCTTTGGCTCTTTTTAATTAAAAGCTCACATTGTCAGGTAATGATACAGAAGTTAGGACATACAAAAAGAAAACAATTGATTTTGTGAAATCCAGTGACTCTGAGCAATGGTTTCATGAACTGTCATGTGAACCAGGGTTGTTGGTATAGTGAGTTTGTAAAAATCCTCTACCCGCAGTTGTACGTTTCCCTATCTCCTCTGTGTCATGTTATTAACATTATGAACGAAAACCTGAGAAACCTTCAAAAATTATCTTTGAAGTGCTTGGCTCTCCTACATGCAGGCAAATGATTCCTTATGTCTCTGCAATTCAGTTTGAAGCCAATTCAGTTGAGTTGACCACATTCATGTAGACCAGCTGCTGATGTTAGTACAAAGGAACTTATTTTTGCTTTCCACCTCACCTCATACATGAGGTAAGAGCAGCTCTGCCAGCCAATACAAATGTCTTGGAATGGAGTGTAAAGCTGGCAGTTTTTACGACAGAAGTTGCCTTAAAAATGTCCTTCTCTAAGCGCAAAAAGATACACACAGAAATGAGACGTTAAACAGCTTCCATTACATTTCTTTGAGCACACAATGTATCAGTTTTATCTTGCTGGAGCAGTATAAAAAGAAAATATAAAATGGTTTTAAAACTCAGACAAACACTATAGGTATAATTACTCAACTTTGCGAACACTATTGTTATCCATGATGAACATGTCATCCTGAACAAAGCGTTCACCCCTCATTTTTGTTTTTTACAATAAAGGCATACATACAGTTCATAGATTGATGTTTTCCTAATTGTGTTTTTTATGAGAAAATAAATAGTTAAACTTTTACTTGATCATGAATAACTAGGAAAATTAATAGGGAAAGCAGCATGTCTCCCACAATATCTAGAAATTTCTCCCTTATCCTAAAAATGCCCAGCAAAAGCAACAACTTTGCTCACTTGTTTGTTTGTTTGTTCGTTTGTTTTTACCAGCAACAGTAATCCAGCATCCCAAACTGCTTTGGGAGAGCTGGGTTCAAATGTTCAAGCCACACAGGGAGTTCCACACCAAGTCCACACTGGGCAGGAACTGGACTGAGAGGAGAACGGAGGAGTTTCCCATTACGATCCACTGGTGCACTCATTTTCTACAACACCATTACAGCGTGTGGCTGCGTTCTCCCATTTTCTCCCCCCTGCATTTGGGTCAAGGCTATATCTGCCTACGTACTATTAAATAGCAGAAATTGAAGCCATATAGAAAGTCCCAAAGGACCTATCACTGATCAAAGGGCATAAATGCATGCAGAAAACTACAACAAAAAAATCAGTAGCTGCAATCCTAAAAAGTAAAGCATTACATATTCATGTGTGCAAATTGTACGGATGAAAACAATGTGCCATGATTGAAAATAAAGTATTTGGATTGCCATGTATTCTTTCCATGATTTTTTATCACTGCAGTCCTTTCCAGGCAATACCAAATTTCCACAAACTGCTCCAGATTGCTGAATTTCCTGACCAGAGTGGTTTGGGATATTTTTAAATGAGAAATAGAAGTCTCCTAGCCTGCTGCCTATGTACCTTTTTCTGAAGTGCAAAAGTATTCCAGCAAAAGCTTGAAACTGTTTAAATGATTGCTTTTTTTTTCTTTTTCTTCTTTAAAAAAAAAGAAAAATGTGGTGGTTTTTTTATTGTTATTGGGGGGGTAGGTTGTTTTGTTCTTGTTTCGTTGTTGTTTTGTTGAATGATCCAAAATAGATGAATATCAGGGTTACTTATGAAATGTTGTCTTTTGTTTTTCTTTACAGGAGAATTTTCCATTTTCTATAGAACTGTTTTATATTGTATTTTAAACTTTTTTTTTTTTAAATAGAAATTATCTAAAAGCAATATAATACTGATATGGAAGTGTAATTGAGAAAAGATTAGAATATTTATTTCAGATAATTAATGCTTGAACTCTTTTTTCCTTAATACAAACCCATGGTAAGACTCCTAACAAATGTAAATTTGATTTGAATATGAACTAGAAAATTTGTGACGCTGTGACTTTTAAAAATGTAATCTCTATGACAAATGCTCTTAGGTTTTTTGATCTCTTAAATTTATTTTTGTTACCAGAGAGGTTGCTTTGATATAATAAAAAAGTTTAGAGGTAATTTAATCTCCTATTTTACCTGGAAATCTTTAATGAATGACTCAATTTACTTCCTTACAAATCAGTCGATGACAGTAGATACAAATTAAAATCATTAATCTCTGTATAGTACATGCTGAGTTTGGACTGTATCCAGGAAGTATGTTACTTAAATATACTGGTCAAGACAAAAATCTGTGAAATTATTCTGACTGCGGTTTGGATACAACAAAATAAGAAGCAGCTGTCCCATTTCTAGAAGTTAATAGTGAAGATGGATCTTTCAAAAATCTTCATGTTGAAATTCAGGTATAATTATATAATTTCAATGTCTTTGAAATCTCTTTGCCCTGAAAAAAACCTCTTTTATATAAAAGGCTAATGAGTAAACAGTTAAAATCAGTAGCAACATAGATCAAAACGTGTACAGCAGAAGTAATAATGTCCATTGTTGCAAATGGTCATCATCTGGATGGCTGTATTCATACTTCTCCATTTCCTGCCATGCTACTTAAGTCAGTGGAACAGACCTGTACGTGACTAGGGGGGTTTTAAGGGTGTTTTTACTTTTTTTATTCAGATTTTTTTAGAAAGCTTTTTCAGGAATTTCTCTCCTAACTCTGCAGATCCATGTAAGATATCTGTTTCCAGATCTGGGATTTCCAGGGTCCTGTAACAGAAATGATCAAGTGTTTCTGACTTGAGACACTGGATCTTTAAGTTTACTTTCCCTTTCCACACGGACATGCTCACATTTCTGTATGCTGTTCCCCACATGTTTTATACCATCTTCCTGTGAGAAAATGGAGGAGGACAGTATATCGGCTTTGGCAGAGTGCTGTGCTAATGTGGTTAGACTGCTTCTGGTGTATGAGGTAGCTCTTTCAAGCTGTATTTTTTCTTGATTCACAGATATTTATAAAACTAAAAAGGCATTAGGGTTTTGTTCTTATTTCTCTTGCAGCAGTCTAACTCAGACTTACTTCGGGGAATTTATACCTGCACTTACAACTTTTCTTTCCTAACTAGCATTTCCTTTCTTCCTCCTTCCAAGTTTACTCCTGACAAACTTACAGTTGATTCATTCAGGAACGGTTATGATGCCTTTCCACAAGATCTTTCCAGTATATTGATCACTTTTTTGAATGTGAAGGAGTCTTGGAATTTCTATGAATCAATACTCTCAGCTCCTCAGCGCAGTGTCACTAATTCCCTAAATTCATTGAAATCTGACCACTTCAAACCAAGAACATTTGTTACAGAGCTCCTTTATTTTTTAATGAATTTAAATTGAATGATTTAAGTTATTTTCTATTAGATCTTTACAAGGATATCCAGATCAGTATAAACTTAGCACCACTTCTTCTTGATTCATAATGACTTAGCAGAGAAATCTGCCAGCTGTCACAAATCTGAATAGCTGAGGCTATTCAGTACTAATACCATTATTAGTCGCATTTGTTCTCCAACACTGTATTTAAGAAGTTAAATACTTCTGTAATGATACCGTTCCCAATTTGCCATCTGTTGAATGATGATTGGTCTTTATACAACACTTAGAGCAAAATTAATACTGAAGTCTTCTACGATGATTAAAAAATTACTGTTTCTTGAAACATCAGCAATACAGTTTCACAAATGTGTCTTCAGAAAGATAAGAGTGAGAAAACAGCCTGAAACCTTGAAGAAGATTGTAAACAAAATAAAGAGCACAACAAAAAAATGTAAATCAGGAAATGCTGGTGAAAAAAGGTACAAATGAAAACCCAAGAAATTGAGTAGGATTATCCAAAAAACCCAATCATAGAAAACTAGGAATTAAATTCTTATAACAACAAACTGAAGACCTTAGTTTAGGTATGATAGAAAGGAAAAGAGAGACAGTCAGCTTCCCAAACTAGCTAAGAGACACTGAGGCATTTCAGGAAGTACTTTAAGGATTATCTGTGTGTAAATTTTCTTGCCCTAAGATTTCTTTTGTAATGATTTCCTGAACATAATGATATTTTCTAGTTTTAATCCCTGTCAAGCAAAGATCCATTTGGGGGAGATCTGGCAACAATAACTGGGTAAATGAAGAAAGGTGGCTGGGTAAGCAGTGAACCCGCTCTCCAATATAGGACTGACACACATCTCGAGAGTCTTCCCAATTCATATCTTTGTGTGCTTGCGGGCTGACATGAGAAAGGCAGGTTCTAGAGACCTGGCCCATCTGCACACAGCTGCAAAGGCTTATTTTGGGGTGGGAACTCCCAAATGTCTAAGTTGTGGAGGGTCTTTGCTGCTGTGACACGCAAAAAGAGTATCAAAGTGACTGTGATGCACGATTGTCATGTTGGTCATCAGATCCAGAGCTGGCTCAAGGGACAAGAGAAAACTCCCAAAACAAACCAGTAAAATCTCCTTCATTATTTTTTTTCTCTTTTGGCCCCAAAAGACTGTCTACTATCCACACCTTCAGTGTGCTGATGTTTCTGTGGCAAGTAGGGTTCCTACAAGAAAGTTTCTGATAAAAGGGAAAGAAACACTTAACAGAAGCATCAGTTGGAATGGGTGATAAAGGAAAGTCCGTATTTTCCTGCACTAAATATTTCAAGATCGAGATTCCTGAAGCAAGCTAATTTATCTTCAAGAGATGCATAAAACATAAGCCTGTACTTATTTCAGGACTCAGCCTCTGTGTCAGACACAGATTTCCCAACCTGCTGCGATAAAGCAATTACCTCAAGTTTTGAAGTCAGCTATAAGAGAAAATATTTAAGGATTCCATAGTCTGGTGGAGACATCTGTCTGGAAGACAGAAATTAGTGCAATTTTATTGCATTAAGCTAAGACACATTCCAGCCAAAAGTCTCAACAAGGTATCTGATGCTTTTTAAGACTGAAAATATATTTTAGAAAACAGAATGTCTGTAAATACAGTAGATGTTTAGGCCCTAAAAATAAATGAAACTATCCACTTCTTTTGAATTGTCTAGACCATCTTATGTTCAGCAACAAAGACACTGAAACAAGCTTAGTAGAATGTAAATATTATTTTTTCATTTTAATTATCTTTTACCTGTAAGTAATTGTCTTGTCTTTCATATTTATTAAAAGCAGACCAAATTCTATTAATAACATAGGTGAAAATCCTCATGAAGTATTCAGATTTCCAGACCCATAGGTGGGATACATCATTCTGGATGACTTCTCTCTTTGCATCACTTATGAAAGTAAGACTTCATATATATAGCTTAAAGGAAATGCATCATTTTCAGGGAGTTAAAACGGAGTGAGATGGATTGCACCTTTACTGATTAATTTGATATGTGTAAATTTTGCAAGCTTTCCTTTTACATTTCCATTAACATTTTTCAAGATGCCTAAAACAATATATCTTGATTGCTTTCTTTCAAAGAAAATTAAGAGTCAGATGATGCCATCTGTAAAAGGTAATTTTCAATTTAACCTGTAACTCCCTTACTGATTAAAAACAAATTTCAAGCTGTGCAGAAGCACTAAAAAAAAACCCAGCAACAATCAAACAAACAAAAAAACCCCAACAAACCTAAACCAAAAATAGCCCAAAATTATATTTCAGAAGAGCAAGCTTATACCCATTTTCTTAACCTGCAAATACACTTACATGGGAAACTGAAAGGTTTTCCTGTCTTCATGAACTAAGACATGAACTGTTTTATCTGAGCAAATGTATGGGAATGATGAGATTAGTAGATGTAACCTGCTGGATCTCCTCTTTCCCTTCAGAGTTTGAATCTTCTCCAATCCTTAGCATAATCCTAAAATTATGCCCTTTTAACAGTCACTTTCCATGCATTTTTAACTTCACCCATTTTTTTTTCCTATCATGAATGACTCATAAAATAAATGTTACCTTTTTTTTTCATTATCTAACCTGTTTCCCTTCTAAAGCTTCTACTGACACTCAGTGAATGTGACAGGACAATACTAGAGCCTTAAAAAAGATCATTTCCTTTGGGCAGGTACCTCTTCGGAAGTAGAATACCTAAATCTTTACTATTTAATTTAGTGATTAACCTTAGGATTTTAGATAGCAAGTTTTTTTAAAGGTTAATTCAAAGTCCTGGAGTTTGGCTATTTCCAATGCACAATAAATTACTCAATCATGCAGTTCTGACAATTTTGATGGGAATTATTTTTTCTTCCTGCAAAAAATATATTAATTTAATTAAATATCATAATATTCATAAGGTGTTTGTTTAAAAAGTGTATTTGGTATGCTATACCAGCTGGGTGATATTGATATGCTGTAAGTGTGTTTCTTTCTTTCTGATAACAAATTATTTAATGAACTTTTCCACTGGAACTTTAGATCATCTATTTTTCCCTTTGAGCTCCATTTACATAGTCTTTGCTGGCACAGAGAGCAGCTGATGTGCAACTAGTTGTTCATTTAGGGCACCTTTGAACTTATCACCTTGCTATCTTAACAAGACTTAAACAATAGAATAATAAAAAACTGTCAGGCTTTTCATGCTGTTCATAACACTGGTAACGAGAGAGAAACACAATGTTACACCAGTTAAAGAATCCATTTTCAGAAGTGACTGTGATGATATTGAGTCATGATGAATGGGCTTGATTTCTAAAAAGTGTTATGGACATTTAAAATAAATGTTAATCACTTCTGAAAATCTATGCCTTATTAAGAAGAATCTAATGTGCTTCCTTGAAATTAAAACTTTTAATTCTCCACTGTTAATTTTTAACTGTGCATATATACTATGACTTCTATTACTCTAAGTAATTCAGATTCTACTACAAATAATCTAATATAATTTGACCTTTCAAAAGCAAAATTCATTTTTAGATTAAGAAGAGTTAGGTATTTTTATCAATTGTAGAGGCAGCATGTTATAAACTTCTGACCTTTTGTAACAAAATTGTATTCCTCTGTTTCTGGGAAGACCAGAAATAAGGAACAGTGGTGCGGTACTCAGGGGCTAACAAATTGACGTGTGGTTTAAACTAAAACGATAGGTTTTAACTCCCCAGTAATTTCTAGAGAGAAACCTTATATAAACATTCTGTACTGACATTGTGGTTTAGTGTTTATATTTTCACTTCACCTGGCACCTAAATCCTGGAATCAAAGTGTACCTGCTTTGACAATATAAATGGTATATTTACATTTTCATAAAATATGGAACCAGCACAAAGATAAAAATCTTCCCTCAGTTAACTTTTAGATATGATGAAAAAAGAAAGCAGATAAAGAAATGGTCAAGGAGGCGAAACTAAGAAGGTTTAGTACTTGCTTACATCATTAGCTGATCCATGTTGTATGAAAATCCTTTTGCCACTATAATTAAGAAGGGGTTGTGAAGGCTAAGACATGTGACTGAAATTTCCCCATACGCACTTATTCTTTTTTTCCCTTAAATGTGGGGGGTTTTTCCCCCTTGATTTCCATAACTTTAAATGGTACTCTCCAATGAAGAATAGGTGCCTTTTTGTACTGAAAGATTGATTATGTACAATGATGATACAAGCGACAATGTTACTGTCTACATTGAGGTAATATCTCACAGAGTAAGAGATGAAGAGAGAAAAGCTTGAAGTATATATAAATACTGGAATCAGGGGAAGGTTTTCGACAAGACTTTTATGTATTTTACTGTGTGTTTGCTTTTGTTAAAAAGTAAGTCTTCAGGGAGTATCTCAATGGTGCTAATAAAGTCCCGTCCCTTGTATAATTGATTGAGAAAAAGGCAGGATCCTGCCTTGAATCATTCTCTGGAAGAACCTAACTTTATTCACTAAATTAGCAGCTGAGAAGCCTTTGTCTTTCTCCATTGACTATTAAAGAAGCAAATGAAGATTAGCCTCTCTAAGCACAAATTAATCCTTAAGAAGACCTTTCATTTAATTGAATCATGCCTCTAGATGATGTCCCATCGCATCCATAGTTCTTCAATGGTTCCTTAATGCCAGCAGACCTGCAGAATAGCTGGCTCTAGGGACAGAGCTGCAAAGGCGGTGGGTAAAGGGAGTAGATGGCAAGCTACAGCATGGATAGACAGCAAGGGAAAAACACAGGATATTTCCAGGTGAGGAGAACAAGAGTTCTTTGGAACACAGGACTCATTTAGAAACACAGAAATTTTCTTGCTCCAGATTGTCAAGCCTTTCTGCAATTTTATTCCACCTGTGTAGAGAGAAGCAAGACTGTGAAGATATTTTTTCTAAATGACCAGTATTGTACTGAAGGAATACTCAAATTCTATTTTCAATCAAATATAAATTAATTGCATAGGCTTACGGACATTATCTGCAAGATAGCTGATATTCATAAATTTGTGTTCAATAAGATTTTATGAACTTAGAGCTGTGTGGAGGTAGGTTTTATTTTCCTACATGTTTGGAAAGTTTAAAAAGCTTGGCTTTGGAGGCTGTTTTCTTCTGAGACAGCTGGAATCGGATGCATTTCTAGTCAGTGATACAGGTATTTGTAAAGGAACTGAACATGCAGTGCATTGCACAGAGAGGTGAAAGCTGCTTTCAGATGGAAGCAATTTTTCTCCAGTGGCACAAGATTCTGCATTCATATGTGAATACAGGGGTAAATGCTTGATGTCTATAACCAGTTTCCTTCATCATCTGTGCCCCTGAGATAGATACAAAAATTTTTATACATATTGTTCTCAGTTAGTATATCCTGTCAAGACACTCACTGATGAGTTACTTTCAGAAAATAAGCATTTCACTAATAGCAAGGTCACTTGCATAAATTATCCATATGTGGTTAGTCAATGATGCTGTAGGCTAGCTTTAAAGTAAAACCAGTTCACCAGATCATCGTATACATGATTCACCAACCAAAATGTCCTGTGGAACTGTATCATTACTGGCAAAATTTGGAAAGTTTTACCTGCCACACAGATACACAAATACCAGGCTGTGGCTTCTAGCCACCCGCTGTGAGAAGCAGAAGCAAAATGTCAACCTGCAGCACTTGAGGATCCTGTTTTAGACTCGTGGTTGTGCATCAGCTGGGATTCCCCACTTCCCAGAAGTGAGCTTCTCTTTCCAACTGGGAACAGGGTTGCATTTTGACATCCTGAAGTGCTCCTATTGCTCTTTTCTGCTCAGCTCTATTAGCAATGTAATTTTGTGCCAAGAAAATTAACTCCCACAGTGTAAGTTGCATTCACAGCTATTTAGAACACATTTATACCTGTTTAAACTCTACATTGGACAGGAGATATATGCAGTACAAAATGATGATTTATACACTTTTGATGTTAATTAACTAACAAAAGACCAAGTAAATCACACTTCAGTCTCAAAATGTGTAAAGGACATAACTAATGATGCTAAAATTTAATTAAAGTTATTTCATCAGTATTTTTATTCACCAGTAGGACAAGCATTGTAGCAAACTAGCAAATTAGGATTTTAGAATGAAAGTTGTGGCTGGAATTCAAAACCAGACATCATTGTGTTCTAAAACTGATTTTTAAATGGGGGGCTGTGTGTGTCTGTGTGTGTCCTATTTAGCCCAACAGTAAACATATTCCTACAACAAATCTCAAGTGAAAATTTCAATATTAGTAATACTGTCCTGGTTTGAGGTAATGGGCCTTGTCATCTGCCAATCCGGCCCAAACCACAACAAATACTTACACTTCTTATGGCAATATTGTGAACTTTCCCCATTAATGTCTCAGTTGATTAGTTAATTCAAGTGTCTAACCATGGATAAAACTGGGAAGCCTTGAACATCAAAAAATAGTTGTCCTCTTCAGAGATAATGCTCATGATTAACTGATTAACTAAGGTCAATTCATTGAAATTTAGCACAATGACATTTTCTGAGTTTATTTATGGAGGTTGATTATCTACTTCAAAAAATCTAATGACCACTCAGTTTTTAAGTAATTAAACAGTATTTGAATAAAGGAAGTAATTTTTAGGCTGTGAAATGGAAAACAGGGGGCTAAATTCCCATTTCCCTGATAACAGAAGATGCTCATTAAATCTGGCTATGTTTGTATGAATGTAACTGGGAAAAAATACGACAATAAAGTTGGAAATAATGTACATAGAAAGGACGAATACAATGTGGTATTTGATTCTTGGCTATTTCATGAGATATACCCCTAAGCCAAAGTAAGAGCTGTGACAATGACCATATTAAAAGTAGCAGTCCATCCCATTTGTAAATTCATATGTTAACATTAGCATTACAGACAATCACTTTCTTTCTAAATATAAAATGGTTTATAGTGTGTCTTTAACAAACTTGAAAAAGACTATATATCAAAGCTCTTTCTGGACTATCTTCTCTATTCACAGCAGCCACAAGACACTTTTTAAGAATTTATGAGCACAAAAAAATAAAAATAAAGATATTAAAAACTGAGCATATCTCAGTGGAGATGAATAAAAGCTAAGTTAATGCAACAAACATTACACTGAACTTAACTACAAATTCAAGCAGTCACATGTTGGAAACACTTGGAAATACACGAGAAGTACTTCAGTCATATTTCCATCTCTACTGAACTACCTTCGATAATGGCAAAAAGCTCCCATTGGTATTATTGTAGGGTACAAATTCTCATAGAACTGGAGTCAAAATAATGAGGACTATTGCCGATATGAAGATAAACCATTTGCAAGCAACCATTCACACGTGCAGCAAGCAACAGCGTTCTTGTAAGGGAAGACAATAATGGCATGAATCTCTCTGTTCACATCTCCAAGCCATGATTCAATTCATCCTAATACAAATGGCAAAACCATGTGAAGTGAATTCATGCTAAAAGTGTCCAGCTTGGATTTAGACAGACAAAATTAGGACAGATATTTCTCGTCCTATTTGATTTTGAAACAAGTTCTGCTCAGGCTGTTCCTGTTGCTGAGTATCTACCAACAGGAACTTTTCCTCAGTAGTGAAACATTTTGGCCTCATGGGTAGGATGCATCTCACTTAACTTTAGACAAGTACAATTGAACTAGTTTGCAATGCTCCCTTTCAAGTTAATAGAGATAAATAAGCATCTTGAATCAGACTCATTGTCTATGAAGGCAGTCTGGACAACTAATCAAATGTAGACATCCTAATTCACTTATTTGAATCCTAAAATACATTGCTAATTCTAGACACAATGTTTTCAGTGACAACCAAACACATCTTTCCTTTTTCTCTCCCTTCACAATTCTTATTCTTCAGTATATTATGAAGATACTTTGCAGTCCTACTAAGAGTGATTAAATACTAGTTTAAGTAGATAATCAATGTCTGCTAAGACAGATCACCTTATTAAAGAGAAATTTAATTTTAGCCATCTCCAAAAACTGGGACATAGTATATAATAAAAACTCAGGGTAGTTCATCAAGGTCAGGTTCAGAAAGAAATGTATCCGATCAAGCAAGACCAGAAATAACTACACACAAACAGTCAAACTAAAAGTAAAAATCACAGACATAGGGGTAATTTATGTCTCAACATAGGCAGAGAAGGACTATGTCTTATGAATCTCCTGCTTAACCTTAAATGACCTCCTGACTCTGTGCTTAAATTGTCCAGAAAGAAAGAACGTTTACTTCATTATAAGAGGGATTTTTTTTGGCTATGTCAAGGCCTAATGATAAGGCTGATGATAAGGTCTGTACTGAGAAATAATCAGCTGTCTGCTTAAATTCCAAGTATTTTCTTCCCTTCTGACCAATGGAGGCTCCACTTCTCTTGCTTTTTTATGACTTCATATATCATCTGATCTGTTCCTTTAATGATGCCAATTTGATGGGATGTTTTGCCACCTCTGATGTACAGGTGGCTTCAGAAGAAAAATTTCTAATGATCCTTAATCTGTATTTAAAAAGCACACAACAAATGATGGGTAAGAATTGGTGCACCGTGAAACTGGACAAAACTTGAATTTCTTTTTGCTCATAATCATTGTGGGTATTAATAATACTATGAAAGGATACCTTGAGCAGATAAAGAGTGGCTCTAGAGGTTATCATGGAAGGTATAGCTGCCCAGACAGCATCATTCTTGATCCTAATGGTCAAAAAGAAAGGATTGGATCACAGAGGATGCACGAGAAAGTCAACTCCCAGCTGCTCAGCTGGGAGTCATTAGCAGGTCTTTCTTTGTTCTGACCATTAATCCCTCTTCAAAGGATGAGAATTTCTGCAGAGAGGAGAAGTAAGTTCCACCCAATGAAGGCAGGAGGCAAGATTATCTTTACCAGCAGGATTGCTGACCTAGTGAAAAGGACTTTAAACTGGACTTGATAGTGATGGAGGCCAAAAAATCCCCAGAGAAATGGGGGAACAGGGATAAGGGGAAGGTCACTGATAGAAAAGGGTCGCACACTGCCTTTGAGAGGGGAAGGTGTCTGCAAACTCATCTCAAGCGCCAGTAGTCTATGAAGTAAACAAAAGAAATCACAGTTGTATACAGCTGCTGACGTCTTATATCATTGGGAAGAGAGAGATGTGGCTGGATAGTTCCATCACCTGGAGCACAGGAATAAATGGACATGGACAGGCTTGTACACGAACGTAGGTGGAAAAGACATGTAGTGCAGGCTGCTTCAGACACAATGGAGCAACTATGGAGCTCAGACCTCTGCTATGGAGCAGCCTATTGAGAGCTTATGGTTTGGAATCAGAGAAAAGCCTGTACTGGGTCTGGCTGGGAAGGAATAAATTCTCTCCATAGCAGCCCTCATAGCGCTGTGCTTTGTATTTGTAGCCAGAACAGTGTTGATAGCACACCGATACTTTGGCTACTGCTCAGCAGTGCTGGCACAGCATCAAGGCTGTCTCTCCAACAGCCCCACCCCAAAGGCCAGTAGGCTGCGAGTGGCAAGACACTAGGAGGGTACGTAGACAGGGGAGCTGCCCCAAACTGACTAAAGAGAGCATCAGAGAATCATAGAATTGTTAGAGTTGGAAGGGACCTTAAAGTTCATCTAGTTTCAACCCCCCTGCCATGGGCTCAACCATGGCAAGGGTTCAACCCCCCTCCCACTAGACCGGGTTGCTCAAAGGCTCATCCAACCTGGCCTTGAAGACTTGAAGGGATGGGACACCCACAGCTTCCCTGAGCAATTTGTTCCGGTGTCTCGGCATCCTCAAAGAATTTTTTCCTAACATCTAATCTAAATCTACCCTCTTTCAGTTTAAAACTGTTACCGCTCGTCCTATCACTACACTCCCTCATAAAGAGTCCCTCCCCATCTTTCCTGTAGGCTCCCTTTAGGTCCTAGAAGGCTGAGCCCCAGAGAGTTGGGCAATCTTCAAGGACAGCTTCCCCAAGGCACAAGAGTGGTTTGCAAGCAGAAAAGAAGGCAGAGGAGAAAGCCAGGTTGGCTGACTAGGGAGTTCCTGGCTGAGCCCAAATCAGAGGCAATCCTAGAGGAGGGATGGGCTTCACAGGTGGAGGGTAATAGCATCACTCCTCCCATTTTCTGGGATTAATAGTGACATCTATGCACAGAATTGAGTGTGCAAGTGAATGTAGATGAAAAAATGCAGTACTTCCCATGTGGTATTCTTGTGTCTGCATTGTTTGGTTGCATCTGCCTTAGTAATCTAGGTCACAGTAAGAGTCTCTTTTGATGAAAATGCCCTTACGACCTTGCTTACTGCATGTTCAGAGCACTTCCATGCACCTCAGTGTGGAGATGCTCATTTCCTTTGTGTGTAATAAAGTCGTAACTTGTGCATTTCAGTGCCATGTAGCTAGAAGTACTGCTGACAGGGACACAAGGTACAGAAACATGAAATGGATTGTATCAGTGCTGAGATCCACCAGTGCTGTCTGACAGCACGTGATTTTTCTACTGATCCATAGGACTTGAGATTTTCAAAAGACTAGAAAGGCGATTAGTCTTTTGCCATTGTTTTGGTGAGAAAAGGCACTATATATATCTCTTTTACAGGTGCTTTCTCTGGTTGTATTTTTGGAATTCAAGATTACTCTGCATTCAGCACTGACAAATATCATTCCTCCAAATTCTCATCTCCTGTGTACCTCAAAGTCTTGCAACTTCTGCATCTGCAATTAGCTGTGGCAGCAAGTGAAAGAATGAAAATCAGGAGAGGTATTTCTGTGATGCCATCCAGACAACACCTGAGATTCTCATGCCTGTAAACCTTTGCAAAGAGGGAGTGTTCAGGGGTAGCAGGAGAAGGGAACACAGCTCACAGGGCAGGATGCCAAAAATGCTAAACAACTGACTGCCATAGGTTACCTGGAGACCGACACTGCATAAAATTTAGAAATAAGAAGGCTGTTTTTCTAAAGACAAGGAATGGCATACATGACCAAAAAATTTTAGTCCACAGCTTCACCACATATTTTGGCATAGGTTGCCACAGCCTCTGACACTTTTAAATTAACCAAGGCAAAGTCACCAAAAAGCCACCTTTTTATCTCTGACCTTTGTATAATCAATGTTATCCTAGAACATGGGTAGAAACTTTTGAAAGGTAAGAGGTGGAATAGAAATGTTTTCTTTGTACCTGTCTGCTGTTTCTATCACTTATTTCTATAAGGATATGTATCCTACCTGTGCTTCTACCTGCAGAACTACCACCTTTACAAAAATTCCGTTATACAGAGCTGTGTTAACTGGTGGAATCATTTCCTTTAAATCTCATGTACAGCTGGGCCAGAAACTTTATTTTGTAAATTTAATGCTTGGCATAACAATATCTTATTTGAATCACACCAGAGTCACAACATAATGTGGCCGTATACACACTAGAATACTGGCATGTCTTTCTTCCCCCTCTCCCTGCCCTCAACATGCCTAATTTATCACTGTATTTCTGTATACATCAGCTATGTTGTTACCAAGAAGCAGACTGTGTCTGCTTTTAGTAGACAGAGGATGGGAGAGGCGGAAAAGACTCAATTTCTACAACAATCAGGCACACAGAATCATTTTTCATAAAGTTACCAAAAGGAAATATTTGAACACATTTTAGTATCATTTATGAGCAAAAACATGTTGAGGAATAGACAACTATGGTCTGTTGTCCAACAAGTGAATAAAATAGAGGCAGATGGCAATACATTAACGTGTTTATTCCAAGGCACCCAGTGCCAGCTGCGCTCACCAGAACTTCCCACTATTAACTTCCTTCTCCTTCATTGCCACATGCCACCTAGTGACTTAACGCTGAATCACAACTTAAACGCTATTAATGACCGGGAGTTACAGCATATCACGAGGAGAGTCTTGTTTCTGAATGTTTAAGGACGTAAAACTGGCCATGGAAACAACACAGTATGAAGCACAGCTTTACTTCTGAGTGCAATTTCTCTTGCAGACCTTCAAGGACAAAGCAACAAAATAAAACAAAACAAAAAAAATCATATGTCTGAATGATCCAAATTTTGCCTTCCATTATTTGTCTCCATGGAACTGAAATAATAAAAGAGACATCAGATCATTCAGACGTTAAAATAAAAAATAAAATTTTAAGACAGAATGTTTGCTAAAAGATCAACCAATAAATTCAGATAATGTATACAAAAAAAACAAACATTCCCTTATTCTGACTTAGACTTCTTAAACATTTTACTTTCTTACTTAACTCTGCATATTTTCAACTTTTTAAAAATTATTCTTTTATTTGTATGAGTTCTGGGCTTTTATTTTTTATTTTTTAAGAGAACACAGGATGTGTAAGAGAGTGCCTCTTTCTGACTGTGAGCTAAGGAATCTTACAGAAATGCTTCAGTTTTTGAACACAGCATCACATTTCTTACTCACATAGTGAGAGTATGGTCTTTGTCTCAGAAATTAGAGATCTATAAGACATTATTTTAACAGCTTTACCAGTAACAGCAGCCATAGAAACTCCCTAAATGATGTAATTATAATAACTTTTGTGCTTGACCAGGTACCTCTAAGAAGAAGAGATGTGGCGATATCTGAGGTTTCTTCCTGCTTAGGAAACAAAAAAACAAACAAACAAACAAACAAAAACAATGGGGTACTCATGATGCTTATCAAAATACTGTGTCTGCTTTCTCTCAAGTGTATTTTGACTGAACACTGTCTGAGAGGTTCTTCATTACACAGGCAGTCCAGACGTTAGAGATTCAGCATGACTTTATGTAATGTAGATCAGAAAGCATTTGATGGCAACTTAGTATTTGAAATGTAATGAATAATTCACTATGTGGATCCAGAACATCATTCTCTAACTTGCTAAGTTAATAAAATTAAACTGCAAAGAAATATCGTCTCAAAACAAAACAGGATACCAGACCAAATCAAAATGACATTTATCATACAAAACTGTTAACAGATCTTGTAAATGAATACTGCAATGTATTCTCCTTTGAGGGAGGGTTAGTGTGGGACTGGTAAGATAATAATTATGCTAGCTTTGCCTATAGTATTTTTTTTAATTTGATAACTCTTGACCTGTTTCCCAGGAAGAAACTTCTAATTTGCATCAGGGAAATTGAATTTGAAAGAAACAAAGAATCTGTTAATGATTTATCTGTTGCCTTATTCACCTGCAATTGTACAATATTCCACACAGCCTGTCTTTCAACAAGATTTAGGAATTCAAATCTGAAATGTTTTCCGTTTTGCTGCTCTGTGGATTTTTTTTTAAATTCATACATAGCGTGACTCCACAATTTTAATGGTACAAAGTATTCCCTTGCCCAGCAGTTGAATGCTCACAGAGATTTCAGGCCATCAGTCAGCAGCAGTATCTCTGATTCTATCCTGTGTAAAGATCAAGCATATCTGCATTTGAGAATTTAATCACTTGGTCTGTTTGCACTGGATAGGACCAACCAAAATTTCTTTCATTATAGTATTTAAGCTCCAGTCTTCCTCACTTATAAAGTCTAAGGTTTACAGTCATAATTCAGACATGTAATTCTGAGATTAACTGAGAAAGTGTCAAATGCCTAAACAGAGAGTATGTTTGTAATGCTGATTATTACATGAAAACAAACCTGGAATGGTGCTACAGACCTAGGGTGGTGCTTCATCAGTATTAGGCAAAAGACAGACCACAGGAAAGGTAGTTTTGGTAGGCTTAGGCACTAATAGCAAACATTGAAAATGCTTATTTAATTTGAGGGCTAAGTATTCTACTGCTCCATTGGTTCTCCTTCAGCTTGTCATGGATATCAGCCTTGATAAATTGGAGGATGGGAGTGATTCATCTTTCCTAATGCTGTGCACTACAGCTGACCTCAGTCTCTCCTGAGAGTTCCCAGAGTCTGCTGAATTTATTGGTATAACCCATGGCTCATAACTAAAATTCTGAAATAATTGTTTATTGCAATTTAAATATATACATATCTCAGTTAAGTGATACCGGAGAGGGTAATGAGGGCAACATACACTGTGTTGCGAAGGGAATCTACCTTTGAAAGGCTATGTCCTCAATTGGTGTTTAAAATCCGTCTGTTTCACAGGGGAAGAAGGGACAACAAAGTGTAATCCACCACAGGCTGTCAGTGTTCTATTTATCAGACAAGGACAATGCCAGTCAAATTTTAATGATAACCTGCTCTGGTTGAACAGCTTCCTCCAGCTTCTTTGCAGGTGTGGCAGTTTGGTGAAAGTCTCTCAGGTTTTGACAAAGTAATACAGTCGTTAATAATGTCTTCCAGAAACCTCACAGTGGCAAAGAGAAAGAGGGAGAGAGAAGGAGGAAGAGAAAGAGGAAGAGATAGGCTTTGTGATTTCATAGAATCATAGAATGGTTTGGGTTGGAAGAGACTTTAAAGATCATCTAGTTCCAACACCGTGCCATGGGCAGGGACACCTTCCACTAGACCAGGCTGCTCAAAGCCCCATCCAGCCTGGCCTTGAACACTTCCAGGGATGGGGCAGCCACAGCTTTAATGACCAACTCTGGCAACAGAGTAGGATCCGGAGCATCTTCAAGAATGTATGCCTAAATATTGCAGAGGTTTTTTTCCAAATGGTAAAGAAACTGTGGCAACTATTGCTTGGGATAAGTTATTTGTTGTTCATGACAGTAGCAGTTTGCTGCACTGAATCCGCTAAGCATTCCCTGTGCATCATGTGTCACACCCTCAGAGGATTGAATGGTAATAATCCTTGTGGTAGTGAGAAAGTGTATGCTAAAGCTATCAAGTAATCACTACGTTGGCCTAAAAGGATTGCAGACCTTTTTACAAATGGGCAGTAGCTTAATAGCATGATTCAGGCCACCCCTATTCTCTTGACTCCTAAACAAGAGCTGGATGTTGAGTCGACATCGCAAAGCAAAAGAGGCTAGAGAGCAAAATCGAGCACTGGCCCTTGATTATCACACCACATAACTGTAAGTCCCCCACTAGCTCACTATTCAACTGTCCCAGGTAGCTTTTTCCAAGATTAAACCTGAGCTGCATAAGGGATATAGTCAATTCCCAAAAGCATAAGGACAAGACCATACCAGGACTGCTTTCCTCTGTTCTCCACATCCTCCAACACAATCCAAGGACATCTTGCAGTCTCAAACATACTTGAAGACCCTTATCCCTTCCCCACGGTGTGCAACTAATACCCTTATTTTCACACTAAAACACCATTCCGGTGAGCTGCAGTGCAGCCCTGCGTTATCTCAGACACTCCTAATGGAAACAGAAGTGGGGGCAGCGCGGACTGTATGTATAGGCTGTAGAACCATATCTTATAGGACAGGCCAGTCTTCCCTTTCATAACACTGCCCATGTCTGGAGCACTTAAAACAAATGAACATGCCATCATGCCGCACTTTAAGAAAATGGGCATCTTGAGCTATGTTGCAGTTCAGTGGCAGAAGTGGAGGAGCCTCAACTACTCTTTAGACTCTGGTAGGGTAAAACTAGCAGACACAAATCATGTTCACACGAAGTCTAGCACAGCCAGGCAGCACAAAAGGCACAAGTAGCTCTGCCAGTCACTGAGTTAACAGGGTCAGAGCAGTGTGAGGAAGACACATCCTAAAGATCTAAACTTTGCTCTGGCAGCAAGCTTGGGTGTAAGGAATAGTTCATTCTACCACTAGTGACCTGCTGCGTACAAGTTGTACATGGAACATTATCAGGCTGTGCACTAAAGAAAGAGTAAATTGAAAATGCAGGTTGTGTACGATCTAAAGAGTATTAAATTAACTTCTTCTGACCTGACTCGTTATTAATAATTAACGTTAAATCATTACCATGTATCATTCTTCATACACATTAGTAATCTAATACTAAACAAGATCAATAATATAAATCAGTTAAGAACTTTAAGTGAAATCAACATAACTCAATCATGAGTGTGGGTTTTTTTTAGTTTAATGCAGCTCAGCCAGAGAAAATTGAACACTAAAAAGTAAACGGAGAAATAGTCTATTAACTACACATTTACAACCTAAGATGCTTACTATATCAAAATACAGTAGATTTCAAAGCACAGTCTAGGGCTGATACAAATTAACAAGTCACTGTAGTGCAACAGCTTCACACACCTCAGCTGATTTGTGGCAGCTGCCTGTACACATGCTCTTAGCTTGTGGTAAAGTAATTTGAGCCATCTTAGCCTTCTTTCGTTAACTCCTTACCCTGTGGGAACTTTTTCATGCATTTAAACTCTCTGGCTGACACCTAACTTTCAGACTGATGCACAACACTGAAACATCACAGCCAGACTGGTACGAAAAAGCCTATCCAGATTTGAAAATGTGACCATCATTTTAACCTACACTGTTGGAAAGAAGACTTCATGGGATCACACAATTTTCTTTGCATCTGCAGAACGTAATCAAGCCTTACGACAAAGAAACATCCAAAAGAAAGTGGAAAAAAAAAAAAAAATCAGATGCATGTACTGCACATATTTTGCCAAACCAAGCAATAGTTTAGTAAGAGCAGCGTTCTCTAACACTGTTAAAACTCCTTCACCTTATGAAGCTGTCTTCAAGGACATATCAGCTCTTAATCATTGTCTGTCTGACTGATCTATTGAGAGCACTTTCCCTCTGATCCCTCCACAGCCTTTTGTCAAAAATGACTGAAAACTGTAATAAACAAAATAATCACCTAAAAATATTCTTAACGTTAGAAGAGGGGAAAAAGAGACATCCTTTTCCCAAATGAACTTGATACCTCTAGTTTTATTTGTATTCAATATTTTATACATATTTCTTTTTTTTTTTTTTATATTCCCTCAGAATAACAGTTATTTGCTGCTCAGTTTGTCTCATTTTCAGAGATGACTTACTTACCTATTTTTTCAAGTTTTACTCTTTTTATCCGGTTAATAGAAGAACTAGAAACTGCCTCTTCTGAGTCTTGTTAAAGTTATTCACAGTTCTGCTCCACTGTGCTTCATGGGGCAACCAACTTTGGAAGGGTTGAAAGCAGAAAAGTAGTTGGTGAGGGGAGACATCCCACTCTGAAGAATGAGGTGGATGCGCCTACAGGTCTTTATTTTATGAATATGGGTGGAAGATGTGGAGGGAGCAGTATCATTCTCACCTGACTATGGACATCCAAAATGTTATTTAAGTTTATCATCATCAATTTTTATTGATGGTAGAGATAAAGCAAGCCCCAAAGAATAATTTAGCTCACCCTAACATAGATGTCTAAAACAGGCCAGGTTAATCTGAAGGTGCCTGTTTCTTTCCAAGATCACCAAAAAGAATTTAGGATGACTACTTCTGACTTAGGTATCTAACTTTCAGACTTCTAAACTCTGAAACAGGCAAATATTGCCTTTAGAATTATTCAGCCTTATTGAACTGATTAATTTCATGCTGCTGAAATTAATGCAAACAAGTAAGAACCACTCCCCTTCATCAGCATTCTATAATGTATATGCTCCCAGTGTTTTTACTGGCCCTTTTTTTTCATCATTTATTTAGACAAGTCTCCCAGCTATCTCTTAGACTGATTTCTATAGCTTCCCTTTCTTGTTCCATAAATCCAGTCTTTTTTTGTTTCTACCAGAGTACTACATCTGAAATACTTTTTGATATATCGCACCCTCCTCTTAGCATCCCTCAATTAAAATACAATCTGTCTTCATACCCTATTTGAAAAGGGCATTCTTTCTGCAATAATCTTAAACTGGCAAAGGAATTAGGAATTTTCCTATCATAGCTAAAGTATTATAAGATGTCAATTAGCACTGTCAACTACTTTAAATACGTATTATTTTAACTACTTCCTCTTATGATATCGAGAACTATTTTTCAAAGATAATAGTGTTTTAGTGTTACCTCTGTAGAACATTTCTGCAGCTATTCCTTTAAGTAAAATGGGCACCGACCAAATTAAAATATTTATGTGTAAGCAGGACCTCACAAAAATATATATTATATATGACTAGGAAGGGAAAAAACGAGCAGGGCTTGGAAGAATAACAGCAACAAGAGACATCACTATCAGAAATAAAATTAAATGTAGACAGGAACATCAAACAAGAATGTTGTATTATAAATAACCATGTCCCTAACCGAAACCATAAATCAGACTTTACTTATCTTTAATCTCTCTCTTGAGCATTGTAGATGTAGCTTCAGCCGCCTCACTACAGCCCTGACTGGCGTTCAGTCCCTGGGACAGTCCAGTCAGCCTTGAAGCAATGCATTCCGCCTCACATTAATCCATGACCTGGACCAGATTTAGGCTTCATTTCTACTCTAAGCCATATCTCTTCCCAGGCTGCTTTTAAATGGTTCACCTTGAGGAAAAATTTGGGAATATGCATTCTGTGCGATTCCTAGGCAATTGTCATGCAGGCAGCGTAATGTGCCCTGGCACCAGCCTATTAAGGCTCCAGTCCTGCCTCCAAGGTCCATCCCTGCCTGTGTCTCATCTTAAGCTCCCGCTTGACCCAACTGCCTCTGCCAGTTCCATGAGCTTTGAAGGTCACCTGGTCAAGAAGAAGATCGAAAGTGAATATTTTAAGACAGGTAGATATCATGAAGTCTAAATGTACAAAAAGGCAGCAGAAGAAAGCAATGCAATTGTACTGCCAGAAATAAATGACACAACTTTTGCAAGAGAAGTGGATAGAGTGTCAGTTATAGCTAAAAAATATATGACTGCCTTTATGACCTATAGATTTCTTATGCATAACATTCCTAAGTTAAAGCCTTTCCTATCCACCTGCAAAAGAAAACAAGTAAACAACTTGATTTCCTTTTTTTTCACCTATCACTTTGACTAATGATCTTTTTTTGCCTTGAAAATTGCAACATTGGCCAAAAATATCCATTCAAAATGCTGTTGTAAAGATCATTCTCCTTGTGTTCAGTTTGAGGGACTGTCAGATAAGGGACTGTTTCTCTGAGTCCCTTATCTGACTGCCCATTCTTAGCTCAGCTATAAGCCATTTGTGTTTAAAAGGGTTATATATGTACACTCAGCTGTATTTTCTGCTTTCTTGAATACCTACCCATCAATACATTCGGGCAACACAGACTAAACTTTTTAAGGGATTTATGTTTGTTTTTTAACATCATTGAGCTTTCAAACTGCTTACAACAGTTAATTATTCTTGAAATGCAAAATTCAAAAATCAATTACAAAAATAAAGTAAAACTGAGACGAGAAGAGGTTAGAAGACAATATTGCTGAGGAAAAGTCATATCCAAATATTTTAGTCCCTGTGATGCACTACCTACTATAAAAACAAACAACATCGACATGCCCTTTGTACATGAAAAAAGATGAATGTTGTACAACTTTTTGTGTAAAATTATTTGTACTAATTGCACCACAATTTTAATAGTAAGAAACCTATAAATAACCACATTGAAATTACACCACAATAAATTAAATATGAAAAAATAATTCTGATTTATAAAGTTGAACTAGTGAACCGCTATAAAGTCATAGAATGGACACAGAGGTCAAGCCAATAAATACGAATGAAGTATGTTAGAATTTTTAAAAGAGAGGAAATGAAGATGAAAAAAGGATTAGATACACTATATCTAGGCTCATTAGTTTTTAAATTAAATTGACAAATATAACATGCATGGATTTGAAATAATAATTTTCCCCAGTAAAACAAAAAATAGTCAACAAAATCTGGGTGCAAAAAGTATGTACGTCTATCCTTTTTCAATGACTTCTCTCTACTGTCCAGGCTAATCTGCAACATCGTTGTGATGATTGAGTCAACAGAAGGTAATATAAAATCAAGGTATTAGTTTTCGGGGAGTATTGTAAGCAGAAGTCATATGAAGAGTGCGACGTGTTGATGGAAGAATTTGAGAAACAAACGTAAAGAAGAGTGGCAGTACTCAGAATCTTCAGAGCTTATAATGCTTCAGGATGAAGAAAACAGGATGTACAACACCACTTCAATTGTCTTAGTTTTGTCAAGCCTAGTGCTAATGAGAAAAATGAAACCATGATGGATGCGTACTTCAGCTTCATGTATCAAGAAAGAAATCTAGCAGCAAGATTACCCTGTGGTTTATCATGTGCTATGACTTTCAGGGATTCTATTTAATCTTATTCCAAAGTCAAGTTAGCCATTTGCTTTCCTAAATGAAGCTGTACATGTGTTGTGTGTGTCTTCCATAAAACAGAAAAAAAAGATGCTCTTTCCCAGTGTGTTCGATTATTCTTAATAACAAACATTTATTCAGTGATCAGTTTTCTGCAATTGTTACTAAAGCAACATAATGAGAAAGGCTGCCAATGATTAAAGCCCTTCATAATTAGTTGGTTTGAAATAAATCAACACAGGAATAAGGCTTCCAGAACCAAAGCTGTTGATGCAACTGAATGCCCAGGGTTGGACACCATCTAAAAGTGAACTGAAAGAATTATTTCAGGAAACTAAGTGTCCATTAATGACCCTTTGACAGCAGGTATTTGGATGCTTGCTAAATATATAATTAAAATGAATCTTCACTTGTTGCACATTCTATGGAGCAGATGACTTTGTGCTGAAAGACTGAAAATTACATCCATCACAATAAAATGACTGGTCATCTGCAGATATACTACTATCTTTCCTATTTATTTTTTTTTTTTTTTGCATAAAACACAAGTACAAAAATATATTTTTTTTTATTTTACTTCGTTTTATTAGTGCAAAGTCTTGCATTGCTATTTGAGACGACAGACATCAAGAATCTTTGAGCCAAACAAATTGCCACAACAGAGAACTTCAAGAGAGTTTAATCCCTTTATGAAAAAGTGTATGAAGAATTAAAGAAAGATTTGCACCAAGTTATTTGACAAGTGAACAGCAGTCAACTCCTGAACTTGGAACTCGAGCATTGTAGTTGCTGTCTGGGCCTTAACATCCATGACTGCTGAGTGCTCATTGAGCTCATTTCAGAAAATTCAGGACAAAAGACTAATTCAGTTCTCCTACAAGCACTTTTGACAGTTCAATAGGTTTTATTCTAACGTAGACATTGAAATCAACTCAGAAAATTGAAAAGAAGAATGCTTTTGACTGTCATACAGACAGTTGTTCTCTGGTAGCTCCAATGCTAATTTGCAAATTTCCTTATTACAGTCATTCAGTTCCTTTACCATTTTATTTTCAAGATTAATTAACAAACACATATAAAAATGAATAATTAAGAAATGCATTGGCTTTTATGTGACTGTAGGTACAAAATTTGAGGACAAAACCATAAGTTTATTGTAAATGTTATGGAACAAAAGGGTAACCACATACTTAAATGTCAAAAATGATTCTCAGTGTGTCTCAAGGCAGTTTTAAATGCCTGGTTTTTTGTTAATGTGATTAATGTGCTGATATTCACAGAAGAAAAGTGTGGCAATAAATTTGGTTACAAATAACCAGAAATCTTTCAGTAATCTTTCAGGTTTTGTTATGGATTTTCATTGAAATAAATGGCAGTTTCTATAAAGTCTACCTGTAATTCCTGACCAACACACGTCCTTTGAAATTCCCAGAATAGAGATTCTTTAGTCTCTTCAATGTTTAAATTGGGGTATTTTCATAATATATAAAATAAATCTTCCCTTTCTGAAATTAAACCCCACATACTCTGTGTACAACAGACACAAAGAATGCCTTTTCTTCACATCTAACATTCACAATTGTACCTGACCATGTTTTCATTGCATTACAGGAGCATTTCATTACACAAGCATTTCATCTGCAACCTTCTGGACACTCTCCAGCTGGTGTTTGTCTACCCTATATCACAGGTGAAAGCATTTCAGCCAAGTCCATAGAAGAAGGAACTCTACCAAACAAAGCAGAAAGGGGTACATCTTGTGTCTTTGAGACAGTGTTCTTATATATATATATATATATGTATATATATATCTCCTGATAATAATGATAATTAACAGTTTTTTGCTATTGCACTGCATTAATCACTGTTGTTTGTCTTTGATCCTGATCCTTTTTTTTGGATACTGCTACCCAGGCTATCATTCTTTGTGAATTAATGCAGACCTTTGCAGTGTATTTGGAGAATTTCATCCTGTTCAGACTGAGGATCTTTTTTTCAGATTATTTATCCAGTTTACCAAGACAATTTTGAATTTTAATCTTATCCAACAGTGTGCTTGGAGTACCAACTAGGTAATAAGGATATATTCTCTTCTATCATCAAGTGTTTCAAGGTATTTGAATATAAACACTTAGGATTTAGAATTTATTTTTCCAAAATGAAATATTCAGAGAAGATTCTCAATAACAGAGGTAGAAATAACTGAAAAGAACTTTGCTGAACTAATGGATTATTGTGTTGATGTATGAACATTGACAGTGTTAAATGACATTTTTTCCAAAATACTTAATTCAGCAAAAAGTGACATTTTGCAGTAATCAAAATAATTTGCATATTTAATGAAGAGGTTAAATAAAAATATTAAAAGATATATTTTGAGAATGAGTTGTTCTGTCTTCAAAATGAAAAATTATTTCTCTTTGATATTTTTAAATTAAACTTTTTAATATATTGTTTCTTTTGGATATTTATCTTCATTAAAACCAGAAAGGGTTTAATAACTTGAAAATGAAGCAAATATTTTCATATGACAAAAAGAAAGTGTTTGACATTAGTCAGATTGGCAGACTTTTCATGTTTCAAAAAGAAAAGAAAGGAGGTGTGGTAGTTTGACCCACAAGAAATGTATTTCCCACAGCTATTTGGGGGAACTAATTAGTATTAAACAGAAAAATATTTTTTCTTATCTTATTCATGTTAGATATTCTACTTTAATTGTCGGATCATAATGTTGAAATCACAATATTTCCTTTCACATTTTTAAAATACTGATAATTGTCAAATTAGTCTTTTAATAGTTATTTATATATTTATGTTAAAAAACCTGTCAGATACTTTAAATAATATTTTAAATAATACAGTTCAATTCTAGGATCAAAGATTAAGCCAGGCATAACTAAGATAATCCTTCATATTCTTCTCCTCAGCTCTCCCAATAAATATTCCACCACTGCTACTCCAGGATAAATGTCATTGTTAATCAAATAAATGCATAAGCAATTGTATTGGAATAAACTGAAAAAAATATAATAAATCGGCCCAGTGTGCAAACACTGCTACACCTTTTCTGGCAAGTCTTATTTAATTGTGGAATGACTATTCAACTCTGGACAGTGATAAACAACAACCAATTCACCACAGCAGTAGTTAATTCCTCCTCATTAGTTCCTTTCATTCTGTTTCCTCTGATCTGAGAACTTAACTGCCTGAACAACCAAACAACTATTTCTCCTTCCACTGTCCCTGTTAGAGCAGCAAGGGCTCTTTCGGCTGACAAATGACAACAGTGCTTTTCCCTCACCTAAGCACGGTCACACCAGTGACCCAGTCATGGAGGCTACGATCCCGCTGTGAGACCCGAAGGTCCAGCATCTTCCAACTGCATGGCTGGGAGAGAGTTAGGCGCGTTTGTAGTCCCTGGTCCCTACGATTGCCATTGGAGGACCATCTTTTGCAACTACAGCTGCAAAAAAGAGACTTCAGTGTGCTCTAGCAGTTCTTTTGGAGAGAGACCAGGCCTGCAAAAGGAACTGGGGACCTATGCTACCAAACAGCTCAAAAGCAGTCACAGACTTTGGAGTTGGTCAATGCATTCATTTATGTATTTTAATTTTATCATCTCAAGACAGCTTTCTGAAATTCCAGCCAAATTTGTCTACATGTAATAGGTTTCAGATGTTTGCAAGATGACTGCAATGTTTCTCTCCGGTGACACTGAAGAGAGGAAGGCTGTAGGAGGACCAGCCGGTACTGCCGCTATGAGCTAGAACTGAAAAATTTACTACGATTTGTTTACAAGAGTAAATGTTTACCAAGATTTTAGAGGACAGGTCCTCACATAACAGCTTGAGGAAAGGCCACCACTACAACAATACAGGTTGAGACTTGACCTGGGACTGTACAGTTACTGTATTACAGACAGTAATATTCCCAAGAGGAGCAGTGAGGGAGCTTGGAGACACACTGTACCACTGTGTGACAATAATTTATTCAGCTAGAGTCTTGTCTGAATTGATGTCCTGGTTTTTTTTTTTGAGTACTGCTGATACTAGCTGCTTTACGTTGTTGTCAGGAAAAAGAAAAAGGACCATTTATAGTTCACTAGTTATGGAAACGAGCGTTGTGAAAACATGAATTTAGTTGCTGAATTCCTACATTTCACTTCTCAGATTTCAACAGCACCATCTTTTGAAGCTACTATGAGCTATGTAAGAATTTGTAGCTATCATCAACAGATCTTATCCCTATATAAAAGGCAGAACTATCTTCCATTATGATTTCCTCCTGGAAATACTCCCTGAAGGAAGATAAACATATGGTAAATGTGAAAAAGTTAATTGGCTATATATTGGTTGTAAAAGTTAATTAGCTGCATAGTGTTCCATATATTGGTATTTTAACAATTTACCTTCAGATGTCAAAACCAGTCCTTTCATTTTCCTAGGTCTATTACCTCAAAATTAGCTTTGAAAAAAGTTCAATGCAGTACCCAGATCTTTCTGTCCAGAGACTGTGTGTACCTTGCAGAGAAGTGTTATATCCTTCTGTTAGTCATCACAGTGAAATGAAGTGCATCCTTGGGATTCTTGCCATCTGAATTTGTGAATGGCCAGTCAAAGCTAACCTGGCAAAAAATGTAAGTTTTAAGCCAAATCAGGTCCCTGAGCCGATTCGTTGTCTGGCCACACAAGCACAAGGGCTCAAGAAAAGAGGTGGGAAGATACTGTCAGACATGATTTGTGGGGCCTTAACCTGCCAAGAAACCACAGTTTAACTCTTCTCATGTTCTGTCGCTGTGACTACTCCACTTTTTAGCCTCCTGTGCTCAAATTTGTCTCATATTCAGGCTTTGAGCAAGCTTCAAAACATGGTGTGGGGGGGAGAGAGGGGAGTTTGAGCTCCAAAGACCCCTTAGGACAGTGCATCAAGGACCTGAGATGTACAGACACCTGGTAATGGCCATAACCACACTCTGTCTATTTCTACATTTCTCATACTGCCTACAGATGCAGTTATGGACGGCTCCAGTTAGCTGTTTCTAAAGCAAAGTTGTTGTAGAGACAGATAGAATCAATTAGTCTGGAGGCAAGACAGTCTGCGCCACTTGGCTTTGAGGTCCTCTTTAATTATTATAATAACTTATTATAATAATATAATAATCACTTGTTTCTCTTTTACTTAGTAGAGACTCTGGACCTGACAGTGAGACCACTGAAATCTTCAGCTACCAAGAACTGGACAGCCTTGAGGAAGCCTGGTAAAATTAGGTCTATAGGAAAGTTCTTTACTTTTCTGTCTTTTGGGCAAAGGAAAGGTAGCAAAGGGACTATGGTTAAAAACGGAAATTATTTTTGCATTTACAGAGGGTCTTTTATGCAAGAACCTTACAATATTTATGAATTTCATGTACTCATGCAACTTCCTCATGAAAGTTCATTATTCCAGGCGGGCAAGGGCTCAGAAGACAACTAGCTTGTCAGTGGCAGAATATGCACTACATCACCAAAACCACTCTCCCTGATGCCAGTTAATGAATTATTTCAGGAGGAAAAAAACACTGCAAGGTACAAGTTCTTAATTTGGATTGTGGTCTCAACTTTCATCAAAGCTGGAGCTACATTTGTAATAAAATTTGTAAAATTCATTAGAAATTCCCCTCATTATGTCTTCAACTCTTTTTCAACTTCATGTGTGTGATTTCTTATGCCGTTGATAGATGCTTCTGCAGTTACTTTTCAAATAAATACACCCTTCCATCTGAATCCGAATTCTCAAACGCTGAGAATCTTTTTCTTTTCATTAGATGTCTTACCTGTCAGGAAACTGAGAAAAATAAATGACTATCAGTAAAAGACTACCAAAGACTACCCAGCTCTTCTCACCACTGCCTCTAATCTGACTTAACTGCCTAGTAATTCCATTATGAATGGGTTTTTTTCAGATTTTAATTCCCTCTTTCTATGCAGATTATTCTCAAAGAAACAGTAGACTTTTCTAAAGCATGTTAACTCTGTTTATTTCTGCATATTTAAAACAATCTCACTAGATTTTATCTACAATTCCAGTAAGCTTTTAAATCCGAATTTACATAGCCCAGAAAATCTGCCTTTTTACTGCTCCATTGGCAAAACTGTAATAGTGTAAAATGATCTTGTGATGGTTAAACAAAGCATTGACCTGTTTGTTCAATCTGTGTTTGTCTTTGCAAAAAAAAAAAAAAATCTGAGGTGCTAGACTAAAAATAGTTGAGTAAAAAGACAAATCTGGACCAGCTTCAAGAAAGGCTTATGCTTCTTAAGTAAGTATAAGGCAAATTTTAAATGGTCAAGTGCAAAACTAACAGATGGCCATCTCCACAAGCATTAAATCTGGGCACTTCTTTGTGTACATCAGATGATGATTTCACCATTTGTTTTGCAGCAGCAACACTTTAGATCCCTGCAAGCCTGACAAAGTAGGTGTGCTTTAAACACACCTAGCACACAGGCCTTACTAAAGGCAATTTTTTTTTTTTTTTTTTTTTTTTTTAAATACTGAGAATGAATATGCCCACTATTTTACCAAATAGACTCATAGAATAGTTTAGGTTGGAAAAGACTTTTAAGATCATTGACTCTAACCATTAACCTAGGACTGCCAAGTCCACCACTAAAACATGTCCCTAAGTGCCACATCTACATGCCTTAAATACCTCCAGGGATGGTGACTCAACCACTTCCCTGGGCAGCCTGTTCCAATGCTTGATAACCCTTTCAGTGAAGAAATTTTTCCAAATATCGAACCTAAACTTCCCCTGGTGCAACTTGAGGTAATTTTCTCTTGTCCTATCACCTGTCCTCACTACAACCTCCTTTCAGGTAGTTGTAGAGAGCGATAAGGTCTCCCCTCAGCCTCCTTTTCTTCAGGCTAAACAACCCAAGTTCCCTCAGCCATTCCTCATAAGACTTGTGCTCAAGACTCCTCACCGGCTTTGTTGCCCTTCTTTGGACATGCTCCAGCACCTCAATGTCTTTCTTGTAGTGAGGGGCCCAAAAGTGAACACAGATGTAGGTCGTCTAGATTCCTGACCCTCTTTAGACTAAGGAGCCATAAATGCACATCTTAAGGCTACTAATAGAGCATCAAGATAGAAACTAGTTTCTTTTCTATCCAATGAGGCTGTGGCAACGTGTTGAAGAATATAAAGTTCCAGGGCCCAGAAAACAAGTAAATCAATGTGTCCACTGGCAGATAAGGCTCTGACTTCATTCTAGCCGAGTAGGGAATAGAATCCAAGCTTTTTATTTTGTGGTTGCATGTTTTACTAATTTTCTAAACAAGTCCTGAAAAGTGGAAAGTGTGTCACTGCCATAGAATCATAGAATAGTTCAGGTTGGAAGGGACCTTAAAGATCATCTAGTTCCAACACCCCTGCCCTGGGCAGAGACACCTCCCACTAGGCCAGGTTGCTCAAAGCCCCGTCCAGCCTGGCCCTGAACACTTCCAGGGATGGGCCATCAACAACTTCCCTGGGCGACCTGTTCCAGTGCCTCACCACCCTTACAGTCCATGTTCTCCTCATCCTTCACCAGCTCACTTGAGTCTTTCAGTGTATAGTCATATATGTGGTTTCCAGGATCTGGATCCCAAGTGGTGAAGGTGTTTGCACTATTTTCTCTTAATTTTAGTTTCCTAAGAAAACAACAATTCTAAAATAATTGAGATTTCAGGTATGGGTAACCATTGGCTACCTTTCAGCCTGCCAGTGCATTAAACATTGATTTTTTTCTTCTTTTTTATTTTTGATGGAGTGGACTTTCTCCTCTTAACTGTATTAGGATTCCCCTTCTGAGTTCCTCTCTGTCAGATGAGAAAACCGGCCTTCATGGGGTTTGTCCTCCATCTCCAGGAATGATGAATTCAAGTAGTATTTAATGTTTTACTAATTACTAATTAGTAAAAGTATTACTAATATTCCATCTGAATGGAAGGGAACTTCCCTTTAGCCTTTTTCTGTAGCCAATATGCATGTTAAAATCAGCAGGTCACTGCAAGCACATCTGTCCCAGTCTGTGAGATTTGGAACCTCTTCCTAGTCCATCCCAGCTATACCCTGAGCTCATCTCAGACATGCATGCCATCTCCTTTTTCCACAGCCTGTGATTATGGGAAGAAGGAGTTGCACTACATTCACGTGAGTCCTCTGATCTGGGCAAAGGGATCAAAACTGTAGTGTGCTCAGGGAGGGCATCTGCCTTACCCTCCTGACACAGGGACAAAGTCTGCCAACAAGGAGCCTAGTTAGGATCTTTATAAATAGTCACTGATAAAATAAACAACAATCTAAAATGCAAGGCCCAATACCCTCAGAATGTATACAATGTTGTATGTAAACACAAACACCCAAACGTTGAGTACAAGCTACTTACCCTACAGATGGGCTGAGAGATCCTGTCTGTCACTTTTTTGTGAATCCCTCCTCATAAAGCCACTTGGAGGAGTCCTCAAAATGCTAAAAGCTGCCTACAATATTTAGAAATCCTATATTTTTCCTGAATTAGATATCCTATATTTCTCTCGCCATTGCTATCCTGAAGAACTGAGGGCTGGTTCTATCCTTCTGGTGAGTGATGTGAAAGATCTTGTGGGTTTGCCAAGTCAACCTGGCCGTCTTCGACATAAAGGAAAGCTCTCCCTTTTCAGCCTGGATTAAGCCCTCAGATACAGTTGTATAGATCTGTGACTGACACCAGGGACCCGAGAGAAGCATTTTAACACCTCACACAGGTTGTTAGATTTTATCAATCTCTCTGCAGCTGGTATACATTTACAGAGGGCAACTGAGCCTCATTACCAAATCAGGCAGGCAGGGCAGATAGCCTCAAGTCTAGCTAATAAGCCCGCTATCAAAACTGATAAAGGATACTAGGCTGGGCAGTAAGAGAAAGAGATGCAGATCAAAAACATTGCCTGAAGAGGCCAGAAGCTGTTTCATGAGGGAGTTGTTGGTAGACATTTGCATATTTTTTATTTTCCTGGAACATAACTGAAGTTAGTAACGTTAGATACAGTTGGACTGGTTCTTGGAGACTTTGATACTGTGAACTTCAGAAAGCTGCCACTGGACGCTAGGTTGGCTACTTCTTTCCTTGCATGTAAGTCTGAGTATAATGTATCTATTGATCCTTGCTGATTTTGATTATTATCATGATAATATCAGGATAAACATGATCTTATAAACTTCAGTATGTTTGGCTTTGCTGTTTTTCCAGAATGAAAGCTGATCTTTGCTGTTTAATGTCCTTTTGCTGTTTATATGCTATGTGAGTTGGACAATACAGCCATGTAGGGTTTAGGTTATGGAAAAGCAGTCAAATAGACTCATCCCAGGTCATCCAGATGTAAATCAGAACATGTAATTTGCATTTATGCTGAGAAACACTTGTATATTCTTGCATCTGAGAACTTCAATTGCTGAAGTATCATTACTTTTCACATTGTCTTTTTAACTACTATTTTTTTTGTTTTATTGGTAGACAGTAGTGAAATACTTAGCAGCACTGAACAGTGGTTCCTAACACTTACATCCCATAATCACTCAAAGAAACATATTTAGATTGAATTCTCTTCTTTACTGTCTTCTTGTCTATCATCTCCTTCAAAGCAGACAGCTTTTCCAAAAATACATGTAAATATAATGGCAGTCATTTTGATCCTCTGGTCCAAATGCTTAAATCCCATAGTCATTCTAAGAAACATGTTTAGATAGGAAAAGATCTCTGCAACCTCCTGTTTAGATTTGGGAGCAGGTAATCTGGGATTTTTCCCAGTTCAAGATGAAAAAAAAATAATATCTGACATATCAACATTTCATAGATGTCTAAATAAAGCACTCATTCTAAAAAAAGAATGTGCATATGCAGAGCGCACAAAAATGAAAGGAAAACATGATTTCAATTCTTGTTAGCTTGACAAACCAAAAATAAGTCACTCTCAAGCAAAAATTGTTTATGTATTAGTTAGGGGTAAAATCAATGCAGAACTGTGAGTAGAAAAAAAAAAAAAAAACCCAAAAAAAACCACAGAAACTCAGAACCAATTTCTTCTCCAGAGTTGAGGGAAATGGAAAACTGAAATAAGTGGTAGCTTATCATAGGCACGAACTTGCTTTTAATTTTTTTTTTTTATTTTTCTTTTGCTGGAATACACAACTCTTCCACTCTATTTTAAACCTGCTGACCTCAGAAGCTCACAGAATTATTACAGCAGACTACTTTTTTTACGCACACTTTTTGAAGTATCTTTTTGGACAAGAAAGTGATTAGACAAGATTGGACAAGACACTTAAACTAGGGCTGTATTTGGAAACAGAAAGCTGTCAAACGTAGGACTGAACAACTTCATTGTTTGTATGCCGTTTTATCCTCCCTTCTGTTTATAGCTAAGTGAAAAATTTTATTTGCTCCTACAAAAGTTAAAACAAAATTCCTCGGGCACATCTATGAGACTATATGTGGTTTTGGCCAAATCAGCCAATGACGAGGCGACAGATGCCCTCCCCCCATCTCTTGCTCCAAGGAGAAGAGGAGGACAGATAAAGAGATTTACAAGTCTAGAAGGTACTAAACTACATTAATGAAATATTAATAATAAAATAAAAAGGGAATAATAGATACAATATATACAAAACCAGATCAAGCTTCCAGGATGACGTCACCGGCAGGCACTGGGGAAGTCCCAGACTGAACTCAGTGACAGATGGGAACTGGATTTCGGATCTGGAGTCAGGAACACACCAATTGGTATCAAAGGCAGATGAACAGACAGTGTCCTCCTCAGACGTTGGCCATTGAAGAAAGAGGGCTAATGCTTTGGTCCCTCAACTTTTATACTGAGCATGAGGCAGATGGGATGGAATACCCTCTTGGTCAATTTTGGGTCACCTGTCCTGTCCACTCCTCCCCGCAGGTGGGACCCCTCTGTGTTTTTTCATTTCTGACCCTCCAATGAGGCAAATAACGAAATTAGCTGACCTTGGTTGTTATAACAATAAGTATAAACAAGAGCCTCTGGGCATACCATTCCTTGGCATTACCAGGTCTTATCACTCTGAGAACGAACAATTTTCTTCGCAACATGTTGTTAATTTCAGACAGTTAGAAGAGGCCTAGCTAAGAAGTAAAATTACTGAACAGAAAGTTGGTTCTGTTTTACCGCAAACCAGGACAATCTGAGATGAAGGGGATCAAGCTGCGTCTTGTACTTTTCTTCTTTAAGCATTTTTGGACGTTCTCAGAGTTGGGATCAACACTTTTTCCAAAAACGCAGAGCTGATACTGGAACTCAAACTGAATTTTGCAAGTACTTTTGGCACACCGCTGATGCAACTTTGCGTGGCATTTGGTTGCTTACTGCATTACACATTCTTTTTCATGCTGATTTTTTTTCCAGCTCTTTCAAATCATGATGTGATGTATTTACTCCTGCATATTTCATCTTTTTTTTTTTGATAAATGAGGAATTTCATAAAGATAAAATAATAGCTATAAGGGAGTAGCACAGTAAGCTTGATTTTGAAAGTCAATCTTATAGTCATTTCAAGTTTCCATAACGTGTCTTGTTGAGTTTTTGATCCAAATCTTCAAAGGAATAAGACTTTAAAAATACTGATTTTCTACTTTCTGAAGTACAATATCACAATTTTCCTGCATTTTAAAAAGTTCAAGATTCAGCAACTAAAATCATTACTCTCTAAAAAATTTAACACAGATGCATAAAAAAAATATATTTGAGTAAATTATTATCTATCTCCTAGTTTTTCTGCACTTAAAACTAAAGGCAATGCATGAGTAAACAAGCCTGACAAACTTCTGTGAATATTCCCTGATAATATGTGTGTTCCATTAAGCCAGGGAATTAATTCAATATAGCTATTTTTTCATATTTTTCTTCAGGAAGGAGAATATAGCTACACACTGAACTCGGAATTCTGATGAGTTTTAGCTGCTGTAAAGATCAGGTTTATTTTACTTAACTGTGTTCATCCCTTCAGAAGACGGGTTCTGTCAAAGAACTCACATTGATTCAAAACCAATTCCAAATGGGAGGAAAATTAAGATTTAAGGTGATATTAAGATTCATTTTCTGTAGATACTATTCCCACACATTGTAAAAGAAAAATAGAAAGTTTTCTCCTATTTTTTAATGTAGAGTCTTTTCTTTCAATGATTTTTTCTGCTTTCTGGAGATATACTCAGGGTAATCATTTAGCTGAAGTTGAATTTATAATCTGGTTATGTCCATTTTGCATATTTGGATACTATTTGCATAAACAATGCAGCTACTATTATCAGTTTTTCCCAAAAGATTACAAAAACACTAATTAATTTAATTTACATGAGGATAAAGATAGTTACCTGAGCTCATTTTCTATTATTTTTTTCCTTTTTTTACCATGGTAAAATGCCTTTTTTTTTTTTTTTTTAAAGTTCACACTGTACCCTTATAGAACTGTGTCCCTATAAATATTGGTTTTTGAAGTTTTCCAAGATAAGGCTCAGCTCCCTCAAAATGGATTATTCTGTGATTATATTCCCTGGATATTAACTGATACCATGCACCCATTCAGCTGAAAATGAAATCTTGGAGTCTTGGGCACTTTCAGCACTATAAATAGCCTCCTCTTCACTCTTATATTCTCACATGCATGCTCACAAATGAGGAATTTGTGGAACAGGTTAACCCCACTGCTGTGTTTGCCTTTCAACACTGAACTTCTCTCTTTTTTTTTTTTTTTTTTTTTTAAGCTTTGGGCTTCTAGATATCTCTATATGCATGTTTTCTTCCCCAAAAACAGAGACGCCAGGCTATTTTAAAATTTGTGTGAGTGGAAAAACATTTGCTGAGTTGAGTGGCTAGCAGGGTTCGATAGATTTGAATCCCTAGATGATTGACAGGTATGTTCTTTGCACTCAGCATCATTGTAGTCAGTGAGCTAAAGGGTTTCAGAGAGAGTGGAAAAAAAGATCATACCCAAAGGATTGCTTCTCCCAGTACCAGCAATAATAACCCTGAGTTTTATCCTTAGGCAGCACACATGAAAAAAAGGAGTACATGAATAATTTACAACTATTAAACATTAAAACAGAAAAGTTTTTTTTGGAGGGTATGATGTGTCAATAAAATAACACAAAAGGGAATAACAGCATACTTTGCTGTACTCTCCTATTGGCATCCAAATTGAAGGGATGCTGGCAAGGACAGAATTTCCGTAGATTGGCTGTAAGTAGTCACTTGAGTTATAAATGTGGGCATAAATTCATATAACTCAATTTTTTCTATTTTCTGTGGTATGATTTTTTTCCATGTGGTACACAGGTCACATTATCTTGTGGGTTTATGGGATCTCTCATTGCTTTCCTGGTATAGTAGAATTACTATGGCTGAATAAAGGAATTTTCCTGATTTTTTTTTTTGCTATTGTTACATGTCACAGATATGCAGGAATCGTGGTGTTTTATCACAACATAGAGGTGGAACAGTTGCACAGGGCCAGCTGCATGCAGTACTATTTATGGTGGCACCAGCTAAGCTTCCCTTGGTGTCAGGTTTCCTGCTTTTGCCTACCAGGACAAAATCTGCCCATTCCCATACTTTTGGGTCAGCCCTTGCATACCATTCCTTGTAGTGTACATCCCCATGGTTATTGTGATGGTCCGAGTCTGGCACCTGGGATTCTGCAAGGATGCTGCAGCAGACTGGTGAGGCAACTGTCCTAATGCCAGCAGGAACGAGATTTCCTAAGGTCATGAAAAGAAGGAAAAAGCTTAAAATATCAAAGTGCATGGCTATCTTATCTTCCCTTAAAGGTGAACTTCTTTCTTTAGACAGTGTTCTTGTTTGCCCAAACTAGTCCATGTGGCTTTCTGGGCAATTAAGCGTGAAACTCCTCAGTCTTTGGCTTTTCCTTTGCCTTTACATACATCAAATGTGTTTTCTTGTATGGCTTCCTTCAAGCCACAGCTTATAATTCCTGTTGTTTTCCTGAACTTTCTATGGACTCACTCCAATACCATGTGCAGTGCCATGGCATTTCAGCCTTGGTGCTTCAGAGATGCTGCATTCTTCTACTTGTTCCCTCTCCTCCCTGCCCCAAATCTTCTCAGACCCCTCCCTTTTGCTAGCATATTTTCCAGAAGGAAGACGATGCAATTAGTTTGCAGTGGGAACAGGTCCCTGAATAAACAGGCATGCTGCATTATTTCTGATGGACTAATGCACAAAGAGGTAGGAGGTGATGGAAGAATAATCAGGTTTTGGCAATTACGTTGCAAACAAACTAGTTTTCTAGTTAATAATTTTTCCATATGGCATTGTGGAGTATCTCCAGTTTATCAAGAAACTATTCTCTTATCTTCTCAGTAATAATCACTAATGATTTTTCATTTAGTTTAATGTTGAATGAAAACAGCTAAAATTACTTTGTTCTAGAATAAATATAGATAATTTAATTAGAATAAAAGTGCAGCAAGGATTTTGAAATGTTTTAAGATTGGCTTTATTTATAAACAATGCCTTTTCATGCAACAGATATATTTTAAGGTTTATGTGTTGTACAGAGACTTCTCTCCGAAATGTTATCTCTGCTTGCTTATTGGTCTGTCATTTTTGTTTCTTGTTTTAAGTGCCTCTGTGAAGTTTCAGCCTGCACTACATGAAAAAAACCACATCATTTGAAGCCAAAACTTTCATAAAATATGAAGATGAATAATACATTGTCAAATACCAACAGGGCAGAATAAGATTCGGCTTCAATAAGATTCATTTTCTCCTGTTCTTTTTTTAACCATAATTTTCATCATGCTTTAATTGATTACAGGTTTGAATTTTTGGACCTTTTTTACATTATATGCTAAAATGAAAGAGCCAAAAGAAAGAACCCTACACTTACCATGATTTTTAAATGGCATTATTTGGAGGGGAAAAAAAAAAAAAGTAAAAAACCCTCCATAGCTCCATGCCTCTTTGGAGGAACTACAAATGTTGTAGTCATGGAGTTTTGGTGGTTTTTAATGTTAAGTTATCAAGCTTTCAGAGTTTTGTCTTGTTTTGAGCCTTAAGGTTGCTGCAGGATAGTACAGAGCAACGCAGCAACCAAGGCAGACCAGACCTTCAGTCTCTTCTCTAAAACTCTCCCTGACAATCCTGATGTTGTCAGACATTCCTGAGAACTTGTCATTATCCATGTCAGCTGGGCTGCAAATGCTCTCAAGAATGCCTATACGTTATGCTGGCAAATAATGCTCTGCTTTTGAATGTGGGCACTACAGCCATGGCTGTCCCTGAGCAGCAGCTGCAAGGAGAATGACGAGGTGGCTTTGACACCCTGAAATTCCCAGGCATGAAACAGGAACTCTGTGGGCTGCAAGCCAGCGAAAATTATTATGGCCCCTGAATAAGAAGCTTAGTCAAAACCAATAAAGAAATAATGACAATGTTAATTATACATTTTATGCTGCCTTAATTTCCATTTCATTTATTTAAAAGAAGAAAAATGAACAAGTGAGAACAGGTATGAAAATTCCAGATTCAAATGAATTATATAAAACTTGAAGGCTGCTCAGGCCATGAGAAATGAGGCATATGTAACCTTTGCAAATGTATCTATTAAGTACTGGTTTAAAAGAGAAAGGATAAAGAAATACTGATCACTTTATGAATATCTTCTAGTCTTAAAAACATGAGGCACCCATTAGTGCCTCATTTACTGATTTCAGTATGGTAATTTCATGCACGCAATGTCTGACTTGTACACATACATTTGCTTGGAAATTAGGCCGAAACCGAGTTGTCAACTGCTGTTGACAAGTTATTTCTTACAACTTAGTATACGCTGAGGTGGCTGCAAGTTTGGCAGCCAGAGTGAACCTTGAGCCTTAGGGTAAAATCATTGGGATGTTTGATTTACAAAGTTTGAGTGGCTTTTCTTGGTATAATGAGATGATTTAATAATGATTTAATAATGTATGTTTGCAATAATAAGCATGAAAAACATCGCTCTGTGCTCCCAGATTTCCTACCTGTCCCAATGAAAAATCAAGTCCTTGGTTTTACTTACTACACATCCCGTGTATTTTTACAGAATTTGCATTATGCAAGTAGGGCACCAATAACCTCAAAGTTTCTGTGCTGTTTGAATGCTGTTGTGTGAATGCAAAATGGAATTTCATTTGAAGATATGCAATTTGCTAAAGGGGAGTGGAGAAAATTATGAAATTATACTAAACTATTGTGCTATACTGCATCCTTTTTTTTTTTATACTCCTTGTCCCCTAGCGAATGGAGACCTTGAATGGTCAGCATGGAGTATTATCTGAATCACGTAATACTAAATTTCTGTTGATTAAAGTAATTTGTAACTTCATCTACTTATTTTTATTAAGGTGAGCTCATATTTTCTTTGGTGTTGTTTGATTAATATTCTATCTCCCCATTTATTAAATCAACTCCGAACTGTTGGTAAAAGGACGCATTTCAAAGTATTCTGGTTATATCTTTTATATCCCCCTAGTCTGTTTAACTGAATCCACAATGTATTTTATGTCAATAAGTGACAGTCTTTACAACCTCACAATACAGTCAAGGATAACAAGTTGCATGGGTATAAAGTAAATTGATTTGAAATATTGTTCTGTTATGGCAAGAATGAGTTACTAGTGTTTCTCTCAAGGGTTTGCTTCTGTACGTTGCCATATGCTACTGATGTATTTTTACATTACGTACTGCCCAGTGAGCTTTTTTCTTTTCTGTTATCTTTTTATTACTGACTGAAACGTAGCAAGGGCTGAGTTAAAATTTTATCATGTCAGAGTGGATCAGGTGAGTGAATAGTCTCTTTGTTGGTTTTGTTGTACTGGCCACATATTTGAACCCAAAATGGTAAGAAAGAGGATAAAGAAATCCCAATATCAAAGAGTATGGCATAAAGTCTGAAAAAAGTGTGACTTCAAAAAGCAGAGAATCTGAGGCTGACAGGGTGGTTCGAGTCTGTCTCTTCTCTGCAGACAAAAGGGAAGCAGTACTGTTTAGGATAATGAGAAGTAGGTGTGGAAAATGTTTTCTGATTCAGGATTATTGGTCACTCTAAAAAAAAAAATCTTTCCTATAAATTTATAATACACTATTACACTTCTGTTCAGCTACTGGATCTCTGTAAAGCTATACTTCATGAACTAATTAATCTGATAAAATCTGTTTTGTAAAAGGATTAAGTACTTGCTCTTTTAACCTATTATCTTTAACTCTGAAGAGGTTAGTACATTAATATGTGACACATTAATACAATCTGATAGCGCAAGCTGCAGCAACTGAGGTTACAGCAGGCACAGATGCTGCCCTGTGGGGAACAGGTTAGGGAGGTAAGGCATCCGTGTCAGGAGCCCTTTGCCAGACCAGCCAGGGCAGGAGAGGGTAACGTGTGCTATAGAGCTTTGGGTGGGAAGAGGAATTATGCCCTCTCCCATTATAATGACTACTGTCTATCATGCTTTCCTTCTGCTTGGCATTTGGTGACAAAAGAGGAGCTGAGGCCGCTTGCTGGCTATGTGGAAATCCAGCCTACGTCCACTGCAGTGGGGTGTATGCATGCCCCCATATTTTCATCCAAGGCTTCCTGGACAGAAAAATGGGATGCAGCCCTACCCTCTGCTATCTTAATAGCCCTTTTCCTTGCTCATGCATTGTTGGGTTGCTACCATTTCTTTTCCTAAAGGATGGTCAAAATTTGGGTCATTTTACCTTTGGTTTGTGATATTATGGAACTGGAGAAGGACATCAGCGGTGAGGGCAAGTTGTGCTGGTGAGCCACAGAGTAGAAAGAGTGTGAGAACAAATCGGGTAGAAGAAATGAAAACTCCCTCTGTTAATCTTCACCTTGAGGAAGAGTGAACAATACGATTACATCCTCAGGAAAGATGAAAAAGAGACACTTCAGCCAATATCTAACAGAGTTAGACCAAGTTCTCTAAAGTGTACACAACATGATGAAAATAAAAACTGCCTCTTCTAAAGGACACTGAAAAGTGGGACATCTCCCAGAATAAACAATACTGTCTCCCAGGCAAAAGCATGGCAACGGACATTGATCTCTTTTTTTTGCATAGCAATTACTTTCATAGAATCATAGAATGGTTTGGGTTGGAAGGGACCTTCAATATCACCTAGTTCCAACCCCTGGCCACGGGCAGGGACAACTTCCACTAGACCAGGCTGCTCAAAGCCCCATCCAGCCTGGCCTTGAACACTTCCAGGGATGGGGCAGCCACAGCTTCTCTGGGCAACCTGTTCCAGTGTCTCACCACCCTCACAGTGAAGAATTCCTTCCTAATATCTAATCTAAATCTCCCCTCTTTCAGTTTGAAACTGTTACCCCATGTCCTATCACTCCACTCCCTGATAAAGATTCCCTCCCCATCTTTCCATAGGCCCCCTTCAGGTACTGGAAGGCTGCTATAAGGCCTCCCCGGAGCCTTCTCTTCTCCAGGCTGAACAACCCCAACTCTCTCAGCCTGTCCTCATAGGAGAGGTGCTCCAGCCCTCTGGTCATCTTCATGGCCCTCCTCTGGACCCATTCCAACAGATCCATGTCCTTCTTATGCTGGGATTCCAAAGCTGAACACAGTACTCCAGGTGGGGTCTCAGGAGAGAGGAGCAGAGGGGCAAGAGTGGAGTAGACGGGCAATGCGTCATGCTGGATTGAACAGGTACAAAAAACAATGTCATGAGCCTTCTGCTGCTGGCAGCTTGTTTCCAGTCACTGTTGCTCTCACCTGCTCACTGTGAGCACACCAGAAGACCTCACTGCCAGCGGGTAGATGCATCAGGGAAAGAGAATGGGTTAAGATTCAACCTAGTAAATCACACGTATATGACAAATTGTTTTCTGCATGTAAAGAGGACTGCTAGGAATTGAGGAAAAAAAGAGAACTGACAGCTTCTGCCCCGTCTCAGTTATATGCAAATATATGGTTAAAAATAGGATACACATTTAAATATCAACATACTGACCCCGGCTTAACCTCATAACTGCATAAGATCCCACCCAATAATCTCTGTATCCAGCCTATAACTTCCATCATATTTTTAAACATATACAACTGATTTAAAGATTTTTCAGGTGATACGGAATTGACCACCTCCCATCTTAACCTCACTGTAAAAGAAAAATCCATGCCCTCTGTTTTAGATTTATCCAGCTTCAGTTCCCTAGCACTGTACTTTGTAATGCCTTTGTCTCTTTGAGCAACCGATCTGAAATATTTTCCTTTATGGGTATAGTTAGACTGTAATTCAGCACTCTCTTAACTTTCTCTTAGGTAAACTGAAGAAATGGAGCTTCTAAAATCTCTTATTATGAGATATTTTTTTCATGTTCCCCCAGTCATTCAATGATTCCACAAGTATCCTGATGGGTGAATACCAAAATTGCAGATGGTGTTCCAACCAAAGACATTACTGCCAATAACAGCTCCATTGCATAAGATATGTTTGTAAATGACTGGATCGAGCATTGTAATAAATTACCCTCCATGGTTAGAAAACACAAAAGTTGTTACTGATGTTTGAAAACTGCAGTCTTGCAGTTCTACTACAGTCTAGTCACTTTGTGAAAAAGGGTCTTAAAACTTGTGTTAACATACTTTGTGTATATTTGCATTTCCTTTATACATACTGTCTTAGGGTTTGGGTTTTTTTTCAATGCAGTAAAAATAAGTAGGTGCAGGAGAGCAGGCATAGTGTAGCAAGTGTGGTTTTTGTTTAAATGAAGGTTAAGGAATGATTTTCCTGAAAATAGGAATATTTGTTTATGCCTTTAGAATCTTCTTCTTTTCCTGTTCTCTACTTTTTTTCAGGGATGACTTAGAAGACCTTTAAATAGTGGTTAATGCAGAAAGAGTGATGCCACTGCACAATTTACATATTGTATCTCCTGTATCACAGAGATGGCATATAATCTTTGAGACTTGTTCCTGCATTGGAATTCTAAATGCTTTGTAAGCTGGGATTCATTACATTAAACCATCTCAGATAAGTAATAAAATTGAGATGATTAAATACTATGTACTTTTGTTGGCTTCTTTAAATAGGTAAATATTTGTCAGTAAAACCGTCCTTTTCCAGCATCTGGACAATTCTGCTGTAACTCAAATGACATTATTCTACCACCCACAGAATGTTTTTGCTCAGAGTTCACAGAGAGATTGAGATGATAAAAACATATTCTAGCAATGACTGCGTTAGAGGAACATTTCTATTGCAAGGATGCTAAAAGTTGAATCAGAAGAACATCTACTGTAAGCACGATTTTTCAAAGAAGATTATTTCCTTCCTTGTTTTCTGTAAAGCTGTAGTAAAGAAAAGGATTTATTCATCCTGTATAGTATTATTTTTGTGGAATAAATATTCTTTTTCCCATTTTTCCTCTGTTATTCAGGGTTTTGATCACTTGTTGTGAATATTCATTCCATATATTTTCAATTGTAATATTAAAATGAATATTGCTATTATTCTGTCAACATTTCATTCTATCAGCATACTCCTTAATGAGAAATAGTGACTTGGGTGAATTCAGACCAGTTAGTTTTATAAGGTTTTTTCCTCCCTAAAATGGGCAGCTCGCTTTGGTTTCTTTAAGTTGATGTGGTTAAAATTTGTATCAGTGTGCTCTGTACCTTATGGTTTGTGGCATTCACAGAATACTGTACACAGGAAAATCAGAAAGGAGAAAACACTAAGATGATGAGGGGTGGCCCCCAGGGGGAATATTAGTTCCACATATATTACATTCAGTCTTTTCCTTCCCAAAGTAGCAGATGGGATAACCGATGCTGGGGGCTTCATAGGCTGAAATGGTTTTCAGTTTTGTATTTTGTGGGATCTTTTAGCTGAAAATGTCTGGCTTCACTCATCAACTATGATCACTAACATTCTGGATTTGCCCTTTTGGAGATTAAGATGTATTTAGTGTCTAAACAGATAAGGTAAAGCAGAAATATATATGGGGTCACTGAATAGGTCGCTAATGTTCTGTTAACAATCGTCTAAGCTGAGGTCACCATCTTTCTATTTAGAGACTTTGTAAACATCATCCTCCCCTGTTGAGCTTACTTGGAAAGTAACTATCTTGTAACATTCTCAGGTGTTAATACTTTGGCTAGGATTTGCTAGGTTGAAGAACATCTCACCTACTGCTAAACTAATACCTCCATAAATATGTCCCTGCTACAGGTCTGATGGTAATTTTACACTGAGAATATTTTTGCAGTGATCACTGTCAGAAGAGGTAGGGTCTGATTAACACTGGTCACCTCTGCTAGCTCTGTCTTTAATCACAGACTTTGTAATAAACAAAGAACTGTAATCAATAAAATTGCAGATATAATAAAGAAATATAGATGGGGACTAAAAGTCTATTGATAAAATCTGGTGATTATTTCCCATCAAGACTTTAGGCTATTATCTTCTTCACCTGTAACACAACCTGGCAGAACTGAGTGGCCAATTATTAATAAACACTGTCAAGAAAAAAAACACTGAAGAAATTCCTCTCAGGTATGTTTCTTAGACCTTACTTTTATCTACTTGATGTATTTTTTTTTTCTTTAAGTATTTCTTACTATGTGATTATTTAGTAGGCAAATCCTTTATGCACACTAATTTGAAGTTTGCATCATTCCTCATTATAACTTTATTGTCACTTAACCTTTCAGGTAACCACATAACTTAAAACAATTCTAGGAAGTGATCAAATATTTTCAATTAAAAAAAGGATCACATCTTTGATTTCTTTCCCAATAAATAGATAAAATTACTGTTATTCTGAATGTTACAATACATAATCTTTTCATAAAACCACAATCCAACTCCCTTATGTTAAGTAAAGTTCTTAAGCCTAATTTTCCTCTTTTCCCCCTCATTTTTGGTGAAACTTGGAGGGAAAATACCCAAAACCCAAACAGCAATGGCAAAATCAAACAAAAGCCCCAAGAATTAAATGTGATAAATGAGATTTTGAGTTACAACTCTTTTGTTTCTTTTTGTAGAAATTGTATGCGACTGTCAAGGATCTTCAGGGAAAGAAAAGGGATATTTGTTTTAAGTTTGACTTCTTTATTAGCCATAAATTTAGTAATAAATCTCTCTATGTAACAAATGCCTAAATTTAGGTCATAATCCAAAGTATATGTGCATCATATATAGAATACATGTTTGAGAACTCTAAACCTAAAACATCGTTTTAAAGAAGTATGTTTATCATTCAAATCTCCTTTCAAAGTAAGGAATGGCATCATTGCTGTTGACGGTCAGGGAACAAATCAAATATTTTCTTGGGTTTTTTGATCAAATAGGATAAAGGCATGATAAATATGTCTGCTATCCCATAAATTCATGATAAACTGTCATTCTTTTCCAAAAACAATTTGTCATTGATAAAGCCAGCAATTTAAGCATACAGTTCTTGAGGATGGGGACAGCTTCCATAAAGACACTTATATGCCTGTTTGCAGTATTTAGTATCTTGTCATTAATTATCTTTGAACATTAAACTAGGATAATGTTTTAAAAACCTTACACTCTCTGGAAGTGTGAAGCAGATTTCTTTCTCATGTTATCGGTGCGTCCTTCTACATATACTTTGAAAAATATGAAATAAGTTGTGGTTTTCAAATTCAGATGATCTGCCACTTTTATGAGAGCACATAAACATATTTCTAGAAGCTTTGCAAAGGTATTTTGGGGCTGAATTCAAGATGACAATGGAATTAGTGAGTGAAATCTTTCTTACCCACCACAGCAGAAAATGTATACCGCACGGTATTCATCCTGCTCTCTTTCACTCCAGTGATCACACTGTATTTCAAAATGCCAACATAACTTTATTACGAACTGACAAAAATGAGAAGATCATGTGATGCACAGACTACATATGGGGTATGGAAATGTGCTCTTTGGCTAAATATTTGCATGTGCCTTACATGTCCCCTGCGTTAAGACTTAAATTATCAAGGCTCCTGCTTAATCCTTGCGTTTTTGCAAGATGCATGTGGTTTAGTATTCAAGTGGTGTTCAGACTTGTAGTTTACAGATATGATGCAGCAAAGCTCTGCCCCAAACTTCTCTGACAAGACTGTGTGAAGTTTTTAAGCTTGCATGCAGATTAAGTCCTTGGGTAGATGCAGAGAGAGGAATTGCTAGGACATGGACAAACAGAACTTCAGGGGCCCCCTTTCCTTCACTTTTTTTCTTCACATATTTTGTTCTACTGTCCGGTTAGGTATCTAAGGTGCATTAGTCCACTCCATATCTGTCAATTGCTCTGGCTGTTAGTATCTATTGTTTGGCAATATGTTTTTCTGTGTTATCAGTGACCTGAGTTGATTTTTCTGCTATTCATCTGCAATTTTTCAACAGCTAGAGTCATGAGACTCCAGTAAATCTAACCTGAAATCCAGACAAAAGGACTGTACACGTGGATAGACTATGCATGTCTAAATGCAGTCTACTGCACGTCGCTAGATGGACCATACAACATTTAGCATACCCATTTAAACATATGCAATCTGCATACATCTAGTAAGGTTATGGCAGGGACAGTATGTGTGAAGAAATCAACTGCAGTAGTTCTACTGATATCAGAGTAATTTAATGCCTTTTTTTCTTTTTTGAAGCTCATGGTCTTTGAAAGAACTTGGCTTAGTTTTTTGAGCTTTGCATTTAAAAATAAGTACATGATGCAGGAAAGGCATCAAGGGACTGTTTTTGTAGCTCTTCACTGGAAAAAAGGTAAATCAGATTTACAAAAGGATCTGCATAGTGTATGTGCCAAGATACCAATGATCACTTAAATTGACATTATGATACCTGTGGTTTCTAAGAAGGTCTCTAAAAGCACTCCAGGAATTGTGACTTTTATCAGATGTGTGTTTTGTAAATATTTATTGTGTTAAGATTTATACATGTTTTATCTTGAAAACAAACAGCAGGAGGCCATTTTAGCTGGACAGAAGAACGTGCTAATTAAAGAAACACAGGAAGGGTATGAGCTAATACTTATTCTTGAGCCAAGATCAGTCCAGTTGCTACACATGCAATGAAAGACAACAGAAGCCAATTAAAATGTCCGGGAAGCAAAGAACAGAGAAGACTACATTCTAGGCATAGACATAGCAGAATTGCTGTTCCAGTCAGCTTCAAAGAATTATGTCTCGGTTTCAGTCCTCCCAAGCCACCTTTGTTGTTCCATTTTGACAAGCAGCAAGAAAGGAGTCATGGCTGTTAACAGTCATGCTCGTTACTCCTATAGCTGAGATCTGTCCTATGGAACCACAAAGAAAGATGGAGCTTGCCACTAAGTTCTTTTCAGAGATATTTTTGTTTTGTCTTTGTATAACTTTGTCTCACCCAAAAATCAGCGTATCACATAGAAGTCACAGAGTCATAGAATAATTTATGTTAGAAGGGACCTCAGAAAGTCATCTGGTCCCACCACTACTGAAAATGGCAATACTAATGTGTAAGAATTCCAAGTTTTTTTCTAGTAATCACAGAGAACAGTACAAATAGGCTCATAAATGACCTTCTGCATATTCAGTGATCTTCATATACAAAACTCCCACTGGAACTGCAGATAACACAGAAAAATGTCTTTTACACTTCTTCTGTTTATTCAAAAGGATATCTGATTCAGCAGAGAAACATATCTTCAAAGATTTGAGGCTGAAAGTGACTCCACAGCCACTGATTTTCCAGGCGCTCTCTTACCTCAGCACTACCTCTCTTCTAGGGAAGGCAGGGCATAAGCCCCCTGTCTTCACAGAGACACCACCCTAAGACTTCATCAGAAGACAGAAATGTTTTAGCCAAATATCTGCAGCTTGCCAGGTTAGGAAAATCATCTTTCAAAGCTGGCCACCTGCCATGCTGCCTTACATGCCCATGGGGTCATACGGTCCTTTGATACCACTGGGGAACAAGCCATGCATAAGGAGCAGGTAGATTGCTGGATCCTATACAGATACGCACACCTTTATCTTCTGGGTTCCTATGGCCTCTCTACTGTGTTTTATCTGTTTTGGAGTTGATTTCTTTTTAAGGGTCACAGTTTTGCAGTTGCTGCAGAGGAAACTGCAAAGTACTTGCAGGCAGAGAAGAAACTGCCCCGCTTATTTTTCTCTCACTTTCTGCAAATAAACTCCTGCCATTCCTCCTCCTAGCACTTTTTGAAATCCTAACATTAAGATTGAGCTTTGCAAAAAGAAAAAAAAAAGAAAGATGGTGATATGATTACACTAATGATAATTTTGCTGACAGAAGTAAAAAGTATCAAAGGAAGATACACTGAAACATCCTGATGAAGGGTTCATAAGGGGGTAATGAAAACAATCTCCAGGAGAAAGAGGCATTCTCCTGAAAACTGTGGGCCTGGAAATAAAAATAAAGCATCTAAGCTACTTAACAAATATACATTTTATAATTAAAGCCAGTTATTGTCTGAAGATGGGAGGGAGGCTGAATATAATACCTAACTTTCACAGAAGAGTTAAAGGTAGTGCTGGGAACTACAAAGCGGCACTGAAGCAGTAGAAGAAAAGCTAGCTGCTGCTAAATTAACCAGCAAAGAACGGAGTAAGGACAGATCGATACCCACATCTGATTTTTTTTGTATCAAAATTGTAAATCAACAGAACCCCCTGAACGTGAGTACTGTCAAAAGAATACAGTCTTTTCTTACGTAATATCTGCAAAGATGTTCCTGAAGGAAGTGGGGTAAAATTCTTAGGAAAAAAAACCTTCCTCCCCGCCCCCAGCTTGGATTTGTAGCTTGCCGAACATGAACATGAGGCTGAAGCAGACAGGTATTTATCTGAACAGTAGACGGGTAAATACAGAAGAGAGATTCTGTGAGCTTGCCTCTCCCTGTGAGGAGTGATTCTTTTATTCAATTAAATGTGTGGAACTCAGTGTCCTGAGGATAAAAACCCTAAGACTTTTACACTGATACTAATAAAATCTTAGCAGTTTTGCTATTTAAAGGTCAAATGGACATGAGCTGTGTTGAATCAAACTAGAAATTACTGCTGGGACTGAAAAAAAATTTCCCTCCCATGGAATACCACCCAGTAGCAAGTCAGGGGGACTTACTGGAAGGGAAGGATGGGAGAGAGAGAGAGTCTGTGCATTCCTGTGAAGCAGAACATGCTTTCAGAAGGAAGATTTTGTATTTGTCCAGGCAGTGGTCTTGTAGAATACGGCAATTCCTGTGAACTGCCCTGACAGTAGGATGTGGAAAAAAAAGTCAGGTTTTTACAATCTCTGCAACACTTGCAGGCTGTGGTTGGTAACCCAGAGGTTTATGAGGGATTTACAGGGCATGCGTGTTTATGGGGCATCTGCACTGTTTCCTGCTGGAGGTTTGAATCCATTGAATGCACTTTCAAAACTGTTATGTTTTTCCAAAGCACGTGCTGGTGGAAAGTACAGAAAAGGACAAATGTATAGACATAATCTAACATCTTGAGCAACTGGTTGCTCAAGTTATTCCTGAGCCAAAAGTCGACAGTAGTTAGTAGGTCTCAGCTAACTTCTTTTCTGCTAGCTTGCCTGGTCCCTCCATGAACCCATGTAAATCTCTGTTAAATATCCATGGGAAAGAGACCAAATTGTCCATTCTTTTACATGCCATACAATATTCTATTTTGATTATTAAGCATGCCACATCCACCCCATGACAAGAAGACGATGACATCATTCCATTAAAAGTGCCAAGAAAAATGAAGTTATATAACTGTGCCTGAGGTGTATTTTCCTTTAATTCTCACAAGAGGTTTCTTGCTTATCTTTGTCTAAGAGCCTGGCCTTTCTTTTCTCACCCCCTTCCAGCACACATGCAAGTGCACAGGAATGAATGCCCCGTTGCAACCTCCTCCTGCACTTCATTCGCTGATATTCCTCAAGGATATTTTATTTTGGAAAACTAAAGCACCCAAGAAAGCTGACAAGGTGAGCACACTAAGAAATGATAAGAAACTTTACTCTCCAATAGAATTTCAACTATTATCATAATGCACATTCCAAGTTGAGTGTAAGATGTCCTGTATTTTTGCTGAATGTATAAGCTTGTGTGATTCGTTAGGCTCCCATTCATTATGAAAATAGACTAGTAAATTACATCTCTTGCAAATGGAATCATTACAGCTGTAATTTACGAAATATATTAAGCCCTTTGATCTTTGTCAGAGAACATATCATATACTTTTAAACACATTGCTTGGAAATTGTAATTTAAAAACTATAAACCTTACATTCACAGCTTTAATGCATATATTAGACTGTACTTTTCTACCAATAATAACATCCGTATTCTGTCTGTTGCATAACATTGTCTCAACTTTCAGCTGAACAGAAAAAAAAAAAAAATGAAAATTGATAAGATATGAATGAAAATTGTCACCAATGGACACCTGTTGGCTTTGGCATTACTCAGGCCTATGATCTAAAAAAATCTAGTCTTTTTAATGATAATCTATTGCATATTGAATATGTTTCAGTCTGTAATATTGCTACAATTTACCCTGTAGTTTGGTATCTGATATATGCATGTCTAAAAATAAGTACTATTTCTCAAAAATATTAATCTACAGTCTAAATGCTGTGTGGAAATTAACATTTTTCTTTGACTTTCTATATGAAGTGCCTTTTTGTTTTAATTATTACTTCCTAATGACAGTAAGACAGTGCAGGAAAACAAAAATAAAAAGATGCTTAGCCATTTTTAGGAATCTTTAAAGTAATCTTCTACAGTTGAGAATCAGAACAGATGTTGCATCTTATCCATGGATTAACTAGACAGCGGATATATAAAAGTATATGTTTGAAAATGAACCTGATTTTGTACATAATTATTCTTACGAAAAATGGCATTTGCTCTTGAAAGATCTAGTATAATGTCAAAATCTTGCCTGAGCTGGAGACCAGTCACTTAGAAAGAAAGCATCACAACAGCGCAAAAGAAGCAGTACATAATATTTAAAATGCTATTCCCTGGTCAGTGTAAGATCTGCACAAAAATATAAGTAGTTGGATTTTGGAGCTTTGCCAACATTTATTCAAGCTTTAAAAATGTTTTGAACGTCAGTGAAACTGAGCATAAGAACAGAATTCATCTATATACGTGCACTTCAGTCTGATGGTTTCATTGTTTATTGTAATGAAAAGTTATGGTTTTAAAAACCATTTCATTTCCCCCCTTTTTTTTTGGAACCAGCTTTTTCTAAGGAAATACAAACTGTAGGCATCATATTTAAGAGAGAATGTCACTGTGGTCCATAGCTTTTATTAAAAATGGGCAGATCAAATGACACTACCTTAAATAAATAGATAGAAAAACACAGTGTTTTTTTTTAAATTGTAATTATGAACAGCAGCCCTGGATTGTTTCCTGCAATCCTCACCTAAAGGGAGCAGCGGTTCTGTCCAGCCTTCACGTACTGTTGCTGCAAAGCCCAGGCATTTTGACTTATCCATTCAGTTGCTATGCATAAACTTCTAGCATTTGTTCACAAAAGGTTTAATAAAATGAACAGCTAAAATAAAATGCTGCTATTTGCCCAAAATAGCATAGCCTGCAGATTTTGAGAGCAACCATTACTGCTTATAATTAATATGATATCACTGATTACCACTTATAAACCTTTTTTATGGGAGCTTAAGCCTCCTATATTATGCGTAACTGAGCATATGGAATCTTAGATCATTTTTTTACCTTCTGTCTCTGAAAATTTTCAGAGGAGAGAAAGCTAGTTGTATTTCATTATTCTGTATATTTAGCAGGTCTGCTTTCTTGGCCATGAGTCTAAAAACCTTTTCTAAGAGGACTTATCTAGCAGCTGTGTTGACAATTCTATTTTTGAGTGCAACTTCAAGAGCAAGATGAGTTCTTCACACCTGTGCCTCTAGAGATTACTTTTTGGAAAGAACTGGGCTTTGCATTAATTTTGCAGCAAATACCATACAGTGTAAAGGAAAAAAAAAAGTTTCCCCTTCTAGCATAGAATGATAAGGAAGAGCAGTTTGTGCTGTGTGGAGGAAGTTTTTCTATGAAGGCTTTGGACACAACATGAAAAAACAGTTAAAAGAGACCTTTTGATGCTGCAATGTATGCCTTCATTGAACTGGTCTTTGGAAAATTTTATTGGGACAAACTCATAGCTCAGTTTCATTCACACAGTATTACCCCATCAAGGTACACTTAATGATTTCTGACCTTTCAAAGAATGACGTTGACCTGGAGTAGGCACCGTATACCTAGAACAAGAACATTTTCTTAATGTAATTTCTTCATTTTTGTCCACGCATTTTTATAGAAAGAGGAGCACGTTCAGATTTCCCTGTTGGGATGTACAGCCAGGAGCGTGGTCCACTGTATCCGCTTGGTCCTCAATATCAAGGTTGCGTTCCGTAGTCTTAAAAAAATGCATTGGAAACCTGTGTGGGGATGGATCTCCCCCTAAGATGAAGGCAGGGTCCTACCAGCCCTCCTTCCCCCTGAAGCTTCAGGGCCTGGTGGTGCAGACAGGGGCTAATTGCAGAGAAGCACTCCCCCACCTGCAGAAGTCACTGAAACACCAGAGCTGCTTCACCACCAGTAATCCTATTGGACATCTGAGAATCTCACCTATCACCGCCTCAACCCCTGAAACCTTCTTGTTAGAAATCCATTATGTGAAAGCTGCAAATCTATGGAGCACATAGATTTAATGGTGAATATAGAAGTCAGCTTCTTTTTTTGGGGGGGTGGGGGGGAAATTGAGTTACAGAGTGTTTTGACGTTTGCCAAAGCTTTATTGTCAAGTCCGGTGAAAGATGCTTTTGTCTATGCAGTCCCCTTAATACCCGTGACATCAATGAGAGTTTTTTTGATAACACCTGAAAATAAATCAGCATATCTTTCAACATAACGTCATTTATCCTGTTTCTAAAGTGAAATAACTCAAAAACATGAAAAAAATGGGCAAGACTTCCTTGTAAAATCTCAATCTCACACTTACGTAGTACAAGTTACAATGCTTAAAATCCATAATCATGTGTTTTTCCACCATGTCCTTGAATCGTTCAGAGCTCAAGAGGGTGGCTGTTTGGCAAATCCCACAGCAATTCAGTATTTATTTTTGTCCTTATTGTTTAGAGATTCCACAGCTCCTTTACTGCACACCATAAAACTGTCTCAGCCATGTGGGGCAGAGTGTTCCAGTGGTTGGAGGAATTAACGCTGGCTGCTGCTCCACTTTGTATTGACGTTTTTATTATGACGGAGTGTGAATGATTATTTTTAATCCATTTTTTTTTAATAGAAGTATCTGGAAAAAAAGGATAAAAATCATTTGTCTACCATATTTTTGGCACAACTTTAGGAAAAAGTTTGCAAAAAAGTCAATCAGTAGAACTTGATACAAATGAACACCTTCTATTTGGAATAATTTGGGGGGAAAAAGCCCGCATGTGGTAAACTTGGCCAGTATATGCATTGCAAAATCTTCATTTTAAGCAATCATCTATGTTACTGCATTGAATGAGTTTGGTAGAGGGGGCTCTCCAAGCGGGTAAATGATTGATTTTCAGTCCGGCTGCCAAGCAAGCAAAATTATTAAAAATAAAAATTTTTAAGTGCCATTATTTCTTTCCACAGAAGTGCAATAGAAGCAAAAAACATTCCCCAGTGATTAAAATGTTCAATTTAGCTAAAATAAAATGTTTCATTTTGGTGCTTATGCAAATGAATTGAATGTGTTGCTTCCCAAAATTAACGTAGGAAAAGCCAGCCTTTTACCCGACAACTTAGAAGTTTGAGCGCTCGCTGATACGTGGCAACTCAGAATCAAGTCCATCTCTGCCAGAGAACACTTTAACCTGGAAGACACTGATCTCGTCAAGGAGGAAGGAGGAGGACTTCTTTCATCATCTTATATACATTATTTTTTTTCTAATTCAGCAACCAGTGGTCACTTGTGCCTCCTTCTGAGAGAACAATTTAAAGAGGTGTTTTCATGAGTTATGAAATACAGGAGTTATAGGGTTTTTTGGTAAGGTACAGCTGAAAAAGGATGGGTATGGGGTGACCACCTCAAACGGCCTAATAGTGCGGGTCCTGAAATAGGAAAGCTTTCAGCTCGTGCCTATGATGTGTCTGGCAGAAGGTGGTGTGTTTCTAAGGGATTGCTAAAGCCACTGGCTTAGAGCGCGTCCCGACCTGGGCTTTCTTTGGAGCTCTTCCACTTTGTACAAAATTAATTACATATGTACTGAGAACACACAACGATTCTCCCATGTGATGAGTAGGAGATTTGTTGAAGCAGTAGAAGTACCTGTGTTTAAATGTGAGCTCTTGGGAGAGTAAGGTGTTCCTTCAACAGGCAGGACTGCAATGCAACTGGCTGTCTAAGGCCATTTACATCCGAGGCAGGATTCAAGGGTGGAAATGAGCCTGATTTTCCCATGGTTTCCCATGTTATACAAAGGTCATGCATCATGCTGTCGTCGCCTTATGCAAAAGTGCTATCATACTACCAATGGCATGAATTCAACTGGTATTTGCAAAAAATGCAGGGGTGACTAAGCCCCATTTTTTCTAGCAAATTTACAATTTCCTTAGAAAAAAATTACCTAGATGCGCTCCTGAGTTCCTCACAGAATCCCTTTTGCTATTTCACAATGATTCCTGCGCTTCAAACCAGTTTGCTGATTTTCTCATTTGCATCTTTGAATACGTGTCAAATAACTTCCCTGTGGGTTGAAGAAATGTTGAAGAAGACTGGGTTGTGGGGGAGGCTGTCATGCTTGATGTGCGGGAAGCTAATTCTCTGCTTTGACCACAACGTAGAGGAAAGTTGGAGCAATCCAGAAAAAATGAGGCATGTGTAACATTTGTAACACCCTCCTGATCCTATCTTGGGGTGAACTGTATGTATCTTACATACAGTGAGATCTTACATACAGATCTGTCAAAACTTTTCTACACAGTAAAGATACAGACCTTGCCTAATTTTTCATTAATACGGGGTCACTAGCATGTAGTAACAGCTTATTATTTGTAGTGAGCTGGTCACACATGGACTTCTCTATTCATGGGTTGCTAAAGCAGTGACTTCCATCCAGGAGGTGAGGCTGGGTGGTAGCACTTGACACTGTTACAATACCTACCCAGCAACCTCCCAGTCCCCCAGCACCAGTGCTAGGAAGGATGGTGGTATATCGTTAAACCTTTCAAACTAGCAAGTCCATGGATCTTTAAATGGCTTGTGGACTGGGGGAAAGGAAGGAAATCTCTCTCTTTTGCTAACCCCCTTCCCAAACCTTTGCTTTCCAGCCTGACTCCACTGAGGTCTGGCACCTGTGCCCTACAGACATCGCACCTTAGGGGGAGGTTGTAGGGATAGGTTCTAACCTCATCTTTCTGACCGGATTGTAAGATTCTTATAAAATCCACAGTTCACCCACGCCTTTCTGGCCCCCCTTGGCCCTGCACACAGAGGAACTTTGCAAGGAAGAGGGAGGACAAGGGCTGCACACACAACTGCTGTGTCCACGAGCAATGTCAGAGCATCATCGCTCAGTTGGTGGGGAAAAGGGGAGGGAAGAAGAAGGAATGACAATGTGGGAGAGGAAAAACAGTAAGGGAGGCTAGAGGGGCATGCAACGTCAGGTGGGACCAGGCTGCGTACGCTGGCCCAGTCCCAAGACTCACACTGGAGTTAATGTGACACTGCAGCAGTATTGGCACCTAATAATTTCAGTCTGGTTTGAATGCATCTTGAATTATGATAGTGTCATGGTATTGCCCTATGGCTCCTCACTGATAAGTGAGTCTCCAAGTTGATGGTCTTTTATCTCTTCTGTTGGCCTTCTTCACTTCATCCTGGGCCTGACATCTCTGTCTGTATACTTTTGACAAAATAGCACACTTCTCTACAGTACTTATAAAAAGCACTGCAATAAATCCTTTAAAACTGTAACTTTGGATTTTACTATCAAATTCTTAAGAACAGAGTAATTTTCTTTCTGCCTAAGGAGAGACTGAATTCACCTTGCAGGAATTTTCTTCACTTCCCCCATTCAGTTCTTTGCAGATGCTCATTTGCAGGAGGGAATTTATGGTTTTGTCCCCTGCTCTCCTCTCCTAGGGTGGCACTAATTACTCAGGTCAAGGACTGCCCTTCGTGTTTCCTTGTTTCCTCCTCATTCTTCTCTGATGCACAGAAACATCCTTCCCTCTCTCTCCTTTAGGTGACGGACTCATCCTTGTTCTAGCTCTTCAGCTTAGGTTTTCATGTGTGCAACAAATAATAATTAATGAAAAGGGAAGAAAAAAAAAAAGTATTTACGGGGCTCACTCCAAACTTGGAATTACAGAGAGCAATACCGCCGAAGAGTATCTTTTTTGACATCTCACTAGCAGGCAATTTGTAATTTTGGGGCTAGGAGCAACTGGATTCGTGGAAAGGATGAAGTTTTCGGGGCTGTGGGTGCTTTTCCTTCCTTCTGCCAGCAAACAGCGATCCACGCCAGGATTTGCTTTCTGCTCCTGTATTTCGGCGGTGCAATGTGTAGCACGTTTCCCTCTGTGTGTGTGTGTGTGTGTGTGTGTGTGCGTGTGTGTGCGCGCGCGCGGCTCTCCCTCGCTGTGTCTGTGTCCAGGGTTTCTCCCTGCCTGGCTCCGGAGGCTGCTCCAGCTCTGCGCGGAGCAGAGGTTTCCCCGGATCCCGTAAATACAGGCACACGCATCCAGTGCAGTGCACCACACGCATGCACACACACACCCCCACACCCCACGCCACACACACACACCGAGGCGCGCACACAGCCGCTGTCCAGTCCATCCCCACGCCGGCTGCTTTTCCCACCACCTCCAGCCTCGCAGAGGCGGCGGGCGCAGCTCCGCGGCGGATCGCGCTGCCGCCCGCCCGGGACTCCGCTCGCAGCAACGCGCCCGCGGTTCCAGTCTTCACAACCTGCAGCCAGATTTTTAACCCACTTCCCTCCCCCTTTTTTTTTTTTTTTTTTTTTCATTTTTTTTTTTTTTTTTTTTTTTTTTTTTTTTTTTTTTTTTTTTGACTGGGGGCGACACCGCTTTACATTTGGAGAAGGAACCGGGAGCGGGGGGACGAGGCTGCCGCTCTCCTGCTCCCACCTCCCCCCACCCCCCCGCCTCCGCCGTGCGCGCATGTGTGTGCCTGCGCGCCCATCATCTCCCCCCCGCCTCGCAAAAGTTTGCCTGGGCAGCCGGGGGGCTCCCGGGCCGCCGCCCCCGCAGCCGGGGGGAGCGGCGGCGGCGCGTCGGGGCGGCGGCGGCGGCGGCGCGGGACTTGCGCGCCGCGCGGGACTTGCGCGCCGCGCCGGACTTGCGCGCCGCGCCATGCCGGCGGCGCAGGGGGCTGCGCGGCGCTGCGCCCCGGCGGGGCTATTGCTGCTGCTGCTCCTGCCGCCACCCGCCGCGGCCGCGGGAGCCGAGGGCAAGGCGCGGAGCTGCGGCGAGGTGCGGCAGGCGTACAGCGCCAAGGGCTTCAGCCTGGCCAGCGTGCCCTACCAGGAGATCGCAGGTAAGGGGGCGAGCGGAGAGGGGCGAGGGGCCGCGGAGCGAGCCGGGGAGAGGGGGGTTGGGGGGGCTGCGCGCCCGGCTGCGCGCACTCTCCGCGGGAGCGGGGCCGGGAAATCGCGGCGCTGTCTGGAGCGGCTTTGCCGGCACGGGTGGCACCCGGGGGCTTCCCGGCGCGGGGTGTGTGGGTGTGTGTGTGAGTAAATAGATGAAAAGATAAACATAAAAACTAAGAAGGGGGATTAAAAAAAAAAAAAATTAGGGGAAAAAAAAAAAAAAAAAAAAGAAGGTTTTCAGCCGCGGTTCTGTTCGCCGGCAGAAACTTCTTGAGAGTTGGAGCCGGGCTGCGAGAGGCAGCGAGCGGTTCCGCAGTGACTGCCGCCCCCGCTCTGCCGCCCTGCGCGGGGGAGTAACTTTGCCCTCTGCCAGCGGGGACAGGGCGGAGGAGGAGGAGGAGGGTGGGGAAGGCGGTCCTGTCCCCCCCTCTTTCCCCCCTAGGACCCCGCCGCTGCCGCGGGGGCCAGCCCAGCCGTGCACCCCCGGGGCCTGGCGGCTCGGCCATCGGAGGGGCAGCCGGGCGGCTCCGCTGCAGCCCAAACGGAGCAGAGGTATGGGGTGCTGGGGAGGGACACACACACACACACCCACACACACCCCACACACACCCCCGCTCCGCCGCCCCAGACACCAGGCAGCCCGTTAGTGGGCTCTTCCTTCTGCTGAAACGTGCCTACAACAGGTTATTTCTCAATCTGCCCACGAAGGTATTGGGGTTGTCGTTTGTTGTGATTTTATTTCCGTGCTTTTCCTTACAACCTTATCCATATTGTGTCTTTGTGACTGAATGAATGTGTCCGGGCTGCATAATCCTTTAGCAATCAAGAGAGCACGACAAAAAGAGAGAAATGATATGGGAAGGCACGAGCTTGGGCCGCTTAAATTGGGCTGCTCAAGCCCTCAGGAGAGGTTTCTGCTTTGCCACTGGCACTTTGCTGTTAGGTTCTGGTGTTTGTAGAGTGAATTAGATGCCCCTTGGTTTGCTTGCTTCCTTTTTAAAGTTGGGAGCAGTAGATTTATCTTCCTTGAGGTGAAATAAAGCCACAGTTATTCACTGTGCAGTATTTAGCACTTTACATGAGGAATGATAAATGAGGAAAATCTCAGGACAGCGAGGATGTAGTTCACAAAAATACGGGGAAGGTTGTTCCCCGTTGCCAGTGCAGAACACACCAGACCTCTGCATGGCCACGTTGCTTCCTTCGGACAACATAGGTCTGACCCACTGATGTGCTTTAGGACAAGGCAGGAGAGTAAAGGGCCTGTGAGTGTAACTGCTCCACAGGCACCATCATCCCCCAGGCTCACCAACTCACTGAATTTCCGGTCTTTCTGTGCCCTTTTTTTTAAAAAAATCTCTTCAGGTTGCTCATCAGTTACATTAAATCACAAAATCTCTCCTGTGAGCCACAGATCCTTTGAATATGCCGTCATGCTTTCCCTTCGCATACTGTTACTCCATCTGCTTTGATACAGGGTGGTAGGATGTACTCTGTCCCAGTTGAAAAAATAATGATAATAATTTCCAGGGAATTTCAGACTTCTAGTAACTTTGGGTAAACACTTGTTGCTTTCAGCTCACAGAGAAGTTTTATTGTCTTATTTAATGTTTCAATGTACATTGCAAAGTTGCCACGCATTTTTCAAGGAATCCCAGCATTTGCAACTTTCTGCTAACATGTATCGGTACAGAAAGGCTGGTGATAGCTAATATTTATCAGTAGGTAAATCCAAAGTTACTCTTCAGTTTCCTGCTAGGCTTCGTAAGTAATATCTACTTTGACGGTTAAGAAGTACATGATTTATGCAGCGATGGGTTATTTTTTCTGAGCTTCCTATTACAAGTTGTTTATTTTCTTTGTGGTTTATCTGCCTTGTTACTAGTCGGTGCATCAATTTCTGAGTTGTTCTGCATGTAGCTATTCAAGCTACTCGGTTGTTGGAAAACTGGGATTGCTTTAAGGTGTGTTTTGGGGTATGTTCTGCTTGTACGGTGCCAAGAGGCTGTGCAGTAACTGTTCATGCAGCATCTGCTCTTGTTAATGTGAAAGCTACATATTTGCAACCTGGTGCAATGTTCGAAGTTTAATTAAAGAAATCAATGTACAGGTTTCAGAGTAGTTCTTTGGGTGTTTTTTTGTGTGCGTTTTGTTTGGTTTTTTTTTTCATTCTGTCTTTTTCCACCATACTGACTTGGTTAAGGAAGCAATTTGTTAGTCTTATGAAAGAAGTGTAGTCTGTCAAATGCCCCATGTTTTAAAGAGTTCAAAGAACTTTAATTACAGTCATATTTCTGAACAAACATCGTGTTTTCAAAATATTTTGCATCAATGCCTTGATAATATGGTGGAAAAATAGCAATTCGCAGTATGGTTCATGTATTTTGATTTAGCAGTAGTTGTATGTTTTTGTTTGTCTCGTGTTTGAAAGCTGCTTTCTAGCTAGGACTATTGAAACCTGATAAACTGAAGAGGTAGCGTGCATGTACCGATGCAAAGCAGGTATGTGCTGATGCAAAGAGCTGAAGAATCTGTTTAAATTGGAGAGGCTATGGACACAGAGGTACCCTTCTGTTGAATGGAGCTATTAAGTCAGAATTGTTGGATAATGTTTGTAAAATTATTTCTACTGGCACTCACTTTTGAATAGAGAAGGTAGAAGCTGCAGATTTAATAAGCTATCTGGTTTTGCACTGTAAGGCAAGGTTTTCCTGCAGTATTTTGTCGTGCGTGAGATGTGTTGAAGTTGGTAATAATGTGATCACTGCTACTGTTGTCTGCTATGCTTTTACAACAATGCGAAATTGTTCAATGCAATCATATAGTACTTATTTGTACTCAGGCTGCCGTGCCTAATGTCTTGCCTGCTCACCAAATTCTGATGCTGTGACCTACATTGGAGTACAGCATATAAAGTTGGCTTCCAACACAGGTTGTCAAAGTAAGTCCTCAATAAAGGAACTTTGGGAATGAGGGAAGGAAGAAAAATTGAAGTACACATAAATACGCTGCTGTGGGCTTGATTCTGTGCACCGGTCACATGCAGGGTGGGCAAGCAGTAGCTTGTGGTGTGTGCTGGGCTGTCCTGGTAAAACCTGCCCTCCCATAAAGCTGCTGTGGAGTGTCCTGCACGTGAAGAAGAGTTGAACTGTCGGGCTCAGGCCGCCGTGCCCCAGCACTCCTGAGCACAGAGCAGAGCTCCTAAGGACTGTGCGGGAAATGTTTTGCTGTAGGAAAATCTGTCACTTGGAAGTCAATACCAAAGAGAAAAGCCACAGCGCTCATCTGTTAGCATTACTTGTTTAACTCCGACCATGATTGCAATAACTTACAGCCTCTTAGGGGAAGCCACGAAAATAAAACATCAAAGGTGGAGTGTGTCCTTGCCTCAGAGTTTTTTTGAATGAAAGTGAACGTCTGACTGTTTAAAAGTAACAAAGTAGCAGATGTGTCTGATTTGTGACTTTCCACTTCCAGTTGATCTAGGGATTCTGAAAGGTGAAGGGTGTGGGTTTGTTGTGAGTTGTGGTTTTGTTTGTGTTTGTCTGGTGGGGTTTTTTTTGTTGGGTTTTTTTTTGTTTGTTTGTTTGGGTTTTTTTGTTGTTTTTTTTTTTTTTTTTTTTTTTCTTTTTACACTAGATGCTGAATAATAGTGCATTGAAGAAAGACTAGAAAGCATCCAACTGTAAAGATGTTGAATTCTAAATACTGCATAAGAAGTTAGATTTGTTCTGTGCAGATGATGAATGAGGTGAGATTCTGGCAACACAGAGACACTGTAGAGAATGTAACTGAAATGAAAGCAGACACAAACCCTCCATTTTGAAGGTCAGGAGTCACTTGAAATTGTGATTTGATGAATGGGCTTCATACTGGCATAATACAGAGGTGTTGACTGAAGAAAGCTAGCAAACATAACACAGTTGCTTGTAGCTCTGAAGTGGTAATAATAATAATAATAAAAACCCCTCAGCAGTCACTCATACAATTGAGCTATTAGTCCATGTCAGATGTTCCCAAGATACTCCTTCTGAATGTTTTGCTTTCCTTTAAGTAGCTCTAAAATGTAATGATAGATTGACAGCAGAACAGCAGAAAATCCTCCGGACTGAGTCTGTATCAAAGCACTTGTTAATTAATGTCTGCTTTTACTGTTTCTCTGCTGCTGTCACAGACTTGTGTGAAGAAAGTGCCTGTAGACAGGGAGGCAAACGGGGATTCACAGGCCCCTTGTGCAGTTGTCTCAGGAGTGTAAAGTAGGAATAGCCTTACTGAAATCAATGATATAATTGATGCGAATTTGTGAAATTTGAATTGGACTATTAGAGATTAATTCACTCCTGATCTCAGTGAGGGCAAGGAAGAGGGGCACGGAATTTTGTGTAAACTTTGCACTTCTCTTGTTTTGGTGCTGTAGTAGTAGTGCCCTCCACCCTGTGCATTCTTCCTCCTCACCTGTGTTTGTGATTTCAGTAACTGCAGCATCCAGAGACTCTATGGTCACCCTCCCTTACGGGCTCCCTTATTTTCCCGTTGTGAGTGCACGGTGATGCTAACGAACCTGCATGTACATTTAGCCAGGAGGAAGTACAGCTTTTCAAATAGCTGGCTTTGCTGTCGCTTTTGTACGTATTTATTGGTTTGCGTGTGACTGATGCCATTAAAGGGAGTACAACTTACATATGCACCTCTAAACCTAAAGGTGCTCTTTGTAAGATCAGGGTCATTGAAGAGAAATAGCATGTTTTTAATGCTTATAAATAATGCATTTTTGACTGAGAATTTTAAATCTCAGCATCTGGACTTTCCCAATGTGACTTTATAGTAGAGTATCTTGGAAAGAGGGACTTTAAAATAGAAAAGGCGATGCTTTAATAATTAGCGTACTGATGAATTTCAGTGTATTGTACTCTAATCATCTTTTTTTCTTTCTGCCATTGGTTGGATTTATTATCAAAAAGCATACCTAAAGCTATAATATTTTCTACACTTCCAAGTGCTAATGTGTTAAACTGTTCTAGTTCTGTATTAGTACTTATTTCATCATATGGTATTGTGAAATACTCCTGAGATTAGGTGGTGTTCAGACACCAGAGAGGTCAAGCACTATGTTAAAAGCTCAGGCCATTCTTTTTATATTACTGCAATAAAGAATATATTCATTTCATTTATATTACCACTTGGCTCTCATAAAAGGTCAGTTTCAGCTGAATGTACAATTACTTTCAAATGGCAAATCTTATACCAAGTGATCAACAATAAAAGCTTTTCTGGGTAATTTGTCTTTAAAATTACCACCTGCCATTTCTTTTGAATGACTTGAGCATCTTGCAGTATCACTCGGCGATCTCTGTCTTATTCCCCATGATACATGTAGAGAAAACTATGCATACTAATCTTCCTTTCTGCTTAGTAAAGTAAAAATGCGTAATTACATTAAAGTTTCTAGTTGAAATAACAAGCTTGGTGCTTAAAACTCTATTACGGTATCAACGTATCAACAGTCCCATTACTAGCAAAATGCAATTACATTTTCAATGAACTATGACTGTATGCTCCCCTTCATACCTGGCTAATGGGTGCTATCTCCCTGGGAAGGGAACTTTCATTCTGTGGTTTTGACTGTTCACACTACCAGGCATAATTATTTTAGCAGCTTAAATACGTGTAAAAGACTTAACACTTCTCCACAAATTCCTAAGAACAGTATATAAATGTTGGTGTTTAAAGGCAGAATAGTTATTATGATAAACAGAGAGAATACATTACAAGATGCAAAAGGAATTTAAAATGCGTTGCAGATGGCAGGAAAACGTATGCCTGGTGAAATTCTTAGCACTTTATTCCTCCGTATGTAAAACCAGCCTAATACCTACTGAAACTACGGTTTGCTTTCTTCACGACTCGTAGCTACAGCGCTCCTGCACGCATCCACAGAAGAAGCTTCCCTAAATAAGAAATTGTTTAGCTCTCGCGATCGCAAAGACCACCAGCTCTCTCCGATCAGCTTCTTTCGGCTAACGTGACCTTTTCCATCCAGCCAAGCGAAACGGCGGTACTTCATCCTGTCGAGCGACTTCAAAACACCCGAGCCCGACAGCGTTTGAAGGCAGGTGCCTCCGCATCTCCCCGCGGGGGAATTCGCTCCCCGGCTCCGCGGGGGCGGCAGCAACGCGGGACCCGCCGCTGCGCCCGGCGGAGCCGCTCTCCGGTCAGCCGAGTCCCGGGCTGTTCATTCGTAGCCCCGGGTTAGTCATAGCCCCCGGGGATGGGGGAGGTCTGTGGTCCCGCCAGCCCGCTGTAGGACCCCCGCTGCCCGGGAGGAGGCTCCACAGCGCAGCGCCAGCCCCGGGATGGAGACGGGACCCGCCGGCCTGACCCCCTGGATGGATTTGGGACAAGGAGCCGCTTTCGGTCCGTCAAAATGAAACAGCGGTGGGCCGATAGTCCGAACGCAAACAGCAAATTGCTCTCCGACTCGCCCAGCCTGCGAGGTCTGTCACCTTGAGCTTCTAATGGCCTTTTAACCGCATGTCCAGCTGAGCAGCAGATGCAAAGGGTACCGAGCATCCCCGAGCTGGGCTTTTTTGTTTTGGTTTGGTTTTTTTTGCCTCTTGAAAGAAGCATTTCTACAGATGCTCAGCTAAAACAGCGGAGCCTCGGACCTGCTCGCTGACCTGTTGGGTTTAAAATAGCAGGGCAAATCTCTAAAAATAAGTGGAAGTCTCCACTGCTTTTAACAGGTGCCTTGCAGGGCTGTTACATTAAATTAGGTACACTTGCAGAATAGCACAGTCATGTCTGTGCACGTGCACGTGTGTGTGTGCAGGGGTAAAATCACAGCTTTTTACCTGGAGTGGCCACGAAGTCACATTTAAGCACTGAAAAAGCTAGAGGAGCTGCACGGTACCAGGATAGGTATTTGCAAACCAGGTTGAAACTTTGTTTTATGGTCTCCATCTGAAAAACACATGTGCAAACACACATGGATGCAAACATATGCACAATAAAAAGCTACACAGGGCTCAGTTCATACATGTCAGAAAGATCAAAGGCTAAGGCAGCCGTGCTAATCCTACTGTTTGGGGAGTCTAATTAGTTCAAGCCTGATGCTTGTCTAAGCAGTAGGTAATATAACCTGCTCTCTGTCAAAAGCTAGACCTCTCTGTTGCCAGAAACATATTCTTTGTCAGCCTCTGTAGCTGTAGCTCTTGCCCTGTCTATGATGGTAGCCGCATGTTTCTCTGATATTTTTGGCTACATCTCTCTGACTTATGTCTTGAATTTCTAACATACTAGAGACTATGGGGACACGTGTCTGGCTTTTGTCTGAGTTTGTCTTGGAGGGAAGTCAACGCATGGGATGAAGCTGTTGCACAGCTGTGTATCAGATGGTAGTATGGGATAGCGTGAGGATGTGCGTGGATACTGCCATGGTTGTGAGAACTATGGAGGTATGTAGAAGTACTCCAGATCTGGCAAAATATAGTCTGTGAATGCCTCACTACAGTTCTCAAGTCATATGTCTGTGGTTGGCTTTTGAGTTACGGTATCCCTTATGACCTCGGCGTTTTCCTTCGAGAGCCTGTAAGCAGTAATTAATACAAGAAACTAAAATGGCTTTCTTAAACACTTTTTTTTTTTTTTTTTTTTTTTTTTAAGAAGTGAAACATAGCATTAGGGAAAGGACCTTTATGCATAGTTATCCTGCCGAAGTCTGATGATGCTGATTGATGGCCACAGCCAGGGAGGCTCCCGACAGGTCCTGTGTATGTCTCCTGTAGGTTCTTTTCAGTTCAGGATTCAGTTTCCTGCCTTCAGGAAATGTTTCTCTTTGAGCTGCTCTTCTCTAAATTTCATTTTTCTGATGATATCCATCAAGTAGTAAAGGTAACATTTTGGACAAAGTGTTGGCATTTGTGGTTGCAGCATTTGAACATGGAACAACCATTTCTCTTGCCCAGAAGATGCCACATCGGTCTGTGTTTTGGTTTTGGATAGTCTTTTGTGAACGTAGCAGTTTGTGGCTTTGGAGTCCAAATATGCAGCTCTAGACAGAGGTAATGAGGCTAGCAAAAACCTGACTCAGGGAACCGGGGAGAGAATATAGGGTAGGATGATTTGTTGGAGAAGAGACTGTTACTGAAAGGTGAATGAAGTACAAATGGGACTACTTCTTTCTCTCATTGGTTGAGTCACTTCACATTCATTGTATTCATTGCTAAGACCTTTCATGCAGTTAAAGCCCTGGGAGAAGGCAAAAAGACTGGAAAAGTGCTTTTGTGATTTCATGCAAGTATTTGGATTAATAGGATGCAAAGAAGGAGGAACAGAACAGAGATGGGTCCATTTCTTTTTTATTTTTTTTTTCTTTTTATTTTATTTATGCCCCACTTGGTCTTGGTCCATACAGTTTATAGATTTCTCCTTTTTCTTACCATCTAAGTAGTTAAACATCTCATCTCAAACAGATTGTGGCGACCCGACTGATCATGCTCCAAAATGGAAAAAGTTCTTATCAAGGTCTCTTGGCCTTTCTATTGTTGAAGGGTTTCTTCAGAGCTTGTTGCTCTGCTAAGTGGACAGTTCTCAGTATTTCAAGCACAGTATTTGATATGTAATTGCCGCATTGCAGAGAGAACAATGCAGCTTTTGCATGTTTCTCTCTCTCATCATAATTTTACGTAACTGTGTTCCATAGCCTGAGAGATCAGGCTGTAAGTTCCTGGCTTATACTTTCTTTAAACCTAAACAATTTTATAAAAAGCTTGGGTCCAAACTATTGAAGCACGTTTTAATTTAAACCTCACCCCATTGCATGGGAGCTGGCTGTCAGCAAAGTTGTGTGTTCCCTGGTCCTGCCTCTGACTGCTTCCCTTGCATCAGGTCTGACACGCTGACCTGTGCCAGCAAGCTGATCCGATACCTCACCCACCAAAAAGGGTCTTGAAGTTACTCAAGAGAGTATGTGGGAATGTGTGCCTGAAGTCATGATGAGAAAGCGGGGCTCACCATCTGGTGGTGGCTTTCAGGTAGATGCTTCAGAATTATCATGAAACTGCAAAAGGAAGGCTGTCCATCTTCTCTCATGTGGCAACAAAATGCAATGCGCCAGTGGCACAGTACTCTTACGGTATAACTGAGAAGAAACTACCAGCAGCTGAGCATTTTCGGGTACTATCCCCACTTTTGCACTCGACTTTCTAACTGCATCACCAAAATTTGCAAAGCCGTACTAGCAAAGTCATCTGTTCTCCAAAGCTGAAGGAGCTGAACATCTGCCTGGGATGAGGGATCACACAGAGAGTGCTTCACTACCTTAGGGAAAGAGTCTGTTTGTTATCGTGGCGATGTGTGATAGTTAACGGGGCCAGTTTAGTGAGTGTCTGCTGATTTTATTGCATGTTGAAATTTGGGGTTTATGAGGCAAATGGATCGGATTATTAGACTGCAGTTTCATATACTGGTATTTATTGTTGTTTTCATGTTCTCAATCTTTTCTACACCTGAGGGTACCCATTCCCAGCTATATGCAGCCTTGACATATAAAAAAAAAAAGTATGCACATAGTAGTGCTGAAATATAAATTGTTAAAAGCAGTGGCAGGGCGCTTCTTTGCATGTCATAAGTGTCCAGTGGTCAGCCATCAGACTTCAGAAGCTGTTGCACAATTTTAAAACATTTTTTAATTTCTGAGTACCCTCGTTTTTAAACATGTGTTAGTCCCTAAGAGGTTTAAACAATGCAGTGACAAATCAAAGGCAAGGGATGATGACACCCCGTATCCAGCGGCTACACCTGAAGTGCTTTCCATCATTTCTCTTAAACTGACATAAAGATTCACAGAGAAAGGAACTGTAAGTACAAACAGTGACTGCATCTTATTTAGTCACGCAAAATTTATTCACAGTGTAAACACAAAATATTTATTTCTTTTATATTAGCTTTTGGCTTTACAACTATAAGATAATAGTGTATGAGCAATTTGGATTCCTTGGATGCAAATAGCTATATATCATTTTGTCTGTCAGTATTATCTGTGTTGTAGAAAAATATGGAAGATGGCTTTTGAACAGTTTCAGACTCAGACCACATTCTCTTTAATCAGTTAGAGTCATTGCAACTTGCAGAATTCTTATCTCATCTAAGCTTTCCATTACATGCATGTATTTAAAGTGGTTTCAAAAATGTAAAAGAAGATACCAAAGCTGGCCCACAGTAAAAACTTCCATAATAAAATCTTTTTTTTTTAATTTATTTTGTGAAGTAGCGTGTCCTCTACTAGCAGTCCAGCTGCAACAAAAAAAAAAAACAAAAAAAAAAAAACCAGCAGGGAAGACAGATCATGCTGATCAAAATTGCAAAATAGGTTTTGTTGGCTCAACAGAGGTTTTGGTGTTTCTGAGCAGAGAATCAAAATCTAATTTAAAAATGAAGGTATTTAAAATAATGGTGCAGGGGAGGTTTCTTTATCAAATTGGTGAAAAGCCAGGAGCAATATTCCTTGACTGCTGCTGTTCCAAGATAGTCCATCGTCTTGGCCACGGACTGGAAATGAGCACTGTTAATTGAATACCTGGAACATAACTAAAATGAATTGATTAAATACAAACACCTGTCTTTGCAATGTAGCGTGGCTGATGAAGTGAAAGGACTCCCAGAAACAGCTTCCTGAAATTGAACGTTGAAACAGTGATTACCTTGTTCTTAAAGCTGATCTTCAGAAGTCCCGTATCACTCTTTGAAGGAGAACTCCAAAGCCTCTTTCTTCTTTAATTGCTGAGACAGCATACTAAAAGCCATGTATAAATTGACTGTAATCAGATTGGTTGTGGGGCACACGCACAATTCTGTTACAAGTTTTTTGAGTTAAAGACCCCCAAACATAGTTTCTGCCTATCTCCATTGAATGCAGCTGAGGGCAGAATTTGATTGAGAAATAATTGCAGGTTTTTTTGCAAAAGTAAGTAAAGCAGTCAAAGATCCAAATCCAAAATCACAATTTAATTGTGTGGAGCACTGAAGAAGTTCAAAGAAGGGACAGACCCGTCTGAAAAGAGCTTCTATTTTATATTTATACCAGTATTTCTTCTTGAGACTTAACACAATCATCATGTCATAGTTATGTACATACTGTTTAAAACTTTTTCTGTTACATAAGCAACAAATGTAGTCCAAATAAATATGCTGCTTAATTTTTTAGTTGTCCTTTTAAAGGACACCAGCTTTATATCCCACTGAGATTACTACAATAATTGAGGGATCCTTTGTGGAAGCATCTTTGTACCTTGTTGACTAGTAATTTAGAGTCTGAGTTTGCTTTTGAAAGCAACTCTAGCTGGACACTGTAAATCATTGTTTAGGGCATAATCTATGCTCAGTACAGAAACCGGCCAAACCACAAACTCTTTGCACCTTGTGTACCAAAATCTGGTTGCTGGCAAATACTTGAACATATAAATACAGATCATTGCTCAAGTGGAGCTTTTCCATACCTGATAAATGGATTTAAACTGCTCTTCACTCGCAATTTGCCCAACAGACTAATGCCTTCTCTTCAACTGAGAAGAATGCACAGAGGTATTATGTCCACAGTGTGTGGACAAATGTACATACATTCCTCTACCCACGTACCAGAAGAGCCCCTTACGTTCAAAGAACCTGCTGAAATTGTATCGTATACCAGACAGCTTTTTTCAAAGGTGTATTATAAAATCGTAGGTAACTTCTGGATTATAAGTGAAGTCCAATTTTTCTTTCAATATTTGAATAGTCTTCCTTTCATTATTAGTTTTTACTTCTTTGAGTATTCCAGACTTATTTCCATTTTTCTGGTGGCAGGATGGTCATTGCTGTTACCTTCATGCCTCATGGACCTCTCAAGCTTTTGACAGAAGAGGAAATGCTCCATAATTTCCCTGGGCTTTTTAGCTGAAACACCAGCAAAAGTCAAACTCAACATGAAGAAAATTATATAGAATCATAGAATGTGTTGGGTTGGAAGGGACCTTTAAAGGTCATCTAGTCCAACCCCCCTGCAGTAAGCAGGGACATCTTTAACTAGATCAGGTTGCTCAGAGCCTCATCAAGCATGACTTTAAATGTCTCCAGGGATGGGGCCTCCACCACCTCTCTGGGCAACCTGTTCCAGTGTCTCACCACCCTCATTGTAAAGAACTTCTTCCTAATGTCTAATCTAAACCTACCCTGCTCTAGTTTAAAACCATTGCCTCTTGTTCTATTGCTACATGCCCTTGCAAATGGTCCCTCCTCCTGTTAAGAGCAGATTCACTCAGATTTTAGTCTGTAATGCTGAACAAATCCAGTGCAGGTCCATGAACTCCAGTTGGGCTAAAGAATCATTCATGTAACTTTGCTACTGATTTATATAATTTTAGGATATTTTTTATAGTCCTTTCAACAACCTTGTTACAGTTATTGTATAGCACAGACAATAAACCTTTCTAGAAAGACTAATGGAGTTTGCAAATTAGGCTCATCATCATCATTTAAATGGCTGATACATAAGTGCTAATCTTTTTGTTCCGTTCTGGGACTTGCCTGATATTGGGAGCTGATCAAACTGTTGCATGCAGTGACTGTTCAGATGAGTCATGCGGAAAGGTCTGATGTAGCAGAATAAAACTTCTCAAAATGGTACTTAGGGTTCCTGTACCTTTGTGTTGATTCAATATTAGAGATAAAGAGATACAATCTTAATTAGTTTAAATCAGCAAAAAATGAGATGAGTTATTCACAAGTTTCAACAATAAGCATCTTGGGAAGATGAGAGTAACAGCTAGCGGCCACATTTTGTGATTAATAGATATTTATATTTTTGACACTCTCATATGAAAGGCAAATTTGTAAACATTAGTAATATTTATTCCACAAATATTTGTCTCATTTTTCTTTCACCCTGCTGTGATCTGCAAGCGCTAATCATTTGGGCCCCTTTGGAGCAAAGGTACTTGCTAAATTGTGTTAGATACAGCAGGAAAATCATAGAATCATAGAATCTTCATGTTTGGAAAGGACCTTCGAGATCATTGAGTCCAACCATACACACACAAAAAACCCAACCCCTACAATCTCTGTCACTAGAGCATGCCCTGAAGTGCCAAATCTACACGTTTCTTAAATACCTCTAGGGATGGTGACTCAACCACCTCCCTGGGCAGGCTGTTCCAGTGCCTGACCACTCTTTCAGTAAAGTAATTCGTCCTAATATCTAATCTAAACCTCCCCTGCTGCAACTTCAGACCATTTCCTCTGGTCCTGTCATTATTCACCTGGGAGAAGAGGCCAACACCCTCCTCTCTACAACCTCCTTTCAGGTAGTTGTAGAGGGCAATGAGGTCACCCCTCAGCCTCCTCTTCTCCAAGCCAAACATGCCCAGTTCCCTCAGCCTCTCCTCATATGACTTGGCCTCCAGACCCCTCACCAGCCTGGTAGCTCTCCTCTGGACCCACTCCAGCACTTCAATGTCCCTCTTGTACAGAGGGGCCCAGAACTGAACACAGTAGTGGGGGTGAGACCTCACCAGTGCCGAGTACAGAGGCACGATCCCTTCCCTCCTCCTGCTGGCCACGCTATTCCTGGTACAAGCCAGAATGCTGTTGGCCTTCTTGGCCACCTGGGCACACTGCTGGCTCATGTTAAGTTGGCCGTCCACCAGCACCCCCAGGTCCTTTTCTGCTGGGCAGCTTTCTAGCCACTCTTCCCTTAGCCTGTAGCGTTGCTTGAGGTTGTTGTGACCAAAACGCAGGACCCGGCACTTGGCCTTATTAAACCTCATACAATTGGCCTTGGCCCATCGATCCAGCCTGTCCATGTCCCTCTGTAGAGCCTTCCTACCCTCAAGCAGATAGAAGCTCCCTCAAGGAGCTCAATAGCCAAACAAATTTTTGTAGAAAAATGTCTTGGTCGGTCTAATTTTACAAGAGAGCTGCACGCATGCCTTTCAACAGTGAGAAGTTAATTTGCAGAGGCAAGCTAAAGAATATATTCTGAATATTTTCTCAGTTGCATATGGCAGACTCCTTCCTTTTCTTTCTAAATTGTTCTTTTCTATTATGCCCAGATTATTTTGTGTTTATGCTACACAGACACATACACACCTCCATATTTCAAAAGAAAAAATAACAGATAATTCATTTTTCAACATTACTTGCGTTTGCTGGAACAGTTATTGTTTCCAGAAAGGGTTAGGCCATGACTGTATTTACTGATACAGTCCCTTATTTTTAGGCAGCTTCCTGCCTTGCAGGATAAAGTTTTCATACGGGTGCTTAAGGCTGCAGGGTACAGTGCACAAGGAGAATTAGTCACAACAACTGAGTAATCAGCCAGTGAATCTAAGCGGGGGCAGGGGGGAAATCCTGCCAGTGATGCTGATGAGTGAGCGGTTTGAGTCCTCACTCCTCATCTTTTTGGGAGAACATCTTCAAGGCCCTTTCCGGGGGGATGCATGCGAGCTTTCCTTTTGAAGCGATTCCACTGTGCATAAATAACAGCACGTTCCCTAAGCCAGAGAGGGTGTTTGGTTCTGCGCCTGTTTGTTAGCACATTGGAGGATGCTGTTTTGTGAGAGATGAGACATTCTTTCAGTCACTGGTCCAATAAATGCATAAATATTTAGCTACTGGAAAACAGACTGAAACCAAAATCCTGGATCTGGAACTCCTCCGTGAGGTGAGGGCAGGCTGCATGCAGCTAGATAGTTTCTTCACTCTCTTTCTGCCCAAGAAATAATTATTGCATGCAAAGCAAGAGCATTTTAATAGAAATGATTGAGAGCAGGCTGTCAAAATTGTTTTTCTTTGCCAAGGAGAACCCTGTCTGTAGTAAAAACCCTGTCTATAGTAAATCTATTTAAGCATAAGGTAGCTTTGAAGTAGACTGGCATTGCCATTTGATCTTGAAGATTTTCTTAATAAAAAACTTAATCGACTTGAAAATTGGTCAGAATAAAAAGGATTTTTTTCCTTTATTTTTTTCCCTCTTGAGGAATATTTAAACAATTCCAGTTTTCTTCCTGTGCTGATAATGTTACTTAAATTATTAGTAATCGAATACTAGATTGCAAGCAGTCAGCAATAATATAAAAGATGTTTCACAAATGCATTAGTTTATGGCATAATCTTCCAAGGGATTTAATGGGAAACTCATTGCTTGGTCCGTTTTATCCTAAATTAGACAAAGTACAATGAATTGCATGTTCCTGTCACCTCATTATGATTTGACAGTGGTGGTAGCAGGCCTTTTTTCTTTAAGTACTCCAAAGGAACAAATCACAGTGAAAAGAAGCATCCACACCTTGAACTGTGAGGTTCTGTAGGAGCCAGTTTGGATTAACCTGGTTCCCGGTGTAGGTGGCTGCTGGCTTTTTGGCTTATGGATTCCCAGGTGACCCAACCCCTTATGACACATCTTATTTTCTCCAAGCAAGTGCACGGCCTCAGAAGGTACACATTGCCTGCACCACACTGGGCAGGATCCTCAAAAAGCGATGCTGAGTCAGTGTGAGAACCTACGCGGAAATACTTTCTGTTTTCTGCAAGAGTGAGTCTTTTGTGAAAAAGCAGTAGGTGTAACTACTGGAAGTGCACATGAATAATGTTAAAGGTGAGTTTTGGGGGGGTTGTAGTTCCAAAAATGGGTTGATTTTTCCTCACACATGTGCATGAAGCAGAAAGCATTCTTGGAAAATGTTTTTATTTTCCTGTTAGTGGGAGTGGGTGGTGGTGCAGAGCGGTTCCTCGTGGACCCCCGATAAAGGGTTTAACATTTTGCATCCTATAAATATGTTTTTTTTAAGAATAACACTATAAAAACAAACAAAAAAAATATCCCATGGAGAGTCAGTAGCAGAAATGTTAATGTTCTGTGCTGAAGATGAAGCTATTCTCCTTTTAAGGTGTTCCAGCAAGGTTAAGGTAGAAGAGAGAGGTCTTGAACATCCCATGGGGTCTGTCTGTTTCCACTAGAAGTTTTATTTGCTTTCTGAGCCTAGGTACAAACTCAGCAGTGGGAAAAACAGCAGCTTTAAAATTTTCTCCTGGGGAAATTGCTTGACTTCAGAAGCACCTTAGAAGGTTGCAAAGGTATCGCTGGCCAACAGGCACAAAATAATTTGATATAAAACTGAGCTCTAAGTTGCTGTTGGAAACCACCAAGATAATGAGTCAGTTTCAGAAAAAAAATAGGTTCATTATTTTTTAATTGGGCTGCTTTTCAAGAAATCCAGGGGCTGCTCATCAAAATGCAAGAGGTGTTCCAAATATCATAGAGTTTAAGGAAATTAAGTTTTGATGAATGCTATATACCTGACAAGATGGATCTATCGATTGTACACTGCTGACCTTCACTGGTGAGTTTTCCTGCATCTTCAAATATCTTCTCATGTGAAAAACAACACAAACATCAATTTAAGCAATATATAAATACGAACTGAAGTAAGTACTTAAAATGAAACTTTAACAAGACCAAAAACATTTTGGCAAGATTATTTCAGGGAACAGATAAAATAAATGAGAACAGCTTTCCTTTGTGATTAACATCATTATATTCTCATTCATTCAGGACATTATATTGATTCAGGTCTTAGACAGCAATTTTCAGAGGAGTTTTTTTATCAACAAAATGAGAGAAGCAATAAAAGGTATAGAACTAATAGTATATTTGATTTTCAGAGGAAGCAGGATGCCGAGTGGGCTAGGAGGACTGAGGTACATCTGCACGCAGCTTGCTGCAGAGCTGTGATGTAGGCAGATGTGGGAACTAAAGAAGCATTTCTTGTGCAGTTACATATATAAAACCATGACTGAGGAGGTGGATATTTGGTGAAATGCTGATGGATTGACTTAAAAGGCTTCTGGAGATATTTTTTTGTTTTCACTTTAAGAATGAATTCCCTCCCAATTGCCATCAGTCCCAAAAATAAAACTGGAATCCAACATTTGATAGAAGCTTAGTTAATACTAAAGTCAAAAATTAACATGGCATTTATCACCTATCTTTGACTGTGTCCCCCTGAGTGACTAACAACTACATCAGTCTCTTCCCTTAGTCTCTTCCCTTTCCCTTCCTTAAACATGCCATAAGTTTTCAAGATCTCCACAGCCCCCTTAACACACCTCAAAATACTTGACACAGTCTCAAAAAGCTTTTCCTTCTGCACCCATCCTATAAGGAGTCCTGTACCTCTGCAGAGAGTTACCCTGTTTCACGTGCACAGCATTCAGGGGAGAGAGTCTCTTTCCTTGACTGGGGGTTGGACTAGATGATCTCCAGAAGTCCCTTCCAGCCCCTGTCGTTCTGTGATTCTGTGTGACTTTTTTTTGGTTGCCTATTAGATATGACAGTCTCATCAACCCATCATTCTCCTTGGGCAGCCATAGGAGCAGCCGACTCAGTGTCCTCTGGTTTGCACTGACTAGGTTACTAGAGTTCTTTCACCTATATTTTTTCCCTGGTCCTTGCCAAGATTTTGTATTTAGAATCATCATAGAATCATAGGGTTGGAAGGGACCTCTGGAGATCATTTAATATGTGTTGCTTTTATTATAAAGATATGTTATAAAGATTATAAAGATAACCTGACACTAAATACTTCACATACAGTCTTTTACTTTTTATTTTTTTTTTTTTTTTTTAGATAATCTTAATATTCTTCTTCTTCAACTCCAAACTGTAGTTTTACCTGCCAATTATTCCAAAAGAGATATCATTGAGTGTGGTCTTCTTACATTCATGATTTAACCTCCTTTCAGTGCATTTTCTGTCAGCCTCTGTTGGAAGTACTTTTTTGCCTTATCAGGCACAAGTTTGGTTTTATCTATATTTCAGGAATCATCTCTTCCTGTGAGAATATTGAATCATTGAAGCTTTTCCTGACTGCTGGTTTTACCAAAGTCTATGTCAAAACTCTGTTGTATTTTAGTAGGGCCAGGACTTCTTTCTTTGCCCAGAATTTTCTTTCCTGGACTGCTTGTTTTGGGAGTTTTTAGTTATTTGCTTAATAGTTAAACCAATATGCAACAAACTTTTTATCTTTGGGAAGGGGAATCCCTTCAGTCTTTGTGAAGGAACAAAGTGTTGAGGAGCAAAAGCACGAGGCACACAAATTTGCTTTTGAAGAGCTGTGTGAAGGTAGAGGAACACAGTCAAAGTTCAGTGACATATGCAAGAACAAAATAACCTGTAACTAAAGTAATCTTTCGTGACTTTAGTGTGTGTGTTACTATAGTGGCTTTGCTTAAATTTTTACAGCACCAGCATCGTGTTTACAAACTCCAATTTTTTGACTGCTCTATACTTAGACCATGACACTTAAAACCAGTAAGTTCCCATCCTTTGTCAAAAGGGATGTGCCAAGCCCTGCAGCCCACTTGCAAATGATGTGGAGTGGCCCAGGCAGGGATGTCGCACCAGACCTGCAGCTCACGACCCCCAGGCTGGCCGACCTGGCATGCATACATACATAAGTGTGTTTCTGAACTTCACAGAATGTCAGAAATTTAACCTTAAAACACCCTTAAACACTCCACTGCAAAATATCTTTACTTAGGTTGAAGAACAGCCCCTCTCGCCTTATGCGGTAGTTTGATATGTGCAGAGAATAATGCTGTGCTGCAGAGTAGCAGAGGGTATTAGGATCGGTCTGAATTTGGATAGGACGTCAAATGAAAATGTTAGGAATGAGAGGCTTATTACATTATTTTCCTCACTTTTGAAGGAGGGGGAAGTATTAATAGTGTCCATCAGCACAGATGTATTTTTACTTCTCAGTCAACAGCACTTTGGGGAGAATATAGACGAAAGACAAAACAAGAAAAAAGCATTAGCGTGTGGCGGAGTGTTTTAAAAAGGCACTGTCTTTGTCATCCCGCTGTAGTCAGAAAAGTCAAAATGCACTTCAGAATACAGGAATAAAAAATGGCAGTCTGCTAGACTGAGGCCTGACGAAATTGCTGTGAAAATAAGCTAGCTCCAAGCAAAACATCGCTCATCTACCGTTTACCGTGATATTGACTTTTCAGATAAAAAGTATGACACTGTATTTGGGGAGTGGAAAATTATTTTTTTCATTAGCACGACAATTTTTAATGCCATTATTTCATAATTACTCCACCAAGTTTGGAGCAGAGACGCCTAGCGTTGCCAATAGCTTTTTCATCCTGTTGAATAACACTGAAAAATAGTCAGCATAATCAAATCCAAATGTAAAATTAATATGAAATTGCCAAAGCTTTGGCTTTTTACGTTTTAAACAGACACATAAACTTTGAAAAAAAGCTTCATTAAAAAAAAAAAGAAAAGAAAAAAAGAAGTATAAATGCTCTCTTTTTGTTACCAAAAGGAAAAAGTGGAGTTTTTGACCCAAAAGAGACAGTTTCAGAATAATGTGTGAAATAAGCCATTGCTACCTAAAAGCGCGGAACACCAAAGGCAAACCTCAGTCTAAATCAGGACTGTGCAAACACATAGCGTATGGCACCACAGGCCTAACTGATCTGCTTACTGCTTCTTTAATCTCCTCTCCTGGCCTGCACGTGGCTAACAGGCATGAGCTTTATTTGTTGACATTTTTTATGTTAACTGTGGTTTTAGTAACAGTGAATAAATCCAAATTTTAGCAGGGAAACACCAGAACAGTTTTTTTAAAATGTGGTTTAAAGGTGTAAAAAAAAAAAAGAAAGAAGTGTTTAACACGGTAGCATATTGTGATTATAACCTGAACCCATGTGAATATGAAACGTATTGCATCAACAAAATTACTCTTATGGTATTATGTTCTAGGGTTAACATTAAATTGTGGTGGTATTTTCCACCACCTTGTTTACCTGTGGCTAATTTACCTTTGTAATCACGATATAAAAAATACATGGTCAAGGTGCAGCTATTTTACTAACTCAGGTAGGCAGAATAGCCTGGAGTTCTGTTTTTTGGAATCATGCTATGTGTCTGTACAGCAAGGGAACAGTTTATTTAAAAGTGAAAAATCCACTTACTCGTTCCTTGCAGAAAGTTGGGAGTTATTGCCAATTCAGATTCTGGGCACAAACAATACATATACACATACTGAACCAGGTACTGTGATTACTGTTGTTTAAAACTGTTTCTTACACTACAATTCATGAGCAGATATTGGTAGAAAAAACTTTACTCTGAACAGAAACAGAGCTGGGAAAAAAAAAATGGAGAGGGAAGTCTGTGAATTGGACCAAGATGTTGGTTGAATTTGGTTTCTGCATGATGCTAAGGACAAGTAAAAGAGGCAGATCCAAAGAGAAATATACTTGGAAGCCCACTGGCAATAGGATCAAAAAGGAAAGCAAATGGGAAATAAAGAGGATGGGGAAGGAGAGGAGGAGCTCAGCGACAACATATAGCAGCACGTGAAGGGTAGCAGAGGTGAAGGAAGTGGCATGTGGTACCTTCCCTTCGGATATGAGGCATTAATTTGTTTTTTGCATGTTTTGCACATGAATTCTGTAGGATTGTATTTGCTTTCAAAATCTCATCAGGCACAAGTGCTTGTTGGAGCATTTCTGACAGGATTCCTAGTCTCTGAACTTCATAGTTGTGATTAGTTCCTTCAACAAATCTTCCATGCAGTTGCTTTGATTCTCATAATTAATCATTCTTACTCAATCAAGTACATTTTTCAAAGACTGAAATTGTTAAACATAAATTGTTCATGATCCCATAAAGAAAAGGCAATTTTAAAAGTTTTGATTTTCAGTGTATGTTCCTGCTATGAAGAGAACGTGACGACATGAAAAAGAACAAAGAGCCATTTTCCAGGATACTCTCCATTTAAGGATAGTTTAGGGATTTTTTTTTTTTTTAACACATTCTTAATGTGTTAAGATGCCAGTCAGTTTCCAAATACTTGCAAAATCCTGGAACTGATTTATTAAAGATGTATCATACAGCTCTGTATAGGTGGTTAAAGCAAAGCTGTCCATTTACCGACATTTGTGAAACAACATTTTTTTTACTATGCATGTGAGCTCGGAGAGTCTCAGCAGATGAAATGATGTGTGATACTAGCAAACAGAAAAGCAAGCAAAACGAAAGGTGTTGTTCCACCTGGAACAGAAGGCTGGAGTGGAGGATGTGCTCTAAGTGTTTTATTGCATGCAAATCCCATAGTCCACTTAGCAGGAACATATGCAGGCCCCCTAAATTGTAACTTAAAAGGACTTTATGCGGAATTTAGATATTAAAATCTCAGCAGTTCAGGCAACTTCTTCTCAAGAACCTCATGACGTCTGTAAAAACATAAAAAAACAGCCCCCCTGGCCCAAACAAATGCATTGTCTGTTTTGGGGCAGAAACTTCAACTTGCTAGCCATGAGACTACTGAGACAGAGTTCTCCTATGCATGTTTATCACCCAAAAAGAAGCATTTGGCACTTCGAATCCCAACTGGATTTTGACATCTGCTTAATCAGGTTTATGTGCACTAGTGTGTCCGGTGTTTTGGCATATGGATACCTTGCAGTTTCCCTTGAAGATATATAGGTTTCTGTGGTCTATATATTTTCTTTTTTCTTTTTATAGTACATGAAAAGAAAATATAAAATATGTGGTTTTTTTACCTGTTACAGTTATTTGTAGTCAATGGAGAAGGGAAGACTTCTAATTAAGATGTTCTGCATCATTCCCTGGCAGCATTCAGAGAATATACCTGCATTAACATTTTGGTATTATTTAGGAATGTGTTTTTGTAGTAAAGCTCCCCATTGTCTCTACTTGCTGCACTTGGATTCACATCACAGAGTGATTTTGGGGAACACAAGATGGACTTTTTTTTGGATAACCAGAAGATGTGCTCCAACCAGATATTCAAATCCACAGGCCCAGATCAGAATAAGTCCAAAGCCTTTAATAGGCTGTGTAGTGTGGATGTCAGGTTCTCATCACCAGTGTTTTACCCAAAGGATTTGCTCCTATTGCACTGCGCTGGTTGCTGATGTAGGTACAAGCACAGATTTCTTCAAAGCTTTCTCTCTTTTAGCTACAGGGCAAGTCGGGGTCCTCAGCACAGGCGGTCTGAATCGCTCTGCTGCAGCCAGGGGCCTAAATTAGAGGCACCGAGACGCTCACATTAGCTGTCTAAAAGTAGGTGATATAAATACAGTTCATGGCATTCATATCATAAAACAGAGCATGGCAGCGCAGGCAGCAGCTGTGTGTCACTTCTTACTTCAGTCCCCTTCAGCGAGTTATTCTCCCTGGGGGAGAATGCGATGAGGATTGCACCCCATCTGTGCTAATCCAGTTCTTGGCTGCTTGTTGTTTGTGAGACACATGATAACACCACAAAAACTAATAGAAAATAGGCAAGAAAACCCACCTATTTCTTTTGAGACACATCCTTCTAACCACTTGCATTCGGCTGTGTGTAATCACTTGGCTAGCATGAAACAAATAGTTTGATCTTGTACTAGGGCTATTAAGTAAAACATCTAAATTGCTACTAGCGTTAACTCCCGTTTCCTAGCTTGTTCTCTCAAAAGCTATTTGGTAAATCTTGTTTCACTGTCAGTTTAGATATTGTTCCTCCCTCCCAGAAAACACAGACCTCTGAATTCATTCAAAGAATAGTTTACCAGTATACATTTCTCATGTCAAGGCCATAATAAATCAAGTACGGAATGGTACAGGCTTTAGTGATGTACTTTTCTATAACTTGCTGATTCTCATAAGCATTTGTAACAAGTATTTCTAATTCCAACACTTAAAAATACTACATTAATGCATATGTAGGACCAAAAAGAAAAAGACAATGTGCTAGCGTATTTTTAGAAATTTGGATTGTAACATCAAGCATTAAAAATTTAGAGAATTAAGATTGTTGCAGGAGCTTCAGTTTAGCTCCCTTGTATGTATGAGTAAAGATAGTTCCAGCAGTATAATCATGCACAAATCCTCATACACAATCAAAGGTGCTTATACCATTAATTATTTTCTTTTTCTTATACTAGATTTTATTCAAAGTTTGTTCTGAAGACAAGACTTTACATATTCTCATAGCTTCTTCTCTTCTAACTACCATATCTGGAAACTTAATGAAACCCTTTTTATATTCACAATACTTTCTGAGGTGTTATTTTCCTTTTACAGGTGAGAAAGAAACATATTTTTAAAATTTCAGATGCTCAGCTTGTGTTTTAAGAGTACTTTTATATTTTCAGAGCATCACTAACACTTGTTTCAGCTGCAGTCGTGGAGTAGATCTTCTGCTCCTCAGGCTCCATTGTGTCTGGTTTTGGACATCAGAAAGTGATTAATGTAAATGGAGAATCATTTGTGAAAGTTTGGCTGAGATGCAGGAAACTACAGCAAGAAGAATGGGAAAATGCGGTTCTCCATGGAAATGCTTTTGCCGTCATACTCACGAGATTATCCTTTCTGGAGCTGCAACTCCCATCTCCATTCACTAAACACTTTCCAAGTTTGGCAAAAAATAAAGACTTTTGTCCTACATACTGAATAATACCCAGTCTCGCTCATTCTAAAACCAGTTTAGTCCTATACCATTCACCATTGTGATGCATATGCACGCAGGACAGAAGGTAAAGTTTAATTGTCTGAATGTTTCATTTCCTGACTTTCATAATGATCTTTAAACAGGACCCCTTAGATGTGTGTACAAGTTACAGTGAAGGTGCTTGAATTTAGACTTTCTTATTGCCGTGTAGACTTTCTGTATAAAATTCACTCTGCATCTATCTCCCTGCGGTCTTTGTTCTGCCCAAATCACATCTTGGTTCATTAAAAGAAAAGTCCTTTATAAACCCTTTGTGTTGTGATTAATTTCCCTGATATTCATATAGTAGTAGCTTAGCAAGAACTTTATTAAAATGGACAGGGAACAAGATGACACCATGACATTCTTTGAAAAAGGTGAGATCAGCTGCACACTTAAGTGTTCTGGGACTTTGGCTGGTTTATAAGATTAGGAGATTTGCTTCAAATGATACCCAGACCAGGACAACTGGTTATACTATGGCAGTCTTGCCTTAGCAAGGTTAGGAGGAACCTTAGAAGGACATTTAGGGGGAAAAAATAAACAGGTGGTGTACAACTTGATTTTTTTGAGTGTCTGAGTGGGATTCGGGTCCATACATGCAGGAAGAGTGTGGTCTGGGATTTGACTCACAGGTCCTTTTCTTTGTGAAGCCTGTTCTGCTCCAAGATTGTCACTGGGGGACCAAGAGACAACTCATGAGAAAACGGATTTTGCAAGTGGAGCAGATGTGTCAGCAGAAAGGCTGGGGAAGTTGAAGAATGAATGTTTGGTTTATGCCTGAGCTCTTCCAGAGAGGAAAAACAGTTTGTTCACATCAAGTGGCAACTGCTAAAGTGCTGCTTTAGCAGTACTTTAAAGTACTGATATTGAAGCATCAGGTTCATATGGGACACAAACTTAAACACTCCACAAATATGAGAACAGTTCTTCAAAGCTGAAAGCTAAAGCATTCATTATTTCAGATGTTTCTCTTAGAATGATTTACTTTTAGTAGACTAGACTTTTCATTTACTATGGAGTAGTTTGTTATTGTTTCTGTTTCCTTCTGAGAGTTGCTTTGGATATCATAACACAAAGTTCAGGACCTCCCTGAGAAGTCCATAAGAGAGAGAAGCCTGGCTTATCTCCTCCTCCTCCTCTCTGGTTAGTGAGTTTACAGCTGCGATTGAATTACATGAGATAAGCAAGTGGCAAGGTTTAGGAGACGTTGTGGTACCCCTCATCCAACGCGTTTCACTTGGTACAAGCCTCTCCTGTGCTATCAGACCACCACTTCTCCCGTCTCACGTTTCTGCCTCGAGGAGTTTGTTTCCTATTGTTATTTCAGCCTCATGAAGATTTTGTTTCCAGAGGTCTCGGGAACATTTTTCATTATGCTGAAGCTTGCAGCACAAAACGCAGCTTCTATCTACAGCCCCATGACCTTGTACCAGCCAGCAGTATGGTGTCACTCATTGGCAACGAATGCTCCTCCTTCTCCATAATTTTACCTGTCTCCACAGCAACTGACAGCTCAGACGGATTTCCCAGAAGCAGATCTTTCATGCTGAAGGCTTAATTTCAAGGCTTAATTTTAAATTCTAATTCTAAAATGTGTGTGCTGCCCACATCTAATTCCATTTGTGCCTTCCCCGTGTGCTGAAAAAATTTCATCTTCTCTCTTCTCCCCTTCCGTTTTCTGACATAATTGTAGTAGCTGGTGCCCCGGTAGATTTCAAGGATCATGCTAGAGGAAAACAAACAAACAAACAAACAAAGCAGAACAAAATAAAGAAACCTACCCTAATAGTTTTTTTCTTCCTATTTAACTTCCATCTTCAATCCCTACAATCACATATAACTGAATATAGGCAGTCTGCATCATCATCCGGAAAAGGCAGGACTAAATCAGATAGAACTAGATGGTCTAGTCCAAGACATGCGTACAGCAGACAGTATTCCTAAAATAAAATCTAAATCTGTTGTGTTTTGTTTTGTTTTGTTTTGTTTTGTTTTTTCAAATTAAAGTTTCTTAATCTATTTAACCTTTTCAGAGATTAAGTACAGAAGCTATTCCTTATGTTGATTCATTGTGGTCTTCCTTCTCTATACCTTTGCTAAGTACACCATCCTGTTGAAATTGTTCTGCAGATGCTATGCATCGTAAGGTTGTATAGTAAGTCATTTTCTATTTTGGTCTTGTTTCCTGTTACTTAATAATTCCTAAAACTGTATTTCATTTTTAACTGTACTGGGCATGAAGAACTATAACCAAAGGGTTTAAATTGACTATTAATACTAATGAAAGTTATGAGAGTCCATGATTGTTTATCTGCAGCTAGGGCTCTCCCTTCTTGCCTTGCATGTGCTGTACTTTGCAAAGAGCTACTTTGAATTTCATCTGTCATTTTTTTGCCAAGTGACTCAGTATTGTGAGATCCTTGTACAGCTCTCCAAAGGAAGCTTTCCTTCTTCCTGTTCGGGTTAATTTTTTATCATCAGACTTTCTCTTTACTGATCATCCTCTTTTCTCAAATGCTAAAAAAAGGAAGTTCAGTGGCACAAGAACCTGAGAGAGGTTGTTAGGAACTCTTCCTTCTCTGATGTGAATACTGACCACTTCTTTCTAACAGGCTTCTTATCTGCTAAACAGTTATTAAACCAGGAGAGACTCTTCCCTCTCCTCCCATGACAGTTGAGTGTAAGGCCCCTTGAAGGATGTTATCAAAAAGAAGGCTTTGGGAAATCCGACTATTCTTTGTAAATCAATTGCATCTTATACACACTTTGTTTATTCTTTCAGAGAACTACTAAGTTGTGAGACATGACTTTTCTTGTTATAATGCTTTCAACAATTTTATATTAATTTGATTTGTTAGACAAACTTCCGTTGATACATCTGTTACCTAGGTTGGGATTTCTCTTTTGGTGTTTCTTAAATCCTGAGTGAGATAAAAAAACCCCTCTGTTCCAACTGCAGCCTTCCTCTGGCACAGAGCTTGATTTAACTGATAAAACCAAGCGTGTTAGGGCTTCCCCGTGTTCTAGACTAGTTTGGAGTGCAATGCCAGTTATAGGAGGGAGAGAACCAGAGATGCCGGATGAATTATGAAGCCACTGCTTTGTGGCCTAACTGGCCATTACCAGGGGTCTCACGCTGCAAAGAGAAATTCTTCATTCAGAGCCATCTTACAGATTCAGAGAATCGTAGGGTTGGAAGGGACCTCTGGAGATCATCCAGTCCAACCCCCCTGCCAGAGCAAGGTTACCTAGAGCAGGTTGCACAGGAATGCGTCCAGGTGGGTTTTGAATGTCTCCAGAGACGGAGACTCCATCACCTTTCTGGGCAGCCTGTTCCAGTGCTCTGCCACCCTCAAAGTAAAGAAGTTCCTCCTCATGTTTAGATGAAACTTCCTATGTTCCAGTTTGTGCCTGTTACCTCTTGTCCTGTGGCCGGGCACCACTGACAAGAGCCTGGCCCCACCCTCCCGACACCCAACCTTTAAGTATTTATAAGTGTTGATAAGATCCCCCCTCAGTCGTCTTTTTTCCAGACTGAAAAGACCCAAATCCCTCAGACTTTCGTCATAAGAGAGGTGCTCCGATCCCCTAATCATCTTTGTAGCCCTTTGCTGTACCCTCTCCAGCAGTTCCCTGCCCTTCTTGAACTGGGGAGCCCAGAACTGGACACAGTGCTCCAGATGTGGCCTCACCAAAGCAGAGCAGAGGGGGACGATGACCTCCCTCGACCTGCTGGCCAGTTCAAAGAGGAAACTGAACTCTTCCTAATAGGCAGTCCTAGAAAGGCAAACCCTTTATAGAAAACCCAGAATCATGCACTAATTGCCATGATAAAAAAACAGAAACAGTTTTTAGAAGACCAGTAAGAAGGGTGTGTTGTGGCTACCTGAGTTAGCACAAAAGCAGTAAGTGAAGTTGCTATACTGTATTATAAGCATATTCACAGAAAAGCCTCTTAACTAGAAATGCCAACATTCAGTTCTTTCTTAGAGTTACTTCTTTTATTTCAGACCAGAAAAGTTAAGACCTTGGAACATTACTCTTACAGACCCATGAAGATCAGAGAGAGAGAGCTTTCCAGAGATACCACTTTAAGGAGGCCTTTTTGTCTAGATAAGTATAACCACAATCTTCAAGCAAACATCTTTTTTGAAATTAGAAACACTTACCGATAAGATACGGGATTGCATTATTAATTCAGACGAGTTCTTGTTATAACTCACATAACATTCATTTTCAAAGTAAATCCAAATAGCAATTCTTCCTTGCAGGTAGGCATCCGAGCTTTTAGAATGGTACTATCAATCTGAGGCAGAGAAGTCATGACTTCTGTTTTGACATCTATGAGAAGGAACGCATGGCTATCAGTACATAAATTTACCATTTCTGCTATTGGTCATGCAAAGTAGAGGGAAATAGAAATTATGTATAATATATAGGGTTTGTTTTGAATTTCCATATTTAGAGTATGGTCTTGCTTTCCAAGCAAGACAGATCTTTCCAAGCTCATAACTGTGAAAAATTGCACAGTAGTGGATTTATGGACCTTAATGTGATGGAAGGTAGAAAAGTGTAACCGTGCTTACCTGGAGGTTTCCTTTCTTCAGTGATAAAAGTCCTCAGATCAGAATATTGTAGAAATGCTGTGTAGAAATATGGAGATTTATGTCATTATGGTGAACTCTTTTCCACTGCAGTACTGGAGGTCTTTTTTTGCCTTTTTCCTCAGTTCGTTTGTTTGAAACAGTCTGTTACTTAGAAATGTAACATTGAATTAACTTGGTATGAAAGTTTGCTGATACAGCTTGAAACTTCAGGGAAGGAGATGGGGTATCCCTTGTTTGATTTTACCATCTTGTTGCAGGAACAAACCTGTGCCAGTTTTAACAGACTGTGTGATCTTTGTAAGAAAGGGAACTTTCAAGAGTTTGCTGTGACTTACGGTCACAAGGATGGGGATTTCTATTCTTTAACCCATTTATTGAAAAAAACCTCAGGTATATATGAGGACCATTAAATACCCCCAGAATATTTTGATTATTTTTTTTTAAGTGGCTGAAATTTTGTCACTAGAAGACATATGAAACTTTCAAACACACTTAGATCTGCTTTCTCTGTTCCCATTTCCCCTAACCCCACGCCCGCAACTCAGCTGAGGCGTTTTATTAACAATATCCAATTATGGTGTGTTTGCGTTCTTGAAGTTTTTATGATATGGTTTGCATATATGGTATTTTTTTCCCTGGACTTTCACCTTCTATCCTCATCCCATTATGCAATATGTTAAGCTGTGGGTTTTGCTAGCCAACATTAATGGTAGCCTGCTTTCAGCGTGTTTTTTGTGACCACAGTTGAAGTGCCAATAAAAAGTTATGAGTCCCCCAAGATGAGGACATAAAAGATGCAAAATTCAATCCTCTACTTCATAGTCTTTTAACCACTATATTATTTGAATCAAGGACACTATCATTATGTGCTATAAACCCCAGTATTTTTAAAGAGTGTTTCCCAAAGTAATTCTGACAGGTGGGACAGACGAAATCCTTTCACCTGGTCATCACCTACCAGGGGTTTTTAAATACCTATATATGTTTTAAGAAAATAGTAAAAATGGGACTTATCACTGTAGATACTAGAATGACTAACATGGTGGTCTGGTCTCTAGATGAGCCTTTCTCAGGAGTATTTCAGCACAGACCAGTTGAAAAACTACCATGCTTATCAGAGATTACTGAAAAGCGATAGCTGTACCTTGCCTGTGTCCTAGTACAACAGTTGGGATGGGTTTTAGGCTAACCTGGAAAGATTTTTCTTGAAGAAGACTAGTTAAGGCAGTTTAAAATACTCTTGGAGCAAGATGCTACTGGTTAAGCAGTGTGGACTGCAGTAGAATCAGTGCTTGAGCTCATTATATGGCCCTCAATTTATTTTTTTTTTTCAATATCAGTGTTCAATGCCAAATATTTAGAGAACACTATTAGGTGGTTCAGTGGCCTTACCCAAGGTGTCAGCACTGAAAAATATCCTCCTTGCTCAACATCGTGATAATGCTCCCCCTCTATCCCCTGTGACAGTCAGCCGAGCACTCTCTCCCTGGGGAGGAAATCAGTCTCTGGGTTTGCTTCCTGTGGGTATCGGTATTAACTCTTCCCTTGAAGTCTCTTCTTTATCACGTTTCTTTTCTGCCTTCCAGTAAAGATAACCTTCATCAGCATCCAACCAGCCCATTTCCATCAAGAGTTCTCTCAGTCATCAGCAACTTCTTTAACATCAGCTTCCGACAGCAGCTCATTGTGCCTTCTTTGTAGTGTAAAATCAGTCTAAAATCACTTCCCAGGCACTGTGGAAGAGTTACCCTCATTTCCCTCATATAGTTAAGGTAAAAATGGTCTTGGGGTGGCACCAGATATGCCTAGTGGGTGGAAACTACACACTCACCCCAAACTTAGAGGGTCTTGGGACCACAAGATGGCCCTTGTATAAGCACTTGTCCTGAACCAAAATATCCTAGCCCTAGTCCTAGCTTGCAGGACCACATAACTCTATTTTTAAGATGCTCTGAGGCTTAGGCATAGGTATATATGTGTTTGCATATGAATAGATAGATCTAGCTATATATATAGAAAGAGAGAGCTATATACAGCTATGTATCTAAGTACATATACTATAGATATCTACTTCACCAAAGGATTCCTCTGTCCACAGATCAGACGCATTAGGAAGGTCCCCATCACCAGGCTGAGAAAATAAATGGTTACAAACCATTTTTTTAAGGTAGTGACAGTGTCCAAGAAGTTCCTCATTCTTTCCTGGACCCTCTTTTCCCTAGCTAAACTTTCTTACATAGGGGACTAGGCTGCCTCTTTCTCTGATGCAAGTCCCTTGCAGCTGCTTTAGCAGGCAGTCACGGTTCCTCGCTGATTCCCCAAACCTGCAAATGGTTAGCCTTAGGATCAAAGCTGGCTCTTTCCCAGATTTCATTGAGGGACGTATGTGCACCACTGCACTGACCATTACTGAAAGCAAGTTAACTGTGAAGGCTGTAACGTTCTCAGTAATGAAATTAGCAATTTTCAAGTATACAAATGCTTTGAGAAAAGTGGTTTTAAGCTGCAGTGTTTTTGTGAGCAACATAATTCTTATGTGTGATAGGGACTGTGCAGGCAGAGCTAATGTAGCTGATGTGTTGTACTCTCAGTGGAGCAGCGGGGATGCTACACCTGGTGACTACAGAAAAGTGTGAGATGGAGTGAAATGTTTGAGATTGGGTAATGGGACTGAGGTCAGAAAAGTTAAATCTAGTTAGACCATTTATTATGTTGCTTGCTAAAAGGCTGGTCAGGATTTAAAATTCTTGGGTGAGAAAAAAAAAAAAAAGCTGTGAACATCTCAGAATTTTATTAGTTTGTTTTGGTTTAATCCTTTTGTCATATACTAGCTTAGTTTTCAAGTATGCTCTTTATTGCTATGCAAAGTGCCAGAGAGTTTTTCATTGCTATTGATGGGAAACCACTGGAAAATGCTTCTTCCTTTCCTGTTGTTTGTTGTGCTTATTATTAAAATATCCCATTATGAAGAAATATATTTGTTATTCCCTGAATCCCCTAGAAATAAACTGTTGAGGGCCCGGGCACTTTTAAGTGTTTAAGTACCTGTGTTTAGAGATTTGCCATGTACTTTCATCAGGAATGTCTTCTTGTCTGTCAGGTCGTCCAGGCAGCGTTCCCTGTTTAAGAACTAAATAGCATGTCTTTAAAAGATAAATGTGCATTAATGGGACCTAAATACAGAATGATACAACAACAGAATTAAGACTATGCTTAATAATAGTGACCTTCCTTGGCTGCTCCAGCCTCTCTGAAAGGTTTCGTCTCTCTGTCTTTTCTCTCAAGACAGACTCTCCCTCTATTAATCGAATCTTCTCTGCAGACCCTTTTTAGTTTGCTTACGCTGAGGAAAATGTCTCCGAGAAAAAGCTAGCGCTTTCCTCCTCTGCCATCCCCGTGCTAGAGTGCTCCCATCTTTTTACTCGTGTAAGAAAGGCTCTTCCTTTTTTCCTCTCTTTGCTGAGCACTCCCAATGATGACTACCCCTGGCACTGAGGAAGAGCTGAGGGATTACTTTACTTCCTCCCCAAGGTTCTCGGAGTAATGCTTCAGCGACTGCTGACTTCAAAGTGGTGAACAGAGCAGTGCCTGATGGAGACGTGTGTGCTTAATTCGTCTGAGAACCATTCCTAAGAAGACTTACAAGGATTTGTCTGGGATCAACAGACTTTATAATATGCCTCTCATTTACAGAAAACGTGAATTTTGTGCCTTTTTGTTTGTATTAGAAATATAATGACTCAACAGGTGTTTCAAGCTTTGAGTGTAATATGTGATTTATTTTTTCTTAGGACACTCAGAATATGTAGCTTTAGCTTTTATTATATCTTAGACACCAAAATGTTAAATCAAGTGCGAAATCTCAGATGGAAAAAACAAAAAAGTATAATGTAACAAAAAAAAAGTCTGAAGCATAAAAAGTGTAAAGATTTGTGCAATGTACACAAATGCAGAAACAATTTTTAATCTTGACAAATTATCGGGTGCAGGTATCATATGTGCTGTTTTCCACACCTTATTTCTGAATATCGATAAATCATTTTAGCAATTGGGAATTCTCACCTTCAGCCACTGTTTTGTTTCTGTGTATTGCTTGGGAGAGATTCAGTAAATGAGGTCATAAAAATTCATCCATTTTTGTCTCTGTCAACTCTTCAGAAGCAGCAAGTCCACAATCACAAGAATATGTGAGGGAGTCCCTGATCACTGATCTTAGCAATTTAATTTGTGTCATAATAAGCCATTTAGGAAACCCACCTTGCACCCCCTACCTATTTATTTAGGTTAGGCAGATGCCGGTATAGTTCAGGTTATCACACTAGATGTAGAAGAATTGCATGATTGCTGTAAAAGTTTCCAGCCAGTGGGTATCTAAATGGGAATGTCACCAGACAAGCAATATTAAAATGAAACAAAACAAACACCCTTCTCCACCAACAAAAACCATCTAGGAACATAGATTTCTCACAAAATAGGAGCGATGATCTAATGGTAGTTTTTACAAAAAGGCAGGAGATAAAACATACCCTAGAGGTACGTTTAGATCCCTTTCAAAACCACTAGAGAATATGTGTAATTTCAATAGTATTTTCTGCTATTGCTTGTTGGTGAGTAGACTGCACTTCCCTCTTCTAAATGGGAACAAACTCTGTCCCTTCATATACACGTGCATTTCCCAAAGAAAGCGATGGCTCTACATAAAGTGGTTTCTTGAAAAGGTTTTCAGCTGCTAAGAGGCTTAGAAAGAAATGGTTGATGTACCATCACTGGTGACCTAATAGCTGTACTTTCAGAATGGGGTTTTCTAAAGCCCTTATTGAGGACCTCCATAAAACTCCTGGAAACAACCAAAGATAATTCTGTGCTGTTTTGAAAATTTGCCCTAAACAGGTGAGCTTTCCAGGTGCTACATGAGAATGTGAATGGGGCTGGCCTGTCACCAGGAAAAGCCCCCGTGACCACTACGGATATGCCCTGATTCTGTCATGGGGGCATTTCTGCATTCTACAGGCAGCGCAGAAATGGGAGTTGCCATAGCACCCAAGGACTGTCATAAAATTAAAAACTCGCACATGGAATTCACATGGAATCAACTCCATTTTCCTTTATTTGGTTCAGTTATCTACTTCTGTCTAACAATAGAACGTGCTATTCCTTCATGAGAATGTATTTCCACTGTAATTTCTTTAATTAAATGGTACTAGATAGGTGTCAATATAGGATAAAACTGCTGCTAAATTAGACATTCAGGGGCACGCAGACATTCCAAAGAGCCCCGGGCAAAAGTTGAAATTGTGGTCTTTTCTAAATTGGGATTTATTATTAGTGTCATCATACAAAGCTCACTGTGCCTACTCGAAATATTGCAAGCTGTCTCTCCTGCTTCCTCAGCCTCATCTCCTGGGCAGCCCTGGGAGTATTTATGAGATACTTTTTTTTAACTTTTTTTTTTTTTTTTCCTATTTTAAACTTCTCAGTATCCTTTTTTCAAACTTGAAGTGTGGTCATTGCTATAGAGACAGTGGACTACATAGTGGAATGGTCACTTGTGGTTGGATTTAATAATAACTGGGAGGACAATGTGAGGTCCATTTATAAATTACAACAGCTTGAAATGCATTGTATGTAATAGCTTGGGAAATACAGCAGATGTACTGCCCAAGTTCAAGAGCAATTGATTAAAATACTATCAAGAGAGACATACTTAGGAGAGTGCAGTATCTCTGAGTCAGTGCTTAAATTCTGTTTTCCTGACTACTGGATCCAGCTGCTGTGTCTTATTTTCTATACGCATCGTAAAAGCTACACGAGTGTGTTACTGTTTCTCCCAGCCTGATGGAGCCTTGTGCCCTGATCAGTCACACTAGGTTTTATCAAGATACAGATAATAAATGTTATTGCAGAGTGGAAGGAGCAATTGGTAAATGTTGCATAGGTTTCATAGAGGTGGCATCTCTTTCGGTGACAGTCAGCCCATTCATTTCATTGCTAGACAATGCTTCGTGCTTATCTTTTAATTCTTTCTCACACTACCTGAAGTCTTTTATCTCCTGCATTATGTATTGGGCTTAAAACACTATATTAATAAGTATTTAAATATTTAATAAAAATTCGAACGTTACAGTTAATATTGTTCCTGCTGGTTTTGCTAGTTGACATGTGTTGCTCATTCTTTCTAGATCTGAGGGCAGTCTGACTCTTAGGATTAGACACCTGGGCTCCAATGCTCAAATGGGATTCACAAAATGCAGAGGAGGTTCCCTGGAGCTTAGTAAACCTGTTGCTTAATGACAAGGAAAATGTAGTGGCTGTGGACACCCCATCAGCACCCATCTCTCACCTCTCCTGCCTAAGTAAGGTCAAATTGAGTGTGCCGTGAGTTAAGTACGGTGTCTTGCAAACCTCAGTGTCTGTAAAAACCCTGCCTGCAGATTCCTCTTTCGGATGCCATTGTCAATGTCACCGCTTTTATATCCTTACCACCCCTGCAAGTATGTATTTCATTCCAAGCCTTCTGTACTTTTCATGACTGCTAATTTTGTCTCTTTTATAATGTTGTTATGTCATCTGTTTCTTTGGCTGGCCTTTTTAAGGAAGTTGGAACTAAAGTTGCTTTTGCAGTCATGAGAAGAACTTAAAAAAAAACAAACAACCAAACAAAAAAACCCTAATAAAAATAAGATTTAGCTACTGAATGCTGAGCATAGCCACTGATTAACCTTTAAATGCCCAAATTGGAAATTTTGTTAGGCATTGCAGCTCTTTATCTCATGCATGAGATATAAGATATATATATCTCATATATATATATATGAGATATATAGATATAGGCTGCAAGGGTGAGAACCAGATACGAGACAGCATAACTGCTGCAGGGCAAATAGGGAGTTGAGGGTTTCAAATCTGCCTCCAGAGTGGTCTAGTTCCATACATTAACCAATTGCTGAATAAATTTCATAAACAGCTATAACAGAAGGAACTGGAGCATACTGCTCTCTCACCTGGCTGCTCTGCCTTTGAAGCTACAGAATCATGCTCTCTGCTTTTTCTTTCTCCTCTTGACAAAGGAAATGTCTGGAGGAGGCTCTTCCCCAGACAGAATAATGCATAATGTACTTGTGAAGACACTTTCCGGGGAAGTTGGATGTTGGAGATAAAGCTCCAGCTCTTCCTCCTCAAACAAGCACTGAATCCATTAGACAAGTGTATATAGGGGAACTGGAAATATCAGGTGGATTTTTACCAGTGCTGCCTGAAGCAAAAGAATGATCCCAAGTACATTTTTGAAAGAAGGGGTTTCTTCTTCTTGGGGAAGATTTTAGCCTTGTATATCTCTGCAGAGATATAGAGAGGGATAGCACTCAAGGTACATATGGGTCCACTTTGCTAATTGCTGGCTACTTCCAGGCTAGCTTGAGCACTGTGCTCTGAGTTTAATTGGATCCTCCATCAGCCTGGATTGAGTATCTCACTTCTGTGATAATACTGTACAGCATAAGGAGCTGTGCTGCTGAGACCTGATTTCTTACTCAAGTCACATAGCCTGATGCTTTGCATAACCTGCAGGGCAGTGGGAGACAGGGGCTTGACTTGCAGTAGACGAAGAAAGGGGCTGAGCCGTCGTCTCTTGAAAACATCCTGATTACATCCTTGACCCACTGAATCAAGAGCCTGAATTTATAATTTTTTAATATTATTTCGGCTGATGTGTGTATCTGTAGCAAACTTAAGTCTGTTGATGATAGATGTGCTGCTTTTAGCTGTTTTTTATGTATTTTTATGTATTTTTTATGTCTGTTCTTGTCTGACTCCTGCAGACTACAAATTGAATATAAGTTATGTCCAACTATTGAAAAACAGGGAAAACTAGCACTTTGTGTTAGGCTTTAAAAGCGCTGGTTAACACTGTAATTCGGAGGTGCTTGATCCTGGTCCAGTGTGTCATAGGAACATCTAATGAATTCATTTTTCCATGGAAGCTAGGAAGGAGATTATCAACCTGATTTTTGTGTTTGGATTTAGCTAAATGCTGACTTCTCAGTATTCCCAAACATGGAGGAAATCTGTGCATATGTTAAAGGAAAATTTTAGGCACCTAGGAACTTTTCAAATAGTAAAAGTAGATTCTTTGAGTAAACCTTAATCTGAGTTCAGGTCTTCAGGATTACATTCTTGAATACAGGCATCTCTGTTTCTACTGAGCCTACTTTAAGTGCCCGATTTCCTTCTTTACTTCTTTTAGGTTTTTCCATCTGGACCAACATGGATTAACCTTACAGTGTGCCTACAAATGAGTGAGTTAATACCCAGGCTATGCTGCTAATGGCATTGCATTTACTGCTGAACTAGGAAGGAGAGTAGATACCTTAGCATCTGGCTGGCTGTGATCTGGCACCAAGTTTAATTGGACAACAGCAGCTCCTTGAATTAATGAGTCCTAGTGGCAGCACGCACCTGATTTCCAGCATGAGCAGAGGGGATGCAAGGGGAAAAGGTATCTCACACTAGGAAGAAAAAAAAGAGGGAGAGGCATTGCCACAAAAATGAGTGAAAGCAAAGCTCGTCTTTTAAACTTCTTTTCTTTTCTTTTTTTTTTTTTTTTTGAGAATTAACAGGTAGGGATCAAACACCAGTTATATTTCAGGAACTGCTAGCTGAGAAATACTTTCTAGATTTCTTTGAAATTTTTTGGCTGAGAGTTTGGACTTTGTATCTTCCGTCTTGAGAAATCTTGGAACAGAACAGTCTTATTTATAGTAAATATTGGCAGAATATTGGACATATAATGAAGAATTATGCTACTTCTTTGAGTAACAAATAACTTGTCATACCACTTCCCCTAGTCAAGGCATGCATTTCAACAATGAATCAGTAAGTACTGGTGGTATTTTTTTCAAGTGTTTTTGAACCAGGCAAGGAGAACTTCTGGCACAGATAATTATGGTAGACCGTCTCAAACTAATCACCAAAGAGCTGTAAAAATGGGTTTGGTGGGGGAATCTCTGTTCTTTAACCATTATGTTGCTGCTTGGATGTGGAATATAAGAAATGAAAAGAAAATTATTTTCAGCTTTACCTCATGTATCTGCCTGGAAAAGTTGGATCATTCAACATGTTTAGTTGGTCACGGCTGAACAGTGAAGCTCACCATCTCCTGTATGTTGGTGTGTGTCTGTATTTGTGCGTAGCAGTTCTGAGCCTGGTAAAATCAGAAAGGGATTTAAATGTACCTTAATACATAACTGTCCATCCTTGTACCATAGTAGCTGATAAACTGCTTATGCCACCTATTTACTCTTCTCTTTGCTACAGTATGGATTTTGTATGATGTTGGTTTTCATTTAAACTGGTCCTCCTTTTTGCTTTATTTTTTCCCCTCACCAACCTGCTATCTTGGCTGTCTAGTTAAAAGAGAGAAGTGCTAAAAGACCCAGAACTGAAGAGGACCAGTTTCTTTTGGATTTATGTCTCTTGGTTAATAATTAAATTATAGAGGTCTTCTTTTATCTCTGAATATGCATATATTCTGGTAATGGTATGCAGGCTGCCACACTTGACAGCAGAAATGGGCTGATAAGATTGTTAGCATCCTGCATGTTAATGCTAGGATCCTGGTCTCTCTTCTATCCAGCAGCTGCCGCTTTCAAAATTTATAAGAGCCTAACTATCTTTGAGATTTCTATCTTCTCAGTCACATTTGGTGGAAATTGGACTACTTAGTTCAGAAATTAGAAGGAGAGGACACACAGACTGTATTGTATTATACTATTGTGCAGCCCTGTTTCCACAGGAAACCAGGCTAAAACCAGCCTGATAAAAGTCAACTTCATCTTTTGTAAAAACAAAAAACACTCCCAATTTGTATGCTATAGACCCATAATATGGTTGAGGATACTCTGAAGCAATTATTTTTAAGGAAGATAGTGTGTTAAGCACACATCTGGAAATGCCAAGTTCTCACCTGCTGTTAGAAAGAAGCTTTTCACTTGAGAGGGTGTAGATATCAGTCACTCAACTACGTAGAGCCTTCTCTGCCCAAACCTTCCCCCGCTGCCTCCTTTGGATGAGGTTTGCCATCTTGTTCCATGCGTCTGTGAGGAGAAAAAGTAGACGCAGGAAGGGAGAAGAGGACTGTAGAAAGGTAAAATATTGTTCCTTCCCTACCTGCTGGTGAAGATCCAGATAAATCTTTTCTTCTGCCTGTACTCTGTCTCTCTGTTCAAAGCGTCATTTCTCTACAGGTGTGCAGGGAACATTATAAAACTAATCGGAAGTACATTATGAAAGAAACTGGAGGTTTCAGTTGTATACAACTGGTTCCAGTTGTATACTGCAGCAAGAAGAAGCCGTGCTTGTAGAATTTAACTGATACATGACAAAGTGAAAGAAAGAATATTTGGCAAAATCGTAAAAGAACTATCAAAACCCAGTATCCTGTAGATACATGTAGATACATGATTCAGAAAGAGGAACTTCTAAGAATAGCTTCACCTGAAAAAAATACCATATACAAAACACTGTTGAATTGTTTAATAACATGACTTCACACATCTCAGAAAATATTACATTGTCATGAAAAAAAATGCCATTTTCCATGATAAAATGCTATTTCAATGATAAAAATGAAACTGAGCAGTCAGACTCTACTCACCAAGTACAACTAAATCAGTAAGTAAGAATAGCTTAACTTGAACAGTGCAAAATTTGAAGAATTTTGGCTTGCCAGACTTGTCAGAAACTTGACTGCTCATTTTTTCTGTATGCTAAAACATTTAACACCTATGACAAGGGAAAATATGTCAGCTCTGGACTATTCATGACTTATTGAGCCTTTGCGGTAAGTACTGGTCACTCAAGTCTCTCAAAAGTAACAAACATTGTATGTCCAGTACGTGTAACAGGCAAGGTATACATATACCAGCTTACTTCCTTCAAAAATATGTGCAAACTAGAGGCTTAGTCAATAGAAAGCATCTGTGTATTTTTAGAAATACAAATAGTGATTGCTTACATAGTAATATATTTGGAACTGTAAAATTCTGGAAATGACCTAGTACATATAACTGAAAACTCTCTTAAATTGAATGCAGCCATAGATAATCCATCTCATTTGTATTAAATGCGCAGAATACAGTAAGTTGTTTAAGGTTTAAGCATCAAGCCTCAAGTTAGTTAGTTCAGCTCTCTCTGTAATCAGTGGAGAGAAAGGGGCATCTCCAGAGTGTAGTTTATCCCATGCGAAGTGTATAACTGTCATAAATAAAAGTGGAGAAAAATAAAGAAAAGAGATATTCTCATTCTGAAGATAAGGAGTGTTTAAAAAAATTGTCATTGATCTTGATCAAAGCATGTCTTTCACCTTTAGAGCAGCGCTTCAGGCACATGCTGATTTTTATTGCGACATTTGCAGCATGTGACATAAAAGCGTGTTTAGGCAGTGGCGTAGGAACTGTGCCAGGTGAGGATTTTTTTTTTTCTACAGCATTTTGCACATGGACCAAGGTTACAACAAGATGCAGGTAGGATATAGCTATCCTTCCAATTTGCTCAGAGATACTTTGGCTTATTGAGTTCTAAAAATCCTTTTTTCTCTATTATTATTTAATCAGGCTTAGTACTAGCAAATATATTCAATAGCAGTTTTACCATCTGAGAAGCAGACTGTGATTGCAGATTCCCAAAGTAATGTATCCAAGACATGATGTTATGACAACCGCCATTTTTATTTCATTGATTGAGGACAGTAATGAGGTCAAAATCATACATCTAAAACTGGTTCATTTAAGCCTCTAATAAGCTGTGTGATATGAAAGCTTTTTTCATGTCTTATAGTATAGACACATACTGTGCAGTAGGAAAAATACAGAAAAGCAAAACATCTGAAAGAAGTATGTACTTTCTAAAGGCTACAGAAATAGCAAGATCATAGTGATATGTTTTGGATTTGTTAATCATTCTATTAACTTAAAGGAAATTTATGGCTGATTAAGGAGTTGCAGTGCAGTAACTTGAGGCTGCAATGCCACGTTGGCTTGTAGACAGAAATTACTCGCCATCATCACTGGAGGAAGGTACGTACACTAAAAAACATGTTTATGGAGTTTGTTGCTGCCCACAGGTTGCACTGTGTATGGTTGGGGGTCCACTGTGTGAAGACCTGGGGAGATGCGGGTCAGGAGAACGATGCTGATTAGAGTTGCAGTCTAATTTAAAATGCAGTTGAAGAGGTAGGAAATACTCCTAGAAGGACAACTGAGAGCAGGAGGCTTCCAGTTCCGGGGGAGCAAAGCCATGGAAACTAGCTCTGCAGAACAGTCTCATGTGCATGTTTTTATTCATTTATTTATCAGTGTTCTTCTGCCATTTTAAATTATTTTTCAAAATTTACTGTAAAACCATAGGCACTTACTTGTTTGTATCCATTACAAGACAAGTATGTTCATATGCCAAATCCACACGTGTGTGACTTTTCAGGTATATCACTCGTCTTTTACAGGGCTGCATTCCTTTGGTTTGCAGCTATCGACACTGTAGAACATACACTTTAGGCTGTAGTAGTTTGCAGTACAATCACAGATCTGTGTTACTGTCTTAAGCGCTTATCTTAAAGCAACCCGTCTCCTGGTACCTTGCTTCAAACCGCTGAATCTATGGGGTGGAAGTCAGTCTATGAAATTAATCACAGCTAAAAGAGTTGCAATTCAGCTTTATAGTGTAGGCCTGAGAAGAGGCCCAGGACGGGTATGGATGAAGTTGGATGTGCTGGATATGGATGCTGATGGATGCGCTGGAGGAGCAGAGCTACTCAGGAGGCTCCCATGCATCTGTTACCCCCTTTCTTCTCCTTACCTACGTAACGTAAGGCTCTTCATCTCTGCCCAATATGTTTAGTCTTCCTCCATCTTCCACTTCTCTTACCCAGTCTTCGCACTCTTTTTTCAACCTTTTTCTTAGGTGTGGTTTCCATTAATGAGCTATCCGTGTTGGCCCTGCACACTTTTCTTCCCTCCCACATCTCTCTCCAGTTTACCAGGTCCATGTCAGCTTTCTTCTAGACTTTCCACCCCAGTATAATTTTCATTCCAAGCTGAAAGCCGGGCTCAATGATGGATACTTGGATATTTCTTGCAGTGTTGAGCATCGCTCACACTTCTGGGAGGCTGAGTGTGTTCCCCAGAGGATCATAGAATCATAGAATAGTTTGGATTGGAAGGGAGCTTTAAAAGTCATCTAGTCCAAGCCTCCTGCAATAAGCAGGGACATCTTCAACTACATCAGGTTGCTCACAGCCCCACCCAACATGATCTTGAATGCTTCCAGGGATGGTGCATCTACCACCTCTCTAGGCAACCTGTTCCAGTGTTTCACCACCCTCATTGTAAAAAATTTCTTCCTTATATCTGGTCTGAATCCACCCTCTTTTAGTTTAAAACCATTACCCCTTGTCCTGTCACTACAGGCCCTGCTAATGCCCTGCTTAACCACGGTAGCTTTGAACCAGGGCACATTGATGCACCAAGGGATTTCTTGGAGCATCTAGCTGCCAAATTAATTTCCACAGTGTATGTCAGGAAAGAAGTCTTTCAGAAGAGATTGTGTTTTGTTCAGAGTCAGTACTTTTTTTCTAGGAACCACAAAAAGCAGCTTTGTTTACACATTTCAGTTTGCTGCTCCAAAGTGTGAAGTCAGAGTTATCTGATGAGACTGGAGAAGGAATTTGTAAAGCTTTAGCAAAGCAAACCTTTCCCTGCCTTCCCTGTCTAATTCCCCATCTGGAGTGAAATATCCGAACAGTGTTTTGCAAACTTAAACCTCAACCAGATAACAGGTGAAAGAATATTTTGTTGAAAAATTATTGGCAAAGTTGGAAATTCCTGAAAGCTGGGAATGTCATAGAAAATTTTGAGTAGTACAAGTGCTGAAACTTCCCATCTCCTGTAAATAGCTTCAAGGGTTAGCGTTTAGCAGTGTATCTAGAAATAATGAGAAATAGAGCAGAAGATTAATGACAGTGCCATTATCATAATGCTGATTATAATTGGATACACATTATAATAGCTTCACACCGTGATTAGCTGTTCAGATTAGGATTATTTTAGGTTTAGAGGTTTTGAATTTTACAGAAATTTACCATGGTAGTTAGTTGCTATCTGTTACAGATTTTTTTATAGCTTTACCAAGATTTAACAGGGAGAATTGAAACAAAAAATGTTCTCCCCTTCCCTGCTATTATTTGGTATTCTGTTTATACACTTATAATAGCGTTAGACCAATAGACCAAGAAAAAAAATCTTTTCTATCTTACATTTTAAAGACATTTGTAAAATTACTGCATGCCAAACCCCTCTATGTACAAGGCATACCAAGACTATTACAAGGCTACTGTTAATGAGTAGTCCACCTTCCAGCTCCTTTGAACTCGCTTTTAACATGTGGATATGCATATAAATTGGTACTAGAAGGACCTTTCCTGTTTTCTAAGAATTGCTGGAGAGAGAGAGGGAATGAGAGAGACAGACAGGCAGGTGGACAGACAGGTGGCTCCAATATTGCACAGTTTATGTTTGAGAGTCACATGCCCTCCAGCACGGATCTGGGATATAATTTTTTAATGTATTCAGCGTAATAGAGAGTAGATGCTGTTTAATACACATGGAAATGCTTTTTATGTGCTTTCCTCAGATGTTTTTTTGTGGAATTTTAATTTAGTTATTCATAATCCCCCGAGTTCTCTAGAAACCAGAATATTTTCAGCTACCATTAATCTCTAGCAGTTTGTCTTCAGATTCCTGTGTTTTTCAAGGGAAGTTCAAAAACCCAACATAAAGTTTAACAGCCTTATTGAAAAACTAGTCCTGTACAATACAATTAATTTTTACGTAGAGACATCTCCACCAAAATGATACTTCATATGAACATGTATAATAAATTGGTAATTCTTTAGTGAGAAGACACCATGTTTCTCATGCAAAACCACTTTTAAATGAAAATACAGTTCTTCACAGACTTTTTGTTGTTAATAGTTTGTTGTAATTTAGAGGAATATAGGGAATGCATATGGGGAGCAAAGAAAATTTTAATCATTTGCTAAAAACACTGTATTACTAGATAATGCCTCCTGAATAGTCATGTCCAGTATCTACCACAGTCAGAAGATCTTGCAGTTCCTTTTGTAAATATACTCATTTTTTTAAAAAAGATGAGCATGTTTTGCCCACTTACGATTTTTATCCTTCTTGCTTACCCCATTCACCCATGCATTGTTCCATTTTCACTTCATCTCTCATGGGTATCAGGCAAAAATATTCCAGACAGAGTACATTACAAAATAGCACAGGCTCTTTTCTCTTTCTTTTCTGTATTTCTGCTCCATATACTCCTAGGATAACACGATAACACTGCAGTCCCTTCTTGCTTTTTTTTTTTTTTTTTTGGCTTCATCGTCTTCTTGGCACCTCCTAATCTTCTGGACTGGATTTCATAATGTCTAATCTGAGTCACCTAAAAGGTGAGCATCCAGTCTAAAATAGTTGTTGGAGTGGAGAGAAAAAGATAAGCATCTAGCGTGTGTGATTCATCCCACCTAAGATATCAATTTTAGTTCAGTATGAATCATGAGCTAAAGATACTCTCCACTAACCGCAGAGAAATCCTCAATGATTAGCTTAGACTAGGCATCTTTTAGATGTCTGAACTGGGTGAGTTGAATGTGGTAGTCTGTGATCACTTGTACACAAAGACTTTTTCTTGCTTCTCCTGGTAACAAAGAGAGCTCCCTCGTGCAAGAAGGCGATAGATACGCTTGTGTAAAGTATACTGCTAAAGAAAAAGCTATGCTTTTGCTATGCTAGTGGTGTCATTGCCTTTATTCTTCCATCTCTTTTCCCTTTTCACAAGGCCATGTGACACCAGCTATGCCGGAATTGTCAGTCCACTGAAAACACGATTACTGTCAGACTTTGAAGTAGTACACTGCTGCTCTAATAAAATGAATTATTCTGTCTACACGGTTTCCCTCCAAAATTAGTCTAGGGATAAAGTGGTTGATTTAACCTAAAATGACAGCCTGCGAAGAGCTACAATGGGAGGATCGAATACTTCTATCTCAACAAATCTGAGATGGCAGACTTCTTACTATGAGAGTTGTGAAGAAATATCAGAAAGAAGTTGTATTAGTAAATACAAAAAGCATAGTTAAAACCCTTCTTGGTATGCATGTTCTGAATAACTGAATCTATTAGAAGAATCTACATCTAGAACTCTCCAATGGTTATCACATTTTTCAAATTTTTCACTCTTAGTGATACCTTGTGTTGCAGAAATATTGATGAAGTAAAAGCTTAATTTTTTCTACTGCTTTATGTAGTATTACCAACCTCAAATATAGTCTTTTAAACTAAAATAATGGTTAGAGTGTTTAAAATAAAGTTTAATGTCAGTATCTGTCGAGTAAATTACTGACAATTTGCCTTTTTTTTTTTTTACCATTGGAGAGCTCATCCTTGTCCTTATGGCAGCTTGCTTAAACATTGCCAGATCATTAACTAACTTCCCAATTAAAATGAGCATTTGATAGTTAAATGTTGATACCGCATTGATAACCAGTTACAACTTGAAATGACCTTGCAGATTTTATACATTCAACACCTTTCTTTGTACCTGATGATGGCATTATAAAGTATTGCCATTAAAAGCTGCAATATTTTAGAATTTGGGGGGAAGAGTTTTTATCTTAATATTTGAAACATTCTTTAGATGTAGCAAGAATTTCTTGTTGAATAATCCCCAGCCATAAACATTCTTCATAATATTGAAGTTGTGAAGACTTCAGAGTTTATGATACACACCAATAGGAATTACAGGGGGCAGAGTTGAAGTCAGAGACTACTTTTGTGTTGTGGGATGTATTATTACAGATAGAAACTGTAAGTACTGTAAGATTTGAATACAGAATATCATTCTTTTGGGCAATACAGGTTATCTAAAAGTTGTACATATACAAACGACTACATCTTAAATATCAGGTAGCCTTAGAGAAGCTCATGATAAGGTAACTTTAGAAGATAAATCAGTAAAATTCTAATTTTTAGCTGGTTTTTTTGACATTATATTTGTTATCCATTTTACCACTTACAAGGGTCATCTTATTTCTTGCATAGCAACCAAAGAAAGTCCTATTTACCATGTAGTAGGAAAAGATAATTGTGTGCTGGTATTTCCCTTTAATCTGGGAACTGCTGTCATTCCCAGATTAAAATGGTCTCTTATCTATACTATTCTAAATTTCCACAGGTTTACAAATGCTTGTAGACAAGCACACAGCTTAAATAAACCATAGCCATGTTTCTTGATTTTTTTATGCTCAGACGATGGCAGGAGATGAAGACACCAAAACTTTATGACTGTTGCCTGTCAAACGAGCTATGGGAACTAACGCTGACTCTGTAACCATAGCGATTTGCACTTGTGAAGTAAAATACACGAGCTTAAACTGGGGGCACTCAAGGTTTCTAAATGGGTGGAAGATGTTTATTATAGGGCCCTAGTGACTTCTGTCAAGAAGCACCCATTAGGTGAACAGCATCAGTAGAAACTGGGACAGAAGAAGGCTGAAGTGCTGAAGGCGTCCTGATGGCCATAAAACATGGCAAATTTTTTGATGAGCCAAGTGTTTGCCTAAATCCCCTTGGAGTAAGTGGTGTCAATTTTAGCTTTTGATACCTCAGTAAATTAATTTCTTCTGACTTCCCAGCAGTTTGCAGGTGCCAGCTTCTACTGCCAGACTTTTTCGTGGTATCTTTTGCTGTTCACTCAAAGAAACAGTGAAAAGAGTCATGCAAACTTTAGTTTTGCTAGCGCAGGTAAAATGTGATGGCATGAGTTTCAGTGTGTGCTGCGTGAGGCCAGTGGGATCTTTACCTGCTGGGCTTTCCTGCCAGTGCTGATCTCATGGTTACCATGTCCTCACTGCTATTGCTTCAGGGTCACCTGGATTAAAGCTCATGTGAGCGCTCCTTTGTCCCAGTTGTAAGTACAGCTTGTGTACACTGTGTACAAATGCTCTGTTCCCAGTCGTGGGTCATCAGCTTGTCTTTCATAGTACTGTGGTGGGGACAATCATATTAGTACCTGGATAATTGGTATTCATAGGATTTGACCATAAACTGTTCTCCAGTTTCTACACCAGAAATTATTTATTTAATTTCTATGCATGTTTAGAATTTTTCTCTTGTAACTGACCTTTGCCATGTGCAATTAAAAAGCTGTGCCTGTACCTGTTTTTTTGTTTTGTTTGTTGTTTTTTATTTCTTTTTGTAATTTGTTTTCAAAGTCCTAATTCCTTTTATGCGTAAAAAATGAGCCGGTGTGTTTTATGTACTAGTGATCTTTTTTATTGTTATTATTTTCATTTTAGACCGTTTCCTTAACATTTATTATTTACTAATGATGTTTCATGGACATGTGAGAGCACTCATACTTTGAATTATCACCTACTCAGCCATCATTCATGTTACACATGTAAAAGAACTTGATTCATTTGACTCTGCTTTTTTTTTTTTTTCTTAATCCATTTGAGCCCTTGGGTGAAGCTAGAACCTCCATAAAGATATGTTGCATGTCTTTTTAGAAAGACGAATATTTAAGTTCTGTTTGGACTTTTTTTTTTTTTTTTTAGAGAAAAATTGCAAATAGAACCACAAATTTGTTTGCTTAAAAGGCCAAAAGTGTTGGATGTCTTTGGATCATCTAGAGTGTCTGCCCAGGTGACACAGAGTAGTCCCGGGAGACCTGTTTGGAACACTTCAAAAACTAACAAAGATGAAGATGAATACTGTACCAATACAGAAAAATATAGAAACAAACCTATAAAGGAAAGTTCTGGCCACTGACATTGGTGTAAATGCACATGGTACTTGTTTGTGCTTTGCTACCAGTGGATTAGCAGGCAAATTACTGGTAAGTGTGATATGGAACTGGGAACACATGGAGAAATATAAAATAGTGGAGATCATTCAGCATGACATTTGTGGAAGAAACTTATGTCACTGACTGCTAAAAATCTTCTGAAAGAAGTAAAGGACCACATGGACCAAGGCACAGGTAGTTAGTATAGTCTGCCTGGATTTACAAAAATCTTTCAGCAAAATTCCTTACCAAGTCTTTAATTAAGCTTCTGTGGAGTAAGAGGAGAGATCTTCCCATAGTTCTGTGTTTAAGGATAGGAAGGAAAGAATAATAATGAAACTAAAGAATAAAAATGCTCAATAGTTGCAATAGTAGGATAGTGGAATTCCACAGGTATTTATGCCAATATAGGGAGGTGATAAAGTTTTCTAGTGATAATGAACTATTCAGGGTAGTATACTCAGGAAGCGAACACACGTTTTAAGATACTGAGTAAGTAGGTGATAAAACGGCAGATGAAATTCAGTAATGATAAATCCAAAGACAGGCGTGCTCAGGAAAACCAGTTTTACCTATTCGTATATAAGGATTGTCTCTAAACTGACTGCTAAAACTGTGAAAATGCATTTTCAAGCTTGATAGTTCTATAAAACATTGGAGAGGGATGACAGGCTTGATCATAGGTATGGAGCTGTGTCTGGGCAAGGTGATCTAACTAGACTAAGGCTTCAGTAAGAAAAAAGGCTAAAGATGAATAAGGGAGAAGTGTATGAAATCATGCTGGGGTTGAGGAGAAAAATGATTAGTCACTTTTTCTCATAGTTATCATAGATCATTAAATGAAATTATCAGGTAGCAGGTATAAAATGAGGAAAAGGAAATATTTTTCATACAGTGCATAACAAATTCATGGATTTCATTTCCATAGGAAGTTCTGGTGTCTGAAAATACACAGAGGATCAAAGAGTGACTGCATTTGTGGAGAAGATTCCCACAAGGAGTGTCAGACCCTAAGATGCAAAGTTTACGAAGTCCTGAAATCACATATTTCTGGGAACTGGGAGCAGATGTTGTGGAATTCTTACTGTGGGATCGTTCTGCATTTAATAGATTTGTAATGATGGTTATATTTATTATACTGTTTCAGGTACAGGATACCTTGAAGGGTCTTTGTTCTGGCTCATAACTCCTGCTCACACAATCTTACAGCCTCATCAAGCTGCTTGTATTCCATGCTTTTAAAAAGTGTGGTAACACTTGGGTACCGGATCAGACCCAGTGTCCACCTGCCCCAGTCTCTTGTGCCAAACAAAGCCCAGCAGGGAATGCTTAGAAAAGGGTTTAAGGTTTGCACCAGCACACAGTTATCTTTCCACTCCTGTACACTCTATAGTCTGCAATCTGTGGCTTGGAGATTTTTCTAAACAGGAGCTTTTTCTTTTATTATTATTATTATTATTATTATTATTATTAATACTACTGTTAGGTTTTCTTAATCTAAGTCCATCTAATTGTTTTTGAACTTACACTTTCGGCATCTATAACCTCATGTTGCAAAAAAAGTTCAACATTGCCCAGATGCTGTGAGAATTATTTTCCTTTTCTTGTTTTGGGTGAATAACCTGATAATTTCATTTGTTATCCGTCTGCTACTTGGACTATAGTGCATCATTCTTCAGGCACAGTGTTTCCTACTTGCCATCTCTATAATGGTATTGATTTTACATTTTTCTTTTCCAGTTAAGTGTCTTTATTTATCTAATCTCCTCTCGAACAGAAGCTGATCTATACCTTCGCTTATCTTTGCCATCTCCATCTTTGCTGTACATTCCCTAGTTCTTCTGGACCTGCAGAGGCACTTCAGACAGATCTTATGATGGGTTAATATTAGACAAGTTTTTGCAACGCTGGTAGTGAACAAAGAGAAGTTTCACAATGCATCTTGTATCACTTGCAGGCAGGCCCATGGACTTCGGTAGGAGCTCTTCCAGAGCAAAGTAACTAAGTGATGTAAATTAAACCATGTAAAAATGCAGAGATGTCTTTCACTACTCTGGGCAGAGATAAGCTGATACATATACAGTACTATCATCATGCCGAGCTTTGTATGAACAATAGCAGAGAGGAATGCAGGAGGAGAATACAAATAGCTTCTCTGTCTTCATGAAAACAAGTATTTTGAACTACTTTTTCTTTTAGTTTTTGCAGTTACTTCTGGTAATATAATTATCATGACTTGAAATGCAAAATGAATGTACAGGTTGATGGAGATAAGGGTCCAAAGTCCACCTCTATCTTCATATGGCAGTGTACTGGCCAGCCATGGTTTCAGATTTTAACGAGGTATAAGTATAGCTGTGGTTTTGGTTCCATAGGCAAAAAGGCAATGGCTTCCAATGCAGCTGAAAGAGAGACTGATGAAAAAAAAAAAAAATAATGATGAAAAAAAAAAGAGATTGATGAAAGAGGTCACAGAGGTTTAAGGCCACATGTCTTCTACTCTTTTTGTACCTGCATATGGGTGACATGGGGAAGGTTACTGGGATCCCTTCTTCTCCACTCCACAGCAGAGAGGCTCCTGCCGGTTGAAGCAAATTCTAGCAGACCTGAGACCATAAATTCAGTGTTTCTCAATCTTAATGTTATAACATATATTAGGTCTCATACCTGAGCTGAGATTATTCTTGGACAACCTGAAAGATAATCATGTTCATGTCTTTCCAGTGCTCATGTGTATTGTTAACTGTACTTATATTTATGCAAAAGTAGTATTCTTTCTTCACATTTTTGTGCCTTCAAAACTGTATCTATTAGGAAAAATGATTTCTCTTCCTTTACACTGTGCAGTATCCTTTTCTCTTTAAATTACCTTCTTTAAATCCATTACAAGATTTGTAAAATCCTTCATTGCAACATTAATCCTTTCATGGTTTCTTTTTTCTGATTTATTCTTCTTTACATTTTTTATTTTCTTAGATTGTAGGTTTGGGGATCAAATAATATAGCCAAAATTGTAAATCAGAATCCACTAATGATGATTTTAGTAAAAACAACTTTAATGTTTGTAGTAGGCCTTTCTTATACTTGCTTCCTAACATTTTGAGTTTGGTTTTTTTTCCTTATAATAAGAGTGGTTCTTTTTTAAGATGAAAGTTGAGCCTTGAATAATTATGTTTAAATGGATATCTAAGGAAAATACTAAATAATGTAAGACTCCTGATGACACTGTATAATCTTAAACCACTTATATTATTTCATGATCTGTTTGAAGTATATTTTACATTTGCACTCTGCACATTTGCCTTATTTACATAACAGAATAAAAACAATGGATGCAAGTGGAAGTTTAAGATTTGCAGACAAGACTCTTCTCATAATCAAGATCTTTTAAATTTGGATATTCATAAGAATTCAGATAATGTAAAGATTTTCAGTCACCTGAACAATGAAAAAGGGAAAGACTGGACTTCCTCTGTTAGACCATTGTCTCCAGAGCAGATTTCCTGACTGACTTAAAATGCTGCTTGTGTATTTTGGCCCTCAAATGCTGGAATGCTTTGTCTTTTCATTTTTATCCTTTGAGGATCAATGACATTTATGGTATATAAGGTATACTGGGAAAAAATAGACATTTTGATCTGTTAAGGAAAGGGTTAAAGATCTGTTGGCACCAAAGACCAGTGTTTTCTTAAAGGCTCCTTTGTTCCATATGTGTACTTCTACGGTAATAAGTAAATTCATTTTTGATATTATAAAGGGAAGAAGCCAAGCTAAGATTTAAAATTTTAAATCTGTGATTTTCTGGCATATCATCATCATTTTAATTTCAATAAATTACTGTGAGTATTTTTATGTAGACATGCCATACTTGCTAAAAATGTGCTCTAATTATATGCTAGGCTAAATTTGGGATATTTTTGCATAAATAATGCTACTTATAGAAATTGTATACTTACTATATTACTGTGAAATTAAACTTTTTTCTTTTATGTTTGATTTACTGCATTTACTCAAACTGACTAGGTACTTTAAGCATGTAATTAAACAGTATTTTTTTATCGTGTGCAATTTAAGCAAAAAGATGGAATGACTCCCAGTCCTCTTTGGTAAACGTCTACAAATATTATTTTTTAAAGCATAAATTACAAATCTGAAAAAAATATTTTTTCAAATATTTCAAACCTGATATTATGTAGGTGTTATTGCTTTAAATAATATTATCAGTGAAAGCTGAACAAGTAAAATCCAGGAAATCCAGTGTCAAGACTGATGCCTTATATTTATATTTTTGTGGTATTTCCTATTCAATTATACGAAAGTGAACTTTTCTTGGAGATTGTACTGATTTTCCAGGAATTTAGACTTCATTCTTTAAGAACCAATTACTCGGAAAGTATCAACCCGTTGCACTGGTCCGTGTCTTGGTGACCCTTCTATTTATTTTTACCTCAGGCTCAATTTGACCTGAACAACACAAAACAGATTTTATAACATGATTAAGAGGAAATGACATTGGGAGAGGGGGAGGATTATATTAGCTGGATTGGTACCAAGGTAAATAAACACACTTCTGGTTTTTTTTCCTTTTTTTTTTTCTCCCATTAGCTTTCACTTCTTCACGATTTGTGTCTTGCAGTTTCCAAAACAAAAGACAACCAAACAAAAAAAAAAACACACACAAAAAAAAAAAAACCTGTCAAGAACAACAAAAACGCCTATAACTGCAAGTTCAATTACTTTCATTGTGTGCTACAATAACAGTAGTTATTGGTTACGGTTAATGCTCTTAAGCAGTAGACAGTGATCTGCCAACATCTCTGTTGGTTCGATGGAAGGCTGAGAACACACCTGTTACTTCAAGTAAGTGGAAGGAAATTAAAAACTTCCCTTTCGTAATTTCAGTCACTGTGAACTCTATGGAAGAAATTTAACCTCTAAAAAACCCCTTGTTTGGATTTGTTATATAAAAAGAAATTAAACAGTGATTTTCTTGGATTGCTTAAAGTTGTTGCAGCTTTGCCTTTTTCCCAACTCCAAAGAAACACACATGTTGAAATGGGCATTGCACAGCGTTTCAAACCATGACGCTTAGTAAAATGGTACACCAAAATGCAGGCCAAGATGATGTCTTAATGGCTGGTCTCATAAGGTTGGGATGGCTTTGGTGTGTAGAAGATACTGAAGCCCACTAGAGGGCTCACAAAGTGAAGACACTGAGTTTTCCGATACTGCCTGTTTCCTGCAGGGCCTGACAGTGGGCCTGGAAAGCACCTGCTAGCATCTGGAATGTAAGTGTAGTGAGCATAAGAAGAGACCCCTCAGAATGTTTTAAGGATTACTATTGTCTACAAATTCCCAATATTTTAGTGTATGTACCAAGCCTCTGTAGTACCCTTGTACAAATGGTGCTCCCTAAGAACCAGATTCTGCACGTACTTATGCATATGTGCATTTTCATTTGCCAGGAGCAGTTCAGTTTTCTACTCTGACTCCTAGCACGTGCTTGAAAATTCAATACAGATTGGATACAGCTTCAGAATAAACATCTAAACATGTAAGTGTGAACTAGGGGTCTGGGGTCCCCATACAGGCAGCATAGTTTTAGGCAAACAAGTCAATGTGGCCAGGAGCACTATTGGGCCCACATTAAAGTTAACACATTGAATATGATTGAGTTGGCTGTTAATGGTCACATTTGAGGTGCCCTGCTGGTTTACAGATATTACTTCATAAGGTTACAGATGTCCTATCTGCCAACCCCATTGGAGTGCTTTGGATGTGCTCTAAAACCTCATATGGCACAAGGCTCCTGTGTAGGCAGCTAAATTAATCACCTTTGGTCAGCTGAGTAACTTTCATCCTAAGTTACAAATTTCTAGACCATTATGATTAGCAGAATGTCTGTCTCAGTGTGCATACAGTTTTTAACGAAAGCCAAAGCAATTTCCAATAATTGATTTCTGCCCCCCTATTGCTTTCCATGGAGAATAAATGATACGCGTGCTTAATTTGTAAGTATGTTTGGTATAATTCAGTCTTCGTGTATTATCAAAGCAAAAATTACTGCTGGTAGGGTTAGAGGACTGGCGCCCCTTATCCCACCTATGTTGGGCCACCTTCCCCACAGGACCAGGGTGAAGATGAGCAGTTCTTTGGAGAAGACTTACTATGTCATTCATGATGGCTATCCATACTACAAGTGCAGTGAGCTCATCAGGACTGATAATATCCTTGTACCCTTGCATTGTATATCAGCATAATTTGGCTCTCTTGACAAAGAACAAGCTTCTTTTGTAACCAGGAAAAGAAAAATATTTTAAAACCAGTATTACCAGAATAAGTCAAGGTCACCAATAATCTCCTGCTTCCATCTGAAAAATTAATTATGAGTGTTTGGAAAAGCTATAAATGTTGATAATCATCTAAACCTTGCTATATATAGCGTCTCATAAGGAAAGGTATTATAAATACAAATATCAAAGTGAGACACAATGAGCCATCATTAGTTTGATACTGATTTCATTTTTAAAGCTTTTTTTCTTTTTTACAAGTGGCTGCTATGTACTTAGGAGGAAACACAGCCTATCTTCTTAAATATTTTCTTAATAATTTCCACTTGAGGAAGGTTTTCCAAGCCCTGAAAAAGCATTTTGAAGCACATAGCTCAAACTAGAATGAAGTCAGGGTAATCCTCTGTCCTTTATTATACAGCAGGTCGGATTAGAGGATCACAGATATCTTTATGGCTTTATAATCTATGATTAACATATTAATTTTTAACTATGTGCTTTGGTCCAGTTCTTTGCAACAATGCAGATAAGCATGGCTTTGTTTGGAGCAGGTGGAGCTGAAGCAAGGGGTTAAAATTAGGCAGCAGTTGAAGTTCTTTGCAGGCTGGAGCCTGAGTTCTGACATCCTGGGTTATCCTTGCCTTTCAGAATGTTTGCAGTGAAATGTCTTTTTTTTGCATGGTAGTCTTCATGCCTTCCACTTTACTTTAAAAAAAAAAAAAAGAAAAGAAAAGAAAAGGTAAAAGTATTAAGGTTATAGTACTTTTTCTTTACCTAAAGAAACAATTTTATTAATTAAGAAATGCATTAAATTAAGTTTTATTTAGATGGAATAATCTGCTTTTCCCTAGATTTGTTTTTTTAAAATTTTATGTTTTCAGAGAATCATAGAATATCAGGTTGGAAGAGGCCTCAATGATCATCTTTTCGAACCTTTCACAGAATCATAGAATGGTCTTTGGTGGAAGGGACCTTAAAGATCACCCAGTTCCAGCCCCCCTGCCATGGGCAGGGACACCTTCCACTAGACCAGGCTGCTCAAAGCCCCATCCAACCCGGCCTTTCTTGGCAAAAGCACAGTCTAGACAGGATGTCCCAGCATCCTGTCCAGCCGAATCTCAAAAGTGTCCAATGTTGGGGAACGCACCACTTCCCTGGGGAGATTATTCCAATGGCTGATTATTCTCATTGTGAAAAATTGTCCTCTTATGTCCAATCAGAATGTCCCCAGGAGTAACTTGTACCCACTACCCCTCGTCTTTTCCATGTGACTCCTTGTGAAAAGGGAGTCTCCATCTTCTTTGTAGCCACCCTTTAAATACTGGAATGTGATGATAAGGTCTCCCCTAAGCCTTCTTTTCTCAAGGCTGAACAAACCCAGTTCTCTCAGCCTTTCCTCATATGGCAGGCTTCCCCATCTTTTGATCATCTTTGTTGCCCTTCTCTGGACCCTCTCCAGCCTCTCCACATCTTTTTTTATATCAAGGACCAAAACTGAACATAGTATTCCAAGTGTGGTCTGACAAGCACTGAGTAGAGTGGGACAATGAACTTCTTTATCTCTGCTGGTGCTGGCCTTGTTGATGCAACCCAGCATCCTGTTGGCTTTCTTTGCCACAGCAGTACGCTGTCCACTCATATTGAGCTTGCTGTCCACCAGGACCCTCAGGTCCCTTTCCACAGAGCTGCTCCCCAGCTGGGTAGATCCCAGCCTGTGTTGCACTCCTGGATTATGTTTTCCCAGATGCAGGAACTTACATTTGTCCTTGTTGAACTTCGTAAGGTTCTTGTTAGCCCGCTCTTCTGGCCTATCCAGGTCTTCCTGCAGGGTGATTCTCCCTTCCAAAGTATCCACTTCCCCACTCAGTTTGGTATCATCGTCAAACTTCATCAGGGTACACTTGATCCCATCATCCAGATCACTTATAAAGCTGGGCCCAATACTGATGCCTGGGGGACCCCACACGTGACAGGTTGCCAGTTTGAACGGAAGTTATTTACCACCACCCTCTGTGTGCAGCCTGCCAGACAATTTCCCACCCACCACAAAGACCACTTGTCTAGACTGTAACACAACAGTTTCTATAGGAGGAGGCTGTGGGGAACCATATCGAAAGCCTTGGAGAAATCCAGGTAGACAATGTACACCACTTGCCCCTCATCAGCTGAACAGGTGACTTTGTCATAGAAGGCAAACAGGATTGTCAAGCACAATTTGGCCTTGGTGAATCGATGCTGGCTTTTCCCAGTCATGTGCTTCATTCGACTTCTGATAGTCCCCAGGAGGACTCGTTCTATAACTTTCCCAGGGACTGAAGTAAGACTGCTGGGTCTATAATTTCCTTCATCTTCTGGTAGATGGGGGTGACATTAGCCTTATTCCAGTATTCTGGGACATCCCCCGATCTCCACAACTTTTCAAAGATTATGGAGTGTGGCCTTGCAATGACATTGGCCAGTTCTTTTAACGCCCTTGGGTGGATGTTGTCACAGCCCATCAATTTGTAGGGGTCAAGCTCCTGTTTCTGTACCAACCCTTTCTTCACTGTCAATGCATCTGTGTTTGCATCAACCTGGATTTTTTTTCCTAAGACCTGGGGCCCAACAGTGCTCATAAAGGTAGAGGTGAAGGAAGTGTTGAGAACATCTGCCTTTTCAGCATTGTTGTTGACCCTAATTCACCCTTCCTGTTTAACAGCGGACCAATATTTTCTTTGTTTCCCTCATTTTCAGACAAAATACATACATCACCTGCAGAAATATTTTTAAAGTTCCTTTTTTCTTGTGGAGGTACATTAAAATAATATAAATGTTAGAAAATTAACATTATCAACCTGAATTCTGTATGTCAGGGTCTGAACTAAATCTATGAACAGTTATAACTCAACTAAACAATAAATGTTACATTTCTAATAACCTGTTAAAGTTTTGAAAAGTAATAAAACTGAGGATGTTAGTCAGGTTGATATCATTCTTAGTTAATTAAACATCAACAGTAACATTAAACTTAAATATACTGACCCCTAAAAAATATATCTTTGATGGTAGCAACACAAAGTAGCTGGCTTACAAAGTGCGACTAATTCTCCAAATATCTATTGAGGTCATTACTTCCATTATTAAGTGCCCGTGCCAGCAAAACAAAAATCAATAAATTCGTAGCAGCGCGGTACATCTTGAAAAGTATCGAGGAGAGAAATAATAAATACATATGCCTATAATAAAAAGAATCTACATCTTTCTGTAGGAGGGATTCATCTTTCCATCTTTCATCCTTGCTCCCTTTGGTACTGTAGTCTCTCTGAATGTTTCTATTACAAGTAGAGCTGCAAACGTAATTCATAGACAATGATACGATCAACAAATTTCTTTCCATTTGCAAAGTTTCTGTCAAGTTTTCTTGTATTGATGTTATTCATACACCCAGTACTTCCAGTAACATTTTTGCATTGTCATCAGTGTTCAAGAATCTCAGATGTGTTGAGTTTACTGGTTCTCAGCCAGTTTTCAGCTGCCATTCTAGGCGCTGCCAGTTTTACAGTTACCCAGATGCTACAAGTTTTGTTGGTAGGTAGGATAGCTGCATCTATTGTGTTTCACTGGTGAAATTCAAGTGATGAAATTAGGAAAAACACTTGCAGATATGCCACAAAATATTCTAACAGTGCCCGCCTGAATCAGCCAGTAGCTACTGGGAACAGTAGTAGTTGTACAATAGCACACCTAAGTAGCAATGGAATTACTTGTGTTGTATGCCAAGTATTTGAGTTTGCAGCATATGCCTTGTTGGTGCTCCGTCTTCCTTTTACAGTACTAAGTGCAAATACACTGAATAGTGGGGGATTGGTTGAAGGAGGTTGTCAGTGTCATGAATGATGTATTAAGATCATAGTGGAAGCCTTAGGCTTCCAGTTATTGTCACCTAAATAGAGGTGTTTGCAAGAGAACTTTGTGAGTAAGGGTGGAATTGGAATCAGTTACCTCAATTTAGGTGTCTAATGCTATTAGGCATGTCTGAGCATTTGGCATATCTGAGACCAGCATGTCGAGCTGCTGAATGTGACCCAGGCCCAGATGGAGACTGGAGACAGATTCTCCCCTGTGTCTTCAAGAACATCAGAGGCAGAATTTGTTTCCTGAGTGCCATTTGAGGTGGTCTAGTGTATCCTACTAATGGGAAACTAATAAATACCGATGAAGCTTACAGGTCTTACATCGAGCCTGTGTTGTACCTGAGTTGTATCATCTCCATGCATGTGTTATGGGTACCTCACAGCTTCTCAAATGACTTTATATGCCTGTATTGAAGTAATCAATGCTATGTGTAACTCTCTCTTTGCAACAGTTGTGAACTTGTTCATATTTAGACACTTTGATGTATATCAATGAAGAACTGAGCATATCTCACCTTCAGTACTAAAATTCTGTTTCACTGAGAAAAACAGGGTGGCATTTTGTAATCGTGACGGATAACAAAATAGTAATATGGACGATAGAGATCAATGCAATAGCAACATGTAAATAAAGGCAGTTTAGGAAAAATATTCTTGTACAAAGGAGAAATTATTAAGTTTGCGAGGGCTGTTTGATGAGCAGTAGATTCAGAGATAGAGTGGAAACCATACTTCAGGGGTTTCCTTTTAGCTTGTGCCTAATACGCTCATCTTGCTTTCATGTAATGCTTTCTTTTCCCATAATGCTTCTATACTGTTCTGTAACATCTCTAGTGGAAATGTTCTGACCCCATTATTAAAGAGGGCAGAGTTGCGGTTAACATTGTTAAATCTTCTTTCTTTGATTTTTTAGAGACTTGGGGATATTTTAGTTCAGATTTTAACACTACCAGGTGACCCTGACTATGCCTGAACTGGTGGGTTAACCTTGGCCAGCAGCCAGGTGCCCACCCTGGCCACTTGCCACAGAGGCCACCCCTGCAGCCCCTTCTGTCTACCAAATCCTTGCCACCTACAGCCAATACAGTCAGAAGCAGTACTTTCCTTTTTGTGCCAATGAAGGAAATATACATTCTTCCCTTCTACTGCCTGTAGTTGTTTGAAAACAGTTCTGCTGTCCAGAATGAGCCATTTTCCTGCCTTTTCTTATTCTTTTATCTCGACTGTTGTTTGACCTTCCTCTTTTGAGGTGGGGAAGTGGTGTGAGTAAGAAGGGTTTGATGGGCTAAACAAAAGAGACGGGGAAATTGGAGAGACAGAATGAGATCAGTGGTGACACAATATTTGCAAGAATGAAAGGGAAAGGGGCATCATTGTGACATGTACAGCCCACATAAAGAGGGTAATGAGAATATTCACCAAACAACAGTTAATGTACCTAGCAGTTTCACAGGCAAAAGTAAAAAAAAAAAAAAAAAAAAAAAAAGCCAAGAATCACATCATCAATTCACAAAAATCAAATAAAACAAAAGAGTTGTTCTTCATTGACAAGGAGGCATAGGAATTACCCTCAATGGGACACAACTCAGATGAACCAGCAGGCAGATTAAGGAATAGTTTCACTAACCCTCTTCTTCCTATAGGGTTTATAAACAGGGAAAAGAGCAAGCTGTATTCCTAGTGTCCTGTGACACTCCTTACATCAAAAGACCTCCCAGTACTGCACCCCTGGGAAGTCCAGGGATTTTCCGCAGTGTTTTTTTTAAAGCAAAAAGACTAAGTCATAACAATAATTAATTTCAAAATGCTGTCTTTAGAGAGTTTCATGTGAAACGTATATAGTACACTGGAGGACGTGTAGTGAATAAATGGGATGAAATGGTAGTTAACAAGTACACTTCTTTCTCATCGGTGCTTATAAAACATGATTAAACCAATCTTATCTTACAAAACATCATCATTGATAATGCTTCCAATTTCACTTCTGGCAGAAGTTGCCTGACTATAGGCTTTTAGTATACGACAATGACCACATCACTAGATTTTATTACCCTACTTAAAACCCCTGTAACAAAAGATGAAGACAATCCTTACAAGAAGATTCAACATTAGCGTTAAGAGCAAAATTATATTCAAGCGAGGAAGGATTATAAACATATAACCTTGTAAAGCTACTGATGGGAAAATCCTGCTTGTGTGAAAAATAAATGACTGAAGTTCCCTGTAATATCTCTGAGAGTATGGAGAAAATGTCAGCTATCACCTGAGACCATAGGCTACATCCTCAGGTGGTATAAATGACTCACATACTGATACTGAAATGCTCTAGTGAAATATGTAATAAGAAAATACATATTTTAAGGCATAACCATCAAAAATGCAATAGCTGTACTCACGTGTTGGGTTTGTTTTTTTCCTCTGGATTCAAATCAAAGTTTTTTATCCCTTTTCTCACATGTACATAAACATACTGTTGTTCTCAGCAAGATAACTTAATGCAATAAAGATGATTAAACATGAAAGCTATCCTAGTACTGTGTTGCATACATATTCAAGTATCTGAAATTTCAAATTTTATACAGCCAATTAAAAAAAAATATAGATTTTTTTGTAGTTCCTAGATAACAACAAGTGTTTGCTAGTTAAAAAATCAGTACAGAAAACACCTGTAGATAATCCAAAGTTGTTGGAGACATAAAGCAATGAAAAAATAAGTCAACTATAAAGAAAAGTCAGATTCATGGGTAACGTGGAATATCTAGACCAGTGTGAATTTCAGAGGCTTAAATTCAAGGTTGCATCTCAAAACAGATAATACAGATTATACTCACACAAGAGAAGAATTTCAATGGAAATCAGTGAAGTTGAGAAGGACTTGAAATTAAGTGTAAATGACTAACTAAACATGTGCATCAAATGTGATGCTGCAGGTAAGACAGCAAATACTAATTTTAGATTTATTAAGACATACTTAAAATATTACTGAAATGTTACATTAATTTTGATGTTCACATTTTGGAAAGTAGCTCAAAGTTTGTTTCTTTTTCTTTTTTTTTAATTCAAAATATTAAAGTTCAAGATTTTACATTCAAAAGTTTAAAGCTCTTTCAAAAGAGGTCATTAAGAGCAATTGTTCACTGCCACACAGGTAACAATACTGATAGAGCAACATTATACTCTTCTCTCAGTGCGAACCTGACTTATGATTCACACCGATACCGTGAGGCAGGGCTCAAGAGGACCTACATTAAGGATATTCCTTGTTATGTTCTTGAGAATCCGAGATGGTTATTACAACTTTAATTAAGAAGTAGATTTTCAAAAATACTGTATTTCTAAGACCTGTCAGTCTTGTTACCCTCTTTATATTCTACATTGTAAAGTTTGCAACAGAAGGTCTAAAATCCTCAGATAATGTGAAATTTTTTAGTGGGGATAAAAATACACGGGGGCCTACCAGTAAAACGAAGCCCTGATTTCTCTTTTTATAGCTTAATAAGTGGGTTATATTTTTAATTCTATCTTTTCAAAATATTCCCAATGTGTTAGTTTTTATACAATGCTCTTCAGAAGTACATTGCCTTTGCCAGAAGCTCACCTTGCATTGGCTAAGGTCTAATGAAGACAAAGTAACAGGGACACAAAAAGAGCTCTTCTCACCTGGCTTTAGATATCCACATCGTAGATAAACAGGGCAATAACTGCAAATGCCATTTAATGGAAAGAAATGAACAGTTCTCAAACACTATTAATCTGGTCAGCGTTAGGATGAGATGTCTACTTCTCTCCAATGATTAGAAAAAGGGCCTAGGATGAATTCCTTAGAGGTAGATGTCTATGGTATAAACATTGAGACAGATAAATTCCCATTCAGAACATCTGTCATTTTACACTGATGAAAGCACACCACTTCATTAATGCTAACTGATATTTTGCATAAATATAGGCAAATATACATAACCTACATTTTTTGGTATCATTTAAGGAGACATTTTTCTTCTAACTAAAAATTCTATTTAAAGATGAGTGCTTCTGAAAATCAGTTTCAGGCTTGTTTATGGGAGGATTGATTGAGTTGAGCAGATTCTGCATTTAATGACAAAATAACGTAAAGATGTAATATTTTAATTCCTATGTAAGCTTACTTGGTAAAATATTTTAAATATGATTGGAATGTAGAAGGAAGATACTATTAAATGAAATGGAAATGTTTTAGTGACACAGAAGCACCAGTTACTAAGTGATTGAGTATATTTAGGGAACTAAACCAAGATACAAGCTGTTTTTCAGGATATGTAAAACATTACAAGCTCATAATTTTCAAACTTAAATACATTGAGTTAAATGCAGCGTGAGTGTAAACAAATCAGCAAAGTTTATATGACTTGCATCTTCTGAAAACTTAAGGCCATATGTCAAGTATTTGCCAAGAAAATGACATATTTAACTTTGAATTTGAAAAATATGTCAGCAGATTGTGATTTTGTTTAAAATCACTTTTCTTTTTGATTATTTTTTTGAGATAAAGGAGTGTTTTGTATATGGAATAATTTTAAATTAAAATATTTGAATCGAGTACAACAAATTAAATTTCACAATACCATCTGATACTTACAGAAGGTAGCAATAATACTTTTCAAACAGGGACTATGAACTGAAAAACGTGTTTTAGGAAAGCTATTATTCCAATTGATAAGGCCATTCATGTGTAGATAATAGGTATCAAAGAGGTCACGTTTTTAAAGTAAGTTTAGTTTAATAGATATGTCCAACAATTTGCAATTTCTTCAGCAAATTTTTCAATTTAACTTTTTGTTCAGTGTCAACAATTTCCAGAGAAGCAATTTTCAAAACCTCTTCTGGGTAAGTATGAAGTTATGGTGAATCCTCATATATATGAACAATCATATGCTATTTATAGACTATCTCTATTCTTTCATCAGAACCCCTATTTGCAGGAAAAAAAAATGCACAGCTTCCCCCAGGCTTTTCTGGCTCTCCAGGATAAACAGGGTATGAACCAAAGGCTGTGGACGTTACTAGAAGAATTCTCCTATACCTCAGCACCTTGGATTTGGCTTGCTGCCCCTTGACTCTTCCAAACGAGCTGTGTATTTTAATTATAATTTGTTCAACTGCAAGAAACCTTTCTGTGTGATGAAGAAGAGAAAGTAGTAGCATTACTTCTGCGGCAGGGCCTGCTTTGCTGTCCGAATCATACTGAGCTATTCATATTTCAGAAGCTATTTCCAAGCCAAGCAAAATGGTTGTAGTGCTGACAGAGGCATTGATTCTCTTGTCAGACTGTGACATGCATCAGTTTTTGGAAAAAGGGGATAATAGATGAATGTGGAGTCTTCCTTCTCTACTTCCTTTGGACTTTCCTTGGCCTTCTGGCAGTTGACTAGCTTCTGGGTTGGGAAGGAACGTAGGTATCTCATTCAAACCTGACGTGGATGGTTGATGTTTGATTTTGTCTTTTTAGAAGCACAGAATCATACAACAGCCCAGGTTGGAAGGGATTTCAAAAGACCATCAGGTCCAACCTTTTTAATAGAATCCCAGATTGCTCCACTTGGTTTCTGTAGACCTGCAATACTGATCCTTATCTAAAAAACTGCTACTGACTGGTATTTTCTTACCTCTTGTTGAAAAGACTGAGACTGCTTTCTAGGGCAACATCAAGGATCTTTTCACAGTCACAAAATCACAGAATGGTGATTTTTCCCCACCAGACTATGGAAACATGGCCCTCTGAAGCCTGTGGTACCCAAGCTGACCCAACAAGGGTTGGTGGCATCATACAAGATTGTGTAGCAGCACGTGGCCGTACTATCTTGAATCTAAAGCCTTCATTGGGTTAGTTCTGTGTCCCAGCTGATGTTAGTTCTACATTGTTAGTCTCACCAGGCAGATTGTTGCAGTTGCAGTACTGCAGTAATAAAACCATGCTACTTCTGGCTCTGGACCTTGGGTAACTACTGTGGCAGCTGGGTTGCGCTGGCTGCTTCATTTTCCTTGATAGTGGTGCTTTTAGCTCATATACATCTACAGCTTTTAGAGATCCCCGTGTTTGTGGTATCCTCAAGCATGAGTCAGTCTGTCTGTCTATCTATCTGTCTATTTTAATTTGCATGTTGCCTTTACTACTGGTGGATGTATCATCTTCCAAGCCACAATTATTTTCATTAGCAATTATGTACTGTAAACTGGCAATTACATACATTGTAACAAGTAATTAGTTGCAAAATGTAACTACACATATTTTAACTTCCTTTAAACAGCACTGGTGGTTAGAAATATTGTCTAATTTTAAATACAGTGACCAGAAGTATGGAAAGATTAAGTGCTTTGTCCAAGATGACATGACACTGAAAGTCTCTGACAGCCTGATATCTAGGATCCAGTTAACCCAGGGAACAGTTATAATGCATCCCAGGTAAGTTTTCTGCTCAAGTGAAAGACCAGAGAAAAATTAAAAGATTTTAAATCCTTGCTATATATATATATACATATATATATATATATTAAAGTAGATATAAAACCAAATTATAGCCAACTACTCCTTTACGACATGCAGGCTTTGAAATTATTAAGTTTATGTTTACAATAAAAGTGCAGGATTATGATATAGCAAAAGAAAGTCTGTAGGGTAAATAACGGTCTCTAATAGTGTGGTTTCATATGATTAATGTGACATCCTGTTGGACGTAATAACTATATTATGTTCTATACATAGTTTTGGGGAATATTTGTGTAGAATATGTAAAATGCAAAACATATGGAAGTAGCTTTCAGAGATTATTCATGTTCTCTTTCTTACATATTGTATTTATTTTTTGTGTGCTTTTATATATTGCATAAGAATAAATTTACTCACATTTGAAAGTATCGTGTATCATTATACAATCCAAATATTTCTGTAAAATGGATTACAGAATAATAACTAAAAGATTAAAAGCAATTTTTTTTTGTTGTTGTGACTAAGCTATGAAGAAGAAAGGTGCATTTAACTGCATTGATTAAGTTGCAAATGGAACAATTATTTTAGATTATGAAAAATATCAGATCTTACCAGTATTGTTTACCTAGAAATCATTGTGGAACACTTATGCCTGCTAAAAATAAAGTTCTCTAAATCCTTAGTACAAATAAAAATATTCAGCCACAAAACTGTATGGGAACTGAAATTAAAAGGCTGGTACTCTCTGATGGAGGAGAAATTTATAGAATATTAAATGTATGTTTGCTTTTAATTTTCTTTCTTTCTTATGTCATTAATGAAGAGAATACAAATAATATTTTCTTTATGCAGTCTGGGCTAGTGAATGAAAAATGTACCTGCTTAGAGATCATTCTCACACCCTCCCCCAACACCAGTAAAAGACTGAATATTGTTTCTACAGTTAGTGTAGTTTTCAGTCAGATGTGCTCCTAATAATAGTTTGCATGGAGTTATGCATTTTCTCACTTGGTATGTTTGAAGGTTTCTAGCGTGGACCTTGTTCATATATGACCTGACAATAAATTGGTTTAGGGAAGGAAAGGGGCATCTGATCTCATTGATAAAAGCTTGTTGGTTTTATTAACAGCTGAATATTTCAGCTGCTTCAGATGAACACTGCCTTAATTCTTGGGCCATTTTACTAAAATGAATAGGCTTTCCTCCTGAAAGAAGATGACAAATATGTTAGAAGGCAGACCTTAATTTTGCCTAATAAGATGAAAATAGATCATTTGTTTTATACTTATTACTCTAGTTCTCCAAATGTTTTGTGAAACAACAATAAGCCATACATCTTTTAACAGATTTTACTGGTGCGTATATAAGCTTTGCATGACTATTTGTGCAATTAGCTGCTGACGGTGGGCAGTAAAATGGCCATTACATACTCTCCTTTCCATATGGGAATGAATTTCAGAATTAAACTTAGCTTATTGCAGAAGAGGTGTGCTCATCCACGGGCAGAAGAATGTCATCTGTACCCATGACGGTCTGCTCCTCGGGAGAGCCAGGACAGTGGCAATGCTAACACCGGTGCCCAGCAGGTTCTGGTGTGGCAGCCAGCAGCAACGCCTGGGAATCAGGAGGAAAAGGGTGGTCCAGGGAGCACAGAAACAGTATTTATTCCTTTCAAAGCAGTGTGTGTGTGTGTGTGAGAGAGAGAGAGAGAGAAAGCGCTTAGCATGGGATTTTTTTTAATTATGATTTCACTTCTGAGATCACACATGAGAAGAAGAGTGAAAACGTACTCGACCCTGAGGAGAAGGGAGAAGAGACTCCATTTAGTTGACACCAGTCTACAAAGGGACTAGGAAATGGACTTCAAGGACAGGGAGCAGAACCTGCTGGTGTGTCAGCATCCAGCCTTTGGTATTGTACAGGTCTCTAATTCAGTGGCACTTACGAAAACCCATTCACTTACCGTAATATTGAGTTAGCCTATACTGCGTAAATCTTGGCTATCAAAAGGTTTTATATCTTTTTCTGATCAGAGGGCTGGGGAACCTCTCCTATGCAACACAAACTGAGAGAGTTGGGGTTGTTCAGCCTGGAGAAGAGGAGGCTCCAGGGAGACTTATATTGGCCTTCCAGTACTTAAAGGGGGCTTTTAAGAAAGATGGGGACAGACTTTTTAGTAGGGCCTGTTGCAATAGGAAGGAGGGTAGATTTAGATTTGATTTTAGGAAGAAGTTCTTTACAATGAGGGTGGTGAGACACTGGAACAGGTTGCCCAGGAAAGTTGTGGATGCCCCATCCCTGGAAGTGTTCAAGGCCAGGCTGGATGGGGCTTTGAGCAGCCTGGTCTAGTGGGAGGTGTCCCTGCCCATGGCAGGGGGGTTGGAACTAGATGATCTTTAAGGTCCCTCCCAACCCAAACCATTCTATGATTCTGTGATACTGCAGTCTGGTTTGTCAAAAACAAGGTACAAGTTAAGCTAGTAACTCCTAAAAAACTTTCCTTTATCAGGAGTCCTCAAGCCACTAACCTCCAACACTGCTCTCCCTAAATTGAAGGAATTGCATTGCTGCAAATCCCCCATCTTCTTTTTCTTAGAGGAATGCATTTGGAATAGGAAAATGTATGGTTTTTATTTGATGCTGGTCTAATGTTTAAACTACTTCCACAGAAATTCTACATTGAAAAAGAAAAACATATCACAGCAATGACCAGATGAGATAAAACACATCAGAAATTATGTGCAGGTCCAACAATGGGGTAACCATCGTTTATTAGCCTTGCATAATAAACTTGGTAGTGGTGTTATTATTTTAAATTATGAGTTGAGCATTTGTGATGACAGTGCTGACAATATTTGTCAACAGAAATCCTGCTTTGATACATTCAACCAGACATAAGACTGAATTGTTCACAGGATTAGAAATGGGATAAAGAACAGTAAGCTTTGCATTCCCAATTCAGAAATGTTGTGTTACTAGTACCTGTTAATTGATATCCTAGAATCTGGTCTTGTGGCTAATTTGCAGTAGAAACTATTTTTTATAATCAAATATTCATACCACAACTCATAAGTTTCTCAGAAAGCTGAGATCATTAAATCATGGAAATGTAAAGCTTGAATTGATTTGAAGAGATCATCTAATTCATCACCTAAACTGAAAGCAAGATCAGGTACATCCATATGTGACAGATGTTGGTGTATATTCTGTTCTTAAAGTGTGAAAGCTTTTCCTGAGATCAGACATAAATCTTCTTTGCTGCAAATGAAGATAACCTCTTCTCATCCAACACGGCCACAAGGAACAATTGATCACCGTGTTTTCTACTCTGGCTTCTGCCTACTCTAGCCAAATGCCTTTCCCCTTGCCCCCTCTTGGCTGCGCTTTGCGGACTCCTTTCAGCTTTCCTTCATTAAAATTACATGCTTCAGTCTTTTAGTATCGTCTTGTTTTCATTTGGGCTGTCTGATTTGTCTAGACTCGCTTGCCCCAAAACGATGACAGTTCTCTGGAAAAAGTCCACTAGTGCAAAGCTGTAGGAAGTAAATACTTCCAGTGTCTCATATAAAATATTTGTTTGTTAACAAACCCAAAGAGATATTGTTTTTTTCCTGCAGCAGTGTCATGTCCAGTTAGTGATGAGTCACATATATTTAGGGATCCCTTATAAACCCCCAAATCCTTTCCATCGTACTGCTGAGTTTCCAGGCTGTTGTCATTTTTAGTATTATATTTGACCCCCCTTTATAAGTATCACACTTAAGCCTGTATCAGTAGATTTCTTCGGCTTGCCAGGTTCACGTGGTGTTATGGTTGGCTAGACAGTTGTCTAGAAACTTTCCCAGAGTGATGCCATGACCTGTGAGCGGTCTAAGCAAAGTCTCTTCTGTACCACTCTGCAAACGCTGGATGAAGCTGGGTCCAGGACAAACTTCGGTAGAGTTATGGTTGCCCATTGTCCCACGGGTCATTAAAGAAACATCAGCAGCATTCCGTGTGTTGTTTTTCAACATGTTTTGCACCATCTGGGGCTCTCAACTCACATGTCCTGTGTAGACTTTAGATCTGAGACAGCCTGTGTTTCCTGCCTGGCCTCCAGCTGCTAGGTCTTGTGGTCCAGCAGCACTGGGTGTTCCCAAAATGTCTGTGTCATATGTAAGAGCCTTGTGTCAGTCATACATGTGCCTGTATACCTCCCTCGCTTATTCCCCATGGCTTTTCAGATGTTACCGTAGACTGTTGCCTTATTCTTCCTTTTGCCTCTGACCTTATTTCAAAAACAAATCTTTGGCATGACCAGACCTTTGATTTCTCACAGTATCAAATTATGCATAAATATGTAAAATTTTCCTGCAGGGCCTTCTTACTGGATTTCTTCAGACCTAGCTGTAGCCTTCTTTATTGAGCTTGGGAGATTTGGCATGTTTTCTTATTTCCCTCAGAAGTGGACAGAGAAAGAATCCTCTGTTCCAGGTTTCTTTGCTTACGTCTTTTATTAAGACCCATCAGTAAAGATTTTCCAAATACATTTTTCCATTCATTTGTTAGAGACACGTTAATTCAAAATAAAAAGAATTTGTTCTAGCAATTAGAAATACACCTTCTATTTTTATCTCCTCAGCTGTAAAGGGAAATCATCATGTCCAAAACATGACAGTATCCCAACTGGAATATTGTTAGACTGCAATGTCAATATGCACAGTGATGTCATACATAATAAGTAAAAGATTGGAATCATTGATGTTATATAAATTTCTATTTTTCCAATTTTAATTTTTCTTTACCTTTACAAAGGATCAAGTGCTTTCAGAAGAGGTTCTTTCAAACTACATGTAAGCCCTGTGTAAAGGCAGTCAGCAAAGTTGATAAGGATAATTTTAGAAATGAAGCTGAGTGGCTCAGTTTTTGCTATGAAAGAGATGCGTAACTTCAATAAATGAGAATATTTATACTCGGCTTGCGGGAGGAATCATTTGATTTAGTTGAGGCAGTTATTGCTGATCTTACAGTTTCATTTTTTAATATAAATTGAAACATTTCCAGTAATGACATATATGTTGATATTAAACCTTTCACTGAAGATAGTAATCATATTCATATAAATACATTGCACAAGGATAGTAACACTTGGAAGTCGAATATTTTATATTAATCCAAAACAGATAGCTAGAAATAAGTTGAAAACCCTTCTTGTGTATCATTTTTCAACATTATTTGAAATAATGGGGATTGTTTGAACCTTTTTTATCAGTATGGCTCCAGAATATATGCATTCATTTCAGTTCCCTTTGAAGATGATTGCCACAGGAAATTAGCCTTTATTATTGCATTGGCCTTACGCAGCAGAATGAAGCTTGAAAAAACAAAGTTCAAAAAAGAAAAAAAGTACTTTGCTTACTACATCTTCATTTTTTTTCTCCTTCATTTTTTTCAGTGGAAATCATTGGGTAACTTCTGGTTAAATTACTTCCTTCTCACTTGGCAGTGTTTCTAAATTATGTTTGGGATTAAATGAACTAGCTATAGATCGGGTAGATGCTGCTGAGACTTAGAAGTTGGATATGGATTCTTCTAAACATTTAAATGAACTCCTGTTATTGAACCTGAGAAATCTTTGTCAAACACTAGGATTTGCCGTCTTCATAAAGAAATTTTCTTTTGCATTCAAGAATTAAACCGCCATGTAAACTAAGAAAAAGAAATCAGTGGAACATCCGAAGGAAAAAACACGTTTATTCCTTGGTATGTTTTAAGTGATGGTTGAATTTTGTGTGCAGTACCTTTATCTTTTCTGTTGAAAAATAAATGTTTACAGACATTTTAAAGCCCCTGTACAACAGACACAAACCAACACATCTAGATTGTTGTAAATTCTGAGGACCTCTCCACAATGTGCCGGGGAAGCCTTCATGAAAAAGAGAGGGAGACCAGATGTAGTTGAAAGGACAACTTCTAGCTGCCTTGGCAGGCTCCAGTCCTGATTTGAACTCTCTGAGCTGCAGTGGAAAAGTGTGATTTATGACTGATGAAAATGGATTAATGCTGCTGTACCCAAGGGTATCCAACAAACAATTTGTCTGTGGAGATACTGGACCGCACGGTCAGACAGCTGCTGTCGGCGGAGGGGTAGAGAGCCAGTGAGATGCACATTGTCCTGATGGAGAGATAAGAAGCCTCACAGGCTGTCTTCAAGTTGCTGGGTCCACCCTCACCCCCCTGTCATTTACTTTGACTCGCATTCTCTATTCACTTATTTCCAGTAGTTGGCAAAATCCTTGCAAAATATCTAAAACTGTATCTGTATGAGAAAAAAAAATCGTAAGTTCACATGATGCTTCCGAAAAAATCCCACTATATCATGGCCTTATAGACCCTTTACTCTGGTTCTAGCATCAAAGTGAATATACAGTTTTGCAAAGAAAATAAAACAACTTTTTATAGCAGAGGTAATTATGCATTTTAGGTATGGGTGCCTCAGCTACACATTTTTTGTGTGAGAGTGTGCCATAGAGATTATGTTTCAACAGGGATATTTCAATAGTAAAGTCTTCTTTCTGGTGTTTTACTGTTGGTTTAGGTTTGAGATGAAAGGTAGAAGATCAAGTTTTTCTTTGCCATAACGGGAACATCTTTGTGATGAATCTTTAACATACTAGCCTCTGGCAGGTAATGCAGTTGCCTGGAGGAAATTTCAAAAGCTTTTTAAAGTGCAGTGTTATCAGTAGATGCTTTGCAGTATCCGAGTTTCCCTTTTAAGACTGACTCCGAAATGTATAATGTTCAGTCATTATGCATAAGAATATATGCTAGTTTAACTCTAAAGCAAATGAGGTTATATAGAATGAGTAAAGCAAAAAATTGAAACAGACAACTAGGAACTTTGTAGAAGTGTTTGAAACAGAGAGGGGAAATGAGAATAAAGTAAGAGTAATTTTCTCATAATAGAAACAAACTCAATTAGTCTGAAACAAAGTTTTGTACAGTGAGTTGCAAATAATGGTAGCAAAAATTTCAATTAGGTTTACAATTTTAATAGTTACCTGTACATTGAAAATTAGAAGTTAATGAATGTAACCTCCCAGTCGGTGGGGATGAGGATATTTCATGAACAACTTTTTGAATTATCCAAAGTGTAAATTTTCAGCTAATGGCAAACTCCAGCCATCTCCTAGGAGAAAAACACAGCAAGATGTGGAAGTACTTGCAGCAAAATGAGTAAGGCAGCACGGTGACGCAGGGCAGGGAAGAGGCTGGGGTATTCATTGTCTTCCTTGTGCTGGATCTGTGCTGGTGAGGCTTATCTCGGGTCTATCAGCTGTAGGAGCAAAGTTTTTGGAGAAAGGTACTGTCCACCATAGACCGGGATTAAGGTAAGGACTGTTTGGGCAAGCTGGACAGGCACAAATCTGTGGTGGGCAGCTGGCTGATGTTACTGTGAGGTTGCTGTATTTTTGAAAGGTTATAGCAACTGGAGGACATCCCCATGAGAGAAAATCAAATGTTGCATCCATTTAAAAAAAAGAAAATAGGAAAGACTATCTAGGGAGCTGTGCACCAGTCAGCTTCACCTCAGCCCCTGGAGAAAATATGGGAAAGCCATTGTGGAAACCATTTACAGATACATGAAGACAAGAAGATGGTTGGGAGCAGCCGGCATGAATTTGCCAAGCAAAAATCACAATATATCAGCCTGATTGCCTTGTATGATGAAGTAGCTGCCTCTGTGTACAAGAAGAGAGCAACGGTTGTCATTTACCTTAACATTAGGAAGGCTGTCTATGCATTAGCCAAATCAGGGTGTCGTGGACTGGAATGGGGTGGGGGAAAATCGCCTGAACCATCAGCTTGCAAGGGCTACAATTAGCAGTACTAAGTCCTCCTGTCTGCTGTCTGAGGGGTGTTTCTCAGGGCTGAGATTGGGGTTGACACAGTTTAACATCCTCATTGGCAGCAGTGGGAAGTGCGTAGCCTGCTGGTGACAAGGGCTGATCTATCCCAGTGCTTGACACTGGTCAAAATACATCTGGGAAACTGTGTCTGATCTTGGGCCCTACGGTAAGGAATACTGGCAAACTGGACAGTGTCCAGTGGAGGGCCGTTGAGACTGTTGGTAGGCTGGAGAATGATGTAGAAGGAGAAGAAGAAATCACAGAATCATGGAATGGTCATGGTTGGAAGGGACCTCTGGAGATCATCTACTCCAACCCCCCTGCCACAGCAGGGTCACCTAGAGCAGGTTGCACAGGAATGCGTCCAGGTGGGTTTTGAATGCCTCCAGAGATGGAGATGGTTTGTTCAGTCTGGACAAAAAAAAAAAAAAATGCTGAGGGCAATCTAACTGCATTTTGCCACTACCTGTAGGACATTATAGGGAAAATTGAGTGAGATTCTTTCAAAAGTGCATAAGGGAAGGACAACAACGAACAGTCACAAACTGCAATACAAACTATTTCAACTGAATATAAGGAATAACAATAATTTAGAGCAAAAGTGGTTTATTATAAGAAAGAAACTGCCTAGAGAGGTAGTGGAATCAACTTCAACTTCAACTTCATCCTTGGAGATTTTCAAAAGTCCACTGACTTGAAGCCCCAAGCAATCTGATCCAGCTTTCCAATTAGCCTTATCTTGAGCAGAACCTTGAACTAATTGCCTCCAGAGGTCCCTCCCAACCTCAGTTGCCCTGTGGTTCTTTGAAGGCAGCTAGCGGGAAGCGCCTAGGAAAAATGTGGTTGAAAATACAAAGGGGATTTACTCTCACTTTCTTTAACCTGCTTAGGGAGGACATAAAGTGATTTATTACATCAAGGAACAGAAAGTGCAGATCATAATAAACCCAGTAAATTATAAGAGAACAAACTAGTCGGTCTGATGAGTCAGATCTCATTGCAGATAAATCTAAGGGAAAAACATTTACAAGCACTGGCAGTTCCCCCTAGACATCATATTTAAAGGAAAAGCACAAACCATCTCAATACTTGTGAAGCCTAGGAGGTAGCTCCCTTAAATAAGCCTTGACTTCAGTGGCCTAAGGCCCAAGGAAAAAAAAAAAAAAAATCCCTCAGAAAGTGGAAACTAGGTGAAATTACCAAATTGAAGTAAATGAAGTAGCACTAATATGAAGACTGACAAAATTACAAAGGCCAAGACACATGGTGTAAAAAAGGACATAAAAGGAAATTAAAAGTCATTTTATAAACACATTAAGAATAAAAGCAAGGAAAAAAAACAACTTGATATGCTATCAAAAAGCAAAGGCAAGAAATTGAAAAATGGTATTAAGCTTGCAAAAATGTTTAATATCTTTTTCAGTTCTCCTTAACTGGAGCTACTGGGCTCAGTTAATGCAATTACTAAGCCCAAGAAAGAGCTAAGATGTCAAATTGGAATGATAAAAGAGCTTCTGAAAGAGCGCACAGAGAAATTAGATATTTTTAAACGAGCTGGGTTTAATTAAGTTTATTGTATAGTATTTAAGTAACTAGATGAAGCATTCTCAAGTTCTCTTGAAGAACTTGAGATGAAGCCATTCTCCATTGTGGAGAATGGAGAAAGCTTCAGATAACTCAAAAAGAGCTGACTCCGTGCCTGCCTTTATAAATGAGAGGAAGGAAGAGCTGGGCAATTATAGACCAATAAGCACAATTTAAATTTCATTAAAAAAATGCTGGAACAAATAATCAAATCAAATGAACTGTGAGCACATGCAGAGTAGCGGGGAGATGACTAATAGCCAAAATTAATTTATCAAGGAGAAATTGTGTAATACCAGTCTAATATCCTTTTACAACGGAATAACAGTTCTTGAGAAGAGGATGAACCAGGAGATGTCATCTGTCTTGACAAATAAATCTTGTGACATTATCTCACATAACATTTTCATAAGAAAACATTAAAAAAAAAAAAAAAGAAGAAACTACACTACTGTTATGTGAGTGTATAATTAGTAGGGAAACTATGCAGAGTGTATTGTTCCGTGTCAAGCTGACGTGTGTTCTGTAGCAATATGTCTTCGATCTTGTATTATTGCACATTTTTAGTAATGACATAGACAATGGAATAAAGACTAGTCTAGTTAAATTTCCACCAAAATGGATGGGAAGGGAGAACGAGCTGAACCAGCAAGCAGGGTGAGAGGTCAAAAACTGATAAGTTAAAAAAAATCAAACAACACAATTCTGTGATGACGAAGGCAAATTCTTATTTTAAGTGAAGAAAATTCCTGATACAAATACAACAGAAAATATGTTTAGAATTGAACCTTAGATAAAGTGGGTTTGTCCTTTATGGTCATTGATGTTATTTCCATGATTGTAATAATAATTCTTGGCCTAATTTTTTTTAAGAAAAGTTTCAAATAATGTAAATGAGATACTTTTATGTACATAGCTCATTATGAAGGTAAGTATGTGCAAATTTCATACAGATCTTCCAATATCCTTAACTTGATCTCTTGTCGCTAGTAAGAAGGGTAGAGCTTACACTTTTGAACTTTAGGAAAGCATATTTTGCCTCTTTCCAAAACTTAGAATCCAGTACATTTTCATTCCACCTTCATAACTTCTTGATTTCTAGGTAGTAATTATAATTTTTCACATGGTCCTCTGGAATAATTGTGCCTGGTTTATGGTCCATGGTCATGAGTTTAGACTACAGTGTCATAATGAAATTTTTGGTAACTAATCAAAAAAAATCATGCAACTTTTATAATGTTTTCATCCAAGAGTTTTCCAGAATATATTCCTGAGAAATGTTACAGGCCCAGTATTTTTATCAAATCCTCACAGATGCTCTAGAAACTCTCTCTAGTGGATGCAAACCCAAATTTTAGGGCATGGATTTCCACCATTAGTAAAAGACTGTATGAGTTACAAACCCATTGGAAAGGAATCAGTATTGAAGTTGTTAAAATGATATTTGTATAGGTGTGGTTATTGTAGTCTCTTTATTGTTTACATTCTTATTAACATTGCCTCAATTTTTCCATTTCTACACAGGTAATATCTTTGCTTTTTTTTTTTCCTAATTTTCATAATATAACCGTCTTCACCATAGGTTAACAAAATGTATTTCCAAGACGTCTCATATAAAATTCAAAAGGGAGAGGAAAAATTATGTATTAAGTTCATCTAGACTGAAAAAGGTGCATCAAATAAAATGATACAATTTATTGGTGCTCTTAAATTTTATTGAAGCTAAGCTAACCTTACTGTAAGATCAGTAAACTAAGAAAACATTCAAACTAAGAATTCTGTGATCTCTGCTCAAAATACAAAGGACCTAATGATAAATTTAGAAAAGAAGCATTATCTCCAGTTCATATTTGTTAGTTACATACCACCGTGTTCTTTGAGAGTAGAAAAAGGCAATGGAGTTCCAAATGCTTTATTTCAGACAAAGCATCCAGCTCTAAATGCTCCAGAGTCAAAGCTAGGGGGGGAGAAAAAAGCAAGTTGAGTCAAGACATTTTCCTCTTACTTTCCAATTCCAGAACAAATGTACATACAGATAGTTTAACATTTTTCAATCTTTGAGCAGGATATGCAGAGGGTGAGGAAGAGAAAGAAGAAGCTCACCGCAGAAGTCAAGAAGAATTTTGCCAGATTTGTGACATTCAGGTTAGACTCTGGGGCCTGGATTTACCTCACCTAATTTTAGACATGTAGGTATCACACCTCATTTACACCAGGCTGGGTCACTGTCGATGGAAAACACTTAAAGCTCTGGACTTCAGCTACTTCACCTAGATAGGATTCCATTCTTAACACAGCAACTTTTCAGTCATAGAATCACAGAATCACAAAATGGTTAGAGTTGGAAGGGACCTTAAAGATCATCTAGTTCCAACCCCCCTGCCATGGGCAGGGACACCTCCCACTAGACCAGGCTGCTCAAAGCCCCATCCAGCCTGGCCTTGAACACTTCCAGGGATGGGGCATCCACAACTTTCCTGGGCAACCTGTTCCAGTGTCTCACCACCCTCATTGTAAAGAACTTCTTCCTCAAATCAAATCTAAATCTACCCTCCTTCCTATTGCAACAGGCCGTACTAAAAGATCTGTCCCCATCTTTCTTAAAAGCCCCCTTTAAGTACTGGAAGGCCAATATAAAGTCTCCCTGGAGCCTCCTCTTCTCCAGGCTGAACAACCCCAACTCTCTCAGCTTGTGTTGCATAGGAGAGGTTCCCCAGCCCTCTGATCAGAAAAAGATATAAAATCTTTTGATAGCCAAGATTTACGCAGTATAGGCTAACTCAATATTAAGGTAAGTGAAGGGGGTTTTGTATTAATCATGAGGTACTCATTTGGGATTAATATGGATGAAGTACTTAAAGAATTTCAGTGTTTGTTGACTGTGATTTTGAAATGTTCCTACATGAATTTTGGAACTGGAGAGCACCACACACTGAAGACAGCTTAGTTGTAAGGTAGTTGCAGAGCTACAGAAGTATGTTATATATGAGCATATGATTTAGGTTTGGGGATTGTTCTGCATCCTTATTGCACAAACTGAAAACTGCATGTAGCATCTTTTGTGATTTGCTTTTGAACTTTATTGAAGTTTCTGAATAAAGTAACGTAGACCTATTTAATTCAGTGATAAGTCAGTAAACTTACCATAAAAAGATCGTAGGTTTAACCAGCAGGAATGAAGCATTTACAGCTAAATTGCCCACATTTTGGATTAATCATCAACCACTGGCTTTTGAATGTTGCTTTGCTTTTAATAACTTTATCTTGGAACCAAGCTGCATAATTTCAATATAGATTTTTGAACTATTAAAATTGTGGGTTTGGTTCAGGACCAAATTCTTTCATACTGAGCACTTGTCAATAAGCAGTAAATTCAAATAATGTGAAATCAAAAGCAACAATGGCGGTAGTAGCTCCAAGTGGTTATCTTTATGGTTGCAGATTGGTTTTCTGCCTACCTCCTTTTTTTTATTATGTCTTTCTCGAAACCTTCTGAAACTATTATCTTTTGGACTGCCCAAATTTAGGTCTTCCCGAAAATATGTTTTCAGTTTCTGTTTTGGAAAATCTTCAGTGAAGTTTGAGGTCTTCCTGGGAAGTGACACCTTTGACTCTGAGGTTATCATTCATTTTCTGTCTTTTACAATCTCTACTGAATTGGGAAATGCATGCTTCTGTCTGAATTCGATCCATTTTTATAAGAATAGCTAAAGATAGATATACACTATGCAGCAGAATACAGCACAAAGGTTGCTAACCTTAGTCTGATTTGCATCTACCATGTGTCATAGTGCAGTACTCTACAGAGACACTACCTGGAGTCCCAAAATGCATATTAACTGAAACAGTTAAAATAGCTACTCATTCTAACAGAGGTATTGAAAGAGAAATGAGTTTTCAAGAACTGATGTTGAAAAAGGGAAAAAAAATATAATTCCCAAAATTCATGCCTGGTAAGTGATTAAGCAGATTGCTGGAGAGTGCTAGAGAAGGAAACAGAAGAGGTTATCAACCATGTTACTCAAAAGCCAGAAAGGTTATGAGTTATCTCTCTCCGTTGTCTGAAAGGAGGTCTACAGTTTGTGTGTGAGCGAGAATACGTATGCTATTCTACGTTTTTGGGCTGAAGTAACAGAATTCTGCTTTTGTAAATTAAAAAATCAGAATGTAGACTAAAACCATAAAGCATTGTCATTATTTTGTTTTAAAATCTCTTGGTTTTAATCATATCCTTTGTGATTGACAACTGAGAAGAAACTTGAGCAAAATTCAGCACTTGCAATGTTGTAATTAAAAACAAAATCAGAAGCTGAAAATTACAGTTGCTCAAAGTTTTCCTCAGTTGTCAAAGTCCACAGGCAGAGCAGACCGAGCTGTCCATTTTGACAATAGACAAAACAATAAATACAAATCTAGTCCAGGGTGGCTAACTCAAGTTGCGAAATTTTAGACAAATAATTCAGGTCAGATACGGTATTAAAAAGAAAATTTCTTATGTTATTTCATGCAGTGTGAAATATTATTTAGGAAAGCAGAGAGCATTATTTATAGTTTTGCAGACTCCCTACTTTACTCATTTTGTTAAACTTCTCTACTGTAACATGCAGCAGTAAGTGTTTCTGGGTAGACTTTATGAAGAAATGAAGCAGTAAATTGCATTATGTTTTGCATTATCTCTGTCTGCTACTAAACAATGCAGCATCAAATTGAGCTCATATGTACAACAGCTTTTACTAGAAAAAACATCAGTTCTGATAAACCCATCATGTAAATAGCAAGTTTTCTCCCTCATGCAATCTCAAGTTGGTTTGGGTTTTTTTTTCTGCACTCTTAGAGTGTGTTGCACAGGATTGTGAGCCCCAGTTCATCAGTTTTTGAGGTCTGCGAAGATCACAGAATCATAGAATCACAGAATCACAGAATTACAGAATCACAGAAGGGACCTTAAAGATCATCTAGTTCCAACCCCCTGCCCCGGGTAGGGACACTTCCCACTGGTCATTCCAATTTATTTGGAAATGGTAACACAGCACTTCATTTGTGCTCCACTGCCAGTTCAGAAATAAGTATTTTTACTACACAATTCCAACACCTCAGCTGTTATTTTACAGATCAAAGCTAACTCTGCTATTTTGTCATGTTTTTTCAGACTCAAGCACTACTTTTAAGAGTTTCAAGCCCAACAAAGATGCCACAGCTGACAGCACACATGGTAAATAAGTACCTGGATGTGAGACAAGGCATTACTGATTCAAAATACACTGTTTTATGTCTTGTGCATTCAATCAATACACTTCTTTTTTAAAATATTGTCTTTCCACTCTTACACCTATATTTAATCCTATACACCATGTACCATGGACTACTCCAGACTTCTTAACCATGACTTTCGGTAGGTGTCCGTCCCTCCTGTCCCTACACGTTTCCACTACCTCCTCGAAACAAGCCTACTACGTGTTAGTTCCTTGTGCGTACCTCTAAGGTGACACACAGAAGACTCATGTCTCCACGCTGAACTCTTTATGAACAGCAAACAGGCAGGAAGACCAGCCTCTATCACCTCTTTCTCACTAAAAAGCCCTTGTGCTTTTTTTTGTGATGCCCCTTTGCAAAAGCTTTCTCTAAAATTCATCCTGTTCTGTCTACCTCTTAAGATTAATTTCAACCATAAAAGCAAGATATTTCATTTAGTCCATCAAGCCAGTCATGTCCAGCTCCTGGGAGCTGCCTGAGATGGGGAGGGAGGGAGGATGCTGTGGTCCAGCTGAATCGTGCTGGCTGTAGCACCCCACTGAATGCCCTCTTACATATGGGTCCCTCCGCAGCCCTTATATGTGGTGGGATAGCACACACGCAGTCTGGGCATCAGTGCTAACAGCTCCGGTACTGCACATATGCTGCAGCCTTGGTCCTGTGTCAGGAAAGGGGCTATAATCCATGATCCTCAGCTGCAGCTGATACATGGCTCTGAAAGTCAAACCAACTGAACTGTAAGTGAGAATTTAAAACGCATTACCTGGGGGGGGATGCTAAGTCACTATCTGGATGTTTTGGTAAATTAAGTGGTCTTTCTACACAAGAAACAGGTCTACATCTGTGTGGTCTTATACACACATGCATTCAAGATACAATCGTGAATTGGCTTCAGGTCCCATCTAGAAAAAAATTGTTTCTTGTGGAAAAGGAATGGTATAGAATATCAGACTGCTCAGTGATTTCTCTAAGCTCCTGCAAAGGTCAGAGCAATCATAAAGCAATTTTTTTGGAGTTACTCCTTTATCTGCCCCTGAGCAGGTCAGTCCCTTCAGAAGTTAACTGCAGTGGTCATACTGATGGCAGTAAAACTCGAAGAAGATTAGGACATACTCTAGGCAAATAAATAAGAGGAGCTTGAATGAAATACCTGACTGTGATATACTGTTTAATATACAGTCTGTTCGTGGTGAGTCAGAAGTTAGAGTTGACCAATTCCAGTCATCACAGAGTTCATTATTCTGCATTACCACCCATTTAAAGATCATTACAGTGTGAGTAAAAAGCACTTTTGGAAACAAAGAGGAATGAATGAAACTTAAAATGGTAAGCACCCAGAGGTTTTTGTGTTTCCCTGCTGTGTTCCACTTTTTAGTGGCCCTTGTGGCACTTTTTCTTCCATTAAACAAATAACTCCTTAAAATTTGCTACATCTTTCACCTCTAAAAATGAAGATGCAGTGCTCTGTATCTCTTGGCTCACACAAAAGTACCCTGAAAGCTTTTTCTTGACAAAACCCCTTTCAATCTGTGGGAGAGGAAGAGTATGAGATGAAAATAAATGTTCTGTGTCATTGGTCTTCTGGAATTTGAGGAAGCCTTCCTTTTTGGCTGACTTTTTGCTGTGCATTTCATTTCAACAACTTCTTTATGCGTGTTTTAGAAACTTCTCTGCTTTAACTTTAAGGACTTTGAAGCTGATTTACTTCTTTTATTGTTTGCAGATAGTTTAAAAATTCTGAGTAAAGAAGCCTATCAGAGCAAAAACATTGGCCAGTCATTGTGCAGATATTATTAAAAATTATATACAGGATTTTAGAAATGAAAGCCTTGTAGCAAAATTGTGCTCTGGAAACTGCAGTACTTGTGTAAAAAAACCCTACTGCTGTGAAACAGTTTAACTATAAAACAGCTGTGTGCTCTGATGGCTGAAGAAATTTCCATTTCAGTGTAATGGCTCATATTGTGGCAAAACTCCACTAAAGATGATGAAAAAAAAGAACAGTAAATGTTTTTTATTATAAAATATGATTAACTTTTCACATGATTGGGCCATATGAAAGAGATGGAAGCGGAAAAGGTAATTTAAAAAATAATTAAAATTGATATTTGGAAAAGGTTTATTACCTTGATTTTTATTAAGGTTTTCTGCTAGCTGCTCTACTCCCTGCTGCTCCAGAGCTTTCTGCTAGAAATCAATCAGAGATTTTAACAGTAATTCGCCTGTCACCAGGAATTTTAATTGTCAGTGTGATCATTTATTAAAAACCAGAAGTTGATCTGCCCTCTGCCATGCAGCATGTATTTCCATAGATTCAAATTAAAGCAATTGTGCAAACGTGTGTTATACAATAGAAATAACACCACAGGAAGAAAAATTGCTGCATATAGGCAATTTTCTAGTGCTAATAATGCCGAAGGTCTTCAACTTAATGGAAGATACTACTGAGACGTTTAGTTTTTTGGGCTGTGGTATATGCTAACCTGGAGGAACTTCTTTTGTATCAGTAGGGATATTCGAAACGTCTTTTCACCAAAGGAGCCTGTGCATTATGAAAAAGGGACTTCTAGAGAAACTGCCCTCCATCCCAGCCCTGCTGCAGGCGGCAATGGAGCAGGAGCTGGGTGGGGACAGCTGCTGCTGTCCTGGAGTGTAGACATTTGGGGTTGTAAATGAAATCACATGATCCTGTCTAAGAGGCCACATGGTTAAATTTACATAGGTCCTCAGCGATAAATGCTGGAGCTAAGCTATTTTTGCAGCGAGGTAAAAAAGGGAGACCCATAATGAATGGTGAATTGAGATCTGTCTTTCAGGAGTTGTGGCTTCTAGTCTTGTTCTTTAACCATGGGAAAATATTGTTTCTCCTTTGTGTATATGAATCAATATTTAAAAATTTAATTTCGCTGTGAAACCTATATGCATGAAGAAACATGAGCTCTTAATTGTTGGCAACACAGGCCAGACTCAACTTTACTTTAGGCACCTGCTTGAGGCACTGGAGCTGAAAGAGTAATTGGCTAAGAGCCCTCTACCATTAGAGCAGTATTAAGACCTGAACTGCTCTGAGAAAGAATGTCTATATCCTTCTTCATTTGCTCTAGAGGGAACTTCAGGTCATTAAGTTTCAAAATTAGATATTTCAGATTTCATAAATGTTGGACACTGTAGCCACGTTTGGGACACTAGACTATGTGGCCCTGTATTGAAACCTAGTCTTCTCTGACATTCCCTACCTCTTTTCGCAAAGTTTTCCTATATACTGATAGGTAATGTTCAGAGAACAAGGAAGAGAATAGAAAGATAAATAGGTGGAGAGGAATCTTATTTACCGATCTCAAGACTATCCATATTTATACACATTGATGACTTAACGAAAACTATGCAAGTAGTCCTGAGTGCAAAGTGTCACTTTGCTCCCACATGAATGGAGAATATAGCATGTACATCCAGCTAAATAAAGACTGGGGTTGACTATGAAATTTGTTAGTTGGCGTATATTGCTGGGCCCCTTTTCACATTCTCCTTACAACAGTCTTACACTGATCTGATTCTGATAAGCCAAATGAAATTTGGCTGAAGTGAAACTGCAACAGCACTCGTACAATTCAACACAGTCCTTCAAAATCATACAAAGGTGCTTCTTCAAACAGATCACTTTTTATTAAATGTGCAAATAAACAGGCATCATGATTTAGTGACCAAGAATGGCTTGTCTTTTAGCATAGCTCTCTGCACCTGTGGATGTTGTAGCTTTCTCTGGAAAAGGGTTTCCTGTCATTTTGGGCTTGGAGTTCGTCCTATGAGCCAGAAATCTGATAGAAGGATGATGCTGGACGTAAAGGATAAAAGCAGTCCTGACCAGTTTTCAGAAATGTGTATGCCAGGGACAAACAACGTAGACCAGAATTCATTGCATGCCTACTTTGTAATATCTGGAAATAGGAAATTACGGGGACAATGCAATGTTAAAACAGAGATCTCTTTCAGATCTTCTAGGTATGGGAGAAGGCAAAGCTGTGGCCATGCCATCAGCGAGGACAGCTAGTGTTCGAGGTCTTTCAACAGACTGGTTACAAAGGAGTTCCACCAGGAACTTCTTTCAGATGTTTGTGTTCATCAGAGATCTTCCATCTCTATCAGGGAGGATTACCTAGGCACTGAACTATAACTGCTGTATGAAATAGGATAAAACTTATTCCCATGTCCTGCATTTACCAGATTTTGGCTAGTGCTATATTTAAACTGGGGAGTTTAAACATCCCTCTGACAGAGATTTATGTTAGACTGGCAACACTGATACCGAAATAAAAAATACTACCATGCAGCATGATGTCTGGAGTCCACAGAATGCAGAATGAGCACAAAGAGCCGAGGATGTAATTTTCTCTTCTCCTTTGGACACTAACCAGCTTTCCATTTCCTTCTCTGTTGGTGGACACTCTTTTCTGTTGTTGGACACTCTTTTCTGTTGTTCTTTTTTATTCTTTTTTGCCTCATTAATGTTTTCTTGCAATATTTACTGAGGCTGGGTTCCCACACACTTGGATGACTGCCAAAAATTCAGGATTTCACTTAGCACCAAAAATTAATCTAGTTGTGATCAGGAAAAACACTTTATTGATGGAAATGATATTCGGGTAAATTCTAAAAGGTAGTGTTTATTAAACCCTCTCCTTTTCAAAGGCTGGTTTTAGATTAAAAACGAAGTAGTATGTAATCTATTTTATTATTTGTATGGAACATCATTTCAGTTAAAATTAAAAGGAAATGCTGTTAAAATAAGCAGTAGTCTAAGTCATTTTTATATGACTCCTAGCTCTTAATAAAAAGATAGCTGTTCATGTAACTTAGTATATTGCTGGATAGCAATAAAATGTCTTCCTCATTACAATCAATACCTATGAATAGCAAAGACCTGCAGTGTGCCATGGCCTTTCTCAACAGGCAGCCTCACGTGGTGGTAAGGAAAATTACTATCGTCTTGTATGAAACCATTTTAGCATCACCCTGAGCTTAATAGAGCAGTCTTTCATTGCCTGTTAACAAGCTGAGCTATTGCCAGAAAATGTTTAAACTGACAAATGTTGTCAACTCTCTTTCCATGCAAAGGTCATTTTTTTGGGGTGCATTTAGCATGTTAACATTTGTTTGAATTCTGTCGACACATACGTTGATTATTTTATTTAACAAAGCAATCAGTGCATTAGTTCAGGGTACAGCAAGTCTCTAAATAACAATAGCCAGATATCAGCGTACCTGTGGTTGAGTTGGAGCCCGTATGCATGCAGTTAATTTCATCATGGTTTCAGCTGTGTCTAAATGTGGAGCAGATACGAACATTAAAAGCTGCGTTGTGTAGCCCAGCCTCTTGCTCACTAGTCAGTCGTCATTCCTATGCAATATACAATGCTGTTATAGTGACAACCCATATATATCAAATGTGATGGAACAAGAAATGTCTCGTAAAGGCCAAACGTGCTGACATTCTACAGGCATTTATAGTCATATATGTACTTGCAGCTGCGTATGATGTGTGCAAAAAATAGGACAAATGAAGGTACATGATTGTCATGATTTTGACTGAGGTGGGGTTTTTTTGCTAGGATTTGAGTAAAGTGAAAGGTCACGTGAAGAAATTCAAGAAAAGGATCATTCTATTGCTCTGTATTCTGGAAAGGAAAAGTTGAAACCTAAAATGATCCAAATTTGTTAACAGGAGAAGAATAAAACATGAAGGCTTTTTGGGAACATACATCAATTTTATGATTTCAGCAGTTGGGAGTGTAATAAAGATGCATTATTTGTGCTGCGGTGACTTTCAAATTACACAAATGGTCAAGCTGGCTTTGAAGACCTGCCCTCCATTTTTGTAAAGCTTTCACGGGCAGTTAGAGACAGGACGAGGCAAGAGGACACGCTGAAGAAGGACATGGGCTGGTGTACACTGCTGTGGGCAGCTTCCTTACTGCTTTATTTTATTACAACCTCAATTCCATAATTTACCACAAGATAACCCCCTTCATCCCTCATGGCACAAAGCTGTACTGTAGCGTCGTACGTATCTAGCTGCCTACTTTGCTGAGCGCACTTCAGGTAGACCTGGTGGATACTATGTATTATTTTTTGAGTGTCATAGAACTAGTAGTGGTTTTGCTTGTAAGCCTTATGGTTAGGATTTTACTTTTCAGTAAGCCTGATAAAAGGAAGTCATAGTTTTTATTTTATACAGGAAATGTACTCATTTTATTCTCTGCACCTCCCTGGGAGCCTGTAGCTTCACCGGATTTCCTAGATTGTAAGTGGAGTTGGATGTGAAGGGGAAGGAAGATGCAATTGTTAGTCTGGACCCTCTAATTTCAACTGGCTTTCAGGAAATAATTATCAAATTAATTATGTCTTTTGATTTGAGCTGGAACAAACAGTTATTAGGCTCTGCGGATAGATTCTTCTATTTTAATGCAATCCATAAGTGACCAAAAAGACCCTTGAAATAAATAAAGGATCTTTCATTGAAAGTTATTTTTTCATTCCCCTTCCTAATATAAACTAAGTTATAGCATTTCTGCGACGTGTGGTTAATGTGTGGGGAAAAGTAATTCTTTAAAGACAATTGTTTTTCCTTATGCTCTGAGGAGTGGCTGGAATACTGTAGTGATTAAAAAGGAGGAAAAAGAACTAATTAAATACCTTTCTTATGTCAGCTGTGTGTTCAAATACATGTTTATTGCTACTTTTCTCAAGATATGCAGACCTAGAAATGAGGCTTCAAAGTAAGAAAAAAAAGCTAAGCCATAAAGAGATATAGAATCTCACAAAAGGGGGAATTGTTTTCCTTTCATACTTGAAAAAATCACAGAGTCAAAAGGAGGACAGAGCAGTGCTATACAGTCCCCTGAGAAACAGTCTTCCTCTATGTCCCGAAGAAGGAGGATTGTGCATCAAAATCAGGCTCACGCTACAGCAAGCCTCAATACAAGCACTGTATTAGTTGAGACAAGGGGAAAATGAGAGGAGGGAGCAATCAAAAGCAACAGATACAGGAAACTCCCACTTCATTTAAAACACTGCCAAATTGCTAAGTTCCTGAACTAATGTTTGAGACAACTCTAAAATTTCGTGCATTATAATTACATACAGCAAAAGAAGATACAGGGTTCTCAAGAATCTGGTCTCCATTTTTCCTTTCCATGTCTGTGAAGCGCCAGGGATGGTTGAATGTACAGCCCGCTAGGTCGGGGGACCAAGTTAAACTGAGTGCTGTTACTGCATAATAACTCTGTTCTTCGTAAAACGTTCATTATGTTATGGGCCAGTGTTTTCCTCTTTCCCTGGGCTATGGATTTTAGCACAGTTGTGTTAGTGCTGAGAATTTTATGCAAAACCCAGTAATTTCCAGTAGCTATGCTTCTGGTATCATAGAGATACCAGAAGTTTTAACTAGCTTAACTTTGTGCAGTTTATGGAAAAAAAATCTGGGCATACGTAATTTAATTTCTATCTCTTCTTTCTAAGTGGTGTTTGAAAGGCACTTTCTAAAATGCCAACTGATTTGTTTTTTGGAAAGAAAATATTTTTATTAGTTTATTTATAACCTTTTAACTGCCATACCTCGTTTTGAATGTATAAATGAAAAATGGTTCAAACTACACGATCAAAAATAGTGCCTATGGGTACCTCAGGCAGAATAAAAGGTTAGTACACTGTAATAAGTTTGCATACCACTGGGGATGAGACCCAGATTTTTGTCATCTGGGCCTCATGACTATTTAAAAAAAAAAAAATGCAGGAAACATTTATATACAGTGTACCATAAAACAGTTTGGAAGCAGAAATCTTTTTCTTCATAATCACATCACTGTATTTCTGTTCCAAAATATGTTTATCCATACCTGGAAGTTTTGGAGTCTAGTTTGTTATAAGTTCTGCATTGGACTTACAAACATTTACACTTACTTTGAGCAGATGTTAATTTTTGGAGAAGACTCTCAATGCTAAACAGAAGCACTGAAGATTGCATCTGCTGTAGAGAAACAGCAAATGGGTGTTAATATCGGTGAAGATATTTGCACATGGGGTCTTTTATTGTTGGGTGGTTTTTTTTTTTTTTTTTTTTTTTTTGTGAAATTTGCATAGTGTCTGGAACATTTCTCACCTTATCTTCCTGCACCAATACATTAAAGTCTTTCCAGAACAGCGGGGATACTTTCTTAGGGTTTGTATTGTGTTCATAAAATTATCAGGTGCCTTTTGTTCGAGTAGATCTCACATGATCTTTCTGAATAGCTACAGAAATAAAATCGAACAGCTTGCTGGACGCAAAAGGAAAGGATTTCCTGGAAATGTAAGGGTGGCCCTCGCAAAGAGTAATGCAAGGGTGTCCAGATCCAGATCAAATAACAATCTCAAAAATGGGGGGAACAGGGATAAACACACGAACTCTGTCTTCTGAGGACTGAACTGAATACCTTTAATAAAGGCTGCCATGCTAATTGTTTAAGAAATCCTTGTTAGATTGCTTTTGCCTACATGCAGGTGAAACTTCATCATTTAAAAAACAAACAAAAAAAGTCTGTTGCAGTTTCAGATACTTTGTGATCAGTCTGTGGTTTCTGCTGCTTTATGCATTAAACTATAAGCAGTGTCGTTGGCTGAAGAGAGGATTGTGCAAACAATCCTATGGTTTGGAAGCAGACAACTGAAATCTACAATATACATTTATTTTCCTGCTTCAGTCATTCAGTTTCTTTTGGAGAAATAATTTAACAGTGCTACTACCAGAAAATGTATGCACAATTTCATCTTAACCAAGGTAATGCTGAGGACTGCTAGGAAGGAAGAGAATTAATTTTGGAGTCTGTTTATAAAAATGTGTCCTAATTAATATCTCAGGATTGTGTCTAGAATTCGGTTTCCTGTTTTAACTCCCCATTTCACAGGATCTGCCTGTGTGAGAGCTGCGTCTCTCAAAAATGCTGACATTCATTTTTCGGCTTTAAATCCAATTTTGAGGGAAGCTTTTACTGTGGGGAGTTGACTTAGGGCCTGTAAACTGTATAGTATGTGATGACACACCAAAAAGATGTAGTAGATTTTTCTAATCAGGGCTTGTGTTTTCAAATACTTGACACTTTTTGAAGCTTTATAAATGCAGTCTCTTTTTTTAGTTGCCTTCTGAGTTCTTGCTACCCAATGCAAACAAAATAAAGTTTGGATCCTCTTTCTATCTGGAAATACTGAATGGAAATAGAAGCCCATGTTATCCATAGGTAAATGTCCAGGCTTTCGAACAGGTTGTGAGGAGAAGCTTAAGGCCCAGCCTTGCGGTGACAGTTTAATTTTAGTGCTTTTAAGGAGCATGCTATCTTCTTGTGCTGCATCTAGAAACAAGGTTGCACTAATAAGCCACAAAACCTCTGCTGCTTTTGGGTCATTTTTATTTAAGGACTGCATTTCATTGCTATTTCACAATCTGTAGATTTTGGTTCTCAAGCAGATTTTTGCCCGTCATATAGGCTGCAGTTTAGCTGTGATAGTAGAAGTGTAAGTTAGTAATATGAATACGATCATGCTGGAAATCCTCGGTGGAACTATGTGACTCCTGAATTTGCCATCTAAACCAAGAAATTCACAGCTAGTATCTTCAAGGTCAGACATTGTTTTTTGTCAATGAAATATGGCAGCAGTAGTAGTACATAAACGATGATTAAGTGTTATTGACAGTCATTGGTAAATTATTGGCTTGTTTTTGCTGCTACTGCAAGAAAACTTCAATTTCTGCAGACTTCTTACAGCACAGGTAAGCAATTTTACATAAAAATGCAGTGATCACATAGGGAGCTGCTTACAAATATGTTAATAACAGTTAAACTATGTGTCATTTATAAAATATGAAAAGGCAGTATTTTTGTGTTGTGAGATTCATCCTTTTTTCTAGGGATTTGTGGAAATGGATTCACAATGCTATCAGATAGATCGCTAAACATGCCAACAAATATATAGTCTTATTTCAAGCCCCAAAATAAGTCATCTTTTGTCTTGGAAAACTGCCTGGTCTATTAAACTCAATGGCAGTCATTTTATTGACTCTTTTAACAAAATGGACTTTTCTTTCATACCTTGTCAACTTTCTTGCCCAAACCTTCTGCTTTCAGGCATTCCATACCTACCATATATGCGCTGTGTCTTTGATGATTATGAACAGATTCACATACTACATAATATAACAAAATATTCTCCACGCCTTTTCTGCCTGTCATCCACTCCTCTTTTACTCCTGTATTCTCCTGAAATTGTCCATTTTCTGGTATTTTTTTGGCAGGTCACATTTGTTCTGGCAGATGTGCCACATCTGTGCTACAAGTTGGTGTGTTGAATCACTTGCATGATTCACTATGTTTCTTAAATGTAGACGGTGTCAGGAGAATTAAGCAGTCAGAACTACCAGACATGTTCATTAAACCTATGATCATAGAAATGCAGTGAGCAGATCTTTATCCATCTGTCAAGAAAAAGATCTAAAACCAGCTCCTTGGGAATGCTTTGGATTCCCCAGTGCAAAGCTGTGTTTTATAGTCACCGAAAGACACGTCTTCATCCCTCAACCCTATCATTGAAAGTTCTGAAGCTGATCCAGGTATTTTCTAAAGAGAGAAAGGTTTTCTGTGCTTTGGATATTTTGGAAATTGTGCCAAGGAGATAAAGCACTTGTTAGCACGTCACAATACTCATTTATAAACCTGCTAAGCAGTCCTGGATAAAAAATCCTGGCAATCACTCCTAGCTCAAATCTGTTGAAAATAAAAATGGAAAAAAAAAAAAAAAATTGTTACCATGCTGTCTATTTTGCATGTTGTAAATGTTTCTAAAAACTGACCAGTAAGTGAAAGAAAAGAAAGTTTTATTATCTGACATCAGGATTAAAACTGAAAGGTCTCTCTATGGCTGTATGCATTACATAGAGGATTATACTTTCTACATGCCATTCAGGTTCATTTTGGGAAAGAACTGCTTCTTGGCAGGAGTGTTAGCTTTGTTACTAATCTCCTTTCTTGAGACTTTGGCCTTGTTCTCCTTCAGTTCTTTCTGCCTTATTAACTTCTACTTTTGTTAGGACTCAGTTTTACTGTTCCTCCAACTGAAATAGACATTTTCTTAAGGGAACAAAAGTAATGTTGATGGGCCAAGTATCAAATCTTTCATTTGATGACCACCTCTGAGTCAATGGGGTATGGTGTCACACTGCCTTCCTATCTGGTGACCCGCTGAGAAGTGTTTCTATCCAACAAACATCCACTTATGTCTTTTATCACATGCAATCATGCATAGGAAATAATGTGTGTAGTCATTACTGAGTCAGGAGCGAGTCCTAGACACAGTGGTAACTAACCACTTTGAGAAGACCAGGAATTTACATCCTTGTTAATCTCCACCATATTTTTTCTAAATATACCACTTCTGAATCCCATCAGCTAGTAATGAATCTAAAACCTATGAGGAAGCTATAAGGTTCGTAACACTGAGGTGTGGGTCAGCACAACATATCGCACTTTCCATACTGCTAATGTGAATAACCGTAATTCAGCCTAAAGGTGTCACAAATGTTTAGACATGAAGTAAAGCCATAGTTTCACTTGAGCAGTAAAATCACGAAAAAAGATCTCTGTAACAAGATAGATGAGCTAGAGTAATGCTGAATGACAGCACAAAATACAGTAAGATTCAGCTGGAGGGTGAAAGAGGTTACGGCATCTTTTGTTTCTACTGTCCCTTTTTGCCTTTTTCTTGGCCAGCCAAGTAAAACAGGAGCATCCATTCAGTGCACTGCGCGTCCCTGTATTTCCCACCCAGTGCCCCACCCAGCCAGTCCTGTAGCTGGGTAAAATCTGCCATCTGTAATCATTCTTTCATGATCTGTTATATGGAAATGCTGCATTCCAGCCAGTAAGGCATAAAATTCTAATTAGTGACTTTACTGTTTGTGTTGACAGGATGACCCTCGGATTAATATTTTCAGTAAGATAAAAGTCTTACCAAGGCAAAATGAGATTTTGTATGCCCTCAGACTCTGAAAATGAAGACTGCTTTCAAGTACAGTTTTTGAGAAGATGACCCTTAAATTTATTAGGGATGAAATTTTCTCAAATTTTCCATCTGGTTCCTATCCTTTAGAAAAATTTCATTAGTCAAGAGACTATAATTAATGACCTTATATATGATTCTGAATCTTTGTAATGAGCAGATGGTAACTAATACTTATGTCTGATAGTAAGTCAAGAATCTTATATTACACCTTTTAAATATATCAGAGAGAAAGTTTTTGGAATCTAAGTCTACTTCAAACTGATTTTCATTGTTTCTCTACGTGTGGGTCTGTACCTTGCAATCTTGTGAAAAAAAGCTTTTTAAAAGTTATGTCTTGACTATGTTGCTGGAATTAATTTTTCTGCAAGTGGTATGAGTGTTAGATCCAGTATTATTTCCATAGGGTTCTTCGATTTGGGGGGAATTTTTTTTGACTTAAGATGTTTTTATTCTACAGTGTGGTCTGTGCTTGGCAGTTGCCACCTGTGCCTCTGACTTTTTCCTGCCCAATACCACTTCTAATTTCATTAAAACGCTTCCTGCAAACAAAAAAACCCAACAGTTTGTGGTTCCAAATTTCCCCCTCAATAAGTTGCCTATTAAATTTTGAGATATTTGGAAGTAGTATGAAACAAAATTGAAAGCATGCATAAAGATAATTGCTTATGTGTCATAAAGTAGCATCTCCAGGATCAAGAAGTTTAACATGGTACTTTCTTGATCATTAGTGATCAGTTCTGTTAACTGGAACTTGGATAAGAGTTTTGTCTGAAATGATGCAGCCAGTTTGGAATCCAAAATTTTTTTGCCACAGAAGACTACATTACAGAGAGCTGGTAACAACTGAAATTAAATGTTTATTTTCCAGTATCATTATAAATGATTATTTAGTAAATTCATCAACCACAGCCACATTTTCAAAGTGTAAATATTTTACTGTTTTATCTTCTGCTTTGGCCAAAAGAGCTACATTCTTCATGTTTCTCTGAGGGTTTGTTTTTTTTGTGTGTGTGTATGTTTTTATATGTTTGTTTTTAATTTTTGTTGTTATCATCTTCTCCAGACTTCTAATAAGCATGCTGAGGTAGATCTCATTTTCTTTCATTATTGTTGCATGTACAACACACGATATAAAAATGTGCATTGAGGTAAGGAAGGTAGATGGCTTCAAAGATGTTGAAAAGCAGATACAGAAATACTACATCATAAAAATTAAAAAAAAAAAAAATTAATTAATAGAAAGGTTAAGAGTTAGTGACAATAATTAGTTAGACTGAATTTTTGGATCAATCTAATGCTTCAATTTAACATGACTCAGTTGGTAAAATATGTGTGATAACACAGTTCTGTAAGAATACTCTTCCAACCAACTATGCAGCATCATTTTCCGGGTGCCATAGTAACGTAATTGTATTTCTAAGGACTCAAGTAACCAAAGAACACATAAGAATGAAGCTCCAATGACCTTGAAAAAGAGATGGTACGTCAGCAAGGTGAGTGAAGAAAGATGAGGCTTCCCCAGTTATCTGGAGAATGGAAAAGTGTTACTCCTACTCCTTACTAGCACAGGAGTTAGGCAAGTGTATGAATGGATATCTATCCTGTTTGAAAAGTTAGGTTATAAAAGAAACTACTTTTTTTTTTTTTTTTTTCACGGAACACTATCCTGTACCCATTCCTAAGTAGCAGATGTGAATTTAATTTGGATTTGCTGAGGACAATTTGATTATTACCTATGGGGACTGCAGTCAAAGATCATGTCTAACTACAAGTTTGGGAAGATTCTCCCTGTCCTTTGCTGCATCTGCATAACCTGGGAAGCTGGAAAGTGATTGAGCTATTCCACAACTAGTTGGAAATGTGATTGCTTCAAATTTATACACGAAAAGAGCAAGGAAGGAATAACACTTCTAGTGATCTGAGGGGGAAAAAGTTCACTAAATTCTTAAAGTTAGTTTGAATTCTCATGAATGCCATCAGGTGCCCAAGTATTTAAATTGCATATTTTAGGAAGCCAGTCAATCACATTCCAGCAGTGCTTTCAATCTGTACTTTTCACTTTATGCTCTAAGTAGAGGAATGAAGTTGTACTTAAAGGAAGACTATAAACATTCTGATTGCCTGTAAAAGGAGTGATAGATTTTATGTTGTACATCTTTTCAGAGAGCTTTCTCAGGAACCCTTCCCCTCCACAGTATTTTAGGATTTTACGGATTGATTACTAAAGCTAAAAAAAAAAAAAGTCTGTTTCAGGACCATTTTTGCTGCATCTTGCTCTTCTGTCAAGTTGATATATGGACTTTAGTAAAAGGAACTTTTGAGATATGTGAAAAAGGGCTATTCAGGCTCTTCCCTCCCTAGTGTAAGGTGCATACAATTATTTTAATATCTCTTTGCTTATTATAGAGAAGAGTGTTATATTATAGAGAAGTGAATAATCAGTTGAAACAACATTTATAAAAGATGGAGAAATGGACGATGCACCAGAGAAGACACAGGTTCAACATGTGGGGAATGCACAGGCTGTGTATTAGAATATGAAAGGCTGTGTCTATTAAAAGGTTTTCTGAATGAGTCTGCAAGGTGGAGATACATCCTGAATATAAGGAAGTGGAGCTACCACTTGGGATAAGTCTTAGGTTTTGTATCTGAGGAGGAGGATGGAATTATTCACAGACTTATACAAAAGAAAGAGTAAAGAGCTCTCAGGCTGAACAGTAAAATTTAGAGTTCTCCTTGAGCCATTATTATCTTAGGCCAATAGTTAAGAACTTCTTGAAACATATCAGAGTGTTATGTTAAAGCAAAATTAGAGAAGTAGGAACAAAAACAGAAAGGAGTGATCTCAGAAGCTGAAAGATGACTATTTCAAGAAAAACCTTGTGTCAGAAGTATTTGAAAAATAGGAGGGTGAAAATTAAGTCCTGATTCTGGTTTTGGCTAAGAAATATCGTAGGGAATGTTTCTGGGAAAGTCGTGTCAATGACAGAGGTCATGCTGAAGCAGAGGAACTCTAGGCACAAAGTATAACTAGAGAAAAATATGAACTCAGAGATAACTGTAAGAGAATATTTAAGATGTTAGTGTCAGGGAATGTGGGTGGTTGATTATGACTTGTTTCTGGTGTGTTTTTTTTATAAAACAGAAATGACTGAAGGTTTGGACAGATATGCTCTGCCAAAAGAAATTACCATATCTGTCTTTTGTCTCACTTCCATTCTCATGCTAGAAAATAGCTTATGCAAGTCTTAGTTTTCATTATATTAATATTGCAGCTCCAGGGCCAACAGCACTACTAAATGCACTATTATTTAAAAAATAATAAAATATATATATAACACCTTATCTGCAATAAGAACATAAGAGTGATAGTGCTGCATCAATCCAAAGAGACATGTAGTATAACACTGTACCTCTGAGAGCCACCTCTATCAGATGCTGAAGGAAGAGTATGAGATCAAGGGAACATACAATCATGTCCCTGACTACTTGCCTGGACTCCAGCAATTTATAGGTTTTATGTCTCTTTTTTTTAATAGTTCTTAATTTAATTTTCTTTTGTGATTTAGGCAACATCGCATTTCACGTTACAATGAATTTGATGATGGGGCACAGGCTGACGTAATCCTTTCAGTCATTTCTGTATGGAAAAGATAGCTACAGGTAGAAGCTGACATCTACCTCAGTTGTGATCCCATCTAACCTCTTGATGCAACACAGAACTTCCTCTTACAGATGCTTGACTCAGTCGGTTTCTCTTTGCATGATTTCCTTGTATAAAATACTGTTCTTTTTATTTACTATGATTTGCCATGATTAAAAAAGGCAGAAGGGATGATGAGATTTGAAAGGGTGACAACAGATTAGGATTTTGTGCCTTTGTCTTGTGAAAGGTGAGAAATTAAGGGATAGTTCTTTTTGGAAAAGATTCTGTCACCACATGTTCTTTTTTTTTATGGCTTTATAGCTTTGAAATTTAATAACTGTGTGGTTACACAGCTAAATATCTCTCAGATTTCAAGGATTTGGTCTGAGAATCAATATTTTAGTGTTGGACTTTCAAACCAATTTCTCAAATCTCAGGTCTTAGAATAAAATCCCTAAACAGTTGCTTGACATAAGGCACATCATATTGCTCCTGTCTTGAAATGCTAAGAATCTTTTTTTTGTTGTTTTAAAAAAAAAAAAGGATTTTGCTTGTGTCACTGTAACATTTTTAGGTTTTTATTTAATTAGTTAGTTTTATTTCTGAAAAAAATCTGTTAAAATTTAAGCTGTGGCATTTCTCACGAGTGACTTCCTGAGTGTGTTTTCGAAAAGCAATCCCGTTAATTTTCTTCAGCCAACTGGCTTTCCAAGAATTGGTATTCTACTATATAATATTCTACTATATAATGCATCTAATGTGCCTTCTGAGTACATGACACTTGAATATCATGTGACAACAAATTCTTCCTTCTGTCTTTGCTGCAGTTGATTTTTTTTTGACAGGGAAATTCAATGTAGTTCATTGAATATATATATTATATATATTATTGAATATATATATTATATTAATATATTATTATATATTTTATATATATAGTAAAGACTAGGGGAGGTGAAGAGTAACAGCTGCTCTTGGAATTCTGCCGTGTCATCTTTGCTTTGTCATAAAAAGTATGTGTCCATTGCCCACAAAGTCAGTATTTACTGACAGTCTGACTTAGTATCTTAAGGATTGCTGAGGATCTTCTGCATTTTGTCGCTGAAGTTTGTAGTAGGCTAAATGAAAAAAAGGGAAGTCCATAAAACTGCTCAATCCCTTTTGGGCAAGATGTGACAGAAACAGCACTAATGCATGTCACTGATAGCAGCTATGCCTGTACTTGAGTCAAGTTTAGACATTCATTTTGGTATCGATAAACCTAACCACATTGATTATGAAATGTTTTTGAAGCCATACGCTTGCAATTTTGACTCTGCTCCCACTACTTCAAAGAATCAATAAGGCTAATGCAATCAGAAGAAGACTGCATTGGTTTGCTATGGTTTGGTTTGAACTCCCTGAAACACTAATTCAGTCATGGAATAAGAGGGCTGACTTTAGCAGAGTTATAGCCACATATAGACTATTTGGCCCAAGTTAGCTGATGCAGAGAAACACCATGCTGAACTGTAAATCTATTTGAAAAAATAGACCTCTCAACATGCCAAGGACCAAAATGCCAGCTGTAATGTGGAACAGGGAGTCAGAATTAAAGACAGAAATATTACTAAGGCACAAAATCTTAAAATGCCATGGGATTAATTCTTTTGTAAAAAAAAACCCTTCTTTCTGTATTTTTAGTTTAAGAATCTTTATTTCTGGTACAAATAATTCTTAACAGTAGAAGTAAGGAGAAAGCAAATGTAGTGGGGCATGCAGATACCTTAGGGAGTAAAGATTACTATATGACTAACATGACCTTCTTTAAGTGAGCATGAGAAATGTGACTTCCAAATTTTGCACTCACTAGAATGCAAAATAGGCTATGTAGCTGCAAAAATACAGTCCCAATGGCAGAAGTAAAAATCAGTGCCACAATGTAATGTAACAGTCATTGCAAAATAATTCTTGAAGCTGTCACAAACAAAGGAAGGATAATTTCTAACATGTGCATAAGTTACTTGAAGTGCCTCTAGTAAATGTTTGTACTTACAAGAAAAATGGAATTTGGACCCATTTATTTCCATATACCTTAAGTTCATTCTTTAGTAATATTGGATCATTTTTCAGTTTCACTATATTCAGCCTGTTTCAGGACATTTTGTGTTAGCTGCCAGATAATATTTAAATTAGTTTATGCAATTTTATAATATTTGGTTGTATTTTATTTACAGAATATGATTGATTTATAAATAGCTTTGTTATGAACACCGTGGCAGATAGAGCCTGCATTTATGATATTTTATTTTTTCTCTTTGAGTTATATTAAATAATTATTTTACTATACTATGTACAGGACCTATAAAACTGCTAATGTACAATTTGATGAAATCCTGAAATAGTTAGGAAACTCCTTACAGGCATCAGAGAACCTGTCAAAGCCAGTGAAGAGTCTTACCACACCTGGAAGTCATTTCCTCAAGGCAGGCAGTCTTCCAGTTTGGTGAAAATGATCTGCAACTGTAATTGTGATTTAATGTTTGCTCATAACCATTTTACAATATTTTATAACCCCTGGAGGCCGAAATGGTAATCTGTAGGAGAATACTAGGGTCCCTGGGTCATGTTTGCAGACATTTTGCAGGTTCACTAAAAAAGATTTTTATTTTCTCCCCACCCTCCCTCCCTCCCTCTTCCTTCCTTCCCTCCCTCTTCCTTCCTTCCCTCCCTCTTCCTTCCTTCCTTCCTTCCTTCCTTCCTTCCTTCCTTCCTTCCTTCCTTCCTTCCTTCCTTCCTTCCTTCCTTCCTTCCTTCCTTCCTTCCTTCCTTCCTTCCTTCCTTCCTTCCTTCCTTCCTTCCTTCCTTCCTTCCTTCCTTCCTTCCTTCCTTCCTTCCTTCCTTCCTTCCTTCCTTCCTTCCTTCCTTCCTTCCTTCCTTCCTTCCTCTTATCTTGTGCCTTCATTTCCTGTGAGAAACAGGGAACACTGTTGGTGACTGAGTAATTTTCTTCCCTCTTACTTACTGTTTGTCGATAACATTTTAATATGTACATATATGTGTATACATATTTTATACAAACACAACTATATATATGACATTTCATATGCTTGTATAAATAAACATAAACACAGACATACACACATATATATAAAACATATGTATAAAATGATAAATATATATCCACAAAAAAGTCCTGACTTCAGGCTTCTTTCCCCCATAATTCATCTTCTAAAAATGAAGTCAACACATTTTGTATACAGTATCATGAGGAATATTAAACGTTGGAGCCAATTCCATTGACTTGCTGTGCCGTGTTTAGTCTGTAGGCTGGAGCCAGGGCAGGTAGGAAAGAGCAGTTAGGTGTGCAGTAAGAAGACACCCTCATCCAGCCATATTTGCTGTTAGTTCAGGAGCTCCTTCTGCAGACTCTAGGAACTAGAGCAATCAGACAGACTGGATGAAGACTGGATCGATTATAAACCAAAGGATAAGACGTAGGACTAGGTGGAATCTCCTTCTGTACCATATGTTCAGACTACTATAATGAGAAGTTTTAAGATACCAGGAGTTCTCCTCCATTTTCGAGAATTCTTGGAAAACTCACCTCAAGTTCTCTTTTAACCAAAAGTACTTAGTCTAAACTTTCTAGAGTTCATGCCACCATAATCATGGATATCATAAGCAATGATCTGTTTCTTTCCATTGATTGATGAATTTTAGCTTCTGAAATACAAAAAAGTCTTCTAAGTGGTGAGTTCAGTTGCTTCTGTAAATCTGCTGAAAAGTGTAAAAACACATTACTAAAGAGTCAGAGAAGTGTTAGAAATTACTTACATTTCTATATTTACAGCCTAAGCCAGAAAATATGCTTGGAGAAAATTGTCTGCCATCTTATAGTTTCTGTTTGAATTTATAAAGTGTGGAATAAATAAGAAGGGTGAAGCATTTAAAGCACTGAAAATCTTTAAATAGGGATCTAGACAAGCCAAATTCATCTGACTTGCAGTTGTAAAAACTATCAAGTGCTACTAAAACAAATGATCTGAAAAAATACGGAAGTATAGGTACGAGACAGGAGACAAGGCATTGAAATTGTTTTGTGAGGTAACTTACTTGAGTTCTAATTTCCATTAATATAATGGAGTGATTGTTACATTTCTACATATTCAAGAGTTGGTAAATATGTTCACATATTTTTTCCCAAAGCTGTGCAAGAATATCCAACTGAAAAGCATCTTATACATACCCTCTTGTATGATTTCTAGATATAATTTCTTTTTTCTGGATTGATACCTTTAAGTTGAATTAATCAAAACTCAAATAGAAAAGTAAAATAACTGCATTGGATTGGTTTAATAACAAGAATAGAAAAAAGAATTTTTATTCCACTGTAGCTGTGCTGAAATAGATGACCACTTTTACAACATCTGCATATATTCCGATTTTCTGAATATTTAAAAAAAATATATTTCTTGGAATTGCTATGAAGTTTTATTCAGTACAAGGAGCTATTTCAAAATGCAAAGAACTGGTTTAAAAATATTTGCATCAGAGATGAGGATAGCATTACAGTACCTACAATTTATTTTCATGTTTGTGTAGGTATTTAGATTACTTTAGGGATGTTGTTAGACGTGTCCCTAAGTTTTATTTCTAGTAATGTTGCTTTCTAATCTGACATGTAGAACACATTCTTAAAAACACTATAAAGATACGTGTCTACATAAGAATACATTTAATACTATTGTGCATACATGATGGAGCAGATGGTATTTTCAGTAAGTTACTCATGAAAGATACGTTTTGCATCACCCCTTGAAAGAATTAAGTATCTTGTTTGCTAGTCATATCCTGTTAAAATCTTTTTTCACCCTTTTGTTCTTGGTATAAGTATCCAATGGGATAAAATTAATCCTCTCAACCATATGTGTTACGCAGCACAGAGATCATAATATGATTTTTTTTACTTTTTCAAAATAACTTTTATGACTTTTTTTCTGTATATTATTCATTATTTAGTGAGCATATGGTAGTTGAAGTCCTACAGCTTTTCTTTTTGACTAGTTTTAAAATTAATGTCTTCCTTTTGATCACCAAAAATCTGAGAGATTCTGAGACATATTTGAACATGCCTTATTCCCTAGCACTGTTTTTAAAAAAATGCTATAAATTAATTTCACATCTTCTAAACATATTGTTCAAGAGAGTAATATGATAAAGTGAGCTTTATTGCTAACCCTAATATGTGACTTTTATCAGAAATAGCAACAATCTGATGCGCACAGCTAAAATACTATAGGTTAGGTAATGTGGTAATTTGAGAAAGCGACGCTATCTGGGAGGTTTAGCTAAATAGGAACTTATTTCTATAGTTGAAAGAAAGTCTTAGAAAACTTTGGTTAGTGCCTTGGCCAGGTTGTCCTCTGGTTGTGAAGTCCATTATGTTGCCTCCCACTGCATGAATGAACTCAGGGACTGGAGTGTTTTGCTACCTACAGATCTAAGCCAGAAGCAGATCTCAACCTGCAGGACCTATTACCTGCAGCAATAACCTAACATAGTCATCCTCATTTCCGAGCAGAAATAATGTGCCCTTTCAGCCGTTTTATTTGGAATGACAGGTTTCAAGCTCAGTGTCATCCTCCCTAATTAGGAGGCCTTGAAGATCTTAGCCCAGGGGTTGTTCAAGCAAAAGGTATTCTCCAGCACAAACATATTTTATCTCCAATACGAGTATGCTTTTGTGGTCTAACTGCAGTTAGTTATTATAGAGAAATACACAGTTAGTTTTGGGCAAACACCGTGAGTGGCATTTGTATTCAAGACAATAGGCACTCATCAGTGTAAATTCCTGTCTACTATGCAAGGGGCATCTTTTGATCTTTCAGAAAGAGCTGGAAAATTGGATGGTATTTGCAAAAGTCTTTCAGCTGAGAAATGTCAATAAAGTAATCGTGTTGAGACCAGTACATGGAATTGACTTCTTGGAGGGGCCACAGGGATGGTTACAGGTGCAGGAATGAATTGTGTAGCTCTTGATTACATAGACCGAAGTTCACAGATGAGAAATCGCGCACAGGCTCAGAGTCTCCAGGCTGTACCACAGTCTCTCATTTGACGTGGCGAATTGGAGTGGAAATACCAGGATCCAGTTTTTCACCTTCTTTTTATGCAGTGTGTATGGAAATGCTTTGTAAATACTTCGCCTTCAGCACATTAGTAAATAAATAAAGGCGACAATGAAGTGTGATTGCACTGTTATGGTTGGTGCATGTTAACAAATGGGAGTAAACGCGTAACGTAATTTCTTACTGAAATGTTCTTTCACAGTCTGGTTCCCCACAAACACTTCCTCTGCAGATTTTTGCAAATTTACAGTGTTTAATGTGTCTCTCCGCAGGTCACTGCTCCCTATCCACACTACTTCCATAAATAAATAGAAATAATTGCCAGTGGTTTAAAATTATTATCATTCATCTATTACATGTGTTTGTTGTTAATCCATTAACTTGAAAACATTACTGTTGGTGGTTTTTTTATTTTTTTTAAATACATCTGGAAGAAGCAGTCTAATGAGGATACGTAAGTCTTTTCTCCTCCTTCTTAGACATCGCTACTTTGAATGCACCATTCTTCAAAGTTTATTCTTTTAATAATCCTATAAAAATGTCAGGATGCTTGTGAAGTACAAATGCAAGTGCTGTACGCAGTGGAATATTGAAAGATTGCCAGGGTAAGCTGATGGTTCATTAAAAGACTGGTTTTAATATAGGGGAGGAGTAATCAAGAAGTGGAAATGAGAACATGATCCAAATGGAAATATAAGGGAAGGGGGGAAAAAGACTTAAGGGAACATGTAATATCAGTGGTTTCTTGCTGAGAAGGTGAGCATATCATATGTAGGAAGGAGAAAGTGGTAGACTGATGAGCAGTCCACTGCTACAAATACAGAATATAGGTTTTCCTGGTACCAAATTAAGATCTTTAATTTTACTGATGCATATGCATCTTTGCTGTTCCTGGAGTAGCCATCAGCATGTAGGAATTTAACAGTGCTTACTTGAGCTGCGGAGGGGCACTTCAAAATAATCTCTCTGTTTGCACGTTTACATCTTCCTATAATTTTCAGTAAAGTATTTCTCAGGAAAGGTTTTTTATTCAGTGGCCATGGAGTAGAGGAACTGCTGATGCTACAACAGCTGCTGAAAATACACATATCTAACAATGACATCTAATGCTTGTGACTGATTTTTTTTTTTTTTTTTTTTTTTTTTTAATACGGGGGATCTTTTTAACTGTAGAATGTACCCATTCGCTCTTTGAGATTTTCACATATGAGTTCTGGAATAGAAATATTTCACATTTTTATTTTGGTTTCTCTAAGTATTAAGCAAAGATAATGGTTAAAAATAGCAAAAAAACAGAAGATAGATATTGTTTTACAATACTTGGAGATTTCAAAGCACGAGACAATGATATAAGAATATATGTAGGGGCATATCAGATTAGACCAAATGTTCAACCAGTTTGTATCTTGACTAAAACAGATTAATAATAGGGTATTGACAGGGAAAGTGACAGCAACACTGCACAGAATTTTTCCCAGGACTTCTTTCACCATAATGGTAGATTTGTATTTAATGATTCCCAGATGGGCTTTTTTTCCATTAATTTGTCCTGTCAGTTTTGGAACCTTTGTAAAAAATTTACAAGGAGTTCCTTACCTTAATTTCATGTTATGTGAGACAAGTTACGTATGTGTGTCTTCCTTCCTTCCTTCCTTCCTTCCTTCCTTCCTTCCTTCCTTCCTTCCTTCCTTCCTTCCTTCCTTCCTTCCTTCCTTCTTTCCTCTTTTGAGTTGTGTTTTTTTTTTTATCATCGTTGTTATTTGTTTTAATAGTAAGTCATTCCCTCACTCCCTGTATTAGAAAAGAGAATGAACGGTCTATATGCACCTTCTGCACATCACTGATAATTTAATAGACCTCTATTATATCTCTTTCCTCTGTCTCTCATCCAGACTGGAGCATCCTTGACTGTTTCATAGTTCCAGGTACCGAAAACCTGTAAAGAAGCTGAATATATTAAGTGTAGTTTAATAACCCAAAAACCCAAACTGCGTATTTTAAGCAGATGAATAGAAGGAGGTCTCTGTGGAATTCTAGTGTTCTTCCAGACATTAGCTGATTTTGCTCATTTGAAGTTTGCTCAATAGTTTGTTGCTCATTTAGGAAGTGTATACATCTTTAAGTCTATCCTTTATAATTCGTCCTAGAAATATTGGATTGATAATAAGAAACAGCAAATCTAAATGATTTAAATGTGATCTTTGTAGCAATTTAAAATTAAAAAAAAAATCAGAGTCTCTTAACAGTGGTCTTTGACATGCACATATCCAAATAGGGAAAGATCACCTTACATACACTGAAGCTTATTAACTGACATGGTACGCTATTGCCAATGACACTTCCAAACTTGATGCTGCTGACAGGGGCTGTATTAATTCAATTGTTCAGACTTGAGTTTTGGAAACTTTTGTCTGAGCTTGTGTGAAAATGTTTGTGTGAAAAAAATGACTTTATTGGCTTTTAAGGTTTGAAGATTTTTTACAAGACAGAGTAAAACAGAATTAGGGACATTGCATTTCTTGACAGATGTCACCCAGGTTTTACCATTTCCCAACTTCTAGCTTTGTGCTGAATTCTGTAGAACAAATACTAGTCAGCTCTCAGTTTGCAATTTTGAGCTGTATTTTAAATATGTTATTGCCAACTCTTTCTGTATATGATCTTACAGTTTTATGGGTTCTGTGGAAACCCAAACTATGGCAAGGTGAGAAATAGAGTTAGTCATTCTGCAGTTCCTGTGTGTGTGATTCCTTACCCCAACACATCCTTCATGGGTGTGCAGTGGAAGAAACAGCATTAACACCCTCCTCGAGGTGTTTGGAGAGCTTAGCCAGATCCAGACCTTCTCTGAATGGTGCTTCTTTGTTGCTAAGTAATTTTTGCATGAACAATTATGGACAGACTACTTGTTTAAAAAAAACCCAACACTTTGGACCTTGGCATATGGTAATACTTTTGTTGGGAATTAAATCATCCAAGCAGTTATTGCTGTCTGGATGGAAATGGGAATCTTCATTGCAAGGGTCTTTGTAATCGTATTGATAGACTGGACAAGACTCCCTGAACCACTCTTCTACTGGCTTGTGGTGTCACTCGACCACTCCAGTCCATGCATAGTCCATTTTCAGGAGCTATCTTAAATGACATAGAAAACATCTCCTAACCATCTTAAAAGTATGTGCAAAAGACTGTCCTACATGAACATTTCTGCATCTGTGGCAAGTTTCTACAGGCTATTTTCAAGGGGCTTACCTAGGTATGATTTGATCAGTTCCCCAGTAGGACCTGACTGGGACTCTCTATTCAGGACACTAATCAAGATATTTAAGCTCACAAACTGAATGAGGCACAGCAGGAGCTGCCTGGAGGAATCTCTAGAACTCTCTGAAATTCCCACATGGAGAGCTCCTGTAACTGTAGCTCCTCAGTCAAATAATTAATCGTGACGGAAGGTGGCTCAAAGTTCAGTCAGTCACTTAGCTTCAAGTCAGTCCCTTTTCTCCAGCCAGTCCATTAACTCATCTGTGCAGAGGACTGGCCTGGAAAGTCCTGGGCCACCCAGTAAATTCATTACTGGGTGTGCACACAGGCACAGCCATGATATTCAGCTACACCACAGTTGCAACTGTGGACGAACTTGAGCTTCATACTTGGAGTTTACCTTCCATAGCCCGTGCCACAGAAAAACAACAGGAGGTGTCTCAGCTGGAAGGGACATGGAAAGACAACAGTCATGGGCTTTCCTGCTCCCCCAAATTCTATTACCTCCTGCAAACCATTACTGAATATTTGCAACCAAATTTCCCCTCCACCCACGTAACCAAAATGTTTTGCATTCTCTTACTTAATAATGTGACAGTGTTTCTATTCTTAGCGGCTGTAAAAAGTCTCAGTATTCCACCAAATTCTTGCTTTAGGACCCTATGGTGTAAGGAAGAATTCTGGATATGTGATAATCTTTGCCCTGGCATTACTGGAGGTCTATCTTCAAGTTTAGGGGATTAATTAGGAAATGGTCTGTGGTTCTTTGTGCTAAATTGTGGGAGTTTTGCCAGTTATCAGTAGCAGGAGTGGGCCTAGTAGATATAGAAAACTGTGGTGTGAGAAACAGCAGTGAAGTCTTTTACTACTATTAAGTCATTTAGAGCATGGTTTGTCTTTAAAACAAAATTGGGTTAAAATACCCACACAACATCACTCAGAAAGCTTCATGGTGTACACCTCTTACTAGTGAGAGCTGACAGTGACACAGTTCTCGTGTCAATCACCAGTCTGTTTGTTTTGCTTTCATAAATTTAACATACCCCCAAAGAGCCCTACAACAGTTAGACCTACTCTTTTGTGTCCTCTTGTGCTAGTGAGGATACTTCAACCATCAAATGAAGCTTCGTTTTGAATCATCTGCTTGGACTGACAGCTTGACATCTAAAATGACAAGTTGTCCCCTCAGAATAAATATTTTAAAAATGTATCATTCAGTTTGCTAATGTCATGATTTTGAAATTAAAGTATAGGGTCAATGTTTCAGAGAGTGCTTTCTTTTGCTTTGACTTTTGCTGGTCCAGATAGGTTGGCACTTACATTGTCCTTATTATACTTTAGCAATACCATTGCGTGTTTCTTTCCCACCTCTACCATTCCTGAAATAAATAAATAAATAAATAAACATTAAAAATCCATTTTACTGAAGTGTTACACATTATTTTGTCCTTGCCTGTCAGTCTTTCAGTAATGCAAAAAATGTCAATGTGGCTCCCTTAAAGTTCTTGCGGAGGCGGTGCACTTTGAAATACATTCTTCCGGACAATTGTCTCTCGTTTTATCTGGGATTTTATTAGAACCTCCAAATTCCCGTTTCCTCGAGGATGCTACTTAAAATAACAGTTCTTTAGCTGTTAAATTGGTGACAAGATGCCAAAGATGGAATATTTGGTACCTCAAAAAATATCTTGTAAACCTTTTACCCCTCTGGGAACATCAGCTCCTGTTTACTGCACTGAGCTTCAGAAACAGCAAGTAACATGCCACAGCTGAATTATCCTCACACAGGAACGCTGGTTAAGTGCATGTCTTGCTGTCAAAAATTTTACTTGACACGGTAACTCTCTTTTTTTTTTTTTTAATCTGAGCAAAATTTAAGTTTAACATAACCTGGAAAGTTGACCCCTTCTTAATTGGCAGATATGCCTGGGAAATGCTGTAGCTTGTATGACAGAGAAAGAACACAAAGACTGCAAATGGATATGAATATAAATTGATATGAACTACCACATGTGTTTGGCTAGATTAAGAGTATGTCTGTGATATATTTAAGCAATTAACTGTGTCTCTCAGTTTCTGGCCCAAAGGCATTTATAGGTTTGTCTTTTTGCTTTGTTTTCTCTTGTTTTTTTTGACCAGTCTCTTCCTATTTTTTTAAAAATAGATGATTCCAGTTTTGCTGCTGTGTCATTAATTGGTTTTCTTGATGAAGTATCACGATCTAAAAGTAAAACATTCTGTACTTGAAACAAGGACCTCTCACATATGCTTCACGATTGCTGGGGACATACTCTCTTACATTTTTTTAAACCTGTACAAACCTTTACTTTAATTGCCAAAATCTTTTGAATTAGTGCAAAATATATTCACTGGACTGGGCTTTTTCCATGATTGATTTTTGTCTGTGTACATCTAATGACTTGTGGGGTAGCGATACTAAATCTTGGTGGCCCAGTTATACAACATTTTATACAAAATGTTTCTAGAGTGGCCCACATTTCATAGCTTGGCTCATAACTTTTCATAAGGAGGTTCAAGCTCACTGCCTGCAGCCAAAACTCTTTGCATTCATTTGCTCCCCTCCTCCTCCCCTACGCCATATCACTGGGGCCCTCATGTGCCATCCTTCTAACTCACCAGTTTTTTATCCTGCAGAAGTGTAGCATCTCCTCGTTTCCCACCTCTGCCTCCTACATTGGTGGTGTACATTCCTTCACCAAGGCAAGCATCTCCATGTCTGTATCCACCCCCACTGTGCTATTTAAACCCCTTCCCTTCAATTTTCACCCTCCCCACCTCTTTTCAGGGCTCTCCTTTGCATATTGGAGTGTCCGCAAAATTTGAATGTGTTTCCTTATGGCACCTTTCCCTGACACAGATTCCTGAGTCTCCCTTACCCAGGACACCTGGAAATGCATTCCCCACCTCCCTAGTGATGGTGGCCATGCAGGGTGGGCTTTCAGTGTTCATTCAACAAAAGGAAAAAGGGTTTTCTTCAGACAACTGCTTCTTTTCTGTCACTTTTCCCCTCTTTTTTTCCATTGGGAAGGGGAGACCAAAGCCTGTGTTGGTGCCTTACAGTTTTAACTAAGACAGTTTTGCTTACTGAACAGAACGTTTTTCTCTAAGCAAAAATCATATACAAAACTCACATTATAGATACAAAATTTAAGATATAACTGATTAATCTATACAGCAACTTCTTAAAAGTCATGGAAATATCATAAATGTGAGCAAAAATAAGGGCTTTGTATTCTGGCTATGCATATTTTGGTTAAGCTATTTTCACTCACTAACATCATGTGAGTAGTAATATTTGAATGAAATTGCATTTGTTTTTCATAAAGAAATGGAGGAAGTCTGGTCTGGATTGAACAGACAGAAGAAGAGACAGAATAGATTAAAACTGTATGAAGCAGAAATCCATATAGGGTGATAGGAATTGATCAGACACTTATTGCCAGAAACATAAACATGAAAATGCCTCCCACAAACACATCTGTACTTGCAAATACACCAAAGTAAATATGTCAGCATATAGTACAGAACAATTTTTTTTTTTTTTTTTTTTAATGGGTGGAAGGGCAGTTGTTCAGAATACAGATTACCTGAAAGTGCAATAAAGACGTTTTTCCAAGGCTAATCTAACCTTGCATTGACAGCACTCTACAACTATACTGTATAATGGTAGCCACTGCAGAAACGCTGAAGCTGGCAACATCTCCCACCGACTCTGGAATCATGGAATATAACTTACAATTAAGTAATTTAGAAGCCATGCAACTGCATTGGTATGATGCCACATCCAAACTGTATTCCTGCTGAGAAATGTTCTCTCTTTGGTGTAATGTTGCATTTTTGTAAGGACATGTGTATCAGGCTGAAGTGCCTCATGCAGACACAGAAGCTTGGTCAGCATTAGCTTCAGGACCTCAGTGATCTGCGGTGTGGTGGTAGGATGCCCTGTGGAGTCCTTTGCTTACACATAAGAAGAGTACTTTCTCTGACTCTTTAGAAAAAGATGTGTTTATCAAGCATTCCACTGAGAAGTCTGCACGCTAATGACTTCCCTTTACTTTCATGTTTCTGATGAATTATAAGTTATCAATATTCTTAACCGTTAATTGCTGTAAAAAATATCTGGGTCATTTAAATCTGCAAAGAAACTTATTTTCTGTGCTCCAGCAGAACATTCATCTTTGGTCAGCAACATTTGGGCAAGACCTCTTGAAGCTGAAAACTGCAGTATTTTTCACTTACAGGATAATGTCCCACTGGGAGACATCAGCAACATAAATACTCTATTGGGGGAAAAAAAATGTAATCGTTGCTCCTCTAATGCTCTAATTCAAATTTCTGTGCCTTTCATCAAGCATACAATGTACAGAATCTTGTAACACAACTGGTACGTGAGTAGAGTTGTGCAGAGAGCCAGGCTGTTAATGCTGGGAGAGCTGTTCCTGAAGGACATACCAATTTGTGCTTTGTGCTTGTATGTAATTCTGCCGTGACTGGACAGATGGGTGGCTATAAATGAAGTATCTTCCTATTCCCTCTGAGAGGTATGCAGTAATGTCCTTCTTTAGATGTTCTGTCATGGCAGTGCACACAATTAGCTACAGAATATTAGTTACTCTGCAGGATGCAAATCAACATCTTTCTGTAAGTGTAGTAAAGGCACAAACCTATCAAGTGGTATCAAGATACCAGGTTTTCACATATACCCAGCTTGTATTAGTGATTTGGTTGTGCACCAGCTGAGTCAGGGGGAGAGAGTATAATGAATGGCCAGTCTTATGTTTATTTGTAATGAACCACAATTTAATGTTTTCATCTCCTTGCCCATTTAAATGCAAAAGAGCACATTTCACTTTGTAATGAACCACATACACTGATGTACAACTTCACTGAAATACCAATTTCTTACAAAGCTTCTCATTGAGATGTAATAGCTTCACAGTGGAGACTGACATTGCGGTTAAACACCAGTAAGGATCTAAGACAGAAGTAGACTCTTCTTTCATGTCCTTTATATAGAAAAGAGAAATGCATCCTGCTGTTAAATTTAATATTTTTTTAACCTGGAGGATTTCCCTGAAATTCTTTGTGACCTTAGCTACACCAACAGGTATCTGGCTATTTGCTATGAGCTTGCTGGGTAGATTGCTTTAATTGAACAATAGATGGATTTGATTAAACACCTTATTCTGATATGTGCATATAAAGAAAGACCTGGTGTCTGCCAAGGATCATCAATAGACTGAGGTTCTGTCATTTTGTTCTTAGACATGAAGTCTAACTAATTTCTCTTGCAAAATCCTGCTTTGAATCTGGACACCCAGTGGGTGCCTTGCACCCCTGAAAATCAGGCTCTAAACTGGGACCTGAAACCCCAGGACATGATATAATTTTGGAAGGACAGAAGGCCGCCTATAGCCTCTATACAATACCTACCTTTCCCAGTCACTGTGGAAATACAGCAATTCTGTTCACGCTTATTTTATTGTGAGCCAAGTTGTGGAAAGATCTAGATTACTCTTCTTGAGTCAGTTCTATCGTGAGCAGTTAGTCTTCTCACATTTCTCAGGCAGAATAAAATTAATAACCCTTTGGAGGAGCTAATTTCTCTCTACTGGTTATAATGTAGCATAGGAATGACAGGCTAGATGAAGGTGTCCAAAAGCTTGTTGTGTAAATTAGTGTTCGATAACCTCATCCTTAAATATAGCAAACCTTTTAATGATTACAGTCTGTGTCTTCATAATCTACTTTCTGTTAGCATTTAACTCAATAGAAAAATACAGTTATTCTAAAGCTTGGGTATAGCTTTTGGAAGGACTAAGTCATCAGCAATTTTTAAATCATAATACAAGTTCATAACTTCCTTTGTTCACGTACAGTTTTTTCACTGCATTCAGGCAGTACCCATACCCATAAACACAGCTTCCTCCCGCCTACTCCTAGATAACAGTTCTGCATGTTCAGATCTGCTTTATTTTAAGCTTTCTCTTGATATGTGATGAAGCACCACAAATTTGCATCCAGATCTTACAATTTATCGCATGTTATGTCCTTAGAGAAGACAGACAATATTAAGTTGTTAACAATCCCCTTCTTTCCTATTTCCACAAGAACTTGCTGATGAGCCTTGATGATATTGTAAAAGTAGGAGAGAGAAAATATATCCATAGCATTTAAAAGGAAAAAGCCTTTGAGAAAATGAGTCTCCAGCATGATCTGCCAGGAATGATCTTGAGGGTTGGCGCAGTATTTCTGGAAAGCCAGAAAACCAATCTCCATATCAAAGTCAGATAGAGACCTTTTACAACAATGTAAGCCAAATTTTAAGACACTTCAGGGAGTCTGAGAGTGGATTAAGCAACTCATGTAGCTATCCCTACTATACTCTTTTGTCACAATTGGAAATGTTTGATTCTGTTACTCATGGTAGACTTCAGAGTGACTGTGTTTCCCAAGTGTTTTTTTAAGTCATTTGCTAACAAATCTATTAGAGTTTGGGGGGGAATTGTTTTGGTTTTATTTATTTGTTTGTTTATTTCTTACCTACATTGCAGCAAACTTGCATTTGTTTTGGAAGAATTTTCTGTTCTGTGATTGTTGAGACAAGTAGCCACGTATTCTGGACCACAAATGTTCCCTTCAACAATGCATTATTTGTTTTATTTGTTCTTCTACTTAGGGCAGTATTTACGGTTGTCCAGCGGGGGAACTATTGAAGGGTTAAGGCTTTAGCATTACCCTACTTGAACTCAAGCCTGTCATATTACTGCAACACTGCAAAATTTCAAACCATCTGTTGAATTCCTTCTGAGACTCATGACTCAAGAGAGTTCTTGAAAGGGAATGAAGCTCACCCTGGCCCCAAGCTTCTTCCAACATAGGTAACACTGAAAGAAGTTTAATAACTTAAGTGTGACCATCACCTTGTGTTTGGTTTTCTTCTTGAAAAAGAAAAAAAAAAAGAAAAAAAAAACCCTGACAAATCCACCTTTTTATTGTAAAGAATGATTGCCTGATCATGTTCTTTTTCATTCTTGTACTTCTCTAGTACATTTGTTCAGCTCTAGAAGCGTCTCAAAAGCAGGAATGCTAAAATGGAAGCACGTGCAAGAGTTCTCTTCAGGAATGAATTTTTTCTGCTGATAACAGAAGTGGTTTTTCACTCAGTCTGTGCAGAAATTGATGTATGACAGACCCAAATATGCACTAGTATTGCAGTAGAATCACAATAAAACTCATCATTTCTTCAAGGATCCACTGGATCTAGTCATTTTGTATCACCTCAGTGTTCATTTTGTAAATGTACAGTCAATGTGAATTACTACTTGTAAAGAAATTAGGTTTATTTCCATTCAATTTGAAGAATTGGGTAAATTGGGTAAATTGGGTAAATTGGGTAAATATTGGGTAAATAAAGAATTGGGTAAATAGCCACACACAATTTTTAAATATGTTGTTTCTAATATAGCTAATATACATTAGCTAATAACCAGGCTAAAAGTAGCAAGTCATCCTGTAATTCTTTGTTTAATTCCTTAAAAGCACATAGGCTTGTAGTGGGTATAGCACGCTGAATTTGTCAGTACAGCCTTTGCATTTGTTTCTCTTCCCTGACAGCAGCTTCATTCTCTTGCTTGGGCTTTGGCCAACTCAAATTAACTACTTAGACTGAAGCATGTATTACAAGGATTGTGCCGGATCTGCATAGTATTGGCAAGTTTTTGGAGAAAGCCTTGTGCCCCAGAGGTCTAACACGTCTAGCCAATTTGGAGTGACTATTAGGAACCCCATTCCTGTTCCCTACAACTGTTCATTCTGGTTGTAATTCAAAGAAAGCTCTTCCTCTGGAAAAAGAAAAAAAAAAATTTTTTTTTTTTGAGTTGGAACAGCCTCATGTCTCTTCCTTTGAGTGTCAGTGTATTATGAATAGATGTCTTACATATATAAAATCTGTTAAAGTATTATGGCAAGCTCATTTTCTATCCAGATGACTAACTTATACAGTGTTTGTGAAACATGATTTCTGAGCTTTTGACTTCAAGTTTTAGGTCACTTCCATTAGTAAATTCAGAATAAAAGTTCGACTAGCATTTGTTATTTAACAGAAAACTTTTGAAATTATGACAGGCAGGCTGCTGGACACTTCATTAGTTTCTCTGATGCTTTTCTACTGAAGCCTTTGATAACTGCTAATCCAACAAAGGTTTAACATTATTTTTAAAGTCAGCTTCTCATTTTCTCAGAAACCACCAGATGCTGCTTTGATCCCCTTTTGCACCTCTTGTCTTTTTAGTCTTATTTAAAATTACTGTGTCCATTTCGGAGTTTTTTTAAACATGCTCGCATCTGCTCTTTTGTGGTTCATCAAGAAAAACCTGCTCACAATTTTATCTTCTTAAAAATAAATTCAGTGTCTCCTACTGGCAATTTCTTGTCTTGATGTGAGAAGTTAGCTAGTAATTAGAGTCCTGAGGATCCTTTGTGTTCGAGGAGAATATGACAATGAGGTTGAATCCCTCTTTGTACTTCTCTTGTGAAATAAATAAGGCTGTGTCAAAGTACTGTTCCTGAAGCACAGTATGGTAAAGAGACGTGCTTTTATTCGCAGATTCAGTATTTCCACCTGGCTGCTTTGTTGCCTGCTGCCTCTGCTTCTCTCTGCATTTTTTTTAATCACTCTGCCTCAGAGATAGGCAGGCCTTTATGAAATTCAATGGAGCTGTCGAAACACCGTGCTCACATCTGCCTGGTGCCAGCCTTTGTGCAGGGAAGTGGCCTGGGTTTGTTCTGCCCTGAAACTCCTCTTTTGTCAGTCTCCTTCCCTGGAGCTGCTCAGAGGCTGTCCCAGCCATCTGGGAAAAGGAACGTTGGCAACAGCTCCGACTTCCCAAGTCATTTAACCAAAGCATAACCTCTCTGAGGAACTGTGTATGAAACACAGTTGGAGTAAGGCAAGAGGACCTGAAGAGGTCCCTTCCAACCTCAACCAATCTGTGATTGATTCTGTACAGAAATTCCCTAATGGGAAATGTGGTGGCCCTCAGCTACCCACATAAAAAGTGGAACTAGGTACACATCTCCAGACAATGACCCACTGAAGATCTGATTGCTGTCTGCAAAACAGTGTCTTCCTCCTTGTTGACGATAGTGGAAATGTCCCAGCTACCTTTCTCTGTTAACACTTCATTTAGGTTGCATGACTCTCCCTTCATCTTCAGGTATAGATGTAGGTATTGGAGCAGAATGGTTTGCATGAATTTGAAGGGACATCTGATTTTAAAACACACGTGTCTGAAGGGTTACAGTTACACTCTGGAATGAAGAACCTTGAAGCTGTCTGTATTAATTCATCTTATTTGATCTGATGACTAAATAAACATGTCGCCATCCCCTCCTTCATAACTGAACTTTCATCTTTTCTGCTAGAGCATTTGTTTTCTTTTTGTGTTATTCTATACGTCTTTTGGTATTAAGAAATCAGTTTGAGGAACAAAATAAAAGGCAATTATTAAAATCTAAACTGTAGAATAAAGATATGTTCTATCTTTAATAGACATTTTAGAGTATAAATTTATATAGAGTTAGGATTAACATTCGTAGCATGAATGTCTTTTTCATAATACTTTTATCTGAATAATTTGGGAATAGAAAGCAGATTGTAACTCATATAATTTTTTTTTTTTTGTATCTGTAGGCAATATTCAGGTCTTGAAAGCAAAGCAAGAAAGGAAAAAAGTTTTCACTCTTAAGGCACCTCTGGTATTTCAAAGCTTTTCCCAGTACTGTACTGGAGTAAAACCAGTATCTTTTGGGATGAAAACAAGAGTATAAAGATGAAGTTATATGTCTGAATCAGGGAGAACAGCAGTATCAACCTGTCTCTCAAACATCACATATGAGCTTTGTGACTGCCTGCCTATTGGATGTAGGTGTACATGTGCTCCTTTTCACAGATGATGACCAGTAATTCCATTTTTGCTGAAAGCAACACCATGTTTCTCTGTAAGGTTTCAATTCTGCAAGCCAAATGAGAAATAATTTTTGCCTGAAAAATCCAACCACTTTCATCTGCAATATTTTCCTTTGAAATACCAGCCTAATTTATCATAGAGAAATGGAGATCCATGCTTTTATTTTTTTGCTGCTTTTAAGTACACTTTAGGTATCAGTTTCACATGTTATCACCTGAAAGAAACACAAAAACAAAAGCGTCTTGTTCAAATTCCCTTTTGTAACTGCTCCTCAGTCTTTCGGTATGTTTTTTAGTAAGTTATTCTGTTTCCATGGAGCTGTACGAATTAGTAGACATCTGGGTAGGGAAACAACACAAAAAGGCACAAAACCAGAGTGCGTATCTTATCTGACATTTTCAGAAGAAAAACATTGTATTTTCTTTCACTATCAGGAATGTAAAAATGGGCACATCTTGAGTGTTTTGAAAGTTTCGGTTACTCTTCAGGCAGAAGTGTCATTATTGGAGCACTTCAGCAGAGCTCTTTTCTCCCAATTGAATTGTAAGCATTCAGCAGATTATGGCAGCTGCAACAGGGTTTAGATTTCATCCCTTCTTTTGTTGAGAGTAAAAGAATTCCCTTTCAGTGAAAATAGCATTAACAATACTTCTCTGTATTTGTGGGACTCTAGTCATCTTTTTGTGGTTGAGGACACTGTTTGTAACACAAGATTTTCCTTATTGTTCAGGTATGCTGTGGCATGATCACATTGAAAAGATTCATCAACCAATCAACCAATCTCTGTATGCCTATACAATGACTCATCAGTTAATCAGTGTGCTAATTTAATTGCTACTTGCCCCTTGCCAGGTTAGTAGAGATGCCATTGTGGTCCCCATAAATTAAAAATAGTACTGTGTTAATGTAATAGCAGTTGCAATTAATTATTCATAAATTCTTATTTATGTGATTATTCTTTTGACTGTGATGTAAATGATATTTAAACCCTAGGCTCTATTTTTGGAAAACTTAATAGCAAAGAAAGAATTGTCATTTAATCTGAGGTGAGTGGAATCTCTAAAGAATAAAGAGAGAAAATAAAAGGGACTGTGATCCACATCCTATTCTTTTCTTCAGGTCCATGGACCATTACATAGTGAAAAGGTTAACAATTTGCCTGTCAAATAACAAGCTTCAGGTTGTTCTGCTTTAAAAATGCATTTGTTATCTTCTTGAGTGCTGGAAACTACCTAGACAACTTTTCTATCCTTATAACCCTCAAATAATACTGAGACAATAATACAAAAAGAAAACAGGTGGGACCTGTACACATTAAAAATAATTCAGGACAGAAATAGCTAACTAGAGGTGACAAAGTAAGACTTTCTCTCTGTGGACGTTTGTACTTTGCAGTGATTTTCTGCTGACTCTAGTAGCAGTATCCAGGCTCCCCCTGCTACCCCTACATTCCCACCCCCAGAGGATGCAAAGGGACTGTGAGGCATTTCATTATCAACACATATATAAAGGAGGGACACATGATCTCTCTGTAATTCTTGGATTTCAGGCAATACCATCTGGCACACTAGAAGGTACCAGAGTTATTCAGGCTTAAAACTAACCAGGATCCTTTGTTAGAGTGGACGGTTTGGATGATTTCTTGAGCAGCCTGACCCTGAATCCCAAGCTGTAGTATAGCTCTGCCTTCCAATTCCCTTCTCCTTTTTCATTATATTCTGCAAGGAAAAATGCCCAAATGTTTAGATAAAAATGTTGTGGCAGCTGCTCAAAGTGGTACGTTGTAATTGCACTCACTTCTTTGGTCTCTCTAGTTTCTTGAGAATTGTATCAGAAATCCAGGTTTGTGGAAAGCACAAGGGGCTTCAGCAGAAATGTTGACATGATACAAGTAATACAGAAAAATAGCCACTAGATACGGTAGCCCTAAAAGGAGCTGAACAAAGGGAGATGACAAAAGATTTCCATCTATACTAAATTTTGTTTTGCCAACTCTCTTAAGAAGACTAACCATAGCATTCTCACTACATTAACATCAGTGAAGACTGCATGGTCTGAACCCCAGGAAAATACTTTTTCTAAAAGCTGGTAAATATTCCAACCAATATAATAAAATGGAATCTCTTCGGGGGGAATCACCATACCTAGAACAGGTAAATTATTTTGGTGAAGAATCTGCAACATCCTATTTAATTCTGCTGCTTTGGGTTGCTATGATAAATACATGCTGGTTTTGAAAGAAAATTAGTAACGTAACCATGTAATAGAAAGAACAAGTTTTCGCTTTTTGATTAAAAACAATACCTCACATTTGTCCTGCACTGCCCCAAAGTGCAATTACAGGCACTTCACACAGTCTTTTTTGGATTAGAAGCGCTACGTCACTTCCCATGAGCAACATCAGAACAGTGGGGTTTGAGGTTTTCTCCTTATAGCTGTTAAAAAGCAGATGAACTCTTTTCCCTAGCTGCAATTTAAGGGGAAAAAATGAGGGATATAATGTAATTACCAGCACTGGAATCTTGCCAGGATGCTGGACCTTATTTCCCTGAATTCCTCAGAAAAAGTGTCATGGGACCCTTTAATTATAAGCAATCAGGACCGCAGTTCCATATCTGACACGAAAGGCTCTGCCTCCAGCAACATAGAGCATCAGTCTGGGCATTTGCTCAGTACTGACTCAAAAATGCCATCTAATGACTCATAGTCATATTTTCTGGTGGTTTGTGGTGGGGTTTTCGGTTTTTGTTTTGTTTTGTTTTGTTTTCTTAAATTTTGCTGTGTACTAGAGCTTGTCACAATATCTTAATAGCCAACATATGTACATTTTACAACACTCTGTTCTACAGTCAGTAAAACAAGATCAGCCAGTACATATAATCCAGTCTATACCCCTTAACACCATTTTGTAAGAGAAGGGTGTGGAAAATGTAAAGCAATATTTTTATCTTTGTTCATGTGATTTCATGTGATAGAAAGTAGGATGGAACTGGTATTTTAATTACAAGGAGTTTTAATAACATTTGTGTGTGATAAAGAGTTACAAATTCAGCAGAAAAGAACTGTAAATTAGAAAGCAATGTTCCATCATACTATCCTGGTTATAAAATGTGTCAGAGACTCTTCTACAACTCACTGAGAAAAGATATATCCACACTTCAGTAATGATGCTGATCAACATCTACCAATGAAAAATATTACTTCATGTGAAATCTGAATTTCCTCAGAATGTTGATAAAACAAGTCCTGTTACTCGTGTGCAAAAAGGAGTCACGGGTATTTTCAAAGAGGAGGATGATAATGAAAGTGAAAAAGGAAATTTAATGGGCTTGCTTTCATAGAATTATTTTTACAACATACATCAAATAGTTGATGAAGATAGAATAAATGGATTATTGTTCAGGTGCCAGTTTAATGAAATAACTTTGTAAATTCCTTGAGTTGAGGTGTGTAGGTGGAAGAAAGCATGTATGTGTAAAAATCTTCCCATCCCAAACTATGAACAGCTCTAGTTTTTACTTTTGTAAGGGAGAACTGGTAACAGAATATCAGTTGTAGAAAGCATAGAAAATATCTTTATTCATATACTAACCACTTAGAAAAAAACCACAAAATTTATTAGATAGAATGTATATTTAATTTTTAATTTATCTCATTCCCGTTTATATGCAGAGGATGTGGTAAAATCAATGATCTGCATGGGTAAATGAATTCCACATCAACATGTTGACTTCATCAACATGAAAACAAAATCAACATCAGTGCTGCTTAGTGAAATCATTTTAGAAATTACTTTCATTTCTCAGGTTGTTTTCCACTTTAGAAATCATGCTACTTAGGCTTTCTTTTTCTAAAATTCCTATCAAGCTGTTAACTTTGTAAAATAGAAAAATCCCAGCCAGTGGATGCCTGGAGAGAGGGAGGTGGGCATTGCCATTATTCTCCTGTGTCAAGGAGGAGTGTGCATAAGGAGGTTTCTTTCTTCAGATGAGGACTCTGTAACCATTTAAAACCTGTATTTATTCTACTTCCTCTAGCACTGAGTTTAGCTTAAGCCTGGCTTGTCTTTGATTTACAGTAAGTCAGCTCCTTTGCACTGTAAGGCAATAACAACATAAGGTTGTATAATAACAGTTTTATACAAGAGTTGCACCACTTTTGGACAACCGGTTTAAGTCAGCTGAGGTAAGAAATTGTTGCGTCCAGTGAGATTAAAGGCTGTGTGATTGCCTTGAATAACTCTTGTTTTGTTTGTCTGGTGCTCATTGCAGTGAGAGCCTTTTCGAAGTGATGTTGAAGCTCAGTGGACATCAGTACCCTTAAAAACTGGTCACATAATCTTTGACCTCAGAAGTGAGGAGGATCAGGCCCCTACCTTCATTACACACAAGTTACTTTGAAGAAGATTACATGTGTGAAAGTGGGACAGAACAAGACAGACTTTCATCTGAATTTTATAGGTATTTTTGACAGAAATTCACCTGTAGCAATGTGGTTATCTAGGCAAATTCTTGTCTGTTTGTATCAACTAAATTTAGATTATACTGGTATAATCTATACAGCCCAGATGATCCAAGGGCTGGAGCACCTCTCCTATGAAGACAGGCTGAGAGAGTTGGGGTTGTTTGGCCTGGAGAAGAGAAAGCTCTGGGGAGACCTTATAGCGGCCTTCCGGTACCTGAAGGGGGCCTACAGGAAAGCTGGGGAGGGGCTGCTTTCAAGGGCATGTAGTGATAGGATGATGGGCAATGGTTTTAAACTAGAGCAGGGTAGGTTTAGATTAGACATTAGGAAGAAGTTCTTTATAACGAGAATGGTGAAACACTGAACAGGTTGCCCAGAGAGGTGGTGGAGGCCCCATCCCTGGAGACATTCAAGGCCAGGCTTGATGAGGCTCTGAGCAACCTGATCTAGTTGAAAATGTCCCTGCTTACTGCAGGGGGGTTGGACTAGATGGCTTTTAAAGGTCCCTTCCAACCCAACACATTCTATGATTCTATGATTCTATACTCCTCTTTGTGGGGATGTCAAGCTGAAAGCAGGTCAGGACAGATGTATTCGCAGATGTAATTGTCAAATTTCCAGGATATATGTAGGTGGCCTCCTATGAGGGAGACCAAAATTTAACAAGCTAATAACAGATGAATAGGAAAAGTGGCATTTGACAGAAATACAATTATGTGTTGTGTGAAAAATGTAATAATCTGGAAAAAGAAACCCGATGGCATGATGTTATAGAGATTGTAATACCAAGTGCCTTGGTACGCTTACTTGAAGTAAGGGTTGTTGTTATTACTACTTTGCTAACTTTTAAACAAATGAACTATAACCCGGGTCTGGAACATTACCACAGTAGTGCTCCAGGGAATGATTTAAGTGGAATAAAGATATATTAGCCCATTAATTGTTAGCGATTTAGTTGTAGTTGTGAGATATTACTTCGCTGGATGAGTAAAAGAAAAGGACAAGTAACGAAAGACATGCTTTTACTGGGAGGACCCACCTCCTCATTTAGTCAGTCAAGGGTTGTTCTCCCTTTATTACCCTGTAATTTGAGGGCAAGTTCAGTGAACAACTGTGGAGGCCATTAGGAGCTGTCATGGAGAATTTATTTGCCTTTGAATGGAAGGTGGAAGCGGTACGGCAGAGGCTGTGCTGCTTCAAAGTGGATAATTCTCCTTTTGCAAGCTTTTTAATACTATGTTTATTGTTTCCTAGTATGTCTCCCTAGACTGTTGTTTGTTGCCTTTGCTGCTCTTGTCAGGAATAAAATTTATAGAAGTGTGGCCCAGGAGAACCAATCTTATTTTGTGTAGTGACTACACTAGCAGCGGACAGTGTCTTACTGTAAACTTACAGAAAACAGTAAAATCCACACCTCTTCAGAAGCTAAGGTCTGGTGACTTTTCTTTTTTTTCTTCACTCCTGTAAAATACAGATAGTTGTGCTAAAATAAACTCTTTCTTACAGTGTTTTAACTCCAGAGCAAATCTCATCAAAGTTTATAAAAGTAAATTAGGTCAGTTAAGCCGTTACCTCCTAGTTTAACAGTGTAAGCATCTGACTTGCTATGAAACCAGTTGTTGCTTTTGCGTTTCCTGAAGTGTAACAGACATCTTGAACACAAGAGCAAAATCCGGTACTGGCTTTAAATAATGCATTATATGAACTTAAAAAGGCATAAGAAGGTATGCTAATTTAGAGAAGAGGCTGACAGCAATAAGTTCATCCAGTTGCAAAGGTAGGGGAATTTTATCCTGGAAGAACCGGTTCTAATCAAGAAGTGGAAACAGCAATTTTGCTCTGACTGTGTTTTTAGGGTAAGGATGGGAGAGAGGGAGATCCTTTTTTAACAGGCACTGTATATTAGACATCAAGGATACCTGTAAGTAAAGGTACAATTTCCAAAGCTCATGCCATCAGTACTTTATGTAATTCACATGTGGATGTGCTGGATTACAGGAGTATTTGAGGGATGTATTTTTTTTTATTCTAAATGAAATCAGTCTTTGGGTTTTGAGACGCTTTATAGGTATGCAATTTCCTTACCAGGGTCCCTTTTGTAAATGTCTCAGAGAAAGAAAATTAAAAAAACATAAATGGATATGAAAGTATCTGAAAAAAAAACAAACCTTTTTCGGATACGAAGTCAGCCAGTGCATTCAAAGGCCTTAAACTCATGGTCATCTAAGGCTAAGTCTGAGACCTGTGTATTTCTCTTCCCAGTTAATGTTGCTTTGGTTACCACTCAGTATTGAACATGTATGGGTCTCATTATGGCATTGATACCATTTATTCAAGTAAACATAAATTGACAGTTGCAGTATGTCTGTGCAGATTTATATGGACTAATTTACCCATTCTTCTTAATACTTTATCAAGATAGGGATTTTTAAATGGATGTCTGTGCATTCATTATCAGGCTTACTCGCTGATTTTAAACACTGTTTTGTTTTCCTGAAAAGTGCAGTGTTCTTGAAATAGTACAGAATTAATCTAAATTCTCTAAAAAACTGTAGTTAAACTAAGTCTGCACTGTCATTCATCTGAAAAAAATGTTTATAGATGCACAAAATAATTCCTGTTCATAGAGGCTTCCCAGGGAAGTGGTCACGGCACCAAGCCTGTCAGAGTTCAAGGAGCATTTGGATGACACTCTTAGTCATATGGTTTAGTTTTAGGTAGTCCTGCGAGGAGCAGGGAGTTGAACTTGATGGTCCTTATGGGTCCCTTCCAACTTGAGATAGCTATGGTTCTATGATCTATTTCCTGCCCAGTAATGCACCATAATTAGAGCATGAACTCTTAATAGTGTTGATATAACAAATCATCTAGTCCAGACAGATGAACACAGTCCCAGGTACTTTATTAACTGATCAGCTGCACCCAATCAATTACAAAGATTCTGGCACTAATTATATTTTCCTCTTAGTTGCTTTATTAAGAAAAAATAATGAGTAGGAACTTTTCAATTGGGTATTTCCATGAGGCATGGACTGCTTCCTTTTACAAATACGTAGATGTCATTTAAAGCATTTCTTTCAACCACTGGCTTTTAAGGCATGTATTTTCATTCTGCATTTCTTCTGCTTTTCCTTCCTTCTTTCATCATTTTAAACAATTTCTAGAGACATTAGCAGGTGTTTCTTGTGATGTTATTGATAGCCTAAAAGGCATTTTATGGAATGGCAATAGTAGATACAAACTAAGGTAGAAAAAGTTTGGTACGAAGTTGAAGATGCTAAATATTTCAAAATTAAAATGACAAGATCTTCCAAAGGACAAGTAATAGTCATTTGCTAACCATCAGTTATTGGTGGAAAGGTTGTTTGGTGTTATTTTAATTCTATCCTAAACTCTCTGTAGCAAACAGCTGCAAAAATGTAGCTGTGTACCTGTTATCCTCTGAGTTTAGTTCTGGTGAACAGCAATTCCTCAGTGAGCAATATGTGCTCACCTGCTGGTAAATGATTAAATCAGTAATTGGAGAAGAAAAGAGAGACCTCTAAACATATGAACAAGCAGTATCTGACATTCTCAAGTCATCGTGAGTCTGGGCTTACCTTTCGCATATTTATTCAGCCGCTGTCATTTGTAGGCTACATCTACGAGGCTAAATGCGTGGGTTCCGGAAGCGTTCCCCGACTCCTGAGTGGAGTGACGCAGGGTCTTCTGTCCCACCCTGGTCACAGCTTGCCTCCACTGAAGGGGAGCGATTGTGTGGTGTGACACAGTGCTTGGCTGTGGGGGTTCCTCAGAGCCTCACATAGTGCCCATGTGATCCTGATACGTTGCTCTTACTCATATGTGCACGTGGGTGGTGGGAGGGAGGCAAAAGCTCTTTTCAGTTCAAAGTATTATTTTGCATTCCAGTTTTTTTATAGCATGATATAGAAAGTATGCCATTCCCAAATCCTGGGAACCCTCTTGTTCTCCATGTTGAAGGTAGAATCTGGTTGCTCATGTGTTATTGCCCATCATGCAAGAGCCAGGAGTATGCTATGTCCCTGTTAGAGGCACAGAGCTGCCTTCGTGGTCTTTTTTTTTAAATAAACAGTACTGGACCTTTGCAGCCATACTTCCCAGTCAGGCTACTACCCCCAGGGGAAGCAGTACTTTCCTCCCATCCCTCCTCACCGTACTCGCTCCCAGTGCTCACTCCTATCTAGCATGGTAAAGAGCAACACTTCTTCAGTAAGTGTGAGCGGTGTTAGGAGAGCTGCCAGTTGAAGCTCATTTCCATCATTACCAGCAACCACAGTCTTAACTGCCATGGCATCATTCCCCTGCCACTGGCCCTGTCCTTAGCTGTACAACCCTCCTCTCCTGCCTTCACAGTTTACAGAACTGCTGGCACACCAGATGTATACTTACACAACCAGTTTCTGCAGCCTCAGCGGAAAAGGACACTTTCGGGTGAGTTGGCAATGTCAAATAAATCAGGTGCTTCTTTGTGAAGGGGTAGATATGTTAGTTAATTCCCAGGGTCTCCGGTCAAGCAAACCAAAGTGTTGCCTCCCTCCAAGATGAACCCAGCTGCAGTTCAGGAGATGCTTCATTCTGAGAACAAATTGTTCCTCATCCAGGACCATGCTAGGGTTGGTTTCTTCTGCCCTACAGTCCTCTACGCTGTCCTGAGGGGCCATGTACTTTCAAACACACCATATGTTCTGACGCCATATCCTTCGTTCCCTTAGCAGCATGCTGTGTACGCACCACTCCGCACTGACAGACCGCACAACAGCCTTCCGGTTATTTCAGGTATTGGAACTGAAACAACTTTAAAAAAAAAATAAATCAAACCATTATGTCTAACAGCCACAAAAACGCTATGTGAGGGATTGCGACTGGACTGCGGGCCACTGCCAGTCTGACTGAGAGAAGTTATTCACTGCATGGCCTGGGGCCCAGGGATGATTAGCAGTATAGACATACTTTTGTCCTTAACTGGCAGATGCAATTAATCTGTCTGCTGCAGGATATTTACTTGCACAGTATAGCTGCATTAGCAGAATGATGCGAAAAAGCATATGGTATATCAGAGGTAGAATAATAACCTTACAGTGGCTTCTTTTTTTCATCTGTCCACATTCCTGTGTAGGTGGCCAGTATCAGAAAGGTCTTCTTAGACCTCCTCACCTCCCTTATATCAGTGTGAAGAAGTAGGACTTGCAATCAAGACCTGAAAGAATAGCTACTTTGAAGTCATGCTCACACATTATGCCTTTTAATTGCCTGATTTTCACAGAATGGGTTGCTCTTGCATGTCCACAGGGCATACCAGTGTCACTTTATGGTGCATCATAGCTTCGTAGTGCACTCAGAGGGAAAACCACTCATTAAAAAGATGAACAGTGCCTGCTTTTCAGTGCCTATTACTATCAAGACATGTCTGAAATATGCAATGCACATTCTTAATGGGTACTGACAAAGTACTTTTAAGCACGTTGATGTTTTAAATGTATATTTAGACTAATGAACAAGATGTAGCTGAAGATTAACCTTTTGAGTCTATCAAATCAGTGGGACAGCCTTCTCCACTCCTGAATCCCACTGTTTTCTTTCTTAATGTTTCATCCATACAGTGATACATTCGGAAGATAGCGAGGCTCCAGCTCTCCTTGAAGCATCCCAGATCATAGAGAGAAATACTGGTAATTCACCAGGGTAAAAAAGAACTGCATAGTAATGACATAAAGGACAGAGCACAGTCAAAATTATTGAAAGTATGATTTTGACCTCAGCAGTGACTTTGCAAAAATGGCACTGTAGACCTCCATATTTAATGTGTCTCTCAGATTTTTCAGCTAAAACTTGCTTAGTTGGAGAGTGAAGCAATGTTACTCTTCCAGATGTACCATCCCTACCGACCCTGCCTCAGCTCTAGTGTCACAGCCAAGCTTTCTCTGGCGTAAGCCACTTCAGCAGAAGGGTTCTTCTACTAGTCACCACCCACCCATGTGCAACCTTCATCTAAGCAATTATTTTCTGCAATTCCTGTGAAAGCCCACCGGAAGGCTATGACCATGCTCTCGCTGCATTTGATGGGTAGGTATGAGACCAACAAGTTTTAGTCATGCCGTGAGTAGTACTAGCAGGGTCCGGGAATGTATAGATTGAAGGGCAGCCTCAAGGTGATATTAATGGCAACACATGCCGTGAGCAATCTGTCTAGGATTCTTTCCTTCTCTGCAGGTTAGACTGAGGGCATCATTTGGTCTGACCTGGTTTGCAACCCATACGCACCCATTTAATTAGGAAAGAAAACAGAGCTTTGATTACTTGACAGTAAAAACAGGAAGAGATGGATATATTCCCATTCAATCAGAAGTACTGGTTGCTGCAGCAGTCAATGTAAGAGCTGAGTGTTAGAGTAATTTAGTCTAAACCCTATTTGGGAAAGAATATTCTAGCTAATTCTACCTAATTTCTTTCCCTTGTTGTTGAATGCTCAGTTGTTTCTTGCTAGTTTCTAGATCATGCTTTCTGATAGAGTTTGCACTTTTCTGTACTGCTATGTGCATTATATGTTTGTAAAACGTGTCATAATGGCACTTCCAGGCAACAGGTTTTAAGTCCTTCGATCACTTGTCATAAATGCAGGATCACCCACCAAGATAAAACAATGCGGGAAGCTCCCTAGATCATAAGTGGTATTGGAGTTCAGAATACCTAGAGATAAGCCTTGAAAATATGTGACTTGGTTTACTTACTTTTCTTCTCTTTTTATTATCTTTATAGCAATTTTCATCACACTTAGCTTTAGGAATATTCTTGATGTTCCTAAACTAGCAGGCTATGTGCCGTAGGCTGCCTTAATAATAGCTGAGGGAGATAGGTGTTTCTAACAGACAGATCAGGCCTCTAAGATCTTCACGCTGAAATGTAAACATTGAATCTTGTATTTTCCTTTTCACTGCAAAGAATAGAAGTGGTTTTAGACTAGGTATCTATTGAAATGTGTGCTTCAGAGACTCTAACGCTAAGACTCTCTGTGCTGCGTCATCTCTGTGTTTGAATTCCCAAAGACACAGAAATACAAGTCTTCTGACCTAGCTAGATCCCTCTGAATATTAGTAAAATAACTCATGATATAGGAATAGTTCCTTTAACAGTGTGGGGTTCACTGAGATAATGAAAAATAATCACTGTAGTTAAATGCTGAAACTCAACATATACCTATATATGTGATGTTCTTAACCATTCTTTTTTAAAAAGTATGGAAACAGTAGGGTCTTCAGTAGCATTGTATGCACTGCATGTGTGGAACTTACTTGGTGTTTGTAGCCAAAAAAAGCTACCTTAATGAACAGTTTTCCTTTATGCAAATTTAGTAAGAAGAAAATATTTATGCCTGCTGTTAATCTCTGTGTTTGTAAGCTTTCCAGACTTCAGCTGAATGTTTTGCGTGTGACAGCTTGATCTTGTAATAAGTGGACCATTCAGCCCAGATTATTTATTTCTACCTGAAACTATATTTTTTTCCTTGTACCAATTTTCTACTTAATTACCTGTTACTTTTCCAGATACATGTAGTTCCTCAAGAGTGTGGCATCCAGAAGACTAGAAGTAGTGGCAAACATCTGCCCTTTAGTTGATGCAGAGTTGATAGCTTCCATGACTGGCATGTCCTTCTGGGACATTCAGTGCTTCAAGTTAATTCAATATGAAAGTTTGACAAAACCTTCTTAAAAGGACTTAAGAAAAAAATGTGATTTTCCTAATAAAGTGCAGAAGAGAGAAGGGTTTGATTCCAACCCCATTTACCTTATCTTACACTGTTTAGATAAAGAAGAACCAAAACAAGCTACAGAGAAAAGGGACTTGGTGAGCATGCAAACTTCATTGCAATAAAATCCTATTGCAAACAATGTCAGTGAAAGACTTGTTAGTTAGTTAAAAATTGGGAGACAAATCAATATGAAATTTGAATCTTTTGGATTTTCCTCTATTGCATTTTTGAAAAATTGTTGAAATCTGAAGTTCCACTGAAGAGTTTTGTATAACAAATATTATGTAACACTAGTTTTCAATTCCACTAAATACACTTCTAAATTTACTCGTATTGTTTACTGATAAGCTTAATGAAAACTCTAGATAAGTGTCCTATTCGAAACTAGAAGTCTTAGGCATTTTGTTCCTGATGCAAACTACCATTTGCTTTACCAGAAATTTTTATTTCTCATTCAGTCTCCTAACTTATGCAAATCTATGTGAAGTTTACCATCTTCCATACTTCATTAACTGAAATGATGACCTGCAGGCTCCAACTATTTAGTCAACATTCTCTTCCAGTACACTAATGAATAGATCTACTTAGCATATTGACGTTAACTGTCTCTCTTTCAGAAGAGTAGTCTTTTATAGAGTATCTTGGGTTAACATACCACAGGATATTTATCTATCTGTCTGTCTGTCTGTCTGTCTATCTATCTATCTATCTATTTATCTATCTGTCAATATAGGGCCATTAACCCATGGCATTTGCACATGTCAATAAATGTGGTTTTGGTTTGGTTTGATTTGCACTGTAAGTGCAAGGACTGCTTTAATTTGGCCCAATGTACTGTTTTGGGAACTATGGGCAATTGTCCTTTATAGTCATGTTGCATGTTTCCATGATTTGTGGCTTCATGGCATAACTGAATATAGTGAATAACCTTTTTACAGAGCTATACAAGTATATGATTTGCACTCAGTGATTTGCTGTACTTAGGATTCTCCATAGAGATTTAAATTTCTAAGGATCAGTTCCTGAAAAATGTCTTTAGGAGAGCACGGCAACTCCTCTCTTCCTGTTTAAGACTGACAGGAAAAAAGAAAATTAGCCACTGTGCTTGTTAACCATCTTCTTTTAGTTAGTATTTCTCCTTTTGAATTGCATTTACCATATTGTCTAGGTGTAATTTAAAAAAAAAAAAAAAAAAAAAAACAAAACTTATTTTGTCATTAGTTTCCTTTGTTTGTCTTATTAATACAGTAATATGTGATGCCCATTCTCTGTTCTCTCCATTGCTCTTGATGAAGCTGTATGTCTGTACACTTTTACCTTCTCCTTTCTGCTCCAGGGATCATTAGGAATTTCAGTCAGTGCAATAATTTGAAGGTGAAGAAAGTTGGAAGAGTGGCTAGATCTCCTTATTAAAGCAAGAGCAGAGTAAGGCAAAAGAAAGTGTAGTAGCTGCTGTCTTCATACTTCCATCTGTTTTTGAAGGCATCAGTTAGTTTGGGAAATAATTTCCTTTCATTGGAACGGTACGTCCTCATACAATGGAAGAAACACTGAATGTGTACATATTTTGTGATTATTAACTTCCTAATGATCATCAGAAATCTTTAGATGGAAATTACAAGTCCACTGTGCATATGTTATGAAACAAACTCCTGTGTGCTTTATTTTACTCACCGCTCCATTTTTTAGTTTGCACTTTCTATTTGGTGTGTCCTAGCTGGGATGGATAAAGGAGGGGAACTGTATGAAAAATATTGAACAGTTTAATGTCTTCAGCAGTTATTTCTTTCTCTACCTCACCCCAGTACAATGCTGATCTGATCTGAGACACACATTTGCATTTATCAAGTTGATGGAAGTACTGTAGGTTGCGCTAATGGTTCTTAGTCCCACCAGGGGAGCAGCCTTAAAACCCACCTGGGGTTACACAGGGATCTCAGTTAGGCATGTAGGGAAGAGGCAATAGGTCTAATCTTTTCTACCAACTCTGGTTCAATCTCGTTTTGGTCTTGAACAAGTCACTAATGGGGCTTATGTGCCTAACGCCTCGCACTTTCTCTCTATGAGAACTTTTGGCGGAGTTCCTGCTGCCAGCGGCCTTTGTTCTGCTGTCACAGAGATTGAAACCTGCCTATAAATGTGACAAATGTCTCCCAGGTGTAATTCCCCTGGCTTCAGTAGAGTTACACAAGGGACGATTTTGGACATTTTCAGCAATACTTTGTGATTTTAGAACCTGTATGCATACAGTTTGGAGCACGTATTTAATCTGCACAAGCAATTTGATAGCTGTCCCAGCAAGATAAGTCACCTTTTGTCAGAATTATTGCTCCGTATATTCCACAGCTAAGAGTCTATTAAATCATTTACTCTAAAAGCTTAACATTCTCCAACTTTGAGACTTTGCTTTCTTCAAGAAAATATAATGTCTAGTCCAAGCTGATGCAAATTTTTTCCTGTTGTTTTGTAATAAATCCCTGAAGAACTAAATAATTAACAATGCTGCAGTTGGTTTAGGACCTAAGGCAAATACATTTTATTCAGCCAAAGACCAGAAATGTGAAAGCTCTTCTTTTTCTCTTGGAGTGCTGCATTTCCAGGGTATTTTTTAGACTGTAGCCTGACATCTACCAGTCTTGTGACTGAAACCAATTGCTGTATCAAGTCCTCTGTATGTGACCGGAGCCAGGAATGAACTAACAATTAAGCAATTAAGTCGGTGATGAGAGATCCCATGCTTGAGCTTTATCCTTGCCCTCTTTCAGTTTGCAGTATGGATATACTCAATTATTCAATCACAGAAGCTTTTAAGCTAATTGTAACTGGATACGGTCTGCATTTTTAGGTCTATGAGGCCAGATCTCAGGTTCAGAAATCCTTTCGGGGGCTCTTTCTAACTGTTGTTGAATAGCACTGTCTCAGTTCTGAAAAATAATGTTTCATGCATCTTGGTACTCTGAGGGGTTGCAGCCAAGCTTTTGGTACTCTGGAAATCCAGTCTGATTTATCCATTTAAAGATGATAGGCAGTAAAACAAGGCTCAGCAAAGACCTACTCACCAGGACTTTGTCCTTAAAACATCAGACATTTCAAAATATCCCATATCCTGCCAGCCCTTGCTTTTATACACAGCTGTTGGGCACCCAGTAGTGGTTGACTTCCATCGAGCAGAGGACCTGCCTTTACGGAAGACATCCCTCTTTATCACCATCAGCTTTACATTTGGGAGTGCTCTTAACAGTTCCACTGTAATCTTGTCATTCCCCTATGCAGCCACCTATATAACAGATGTGTTTTGTTGGTTTTTGGTGGTTTTTTTTTCCAGGAAAGTTTTAGTAGAGGAACAACAGTAGTAGCTTTTAAGGTATTCCATGGCCTTTCCATGAGCGACCACCAGGATTTCCAGGATAGAGAAGGCACTTGAGTTTTCTTCAGGGTTGTGCAGGCCTGTAGAGTCACAGTGTCCCAACATTTCTAAGCTCAGACACAAAAAGAGATTATAAGTCAATTGAGAAGATCTGTTCTGTAACAGGTGTTTCTCTCCATATCGCTGTGACAGCTTCTAAAGCGCTGTGAGCTGGTTGAAAAGTTGAAGATGCTTCATCCAGATATGGGTTGTGACAAGTGGAAAAAAAATATTTTTTTATTTTGATATTAGTGAATCTTTATTTTAAAACTGCAAAGGAATGGTTCTAGAAACATGAGAAAGCACTTAATGCACCAGGATGCTTACAAGAAGGCAAAGCTGCTTGAGCAGAAGTAAAGGTTTCATTACTATTAGCAGCAGCAATGCTAACTATTCATTGGAATTCTCTGACACACTGGTACACTGTATGAGAACAAGTTTGTTTTGTATTCTGGGTTTAATTACCACATTAGACCTTAGACCTCTCAGTGAATGAAAGCTTCCTGCCATTCTGACAGCTTATTTGATAGCAGCAATTGTTAACCTTGAAGGCACCTCAAATGACATTTGAATAGTGTTATGGATTTATACCGCACATCATGCTGTTTTGCTCACTCTCCATTAAACCAAACAAGACACCTCCAGAAGGCTGTATTGATTCTTGACCACAGATCCTAGCTCTGCAGGATACTAGTCTATTCTTCAGAAAGGTCGTGCTCTCTCAGAAATCTTTTTGCAGAAAATACACATTGCATTGCAGCCAAGAGCTGTGCAGATGACCACATAACCTGGTTTTAATGAAGGTTACTGCCCTTCTGCTCCTACTACATCAATAGTGCAATACCTTTTGCAAAATATATGCATACACTCTTTTTCAAAGTCAGCTTTATTAGTCTAACAAGTAGCGGACATACTAAACCCATCATTGTTTTGTGTATGCTTCAGTGAGTTCTAACTGAATTTTAGGAATTGAAATGTCTCATTTGCTTTCAAGGTTTTTATTCTGTTGCCCTTTACCTCTGTCAGGTAATGCCTCCTTCTGGGTCTGTAATTTTTTCCTGTTTATGTTATGTTCTATTTCTTTGCACTTGAGAAAACACCACTGGGAGAAGTCACTACTCTCTTCACTCGTGACTCACCTTGAGCCCTAGGTGTACCTTTATATCTTCTTTTGTACTTTGGAGAGGTCTGAAGAGTTTTCTGCTTTAAATGGACCCTACAGACATTTGCATCTAGCTTCCTTTAGACTTTATTTACAATTAGAGGGAAGTCTATGTTCAAATAAGTGGTTTGCAGAACATGTTTTACCATATAGCAACCTGTAAAAGCAGACAAGGCAAAAGAAAACAGCCAATCATATTAATGATAAATATCTCTCTGGGGTTTTATTTCTCTATATTCAAACTACATGCATTTCAGCCTTGTAGCCTCAGACTTTTTTTCCTGTAAGAGGTACTGCATCACCCACTCAGACAGCTCCTAATGTATCATATTCAGTATAAAGCCAACCCCTTGTTTCTACAAAAAGGTGTGACTTTGAATGTCCAGACCCTCCTGATGGACATTTCAAAAGACAGATTCATTTTTGGCTTTCTAGGCTGTACTTACCAGTCAAGAAAATGACCTCTTGACTTGCACAGTGTAGATTCTGCTACAGATGTCTAGATAAGGCCATTTGCTAAATGGTTTTATAATGCCATTGCAATAAACTAATGTAACTGAGACCTTCTGTCAAAACCAAATGAATATAATCTTCAAAAGAACATATTAGTCTTTGAATGATTTGTCCTGATTGAATCTTCACGTTGATGGTGCTTGTTAGTTTGTATATATACTCCTGAATTGGATTTGCAGTTGCTGGAATATTATCTAGAGGATTAGGATTAGTAATTGTTACAGGAACATGGTAGTCTGCTAAACAAAGACTGGTGAGAAGTGGACTGACTTTTAGTCACAAAGCCAAGGAGGAAAAAGGCACTGACTCTGCACTGCTGTTTAAAATAGGATCAGAGGATTAGTAGCAGTACCCAGACTGTTAAAGTTTGATCTTCAGCATGATTGCTAACTCCTGACTTCTGCCAGTGTTTTTCACTAGGTATTATCAGTATTTTTAGTTATGATGTTAACAACAGTACTAAGCTAATGATTTGTGAAACACTTTATTTTGTTTAGTGATGTACCAGCAATTTTTCAACTACTAGGCATCAGTGGGCCACAAGCCGTTCTGTTATATTTTTCTGAAAATTGTGGGTGGTCCTTTGCTAAAGGAATATCTTAGAAAAGCTCTTCTATGGATGATGAGCGTTGTTTAATGTGGGGTTTTAGAGCCATTGAGGACACATACATTTGTAGTTCTCTTGTGATAGCCAGTAATGACCTCTGGGACTTTTTAGCTGTGTTTATATAACTAAGTCACAGAATCACAGAATGGTAGGGTTGGAAGAGACCTCTGGAGATCATCCAGTCCAACCCCCCTGCCAGAGCAGGGTCACCTAGAGCAGGTTGCACAGGAACGCGTCCAGGCAGGTTTTGAATGTCTCCAGAGATGGAGACTCCATCACCTCTCTGGGCAGCCTGTTCCAGTGCTCTGCCACCCTCAAAGTGAAGAAGTTCCTCCTCATGTTTAGGTGGCACTTCCTATGTTCAAATTTGTGCGCGTTACCTGTCACTGGGCACCACTGAAAAAAAGACTGGCCTGAAGTTTTGGTGTAAAGCAGCTATTAAGAATGAAGGCAATGAACAGAAGTGTGTGGGTGCCGATGCAGAGAACAAAAAGTTGTCTACTAAGCAAAAAAAGCCCAACAGAAAAGCATTTTTTAGAGCATGTTCAGATTAGTTTTCTTATATTGATGTTATAGTCAACAGAAAAACTAAAAAGGTACTTCATCTCTGAATACACAAGTTCATGAAGCTTAATGGAAAACAAAGCAAGAAACTAGAAACCTTCTAAGGTTATTTCTTCTTTAAAAAGATATTCCAAAGCAAATTATTTTTGGACTGCAGTCTTTATCGTTTGCATCTGCTATGCATTTAAATATGTGTTCTTTTGCTTTGATGTTAATGACATCATTTCCCTATTTATAATAATCTAACGTGATAAGTCTAGTGAATCACAGACTTCATTTCCCCAAGCTCTGGAGTCCTTTGTATGTAAACTGAAGCAGTTGCTGATATAAACAGAATAATCAAAGCTGCTAATCTGAACATCAGGCCTGAATTAAGGCCATTAAGTAAAACAATGACATTAGAGAGCTGAACTATAATTTACTTTAAATTAAATTAGATTGAAAACGTTAGCATTATTATACTGTGAGAAATTAAATACTTCTACCTCCTAGACATGCACAAATACTGGTGAATTTTCCTAATTGGTTTTTATTGTTATTGTTTTAGGAAAAACGCAGTGCAACATGCATTATTTTTTGGCTCACTGAATGTAAAGGTTTCAAAAAGCCAACATTGGAAGTGACTTTCTACCAACTGGATAACGATTTTATAAAAACATGCAAGAAATGGGGAATAGTAATAGATTACAAATTGTTTAAATAAAATATTCTTAGAGTAAGAAGATAATTGACTGTATTCCTTTTCTACGTAGTGCTACTAATTACTGCCTAATGCTAACCAGAGATCATTAGAAAATCCATCTTTTCATCCTCAATTTGAATTTTTTTTAATTTCTCAGATATCTCTTTGAGGGGTTTTATACTTTGGGGTTAAACATCTAACTTTAATTTTATTAGCTGACTGTTTGTAAAAGAAAAATATTTCCGCGCAGAATTCAGAACCAGCTGTTTTACTACTAGTCCTTCCCAGGTTCTCCCTAGTGATAGTGCCAGGGTAGCCAGCCTTTCCTCCACCACTTCTGTGCTAAGAAAAATCAGTGTAACTGTCGTGTCAAAAGGACTGATCCTTCTGCCTCAGAATTTGGCTGTGCTGCAGACAAACTGTTTATGTGAGTTTGGGACAAAAATCTGTGGAGACTATGTTAAAACAAAGGGACTATTCAGCTTCTATCACAGGCTTCTTCTGCCCTCCCACTGCTTTTCCTGCTGACAAATTTATTTGTTTGAGGCATCCAGTGGTTTATAAAATTCCTCTGGTCTCTTCTTGGCTCTTCACAGCTCTTTCCGAATATGCATGCAGACTCATTTACACGCTGAAGAGATGTCTGAGAATTACAAAACTATATTCATCCAGAAATATCCATATTCAGGAAAAAAAAAAAAAAAAAAGCCCACCTCTTTTCATGGAGTCTGTGGTAGTGCACAGAGACAGCTTGCACACTGCTCAGTTGAGTGGCAAGTTAGATTGAAGACACACGTACAGATTTTTCTTTCGTCGCTTTCTCTACTGCAGTTTATGTAATGAGCCTACTTCCAATGTTTCAGAAACTGCTAGCATCGTCATATTAAAAGGTACAGGTAATACTTATCTGGAAACACTGCGTATATATCATAAATGTGGTGGTTATATCCTGAAAGCAGATAAAGGCAAATTTGCTGAGCTGAGACAGTAGTTCATTGTTAAGAAATGCCTTATTGAGTTGAATCTAAGTAAGGATATTTGCTCCTTTGTGTGAGGAAGGTATAATCAGTAAAAGAAGTATCGACTTGCGATATTGAAGCTATCATGCATTGGGTGTAATAAGTAGTAGATATAATGGTTAAAATGGTATACATAATAAGGAATAAGGAATAAGGAAGTATCTTATTCTAATATTTAGGCATGCAGGTATTCATTAGTATGGTATACTATGTGTTTCTCAGAAGAAATTGAATTGTTCTGGCCAGTTAGAAATCAGTCCTCTGCTGGAAAAGAAACACAAAAACCACAACACCTTGTCTTAAAGAATATTTTATTTATTTATTTATTTATTCATTGCGTTGTTTATTATTCTTTCAAAGGAGGGAGGCAGCTATTGCTGCCATTGTCTGTGCTGGCTGAGCTCTCGCTCCCCATGCAGGGTCATGGTGCACCACACAGACCCTTCCCACACACACCTTGCACACCCAGCGCTCCCAGCTCATCCTTGGAACTCTTTGGAGTCAGTCTGGTTGCCTACCCAGAGTTTTTCAATTTCATGTGCAACACTTTGTAGTCCTGAAGGTACAACTTGGACATTTAGGAAAGTCTCTGGTGACATCAGAAGATCCAGCTCTTCTGGGATTAGCAGCTGGAGGCCATGAGGGGTTGGGTCGCTGGGACATCTCAGATGGTACCAGTCACATACTTGCAAGCAAGTACATTGAACACTTGATTAATACTGAGGAAAAAGAAGGACCCGTGAGGCCTGGGAGTGCTCACCTTGTGGCTGACACGGCTTTGGGCAGGAGGTTGGACCGGAGACCTCTGATGTCCCTTCCAAACTGAATTATCATGGGAACTTATTGAAATAAGTTAAACTTTGTTTTTGTACTGGTTTCTGATTACGAAATGTCTCTTGGGTGGAGATGCTCCTGAGATCTGGGTGTCAGTGTTGAGTTCAGATTCCTAGAGGAGACTGTCCTTCATCCTGACTGTCTTATTTTAGTACTCATGTTTATGCATAACTGAAATTAGTTACTCTGAGAGTATGCACAGATTCTACATCACTCATATCCACTCTTCTGGGAAACTGAAACAAAGGGTTTGTGCTTTTCCACTCAGATCAGAATTATACATTACAATCCTTCCTGTCACTGTTGGAAAGTCCACCCAGGCACCATAGAAAATGCGAGCAAGACCTGCTGGTCAGCCAGTATAGTTTCCTCACAGTGCTATAGGAAGTTATCTCAGATAAACAGCTTGCTAACTCAATTTCTTTTAAGTGTCTAGAGGAAGATTGCAGACACACAGCTGAAAAACTACTTGGAACAAAACCACAATAAACTGAATTGAACTGTGTTCCTATCATGAAAAAGCAGCCAATATGAGCAGTCAAATATATTTGGATAATTAATCATCACTTGATGAATGGCATCCTTCTGTTCATATCTTTTTAGCTGAGCAATAACTTCATCAATAGAAGATTAATAATATCTCTGTAAAAAAATTACCTCGTATCACTACAAATAATTGAGCTAATAAAAACAGCAAGAATGCTGCAACCGTAAAAATTGTTACACGAAGTAGTACATTGCGCAAGAAGGCAGTAAAAAGTCAGCAGAAACAAAGAGGTTATACTTACGTGTTTACAGAGTAGAGATATTTCACACTCCTGGTCATTTCTTATGTCAGCGATTTGCACAAGACATGCACGGAAAGGTAGTATAGGGATTGCTATGCAAAGATCTCAGGAGGCTGAGAAGATGAGCTGGTGTCATTTTAATGTCATGGCTACTGCCTTCAGAGATTCCTTCTCATTTCTAGGGAATGATGAATTATGAAATAAATAATTGCCATCACCATTAAAAACAAATTTTTAAACAGTACTATGGAAATCTGTGATTAGATGTTGACTATTCATGTAGAGGAATGTCAAGAAAAATACAAGCTCTAAACCACTGGTTGTTATATTTGAGATTATAGACCTTGATGAAGACATTCTCATAACTTGCAAGAAAAAATTAAAATATTTATTTAATTAAATAGACGTTCTCAGCTTTCAAATAATTTCGAGCTAAATATTCCATTTTATTGGCAGTTTTTAAAGGAACTGTATTAATAACTTGTGTTTTCACAGTGGTGGCAGAACTACCTGTCCAGAATCATACAGCTTTACTACCGTATTGTAAAAGTTTAAGATAAGAGTGCAATATGATCCTCGTATAATTTTGCTTTATTTGCTACTCTAGGAGATCTCATGCAATGGTGTAAGAGAGATATATTTACAAAACACATTCCTGTTTGAACATTCTTAAAAAAATACAGAAAGCAACATACCCATTCTAGCAAATGTTGACAATTATTATTCATATGCTATTACTTATCAGGCACTTATTTTGAGCTTATTTTTTGTTTTATTCTATCAAGTAAGCTTTCTCATTACATTAATGATAAGAATATGTCTGGGTTTAATTTGAAATAGTTAATTGTTAATATAAACCTGTTCTCGTGTGCTTCAGGGTTTTGTTATACCATAAAAAATATATTGAAATAGAAAATTATTTTAGTAAAGGTAAATAGTTATAATAGCTGAAGAGAAGCCAAACTTTTTTAGCTGGTTGAATCATTTTTTTGCAATATGCAATTTTGAGCTCAATTAAAGGATTCGTGGATTTGGGCCAAAACTGGTGAACAGATAAAAACATAAAGCAGAATTAAAAAACCCTCTCTTTTTCTAGAGACACCTTGAATTCCCATATCAAAATATTTTGAGCCACTAACTAGCCACTAACTAAATAATCTTTACACAAAGCTTTTTAGGGAAATCGATTACAGCAGATGTTAATTGGAAATGAAATATGCGGGAAAGAATTTCAGCTGTGAAACTGAAGAAAAAGCTATCCCCATGCTGCAATGAAAATTAAACAATGCTTGTTTATTTTTTTCCCCTAGTTTCAGAATCAGAATATTTAGTATCATTGAGCTCTTACCCAGAATGTTTGGTTAGCAGATCTCAAAGCATCTGGAGAGGATTTAATTGCAATTATATTCATTCCACCCAAGACCTTTGAAAATAATCAAGTATTAAAAATTTGAAAAGGCAAAAGAAAGCAAGGCAATGACTAATGAGACATTAGGTCTGCCTCCTGAGGGAAATTTCTGCCTGTGACAAGTTTCATGCAGAGCTTTTTTCAAAATTCTGTGAAGCAAAAAAAAAAAAAAATGTATTTTGTCTTTTTAAAACCTATTTTATCAGTGTCTTCAGGAAAAAGCCTGTACCTTAGAAGGTCTGTGACCAGACATTTAGTCTTTAAGACATTGATCTGATCAGAAGTTACATATGTAAAGTTAACCTATTGCCCACATTGCACTGCTGAACGTTCTCGGTTCTTCTCTGCTGGAGATACTGTACAGTTTACTTTCCATACTTCTAAGTGTAAACTGTTATTCATCCTATTTCCAATTACACTTGATACTTGTAAATAAAAACTATTGTTTATCTTATCACTTAAGGCATTCTGCTTGACTACATGGTCTGTTGGCACACCATGTTGGCAAAGGCAAGAGAGCAAATTGACTCCAAGAGTATAACACATACAAAATATTGCTGCAGGGTTAAAGAAACTTGTCACTTGTGTTCTTGTGGTGCAAGAATAATTTGGATAAGGAAACTGTATTTCTGCTTGTAAATGTTGTTTCTAGAGATCTTTCATCTAACTGTCACATCAGGGAGAAAACAATTAAATCATCTCCTCTGCTGTCATGTTCTGGACCACGGTAGTGTGTGAAGAATAAGGCAAATAAAGATAATGGGAAATATTCAGTTTATGGTTAATATTTATTTTTCTTTTAAGCCACTCAAAGGCTAACTTACATTTATTCTTAAAGTTTTTTCTGTCCCACATCTTTGAGTAATATCCACAGTGCACTATTTAGCTATTCAGGATAACTGTTGGGTGTTATTGCACATCAGTGAGCTAATTTGTTCCTTTATTTCACTACAAATAATAAAAAATTGCAAATCGATATCTAGATAGAGATTCTTTCACAATATTCTTGGGATATTTTTGTTTTAAGATAACCTGATTTTAGAGAACTCTGAGCAGAGGTTTATGCGATCACACAGTCTTTCCACTTATGTCTGTTTGGAGCTCCTGGGCTAATTTCCATTTGAGCTTAAAGGACAGTAGAAATCTCACAGACAAATTCACAAACTTGAGGGAAAATCAGTGGTAAAGAAAAGGAGAGGACACAAACTTTATTTTCTTGATGCAATAGACAAGAGAATTCAGCTTGGCAGTGTCTGGCTGTGTAATTTTGTGATCACCACAACACTGGTCTTCCTTGCTAGTGGACACAGAGAAGGAGGTGACGCTTACTGTGGTGAGGGAAAAAAGAAAAGGACAAATGTTCTTTAGTTCCTAGTGCTTTCAGACAGCATGTTGCTCTTTTGCTGCTCTTTTTCAGATGTATCACAGAGGTGAAGCCAGCAGCTGGCTCTAATATTTATATGAATTATATCCATTGGAATGTCACCGGCATGATGGGCATAGAGTAGTCCCGATTGAAAAATGCACTTGGCAGAAGTTTATTAATTCAAGACTGGGCAATTCGGGAAGATCAATAGGATCCTTACCACATCATTGATTGTGGGAGCACCAAAACACTATGTTCAAATACTATTTTTGTTATCATCTGCCAATTTTAACAACCTCTCTGGGCAGTTGACTGAAGGCTTCTTTAAAAATAATGTATAGGTTACATTCTGCAGGTCTTCCACAGGTGAGCATCAGCTAAAATCAATAGTAAGGACAGAAACACCTTTCCTCCAAGGAAAAAAGGCTAATGAAGAAATGAGCAAGAAAATAAATGTGTTTCTTTTGCAATGGTGTTTTATATGCAATAAAAACTGTGGCATGGTTGGGGATGAAACAACCTTCATACACAAATATATCCACAATTGTTCTGAGAGCTAGTTCATGTTATTTAATGTGCTGGAGAGGTAAGAAAACAATGAAAAGGTGCCTGTGCCTCTGTCGATTAGTGGAGATATATCTATTGTGCTATTCATAAAGCAAGCATTATTGGTGAAAGAGGTAGTTATATATTAGGGAGCTCATAGCCTGAAGACCTGGTGTAGAACTGTCATTAAAGTGAATACTAAATGAAGTTCATTCAGCTTAGTTTGTACGTGATGCCTATGATTGATTTTCGCAGCCAGGCTAATAGAATAGTTTTCTTCAGTCCTGCAATTACATTACTGTTAGAGTGTTCTTAGGGTTTTGTTTTTTTTTTTTTCTCTGGTATTATGGTTTTAATAGAATTTTTGAGTCTCTTTTGTTGCTCATAAACTTATATTTAATTGGATCTTGAAATCTCAATATTGAAAATTTCACCCTTTATTCTTCGGAAGAAAAACTGCTTTTTTGTATTCCCACCCCCTCATCTGACTGACCTCAAAAGGATAATCAACGCTTTCATGGTGGCAGACATTTCAATAAAGAAAATGCATAGGTGGCTTAAACTCAGTAATATAACTTATCAATGGAAACTCTTTCTGAAGAAAAAATTAGGATAATATCTCTCTATCACTTAAAGTGAGGTTAGAAGTCTATAATGAGAACATATGTTGTTGTGTATTTAAGTGAACCACAGACATTGAACAAATAGTGTTTAACAGTTTTCCTGAAAAAGCTTTTCTTTTAAATAGCACAGATCAGACTGGTCCCTAACAGAAAGATACAAGAGTCCAAACACAAAGGAATCATTTCAGACTGATTAAAAAAATAGCAATGCTGCATGTGATGTTGTTAGCTCTGAAAAATCAGACATAGGCGAATGGGAAAAAAAGAGAACAAGGCTGACCCGTCAATCATGTTGTATCATCAGGTACGTGCAGTTGGACAAGTACTTGCCTATTTGTCTACTAAAAAAGTGGCAAAAAACATTCTGATGTTACATAGCTATTTCATATATTGTATTCTTATTAAGAGTCAGTCAATGCTGACAGCTTTTAATCCTTTGTATTAAAAGAGTTCCCTAAGTGATGTGTAGTAATTAATTCACTAAAATAATACTGAAACAGCACTTTGATTTTCTTTTTCTACTTCTACTTGAAGACCACCTTTAAATGAAGTTGAAGGCATGTGGGTTAATGCATAGGCATCAGGAAGCAAAGCCAGATCTAGAAGCACTATCTGTAATGTCATCACGATCCAAAGCACAATTGGTACACCCTGCATGGTGAAAGAACAGAGTGTCTCCTTTGGAGTCGCTTGATCTCTGTGGTTTATAATCCATGAAAGCCAATAAAATGCTGAAAGAGAGGGGAATATGAGTATACATTGAAGATATAAACTCTTCAGAGGGAATACAGATTATGGACTCGTTTGTGCAAAAAGTACAAATGATCATCAAAGAAAAGATTTTCATATACTAAAGCAAAAGTCTTTTGTGCTTCACACTATTGACCCTGACACAATTAAGAAGGTAAAAACAAAATGAAAAAAAGATCGTGTTTTACATGGTAATTTTTACAATAGCGGGAAGTGGCTCCTATTTTCTTTTCAGGTGGTTGGACAGAAATGGGTCCCAGGATGATTGTAAGAAGAAGCCATGTAAATACACTGGGGGATAGCTGGTATCATGTCAGTTATGTGCCTGGTGCAAAAGACTAATAATCAGATGTACATTTGCCAAAAGAAGCAGCATGACCTTTTGAAAAAGCATTTGGGTCCGCTCCCCAGCTGCTAAATCTCACAAGACCATCTTCGTGTGTGTTTACACATTGTATTTGAAGGTGTTTAAAATTACAAGAAGGTCATTGGTTTGAAAAATAATTAAGGTAAAGGAATTTAATCTTTTAATGAAAGAAGTTGTGTCTGCATGATGAAATTTCGGAAGGCTTAGTGCAAACAAAAAATATCAAAAGCATAAAAAACCCATGCATTTTTTTAGTGATTGTGTGTCAGTCAAACCTGGAAATGATTGGGGTTCCTTGTCCAAAAAATATCTGTAAAGTGATGAGAGAGGGCACAGGAGTTCAACATGATAGGTAAAAGGGAAAGCACTTATTAGCCTGTTTGTATTTTCTGGGAGTTCCCTTATAGCCCTCACTCCATTTCTACGGATGTCTAGCCAAGGGATACAGAGAGCCTTTGTGTGCCCACTGAGCACGACCGGGAGGATTGTGTTACTGCTGCAGAAGGAGGAACGGTGCCCTGGAACCTGTGTCCTTTGGCACAATGACTGTCGCATGGGTGTTTCGCAAAGTCCCTGAAATAAAGTGAGGGCTGAATAGCAGCCCAGCAAAGTGATATTTTCTTAGAAGGATGGTCAGCGTTGCCTTGCCTATCTTGGGATGTGGCCTGAGAAGGGCAGTGGTTCAAGGTCTGATGATACAATGTCAAAATGCAATCTGCAGAGCGAGGGAACCACATGCCTACTTCCAATAGGAAGCTATCCGCCTAAGTGAAGAACACCAAGGATGGTGTCTAGGCTTTGGTTTTGGAGGGAGTTAGTTGATTTTCTATAAAAATACATAATACATTTAGACTGCTAATTACCGCATGTTAATAATCCAAAAGTGAATTGAAGAGTGAAAATATTTGACCCAGTGGACCCTTACAGTGCTTACAACAGTGAAATCACTGTTAGTACTAAGTCATAATTTCACAGGTGATGTGTTGTGAAGGGCTCTAGCGCCTCAGTCTTTACCTCCCCTCTCTTTCTGTTTCTCTTATCTGATCTGGAAAATTTCCCTGCACCATGGAAGAGGTGAAACTAAGAAGATTTTTCTTTATGAGGGCTTGTTTTTGCAAAGTGATAAATATTTTGGGGGATCCAGCAAAAGTTCAAAGAATAATTTTAACATTAAATGCATGACATCATAGCATTACAGTTTATGCTGATCCCTAAAAAAGATTCAGATTCAACTACAGACCGTTAGTACAAGATGATATTGTCAGACTCAGTGATTTATTATAAACCAATTATATAAAAATAATTTGGGGTTGGGGGGAGATATCTGACATTTATGACCAATAAAGTTGAAAGAACAAAATGGAAATGTGTTTTGTAGTGCAAACTCCAGTTTTTATACTTCAAGACCATAGAAAATCAGCAGCTAGTCTGAATTGGTTTTAAGAGCTTTGATAAATTTATATTTGGCAATGACACCTGAAATTATTCCAATTCCTGAAAGATTAATAAAAGTTTAATTTGATGCGTAGGAGGAAAGTTCCACATAAAACTACTTTAAAACATTGCCAATATGCATCCCTGGTTTTGTAATTATATTGAATTGTTAGACCCAGTGATGCTAGGGTGCTGTCAGTTGACAATGTACAGGTCGGATTCACTTGAGCAAAATACTGTTATCATGAATGTCTGCTGTTTGCAGCAGAAAGAGGAGACGTGAACTTGACACACTGATCCCAGTCAATAGCTTGTGGAATAAAGAGGAGCCTCCTGCTTCCCTCTCTTCTCAGCTGTATCTCTCTTCAGGCGTGATGCCTGTTTAGACATTTTTTATGAGGCTCAATGTCACTGTTACTTCTGAGAACAGCTGATAGGTGATGGGTGATGAGCTGCTTTGCACTGATGAGAAATGCTGTTGTGCTGTGGGTATTTATGAGGACACTGGACCAGTTGTGGGGTCCAGTTCTGCTCTGATGCTGATGAAAAACTATAATAACTTCACCAGTTTATGTAATTGCATTAGTTTAAAATTTGGGCAAGTACATCATAGGCAGCCTTCTGAGTTTTCTATTACGCTTTTCTTAACAGTCTTCTTGATGTGCCAGGTGTGGACATTTGTGGTAGTAACATCTGAATATTCTAAAATGAGGAAGTATTTTTATATGCAAGGAAAAAATAGCACTGCAGGAGTTATAAGAGTTTTCAAGAAATCAGGTGTTGTTTTTCGTAGTATGAGACAGATAACTCATTGATTTGCTGTCAGATACTTTATTGTTCTTATGCCTATGCAGTGCTAGAATGTAAATGTCTCCCTTTTAGGATAAATATTCAATACAACAGTAAACCAACATTTGAACAACTGAGTGGATTTTTAAAAATTCAGTTAGTAAAACAATCAGACATTGTGTGTAGACAGTCTTTCAACTACATGAAATAACATCCGCCTGACTTCCTGACTAAGAATGGACGTCATAAACAACTCAGTGTGAGGTTCTAGTCTATTCTGTAAGAAATCTTTTCAAAATAAATGGGCACACATCACATTTTGTAGAAAGACCTTGCCTGTGTGTTGAATGTTAGTGATTGTAAAAAGCAAAACCAATCATGAAGCCAGACCAGGGCTACAAAGAAAATTCACATTTTAATTAAAAATGATCCAAACACCCACTGTTAAGAGCTTTTCTCAAAGGGAGCTCCGTGGGAGTTAGTCCTTGACATACGAGTTATCTCCCCTTAAATAGAATGAAGAACTATTTGTCATTTTTCACTTGTCAGTACTTTTTCTCCTTTGAGTTTTTAGCAGTCTAATAACTACAAGAATTAACATCAGAACTTTTGAGATCAAATTTTATTTCCATTAGTGAATCTTTCCATGACTCAGTCTCTTTGTCTGTAAAATGGAATTGGGATCTACCAAGCAAGGATAACAGAAATAAATTTACTTTTTTAAGCCCAGTAAAAATAAAATGCATTAGAATATGTAATCGGTGTTTCGAACATTTTCTTACATTGCAGTAATATGCTTGATTTCCTCTGAAAGTCTTCTTCGATATAATCTGAAAGTCCTATGGGTAATTTTGGGCATTCTGGGACCTTCAAATACTGATTACACCTAAACTGGCATAAATGATTTTGCATCGGTAAATGCCTGCAAGTTGGGTACTGCTGAGTATGTGGTCTTCAATAGGTACCACTTTGAAAAACAAGAAAGAAAGGGAAAAAAAAGACAATGTGCTTCATCATTGAGCCCAAAGTCTTGGTTTCTTGATATACAACATCCTTGCACCCCAGCTGTGGAAGAGCTAAGTATTCACTGTCTCCAAGTGTACCCTGATTTTCTTAGAATCATAGAATCGTGTAGGTTGGAAGGGACTTTTAAGATCATCAAGTCCACTGTTAACCTAATGTTCCCAAAACCACCACTAAACCAAGTCTCTAAACACCACGACTAACCATCTTTTAAATGCCTCCAGGGATAGTGACTCAACCACTTCCCTGGCCAGCCTGTTCCAATGTTTGATAACCCTTCCAGTGAAGAAGTTTTTCCTAATATCCAATGTAAACCTCTCCTGGTGCAACTTGAGGATGTTTCCTCTTGTCCTATTGCTTTTTACTTGGGAGAAGAGACCAATCCCCACCTCTCTACAACCTCCTTTCAGGTAGCTGTAGAGAGCGATAAGGTCTCCCCTCAGCCTCCTTTTCTCCAGGCTAAACAAGCCCAGTTTCCTCAGCCTTTCCTTATAAGATTTGTGCTCTAGACCCCTCACCAGCTTCGTAGCCCTTCACCAGGCACACTCCAGCATCTCAATGTCTTTCTTGTAGTGAGGGTCCAAAACTGGAAACAGTATACAAGATGTAGCCTCAGCAGTGCCAAGTACAGAGGGAAGATCACTTCCCTAGTCCTACTGGCCACGCTTTTCCTGTTACAGACCAGGATGCTGTTGGCCTTCTTGGCCACTTAGGCACACTGCTGGCTCTACAGAGGTCTGTGGCATGTGGGAGTGAGGGTAGTGGGGTGGGTGTCTGTTGGGGTGCCGCTGCTCCCCGTGGGACACAGTGAGCCAGTAAGTGTGTGCCTCCAGCCTGTCTAGCTGCAGTCAGGGTACTCACCCACCTTCATCCGATGTAAATTCTTCGTGAAGACGAAACAGGCCTGTAATTTTTCTGTCAGCTGGCTCATGTAGTTAAGCCCTTGGCTTCTGTTGCTCCTTTCCCATATCAGAAGTTTCTGGCAGAGCTGAACGTGCTCTTCTTGCAACGTTACTATCCCTTGGCCGCTGTGGAGCCTACGTCCAGTTCTTTGGAGGATCCCAATCATCCTTCCTCCAGGAACGGAGGAAGGGATATTCCACTGACTTCACTGGCAATAAGAGCCTCAGTGGGACTTAAACATTAAAAAAAAAAAAAAAAAAAAAACAAACAAAAATCAAATAAAAGGTCAATATAAAAAAAATCAAATAAAACATCAACAGAAAAGAAGAAAGAGGTGGTTCTTTGTGGATTACTTTATAACCTGTAAAACTGTTTCCAATAGGCCATTGTGGATACAAAAACTGTAGAGGCGTGCAAGGGGCAATCCCAAAGAAATAAATGCCATCAAGAGTTCCTAAATTCAGAGGTGTCATCCCTAAATCAGGAAATCTGTATGCTGCAAAAATGCAAGGAACAACTGAGTGTCACAAGTGTGTCCCTCTATGCTTGCCTTATTCATATATTTTGATTTTGGTCACTACTGGAAACAGGTTATAGGGCTAAACAGAGTGGTTTACGGTTTTGTGCTCAACAGAGCCTAGGTTCCCTCCTATGTCTTTTGGTTCTCCAGCTGAAAGTGCCCTGTGTTACCTGTGTTCATTATTTGCTGGCTCTAAGGGGAAATTACTTACCTACATCATCAAGAGGACGGTACTGCAATTTTTAGGAACAAAGGCAAGCCTGATGGCTGTACTAAAAAGGGTACTCGTTTTTCACTGGCAACGGAGGGGTGTTTAAATTAGTCAAAATATGTTTCTGCAGGGACTTAAGCAAGGAGCAGAAGCTGTGAAAGCAACAGTTGGTCAGTAACAATTCTCATAAGCCTTTGGGGCAACATTAGCGAAAATCTGCTTTTGCCCAAGATAAAAAGAAAGTATCAAGAAGAAGAGAGTTAAAGGGACAGGAATTGCACAGAACATGGAACAAGCAGCAACCTTATTCTTGCTACTGAATTTCAAGAAATGTTGTCTCTGTATGTCATTTGTTTTAAATCAAGTGTTTCAATTACAAGGTGAGCAGTGCAGGACGTCCTTTAACTCAAAATATTTGCTAACAAACTTATATACATTCATTGTGGTAGTAGCTGTAGATTTAAATAGTACTTGCAGTTTTACATAATGATCAATATTGATTAAAATGTAAAAATGAAATAAGTTTATAGCTAAGACATGTTTGCAACAATAGACCTTTGGAAGGAATTTTTGAAGGTATTTTTGAAGGCATCTAAAAACAAAGTTAAGATTAAAAAAAAAAAACAAAAAGACAAAGTACCTTATATCCATGAATTCTCAAATATCCTGAGTAATTACTATTTTCCATAACACTGTGGGAATATTATGAGTGCACAGCACACCTGAAAATCAAGTGTTTTATTGAAGACATAATTATTTTGAATTTTTTCAGCAAGGGACATGTACAGCTATTTATTTATTTATTTATTTATTTATTTATTTATTAGTGTGACAGAACTCACTTTAGGAAGATTGGTGAAATAATTTTATTAAAAGTTTTCTATACTAGTTATGTACAGTTATGTATAAAACCATATCTAGATATGTTTTTATAGCTACAATTGGCCACTATAGCACCAATAAAATAATCATAACGATCTTCCTACGTAAAGTTCTTTGAAGTGCTCTTGAGACTTAAAGAAATCTTGATGTAAGTGTAAAGCAATCCATATGGTCACAGTACATTTTCAACAAACTGTGATAACAATTGACATTTCATGTGTCCACAATGAAAACATACACTCTTGCTTTTTGAAGGTCTGTTCAAACGTGGTAGTCATGGGAGCTGTGAAAATAATGAAGGAAAAAGAGAAAAAGAAACTTTCAGATTATAATTCTAAGAATACGTTTCATGCAATGGAGATTTCTGAGGAAGTTGCTTCACTAGAAACCAGAAGGTAGAAGATGATGGCAACAGACAACAAGATGAATAGATACAATTAGCTGGGAGATAATAGATCCAATTTACTGGGAGACAGTAAAGTGAGGGTAGATGTGCAGTTTCCAGAGCATAACAGTAAACACCGAGGAGACTGTCAGGGGGAGTACATGCTCTGAAAAACATGAACTGAGAAGGGCTGGAATTAACTTTAATTTACTGCCTCACAAAATGAGCTGCTGCTTTGCTTTTAATATTAAGACAATATAGTTATAGCTCACTTTAGTAATGTAGATGTTCAGATAAGTTAATATAATTTTATTGAAGCTTTACCAAAATGATAAACTATAGTTCTTTTGAAGTAGCCATTTATTTGTGTATTTAAAAGCAAAGCATAAATGTATAAAGGGCAACAGATTATTGTGTAATTTAAATATAATAGCACATATTTATTTAGGAGAATTTTTTATTTTCTTAAAGAAAAACTGGCTTCTGAGAATACATTTGTAAGTACAGGTCAGGAGAGCTCTTTGTAAGCAACTCTGCCCATCCTTTTCATCAGTTCTAGTCTTCCACTCTTTTCTAGGAGCAGCTGCATTTTTTTAATTTTTAATGTTGTTTTTCTGTAAATATTGAAAATGTGCATTTGAAAATTAGAAGACAGAGTGTGCAAGAAAGGTGCTCTGAGGCAGTGGGACAGAGAACCCAAACTGGCTGTACGCTATTCCCTATGCTCTCAAGTTTAACTGGCCATTGAAGCAATTTATCTAAGGTCGTTTTCATGTTTCCATTTTGCTTTATTTTGAGTAATATAATTTAAAATCCATCCAGATAGTTTTTCTCTGACATCAGAAGAGGAAAGGCTAGGTAATCATTTCATATAACAGAGGCTGATATCGTAAATTACCAGCTTTAGTAAGGTCAGATAAAACCCCTCATATTTAGACTCAGGTTTTGCATTTTCCTTCTGGCACTGCAATGCAGATGAATTTGGGATGTGCCTGCCTGAAAAAGACATAGAATTTAGTGCATATGAAATGTCCACTTGTTCTTAAAATGTGTTAAACCCTCTGTTGGTGTCTCCCCAAACCGGGGTTTTCCCACCCAGCCTTATGAAGGCTCCAAAGGTGGAAAATCTGTTGGGATGCAAAAGATCTCACGATGCCAATACATTAAGGTGTAAGCTTCACCTTTTCCCTTCCATCTTTGTTTTGGAGCAATCATCTCTGTCCTTAAAGCCTGGCAGTTTGGATATTTCAGGTGAAATTGCTACTCATTTAGTGTTTTAATGTAGTTAGTGAAGTTTCTTTGCTCATTCAGCAAGTGTTTGTTCAAAATCGTTGTTTTTCTGGAAATTGTTATTCACAGAAGTCCAAGAAACCTTTTTTCCTTCCTGAAAACCTGTTGGGAAACTTGACCTTGTTCTCTAAGACTATTTAATATAATATATTTGTTATCTGTATTTTCACAGTGCTAAATAGCATGAACTGAACATCATGATCCAATTTTAATTGGTGCTGTAAAAACACAGATGGAAAGAGAAGGTCCCCAAAACATGCAGAAGATAAGAACTACCAGATGGACAAATTTCAGCGGAGGAATACAAGGAATGAATTAGCCAATGCAAGTACATATTGCTGGCAGTGGCTTCAGTGCACTCTTGGATTACACAGTTAATTCAGATGAAAGTTTGTTTCTAATCTGGAAGTGCAGTTGATTGGGTTTTGGTGAGTCTGGGGGTTAGGCCAGTGAATCTGGATGCAATTTTACTGTTCAAAGATTGTGCGTATGTGCTGTTTTAAAATTTCTGCTTTCTAAGTTCCTGTGGTCTTCCTAATTGTTTAAACAGTTCCCTTGCTCAAGTCTTGTATTCAATTTACCACGTGGCAGGAATTAGTACTAAATAGAAGAAAGGTGCAGGTTGCCCGAGTATTCTGAAAGCAAAATGAAGTAGAAAATTAAAGATATTTATCTCCATTATTCTCTTTTAAACTTGTTATTAACAAATCCAAAACACAAAGAAAATGATAAATTATTATTCAGACTCTGAGAGCAATATATATTTTAATGGGAGGAAAAATAGCCTGCTGCTTGCATATTTTGCTCCTTTCTTTCTTTTCTGGAATAAATGAGGTTGCAACTGTTCTGTGGGCATCCCTGCCTATTCTGAGCAGTTTTTAGATTATCTGATGTGCTTTTGTGGCAGACTGTACCAACTAGTACCAGTAGAGAGGTCAGTAATAACCAAAGCAGATTATCAGTGACAAGAAAACATGAATTGCATCTCAAGATCAAACTTTTAATGGTGTTAAATTAACCCATAACATTTTCAATATTGGTAAATGTTAGATAAATTTTAAAGGAAAAATTTAGAGATACCCTAAAAATTACATTCCTGAATATGCGATGTGTTGGATGATATGCTTTTAGCTTGCATTCGGTGTTGCTTGCCTCATAAGCTTCACTCAGTGAAGAGCTTTCTGTCATTTGGTTGCCAGCTTTTTCTCTGCCTCAGAAGAAAACTTATAGGCAGTTTCTCTGAAATTTGTATCTTTAAGTCGCATTTGCTGGATAAGTTTTATAAACACATGCTACGACAGCCAGCATACCAGCCTGTCTCCATACCCTGACGCCTGGGCTGTCCTGGCAGGACCATCAGAGCCCTGGAGATGCCTCCAGTCCTGCAGGGAGGTCAGAGGGAGCTGGACGTTAGGGAGGAGTCTCCAGGGCATGAAAACAGGCCCCAGATCTCCTTTCTTGCACTTGCTGATTCCTGCTATTAATTGCGGCAGGACGCAGTATGTGGGCAAGTATTTGGTTCTCCAGTAATCCCCAGGAAAAATGTTTTCCCTGAAGGACTGTAGTTATGTGGATTAGAAATGCTTTGAGCTCCCTGGGGGCAGGTAGCCACTCGACTCTGTTCTGTCTCCCTAGGCTGCACGCTACTCAAACAGGGAAACTGGAGTAAATAAATAAATATAACATAAATAACTGGAACTTAGTGCCGTGTTTTACCAGCAGCAATACTACTCCTTTCTCTGAAAAAAAGAGAATCAGTAGTAGCTGTGCTTAAAATAAACCTGTTTGTTGTCAGTTCAGCCGTCTCAGCTGGCGTGCTTTTTTCAGTGATTACTGTACATCAACTGCCCAGCTGCAAACATTTTTTTTTTTGTCAAAACAACCGTAGCAGTAAGCCCTAAAAATTGCTTCAGCTCATAGTGTTCCCATTAGATTACTGCATATTGTATTTTTAAACGTTCTTTGCTAACCTCATTTGTAATGCTCCATATTGCTACTTTAAAAATATTCTAAACAAATTGTCGGTCGTCCAGGAACATTGGACTATCAGGTAATCCTGATGGATTAGCATGTTTGGTATAAGTGTAATGAAGTGTATTTTACCTGAAAAGGTTTTAATTAGGAAAGCATCAGAGATTTGTATAACACCAAACCATTAATCTGAAAATGGAATTACAGCAAAACCAGATGAACACACCTCATCAACTAAAAACAAATTTGCTATAATTATAGAAAATGACATAGTCTGTTTAATACATAAATTGCAAGATAATGAAATTAGGGGTCATGTACTTGAATAATAGTGATCGTTTTTTGGAAAAAAAAAAACTCCACTACTGCACGTAATGGAGTGGAAAAAGGGTTATGATAAAAGCTTTCCAGACAGTCTCTGATAATGATTGTAAGCTGAAAAAGACAAACATGATCTTGAACAATATTTCTAGAAACATGGGCATTAAATCATAATGATTTTATAATATACTGTTGTGCTCACAATTTGATATATTTAAGAAGTTTTGGTAATTCTGAGACAAAGAAGTATTAAAAAAGGTCTCAGACTCCTTATTCTGCAAATTTGTCTGTGCTCTTTTTTAACTTATTACCATCATAAAATGTACAATTGAAGGGCAAAAACATCCCTAACAGGAGGAGTGACTTAGTGACAAAAGTAGCTCTATAAGTAACTGACTTTAAAAAGAGAAAGGCTGAATGTATTCATGATAACATAAGTCTGTCTGTTCTATAAACTCAGTATTGTTTACTTATTTAATGAAAACCATGTCTGTGAATATCCAAGTAGATCACAAAATAGTTACCAATATGCGTAACCAAGAGAGTTCAAAAGACCTGAGATGATTTGTAACTTCATATTATCAGGGCTTATCTGTTCATTAACTTTGTTTTGTAGTTTTCATACAACTTGTATTGGTTTCAGAAAACTTGGGGTATTTTTTCCCCAAGCATCTAGCATAGATCTTTAAAAAGTAATAGCACATTTCATCACTTTTGCCTTGGTACAATGTCCTAGGTAAGACAAATGATTCAGCTGATGGCCTCATCATTTTGGATCATCCAGCTACGGACTTTCGGTAATTCTGATGCAGACCCAGACTCTGAACCACCGTTTCCTTTTTGCACTAGCCTAATGGTCAGTGCCCAAATCCAGATGTTCAACACCGTTACATTTGTTCTGCTAACATAATAAGATTTGTATTTTATTTTGGAGGATGAAAGTAGAATATAGTATCTGTCACTGTGGACTAACTATTGTCAGCATTGCCTAAATCTGGCAGTTTAACAAAAAGCTTAACAAAAAGCAAAGACTCTTACTAGGTTTTGACCAGGTTCATGACAAATTCTGACTGTAGCTGTATTACCAGCTGGAATCCAGCTACATGATAAAGAAATGTGCAACACATTTAACATCATTAAATATCTAATACTGATATTACATTCCTTTTATAAGTCATAAAGTGATACTGTAACAAGATACACAGCAAGCAGATCCTTGAAAAAGAATAAATATGACTTGAAAGGTTTAGGTATCCTTTTATATTATCATAGATTGCTGGATCACCTTCTGCAAGCACATGTTGTTCATTAGGAAAAAAAAAAAAAACAAAAAGGGCAATGTGATATCAGAATTCAATCTTTATACAGAATTTTTTCCACTTTTAAAATATGTGAGAAATACACACGCACACACATGCTTACCTAGATTAAGAAATAAAACTCATGTAAGACTCATTAAATGGAAGGTGACATGTTTTATGATCACAGTTGATTGATCAGGTAAAATATAAGCATGATGGAGGTGTCATGCTTATAGACATTGGGAAGTGTTCTTACCTATACAGTCCGGTTTCACAGAAATCACAGCATCCCTGCAAACAAAATTGCATTAAAATCTGTTGATACGAAAAACACCATTTCAGCTATTAATATTTCTTTATGAAGACCTCTTGCCTTATAGTATTGTTACAGAACTGCCGATGCAATATGTTCTTTGAAAATACCTTCTTTCGATATTTTGTATGCCTCAATGATTCATATTTCAAATGAAATTACACGCACATGCTATAACATAACATCAAATATTGAGTTCATAGAACTTTTTGTGACAATGACTAACAATATTTCTTTTCAACTGCTAAAATTTTTGCTTTCCTCGGTCTGTTCAAACCAATTCAAGCTTATTTAATTAAACTAAAATGACTAATAGAAAGACACATTAAAATAATTTTATCTATGTATAAAATATATACATATTTTAATGTGTAAAATATATACATATACATATGTATAAAATATGCACATATAAGTATAATATGTATATGTGTGTGTGTGTGTAAAAGATAGTTTGAATACTGCAGTAAATATCTCATAACATGCCAGGGTTAGAAATGTCTGGGTTTTGTTTATCAAAAAGGAAATCTCATGAGTAAAACTTGTGCACGCTGGAAACTGACAGACGTTTCTTGCCTTTGTCTTTGATGGAGGCAAAATATTATCCCAGAGTTCTGTTGGATAGATAGTTCCAATTCTAAACTGAAAAGAAACAGCAATCAGGAACTAAGTATTTTTTCTATGACAGACAGGAAACACAAACCTGTTTTGTTAATACCTCTTTTTAAAGTGCTGCCTTTTTTTTTTTTTTTTTTTTTAGATTTACTGAAATATTTACTTCTGACACAATTAATAAATGAAACCAACACAAAATCAGTTCCAAATTTAATCCTGTCGCTGTAAAAACAAGATGAATGTGTTATTGTTTTGATTTGGCCCTGGTAGGCAGCTGAGCCCCGTGGAACCACCCTCTCGCTCCCCCGCGGTGGGAGAGAATTGGAAAGGTAAAGGTGCAAAAACTCGTGGGTTGAGGTAAAGACAGTTTAACACAGAAAGCAAAAGCTGCACACGCCAGCAAAGCAAATTGCTTTGATGATGGCCCAAGATTGTTTAGATAACATTACAAAATGATATGTCTTAATCTTTTCTCGGGCGTAATATGTTAGAAGTATTAATCACGTGGCTACAAAGCTTGAGTTGCTTTTTTATTTCCAAATATTTTAATAGTCATAGATATCATCAATAGAGATCAGTATGAAAAAACATGTTTTCCAGCTATGTAAGTGGAGACATGAATCTCAGGTATAAGGATATTAACTCACAGGCCTGTATCAGTCTTAACCTAGTGTCTTTCCAAGTCACGCTAATGTTATTAGTTGAAACCAATGTCCAGTTCAAACTACCATTGTAGATCTACTATTGTTATAATGGCCCTTGGTATTGATGTATCCATGATATATGTCATGTACATATCTAAACTGTAGCGGATACATAGGATTATCTACATAAGTTGTACCAAAATATTACTTCTGCATGCTGTATTGATAAAATATGTACAATTTAGCGGCACTGTGTGTTCATATCAAAGCAGAAAAAATGCAACACCCACAAAGAATTCTAATTTTCCCTTCAAGCGTTGTTTTTTTTCCTGTATTAGAAATGGGATTTGGAGACAGACCACAGCTCCCTTTGTAGAGTTGTCTTTATTGGGGTAAGCCGAGTAGGTTCTCCAGTCTCCTCTGAGTATGGTTATCAGTTGCCCAACTGAGCAGACAGTAGACTAATGCCATTTTGATTTCCTGTGACATCACAGCTGGCTCCAGCTGCCGGTCCAGAAAGTCTCAGTACTCACTTTGCACCTCTGTCATATTTGTGGCTGGCTCAGGTACTCCGGGGTCTCTGTGTCTAAGTAGATGAGTCAAACAGTAGGCTTTGTAAGCTGGAGCTGAATTGCACCCAAGACGGCATTAATTTGACACATACTGCATTAGTCTTTACCAGGAGCAGAGCTGTGGTCAGGCTTTCTGCCTCAGTCAGAGATACAGTTTTATATTGTTTTTTCTGTATTGTTTGTATTGTTTTTTATATAACATGACTTTTCCCACAGTAATATGCATGGTGTAAGAACTTAAGCAGGTAAGGAAAGGGAATACAGTTGCATCGTGCTTGGGAAAACTTAATAAAAAAATTGTAAGGCAGCTAATCTACAGAAACATTGAATAGACACAGCTGCTTTGAAAAGAGATGGGGCTTCTTGCTACTGAACAGAGGAAACGGGTTCATTCAGGTTACATATTTTAGGCCTAGAGTGATTTTAACAGCTTTAGTTTACTTCATCCCGATGAGCCTGAGTTTTAAACATGAACAGTAATATTGTTTCTGTTTAGACATTACTAATTGCAGCATCTGAGAGACAGAGAGGTTTAGCCTCAACATTGTGATTTTGGAGGAATTCTTATTCCTCCAGTCATTAATGGAAATATCAAGGAACCCCAAAAGTCACTGAAAACTGATCCAGAATATCCAATTGCTGTCTCTTTTTTTTTTGTCTATTTAGGGAAATCAGGTACCTTTACATAGTGATTCATTTCTCCTGAGTACCAAAAAATGGGCCAGCTGAGGTCATGCAGAAAAAATTTCAGACGTATATTGGTAAGGAAAAGAGATGGAAGTAATATTTAAATTATGTGAATTATGTGAATGTGAATTATCAAATTTTCTAAGGGCATTTTTAATTCCTTATAATAAATGGCATAAATATTATAAGAACTCTTAAACGTAGAGAGCTGCTTCAGAACTTCGTTGTGTGAGTGTTTGTCCCTAAGACCTTCTAGCCACAGTGTTAATCAAATGAACTAATGTTTATTGCTGCGTTAGGTTTTTCTCATCTCATTTATGTAAGGAGATATCTACTGCTCACTTGCACAGTCTAGCACCTCTAGGCTAGTGACATGTTGGAGTCACCACAGAAGTGCAATAAAACATATGGGTCCACAACAGCTGGGTACTCTGCACAGTATTAGACAAATTGATTTCATACTATTTTTTTTTTTTTTTTCAAATCAGCCAGAGGTTGTTTATTTCATTAACTTTCCTTGAAAGTTACATAAACAGAGAGATTTTCAGTCTCAGCTCCCCAAAATCGGTCTGTCCTTTTCTTTTTCCTTATTTTGTTTTATTCTAGACTATAATAAAAAAAAAGTTATTTTTAAAAAATCTGTCTTGCTAGATGGTAATTCTATGCCTCTCATCTTAGATGAAAATTGTAGCTTTTATTCCTGTGTATTTCCGATGTTACTTTTTTTTATTAGAAGCAGGATTTTATGTTAACATTAAAGAAGATTATGCATTATGAACTATTGCATCATGAAAACTTTTGGGTCATCTTAATCTTGTCCTCGGCAATGACAAGCTTAGCACAGGTTGCAAAACTTGACTGAGAAGCAGGTAGACTCTTCATAACGCACTGTGCATAATCTCATGTCATCATGGCCAGATTTGAATACAAACGTGAGCTACACCTTGGACTGCAAACTGTATACCTTTATATTTCTTTACCACTCCATTCAGTTCCATTTTCAACCATCTGGAACAGTGTGCAAATTTATATCCTTTATGAGTTAAAATTTGACAGAAAGCATTAGCTCTGTTATGAGAGAAGTTTTGCATACTATGTGCTGTTCCTCAATTAGCCTTCTGTACACCAGTTTCCTCCACTAATTTGTTAGGGGTTTGAGTATGTAAATGCCAGCCTCCAGTACGGGCTACAAAAACACTGTTCTCGGGTCAACCAGAAATGTGTGCTCAGCTTTTCCCATCAATCAAATCTGGGATAATTGAAACCTCCAAATGCATGACAGAGTGCTTCATGGACACCAATAATTGTTTATACCTTTTCTACCATAAGGTTACTTTGTCCTCACAACAGTGTTTGAAAACATGTCCCAGGAACAGCAGCTAAAAAGAACATGTAATCAAATAGCAACATTTCAGAGTTTTCTCTCAAGCCAGAATATTCTCATGTCTTTAATCTTCTCCAAATGCCCTCCCCACTTTTTCCCTTCATGACAGTTTGTGAAAGAGAACCAGATAAAAAAAAAAAAAAGGAGAAAAGAATCAGACAAAGCCTACATTCAAGGTCTTCAAATTTAAACCATTTGTGAATATACATACAGAAAACTTCATAGCAAATGCAAAGGGTATAAAATACAGAACTGGATAATAATTAATATAACTGCTTACAGATATTACACAAAGTGAGGGATTTATGGTCCATTTGAAGTCATTTTAGAACACATCCTAATTACAGAGTAGCTATCAATCAAGAAAAACAGATGAAACAGCACGATTCTTTAAGCAATCTAAAATTATACAGTATACATCAAAATGGGATACTCATCATCATTTATTTTGTTGTATTCACGGTCATGGTTAAAGAAAAGAAAAACAGAGCTTATATTGACAAAAAGATTTTATTTCTTCTTATTTCAATGAGTAAAATATAAATAACAGCTCCAGCAATCCTTCTAACCTTAAATCTGTTCATATATATGAAGTCTTTACACAATGATGAAGTCTCAAAACTTTTGTTTATACATAATATAGACTGATTTTATACTAAAATACACTAACACTAAGCTTTCATTATTAAAGGAATGTAATGTGAGGAAAAATTTCACAGACTGGTCCTGTATAATATTAATAGTGAAATAAAATCATTCAGAATGACAGGATGAGGCTGCAAGGCATGAAAATTGTGTGCAGTCTGGTACGCAAAAACGTGAGTGTCCATAAATTTGTTGTTTTCTCCCCTGATGTTTTTCATTGAAGAACAGTTCTAAGATGCCTGAAGTGTTGTCAAATGTAACTCACAACATTTGAAAGGATCACCACGTGCTATTTTTTTCACTTTGTCTCTTGAAGTTTCAGAAAATGTTATGGATGCCGGTAGACAACCGTTACAATACTCTTCCATCCTGCAGGATTGAAATAAGCATAGTTACTAACAAGAGTAGACCACATGTAGTCATAATGATGCTTTGCTGCCAAAGGAATGTGTAAGGGCAAAGGGAGCTGTTGGATACACAGACTTGGCAGTCTCCTGGATGTCAGCACTAGAAATATCTTTTGTGATATATGTCAGGCCTTTCAGACAATCCTGAACATTCCAGATTAACTGAGAAGACATTTGGATTTCACAATTTCACTGGGAGAGGTATTTTTAAAGTCTTATGCTAGCATTTTATTGAGGCTTTTTGTCTACTCATCTGAGCCTGGAGAAGGTCTCCAATCTGTCGCTCATGAGACTCTACTCTGGAGGCATGATTAGATAGCTCCTAGAGATGAAAGATGTAAGCAGTGTCATAAATGACCACTGTCTCCCAAGACATCCTCATTTTGCCAGAGGAGTAGAATATTGCAACTGGACAAATGCATTCTTGATTTCAACTGGGATGACTTACAAATAGAGGGAATAGGTAAACATGCTGTGTCTGGAGGGCACATAAATATGACCTAGTAATAATAAGCAGCAAATCTCATTCACTATACCTCAGAAATACAGTTTTTCTTTATAAAAATTCATGGTGAGATAACAAGTGGTAAAATGCCTGTAGCGTGCTTAAAGATGGTACAGTATTTTCTCTTTTTCCATTTGCTGGGTCTACTGACACAGACTTCTGAATTTACAGATTTGCTGTGTCCTTGGTCAAAATTAGAGATCATATGGCCTGTAAACTATGATAACCATTCATTAAATATTTTCTTTCTTCATTTCTCAAACATGTCACTTAAGTGACATTGTATCTTTTCCAAAATCAATGTAATTGCTAGAGATTAAAGTCCCAGCCAACATAAAATTTTCAGTGACTTCAGTCCATCTAGGATTTACATCAACTCACTGAGTCTCTGTCGGGACGTAAGGGCAGATTCTGAAGCAATTCTTAGAGCACTACTAGATATTATAAAAAATTGTTTATTATTGGTAGCAAAACTCGAATGCTGTTGAATGCACCAGAGAGAAAAAGCATCCAAATGTTACATTTCTCACCCTAGGTAACTTGAAGTATAGAGTTTTTTTTACCTTAGAGATTTTTGTTGGGTTTTTTTTTTGGTTGGGGTTTTTTTTTTTTTTTTTTTTTTTTTGTTTACTTTTTAGCCTTTTATTTGAATGGATTCAGCACATTTTTAACATTTCAGAGATCATGATTACTGTGTCTGTGATTACTGTTATGAAGAAAGGCTGAAAGATTTGAGTCTCTTCAGTCTGGAAAAAAGACAACTGAGGGGGGATCTTATCAATGCTTATAAATACTTAAAGGGTGGGTGTCAGGAGGATGGGGCCAGGATCTTTTCAGTGGTGCCTGGCAACCGGACAAGAGGTAACGGGCACAAACTTGAGCATAGGAAGTTCCATCTAAACATGAGGAGGGACTTCTTTACCCTGAGGGTGGCAGAGCACTGGAAGAGGCTGCCCAGAGAGGTGGTGGAGTCTCCAACTCTGGAGACATTCAAAACCCACCTGGACGCATTCCTGTGCAACCTGCTCTAGGTGACCCTGCTCTGGCAGGGGGGCTGGACTGGATGATCTCCAGAGGTCCCTTCCAACCCCGACCATTCTGTGATTCTGTGTCTGTTGCATTCAGCACTTAAAAGCAAGTGGCTTTAATGTCATTCACACAGAATGGAAGCCAAAGCAAATTAATCATTCTGTAATAATATTCCTAGAAAATCTGTGACCTATCAGAAATACTGACATTGGACTCACTATAGCAGACAGATTCTGAATACCATCAGGAAAGATTGTTTAACAGATAGTTTTAAGAGAGTGTCTTCTGACGAAATATGAGTAAGAAGCAACCCAGCCTTAAACAACGATAATTTGATTCTATAAAAAAAGTTATTTATACAGTTGATATTGTACTTTAATGGTTCATTTAAAAATCTCAGTTTGTTTCCTGTAGAAATATACTTGGATTGAAATATAGTCTTGTTGGCTTCATAATATGAGAGAAGTTTATGAGGTTGAACACTTTGCTACAAACAAACATTGTATTTTCTAGTTTTATTTTTTAAATTCTAGCTGAATTTAACACTTCTGAATTTGAGAGATTCAGCCTTGAAATGGTCCTTCCAGATCTCCCCATCAGCTTTGCCGGTGTTTCTGTAACTACTGTTCTGAGCTGCTTTTGAGCAAAGACTGATTGTGGAGGTGGTAGTTTGTGGTCTATGAAACTTAAAGCAACCAGAGCACCATCAAAGGCATTTTTCCCTTTTTCCTCAAGGCCTAAACTTCTCATCCAGGAGCATGAATCTGGTATTCTCACTCTGCAGGTCTCAGTTATAATGACACGAGACCATTTAGTGGTGGAGACTCTGCTTCCTAATGTCTGAGTCCTCCTGTGGAAGTTGAGGCTTTATAGTGTTTTTTTACTCAGCCACAGAAGTAAACAATCAAACTAGTTTTCTGTGTTGAAGGATGGGTAGAAAGAGATCTAAGAACTGCGTGTACATACAGTGCATGCAAGTGTCCTCACATGACGGTTACAGATATCAAAAGGTTTTAAGAGTTATAATTCTACTTGGAAAAAAAAAAAAATCACTGCAAATCCCATACAATTGCATACAGATGAAGAGATGTCATATGAGAGAAGCTGGTCGATACATACATGAGGAAAATTACTCAGGACACTATCAGCTCACAAAAATCAGCTAGACTTGGCTACCTACATGCTGAAGTGTAGGTTTTTTAGCCAACAGCCTCCAACCCATCTCTTGAACCAAATCACTCAGCAACATTTTGAGTTGGCATTTATTCTATCTTCCCTGCTTTTCTTATATTGTTCTGTACTGAGGACAGAAAAGAACTATGGAACAGCTACTTTCCATAACACTGAACAGTTGATTTTTGCTCCATTTTCTATTATATTCTCTTTTTTCTACTATATTGACCACTATAGTGATATATAAATAAAAATACTTTCTTCTAGCAAAGCCAGAATTTAAGAAAACAGTAGAGGAACTTCGCTCAAATGAATGATGAAAATGTCCTTTTTGTCTGTAGATTTTAATGCTAAATCTTCTTTCTCTTCTTCTTTCTCTATTCTTTGACATTTAGCTGTTACATTCAATAGCTATCATTAGGACAAAGGTGCTATTTCTGAAGAAGAATGTGAATCTTACTTTCCTTTTGCCTTAAGATTTGGCACTGGCATTATTTATACTTTTAACCAATAAAGAGAAGCTTTCTAGAAAGTGATTGATGTTCTGTCTGTTTAAAGAATGCAGAGGCATATACTCCATTCAAAGAAAAAAAAAAAGATTTTTAGGCCTTTTTTTTATGTCATGTCTATCCTCTTTATATCATTTTAATGTTTCCTTCAGTTTTTATGGAATGGAGGCTTTATTGACTAGTCAGCCTAAAATACAGTGGTAAATATTATATATGAGCTAAATAAGTTGATTGTTCTTTTGCCAACTAGATTTCTGAAAAATATGAAACTCCCCATTGTGATTATCTAAAAAGAAAGCTCATGTAGTCTCTGAAGAAATTATAGCAATGTTACTTCTTGGTATTGTTTGCATTTATTGCCAGAAGCCAACTGAATAAGTAAAAAAAATCACATCTAGGGAGAAAAAGGAACATTTTTAGGAAAAATATTTGTTACTATGATTGAAATAATAGTTAATTCCTTCCGTTTTGTAAGCAGTTTTTTAGATGACCCTTCCACCAGGAATCTGAAATAGGCATTGGACTGCAGAAGGAAAATCCATTCGTCCTTAGTATATTACCTCATGGTATAGCAAGAATTAATACTGACTGTTTCCATGTTGTTTTCTTTCTCCAAAAACACCCTTTAAACCAGCTAGCTACTTGCTAATGCTTAGGAAATAAAAGCAGCCTCCAGGTGCCCAACATGCTAAGTGTGTTCTAACCCTTAAACTGTATTTCTAGAGTTGTAGCAACTGTAATTGCCCTTAGGACAGCGCAGTAGGGAAAAGGCTTTCCAACTAAGGAGAGGGAACTCATGATAAAAGACTGAAAGCTACTTTAAATAATTTTATTTGCAGATGGAAGTTAGGTGCTCCTTATGTGCAGGCGAATATATTTTGAAATCTTTGAAGGTCTTGCTAGAAGAGTTTACAGCTGCAGTGTTCCAGTGTTGGTGAAACTGGACACTTGGCTTCTGTCTCCAGAATCAAAATACCAGGAAACTAGTAAGATATTTGAAAGTTGTGTCATTAAGAGAAATTTTTACTTACTAGGCATTTAAAATTCATGTTATCAAGTTTTTTATACAGTTGGGTTGACCGATCTTTTTTTCAAGGAAAGCTGTGCAGTGATTATGGAATCACCTGACTGCAGGTATCAGTGAGTCTAAGGAAAACATTAAATACTATAAAACTCCTGAAAAACCCACAGCAGCAAGTGCCTTACAGCTGAGACTGTGAGGCTGGAGTTACATTGCTGCAAATAAGGATTATCAATCAAAATGATTTCCTGAGCCAGAACATGCCTTATTCTGCTGAAGAAGGAAAAAAAACACAACCATTTGCAAGATAAAAGGAATGGAGGGAGAGAGAAATGGCCAAAGTTCACATGAATACAGTAGCTTCTTTAGGAAATTACATTTGAGATTGGAAAGCACTTCTGGAGATTGTCTAGTCCAACCCCACTATTCAAACCAGAGTCAGCTTCGGCAGGTTGCTCATGTCCATGTCCAGTTGGATTTTGAATATCTCTGAAGATGGAGACACCAGTCCCATCATCATTTTTGTGGCCTTTTTCTGGCCTCACAGCTTCCAAACTGCTGTGTTTTTCAAGGTTTTTTTGTACAAATAATAGTCAAAGTTACTCTATAAACCTTCCCATAAGAGGAATAAGGCAAATTACAAGCACGCTCTTCTTCAGAAATCAAATGATATCTTCAATAAGTTTTAATCTATGAATAGATTTTGTGTGCTATTAACCAGTCACTTGGAAGACCAAAAGAATGACTGGGGGAAATTTGTCTAAGAATCTTTTGTCACTGGGATGAGGAAAACAAGATCATTAACTCATCTGTTTGGTTACAAAAGAAGGTGGGGTCCAGACTTACATGTTTGAAGCTATTTCAAACCATTTTTTCCTTCCTTTTGGAGTAGTACTGAGTCTTCTTGCACCTTTTAAGGGCCTTGAGACAGATCAAGTTGAAGAATGACTGCATGCAATGTCTCAGCAACAGGCACATCTATATTACCATTTTATTTAGGATGAAAAGTACTATTTTGAAGGAGGTGTTCTGACCATCCCACCTATCACTGTTTTCATTACGATCATAGAAACAGCTGGAGTGGGGAAAGTGAAGGTTTTTTGGATGAAACTGAACCATATGTGTTTCTGCAAATCTCATATGCACCACAAGAATGAACTAGGATGAGCCTGTAGCAAAAAATCCCCAAAACTCAGGAGGAAGTACTTTGTTCTACAGAACCCCCTGTTGCGGTCGATTACTTGCTGATGTAAAGATAACCCACAATGCAAGCACAGGTACAAGCCCAGGAACGAATTTTCTTTCGGGAGAGCCCCATCTTTTTAAGAGAGAAGTGGACAACGTGAAGGATCATTTGTAGTAACAGCTTCTTTGTAGCTGAACCCATGCAAAGTGTTTAGATGAAGTTTCCAAGTTGGAGTTCAGCCAGCACAGGAGCTACCTTCACAGCATCTGGGCAGATGTTTGATTTCCTTCAGTGCTGATTTTGTATGTATGGGGATATGATGTGTTTTCTTTGCAAATGTTGACACGGTTAAACTAATGATCTGAGCAAACTTATTGTAGCGTATTTATGTGTACGTGTATACACTCATATGCACACACTAACACACACACACACACCAAATTTACCGCAGTGTTTGCAAAGCCCTGTACTCTAGCTGCCTTCCTTCAAGTTGTTTGTCACAGAAATCTTGCTGAAGGAACTTTTGAAAAAAATGTGTCTTCAAACAGCTGATTCTATGTAAAATATATTCATGCAGTTAATTAGTATTGACCTTTTAGAGTATTCATCATGCCATTGCTTTATTATCCTGAAAGTTCACCTTAAAGGAGGTATAGCTGGTCCTGCAGGGAGAGGCTAAAACAAATCTCAGTTGGGTTTTATTTTTATGCTAATGTTAGAAAAAAGTATATGGTTTCTGCTGGGTAGCCTTAATTTGCAACATCATTACACATACCATATTTATTTAACGTTATTTTAAAGTTTCTTAGATTATAGTATTCATCAGATGATTACTTGGGTAGAACATTAAAGTTATTTGTACTGAAATTGCTTAATAGTCATGGTTTAGCATATTTTCTTGCAGAAAAAAAAAAAAAAAGTGTCTTTATCCAAATAAGCAAAGCATTAACAATCCCTCAAATACCATCACAAGTCCATTGGAGATTAATAATCGTGAGCAGTATTAGGGCTCTTTTAATACAATATGTGAATGGCTCCTTATAGGTCTTCAGTTTGTGTAAAGATACATAAGATTATTGTTGTTTACTTGAGTTTCCATGTTTTCTGATAATATTTTTCTGGAGCTCTACAGTGCAGGCTTCATCTGCTGTTTTATGAAGAAACTCAAACATGACTTTTGATAGTAGGTGTATAAAAAAAAAAAGAGCTGGTGCAGGTCATAGCCATGGCTGGTTGTTTTTGTACTCCCCCATTTAGTCTTCCCACATCAAAAAGAAATAGCAATCTCTTGAGATGCAGTTTCTGTATCTTCAATATCCAAGTTACAAACACAGGTGCCAAGAAACAAACTTAAAATCTACATGACTTCTTATACACATATTATTTTTTTCAGAGTTTTCAGAGTGCTAAGATATGCTTCCCACTGCATGTGAGGCTTGCACCTTGCAAAACTCTAGTCTGGATTTCTACAGTTCAGAATTTCTTTCAAATTCCTGCTGCTACATTTGGGTTATTCCTGTGTTTCTTACTTAACTAGGTGCTGGCACTACTGTATTTTCCAGTTTACAAGTTACTATGGTCCCTACCAAAGATAGGTTCAGGGGACAGTCACTCCAAAACAGCTGCCATCTCAGTGGGGTTAATGCAAGTGTTCGATATTTATCAGTGAGGTCATGTAATGAGCTAAACGCATTTATGTCATTTTCATATTAGTATGAAGTATATTTGATAATGTCCAACTTACCATAAAAAATGCATCTGATTTTATAAATGGAGTCACTGAAATTTCTGCTCTGACATTTTTACACAGGCTGGAAAAGGCCGAAAATAAATGAGAGAGATTGTACTTGGTCAACCAAGTGCAGGAAGCAACACTGTTCTGCCACATCGGTGCTTCCATCTCTACAGCAGCAGCAGGACGACCTTCCTTCGGATGGGAGGGCTGTCTAAATCATCTCCCCAATAAGCCAAAGAAGTAAATAAATTTGAGAATTGGGAAGAAATGAATGTGTGTATAAGTCCCAGACAGCACCTAGAGAAATAGTCTATAAAACCCAGTATGTTTCAGTACGAACAGATGCTCATTAAGGACGTGCAACAGGAATGCAGGACAGCAGGATTCCTGAGGGTATCCCTGGGAGCTGGATATATAGAGAAATCTTGTAGGTTTGATGTTCACACATCTAGTTTAAGTATAGATTACTATAAACATTTGCAAATGTTTTCTATTTTACGTTTGCTTTTAAGGGCTTTTTATTCTACTCTAACTGAGTTACAGGAAATGTTGAGGAACATCAAAACACTCCTCACCCATTTAGTGGAGAAAGAAGGTTTGAATGCAAAACCTGGGAGAATACAAAACCCAGGGGAGAAAGAGGGCTTGAATACAAAAGCTGGACTGCTGGAGGTACTTTTACAATCATCTAGCTTTGCAACAAGTTATTTTCAGGCTTGACGCATAGAAGTAAGTTGTCCCAGTCTGAAAGCTAGCCCACAGAAGCCAGCAAAGGGACTTTTCCATTCAAAGATGAGCGATATTTAGGAAGGCTCCTTAGGGTGAAAGCAGTAGAAAGTTCACATGAACATCCCAAGTCCCAAAGGCTTACAGTTGTACACACTTGAAAATAGAAACACAGCCCTTTACTAAGCGTATTTTCAAAACTTACCACAGAGGGGCTGCACTTTGTCCCAGGTCTCTGTGTGCTGCTGTTCTGCTGTATAAAACCATTTCTGCTGGATCACACAAGAGTGACAGTGGGTGATTTGGGCAGAGCCAGGCTGGTAAATACACAGATGTACTGAGATACCTGCATTCCCCTGAACTTGTTTGTTCTTCGGTGTCTGGTGTAGGTTCCAGGAGCAGGCATCCAATAAAGCATAATTAAAACTCCTAATATGATTTTGCCACTGCTGTTGTTCCTGCTGCTGCCATTCATATTGTCAAAGGACAATTACTCTCATTAGCCAAACAAAAGTACTGTTTAGGGGAATGCAAATTCAACGAATATTGCTCAGTGCTTGGCCTGTCATAAAGGTAAGCAATCTCTGACTGTCTGCTAAAACTTTACACTTCCCATGGGCAGTGAAGCGGTGAATTTTTAACCAGTGTCATGCTTATTTCTATACCCGATGATTAATGTGCTGGTAAAAACTTTATGCACACTTAATCATTCATAACCAAACATATCTGATTCTGTGCCGCTAAAAGCTTCAGCATTTATAATTAAATGATATCAGCAGAAAGAAACCAGCTAAATCTGGAACTAGGCAGTTTGAGAGCTTAATGATAATGTTTAAATCTTCCTCCATATTGCACTGTGGCATTTGAGGGGTATTCTTGGTGGTTTTTATCATGAGGGAGGGAAGAGATAATAGCAGCTTCTTCACAGTGTTTTCTTGGGTGAACTGTTTTCTTGGGTGAACTGTTTTCTTGGCAAGGGAGAAAAAAAATTGGGCAGTGCAAGAGCAGCCTAAACATTTCTACAGTAATATATATTGAAAAGTATGTTTGAAGCCATGGGCATGAATTTTCAGCATGTAAGTTTGAAGAAAATATTCAAGAAGACAACTGTTGGCTGTGAAGATTGCAAAGAAGAGTGGAGGGAAAGCCTTCAGATTCTACTTTCTCATCTACGGACTCTCTTTCACTAAATCAGGATGTTAATCAGAAATAAATTAATGCCAAAATTACAAGACAGTCCCATCTGCTGTTCCTTAACCTGCCTTCCCTTAGAAGATAAGGAAATAGAACTTTAATCTCCCAGCCTGTCAGAGGGGGTTTGAACCTCTGAAGGACTGGGTAAAAGTTGAGGCATTCACACCTCCTTGTCAGGCTCTGCTTTTAATGACAAAGGGGACTGCGCAGCCAAAGGGGTGTGCATCATCTCAGGTCACACCCTGAATGCCAGCTCAGTTTAGAAATAACACAGTTCATGAATTTTGACTAGATTTAGACTGAACCGTCATTTCTCATAGAGTAAATTCAGGAATACAGCCTCATAATTTCTCACATTGCTTCTTCCTACAACTTTTATGACTCACCATAACTCATCAAATTTACCATATCTTAGATTTTTTAAAAACGCATTATATAAAACACGTGTATATTTAAGACAAATTACTGTGGATACCTATGGATTACTTTCCATAACAGTTCGGAAGCAGATTTTTCTATTTTTATGTAATCCACTAAATAAATAAATAAACTCAATTTTGAATCCTTTTTTTTAATTGGATTTTTCACTGTTTTTTCGGTCGGAAAGACGTTATATAATAATATGCTGTAGTAAAGGACAATAAATTACAAGACGAAATGTTTCCACCCTGTTCTTTTTTTTTCTTTTTTTGTGGTCCCCCAAGGCAGGTGTAATAGTCAGATCAGTGGTCTAATTTATTAATTCCCTGAAGCTTGAAAGAGATATCTTAGGGCAAAAGAATGTGGAAGCTATCTGAAGCAATGCAGTATTAAATTATTTATTTGCCTTTCTCCTTAAAGACTGCTTCAGTTCCAGATCTTCCCATTTCTCCTATATAATTAATGGGAAGTATAAAACACAGCTCACAGAAAGTTGGCTGGATCTGAAAACATGTATGTAAGTCATTGCTTTCATTTGTCGTATAGAGTACATAGACATATGCGTATAGTTTCTGCTTATCTGTTCGGCGAATACATGACACATGTCATGTGTTTCACTATGTGCCAGAAGCGAAGACACCTGTTTTTCCAGACAGGTTACTTGCAATTATAATTTGCAGGAAGATATCTGCATAGATGTATAAACTGGATTTATAAATTTGTAAGTGGATGTATTTAATTTTTATTTAGGCCTAAACCGTTATTTTCACTTAATAGTACTGACATACATAGACCTCAAAAAGCTACATATTCCTATTCATTTACTCAGCATATACCATGTTTTACAACAGAAACAGAAATCTTCACTCTAAATTACACAAGGGATTAGAGCATGTTTTTGGAAGCTAAAAGGTTTAGGTATATTGTTGTGGCAGAGGAGAATATTGAACCCAGATCTTCCATTTAAAGGGTAGGCTCTAAGGTGAGAACCAGCACTGCATCCTTCAGCTGCTTCTTTACTTCTGTTTCTTGAAAGAAAACTCAGAAAACAATGGATTGCCTCAAATGTGATGTGTAAAATGATTGCTATGTCATTGAAAAGATTCTAAATTGTTCACCCCAGTCCTTCATAAATCCCCAAATAGATTCCAGATCCTCTTCTGCTTTTGGTTTTTGTTAGCTTGGCATAATCAGCCAGTCAACAGATGCCCTATTCCTAGACACTCTCTTTTCCCCACCAAGAGAACTGCCCAGATGGGAATAGATAGCTACCAGCTCACACTGCCCAAGCTCTGAACCAACTTGGCATCAAACTCGTGAAACTAAAACTCAGAAATCAGGGGCTAGACTTTTAAAGGTATGTATGTGCCAAAGAGTATTTTAGATACCAGGCTTTGCACAGCTGAGGATCTGAAACTCCACTGTTTCGTGCCTGTGGAACTTTGGCTCCTAAATACACAGGTAGTTTTGAAACCCATTGACTTGTGCATTCATTCATCGCAGATAGTTGTTAGATTATAATTAAAATAAGCCTGGGTGTCAAGCAAGATTTTCAAGATATAACAAATGCGGGTTTTGTATTTTAAAGCTGATCTTTGAGACAGATAAATGGGATAAAGAATATTTCGAACATTATAATTAGATTCTTTACTCCTGGCTGTCACAATTATTATTAGCCATATTGAGGAAAAGAGTGTGTGTGTATTAAAATAATGAGCTGATTTGTAGATTAAGAATTCTGCAAGAAATATAAAAACTAAGTTATCTGGTTGAACATAGGATATGCTTTGTATTTGGATTCCCTATGCAGTTTCTAGATAGATAGAATCCAGTAAGCATAGCATTTCACTACTGATGAAGTCTTCAGCTTCTAGAAATCACCCATTTCCAGTAACTGAAGACTGGCCAGTCTTGTTGGGGACACTTGTATATATTGTTTTACACAACAAATATTTTAAAATGTAGCCCATGCTTTTTGCTTCTATCTCGAAATCTATGATATAAAAGAATGTGCCAATGGATAAATGCATTCTCTTTCAGTGCAGCCATTGCCCAGGTTTCTTAGACTGATCTGCATAACTCACAAGATTCTCTGTAAGGAGACAAATGCTCTATTGAACTCGCAAGCACCACTGTTTTCTTAAAATTCAGATCCTGTTTTACACTCTGATGTACTAATCTGAGCCTTTCAAAAGGAGAAAACAGACTCAAAAACCATACTATTAAGCGTGGTAAATATAGTGATTTGCAGAATTCAGCCCTTGCAAGCTTTTTATACAGAGGTTAACAGAATTATTTATTTCTCTGTGTCTGGAGCTGATATAGCACTAGAAACAAAGTAAACACAGTTTGCCCTTGAATAGTAGTATAGTTTAGGAATGTAAGGCAGTTTTTTTTTATTTTAAAAACTGCATGAGTTCTGTGGATAACAGGTTTCTTAATTTGCACACATTAAGTAGACCTTTCATGTTTTTCATGCTTAGTTTACAGTAACCCAGGTCATGGTGTGTGATGCTGGAAGCAGGGTGAACGAAAGCACAACCTTTCCCTCCCGGTTGTGAGAAAAGAACGAGTGGGGAGGAGGATAAGTGTCTTAACAGCTGTCATTGCCAAAGATTATTTAAAAGCTGTAAAAGCCTTCATTTGCCTTCAGGAGTTGTGACATATGGTCAGAAATGGTTTGAAGATTTATTGTCATCTTTGTTGGATGAGATTCAAAGTGTTCTTTAACAAGGATCTTGTCCCTCATCATCCTTGGAAAAATCCTTCAGAAATTGTAAAGCATACAGAAAGCAGACAGAGAATAACGAGCCTCAGATTTTTTTCTTTTTTTTTTTCTTTTTTTTGAAGGAAGGCAGTAAGCAGGGTTTCCAGATGAAATAAGCAAATATTCGCGGTAAAAGTGTACCTTATTTTTTCCTTGCAAGTTTTTTACATGAAGCCATTTCATCGTATGCATCAATGACAGATTGTTCCTTACCCAGTTAATTCAAATTTCAGGTGCAAACTGTGCACGCTACACATCACAGGGTTATAGAGTTGTGATTTAGAGGCATAAAGCTTCTCCATGAAATTGCAGCTATCCATTTTATCTGGACCTCCTTCCCCCCGTAGTTAGCAGACGTGGATTTCACATTCTGAGGGCATGATGAGACCTTTGCACTCATAAAAGCCCATCAAAACTTGTGAGGCCAAGAAAGCGACAGGAAGGTACCAAACGACAAGCTGCCTGATCAGGCTAATGGCAAAGGCAAGACAGTTGCCTGAGCATAGAAATGCTTAGAACCAAAAATAGCCCCAGCCATGCATCTTAAAATGGTAATGGTAATCTTCTCTGGCTTCGTTTTCCAAGCTGAAGCGACATGGAAGAATACTGTGCCTGCTCTCACTCCCACTGACTGCTGCACCTGTGGGAATGTAGAATAAAGCCCACTGCGATGAATATTGAAAGGAACATTGATCTCAAGGTATATGAGGTACCAGTGAGATATGGCAAAGGGCACCTTTCTTATCCCTCTTAAATTTTGCATAAGTCAGACTGATTTAAGCTTTAGCTGAATAGAATCCGCCAATTTTAGCAGGCTTGACAAGAATTTATTGTGTTCCAGTAAGAAAATAACACAGAAACATAATACTCCAATCATATTTTTAAAGGCAGCTTCACAGTATAAAGTTATGGCGCTTGCACGGTAGAATTATAGTTACTTTCAGATTCAGTGTCCTTGGTTGTTTCCTGAATAACAATAATATATCACATAAGTGGGAAATGAATCATCTACATATGTAGAATTTCTCACTGTCTCCTAGCTGGGCTTAGAGCAGAGGCACCGCAAGCAGGATGGGGACAGGAGGTAGCCGCCATGTTAGAGCTCCTCTGGCTTATGGTGGGAGGAGGCAAAAGGTGTTGTGCGAGCGCTGTACTTGAGGAAGGTGATCCAGCAGTTGTGACAGGCGGAGAAGTCCTGTAAATGCATTTTCACCCGGGCTTCTTGGAGCACAAGGAATCAAGCGAAGAGCATTAAGGGGGAGACAGACTTGGCCAGGGAGTTTTGTCACTCCCTTGACTTTATTGCTGTTGTCACTGAAATTTTCTGCTCCTTTAGGGAGGAGGAAGAGTATCCAAATAGCTCTCTACTTCCAGGCTGGATGAAAGCTCAGCCAGGATTACATGAGAATAAAACCACTTGTTCCAGCGTCTCTTTACCATCTGAGATAAAACAAAAGTTACTCCATCAGACCTGCTGGAAGGTTCTGGCTACACAAGTGGTGGCAAACTGGACCTGTCCAGAGCCATCCTTTAATACTGGGGCTGGGAGAACTGTCTTTACCTGTCTTTACCTCCAGGTGTTTCTCCATGCAACGTTCACAGTGGCTGCTATGTGCCACTCTTAACTAATTTTTTCCATACTTGCCACTGCAGGAAAGAAAATGGGCCATAACTCCCCGACTTCAGGGTTCTTTTTCTGGTAATGTTTTTACCTGTTTTATTCTTTCTTCAAACGCATCAAACTTTCTGCAGAGCATCATTCCTCCTGGTGGGAGCTTTGTTTTTCTGACAGCAAGACCTTCTTAATCCTCAGGTTGGTTTTTTTTTTTAGTTTTTGATTTGCATAAATTTGCATAAACCCACCAATACAGGGCCTCCCATCTGTTTGTACTATTATCGCTGAGTGATAGGAACAACACAAATGTTTGAAACAGAGCTGTCAAACCAGCCTGAAATGCTCTCCTCTCTCACAGAGGAGCTGCTGTGGTGCAGCAACTTGAAACCAAACTTCCAGGAGTTACCACCATCCAATGCGGTGAAAAACGCCCCCTTGCAGTCTATCCAAGGGTTCGGACTGGCAAATAACATTCCTAGAGGAGCACAGAGGTGGTGGGAACATCACTGGTGAGGAGCGATGAGGAGAAACCAAGCAGGTTAGATCCTCACGTACTGCCCTGGTACTCCTAGTTGTGCTGGCAGGGAATCCTCTGCTGTTGGACAGGCAGAGCTGTGCCAAATACCTGATCAGCAAGGCACCACTTCTGCGCCCCTGGAGAGGGCTGTCTTCCTAGTGGCCATCTCCAAGTCAGGACTATGGGATGGAAATAAGGAAAGAGTGCATAAAACAGAGATGTCTGCTGAAGAGTGGAAGGGGAGCCAGCCTTGAGGAAGAAAAAAAACTATCCTTTTCTCTCCACACCTTTATCTTGAATAACCAAGATGAGCTATCCAAGATGCTAGTGAAGCAGTCTTGGCCTTTTGTGAGAGATGAATCAATGCAGGCCCATGTACGGTGCCTCAGAAATTGCTCCAACAGGATACGCTTCACACTATTATTCACAGTTTCTGAGGCGCAGAACTAAGCCCTAACAGTTTTCTGAATCACTTGAGATTTGCTCCGTATTAATGCTAATTTAAATCTTCTTCAGGGAGTCAGTAGCAAATTTGTCACAGGCAGAAATTCTTCCTTTTTATTTTTATTTTTTAAAGAAGGAAAGATTATACTTGGAAGAAAATCTTAGTCATTTTCATTTGATTTTTATGTGAATCACTGAGGTACTGCTCCATGACTTATATTAACCTCGTAATACAGTTATATAGAAATTCACACTCTCCAGTGGCCTTTAATTCCTAGTCTGTCTTCAAGCACCTGTTTTTGAAGACAGAGCCAAGGTGTATATATATGACATATAAGGATGCAAGTATATTACTAGGAACTTCAAATATCCTGTCCCATGGATACTTATTGTCTCACTAAATAACTTGTGAAAAGGAGTTTGAATTATCCACATTAAATGATGGCTAGGAGAACCGTGTTACGAATTTATAAGTTTATCCTAATCAAATGCTGTTTTCCAGATACAATTTCTTGACTGAGCCCTGGGCTAAGGACAGCTCAGTGGGGGGCTAATTATAGTATTATAGATACTAGTAGTAATACTAGTATCAAAAATACTTGCTTTCCCTTATGGGAAAGTTTCTGTAGACTACTAGGTCAAGATAATGAAGCAGTGTTTGGCAGTCTGGAAAACTGCAAATAAGAGTTGCTTGTCTTAGAAGGCGATTTAGATGATTTTGATGAAATCTGTGAAATTCTGTGAAATATTTGCCATTGCTTTCAGAGAGTAATTACAGTGAGTAGGACAAATAGGCTACTGTACTTTAGTGTAAGATACTACATTACAGGTGTCAGCATGCATGAGAATAACATATCATGTGGGTGAAGGAACCATTGCTTCAAAAAGGAAATCAATATATAATAACCACTAATATCAAGCCTCTATTCAGTATAACAGGGGATAACATTTTCAAAGAGCCTGCAATGTGCTTGCAAATAACATTCACTTAGCATTCCAAGAATAGGTGCTATAACTGATCTTGCCATTCATGCATCATAATAATCATTTGTCTCTAACATTTTTGGCTTTGCACAGTGAGCTGTAACTGTAGATACAGAAGAAAGTGTAACTTTTTTTGTAGCTGTACAAAAACAGACATTAATTTTACTGTTGTGCATACATTGTAAGAAAGGAGCAGAAAAACAGAGTTAGAATCTCTGGATCTAGGGTAATAAGCATGTTGGAGAAACCTGAATTATACAGATTACAGAATATTAGGACAGTCTGGCTTTTGGCTTAGGCCTTAACTGCTACGCAGCTATTAGCTTATTGCATACCAAGGTCAGGGAAGATTTTCTCTTCTTTTTCTGGAATGAACACATATATTTATGTGGTCTCAAAGGAGGAAGAGGCAAACAGATCTGTGTTTGAATTCTAAGGTATTGACTAAAGTCTCTGAAGCTGGGTTCTGAAATTATTTTACATGTTTTTTGTCGCCACTGCATCTAGTCTGGTTTTGTTTCAGTTTAGGGAATAGCTTAATATAGTGCGCTCAGTGAAGCATTTGTTTCCCATTAAACGTTGCCAGAATTTTCAATACAGAGTGTAAAGTTGATGAAAAATTACTGGTATGTGGTTTTCTAGCATAATTTCTAGCAGTTCATTGTAGTTCTACAACTATGGTGTCTACATGGTGGATGAATGAATGTGCATGATTTATAATGGGATTAGGTCATATGGATCTTTTTCAACATCTTTTATGTCAAAGCTCTACCCTTATCTCTAAGAAATTTAAGAAATCAATAAAAAACTGGGAAAACAGCATTAAACACTGTGGGAAAACAACATTATCTTCCCAATATGCAAAAAGTGTTGGAATATTCTTTCTTACTATTGGTTTGGTTCTGATACAATCACTCTTTCTTTTTTTTTATTACACCTTTTGTCATTAATAACTATTTCTTAGACCAAGTTCATAGAATCATAGAATGTGTTGGGTTGTAAGGGACCTTTAAAGGTCATCTAGTCCAACCCCCCTGCAGTAAGCAGGGACATTTTCAACCAGATCAGATTGCTCAGAGCTTCATCAAGCCTAACCTTGAATGTCTCCAGGAATGGGGCCTCCACCACCTCTCTGGGCAACCTGTTCTAGTGTCTTACCACGTTATTGTAAAGAACTTCTTCCTAATGTCTAACCTAAACCTACCCTGCTCTAGTTTAAAACCATTGCCCCTCATCCTATCACTACATGCCCTTGCAAACAGCCCCTCCCCAGCCTTCTTACAGACACCCGTCAGGTACTGGAAGGCCGCTATAAGGTCTCCCCAGAGCCTTCTCTTCTCCAGGCTGACCAGCCCCAGCGCTCTCAGCCTGTCTTCATAAGAGAGGTGCTCCAGCCCGCTGATCATCTTTGTGGCCCTCCTCTGGACCCGCTCTAACAGGTCCATGTCCTTCTTGTGCTGAGGGTTCCAGAGCTGGATACAGTACTCCAGATGGGGTCTCACAAGAGCAGAGTAGACGGGGAAAATCACCTCTTTCGCCCTGCTGGCCACGGTTCTTTTGATGCAGCCCAGGATGTGATTGGCCTTCTGGGCTGCAAGCACGCATTGTTGGCTCATGTCCAGCTTTTCATCCACCAGTACACCCAAGTCCTTTTCCGCAAGGCTACTTTCTATCACATCATCCCCCAGCCTGTATTGATAACAAGGATTGTCCCAACCCAAGTGTAGGACCTTGCACTTGGCCTTGTTGAACTTCATAAGCTTTGCTCGGGCCCACCTCTCTAGCTCATCCAGGTCCCTCTGGATGACATCCCATCCCTCTGGCCTGTCAACCACACCACTCAGCTTGATGTCAAAATCAAACTTGCTGAGAGTGCACTTGATCCCACTGTCTAAATCATTGATGAAGCTGTTGAACGGCACCAGTGCCAGTACAGATCCCTGAGGGACACCACTTGTCACCCCTCTCCATCTGGACATCGAGCCATTGACCACTACCCTCTGGATGTGACCATCCAGCCAGTTCCTTATCCACAGTCCCCCCATCAAATCCGTATTTTGCCAACTTAGAGAGAAGGATGTTGTGGGGGACTGTGTCAAAGGCCTTGGAGAAGTTCAGGTAAATGATATCCGTAGTTCTTCCCTTGTCCACTGATGCATTCCCTCCACTGTAGAAAGCCACCAGGTTGGTCAGAGAGGACCTGCCCCTGGTGAAGCCATGCTGGCTGTGTCTAATCACCTCCCTGTCCTCCAAGTGCCTTAGCATAGCTTCTAGGAGGATCTGTTCCATGATCTTCCCAGGCACAGAGGTAAGGCTGACAAGTTGGTAGTTCCCAGGGTCCTCCTTTCTATCCTTTTTAAAAATGAGTGAGATATTTCCCTTTTTCCAGTCACCAGGGACTTCACCTGACTGCCACGACTTTTCAAATATCATGGAGAGTGGCTTGGCAACTACATCAGCCAATTCCCTCAGGACTCTGGGGTGCATCTCATCAGGTCCCGTAGACTTGTATACCTTCAGGTTCCTCAGGTGGTCACAAACCCTGTCTTCACTTACAGTGGGAGGGACTTTGTCCTGCAGGTCCCTGTCTTGCAGTCCTTCAACCTGGGAGACGTCAGGAGAGAGGCTGGCAGTGAAGATCAAGGCAAAGAAGTTGTTGAAAACCTCAGCCTTCTCCCCGTCTGTTGTTACTAGTTTGCCATTCTTTGTCATCAGGGAGGGTACTCTTCCTTTAACCTTCCTTTTCTGGTTGACATACCTGTAGAAGCCCTTCCTGTTATTCTTAGCATCCCTTGCCAAGTTCAGCTCCAGCCACACCTTGGCCTTCCTGACCTCATCCCTACATAACTGGGCAGCATCCCTATACTCTTCCCAGGACACCTGATCCTGCTTGAACTGCCTGTGCAGTTCCTTCTTGCCTTTTAGTTTGACCAGCAGGTCCCAGCTCAGCCATGCTGGTCTCTTCCCTTTCTTGCTTGATTGCTTACACCTGGGGATCGAGAGCTCTTGTGCTCTATGGAAAGCATCCTTGGAGATCTGCCAGCTCTGTTCTGCCCCCTTGTCCCTGAGGACCATTTCCCAGGGTGTCCCTTTGACTAACTCCTTGAAGAGCCAGAGATCTGCTTTCCTAAAATTCAGGGTCCTGACTAGGCTCCTCATCTGGCACGTATCCCTCAGGACCGTGAACTCCACCAGTGTGTGGTCACTGCAGCCCAGGCTGCCTCCAATCTTGACATCCCCGATGAGCTCACTCGCATTGGTGACTATGAGGTCCAGTATGGCATCCCTTTGGGTAGGGCTGTCTATTTCCTGTTTTAGGAAGTTATCATCAAGGCACTCCAGGAACCTCCTGGATTGTCTACAGCTCACAGTGTTACTTTTCCAGCAGATGTCGGGGTGGTTGAAATTCCCCAGCAGGATGAGAGTCTTTGAGTGCGATGCTTCCGGTAGCTGGAGGAAGAAGGCTTCATCAGTAGGTTCCCCTTGATCAGGCGGCCTGTAGTAGACACCAGCCACAAGGTTCCCCTTATTGCCTCAGTCTCTAACTCCTAACCATAAGTTTTTGACTTCCTCTTGGCTGTTCTTTAGGGACATCTCTTCACAATCTATCCCTTCCTTAACATAGAGGGCAACACCTCCGCCCCTCCTTCCTCGCCTGTCCCTTCTGAACAGCCTGTAGCCATCAATAGCCACATTCCAGTCGTAGGATTCGTCCCACCAGGTTTCAGTAATGGCCACTGTCGTAGCTTTCCAGCCACACAGTAGCTTCCAACTCCTCCTGTTTATTGCCCATGCTGTGTGCATTTGTGTAGAGGCACTTCAGCTGGGCTGTTGGTTGTGCCATCTTCTTAGAGGAGCACTCCTTGAGGTGTTTCACAGGTGTTTTTCTGTTGACTCGGACTACCTCAGGAGCCCCTGGCTCATCTACATAAGACTTTGGTTGTCATGTAGTGTCCCAGCATGCCTTGGGGAAATAGCTCAAAGGTCCTTACTAGTGCCCCATCCCTCTATCCCTGACGTGTTGTCCCACCGCTTGTCACAGACAAGACTGATATTATTATCCCCCTCCCCCTTCGCATCTAGTTTAAAGCCCTGTCAATCAGCCTGCAATCCCTGTCAATCATCCCTGCAATCTCTTGGGCAAAGACCTTTTTCCCACTTTGAGAAAGGTGTTTCCCATTTGATGCTAATAAGCCCGGTGCCATGTAGGTCATCCCATTGTCAAAAAACCCAAAACTGTGGCAGCAACACGAGCCATGGAGCCATGTATTAATGGACTGGATGCGTCTGTTCCTTCCAATGTCACTGCCAGCAACTGGAAGGAGTGAGGAGGAGAAAACCTGTGCCCCAGACTCCCTTACCAACCTTCCCAAGGCCCTGAAGTCCCCCTTGATTGTTCTTGGTCTACGAGTTGCAGCTTCATCTCCACCTACATGGAAAATCAGTAATGGATAATAGTCCAAGGACTGTATCAAACTAGGTCCTAGTTATGTCCTTAACCCGGGCTCCAGGAAGGCAGCAGACTTCCCTGTGAGGAGAGTCTACCCCGTATACTGGACCCTCAGTTCCCCTTAGGAGGGAGTCACCAATGACTATAACCCTCCTTTTCTTCCTTGTGGATGTGGTGATGATACAAGCGATACGCCTTTCTGACTGTGGAGATGACTCTGGTGTAGATTGACCATCATCCACATACTCATTTGACTGGCCTTCCTCATTCAGTACCTCATGTCTGTTGTTCAGAGGTACTGGGTGGGGGGGGGTGTAAGGTGTGCAAGGAGAGATTTCACCCACTGCCCCAACCGTGAACTCGCCTCCTTTAGGCTTCTGTGTTCTGCCTGACAGGAGCAGGGGACAGCCCTTGATCCTGACTACTTTCTGCCAGGTGCTCCTGTTTCTGCATCAAGGAGGGCAGAGCCTGGCTCTACCAATCTATTTGTTCTTCAGCTTCCCTGATGCTTCTTAGCTGTTCAACTTCCTCTCTCACAACATACACAATTGTTCCCATAGCTGCCTCCTATTGCCGGTGAAAGGCCCTGTCACTCCCTGCAGCCCGTGACCTGGACAGCTGCATGTCTCTGTGGGAGCTCCATCCCACATCCATTGTGGCTGAGGCTGATCACACAACCTCCTTCTGGGTGGATGCCATAGCTAAGCTCCATGGCTCCTTAGAGAGTGGGATGACTGCCCTTGTCGTGGTGTTCTCAGGCTACACCCACTCACTGCTTGTTTCCTCAAGGGGTCCCAAAAGGCTTCTTTTATGGGGGGGCGGGGAGGGGAATTTAACACCTTGTTCAGATCTGCCGCCGTGGGGGCTGGTTTCGCGCCCCCTTAGCTGTCACTGCGCGCCCGGAAGTGCTGGGTACAGGCCCGGGCTGGCCACTTTTCCCAGCTTCGAGAAGCCTCAAAAACGAGCACCTTGATGGCCTTTTTTTGCCATGATTCCCTTCCCCAGTGTGGACTTACCTGCACTGGAGCGGGTCTCCTCAGCGAGTTCTCTCACTTAACCTTTCTAATAGTTATAGATGGCTCGAGAAGTTTTGACTTTCCTTTGTCTCACGAAATGTTGCAAAATTGGGCCTTTGTGATGTATGTATTTCTATCTCTTTTACTTATGGGAGGATTTAAAGAGAAAAGGGCTGATAAAATATAAGGTTGATAAAATATACAGGTTGGAATGAATGCTTTTCAGAATGCAATGGGTATCCTGAAGTGCATATGAGGAGAAAAAATGCAACAACGATGGGAAACCACAAAAATACAGTGCACAGTATTTGTTTATAATCTCAGATTCCCTGTTTTACCTTAAGAACGTTATGAATAGTAATTTTTTGCTTCTGTTTTATAATCAATAAAACATTCACAATCCTGACTAGGGACAGACAAAAACGTCAGGGAAAAAATTATTAGTCTATTTATGCATATGTAAGTACGTCTTTTCTACTATGATGGAAACACGGACAGTGAAGTAATTTATGTTAGAGATGAGGATAAAATAAAGAAAGGGTTGGTCTTTGGTTTAGTGTTGTTGAAAGTCTTCCTACAACTTCACAACACAGCTCTGAGGGTTTCTTTTTTCTGCAAATTTTAGACCATATGCAATTTTGAAGAATTGATATGGATTTAAATGCCAGTGAGGCCAGTGGTGATTTAACATTTGACAGTCTAGTCTAAAGAAATTTGAAGGTAAGAGGTGTATGTTTTTGTCCTTGGTGCCCAGGCATAGCTGTGATGAGCTTTGGAGATACTGAGTTTTGAAGCAAACCCATTTCCTTTCAAAAATATGAAAAAAACCCTGATGTGCAGGTCTCTACAGTATATGCAAGGTATGAGTAACCCTGTCAGATTTACTCTTTCAGCATTCAGCAGACTACTTAAGGAAAGAGATATTAATTCATTTTTAATGTTAGGAAAATACAGTCATTAAAAAGCAGATAACATAAAATGCCAGAAATGCTTTTAACATTACACGAAGTGCACTACTTGCCTAAATAGCTTGCTACTTTTGGAGATCTAGATATGCTGAGGTATTAAATATTAAAATAGAGGTTGCTTTTTAAAATGCAGTGTTTCTTATCAGAAAAACAGTTTGAACAAGCAGCACTGTTGTATAATGCATGATGTTGCTAATAAGAGAGTCTCGGAAAATAATTTTTCACGCTATAAGAGTGACTAGTGTTTTGAATAAGAAAGATTCTTTCTCTGTTCATGTTCTCTTAACACACATATAACAGTGCTGTCAAGCTGTATGTGATTGTAAATTTGCAATACATTCTGAGTCACCTGAGGTCCATTCTGGGCTTTTATCCTATTTTTGTATATCTACTGGTTATCAACTCTGTTAGCAGGCTACACATAACCTTGATTAGAAAGTAATTCTCAAAGAATAGTTGTCAGAGTTTCAATGTTGGTTTGGATGAATGTGTTGGAATGGTTCTACGGGCTCTGTTCTATGTCTAGTGTTATTTAATATTCATGGTATTGATTTGGATGAGACAATAGGAACAATGCTTATTCAATTTTCCAATGACACTAACCTGTTCATGGCTGAACCTGCAACATTAAAGGAAAAGATTCTAATATGTTGGAGAGATCCTTGGGAAGAAAACAGGGTGGATTTAAATAAAAAAAAAAAAAAAAAATAAAGGGGAATCTGGGAGAAATAACATTTTAAGTAAAGCCTAGGAAATGGCTGATTATGGAACATTTTAAAGAAAAACGTTTCTATGTCCAGAAGGCATTGCAAACTGAGCAGAAGTCAAAAATGACATGACATGGCCAAAAAAATAACCCCCAAAGTATATAGTCAGACGGATGGACAGGAGCATTTGCAGAAAGATATATAAATATACTCTGTGCTGTGATGCAGGAGCATTTTGTCCAGGTTTGGACACAACTGAGAAAGAACAATTGCAGATAATCCGGCCACAGTAATAAGAATTACAAGACAATATGATTTCTGAGAAAAGGTGGAGGAAACTGAAGTCTTTCAGTTAGGAAAAAGCCTTGAAACTTGAAAAGAAGTAGCTGATAAAAAATAAAAAATAAATTATAAGTTCTCCAGATTTATGAAAAAAAAAAAAAGAAATAGGTCTTTGACATCAGATAATTTCTAACACTAAGGCTACTGAAGCACTGGAATGAGAATTCAAAAGCAGATTAGACAAAAGTCTTTCAATGACGGCAGAGATATTAGAAGTGGGAGATGGACAAGAGCTGTGTGTTCAGTTCTGAGAGATTTCCTCATCACAAAGAGCGGTTTTTGTCCAGTCCAGACGTCATTTTTCAGCCTGCATAAGGCAGTAAACCATGGTCTCACTTCAGGATGGACTTGGGATTGATTAGAGCACCCAAACCTTTGACCTTATAAATCAGTGATATTTAAACATTGCTATGATTTTTTCATGGTAGAAGTTATGTGTCGGAAAGAACTAAGCAGTGTAGTTGGGAGGGCTTTTGGAGTGTGACTTTGAATTTGTATTCAAATGGAGAGACTAACATACTTTTTATCTATGTGAGAATTTCTTCTATGCAAATTCCCAAGGCATTGGAAAAATTTCGCGCCAAATAATTAGGGATGTGAAGCAGATGGGAATAACACATTTGTTATTGTGTGCTCAAGACTATATGTGAAAGTGTGTTTTATTTGGTTGGTTTGGTTTGTCTTGGTTCTAACATGCAGTGATATGGCTTAAGAGCAAGTACGATAACATTTTCACTCAATATTAAATAATAAATGATGACTACTATGGGAGAGAAACTTCAAATAAGGCCAAACGATAACTTGGAGCAAAATGATTTGAGAGCAAGGGACATAAGTCTGGAAGGACCTGGATTCAATTTTTGCCCTTGACTTGCCACTGACTGAGCAAATCACTTTGTCCCTTCCTTCCTTTCCCCTTGGCCCCACTTGCCTTATCTAAGCTAATTCTTTGGAAAGGAGTGCAGCGCGTGCCTCTCACTGTGTATTTAACAACATAGCCACCCTTGTTCCATTTGGTACTTTAAGGAACTATTATTATTTAATAACAACAACAATGTAAGACAGAAAAGGAAAGGTTCTAAGTGAGGTTCATATGCACAGCACACTTCTAGTCTGGTTAGAGACATGAGGCATTGCACTGAGAGATTAGTATTATTAAGCCAGAATCTGCTTTGCTGCTTATTCCCTTTAAAATATTAATATTCATCACTTGCTGTGTTATTCACAGCAACAACAATAAAAGGAACTGGGTAAAAAATGTTAATAAATCACTCTAGTAGTCTGTGTATATTCTCTGCTTCCAATCCTGTTGTTTTTCATCTCTTCTAGTATTATAAAACTCTTTTTCTTTTTCAATAAGTACTTTAATTAAGAGATATACTTAATGCTATAAATATTAACATTGGACATTGTGTGTCATAGCTCAAAGAAGGTAGACATATTATGCCCAGACCATTTTATGCATACAGGTTTATATTTACATCTTGCATGCATTTTTGTTCTGAGTCAGAAGTGTTGATGTGGTAATTTTATAACCCATTGATTTTAAAGTCTACAATTCATAATAAATGTAAACTTTCCAGCAATCCATTATTTGCAAGCACTGTAAGTGAAATTTTTGACTGCCTCCGAAAGAGATTAGGTCCCTTGAGGCAATTTTTGGGTAACAGAGTTCCCTCAGTGTCAGGTAGAATAGCTTTTCTGAATTATTTCAGTAAACTAATGCCTTCAACCTAATCAGTTTTGCTGATTTAAGTGGTCTACTCTGGAGCCTATTGTGAGTCACAGCCAGGATTTTCAGATTCAACAACACTTATGACTTTATGGGAATCAAAAATATTCTGGATTCTGATGCAGAGCTTAACTGAGGGTGGGAGATACAGGGAGGAGGACTCCAGAAGAATAAATTGTAACTTTCAGTACTTGCTTGTAAATTTTTCAGTCTGTTTTCATTTGTTTCAGTCCAAAAATTAATAATATTGATACATGGGATGATGATGAATGGAAAGCCTGAGATCTTTACTAACACTGGATTGAATATTACTAGTGATAATATATCAGCACCCGGAGATCTGAAATCCTGTCTAGGCCTAATTTCTATTGCAACTTTTGGTCTGCTCATGATTTCTTATGAAGAAGATAGGGACTGACCTGCAAGTTTAATTTCAGCCTTAGACTGACTTTTTTGATATCAATGAAAAAAGCAGTGACTGAGGAAAGCCAGATTTGGCCACCTTTGAGGTACTGGGGAGCAGCATGTTCTCTAAACAGGCCCATTGACGCTGCATTCAGTTGGACTATACCAATGTGGTAACAAAGAAACGTCAGACTAAAAGACTTCAAAAATTGGCAGATTTCTTAGGGGGAAATATATGAAATATAATTTTATAACATTTTGATCTACTTTGAAGATTTAAATGCTACCGATCTGATGTTTTTGTAGAACAGGCTCACAAAATGTTTTAGCCATTGATAATTTAAATTATTCTCAAACATTTTAATAGATTTTTCTTTCTCAGAAGGATCTCTCGGTTACAATTCTAAAGATTAATGTTTACTTTATGTGCTAGCCATGTACTATAGACTGCTTCAGCTTGGTGCTTTTACATTCACATCAAGTATCAGTTGTTTGAACAGTCTTTTGTATCTTGCAGTCTCCATGGGTAGTTTTAGACCATAATTTAAGTAGCTGAAGCTTCAGTGTCCAAGCTTGAACTCCCAGTTTCCCTTTACAGTCAAGGAAGAGAGAGAGATATTACCAGAGAGCAATTAATCTCATTCTGAAATAGGTATCTACATGGGTCAAAAAAATTTCCTTCTAGTGAAGTCTGTTTTTTCTCCACCATTGCATGTATCTAACACTTAGATTTAGACATTTAATTTTTAGATGTCTGAAATTAGAGGACATAAATCTTATCCCATTAAACAATCAGTACAGCACATAGAAAAATATTTCTTTAACAGAAAATTGTTACCTGGAATTTCAAATGTTATTCTTGATTAATTTGATTACTCATTGGTTGAATTTCCAATGAGATGTGTTTATATTTGTCACATACTTTGTACTGAGAGCCACCTGCAGTATTCAGCAGCTGAGAAACATTTTGATTTCCTGCTTTGAAGTATCTGAAGGCACTGGTTCCAAAGATGATATTGTATGCCCGTGTTGGTGAAAATCATACAGACATTTTTCACAGCCAATTTCTAAAGGTGAGAAATTCATACTTTTGTTTCGTGTCAACAAAGGAAGTAGGATTTGATTTTTGTACTGTCTTTCAACTGGTAATCATTTACATATGTGCCAAGAACAAAACTTTAGCAAGTCAAAATAGTTGGCTTTATGTAACTGAGATCTGTCAAATCTCAAGCGCTGAACATGAGATTCCTGCCCTTCTCCTCTTTTGATTCCTGTCTCACGTTTCTTTACCACTGCACTTGTATATTTGCTCTACAGTGTCATGGTCTCTCTCCTATTCCATGAATGCCTGCGCAAGAAGTGCTGCATCGCCTGGTCTGGGACCTGCTAACCAGCCGCATATGCAATATGAAGTCAATAAATAAATAAAATAACAGTGCTGTACTGCTGCCAGGTCATTTCTTGTAGCCTGGTCTTGTTTCAAAGGACCGATAGGAAGGCATTTTCCATTTTTGCAGCTCTGTGTGCAGACGTGTAGCTGTCGTGATAACCGATAGAACATGCAATCAGAAGTTTTCTGTGATAGTATGGGAGAAAGCTAAGAAACATGTACATTTGTCTTTACTGCAGAGATGAAAATGGCAACTAAATGTATAAGACTCTTGTGACTCGGATCCAACTAATTTTCTGAGGTTCTAGCCAATACAGATATAAAGCAAATCCGAAACAGAATTCTTTGATTCTGTAGGAAATAGCACATTCAATATATTTTGTCATATGTAAGTAGCAGTATGTGGCTAAAAGGGGCAATTTGATCTATGACAATATGACAAAAGGAACTTGGTAAAGAGAAATTATTACGGCGTAATCCAAAGCAAAACTACTGTGTAATCACCCACGACCTGAAAGCAAAACTGTAAGAAAGAGAAATCAGTGAAGCCACTCACTGCCTATCTCTTTCAGGGAGTGAAATCTACCCACAAGAAGCATTTCTTTTTCTGTATATATGAAAAAGAAATAAATGAGACATTCAAATAATGGAAGAATCTGCATATTCATCGCTTAGACGGAAATGAAATTTGCTATGCGGACATGATAAGAGTTGCATTTCGGTAGCATTGATAAGTGAATATCAAAGCATACATTTTTAGGAGACAATCTGGTTCCTTTGGCAACTCAAGCATTATTAGTCACTTCTGATAAGGCATCCTTCTTTCATTACCACCTGTGGCCTTTGCTGCTCTGTTTCCTAGTAACATCAAATTGTTTTGATAAAAAGTAATTAACACATTCAGTTGTAACAGGACTATACATAAATTTGATCACTCCTTATTGTTTCTTCTTGAGGCAGCATAACAAAATTTAAAAGTAAGCTTTGTTTCCTTTTCTTTTCTTTATTTCTAACTAAGCCTGAGAGAATTATGCTAAATTACTGAAGCATCTGTATATCCAAGCCCGTTAAAATAATACAATTAGGTTTAAAAATGCCAGTTAGAATTGCTGCTTTATATCAGGGGATATTTGATTAGGGGAAAAAATAGCCTTGAGTTATAATAAAACAGAAAATGATTATTGTGAGACCTTTGAGAAAATTGCAACAATTCAGGGGTAAAAAAAATAGTTAAAACCCCTTTCAAAATATAATTGTGAATGATTTCTGTTGTGAATTACCTTGATTTATTTAGCCACGTCTTAAAGTCCTGACAGTCCTGTCAGGAAAAACACTAACTTTTTAAAAGTTTTATACAAGGTATGTTGTTAGGTTTTATTCAGAATATTACTCATGTTAACATACAGAAAAAAATACATGTTCATACGTATGTATGCATGCAGGTGCTAGGGACTCTGTTTTTCAGGTTCTAAGATTCTTTTCTTGCTGATGCATTTAATGTGGCAAAGAAGTCAAGGCATGGAAACTATACTGCTGGTGGCAGCAGCAATTCCCTGATTTCAACTACTGATTACTTCAATATATTACAAAATTGCAGAATGGTTGAGGTTGGAAGGAGTCTCTGAAGACCATCTAATCCAAACCCTCTGCCCAAATCAGAGTCAATGATAGCAAGATGCCAAGGATGGAGTCCAGCTGGGTTTTGAATAACTCCAAGGCTGGAGTCTCCATAACCTCTCTGGGCAACCTCTGCCCGTGTTCAATCGCCCTTACAGTAAAAAAGATTTTTCTTATGTTTAAATAGAATTTCCTGTGCATCAGTTTGGGGCCATTGCCTCTTGTCCTGCCACTGTACACCACTGAAAATGTCTGGCTCAGGCTTCTTTAATCCCATCAAGTACACACTGACAAGATGACCCTGAGCCTTCTCTTCTCCCATTGAACCGTCCTGGCTCTCTCAGCCTTTCCTCATACGAGAGATGTTCCAGTGCTTTAATCATCTTTGTGGCCATTTGCCGGACTCTCTCCGGTATTTGCATGTGTTTCTTGTACTGGGTAGCCCAGAACTGGACACAGCGCTCCAGGTGTGGCCTCACCACTGCTGAGCAGAAGCAAAGGATCACCTCCCTCAGCCTGCTGGCAACACTCCTAAGGCAGTCCAGGAAGCTGTGGGGTTTTTGTGCTGCAATGGCACATTGTTGGTTCCCCTGGGTTGAGGAAGATCGAGTGAGGGATCAGTTAGGTCAATTAGATATTCACAAATCCATGGGCCCCCATGGGATGCACCCGAGAGTGCTGAGGGAGCTGGCAGAAGACATTGCTGGGCCGCTCTCCATCATCTTTGAAAGGTCCTGGAGAACAGGTGGGGTGCCTGAGGACTGGAGGAAAGCCAATGTCACTCCAGTCTTCAAAAAAGGCAAGAAGGAGGAGCCGGGTGTCGTGGTTTTGGCCAGATTGACCAATCGGAACGGCAGATGGCCCTTCCCCCCCTCTCTCCTCAGAGAGGAGAGGAAGAGATAAGGAGATTTACGAGTTTAGAAAAAAACTAAACTACTTTAATGAAAATAATAATAAATAAGAAAATAGTAAATAATAGAGAAAAGAAAAAGAAAAAAAAGTATACAATATATACAAAACCGTATCCAGCTCCCAGGATGACGATCACATCACCAGCAGACACAGGGAAAGTCCCAGACTGGAGTCAGCGACGGACAGGAGCTGAATTCCGGGATGAGAGTCAGGAATGCTCCGATTGGGATCAAAGGCAGACAAACTGACAGGGTCCTCCTCAGACGTTGGCCATTGAAGGAAAACAAGCCCGAGCCCGAGCCCAAGCCAGAGCTAGGGCCAGAGCCAGAGCCAGAGCCAGAGCCTGAACCAGAGCCAGAGCCTGAGCCTACTTGCCCCTTTGATCCCTTAGCTTTTATACTGAGCGTGATGCAGATGGGATGGAATACCCTGTTGGTCAGTTTTGGGTCACCTGTCCCGTCTGCTCCTCCCTGCAGGTGGGACCCCTCTACGCTTCTCCGCTTCCGACCCTCTAACGGGACAAACAGCGAAGTTATCTGACCTTGGTTGTTATAGCAATAAGTATAAGCAAGAGCCTCTGTGCATACCGTTCCTTGGTATAATCAGGTCTTATCATTCTGAGAGCGAACAGTTTCTGAACAATATGCTGTTAATTTCAGACTTTAGTTAGTTAGAAGAGGCCCAGCTAAAAAGTAAAATTACAAATCAGAAAATTGGTTCTGTTTTACCTCAAACCAGGACACCGGGGAACTACAGGCTGGTCAGCCTCACCTCAATCCCTGGAAAGATGATGGAGCAGCTCATTTTGGGCATCATCTCAAGGCATACGGAGGAAAAGAAGGCTATCAGAAGTACTCAACATGGATTCACCAAGGGGAAATCATGTCTGACTAATCTGATAGCCTTCTATGATGGTATGGCTGGATGGATAGATGAGGGGAGGGCGGCAGATGTGGTCTACCTTGACTTAAGCAAGGCGTTTGACACGGTCTCCCACAGCATCCTCATAGGGAAGCTTAGGAAGTGTGGGTTAGATGAATGGACAGTAGGGTGGATAGATAACTGGTTGAAAGACAGAGCTCAGAGGGTCATGATTAGGGGCACAGAGTCTAGTTGGATGTCAGTGACGAGTGGTGTTCCTCAGGGGTCAGTACTGGGTCCAGTCCTCTTCAATATATTCATCAATGACCTGGATGAGGGGATAGAGTGCACCCTCAGCAAGTTTGCTGATGACACCAAGCTGGCGGGGTGGCTGACACACCGGAAGGCTGTGCTGCCATAGAGAGAGACCTGGACAGGTTGGAGATTTGGGCAGAGAGAAACCTTATGAAATTCAATAAGGGCAAGTGTAGGGTGCTGCACCTGCGGAGGAATAATCCCATGCACCAGTACAGGTTGGGGGCTGACCTGCTGGAGAGCAGCTCAGTGGAGAGAGACCTGGGAGTCCTGGTGGACAACAGGATGGCCATGACCCAGCAACATGCCCTTGTGGCCAAGCAAGCCAATGGCATCCTGGGGTGCATCAGGAAGAGTGTGGCCAGCAGGTCGAGGGAGGTCATCCTCCCCCTCTACTCTGCCTTGGTGAGGCCACACCTGGAGTACTGTGTCCAGTTCTGGACTCCCTGGTTCAACAAGGACAGGGAACTGCTGGAGAGGGTGCAGCAAAGGGCTACAAAGTTGATTAGGGGACTGGAACACCTCTCGTATGAAGAAAGGCTGAGGGATTTGGGTCTCTTCAGTCTGGAAAAAAGATGGCTGAGGGGGGACCTTATCAACACTTATAAATACTTAAAGGTTGGGTGTCGGGAGGATAGGGCCAGGCTCTTTTCATTGGTGCCCGGCCACAGGACAAGAGGTAATGGGCACAAACTTGAGCATAGGAAGTTCCATCTAAACATGAGGAAGAACTTCTTTAACCTGAGGGTTGCAGAGCACTGGAAGAGGCTGCCCAGAGAGGTGGTGGAGTCTCCAACTCTGGAGACACTCAAAATCCACCTGGACGCATTCCTGTGCAACGTGCTCTAAGGTGACCCTGCTCTGGCAGGGGGGTTGGACTAGATGATCTGCAGAGGTCCCTTCCAACCCTACGATTCTATGATTCTGTGATTCTATGATTCAACTTCTTGTCCACCAAGTCCTTTTCTGCAAAGCTGACAGTCAGCCAGTCAGCCCCTAGCTGGACTGGTGCATTCCAGATGCAGGAGGAATTCCTCCCCATTTCCCTTTTTTGAACTTCATGATGTTCCTGTTAGTCCATTTCTCCATCCTGTTGAGGTCCCTCAGGATGGCAGAACAACCCTCTGGTGTATCAGCCACTCCTTTCTGCTTTATATAATTTGCAAATTTGCTGAGGGTGCATTCTGTCCCATCATCCAGGTCATGTCCTTATTGAAGTCAAGATAAAATACACCCACTGTTCTTCCCTCATCTACCAAGCTAGTCATTCACAGTAGAAAGGTATTGGTTTGGTCAAGCATGCTTTCCCCTCCATAAATCCATGCTGACTACACCAAATCACCTTCTTGTCCTTCATACATTTAGAAATTACTTTCAGGATTATTTGCTTTATCACCCTCCCAGGGACTGAGGTGAGTCTGGTAGGCCTGTAGTTCCCTAGGTCCTCCTTCTTGTACTTCTTGAAGATAGAAGTGACATTTGCTTTCTTTCAGGCCTCAGAAATCTCCCTGGCTTTCCATGACCTTTCAAAGATATTTGAAAGTGGTATTGCAATTATGGCAGCTCCCTCAGCACCCATGTGTGCATCCCATGCAGATCCAGATTGTGTATGTCCATTTAGTTTAAATGCTCCCTAACTTGATCCTCCTCCACCGAGGTTAAGTATTCTTTGTTCCAGGCTGTCTCACAGGTCTCAGGGCAGAGATTGCTGAAGGCTGGTCTTGCCAGTAAAGGTCAAAGTGAGATGGTGTTTAGCACCTCAACCTTTTCCATGTCTTATGTCACCAGGTCCACATTCCCATTCAGCAGCGGGCCCACACTTTCCCTAGTTTTCCATTTGTTGTCGATATACCTGTAGAAGTCCTTCTTACTGCTTTTCCTGCCCATTGCCAGATGCAGCTTCAGGTGGGCTTTGGCTTTCCTAGCCGAACATGCCTTAATTTTAGACCAGCTAAAGGTTTTAGGGGAAAAAAAATTATGCAAAGTATGTTATTGTACATGTGGGTGTGTATTCATTTGTGTTGTAGTGTGTATATACACACGTGCCTGTATATGTTTATGTTGATAAATTCTATTGACCATTCAAACAGACTTAAAAGAAATGTGATCCTGTTCCGTATATGTAACAGATTTCAGGGCCCTAAAAGAAGAGAAACCCTACAAAACAGTGCAGATGATAGCAGAACTGAGCATTTAACTGCCTGCCAGATTGCTGGAGTAGCAAGAAGTAACCACTCCTTGTCCTCGAAATATGACCTCCCTGCTCTTGAAAAATAGGTGTCATGGAGGGAGTTACTCGTGGAATTAAATTTAAATTTAAATAGGTGTAATTCAATTTGGAATGTGGAAACAGCAACTCAACAACTGATTAGTCAACACCTTATACAACATTACATGCTATACTCATGAAACACACAATATAGAAAATTTGTGTCTGTATATGAGTATGAGTTTGCACTCTGGAGTGATTTGTGTTAGAGTGTTGGCAGTATCAATCCCATTGATTACAATCTAATAGCACCAATAAAGAGCAATTTACAGAGAGATGAGAGGAATACATTTTCAATAGCTATAATTGAAGGCAGAGAAATGAGAGAACATTTTTTCTGTTGCAACGCAGACAGATATATTAAATATTTTCAGTTTGCAGGGTTTTCTGTTTCGTGAAAAATGAGAAATTCTGAATATGTTCATTCACAAAATAAAACACTATTAAAACATCGTCAAAATATTTACCATTTTACGATGTCACATAAAGCTTTTCGGTTTTCTTTTTTTTTTTTTCTGTGTGTATATATATATATATATATAGCTGCTAGAAGGTCCTGCACATTGTGATCGTGGCATTTTCTGACTGACTCTCCTTTTTTTATTAACACTCTGTGATTTTATTTAAGTGTCGAGAAATGTGTCGGTAAGTTCTTACTGAGAATCAGCACTTGCTGAATATTGATATTGATTACTCTGGCATTTTTTGGTATGCAATCTAGTTCTCAAAGATTGCAAAAGTTTAGGATTCCTGTGAATATTCTGTGTGAACTTTAGTCCTCTGTGAAGTTCTCTGCAAGACAATGTCATAGAGTAAAGTAAGAGTTGTTACAGAAATTGCCATCGAGTAGTATTCATTTTTAAGTACCATTTATTGCTTCACTTCCATGATGAAATAATTTTCAGAAGCCTGATTATGAATTTCTGTGACTTTGTACTATTTTTTCTGGTTAGCTTTGCAAACAAATCTCTCCATATTATTTGGAAGGAATGGAGTAAACAGTTCATTTTATGTTATAATATAGGAATGAGATGGTTGCTTGCCATTATCAGCTTTATTCCATATCGTTAATAACTGGGAATATATTACAATCATATTTATAATATTTATTCATTTTTTTATAACAAAACCAAAACCATTTTCTCTAACCAGATATTTCTCATATTGGACTATTGCCACAACTGAACTCGAAAGAAGCTTAATGTAAATTATGAATTGTGTACATATGTTACATAGGATTTGCAGAAAACAAAACAATGCAATTTTATTTTTTCACAAGCTATTTCCTTCACTCATAAAATATAATGTAAAATTCTAGTTAAAATTTGTTCAAAACAGAAATACTAAAATATCAAATGAGTCACATTTTTTTCAGAGTGCAAAGAAAAATGTATTGTTAATTTTCTGTGGCTCAGTCTTGACCGTTACCTTTGAGAAGAGTATGAAGTCTTCATGACCAGAGAAAAGGACAAAATTCACCAGATAAATTATTCATTAAAAATGATTGCCCATCTATAGTGACATCATGGAGAGTAATGGTCTCTTTTTACATTATACTGTTCAGGCCAAACTTAATCCACAAGTGCATTAATATTTGAATTTAGTATTCTGAACTAATTGAGTCAGCATTAGGAAGTTTAATGGAAACAACAATTCTAGACCTTTATCTTGCTATCTTGTTCTTAGAAATAGGCTCTTGCATTCCTCATACTAGATTCTTCCCAGCCTAAGTCACTACAGGGAAGATTGGTGAAAATTCAGAGTAATGTCGAAGGTGCACTTTTAATCCAGAAAATAAGTTACTTGGATAAAGTAGTAACTGCAGTGCCTCCCTTTCCAAGGTATAAAGAGATGGGGACAGAACTGAATATTTATGGATGTGAGGGGGAGTGTTGCTAATATTCCATAATTTAATTTTGCTCTCTGTAACCTGACGCCTGATTTTGGAGTTATGTCAATGTTAACAATTCCTATGTTTATCCATTTGAAAATGATAATTTCTATATGTTTCTACAGAGAGCTGATTAACTTATCTTGTATGTTTCTAAGTCATTTCTTTAAAGGAAGTCTGTTCAAATGCCATTGTGTGTTGAAGTGGAAATTTGATTTAAATGCTACATCTACTAAGAGTATTCGGATTTTCGGCACTAAAAATAGGTTATCAGAAAGAACATTTATGCTTTGAAATTATTTTTTTTCTCTGTAACAATTTTTCTTTTTTATTTGAAGCTTGTTTAAATAAGTGAAACTATTTCAGAGACAACATTTCCATAATAAGAGCTGAAGACAGTGGTGATATCAACATCACAAGAAAACAGTTGCAGTATAGTTAATGCAGCAATATCACCTTGAGATTGGGAAGCTGCGTTCAGGGGACAGCAGGATATTAGGAAACCTGAGCTATAAGTATGAGCAGTTGTTTAGAAAGAATGAGGACTATGGTAGGAAAACAGATATTCAGCTTTATCCTCCTGTGTGCCTAGGAGTTGATGTAGTGGAACAGAGTACTCTGCTGGGATCAAGGAGAGATGGCATGGCCGTCATCAGTAAGATGAGATGCAGCTGACTCAAGAAATTCCCTTTGCAAATAAATCAGACTTCCAGCCTAAGAATAGGAAAATAATTTTGCTAATAGTATAGTACTGCAAGAACACAACGCTCCTGTCTCATCTGTGGGTATGGTCAAACTCTTTGATGGGCAGGAAGTTTGTTTAGCTCTACTGACTGATAAGCAGGTGGTTGCAGCTTCAGATAGAGGCCAAATAGATGAAAAAGAGCAAGGAAACAAGAAGTAAAAGGTGAATAAGCTTTACGTTTAGAATTGGATGTATTATGGTTTTACTGCTTTCTGCATACTCTGCTTTGTATTTCTCTACACAGTTTTGAAAAATACTCCAGAGGGAAATACAGCCAAAAGTGTTAGAACTTGAATTGCGATTGAGTGGTGACTTATTAAAAAAAAAAAAAAAGAAAGAAAAAGAAACAGAATGCAGGTAAAATAGAGCATAGGCAAAGCCAGCACAGGACTAAATGACTCTCCATTTTATTTAATATTACTGCTTTCTTTCTGGGGATGGAGTTGGAAGGAACTTCCTTTAAATTTGTATGCCAGCAAAAAGTACTGCTAAAAACTAATAGCAATTGTATACCCTGTTGCTTAAATTTCCTCAGTTTCAGAGTAATGGGAGATGACAACTGCAAAATGACTCTTTAAAGGTGACCTTAAAAGACTAAGGGGAATATAGACTTGTTATAAAGGGGTTGAATATACTTGATTTTCAAAAAGAAACTTTACTCAGTCATTCTCAGGTTTTGTAGGGTAGTAATAACTGTTTAAAGAATAAGAGACTAAAGTTAGGAATAAATGGTCAGTATCTCCAAAGGAGAAAGGTTCCGCTCAAGCGTGAGATGAAACTTGTGCTCTTTAACCTCTTTATGACTAACCTAAAGAAAAAAAAAAAGTAACAAAGGGGATATAAAACTGAAGTGCTTAAGTTAAGATCCTATCAAATTCTTAAGGGCGATGAAATTAAAATAAACCTAACTAATCTATATTGTAGTTATAGCTGTATGTAATAATAAGTATGTGGGTGCACACTGATGATCTATAAATTAGATGTTATTTTTCAGGAGAGTTCTTAGAGGGCAGTTATTAAATCTCACTTCGCAACAACTGTAAAAAAGACAAATAAAACTTCAGGAGTTTTTAGGAATGGCCAGTGAAAAAGAAGCATCGTTATACTAATGTCCAAATAAATGTTTTGCCCTCATCTTGAACATTGCATTCAGTTCTGCTCATCTCTAATAAAAAAGATTAGAAGAGCCCAAAAATCTGCAAAAGATCATCAGAAATACAGACTTCCATGCAACCACAGGAAGGATTATTAAATAGACTAAGAGTGTTCAACAGTGAAAGGAGATGATTGGTTGAGGTCAAAGGAGATGCTGGAGATCTCCATAACATATGGAGAAAATGGCCAGGTAATGATGGGTCACCATGTTTTATTGTACAAGGAAAACTTATTTGCCTTCAATTAAATCATCAGGCAGTAAGTTTAAGAGAAACGTAAGTAAACACTTTTCTCACGTGACCCACAATTATGGAACAAGGGTGGAACTTTCAGGATGTTGCTGTGGCCAAATGTATAAAACCATTCAAAGAGCAATTGCATGAGCTATCAGCAAAAAGTCTGTTAAAGCTGTAGCAATGCTGTTAAATGCAGTTATATACAGAGGATCAGGTTATCCTTAAACCACAGACTGCTGGCAGTTGGAAACATGTAGAAGGAAAAGTATCACAGTCCTATTCCCCTTTTCTTATACTTCCTCTCTAGGTATCTGCTATTCACTCTAATTGTTATATGGAAGAGGTCTACGGCCCTTAGAGTCTGGAGTTTTAGCTCATGGACTGGCTCCTTTCCATTTTTGCATTAGCCCTTGCAGAGCAGACTGACTAAATCTGGCTACATAAAGCTGAATTTCCTCCCAACCCCCTGTGGTGCTCCTGCGGCCCTAGCACATAATTCTTATTTTGTGTGTGTGTGTGTGTGTCTGTACTAAGTGTGCCTGAAATAACATGAAGGCTGTGTTGCAGCCTACCAGAACAGGCTTTTCTGGCATGCTATGAAGGGTATGGGTTGCATGCCGGCAGGTATGGGGAGGCGATTATTCCCTCTACTCAGCAACCATGAGGACACATATGGAATATTGCATCGACTTTTAGCATGCCTCCTGTAGAGCAGACAGTTTCATATGTTGACATGTCATCTACCAGGACCCTGAAGCCATCTTCAGAGCTGCCACAGTTGCATGTTGTTGTTCCATCCCAGATGCAGGACTTGGTATTTGTCTTTGCCAAGTTTCATGAGGTTTATGATGGCTCATTTCTCAACCTGTCAAAGTCTTTCTGAATAGTAGCTCTGACGTCAAGTATATCAGCTGTTCCCCCAGAAAAGTCTGGTGTTATTTGTTAACTTATTGGAGGTCCAGTCTGAACTATCATTCACATCACTGACAGAGATGTTAGACATCACTAGCCTCAGAATCAAGTCTTTAGAAATAGTACCCCAAATAAGTTGCCAGTAAGACTTTGAGCCATTAGCCTTGGTTATTCGTTACCATTTGCACAGTTAGCTTTTTATCCACCCTGTAATTCATACACCCAGTCCATCTTTCCCCAGTTTGGCTACAAGGATGCTATAGGAGACTTTGTCAAAATCTCTACTAGAATAAAAATAAATGTTGTCCAGTGCTTCCTCTCCACCACCTCCACCATCCACAGAGACTTTGCTCTGGTTTGACTCTTTGTTGAAAGCAGTCAGGTTGGTCAAGTGCAATTTGCCCTTGGTAAATTTGTGATGGCTGTTCACAGTCACCTCTTATCCTTAGTGTGCTTGGAAATGGATCCATGGGGACTTGCTCCATAAGCTTCACAGGGCTTTCAAATTTTCAGGCTAAACAAACTGAAACATAAACCAAGGTAAAAGTTCTCTTCTAAAAATTCATCTTTCATCCCGGTAGCACTACTTCAGATTTATTCCAGTTTGCATTCATCTCTTTTGGTGAATGATGGATTTTGCAGAAAGTATTCTGGATAAGGCCTAATATTTTTCCTTGAACAGTTGTAGTAATACTTCGATTCTGCAAATGCATAGTATGACACATAATATTTGCATGTTGCAGCCTTCATTATGCTGACATCTTTCAGTTATCTACAAATAAACCTAGTTCTGTCATATCTTTTGCTATTCACTCTCCACTTAGTAACATTATTCACTAACTGTGCAACTTTTTTTCTGATTCTATTATTCCTGAAGATCCTTGTATTCCTATATGGTATTCTTATCCTCCTCTATTGTGTCATGAAAAAGTTCATTAGTGTATTCCTATTCTTTGTGCCAAAATCACTAATAAAAAGATTCTGAAGGAACTCCATGAGTAACTTAGTTCCAGCAAAATATGTTGCCTTCTTCCCTTTTGTGTCCACCTCAATTATTGTAGTAATAAATGTTAAACATTTTTATCTAAAATAAAAACTTTTCAAGTGTTATCACATCTAATGTTAGGGGAAGTCTGAAAAAAAAAAATCCATGATACTTCATATTTTCTGAATAATTTATTTTCTAGATATAAAAACAGTCTGGCACCTATGTTTAGTGCATATCTTTGTATCATTTTCCCCTTATCAGCATTATTTTAAAATATTATTTCTTTCAAAAATTGCTCTAAAACATATAATTTTTTTAACATTCATCTTACACGAATGTACATTTTTGTAAGTCTTGCTTTCTCTTCCTCATATGTTTTACATATGAAACCCTGTGAAAGACACTGATGTTTCTTTGCTAGACAAGTGAGAGCATCACAAAAACCTACACAGAGAATTACAAAGTACCTTTCTACAAAAAATGAGATCGGACAGGATGAAATCAGTGGGGCAGCTTGTCCCAGATAGCATCAACGAAAGGAGGCAAGTGTGCTCCCAGTCAACAGACATGTCAGATCTGTTGAGGATACCTGCCTTGTTTTCACTTGCCTTGAAAGGCTGAGGGCTATTCTGCCTTCTTTGAATCTGTGTGATAGACGCATCTATTTGCCAGACCCCAGAACAGATTTAGGGGAAAGAGAGAGTATGAAGGATGGTCTAGCTTTTCCCATGCATGCCTCCAAATATAACATGGTAGTGTATTGTGGTTGCAGCTACACAGCTGCAGGGTACAAACTGTGACTGTACCCATCACGGAGAGATTACAGGTATAACTGCCCTCACAAGGCAGGTGGAATCACAGGGGAGAAGAGAGGTGCTGTACAGCAAATTTGTGGTCTGTAGGGAAGCCTGGGATATCTTGCTCAAGCTCAACATCTGCAGTTTAACAGGATCTTGACCCACACTTGGCCAAACTAACTAGATTATTTGGGATCCCATATATAACATGGCTATAGCAACAAAACCCATGGTGCAGGTGCAGGTATACCAGCAGTAGCATTTTGTCCTTCATTAAATCAGTGTGAGTTTTTACTGTGCAATTCGGCAGCTAAAACATGGTGTGATTTCGAAAAACTCAAATATTAACACTTTCATTTTCTGAAATTATTAATCAAGAATCATTAAAAGGTGATGAATAGAAAATGTACGAGAGAATTACCTTGACTACACTTCCCATATGTCTTTATTCATTTTCACTTATGAAGAAAACCAGAAAAAATATCAAAACTTTTTCCGGTGGCTGAAAGAGTGTTATCTTGCTTTCCTTTCAAACGAAATACTAGCTTATAACATTTACATTCAAACAGTGCTCAGATCAGTGAAGTGGAAGTAAAAGTAACAGGGTTGTTGGGTTCTTTTATAACTGTGTGAAAGGAGCAATCACGTCACTTTATGGACAGCAAGTTCTTAGGTCAGGGAGCATTCAGAGACAAGCCATAAAATAAAGAATAATACAGTGAGGATATCAGTAAAATAGTAGAATCAGCACTTCTTACTCTATTTAACTGGAAAAGGATAAGGCCTGCCATGGGAACTAATGCTTCTTAACAGTATTTGGGCAGAGAGCCAAAAGGAAAATGCATTTCAGAAAGAGAAAGACAGGCTGGTAGGATAGGTAATCACGGCAGGCCACCCTAAAGCAGCTGAATCCAGGATTTTAAACTGAGGATGAATCAGACCTTCAGGTCCTTGTGGGTGAAACTGGAAATCAGCTGTGCGTTTATCAGATTACTAGTGAAAAAGAAGCTTGAAGTTTAGATATTTCCTTACTGTCCAATCCAAAATTTAATTTGTGTAAGTAACCTAACTAGTTACATAAATATGTTTTTATAAAAAATACTGAGTTTGATATTCAGTTAGGTCTACATGGGCTTTGCAAGATGCAACTGGAAGATATGTTGCCTTGTGTCCATTTTTGAATAGTCCATGCAGAGTTCCCAAAACCTAGCTTTTCAGTTTGTTACTGCTTAATTTTATTGTGCACTTTGTTTATTTGAAATTTATTATAAAGGGCAATCAATTCAAATAGTCTAAATGCATATGCAGATTACTGCCCCTTCATCCTTTTCTTCCTCAAGTTGTTTTCAACTTTAATCCAAGATTATAAGTGCTTTCATAAAAAGTAGCAAACATAACTCTTTAGGTATATACTAGGGATTTTTTTTTTTTTTTTTCTCAAAAGTAACCACATTCTCAAGTTCAAATACATATGAAGAGCTGCTGGAACAGAAATCTGTTTTCATGCTGATGAAAATCTTACTATAGTAGCAGTAAGTGCTCTTATGATATGTAAATAACACAGGTAAGACCTGAAAACTGCTACAGAAAGAGTGATAATTAAGGTACAGATAATTTTGCATATTTATTTCCTTTTAAGAAATATTTGATGCTGCTTTTAATTTTACTCCTAAATAGTGTTAGGCATTAATTAGCTTTGGCATCAAGACTAATTTTGGTTCTGACACGTTAGTCTTTTTAAGTAGAATATGTCTTGTATGTCCTTATGATTATTCATATGAATATTAGCAGCATACACAAGAAGAAATCTAAGGGTCTGAGTATAAACCCATCCTCATATTATAAAGGTTAGCAACCTGCCAAACTTGTTAACTTTCATACCTTTCTGTCAAGTAACGACACCCCCACACCCCAATCTGTTGCCCATTTCTCTTCAAAAACAGAGTTTAATGAGATTTTAGAAGTATATGATTTTGCTGTTTTGAGCCAAAAGATTTCACTCACCATTGAAAAACTATACATTTTTTTTAAGTATGATTTTTTAGACATTCAGGTTGTATTCATTTATCCTAAAAACATATAATTTTATTCCACAGCAGGGTCGTAACAGTCCTTCAGTCTACTACCAATAGTTCTCTTGTCAGAGAGAGACTCAGAAAAATACTGAATGCTGCATATCCCCCCCAGCACCCTGCAACTTCCTTAAAGCTAAAAACTGCATTGTATCTTATGATCTAATGTGCTACCAGACTATTATGGAATTTCTCATTTAGAAGAGAGAAAAAAAAAAAAACAAAACAAAACCAAAACCAGAACCAGCAGCCAGCATTGAAAATTTCACAGCAACTATAATTTTTCTTCAGCATGAAGGTGCAGTTTTCCTTGTCATTGAAAGTGATCTTGTAACCATAGATGTCATGAATAAATAGAAATAAATAGGCATATCTGTCATCAGTTGGTCTTTAGAGTTGAAGGATTCACAATACGGAGAATTACTAGTGATGTTTTTAAATATAATAATCATTGAGTTTTTATTTTAGAACTTGTCCTTTGTTCATTTAAATTGACAGCAATAGATATAGCAAAATATATGCAAGCAGACTATCTTTTTTGAATAAGTTCTTGGGGGTTCATTTTTTTCTTCTAGGATAGTAATTTTCATAGTAAAGTATATCATTGATTTTAATCTTTCTGCAGCTTAATATCCATCTTACCCAAGTCTAAACACTGTTCCTTTGATACCACTCTTGCGTGTAAATCTGCACAAGCAGGGAGAAGCTAACACACAGCTATGTCAAATACATGTGGTACATAATGGGGAAACTTAAATTTCTTACGGTTTTCTCTCTTAAGAACGGTGAAGGCATTGTGCTCTTCAGTTTTCCCGTAAGTAACCAAACAGAAAAACTGAGCAACTGTCTGGGAATTTTCTAAGTCAGGCACTGACTCTTCTGTGAAGGTCTAATGTGAAAGTAGGGAATTATGACAGGATCTTTGTGCCTCTGCCCTCACTAAAAGAATCCTGAGTATTTTCTAATAAATATTCTGAAGGATTGAAAAAAATTTTTAAGCACGTTATCCTAATATTTACTGTTATTTGTCTCATGGCTTATAAAGACTAACAAGACTTGAACTGTGCTGCATTTTGGGAAAAGTATCAAAAAAACTGCTAATCCAGATCTTAAGGAAAGGTCTTAAGGGATAAATGTACTTAGCTCTCCTGATTAATATCGTAAGTATTCTATAACCTCTCTGCTGAGATCAACTCTTCTACAGGTTCATTTTTCATTCTTTTCCTAAGTAAACCAGTAATGAAGTAATTGATTATGAGAGAGTGTATAAACATAGTTAAATTTTGAACTTTTTTACCACCACTTCAGATGAGTTGTGCATATTATGCTGCTAGAAAAATACTGAAAAAGAGCCAGGTTTAACAATCCTTTTTCCTCATTTTAGCAGCATCAAAATGAGTTACGTGGCTTAATTGCCAATGTTTCTTTTGCTTTTAAATTATTTTAAAGGACATCCGGTAGGCACGGCAATAGCATGCAAAAATACAGTTATGTGTAAAAGGCAGAAATTGATTTCACAGCAATTTTTTGTATGCACCTGTAGAATAAATAAAACAACACTTTGCACGTGAGAGAAATTATATGTATTGCCCATAAACTCTTACTTAAACAAAAACTCTAATCTTCTAAAATTCTCTAAATATTTTCAAGTTGACAGCCTTTTCCCCATAGGATTGTCTGTGTATTATAAATGCACAATTGCTGATGCAGCACAAATACTGATCTTCTAAACTATAGATTCATGCTGTCAGTATCCATCTTACATAAGATATTTAAAATGTCTGACGTATCTTAAGCTATTCCAAAGAAAATTGAATAGTTGCAGGAGGAGACACTGAGAGAGAATCAACTTTTGGCATTAAATACCCTGTCTGGAATTCATCTCACAAAACTTTGGGTGGTAAAGAGCTATTACAGATTTGATCTGAAGCAGGAATTTACTTAAGAGAAAGAGTTAGGCAATGGGGGAAAAAAATGGAAATAGCCATAAGTTATATGACTCCATCCTAAAATGGTCATCAAGAATAGATTGCAGTTGTATGTACTGACACTGACAACTAATGACATTGATGCAGCTAAATGTAGGTGACATATCCAGAATGGAGTACCAGAGGAATTTGGATCAGGTTCCCTCAGGCGCAGGTAGAGAACTGAACTTGGTTTGCTTTCATCTGGAGTAAAGTCTTTATCTAGTGAAGTACTGGCAGAAAAACATGCCAGGCACCACAGCTCTTGCTCTTCCAAATTGTCTCTGCACCACATGAACCCCAACATCTCTTAAAGCACCTACTTGTTTTAGTTATTTAAGGAAGATAAGTGGAGGAATACTCAGTTTGTGAGCCCAACAGTAGCTAGATGTGTGCCAGAAACCTGCCTGCTTACTTCGGTCAGTACGCATGCAGTCTGGGTGTGCTCAAAAAGGGAGACTTTGGTGCTGGAAACACACCTGTAGTAGTTTAGGTACCTGAGGAAGTCACATACTTCCAGTGTTAGACAACAGTGCTGTGGGGGTTTTGAGGAACTTAATTTTCAATGTAGGCATCTGAAAATGGCAACTGAACGCTGATGTCCCATTTGGGAATTTAATGTAAACAAAATAAATCTGTTCTAGTTCTTTCCTAAGTCAAGTGGGAATACAAAGTCATTGTTTTGCATATTATTTCTTATTTTCTTGGGGGGATTCCTGACATAACTTATTGTGTTCCCAAAGGATGATCATAAGAAACTGTGTGCTTTGGTCCCTGGGAAAAAGAGAAAGTCTATCCAGAGACTATGAGTATATTTAAGTACATCCTTAAAAAAAACCACACACAATAGGACAGCTCTTTGCTTTGGTCACTAAAAGCAACAATTGTGTTTTTGTCATCAAAATTGTGCTAATATATTTCATATACTGCATACTTCTGTGTACTTTATGCAGTTACCTTTATGCTCTGAGGTATATAAGTGTTTCTGCATGCTAGAGGAAACCTAAGACGCTAATTTTGCATGGTGCATTTGAATTAGTCACCTGAAAATTAGAACACATCAACTTAACACTATTGCACCTCTTATTCTTTAGTTCTTAGTGATGGTTTTGGAGAAGAGAGTCTTGGAACAGCCATTTAGCATAGATTCTCTATCATCAAATTTACAGAATGTCATAACAGCCTTATTAATGATCCATACCTTTTCTTCTCCCCTCAAATCATTTCATACCAAGTAGGCAGGAAGATAGAAATTCCCCAGCTGATTCTGATCTCTGACATTAATTTTGGTCTCTTTTGCCAAACCAAGGACTATTTTCCTTGGCTACATTTTCTTTAGTCCTAGATCCTAGTAGCCAATAATAATAAAAAAGTACATATGGGAGGGTGAATGATAAAGAACAAAATAACATACAGAAAACTAATATCTAGCAGAGCAGTTCAGATGTCAATATTTGATGCCATTATCTTCTCTCTCAGATCATTAAACAGCTGATGATACTGAAATGGAGCAGAGAACTGCTTTGGCAGTATTTTGTGTGTAACATTATGCTTCCCTTCCTAGGCTAACTATTTGCAGAAGCATTGGGTGGAGTTCTTACTTGCTCCAAGGAAAACTTCCATTACAATTTCATAAATAGCTGCTGAATTAAATGCCCAATAATTTTCAAACTTTCTGGATATTTATGGGCTGAGTCATTCTTCTCAAAGCTTTAGCTTTACAAATGTGCAGACATTTGAATAAAATACAGCTAGTCCCCTGTTTTTTTCCATCTTTTCTTCTAGAGGAGAGAGTAAATGGGAAGTAACAAATAAATACTCGATAAAGCATATAATATTTAACTGGGAAATGGGAAAACATTAAAGTAAAATGGCAAGAAAGTAACAAGAAAAGTAACGCTATACCGATAACTGTAATAGTACAATAACTAATAGAAACTCAATTTGTACATCTGTGATTTAATAAATAGAGGTGCAATATTTTAAAATGGGCTTTCGAAAGAGATCTGAGATATACAATATAAAATGTTTTGCTAGTTGTATGCTCCAGAAGGAGGAAGCAGAATTATGGCAGGAATTTAAATAAAATGCCAGTGCATTTTAGGGTTGGATTTAGAACCAGTGCAGGGATGGATTTTAAGTATGCAGCAAAGTCTTAGAATATAAGTGAGGTAAAAGGATGATAGGATTCCTGCCATACGAACATGGCGTTGTCATATAATTTTCTCAAACTGTCAGTGGGACTGCAATGTTTTTGTATTCTCATGTGTCCTTCCCATTTTCTGTAAATGAGATCAATTCCATCAAATTCTGCTCATCTCTTTCTCTGTCCCATAAGGTGCTTCAGAAAATATCAGCTACTTTGTTTCTTAGAGGCTTTTTATCCCAATGCGAGCCACAGGTGATGCACTACATGTTCTTCTAAGGCCATACTTACAGCCTTGAGACTGTACCAAACTGTACAGTAAGAAAGAAAATAATAATGAACTAAACTACCAGATAAAATTTGTAGTAAAAAAAAAAAAAAATCCTTTCAAAATTCAAAATAGGGAACTGATATTATAAAAGTGCAGGTCTTTACTTTCCAGCTGTTGGTCTGAAGAGATAAAGATCAAAAGAATCAGAAAAAGTCCTACAAGGAACTTCAAAGGTTCATGTTCCCCATTTTGATCCAAGACAGAATCCTATAGCTACATCATTGCAGATTTAACCTTTTATTGAGGATGACTATTTCACAGTTTCCACCGACAAACTCAAACTATTCCTGTATTCAGTTAACTTTACTATTAAAGAATATTCATGTTTCTTAACTAAATTTTCCTTGTTGGAATGTAATACTCTTTTTTTTTTTGTTTTGTTTTCTTATATACAGAGAGCATGGAAAGTGGCTTATTTCCTTTCTCTTTACAACTGCTTCTTAATATTGGAGCTATTCTTATATTCCAGCTTCAGTCATTTTTCTCCTATGAACAATAAATTTGACTCTTTCTGTAGGTTATGATTATTAGACATCTGGTTGCTCCCCTGTAGGATCTCTCTAATTGACCAATTTTTCTTTGAAATGCAAGGCCCCAAACTAGACTCAGTAGACAGTGAAAGCTTTGCCAATGCCAAAGAATTATTTAATGTGGCTTGCAAAAAATATTTCTTTATACATCTCAGTATGATAGCCTTTTTTCAGTCACCTGGCACTGATGGCTTACTATCAGCTGAGAATTCAGTACACGCCTTAGACTTTTCCCTTTTTGACTGCCACCCTGCCAGTTGTTTCCCACCTACTATTTTCACAGCTGATTATTCTGCCTCACTGAAGAACATTGTGGGTTGTTTTGTTTTTTTTTTTTTCCATAATGAATCCCGTCCTGTTTCTTTCAGACCACTTTCTCAGTTTGTTGGTCCTGTTTTCTAAACCACTTTTTTAGTTTGCTGTCTGTGAATTCAATAGATCTATTCTCTATTCTGTCAGCCAGGTTGTCAATGAAGTATGAAGACTATTGATGTATTGCTGGATCTCCATCTGTTGATTGTCATATATACTTCCAGTCTTACAGTGAACTATTGATAACTACTCCCTGAGTGCAGCTCTTAAACTAGTATTGTCTTAGAATAGTTTCATTTGTAACATTGCCCACTTACAATTTCTTTTTTTAAGTTAGTGTATCTTCTGCTACTCTGTTTTTCACAAGCCCTTACTCTTAGAAGAAAATTGAATTGGGTTTGTTCTTGACAAATATATGTTGGCTGATATTCATCTTCACGTTATCTTTCAAGTTGCTAAAATTCTTAATTTCTTCCAGTATTGTTTCAGGAACTGAATGTAAGCTGAGTAGTTTATAATTCCTTGTCTCTTCCTTTTCCCACTTCCTAGAGATAAAGGTTGTGTTTGACCTTTCTAAATCTGATATGTCATCATCCTCTCCAAATTCTGAAAGATAACCACGAATTCTTCTGACATTGTTGTAGTCAGTGTTTCATGTACTCTAAGGCAAATTTCCTGAGATTCAGTAGATTTGACAACATCTAATTAAGCCAGATATTCCCTCCTCAGTTCTTTCTCTGTTCTCACCTCTCTTCTTACCTGTCTTTTAAAAATGTTGGCTGCCTGATACCTACCTGGCAAATGCAGTAACGGCCCTCTGATTTCTCCAATACTAGTGAGATAGGCGTGCGCTTAGGAAATCAATGCAGACTGATTGTCAATATTCTTGTATCTTCTTAAACCAAATTTGAACCTCTGCTTACAGAGAGGCTCAGACAGAACTAATCCCTCTCCAGGTAGCCATCACAAAGTTTTCTACAGGCAGACAGAAACTTTCGTATTATCCCTGATACGAAGAGTTGTTGGTTTGTTGGGGTTTTTTTCTCTTCTTTTTTTACTGAAATTCCATAACACAAATAGAACATAAATTGCCATCGTTGTAGGATTTGGACTGTTATTCAAACGCACCATTGTAGGGGCTCAACACACCTGTCTAAACATAAATTCTCAGGTCTTTCTGATAACACACTACAATATCTAGAACATCCCTATAACACAGGGCTGGCACAACATGGTCTTCGTACGTCAGTGCAGTTCAGGTGTCTGGTACCATCTGAAATGTCCTACAACATCCTGCTTGACCTTCATCTGCAAATTCAGAAGGTCATCCGTCGCCTGTGTGTCTTCTGCCTTATCTCATATCTCATGGGGATATCCCAAGTGCACCAGAATGTCTTAGATACAGCTTGGCACCTATATTTAGGCAACTGATTCCCCGCCACACCCCCCCCCCCCCCCCCCCCCCCCCCCCCCATTTTATATATATATAGAGAGAGAGAGACACCTATACACTATAAATTAGATGTCTCATGTACAACTTAAATCCCACACCAGATTTCAAAATAATAGAATTGTTATTAGTTGGAAATAATCTTGTTTCTCATGAGAAGTGCTTGCATGCCCTTTTCTTCAGAAACAGTTCCATGCTCATATGTATTTGATTCTTTTCCTGTATTCTTTAGTACTTGGGAAATTAAATAAGAACATCCCTCCCCCAGGCTGTTTCTAAGAGTTAATCTTCTTGCTGCTCTTCTGTATACTGAAGTCATAATCCTCTAATTGTGACACCAAAACTGGTTGCTGTAGAAATAATTGCACTGTTACCAAATCTGATTAAGAGTTCAGGTAGAGAAGAAGCTGGAGAAATAAACAAAGTCTTAGAAATAAATTTTCTACTTTAATATTAATATTTTTTTTAATGAATAGAGTATCAAAAAAAATTGTTTCTAAACAGAATGTTTTTTTTCCAAAATTCTCCAAGATGTATGACTACTTTTTCAGCCATCATAAAAATTTTTTTTCCCTATATTTCTATGTAAATATCTTTAATAAGAAAAAAAGAAACAAAACAGAGTATATATATAAAATACAGTGAAGAAAATTGTTTCTAATATATATTCTGAAGTGGCAGGAAAAAAATCCATGAGCTACGGTTGCTGCTGGCATGCATTATTGCTGCTTCGCTTGCTGCAGATTAAAACATCCACAAATATTTTTTCTCTTAATCCCTTTTTTCAGGTTAGTGACTTTTTTTTTTTTTTTTTTTTTGAGAAAGCATATGGTGTTCATTCACATATGATAAGCCTAAAATTAATCGGGGGGGGAGGGAGGGGGGGAAGGTGAAACAAAGTAAAACTAGATCACTTTAATAGAAAACTGCAATAGAGAAAAAGATTTCTTAAATAGCATCCCAAAAGCAGTGCTTACTTTGGGGTAAAGTGAGTAATGTTGCTCATTTATCATCATATGTAAATAATATTGGCAAGCCTATCTCTTGTATGCTGAGAGCACCACTAAACATTCACTCACAGAGGTTTACGCTAAAACACTTTGACAGCTTGCAGACATTTTAACCCAGAGACAAGTATCTCTGTGTGACCACTAATGATTCTGATGCATGAAAAGCAGCGACTGAGCTGAAACAGTAGAAGAAGGAGACAAAGCTACTAAATAAAATGTAACTATCAGATGCGTGGGAGCATTGCTGATAGTTTCTGTACTAGGTGTACATAATTGTGAAGCCCAAGATCCAGACTCCTAAGTGCATATGATTTATCTCTACTTATAAAGTAAATCATGTTGATGTTCTGTGCATTACTTTGGCTAAATGGGTAAGTCAAGAGGAGATAAAAGTCTGAGGTTTTGTTTGATTAGATGTGCTTAGCAAACAAACGTTAGGGAATTAAAGCTGGCAGTAACAATCTTCGGCACTTAGCTGAACTGGCTGATCAAGTGTAATTAACATGTGTCATAGGTGGAATACAACTTTAAACATACTGCATCCTCTAGCTGTAAAGCAATATTACATTTGTTATTTGAGAGATAACTATATTCATCTCTCCACTGAACAGCAGAAGGAGTCTGTTCCTGACACGGAGGAATTTACATTGCGGTCAGGTTAACTTGTTCCCATTTCTTTGTTCCTTTCAGTTGTCAGTATCTTTGCTCCTCTGTACCACTGTCACTGTCTCCCACCTCTGTGTCAGTATCGCTCCAGCCGCAGGAGATGTTTTGCAGACACGCACGAAGAACGAGTCCCAGGGATCCGAGAATACAAAGAAAAAGCAAAACGTGAAGGCAGGGAAAAGAGACAGAATCTAAAAAGTGCGGAAGAAAAAGGGCTGTTATGAACCATCTGTATTTCATCTGTGTAAATTCATATTCTGTACAAGGCGTTAAAGACAAACTTCCCAAAATCATAGCAACTCTTAAGCCATGCTGGACTCCCTTCCCCGTTGCTGACCACACCGCAAGCACCAGGCTGTTGTTCTAGAATCCGCCTGCAACAGAGTTTGAGTAGCAGCACCTAATCACTATAAATCTGCACCCTTAAACCCAAATTATCTTAAAGTATCTCTCCAAGTTCCAGTATAAATCATAAATTTTGTAGATTTATTTAGGAGGAATGAACCTCAGCGTTCCTACCAGTGCACACTGGTAATGCAACATTTCTAAAACTCATGAAGCAATAGTGGCCAGTCTCCTGTCCTCAAACTTTGTAGCAGTGCCATAAAAACCTCTCTAATGGTGGCATGAAAGAACTCAAGTATTAACAGGTTTCTGTGTGCAATTGATTAAGGAAGTTAAAATGTAGAAAAAATTTCAGCCTATTGACTGCATTTTCAGCCAATTAATATTGTCACACCTTTATTAGGACCATGTTTTGGCCGTGGAACACGTACAGACAAGTAATAATCTTAACTCATTTTGATTTGAAAAGTGTAAAATCCTGAGTCCATAATAGACCTTAATTTTTCACTCCCTGGTACAACAACATGAAATTGTTAGGTCAAACCTTAACACACATTGAAATGAATTAAATTGAATTTGTACAGATGAAATAAAATATTTTCTTTTTTAAGTTCTACTCTAAACTTCATTTCGAGTTAAGAAATGCTTGGTCATTGGTCATTGCAGCCAACTTGTTCACACATACTTTAATTGCTCCCCGGGGATCCTGTAGGGCATCTTTAATTTGCAATTGCTGGCCCTGACAGTCAACAGTGCCTTTTAAATTTGTGACTTCTAGCACTGCCAAGAGAACATTTATCATTAACTTTCCTATCACCGCTTTCATTTTGAGCCTTCTGTTAGTTTCTCTTTTTTTTTCATTTAATTTTATCAAAGTCAAACTGAAACAAAATAGCTCATCAGTGGTTGTGAAATAAGGGCTATGGCTAGGTTAGCAAATAGCGCAGTCCAGTAAAAGTAGATCTGTAGGGTAAAAGAGCTGCTGCGGAGGACGTGATGTCTGTATTGTATGTATTTCAGGATGTTTATTTCATTCTAGCTGTAATGGCCCTGTGGTCTATGTTTCTGTTAGATGCTGGGATACCTGAGGTAAAGTCCTGGAGTGCATCTTCGCACTTGCTGCAGTTTAATTGGGAAGCAGCGCATTTTGTGCCTGCTGCCTGAGACACGACATCAACCAAAGCACCGCAGGTGCGGCCACTGCAAGATTCACTTCAAAAAATCTCACTCCTGATCCAAACCAAAGTGCTAAAGTAGCACACTCAAGGATTAAATACATACAGGACCACTATGAGGTGAAAATACCTGGGGAAAAGTGTTCTTTTTTTTTTCAGGAAACAAAATGTCCCATGATTCTTGATCAAACAGTAGCAACTCCAAAATGTCCAGCCTGTGTTCAAGGGACCATTCAGCTGTGTGTGGAGGCATGCAACAGTTCTGAGAAATTTGCTTAACTTGGTATTTGGTGGATGGTATTTTGCCCTGCCGTGAGGATATTAGTTGATGTTTGCTAGGCACCACCAGAAAGCCATCCTGCAAGATACAGTTATTAAGCAAACTGAGCAGCTAGGGAACTCTGAACGTCCAAGATCTATTGAAACTGAATTCAGGGTACTCGGCTTGAAATAGAAAATGACTTTGTGTTGTGCTTGACAAAAAAGGTACGATAATGTGACAGGCATGGAATGACCTGTCTACTGGTTTGATTTTCTGATAATCTGTGGTCTGGGTACTTTCTGAGCAGGAAATTGCATCTGTGTCAATATAGTCTGTAGACATCTTATTTGTCCAGTAACTCCTGAACCCATTTAGGGTTTTATCACCCAAATGGAATACGTGGCAATGAGTCAAATGTTGAATATATACTTTTTAAAGTCGCTACTTGATTTGATTCCTTCAGGTTTTTGCAACATAGGATATGTCTACCTTAGCAAATAATGCAGTGCTATGGAAGCGAATATGTAGAATGAAACAGTTTGTGACCTGATACCCTATAATATGTATTTGAAAGGTGTTTACTTCAAGCTAAATGCAGTCTGGTTCCATGAACACCTGCTAGTGGCTGGATCCTTTTAGGTGAGTATGTGGAGTGTATTTTTCAGTTTGTTTTCCTTCTAAAGGAATCTATGTCATGTGTATGAAGCTGCTCCATAGTGTAAGCCTAAGTATTGGGTGGGTTTTTTTGCTTCAGGTGTTCTCCAGATTGAAACAAAACACTGATGTGGATTCCCTACTCTTCTCTCTGCTATTCATCATTTTACAGATAGATCTCCTGCGCTTTTCCTCAGTAATCTGTTTTCCTAGAGCCCTAGTTTATCTATTTCCTCCTTGTACAAAAGTATTCCGTACTTTTTATCATCCGTGTTGCCTTCTTAAGTTCATTATCTCCTTGGGAACTGAACTGCAAAATTCAAATCCTTCACTGCTAAGAGAGGTCTCTCACTCTGCTATAGCAGGGCTAAATGAGGAAATTCCTCTACCCTACTCCTGGGACCCAGGGGTCAGTCCCTGGAACTCAAGGCTCATCATGTTCTTGTTACTTAAGTTGGCATGGTCACTGTGAAGAGCAAGCCTCATACAAATACAGGGACAAAGCTGAGGAGAAGTGGAAGGAGGCAGTCCAGAAACTGGCAATTTGAGGACTAAAGAAATAAAAAAAAACTGGCAAGGGGAAATCTGAGTAAATTAAAAATAAGGGAAATGCAAAAGACAGAGCAGGGAGGTCTAAGTCACACCTTTCCTTCAGAATTTGGAGGAAAAGTCAGGATTCCTCTGCAAATATCTCTCAAATAGACTGGCAAAATAGCATCCTGCTTGCACAACTGGTTCCGTCAGGTTGTGTCTACATTCATTGTTTGCTTTGAGGCAGAGCTGAAGTTTTGGGCAGAGCCCTCAGATCATCCTCACTTGCTGCACATCAGAGAGGTGGCTCACAGAGCTGTCTGCATTTTCAGAGGAAACCGATAAAATCTTCAAAACATAACCCCTCCAAAACACACTCTGATGCTTCATGGAGAGTTAAGGGCCCTTACCAATCACCGGTCCTTTGGATTAATCAGTTCCCACATGCCTGGCGGGAACGCTCAGTCCAGGGGACTAGGTTAAATCTCATCTGAGGTAAAACTCCTGTAGCAGATAACGTATACGTAGCATGCAAAACTAACTGATAATTAGCTTGAACATCCAGTGTGTCTAACATTTAGTGCAGAGCTCATTACGGTTTCACAAAGCATTTGTGACATTTACTTTCCTTTGTTTATATACAGCAAAAAAAAAGTGACTTTTGAAAGAGCGATAGACCCCCGTAAACAGGGTCTGGAAAGGCTGGAAAGCCACATGTTCAAATGTTAGGAAATGTCAGCGTTATGGTTGCAGAGGTGCCCAGCAGTCACAGCTGCAAGTCAAGTCAATTAGAGCAGCATGAGATATATTAAGTGTTAATGCTATTAAAACTTGGGTTCTATGTAGCTTTAAGAAAAATGTAGTGTATAATTTGCATGATTTTCCTTTCTCTTTAACTAAGTGGTTATTAGTGTTAGGTCTCTAGCACTTTGGGAACAAGTCTGCTGTCAGGGATCTGTGCATATATTGTGGCATAGACATATACATATACCTCTATGAGTTTTATCATCTTAGTCACCCGTAACGTATACCAAATTGCAACCAGAGCATTTTTGAATTACAGCCAAACTATTGCAGGCCTGAGAATAGTCCTAAGTAGAAAGCAAGCTGTACTGGCTGTCCTCCTGTGGTGGTGTCTGCCCTCCAAACGGAGCGCTGCACTAATGCCGGGAGCACGTTGCTGCTGGGTCACGGTTTTGCTGTTCTTCTGCAGCACCGGACACAGACTTCGCTGGCAGTTCCCATGCCGAGGCTGCTGTTTCTGTTTCAGTACAAACACACCTTTTAGAGGAACTCACAAACTTTGTCTGTTATGTCCGTGCTTTAAAAAGTGATCTTCCTTTCAGATGGATTTGTCTAATTTCGTATTCTAGCTGGGACGAGGGGGAAAGAAGAGAGAAATGGATAAAGACCTCATATTCTCTGATTCTCTCTTATGTCCTGATATTTTTTCCAGCAGTAATATTAGCTGAACTGACAATATCATCATGTCAAGTTTTCAATCTGTGTTTACAGACATAACATGGAATTCTTCTTAATGTTGCCTAGCAGTGAGATTAAACATGGCTGAGTGAGTCAAAAGGTATTGGCTTGCAATTGTCCTGTTGTCTGTAATTTGCTATTTGCTCTAATGCTCCCGTGACTGACTGTGCTACAGTGGACACAAATTGAAAATATGCACACCCAAATTTAACTAAGTACTTACTTGGCTTTAATGGCTTTTTGGGGTAGTAAAATACAATGTAAGTCAGGTTATGAAAGGTCTTTTGATGAGAATTTTAAAACAGTACAGAAAGATAATGTGTTTTTTCAGAGGCACTTCTAAAAAGATTTTTATATAAATCTGCTTTTATGTAGGTTTTATCTGTTTATGTAGTTTTGGAACAGAAATATAAATCAAATTCTTCTGAATACCTTTGCAAGTCAAGTAAAAGACATCTAAATACTTTTTGTGTGGAGGAGATGCTTTCAAATATACAAGAAACGTCTGCTATCCCATTTTAATTTGCCTTAGCAAATTGACTCCTTTGTTATTTGTTTCTGGTTTGTATTATAGTTATTTCTTCTCAAACTGTTCTCCACTTCTAAGGAGGGTTTGCAGCTCATATAAGCATATTGATTTTTTGATGATATAAACCTGAATACCAGAAAAAGGTAACTTAAAGATAACATTGTGGTAAACACACTCACGGTAAAATATCAGGTTTCTTTGGAAAATATGACAGTCTTAATTGCCTTGTCATTGTGAATGTTCAGCTATAATCTTAAAAAACGATATTTTGATTTTGGGGTTTCTTCACATTTTAATCTACTATGTGAATAAGTTCAGCAATGCATATTGAAGGCAATCAAATTCATAGAAAAATATGTTACATGTGTTGGTATAACAATAGATAATACAAGTGTCAGATTGTATTGTGACAAGATGCTACAAGAAGTTATCTCTAAATAGAAATACTTGGTATGTCAACAATTACACAAATTTTCTTGAACAACTGTTTTCTGTCTTCTTTTTTTTTTTTTTTTTTTTGTTTTGAAATATTTCTTTATTTATTCCAAAAGTATCTGATTAAAATCTTCTATAACATGCAATTGCCACTTAAGTCTGCTTTGTTAAAACACATGGGTTTTTTATTACATGCCTCTGTTCTTCACATTCTCCTGCCAGTTTGGCTTTCACATAAATCTCAAGCCATGCCATCGCAGTTTCATCAGTGATGCCAGTCCTAAAGCCCAGTTGATCTTCTGTCACTTTTGTTGTCTCTTTGCATGCCTCTGCAAAGGCACTGAATATGTTCCCAATGAAACACATCAAGTACAGCCATCTGCCTATGCTAACACAACAGGAAAACCTCTCTTGTCTTCTTGTCACTTGAAGCAAATCTCCTACTAGATCACTGCTTCCTTGTTTGTGCAAAAAGTGAGTTGCAAAGGAACAAAATATCCCCAAGTTATGTCTTCCTAGCTTTTTTCAAACTTGTGCATTCTTCATTCAAAGATTTCATGTCCCCACCGTGGAGAGTCCTCTTGCCACCAGGGCCTACTCTGCCACTTGAATAGCAAATTAGTATTACCTTGAGTGATTTTGTACTACGTGTAATTCTAAATCAACCTCTTAATCTTCAAAACAGCTGTATATGCGAAAGTTTACCAACGGGCCCTGATATAGGTGATGTGTATTATCCAAGTCACATCATATTTTGGTGAGCATTGCTTCTTCTCATACTCTCAAAATCAGTAACAACCAACCAATACCAATAAAACAAGTCATGTACTGTTATACGGTGGACAGAATCACCCATATTTATGTTATAGAGATTCAGTAGCTCTCTAGTAGAATTAATTGAAGGACTATTATTATCTGAGACTGGGAAATCTCTGCAAAACAGAACAGCAGGATGTCAAGTTAGGCCCAAATAGGTAGCTATTCAGGAAGACAGTGGCACCCCAGAGCTCAGGAGGTAAACCTCATATGTTTTCGGTTTGTTTGTGACTATGAAGAATCTGAAAAAAATATATGTTTTAGGGATGGAGAAAACTTAGATTTGAGGGAGCAGAAGGAGTAGATAGGTGTCTTGGAGAAGTTCTACAGAGGCACTAGCTATCCAGCTGCCACAGAGACATCCAGAACTGTCACCACTTTAGGGTATAGAACAACTCACCATTAGGGACAGACCCCTTCAACAATGGACACATGTTCACTGTCCAAAAGCGGCACATAGAGAAGAGCAGTATTTGCTGTTGCAGTGCATAAATGTCCACATAACAGAGCGACATGGAGACTGGGCCTTTGTCTGCCTTTGAAATCCATGCCTCAAGGGGGCCTGTTTGCTACAGCTGCCTTTGATCTCTGCATTTGTAACTGGAAAAATCTACTTGTAATAGTCAGGCTATCATCTTAGATGGATAGCTGGAGTATTTTGAGAGATAGGGTATGGCAAAAGAGAAGGGGATCAATGAGGGGATAGCCTGACTTCATTGGATCCAAAGACGAAAAGTTCGTGCTATGATGAAGGAATTATCTCACTGTATAAAAAAAAAAACCCAACATTAAATACATGCTTCAGCATACATTCTATGTAAATCTTAGAGTAACCACTGAAACTATTCTTCTTCAAAAAGCAGTACAGTTTCAAATAAGTATTTCATTTTTTTTATTTTATCCAGTTTTCAACATTAGTCTATTTTTTTTTCCGTTTCTGATATTTTATATAAACAATTGTATTACATCTAATTAAGTGTTAAGTGCAAGTAATCAGAGGAGTAGACCTTTTAATTAAAAATTAATTAGAAAGTTATTGTGTTGTACAATTACATTATCATGCTCGTTAAAACTACCACACGGTGCATACGTAAGCAAAATTTCATTTGAAGTTCAGTATTTTAATAATTTCAAAATGTCAAGAATAATTAGTCTAAATTGTAGTTTTCATTGCCTTGGAAATACAGAATGCTTACAAAATCTGGGTGTGAAACTATAGATGAATGTCGCTTTGATTTCCTGTTGAGTCTGTAAGCAGAAAGACCCTTGATACAGCTTCAGTTTTTTTGTCTTTTTAAACTTCTGGGTTTATACAATAGTTTGAAAAATCTCTTTCAGGAGGGTTAAGTTTGCAGCACGACTTGAAGCATTGTCAGCACCCAAAATCATGAACGTAGTTTACTGTTACTATAGCATTTTGTTTAGAAAACAAGCTGCACCGAACTGCAGGACAAAGCAGAGTGATACGTATCTGGTTGTTCACTCCTGCCTTGGAGGTGCAGGAACGCAATACAATTCTCAGTAGGTGTAACCAGCAGCTTCAAAGAGCAGTTCCAAACCATCCTGATAGCAGATAGGCTTGTTGACTTGATTTGCAGACAAACCTCAAATCCCTGCAGTCACATCTTGTTTTGTTCCTACTGACTACTGTATTTCATACCACGCTCAGAGTTCACAAAAATTTACAGCGATTAGTGTTTATGTATGTCTCTTACTCCTAATATTTTGTTGAACAGCCTTATTACATGTCCATTGTGGTGATTCAAGCAATCTTTTTAATTAAAGATTCAAAAGGAAATTATTATTTGGATTGAAATCTCCATTTTATAATACGTACAAGATTTGAAACACACAGGGTTGCAACTTGTTCTAAATGTGGGAGCAGCAGGAAGTTGAAAGTTTGATGAAAAACGTTCTCTCAAAAATCTAAGATCTAAGCAATAACTGAAAGGATTTCTCAATCTCTAATCCAAATGGCCCAGAAATAGCTGTAATTAGTAATATTTTTAATTGTCACTGTAATTTACCTGTGATGAAAATCTCTGTTTAATTTTTTTCCTTGCTTTATTGATGGCAACTTTCAGAAGGGTACCCTTCAGGTACCATTTTAAATGAGTATTTCAGTATAAACCTCAGGGAACAGTCTCATTCCTTGAGACTTTCAGAGGGAGTTAACTTGCATGACGTATTGTGTGAAGAGATAAATCCCCTCATTAAGGAAAATAAACCCAATTGCCATATTCCTATTTCTCCGTATACCAATACAAACTTCTCATATAAGACGAGGAATCTTATAATTTGCAGATAGCTGGAGAAGAGTTAGTGATGAGTTGTTGATCGCTGGAAATGAAGAAAAACATTTTTAATGCATGCTCTTATGAATGAGATACATAAAAATGAGCTGCGCCATACAAATACCACAATATTAATGTGACAGGACATCTATATTTCCTGTTTTGTGTGGCACGGAACGACAAATGAAAGGTTCACAAGTGCCAAAGGGAGTCCATTGAAACTTAGGCTGGATAACAATCTGTCCAACACCTAAATGACGATTATGATTATGATTATGATTATTGTTGTTGTCAAACATTCACTTTGGAAAAAGTAGATATGTAGGTCAGAGAAAACTGTATGACAGATTTGATCTAAACTGGGAATCATTTCTGCTGTGAAAAAAAAATAGAGTGGTAAAATGAAGAAGGAAGGAAGGAAGGAAGGAAGGAAGGAAGGAAGGAAGGAAGGAAGGAAGGAAGGAAGGAAGGAAGGAAGGAAGGAAGGAAGGAAGGAAGGAAGGAAGGAAGGAAGGAAGGAAGGAAGCAAGGAAGCAAGGAAGCAAGGAGGGAAAATTATTATTTTTCTCATTGGCTACCAAATAATAAAATCCAGTGTTCCTACATTAAAGCATGATCTTTGATATATCTGATATACCTTAGACTGATATAATGGTAAACTCTCAGCAGTTTGTTTTTCCATTTAAATGAAATAAAGACTGGTTGGGAACCTGCCCTGCAGAGTTTTCTGGTTAATATACTGCTATATAAAATGGAGAGTGGATAGTTTGGCCTTTACCATTTTTGCATAACGTGTTTTGTTCTTGAAGACAAAACTATTTCTTTCAGCAGTCTTACAACGGAAGTTCAAAGAACTAGGAAGGAGAGAAAAAGTAAAAGCGAATCCTTTATATGAAAAAAAAAAAAGCCATAACAGAAATGTTTTGAGTAATTTGCTGGAGATGTCAGTCAAGAAATATAAAACAAACCAATCTGCACTAATTGTTTTCCACTACTTGAAAAATTCATTATTTGGAAAAAACACAAAATTACAATAGTGAAAGATACTGACAGTACCTTGGGGAGTTGTTTCTTCTGTGAAAAAGTTGAAAATGAAGGACCTATTTTTTTTTAATTAGCGGACACCTTTTTTGTTCTATTTTAGCTGAAATCTTTTTAAATTTAAAGTTACTGAATATCACTAAAGAATCAACCCAAACGCTTTGATCAGTCTTTTGAAAGGTAAGTCCCATTTCAGTAGTATGAAACTTGGGTTTCATTTAGTTTGACAAAGCCCACTGACAGTTACAGCTGATAAGTTAAAGAGCAGATATCGTTTAAATTTTGCATTTCAAGATGAGGACTAAAATATTACCAGTAGAGTTTTCTTTTGGGTAGAGAGATATATTTTGAGCAATGAGCAATCTAGTTCTTTTAAATATAAACATAGTTCATTTTGTTCTGTTTGTCTCTTGGGTACTTTTGAGTCTTCAATACTCTTACTAAATCTTTTTGATAGTCAAAGTGCTGTAGCTTAAATTGACTTTTGACAGTATAAATACAGAAAAATAATTAGTAACATGCTTGAATCCTTCATGGAATTGTATTTTACTCTTTTAGTAGCGTGTAAGAAACATATAATAAGAAAGTATTTTTTAGTGTGTTTATCATTGCCCTAATTAGACCTACAAACTTCTAATGGTGGAGATGAGAAATTGATGATTCCGTGAACTGATTATCCTTTGGAAGCAGTGTTTAATGGACCAGTTTTCCTTCGGTTTTCTGCCTTCTTGTACTAGGAAACTTACTCATTTCAGGCTGCCTTAAAACCCATGATGGCAGAATTCCCAGAAACTTAAGTATCAACGTCTACTTTAATGAGAGAGTATACCCATATACATGCGTACACACAGACGCTCACACACGTATATATGTATACACCCACACACCCCTCAACACACATATATATCTGTGATGAAAGAGGAAAAACACGAAGAATTTAGATTACATTTATGATATCGTCACCAGCTGGAGTTGAATATTATAATAATGCAAATGAAATAGTGCTTACAGTATACAAATTGGTTTGCATATTGATGAAAGCAAAATTCCCATTGTTCGGAAGAACACTTCTTATTGAGGGGAAGAGTTAAATGACTGTGCCAATGCATTGTTTTTAGTTCAGCATCCTCAAAGCAGCAAGATGCATGTAGGAAAGTTCTAATGGAAAATTTATAAATAAAGGCAAAACAATTAGCTCACAATCTATTAAATCCCTGAAATCCATATGAGGCACTCAGAATTGAGATTTACTGTATAGTTCAAAGATGCCATAAAGTTTAGCTCATTAGCTCAACCTCTGCTAAACTCCCCCAAACCTCAAGGTTCCTCTTCTGCTTGTAAATATCAGGGTGGCAGATAATGATATTCCGTAAATAAAGACTAGTCTTTTGCAATGGGGAATAAATTACACAGAAAAGTACTGTTATTAAATAATTTTTTAAAAGCTTAAGTGCAAGCTCTGTTTGTAGGCTCAGCCACAGTATGTGTGGAGCTCAGGTTGAAAACTAGATGAGAATTTCCTGACTATGAATCAGAACAATAAACCAAGTTAAAGTCCACTGAATTTACATCAGTGGAGAATATACACGTCACAGGCAGTGAGCGATCCATGTAAAAATGCATTTGAGCTGGCCTACACATTTTTTGTGGCTCCTCCTTGACCTCTCCAGCCCACAAGTGATGTGTGTTTTAAAAACACCATTAACAACAGCAAACCCTAGCACTTGCAACTTCATGGATTTCTGAAGAACAGAGATCAGGCTTGCAACTAAACTTCAGTTATCCTGCTCCTGGAGAAATGCTGAAAGCATGAGAAAAGCATATTGGAGAAGTATTAGCTGTTCACAGGTCCAACTAATAACTAGGGAAAGGTCTCTTAAAGACCGACACTGATTCTGCAATACCATTTTAAGGACATCAGCACAGATAGTGAGATTTTGAACAATGCTCCTGTTTCTCTGTTTCAGCTGCTCCTGGCTGCTTCCCTGCCATTCATAAAAGGCTATCTTTATTTTCTTCATTTACAACTATTCCCGTGCCCTATGCAATTAAAAAAAAAAATTCTCTGAGTTGATCCTTATATCCTTCAATATAATGGAAACAAGAAAGGGAAAGTTGCACATAACTACTTTGGCTTTCTCTGGGGGTTAGGGAGGTTTTTGAAGAGACATCAGTATGTGTCTTGATGAAAGCTGAGCACATCCATGCACTAATCTCAGCTGGTATGGCAAATTTGATGTTCTGAGGAAGAATCTATCGACATCTCATTGTTCTCAGAAATATGTATCTAATGGGTCACAGTGATACAGAAAATAATCTGAAGAATCTGTTAAAGTGTACACGAGGCTTAATATGATAATCACACACACGTATTCTGCACCCTTATCACAGACCATGGAGGAAAGCGTTGTCCAGGTGTAGTTCTGAGAAGGTAATTTTTAATTTGTCCTTTTTTTACATGCACTTAACTGGATCAGGAAAAGAAAAAAGGTATTTTGCAATTTGTTTGTTTGTTTGTTTTAGTGCCCCCGTATGAAACTAATGTATTTACTGGTGACTTCTATTTAAAACACAAAATTGGGCAAATGTGAAATAGAGAGTTCAAATCCCAAGCATGTAGAACATTCTCTTTTACCTGAAAAATCAAAGCAAAATCCTGCTTTCTACGTTTATGACACATAAAAAGACACTTAGTTAACTTTTTAAAGACAGCGCAGATGCATGCTTTATAAAGAGAAAATATCATTTTGCAAAGACAGTATTAAATATGCAGGTTCCTAGAGACTGTTTCTGAGATAAGAGAAATATTTTATTTCCCAAGGTAAAAACCAGAGCCACTTGATGACATATGTAGTAAAAGGTGTAAAATCCCAGTTTGCTATATTGTCCAAAGTACTTTTTTTCCTTGCTCAATGAAGAATTAGTTTTATCTTGTATTCAACACAGACACATTTGGGAGTTTGCTTTTTTCTTTTTCTGCTCTTAAATCTCACAGTCTTTTTTTTTTTTTTAAACTCTTTTATCATATGTTGCATTTCATGATTTTTTTGTAACTAATAAGCAATTATTAGCATCTTGCAGAAAGTGTGGCTATGAATCTCCATCATCGACACACAAATCAAAGTCCTAATCTATTACACCAGAGATCCGCTGGCTTATGTTAGGATAGGACAAATTTATAGATAAGAACATTTAAATATTTAATATTCAATCAAGTACTGAGTACAGACTGCTCTGCACTGATCTAGCATAAGTCTTATTATACATAAGGAAATATAGTTTTATTTATAAATTTAGGTAGTACTGACAGTGAGATGCACTAACTAAGAGAATTTTAACATCTCATCATGCATACTACTTTAATCCAGAGCTTAAAAAAAGTAAAATTTTACATGGGGCTGTTTTTTCTCTGTATAATACTGTGAGTACACATTTATAAACTGACATTTTTTACATAAGATAAGAGGAAGATGTTAAGGTTTGAAAAAGAAATAAGATATTTCATGGGGGAGAAATGACCATGTACCGAGAAATTACAAAACATAAAGAATTTCAAATGGCTCACAACAGCTGCTTTCACATCGGTAAAGGAAATACAAGTTATTTAGAATAAATTAAACAATATCAATAAGAGATCTGCCTTTGGAGTAAGGTTGTACCAGGCAGAAGAACTTTTCCTACAAAAAAATCAAAGCAAACACAGAGAAGTTTGGGGTTTTCTTTTGCTGTAAAATCAGAGAGGTAACTGTTGAAATCAGAGGATGGAATATACTCAGAAGATACAGGAAACCCAAGGAGAAAGCTATAGCACCTTTGAAACAAAGAGAAAGGTGTAATTCCTCGGTCTAGTTTTAATAGGTTCCTTTAAAAATATCTGCAGCTGATCCGAATACTACTGTCTTATAGATGCATGTTGAACAAGCTTGTCTTAATTGTTTTTCCTTCGGGCAATCTGAATTGTGAAGGTTTAGATTAATATTGAAAACTGCAATAAGTATTTGGAACCATACATTCTTTATGAGTGATCACACAACATGAATATTTAAGGTTGGTGGCCACTGGCAGTAACTATTGCACAATTCGGCATTATCTGTAACTTGTAGTTACTACTGTAACTACGCAATGTGTAACTTACTGGGTGACAGTATTGTCATGCATCTGACAAATATGTACTGCAGGCTGTAATTAAACATATACAGTAGAACAGTGTATGAGGGTCCAATATACCATCCCAGTTACGGCTTTTCCTTCTGCTTTCTAATAAGAGGTAAAATAGATGCAGATACAGATGCACACATACTATAGGATAAAAGTAAGAAGTGCTGTTTAATATTGATTTTAACTATCTTAACCAGCTTAACTAATTTAACAAAGGAAATAAAACCACTTAAAATTACTTATAGTGAAGCTTATAGCAGATGAGTGAAGGCAAAAAAAATTCTTCTCTCATTTTTTACGTCCAGCTAAATATAGTTTCACACAAGTCTCAAGAGGATTTGTTCACATTTCCATTGGTTTAGCACACAGTAATAGGCATCTGCCTTAAAATTATTTCTTTGGGAGGAATGATCTTTTTTGCATTTTTCCCATGTGTCTTAATTTCCTTTCAGCATTTTCATTTATAGAATTTATCCCATATTGTCAAAACAGTGAGTGCATCCTTCAGGACCGAAATATAAACATGTCAATACAGTGCTATTTATTGCCACAAATATATTTGCCTTATGGTGTTGTCTCTTTTTATTGTCTACTGAATAGATCTTTGGCCTTCATTGTTTCTGTACTCTTAGATGACGAGCCAGCTATGCACCACTGTGCCTAGGAAATGTCAGCAGTTTACCACTGATAGAATTTTCTGTTCTTCTGAGCATTTCCAGGTTTGCATGTAAACACTTAAGAACTGAAAGAAGAGCATATGTAGGTTTCTCCCAGCTGCCAATTCTTTTCATTTGTAGTGCAAATTTACTCACATTAAATTTTGACCTTTGTAATGCTGTAGTCTTACAATGCCAATATAAATAAATGATGAACAATCACCTAATTTCTGAAAAAGCACAGCATAAATTTTACTATGTCTGTGTAACTCTTAACTGCAAGTTTATACTTTTCTACTACACTTTAGATCAAGATTAACATATTTAATTTACAGGCAGAAACAAATTAAAAGACAAATTTTGCCTAACTTTAAGATTTGTTACGAAATTGGTTGCCAGAATGACAATGCAAATGTATCTTTTCTCTATAGTCACTGAGACAAAATTTAGAAATTAGGCAGTAACTGGTCATCTAGCAGGATTCCTGTAGGGGGTTCCCAAAAGTATTCTTGCTGTTGTACTTCGGGAGATGTTCTTGCTCATCTTGTAACTAGTAGAAGTTGCATCTGTTTGAGTGTACGTTGAGAGTGTTCCTGGACGAAAGTTGCAATTTAGCATGTCCCAGATTGCATAGGCTCCCAAACTACAGTGAAATGAATTCATAGCCTTCTAAAGGGATTTATATTCAAACTGTGCAATGTATGTTTCTTTTGATATATATTTTAAAGGAAGTAAAATGAATAGTCCCCCAACAATCTTCCTTTTTGATAGCATGTTTCACATTTTTAAAATTGAAATTGGCAAATATTTAGGGGTGGTTTTTTCCTACCATTCCTTCCTTCCTGCTTTTTTATCTAACTCCTCCCGTCAACAAAGGAATTTTCATTAAATATGCAGTAAAAAAAACTTTATTATAATGCATTTAAGTGCCTGGAGGAAATTATATTGAAAAATTATGTGCTTTTTTTTTATTTTACAAAAGAAAAAGATCATTTAAATACTCATTTTATACACTGTGAACTGTAAATACCTTAGACTTTCTAATTATTTTTTTTAAATTAAGTTTGGACCAGTATTAGCCTATACTTTCTTGCATTCCTGTCCTTGACATAAATGCTTTGATATGAAGCTTTGCACTTTGCTCTGCAGAGATATAAGTCCTCACAGATGTAAGTTTATAGTTTATGACTCTGATTCCAGCAAAATGATTAATCTTTTGTCTTCACAGCTGTGAGGATTATCTGTCAAAAAATTGAAACCATACAGATCTTTTACTGTGTAGTGAATATGATACTGTATGTAGATAATGTGTGAAAATTTCTTTCCAAGTACTGTGCTCTCTTTTCTTTGTTTTCAAGGACAGTGAGATAACACAAAAACAATAAAATAATTTGCAACATCAAAACAAGTTTCTGAATATTTATAAGAGGTGTAACATAGGGAGAGGTGAACCCAGTAGACTTTAATAGCCAGCTTATTTTGGACAGATATAAAAAAGTTGAAAAAGAATTGAAAATTATAAGATCTTCCTATTATTTAAATGTACTACTTAGACTGAATTAAAGGCTGTTCCCAAGTGAATAAACAAACTGTTGGCTATTTTCTGAAAGAGAAAAGGAAGCGTGGACTAGGAGTCAGAAAGACAGCTTTTCTAACATGTCATAAGAAGTAAAATACATGTGGAAAATATTTGTGCAGAAGAGTTTTCTTAAAGTTATAGATCTTGAAAACTGGTAAAAGAAAAAGATTTTCAGTCTGATGAATCATGCCAATCATGGTATCTGCAGCCTGTTCTACAGAATTGAACTGAACAGAAGATACAGACCAGAAAACTGTTTTCTTTCTGTTTGCATTAAATATTACTTAGCAAAAAAGTCAGTGTTCTGAGAGGAAAAATATCTTTTTATTTTCCCTCATCAATCCATGAAGAAAAAGAAAAGCATCTTAATTTATTTTGTGGGTGAAGCATCCTAGGTAAAGTTGTTCCTTGAAGGCATCTACAACAACATAATACACTCAGCATGTAAATCTTTGCATCTTGACAAGACACTGTCCTTCCCATGGTTTGACAATGAAAATTCTTGTCCTCATTTTAATTTCTTAGAGGTGTAAGATTATGATCATGGAAAACCATTTTTAGCTTGCAGCAGTATTTAAGTGTATTATTTTAGAATACTGTATGATGAACTGCAGTGCTTTTACTCACAGCTTTTGCGAAGCCCCCGTTGGCTTAGTTTTAGTTTAACAGCAGAGTTGCTTGGGGTTTTTTTGTTGTTTTATTGGGTTTTTTTCCAAGTTTCTCTCTAAAACTGAGCTTTAATTCATATTTCTAAAGTTTCAGCCTGTTGTCATTAAATAATTTATAATTTTAAAAGACTGATTGTCCCTGAACCTAGCCCACATGGTAGATTTCAGTGAGACCAAATAGTCAGTTCTGAAGACTGAAGACATATATAGGCAGGACCATATGAATAAGGAAAACTGTACACATGAAGACCTTGTATGTGTCGTGTATCTGAAGTAGTATGTGTTTGGTTTTGTTCCTGTGGTAGACTGACAAATAGCAGTGTAGTTTTAAGTGCAACTTTAAGGTAGAAACATCAGTCAGTAAAGTAAAAAGATCTGAATGAGATTGTTTAAACAAATTCCAGGAGTCTGGAATGTTACAGAATTCATCTGGAAAAATAGCACCACATTTTTTACTTTTCAGTGTTTCAAAAAAAGGCTAAACTTTGTATGAAGGATTATATGATAGCTCTTTTTCAATGATTTCACTTTTCTTTTTCACAGTCCATATGTTTGATTTGTCATGTATGAAAAAATATGCTAATCAACATAACCTCCTCAACGTTACTGTGGAAACAAGGGTCCTGTGAAAAAATATTAAGGTATTGCATTCATAGCCAAGCTATACAACATTGGGCAAAATCTTGAAAGCAGGACAGAATTACCAGCTGCAGTATGTGTATTGCAGAGTGACCTTCAGGAAGAATGACTGCTGCTTCCTGGAGACCGGCAACTGTAAAGGTTCCTCTAGATCTGAACCAGTCTGGCACTGGATCTTGCTTTCTTAAGAACTGTGTCTGAATTAGGAAGATGTAGAAGACCTGGAGATGCTTTCTGCTTGCAAGTCTGGCTTAACCAGAAAGCTGCTAACAAAAGGGGCTGATTTGTAGCCCCAAATTATGTGGCACAGTGAAGTTCATACCTACATTGCTCTCCCTTTTCTGGAGCAGAAGCTACCTACCTGATTCCACACTTCATATTCCTCAACCTTGGATTCTCCTATTCAACTTATGGGATTCTCCTATGATCCCATAATAGGGTAATTCTGTGGCATTATTGGTGCTTTTATTCAGTTCAAAGCGTATGAAATAACGTTAGGTTTTCTTCTGTATAGACAGTTAGTGTGATTCGCTTTTATATTCTACTTTAGTTGAGTGGTTATGAAAATTAAAATAACAATGACATGGTTCTTTCTGGACAAATGTTACATTATTTATACCTTCAATTATTAATATTCTCTGTCCATCTCTCTCTCTCTTCTTTTCCCTTTCTTTCAGTCCCCCTTTCCTTCTCATATTTCATAAGCATTAGGCCTTTGTTTGACAATTTAATTACACCATCTAAAATAAAACCGAGACTATCCAAGGGTTGTGGTCTGATCCTGGGTCACAGCTGAGCCTCATAGTTATGCAAACTTATGCATTGAGTAAGCGGGTAAGTAAGGAAAATATGACAAGTTTGACTGAATTTTCTTTTTAAGGTTTGTGGGTTCATTCAAATTTGGAAAAGAGCAGCCTAGGCAGATCAAAACCAAAGATGATATTGGCTTGACTCTGTGAAAGGAAACGGGTGAACTTTGTTCAGTTCTGAGCATCAGAACTAAAGTGTGAAATGATCATGCAATGCTCTGGGAGCATTTAATAACGTAAGATGTAGTCACTCATATGACAGCGTGATTCCGTTATATTTCTTTGATCAATCACACTTTCACCTGTGTGGATGTCGCTCACTGTATTACTTCCATTTTTCATCTAATTAATCTGTTATGATGATATAGCCCCTTGTAAAGAAAATTCTGCACCATTCAGGAATCTGATTTGCTCATAAAATAACTGACACAATTTCAGTTTCATCATTTTGTACTTTCAATGTGTCTTGTCAAACAAGTCTTAGATGGTGTCTTGACTCTGAATGATGCATCAAATTAGCATTAAATCACTGCTTGCTGATTCTCTTTCCTAAGTCTGTACTCACAGATCTGCAGTTTGACATGAAGTATGCAGTATCTGCCTTTAAAAACGCAGGGAGCTCAGTTCATATCTTTATTCTAGAATTCATTCCTGAAGGAGACAGTTTGTCTAAACCTTTGAATCTCTTTTTGTGTTGCTTATTTAATCTTCGTAGCTATAGTAAACTGCAAATCAACTTAGACTAATTGTTGTGGGATCTTACAAGATCCTGGCAATAGCACACATGCATAAGTCTTATTATTATATGATTACTAATTTTTTAAACATTTTCACAGAATTTGACCTTAATAGTAATAGTAATAATGGTTCCTGGTTATTATAGTATCTTAAGCTCTTTATTGCACAATATTTCCAGATTCTTGTACTAGAAGTTTGCTTTCAGTATCACTGGAAAGAAAAGGACAGTTCAAGTTCTTGATCTCGTGTTTGCTTACATATCTAAGATATCAGTAGATTAACATTTTCTCAGCTGAATTTATCACCAGATTATGTATAAATGGTCGTTTAAGTGTGACCACACATTTATAGGTTATAATAAGGAAAGAACTGAAGCACGGACTTTGATAACATTGATACGTGCATCATTCTAGTTAATTGTATCCCAAATAAAACTTTGCCTAAAAACCAGTAGTTTTGATTTATTTTAGATGTTGTTTGGCCAAACCTAAGGAGAATCTCAGAATCTAACATGGATCACCCCTGGAACTTCCTGTATTTCCTATTTATCAATAATATTTTCCTATATATCAATAAATGATCAATAATAATGCAATTATAAATTTTAAACCCAGAGATCAATAAAAATTATGTACTCCAGCAACTTGTGCTGATGAATTTTACTTCTGGCAGTATTTATGGATAAGTAACTTCAGATGTATAAGTCACCCCATAGAGCTTAGTGGAACTTTTAGGTGCAGAAATTATTTTAGAATAATAATAACCATCATCATCATCATTTCAGAAGCTTCTTTGGAATGTTGTGGGTAGCTTTTCACATTTTAGGAAGTGATGTTAACCTGGGGTAGACAGTTACTTTATGAGTTGTCAGATAATAGTGAATTGTTAAACGCCAGCAAGAGGTAGCCTAGATGGCTGTTTTATGACTTCGTTTGAATAGTTTTGGTGTAAAGTTTTAGAACTTTTTCATGAGAGTATGCAGTATTAATTTTGGATGATAACTCCATTAAGATACAATTTTAGCTTTAGATACTTTGTTTATAACCATATTGTGAAAAGGCTAAAGCTACTCAACCATGCTGTTGTTTTTAAAAAGCATGCTGTCCAAGTGGAAGGGGCTTGAGAGTGTTCCTAAAGTGATGTTAAAAGAATGCAAGTAGTAATCTGATTCTCCCTTTAGGGCATTAATCTTTTAACAGTAGTATCAGCTAAAATTGGCATTGATAATTCACTCAGGAAGTGAATTTGCATTTGGCAGAAGACGGTTGGAAACATCTGCAACAAGTGCTCAAGACTGCTGTTCTGCTGAATGGATGTAGAAAATAGCCATAAACTTTCAGAGAATATTCATTAAGCATAGTACTCATTAAGCAATTTGTGAACTCCACCAAATTAATTACACTACTTAGAAGTCACCTCAAAATACAGACTTTTTTCCTTAGGAAACAGTACACAAGGAAAACCTTTAACAAAATGCATTTGTATTTTCTATTTAATGAAAGATATAAAGCATTTTCTTTCCCTTTTTTATGCGTAGCTTTTAGTGAAGTTAATAGCACCTGCGCTATAATGTTCCTCATTATAAACCTATAAATCTCTTTCAAAACCATAAAATGCTGAGAGAGCTATTAACCAGTAGTAGGTTGTATTTATTAGGATCATGAATCCCTAATTTGAAATTTAGAAAAGTGCTAACTCAGTGAAGAGGTTATTTACTGGCAGGTGTGTATATTTTGTATAAGTCTTTTTCATAAACCATTCTGACTTGTTTCGCTGGTGACTGAGTCTTAGCTTTTACAGAACATGATTTGTTGCCTTATCTCAAAACCCACTATATGCAGACCAATCTTGATATTTTTCATCACAGAAGCAGCCAAACTTCACTCCAATTTTTCAGAGAATGGTCTTCAAGTGTTTCACAAGAAAAAAAAGTGTTTTTTTTCATGCCATGCATTTAATTACATATGTAGTTTTGTGCCAATGTTCATCATTTGTACATACTATTTCTAGAATGATTGTTTAAATCGCCGCCCCAGAGCAAAGTTCCATCTCCTCGTATCTCCTTATTGCCAATAAATCAAACCAGGAAGGAGAGACTACAAAGGCTGACATTCAAGAGATGTGACAGCTGTGCAGTAACTTAAAGTCATATAGAAATAGAAGGGCCGTTCCTGTGACAGTCAGTGGAGACCTTCCTTTAGATGCTTTACACAGTTTACCAGATAACTTCAGCTTTTATTCTTTATTATTTTTTTTTTCTCTGTAATTACAGACATTACCTTTACTTGCCAAGGAGACAGATACTCTAGAAAGACTGGAAAAGACAATTTAATGATGTTCACACACACAGTTTACTAGATGTATTCCTTGACTGAAACTTGTCGGTCATCTTTTATAGCTGTATTTGTGAAATACAAGGAAAATAAAATGTATATGACCCCCTTTTGATAGTCAGTAAAGACAGTAATAAGGAAAAGCATAATGTGAGTTTTATTAGGACATTTTCTATTAAAAATAATTTTAATGACAGTAAAAGTCAATACTGTTGACTGAAAATATCAACACTATTAGAATTTAGCTATTACTAGTAACTCATATTTAAAGAAAAAATTCAGGGGTATTGCCTAGTACTATTTTTTCCTCTTTTCAAGTTTTTTGCCAAGGTGACAAAAGAAATATATTCCAGTCAAAAGATTTTAGGCATGCATTAGTCCAACACAGCACCAGAAAATACCATAATATATTTACTATTGTTTTGGTTGGGCCTAGAGTAGAACTGTATAATTCATCCAGAAAAAAAATAAATCCAAAAATATTACCCTTTCCTAAATACATATGATTCATATTGGAATTATGTGTATGTTGACCTAGCTCTTATTTTACAGATTTATTCTTCCTTTCTGCAGAGATTTCTATAGGTAACCATAGTCATTCCCTGTTGTGGGTGTAAATGATCACTGCTTTAGCTTTAGTGCTTTGGCTCGGAAAGCACTTCTACTTTGGGAAACAGCCAGCAGCACACCGCTGCACAGCCCCACCTTGGTAGTGAGGGCCATAGGGCTCCCTCCAAGGACAGCCGGGCAGGAGCAGAGGGGAGGGAGGGCAGGAAAGCAGGCAAATTCACACTGTTTAACCCGAGGCACTCAGGGAAGGCGATAGACACTTCCACAGGGAATGAGAAGCCCTTAGATTTAGACCTTCAGAGACAATAAGAAGACCTTGGAAGCATTGTAGCTGCATCTGCAGTGCAGCCTGGCACATTTTTAGGAGTTTTACAATTGCTGATTTTTTGCAATTTTGGGGGTAAGGTAGGCAAAATCATTTGAGATTTGTACAGACATGCCCGGAGATTTCTTTAAATTTCTACCTGTCATTAAAATGATACATCTTACTGTGGCTCCATCCATGCAGCAGAGGCCAGGGAATACCTTTTTCTGAGTAGTTTCTGAGAGAAGGAACCAAGACAGAAACATAATTCAAGGGGCTCTGAATTTAGAGAGGTGCCTTAGAGTCTTCCTTATACTAAAGAGAATAAGCACAAACAACTATGACACAGTCTTTGCCGATTTTGTTCCTGGCTCCATCTGCTATAGATCTGCAGAGAGTTTCCTCCATGAGTCAAATATTCTCTTTGGATGATATCTGTCCATATTATGTCAGCTGAAGTGCACAGAGTAAATAGGACTAGGAAATGCCTTGTCATCTTTCCAAGAAATAGCCCGTTTAGCCATAACGAAGAAAGATTATCAAGCATCTTCAAGGAGAATGAAATGCCTATCAGATTCTGAATATAATGTTCTTTCAATAAATAACTAAAGAAAAAGGTTGGTTATTGTTTTGGGTTTTTTTTTTCCCAAAAGTCTTGGCTGCAACATATTCACAAGAAGTTACCCAGAGGTCACTGTTATAAGCAGACAGTCAAAAAGCTGTGATTGTACTGGACAAATGTGCCAAAAATTTTCTAAACTAATTTTCTAAAGAACTAATTTTCTAAAGAACTGATAGAACCTGTTTAGCTTATTACTGTATCCGTTTATATTTAGATGCTTTGATTAATTCTGTAAAAGTGCACAGAAGCCTTTTATCTTTGCAGTCAAAAATGTCCATTCAAAAATATGGTTACATAAGAGAGGACTTCAGACACAGATAGCTTCCTTTCAAGCTGCTCTTTAATCATAAAGGTCAAACCTTTAACATTAAAACACTTGAAGGGCAAGAAACTCTGTTACATTCAGTTATTGATTTTGACGACCTTGGCCCTTGCCAAGTATCACAGGTCACAGAGGGCACTGACAAAAGCACATTAATAAAAGGAGCTGAAAAACTGGTTGTCTTTTTTGTGTCTAAATCCAATAAAAAAAAAAAAAAAAAAAAAAAAACAAAAAACAACAAAACAAAACCAAACAAAAAAAAACCAAACAACAAAAAAACCCCCACACAAAACAAAACCCCACTGTGCAGGACTAACAATAGAGTCAGATCTGAAGCACTATTGGGAATAGTGGAAATCTGAAATTTTTGCAGCTAAGCTACTATCCTCTTCTCTAAAAAGCTTTCCTTTTCCATTTGGCAGTGATTATTATGGCTGGCTGATATTATGGAAACATAGCTTCTGTTAATTAGAGTGAGCTAAAAGTTTTCAGGTCAAACGCTGTTCTGTTAGAAAATGTTGACTTAAAGAAATATCATGACAGAGGTTTGTTAGACTGCAGGACTGCCTGCACTCCCAAGCTTACAGCATCAGCAGGGCAAGACGCACCTGCCCTGTGTCCTCCTTCAGGCCAGGAGACCTCTTCAAGTCAAGGACAATGTCATGTCTGCTCTGCCAGGCTCCCCGAATCCAAAGTCCTCTGGTCTCTGAAAAATCTTACTCTAACTGATTGTTAGAATCATAGAACCATAGGATCATTTAGGTTGGAAAAGACCCTTAAGATCATCAAGTCCAACTGTTAACCTAGCACTGCGAAGTCCATCACTGAACCATGTCCCTAAGCACCACATCTACACCAGATCCCTCTGTGGAGCCTTCCTACCTTCAAGTAGATAAACAAGCCCTCTAGTCAGAATCTTTGTATGAAAATGGGCTAAGGAATGAGCTCAAGCACGGCCTAAAATCATTAGATAGCACCCTGGCTCTTTCTTGACTGGTTCAGCTACTTTGCTCCCAGATTCATTGCCTACAGCGGGGATTTGCCCTAAGAAACGTGGGTCAATTGCTGGCCCCTTTTTGTCTAGAGGTATAGCTATAGCCTTTGGATGCACATGGAAGGATACAGAAACCTGAGAACTTGACCTGAACCAGAAGTAAAAAGGATTTCTGTCTCCTATCATAGAAAATGTGGAAACCTCAGAGGTTTTCAAAACTGGTAAGCTCTGAGAAAGCCTTGGGTCTGTAACAGGAAAGGAACCATATAGTCCAGACTCAGGAAGCCTTCAAGACTTCCCAACTTCTGCTGAAGGGTGACAGCACTGTTGTCTGAACTACTTTCAGTCCAAACACCTCCAGGCTTCAAGGCGTACATACCAGCTGCCTCCCTCTTCAGAAGGATGCTTGTGAATCCAGTTTGCCTGAAAGATGGGAGCACCTGGACACCCTAGCCTAGGCTTTAGGAAATCTGACAGTTGATCATTAAAACTGAGAATCTGATAGCAGCAATGAACAAAGGATTTCAAGAATGTCAGTCTGCATTGCTGAATCCTGAGATTCCTGGGGAAATGTCGTTTATTGAAAATGTTTCAGAATTTCCTGATTATTCATCAAAAGTTTGTCTATCCATGGTGTTAATAACAGAATGTCTAGTCTCGTGCTGTAGCTGACAATATCCACAGAGAAGCTTTAGATTCATATTGCTAATTAGAAGCCTTGCAATTCAGAATATTTTTATTCATACTTTAATGCATGGGGAGGTTTTTCGGTTCATTGAAGCTATATTTGTCACAAAAGTGAATCAAAATAGCTTAAAAATAGTCAAAGGAAGTCAATAGAAAAAATATTGCATAAGAGAACTTTCCATTGGCACATTCTCAGTGGAAATCTATACCCGTACTTCCTCCTGTGTCAGCTGGTATCACCTGTCACTGAAGGAGAGTCATTTCAGCAGTGTCACTTTTGGTAGGAGTGGGAAGAAAAAGGTCTGAGTTCCTTAACTGCATAAGATTTACTGTGGGAAGTCACAGAATATTCCCTTTTGCACCTTTAGGAAATAACTAAATGCTTACTGCAGTAGTTCTATGGCCCTTCCACCAGAAGGAGATGCCACTGGCAATGAGCAACTTGTGGAAAAAAGGCACCTCCCTTCCGTGGTATCTTCTCCCACCTGGCCCATCAGGAGGAGCAGCTGGGGAAGTTTTTCCCCTAGCCCCTGGGATTCAACTCTCTCTGAGTCTATGCAGAATATGCACAACTGCAGAATATGTACAAGAGTGCAAAGCAGTCATTTCCTGGTTACTACACATGACAGAGAACTAGGACTAATGAGCTATAAGGCTAAGCAATAGTATGATTGCCACCAATGATAAGACACCTGATAATTCTCTGGTGCCCACAGAGTCATCAGTCAGGTTGGGAATGGGCTGATCTTCCTTATTGCTGGGTTGCCAACATCCAGTTTTTCACTTTTTTTCATAGACTTTTATACCTTCCTGTGTCAGTAGTTTTTCGCTTGAATCCTTTAACTCTGACAATCCTGTCAGTGATTTTGCTTCCAGTACCTTACTTGGCTTTAGCATGGACCTTCTCACACTGTAAGAGCAATGGGATCTTGTGGTAAAATTACTGAACTGAAAATTGTTTCTCTTTCACCTCAAACCAGGACAGATCTGTAAAACCAAGCCAAGGATGCACAAACTTGCACCAAACTTGGCTTACAGACTGTAAAACTCCTTCACGGGGGTAACAAGACATTATTTTTTGCATGTCTTTGGACTGTCTTGCGTTGAGTGATTTATCTGTGTGTTTGACTTGTGGCCATATTCTTAGCATGTCTCTCAAGAAAAAAAGGAAGAGTTTTTTTTTGCCCTAAAAGTCAAAGACACACAAACTTGGAGAAAGCGTTTTGCTTTTTGCATTATGACTTGTGTCCCAGTAAGGTTGATACTTAGGAGCTGGTAGGGGCAGTTTGTTCTTTACAGTGGTTGGTTCCAAACAGAATTTAAAGGACAAATACCAGCGTTTCTGGCCATGAAATTTCATGGGTAGACCTTCTGCCAGTATGATAACAGGACTATGAGGTCTTTATAAATTGTAGCCTCCCTTTTTGTACCCTTTTTTCCTTAAGTGGCTAGGAAAGGCATTAGGCTGAAGAGTATCTCAATAAAGAGCTTATTGCAGAAGCACCAGAATCTTACCACTGATGTCCCCATTAAAGCCTTGATGTAAAGCCAACACAATGTGTAGCGTGGTTGTCTTACTGAACTCCTACAACTGGCATTGCAAGACAGCATGCCATTATCAATCAGAAGATGGGAAGGTAGATTCATCTGTTTAATGGTAGCATGAAAAGGTTTCCTTGGACTGACTGAAGCCATACGAATAAGAGAAGAGCACCGTGATTAAGGACTTTTAAACAGTTGTTGCTAAGTTTAGTATTTTAGAAACATGGATTTTATACATGAGAATACAGTGATCACAAGGAAGGGATTTGCACAGCTTTTAAGTATATTTGACAGTGCAATCAAATGGCATGATTATACCTCATGCAGTTTTAACTTTTGCTGCACGTATATTAGTAATGGTGTAACTATCTTAAGGACTTGTTTTGGCAGTACAGCGTATCCAGTTAGCCTCAGGCAACTAACTCCACTCCATCCTATTGTGATTGTACTTCTGTGGTGTAAATCTGTCTCTGATATATCATGTGTTGCAATCACATCTTTGGATTTCAGTGTTATGTGACAAATGTTGACTAAAATCTTTATAAATGCATGAATGTGTGCAATCTCATCTTGTCATTTTAATAATAAAATTGTTCTGAGAGCAGCTGCAATACAAAACCTTCTTGCACTGTGTTTTATGGTCATGGTAAAGGGATGTGCTGTTTGCATTCTGCTTCTCACTCTAATGCTATGTAAGATATTTCTGTTATTATAGTAGGGACATAATAAATGGCCAAAATCGGTTGTGGGGGAGGAGAAGTTGGCTGCCATTCCCAGGTGGAAACATGCTTTGAAATCAGAAAATTGCAGCCATGTAGCCAGCGAGATGATGAAACTGCACAGTGCTGAATCACAGCCTTACCATTTGCTTTCCACGAGGCACTGAGCACAGCGCCAGTAGTACACCCCCCAAGAGGTAACTAAAGATCCTTCTCACAAACTGTGCTATCAAAAACCAATTGTCTGACTGTGTATGCTTGGAAAATGAAATGAACCTGAGTGTTGGGGCAGTAGTACTGCTTCTAGTAGTTTAGTTAGGAAGACTCTAGGGACTCCAGCTCGCTCTTTAGCATCTGTATCATCCTAGTCTGAACAGGTTTGCCTTGGCCTACGCTTCTGGAACTTATTGCTGAGGTCTTCCCAAGGACAACAGGGTCGGGGTTTCTTGTAAATGAATGTTCCCTGTGGGACCCGTAATTAAGAGACTGTTAACTAATTATCAGTCTGTTTGGAAGGCATTCATTTTTTAATTGACCTCAAAGCACTCAAGGAACAAAAGGAATCTGAGAAAAGATGATTTGGGTACAAGGCAAACAAATGAATCATTCTCTTTCATGAGGTAGTTGCACAGGTTTATTGGAGTCCACTGGACATACAAGTTCTTCAAGTTCAATATTCCATTGATTGAAATTCGGAGAGTTGTGTCTAATGACATGATCTGTATGTTACAGACAGCTTTCCCCCCTTTCCTTCAGCTGTCGTTTTCTGTGCAAATATTGCTCCTGCCGTCACTTGTCAGGCCAATATTACAATGGAATTAATTTAAATCATAACCTGTTTCCTTTTAGTTTGAGTAGGAAAGTTCAATTCTGAGACTTGAATGTCAGATGCAATTTTACAGAGGCTGCTTGCAGGGTTGTTATACCCCACAGAGAAGATAATTACAAAGTCAGAAGGAGCCTTAGGACTTTTTGGTTAGCGAACAGGTTTTGTCCAACAAAATGATATTTTAATTTTCACTATGTGAGTATTGGCTGAAATTATGAAACTCACATTTCTGATTCAGTTTTAACTGCTAAATAAGTCAATGCTAAGTAAGTTAATACTGCTGTTTGGGGTTTGTCTTGGTTTCAGCTGGGACAGAGTTAATTTTTTTTCTAGTGGTTGTTGTGTTTCAGATATCGTATGAAAAGAATGTCAGTAATACATATTGTTTTAGTTGTTGCCAGGCAATGTTTATAGTTTTCAAGGACTTTTTTTTCAGCTTCCTATCAAAGCTGAGAAGAAGCCTAGACAGAACAATGGAACAGCCAATGGAATATTCTGCACCATAGATGTCATGCTCAGTATATAAATGGGTGTTGGCCAGGGGGTGGGTACTCACAATCACTGCTCAGGACAGTGCCAATTCGCCAGGTGGTGACAGTGACTTGTGTCATTATTATTATTATTGTTATTGTTATTTTCCTTTTCTGATATTGTTCTGTTAAACTGTCTTTATCTCAGCCCATGAGGGTTTTTTTTTTTCCTTTCCCCTCCTTTTCTCCCTCTTCTCCCTACCATTCTGGTGGGAGGGAGAAGGGGTGAGCAAACAGCTGTGTGGTCTTAGCTGCTGGCTGGGGTTAAACCACACAACAGGCATTTTTTTTAAGTTAAAGATGATTGTGAGTCAAATGTTTCTACAGCACTGTTTTCTCTTTGCATATACGAGTGACAGAAGGGTATAAGTGTATTGTAGGAGAATAGTTTTCTATAATAGAAAATTAATAATGTGATCATGAAGAGTTCTCCCGTTCTCCTGATTTCCCCAATAGAGCACTTGAATTGAAAACTTCAAAAAGCACGTGTTCAGAAATATCAATACCAATACAGAAAAAAGATCCAAATCTCAAAATAGTAGGGAAGGGTTAAAGCTGTATGAGGTTTTTGTTTTAACTATATTAATGATATTTTTAAAAGAATTTAAAATATTTTTAAATATATAGAATATTAGGTGGAAAGTGTTAATTTAGAAGTAAAGATCCATCTGTTCCAGTCCTTTAAAATTCTGAGAGGTAGGAAGCTCTGAAATGCTTAATCGCAGAACCATAGAACCGCCCAGGTTGGGAGGGACCCCAACAGATCATCTGGTCCAAGGCATTGTGGCAAAGGGAGCCTAAATGAGATTATCTACCACCCTGTCCAATTGCATCTTGAAAACCTCCAGTGACGGAGGAACTACATCACTGTGGGGGTTGTTTCAGTGATTGATTGTTCTCACTGTAAAAAATTTCTTTCTTGTGTTGAGATGAAACCTCTCCTGGTACAACTTCTAGTTGATGCCCCTTGTTTTCCTCATGTGGCTCCTAGTGAAGAGAGAGCCTTTGTCCTCTTTGTATCTACTCTTTAAGTACTGGAATGCTGTGATGAGGTGCCCCTGAGCCTTGTCTTCTCCAGGGAGAAAAGACCTAACTCCTTCAGTCTTTCCCAACAGGGTAGGTTCTCCAGCCCTTTGATCATCTTCACAGCCCTCCTTTGGATCCTCTCCAGTCTGTCCGCATCTTTCTTGAATTGTGGGGACTAGAATGGGATTCAGTGCTCCAGGTGCAGCGTGACAAGCACTAAGTGGGATGATCATGTCTCTGTCTCTGCTAGTAATGCCCCTGCTGACGCAGCCCTGTATCTGATTTGCCCTTGCTGCTCCTGTGGTGCACTACTGATTCTTGCTTAGCTTATTGTCCACCAGGAGCCCAAGTCCTTTTCAGCAAGGTTGCTCCCCAGGCATGTAAATTCTAACCTGTACTGGGCTGTTTGGTTATTCCATCCCAGGTGCAGGACTTCGCTCTCGACTTTGTTAAACTGCATACTGTTATTAAACTACACTGCCTTCTCCACAAGTGGCTGAATATGAGCAGGTCTCAAGCAGGTATTTCTAATTTTAAAGGATGTAGTTAATGGCAAAGCCCAATCACATTAATCTAATCTGCAGGATGAAGAATGCAGAGCTATCTTCTTTTCCTTTAGGCTCTGTTGATTCATACAGGGTGACCAAGTTTGAAAGCACACCTTGAATTTGCCTCTTTTATGTATTGATATTTATTCATTGCTTGATTTCTATTCTCACCAGTCATACAGTTAGTCCTACCATTCTGTCAACAGAACAATATCAAGTTTTTTAATTTATGATTAGGATAGAAACTATAAAATATTGACTGCCTCAGGAAGAAATGTTTCTGAAATTGTTAAAATTGCAACATGACCCATAAAAAAATCTGGCTGACGTAAAATATTTTATGTGATCATGCTTCCAGTTCTAACAATGTGACCAATGCTGGCATCAGGTGTTCAGGAAATCTGGCAGTGAAATTGTTAAGGGTAATGTTATATTCCATAGGGTTTATTGCTCCTTCAGATTGTATCTTCTGCGAGTAGTTACAATGCTCAAATCCGTTCTGGCATTTTGATACACTGTAGAAGCATTTGTTCAGCTTGAGAGTTGCGAGTTAAGAATTTTTAAAGAATCTTGTGAGGTTTGTAGCATGTTATGGGGACACCAAACTGCAATATATCTGAATATAAAACAAGTGCGTTATAAACTGTTTTATCACACGTCAAAGCAACATGCTAGCAGGATTGCCAAATTTAACTGCAAAACTTGCCAGTTTGGATCATGTGAAGGCAGGTGTGAGATTACAGCTGTAATAAAACTGAAACTGAATACTGGTAGCTGAATTTGTAGTAGGCAATTGATTTGATTTATATAACATAAGCCACATGAGGAGAGATATGTAGGTCAGCGTCTTCAGCTGGAAATGGTGGTTAGAAGAGTTGTGGTAGGTCTCTGGAAACTGCTGAGCTAATACTTATTTAGACTGGCAAAATGCTGGTGCAGCGTAACTACATTCTGTCAAACTTGTCTGGGGAGACACCATTTACAACAAGGAAAAACTAGTCAGTTATATCCAATGCTACTTGTGCCATAAAAATCTTTGCTAAAATTAGCATAAGAATGTAGACCATATGGAGTTTCCCAGGGCAAGAATTGGTACATTAACTGTGAACACATTTTCAGCCTGCAAAATACTTAAGGTGTGTAAATACACAACTCAGTGATTAAACTCCTTTTAGAGTAACAGAACAATATATTACAAAAAGCAAATGGTAAATGATCCTGTTCAGGGAAATAGAGGAAACACAATCAAATATAGCCTGCAGGGTTATTTCCAAAGTAAGCAGTCTGTTGTATCACAGATTTGCACAAAAGAAAAAAAAAAAAAAAAAGACCAAAATAAAGCACACACTCCTTAATTAAAAAAAAAAAAAAATAAAAAAAAAACTTCTACTTTTGCTTTGAGAAAGTTGTATCTGCTTTATTTGTCCAAGGAGTGAACTAACGACCTGGCAATCCTAACATGAGTTGGAAGTTTAATAAGAACAAACACAAAATGGTAATTGCTGCTTTTAAAACAGGAAATTAAGATTAAGCGTACAGAAATGACTGTTTGTCAGAGAGTTTCCATTCAGCATTCCCAGGAAAGGGCACAAGTATTTGTCCAAGTTGTGAGTCTTTGGAGACTGCAGCCAGGGATGGCCATTACAAACATGCTGGGGCTTATGAGCCACTATTTCTAAAGACTTCATCTTTGCAAACTATACTTGAACCTTTTAGGCCTATAAACACTGCATTAGAATGGAGTAATGGAAAATGCTTTTACTTTATCTATAATCTGACCTGAGCCTCCAGTGCAGGAAAGAGGAGGAAAAAAATCTTGATGTACAATATGATGAATAGCACAATATTTACATAATTATTATTTATTTCTACCAAAAGGCAGGGGACAAGAGAAGAACTAGAAATATTGTTTTTAAAAAGCTGATTATAGTCTAGCAAAGTTTTTGTGATGAAGGTGGGTGGTTAATATAGATGATTGAGGAAGATACATCATTAGGAGAGGAAAACAATGAGGTAGTGTAGAAGTTGTGAGCATTTCTGATAAAGGTAACTTTCATATTTCAGCAAAGAGCCTCATGAATGAATGAAGATCCAGTGAATTAAAAAGAAGCAGCTTAATGAAAATACATGTATAAGAAATAAGTGCAGTAGGAATGTGAAAGAGTTTGTAGCAGCCAAGGTGGGAAGTTGTTTCTGTAGCAAAGAGAAAATAAGACCATCAATAAATAAGCAAAATCAAAATTAATATTGCTACAAAAATGACTGCTATACTGAGTTCAATATGCTTTGATTTGTCAAAATACTCAGCATAACATAGTGTCTTATAAAATATAAACCTGTGGCTGTTACTCACTAAGCACAGTGTCTTGAGGATTAGCATTAGTTCAGTTGATACTCTGGCAATTACGAAAAAAAGAGCCAGATAGAAGAGCAAAAAAAAAAACAAACTTGAAATTAACAGAGGAAGGAAAAGCGAGTTTTATAAAAATTCTCGACTGCAATAGCACTAGAGGACATTATCATTATAGAAAGCATAAAATACCACTGTGGCTGAAACTGGGACAGTAGGTCTACCCAGTGCTTTTCAACGAGCAAAACCCCCCGGGGTTTATCAAGGAAGGGGGTTACAAACGTTATGGACAGCGTATGGGTTTTTTTTTATTTAATCAAGCACATAGCACTGCTTCTTATAACAGAATATGTCAGCTTTCCTTATCTTTCTGACATCTAATAAAAACTCAGAACATTACTGTTATTAAAATAGTGCTTACTGTGTTTTATTATGATACCTCCACAGTCATGTTACCTGTTGAATAGTTTCAGTTTAATGTGACAGCAATGTAGAGGGTAAGGCAACCATTATTTTGCCACTGTCATTTAGGTTTGACAGCAGCTGGCTCACCAGTCCCTGTATGTGTTGTTTATGGCTTAGATGTGCAATTTTGAGAATGGAGAGGAATTAATTTATTGTGTTGGGAGGATATAGTAGACACAGGAAACAATCCTTGCAATATTTTGATGGTCATGGGGCATCTCTTTTTACAGGTTTATACAGTGTTTTATATCATGGTGGTTTTGGACATGACTGGGACTTGTAGGTAGTGCTGCCTGAAAGTAACTGATAATAATGAAATGATCTTTCATTATAACTGTGAGCTTTTAGAAAGTCTTGAGACTGCTAAAAGAAATCTCATGGCATTATAGTTCATATATTATGAACTCTTGCAGAAATAACAAATTAAGATGAAGGTGATGGGTCAGGGTTGACATTTCAAATTAAAAGACTTCATTCAAAAACTGAAACAAAAATAGAATAAGGGGAGGGCAAATTGAAGACAATGTTTATTCCAAGCATGTGCAAACCTCTTTTTGATGCTGTTTTCAAAATGATGTAGCAGCTAAATATATTATGCCCCTGGGAAACATAAACCTTAGGGCCTGATTCTCCTCACTACATAATAAGAATGGTGAAAAGTAGCCTTAAAGTAGGTATAAATTGCATTTAAATCTTCTTTACAGCTCAGCAGTGGTAGAAAGGAGCCTCCGTATAAATGAGAATCAGGTCCCCAGTATTTATTTAACCCTTGGGCTTTGTATATCATTTTATTTGCACCTTTAAGAGATTTGCAGAGGGAGTTTTAATCAGGATTCGGTGTACAGAAAGCTAAATGTTTTCATTGCCTTACAAGTAGCTTTAATCATAGAGGCAGATCATACTTTTTATTTCTCAAGAGAGGATGGTAGAATTTCCTGCCTTTGTACAAACTGAGCTAAATGTTTCTGACACTCATAGTACAGTGTCAATTGGAAATTCACATTTCATGTAATAACAGTCCATTTTAATTTCATGAGCTAAAGAATTGGTTTCCACTTGCAAATTGTACCAAAGAAAGCAATATTGTCAGAAGAACTGGCTCAGTGCTTCAAGAGATAAATCTATTGAATTAAATAAGAGGCTTTCATTACCTTTTACATTGCATTTCCGTATAACATAAGCATTAATTAAACTCTTCATTGCTTTCTCCTACTCAGCAGAGCACTTGCTTGGTCTGACAAGAAATGCTGCCTGAGAAAACATTGGGCACCCAAACACAGTCATTAAAATGCACTTACTCAAGAAGAAGGGAAGGAAGAGTAGAAGGGGAGAACGTTTTGGTGCATTTGGGCAAGTGGGACCTATCTACAGAAATACATAATTTGTGTATTTTGGGTTTTGACAGGAAGACAGCTCTGATAACTTGCAACAGGTCATCCCACTAGGTATTTCTCCAGGCATTTTGAATACAAACAGAAAGCAAGAAATAGTCTTTGAATTTTTAAGTGTATGTCTGCTTATGAGGAAGGCTCCTTCAGCATGAGGAAACACTCTTGGTGTGAGACAGTTCTATTTTTTGAAGTATCAGAACAACTCTGCAAAGTGTGTCTCCCCTCCTGTGTGAGGAATGCCCAGCTATGGCAAACTTGCTGATACAGATTCAAAGTCTTCCCAATCAAGTAGTCAATCCTTAAAGAGCCCTTTGGGTAACCCACCTTCCTTAAATGAAAAGACATCATGTATATTTGATTCTGACACATTTCTCTCTGTATTCGTATATTTCTAATTCCTTTTTTCTTGTGATTCCAGGGGAACATTTGAGAATCTGCCCTCAGGAATATACATGTTGCACCTCAGAAATGGAGGACAAGTTAAGCCAACAGAGCAAACTGGAGTTTGAAAACTTAGTGGAGGAGACAAGTCACTTTGTACGCACAACTTTTGTATCCCGGCACAAGAAGTTTGACGGTAGGCTGGATATAATTTACTTATTTCCAAGGTTATGGGATTTAAAAGTCAGTTATCCATAATAAATTCCAATGTTCTTTTCTTTACAATTAGATACCAAATTTGCAGTTGTCAGTTTGGCTAAGATAAGGGTTAACTTACAGCTGGTATGCTTATCAGTCTCGTGAGTATTGCCTTTAATTACAATGACATCAAGAATGGGACTGTTAAGCGCCTGCAGGCTTGGCTAATGTTGAAAAAAGAGATTAGATATGCGCAGAGAGGTTTATAATTTTTGTCTCCTAGTTTCAAGTGCAAAATTTAGGTTTGCAATTATGTTCACTGTTGCAAGATGAACTGTGTTATCTCCCACGATTTTTGTTATTGCAAAGCAGGTTTTTTGTAGTCTGCCTTTTTGTACCCTTACGGATGTAGTCTTTTCCTGCATGGTTTTCTTGTGATGCGCAGAGTCTCTTAGAGAGCTTCTGGCTTCCAAACTCTAAGTCTTAAGTTGCATTTGAGGGAGATTGTCATGCAAGCCACTTAAGCAGTATTGAACACATCTTTTATACCTAGAAAGAATTGACAAGGACAGTTTGGGGTTTTTATTTGTTTCCAATCAGTACTCCAATCTCTTCTGGTCCTCAGCCTTTGAAAGATCTTTGTAAGATCAAGGGTTCATTGTCACAATTTGCTAAATGATTGTCTTTAATAACGAGCATTAAGCAGTTTTTATGCTTGTGTTTGTATTTAGAAGTCACACTGTATTGAGTTTTTCTCATAAACTGCAGATTAGCAAAGAGTAAAAGAGCTTCAGGTTATTCAGTCGTGGCTTTATCTAAATGCGAAATCTGTATTTGTGTTGAAAGTGTCCCCCTCAGCATTTCTGCATGTGTGTGAGGTGAAAAGGGTCTGGCATGAAGAGGTGTAAATCGGCATTGCAAAGAGGGTTGCAGAGCCTTATCTTTGCATGTAGGTAGAAAGCCTGCAAACAGGTGCAGTAAAGCTGCCTAACCCCAGGTAACAGGGCACAATTCACACATGCAGGAGAATGGTAAAAAGGTTATCCCTGACATTGGAAGCTTACTTCGAAACTCTGAGGTTGCATTCAGAAAAAAGTGAAGATGTCTCTTAACTCCTTTGGGGAATTCTGTATCATTCTCTTTATCCAATTAAAGACTTTATTTTTTTTTTCTAATATTGATTCTTTCAATACGACGAAGAAGGGAAGATGAATTATAAAAGGAGGGAATGGGAGATGTATAATATGAAGAGGAACTGGAGAAAAGTCCCCAGCAGCAGATCAGATGCTGATATAATTTATAAAGTGTCCTTAGTCCTTGGAAGGACTGCGCTGTGGCTGACTGTGCAGTGCTCTGCATTGTGATGGCTTCCCTTTTTAATGGAACCTCTGTGTAGTGGATTTGAAAGACCTAAAAAAAAAAAATCCAGAAGCTGTGTGCAGTGTTACAAGATGAGTATGCAAGCAGAACCGGCATTTCAAACCATCTATGGCACGTACAGGTTTTTTCTCTTTTTCTAGAAGGAAACCAGGATGATCACTGGTGTTGAGCGAGCAGCGCCGTTTACTGAAAACACTGGCCTCATTGACCACAGAGCCCAGGTGGCACCTTACTAATTCTTTGGCAACTTGAGGCCTTTTTATATTGCAAAGAACTTAAGCACGTTATGGCTTTTTCAGTAACCTGAAATTCTGTATCTTAATATTGATGGTAAGGGATATAGCTGAAAGTTACTGACCTGTTGCAAATACTGCATTCTGGGATTCTTATGGATCTGCTCCGCAGACTAAATGACTAAGTGGTTTCTTCTGGCTTATCATTGATGTTTTAAAGGGAATTTGCATTGTGAAGTCCTATCAAAGAGTGTTATATACTTTCAGTATTTTAATGCTATTCTAAAACTATTCAAAAGTTGTTAGCTTATATGGAAAAACTGCTTAGTCTTTCTAGAAGGGCAAATAAATTAATGGAAAAATATATTCACCTAATAGGCTGTCTTTCAGTATAAAACCAGCCAGATTTGTTGCAATTTAAAATGGAACGATGCTTTTTGGTATAAAGAAAATATTGGATTGTTAGATTGTTAGTTTTAACTCTTTATGAATAATATTTTTTTTGTTTGTTTTAATTTGGTACTTCGGTTGGACAAGGGAGTTCTGATACATGATTCTGCCATTTGATGCTAGTACAACACAAATAACAACACAAATAATACAGCCAATTGTGATGATTTTATGGAAGCTGTGTACAGGACCTGTGTTTATCAAGAGCAGCATACCTAAGCAATAACAGAATGTGTGAACACTTAAGTAGTGTTGAGATAGAGAGTATACAAGCATTGCTCCCGTGAGGAGTTAATTTGAACTAGTGTTGCTGTCAATCTCTTTGTTTGTGCAGACATTTATGTAATTTTGCAAACTCCTGAAAGGGGCATGGAAGGTCTTGTAGATTTTTGCAATTTTTTTTCTGCCGTACCAGGCATTTCTTAGGGTAATGCGACATTAGACTTTCTAGGGGTATGTGAACTCTTTGTTGAATTATGATCTGAACTTCATATGCCTTGCCATTCTTATCTTATTTGCTCTCTGTCCCACAGCTGTACACTTAAGCATAGATGGAATGATTTTATGAGTTCCATTTTGAGAGGTAATTTGAGGCTTTTTCAGGATTTTTTCCTTTTCAGGATTTTGCCCCAGATTCCTATTCATGATGTAATCTACAAGGAAACTCAATCTATCTCCTGTAATTTAAAAATTGTTTCTTTAGCCTCTGGTAAGACACAAATTCTTACACCGAATCACAGAATCAGAGTATGGCACCTCTGGAGATGGCCTAGTCATCCCTCCCCTGCTCAAAGCAGGGTCAGCTACCGCAGGTTGCGCAGGAGCACATGCAGCCACATTTTAAATGCCTCCATGAATGGAGACCACAGCCTCTTCGGGCAACTTGTGCCAGTGTTTGACCATCCTCACAGTAAAAATGTGTTTTCTTGTGTTCAGGTGGAATTTCCTGTTTTTTTAGTTTGTGCCCATTGCTTCTTGTCCTGTCACTGGGCTCTATTGTGAAGAGCCTGGCTCCATATTTAGTTTCCCCACCAGACATTTATACACATCGACGAGATCCCCCTGAGCGTTCTCTTCTCCAGGTTGAACAGTCCCAGCTCTCTCTCAGCTTCTGCTCACATGAGGGGTGGTCCAGTCCTTACATCATTTTACTGCCCTTTGCTGGACTCGCACTGGTAGGTCCCTATCTCTCTTGTACTGGGGAGCCCAGACCTGAACCCAGCACTCTAAATGTGACCTTACCAATGCTGAGCTGAGAGGAAGGGGAGCCGAGAGGAAGGTTCACCTCACTCAGCCTTCTGGCAATGTTCCTACATCATTTCTATGTCAGTTTTATATTTCATTTTACCTGGAGTGCAGTACTTTCCAAATCTCTACAAGAACTAATTTCTGTAATAACTGTAAGCAGGAGAAGCTAAATATGAAATTCATAACAGAGAACTTTAGAAATTATTAAACATATTGGAACCAGCTATGATCAGAAGAAAAGACGCTTTTCTTTTAACTGGCAATCAGTTCTTGCATCCTAAAGCCCTGTACAATCTTACTCATTTCTTATTCATTTGTCCTCCACATTTTTAAGGGGCTGTCACTGTGTTGGGACTTTTAACTTCTCCATTCTTCTAGATTCACTGTTTCCTAAGTGTTTTATTCCTCATAGTATGTTAGGTTCAAAGATGTCTCAGAACCAAAGGTCTGACAGTAGTATTTTTCATTTTGTTTCCGTATTCCACACAATCACTGTGAATTAGCACGAGTCACTACACAACACAATACCAGCTGCCAGTTATTTCTTGGCTGAGCCTTATGTGCAGATGTTTACATCTGTAGTGCCCCCATCTGTATATTTGCCATTGCATTGCCATACTGGCCGGTCATTTTAAAAAAATCAGTGTCTGGAATTTCACTAATGGGTGCATGAGAATCCAGAGAATCTTCTCTTGAGAATCTTGCCTAAGAAAACAAGCCTTGAAATGAGAAAAAATCCTTTGAAACAGTAGGTTCACAATGTTCCTAGCAAAGAATGCAATACCTGTTTCAGCAATGGGACTCACAAACCCTTCCAAAATCTAGGAAAAGGAATAAAAAACCCTGCCGGCAGACAGGAAACACACAGGAAGTGAAGCATTCCAGCAAATACAGATTTTTCTTTTAGTTCAGGGCTTTAGGTAGGACTAATCCAAATAAGCAGATGTGTAATGAGCGGCTGTTTCCTGTTCCTAGCAATGGACAAGCAATCACGCTTTAATTCTTGGACCCCCACTGTATACCTCAAAGCAGCTTAAAATATATTATGCTCAGAGTGTAGCTGTTATAGTATCATCTTATTATCACCGATTTCCTTGCATAGTGGCATTGCTGAGCAGCTGTTTCACAGACAAGCCAATTTCTTTTAAGTATTGCTCCATCAGCAGCCGAAACCAGCCCTACCGGAAAGTTTTGTCATGAATGTTAATGAGGAGACAAGTAGCTGTTCGGTGACGTTTTCTCACTAATCCTGTGAATAAATATAGGAAAATTATATCAAATAAGTTTAATTTAAGCTAAATAGATCTGAACCTAATAAAAGGGACGCTGTCTCCGCATTCTCATTAAAAAAGTACAGTAGTGGTCTTGGTAATGGTGTTGAAAATGAAAGAATGTCTAAGAATAGCTGTTATGAACTTGAATGGATATGGATAGCCTTCAGCGGAATGTGTGAGGCAAGGAAAATAACCTGAATAACGTAAGAACCAATCTGCAGCTGCATTGATCTATCTTACAGGGTCATCATTCCCCATGGTCCTTTTTTTCCAGTCTAGGAGAACAGTGATCCACACCCATTAGTGCTGCTTATATTTCTTACAGTCATTACCAGCAGTAGCAGTGTAAATTACAGGGCAGGGAAGAAAGTTTCAAAGATAATCCCCCAAAACAATACCTTCAAGAATAGCTAGCATCACAGAAACCCTGTGTTCCCTTTTCTTTTCTTGCACAATTTATGAAAGAACTTGGAGAAAAATAGTGGTTTTGAATCTTTCCTTGATATTAGAGCTGACAAAAATGTGTGTTGTGAAGCTGCTTTCCAGCAAAGTAAGCAGTCTTCAACGAGATGCACTCTTGTAGCCAGGTATAACTATCTCATTAAACTTTGCAAAAATAAAAAAATAAAACGTGGAAAGTGAAATAAGGGAGATGCTGGAAGTCAGAATGCACCGAGATTCAGTTGCATGGCCAGTGCAAGTCTTCTGCCCTCTGCTTTCCTGTCCTCCCACCCTTGCTGCCCAGCCTGACAGCCCAGCTGGAGCCCACATCTCATACCTGGAGCTGCACTGACCTCCGTGGACTTCTGCAGAAGAGGGGGAGTGCAACAGCAGAGGAGCCCATTTGCACACTGGTGCTGTCATGGTCAGCAGGTGAAGGATGGACTTTCAGCAGGATATTTTTTTCGTGCTTTGCTTACTTTGAATGTGAAAGGGCACAGTTTTCACAGCAAGATTTTTCTTCTGTTTCTTTGGTTTTCAGAAGCAGGGAATCGGAAAGGTCTGCCTTTTCCACAGAGCTGTTTGGGAGGCAGGAGGCTTCTAAGGAGTGTGAGAAAGTCAAACAGATATAGCATAATCTGTGTACCTTATGCAACTACTCATATTATTCCAGTGTTGCCATGTTTGTGTCAGAACATAGGCTCCACCATAGGAAAGATATGATAACAGATATTTTGATTTTTAGTTCTGGGCAAGGTGGTGGTGTTTTATTGTGCTTTCTTTGTTTGTGTTACAAGATTTCAGTGTCACTTTGCAATGTGTTTCCCATCAAATGCAAAAGCCATTGCTAGACAGGTGGATTTTTTAAAACTCCACAACTGTTAAGGCTGTAACAGTGCTAGCAGGACCACAGTTTTCATATAATTCATCTACTGTTTTAACACACTACATAACTTCTGCACTTGCCAAAATACAGGCCTTAGAGTAGTTAGAAGCCTTAAAAAGAGGTAACATCTGCTGGCTTGTAGTATGTAACTGCCTGCAAGCTTTCATTGGACATCTGATGCAAGTTTCTAAACTTCACAGAGTTTATTGATAAAAGATCCCTTACCTTACATTTGACAGGAAACGTTAATTTGAAAACAAAATATTCTATACCTGCTCCAAGTCCTATCAGAATTGATAATAGCCTAAGAGGAATCTCTGTTGCCTACAAACTATTTCAGGGTCTAATCCTGTAAAATTTGCGCTGAGATTACTGTTTATCATTGTTTCTCACATTATTTCAAAATTTGTTTGTAAATTACATTAGAAAAAAAATAAATTATTTAAAAAAAAATAACCAAAAGAGGAGAAGCAGCAAGCCTACAAGCTTGGAAAGGAAGAGTTGGACCAGTAGTAAGAACAGTTTCCAGCCAGAGGTGCATATTCCTGTAAACTGGTCAAGTCCCATACTAAAAGGCACCGTTGAGGGAACTGGTGTCTTCTGCATGCTCCCTGCAGCTGGAAATGCACTTTGTACATTTGGATGGCTCGTTCTCTCTGCTCTTCCACAGCTTCATTTGCTATGTGCAGCTGGTCAGTGGAGCATGTAAACTTCTAACCAGCTGCATCAGGTTTATGAAGCTGCAAAGCAAAGGACAAACTGCTACCATGTGCTGGAACAGGTGGACATGACCCACTCTCAAATGAATCTCGTTAGAAAACATGTTGTCCAGGTGTAGCCAAATATAAACAGGCTTTGAGAAAGGCGAGGATCCAGTGTTTTTCCTCTTAAACAGAAAGCAGAATTTGCCTTGCTGAACTACATGAAAGGGGGTTGTAAAGACGTGGAGGTCGGTCTCTTCTCCCAAGTGGTGAGTGATAGGGCAAGAGAAAATGGCCTCAAGTTGTGCCAGGGGAGGTTTAGACTGGATATCAGGAAAATTTTTTACACTGAAAGGGTTATTAAGCATTGAAACAGGCTGCCCAGGGAAGCAGTTGGGTCACCTTCCCTGGAGGTATTTAAAAGACGGGTAGACATAGTGCTTAGAGATATGGTTTAGTGATGGTTTTTGTCAGAGTCGGGTTGATGGTTGGACTCGATGATCTGAAAGGTCCCTTCCAACCTAGGTGGTTCTATGAATTCTATGATTCTATGATTAGATATCCATGGTGTAGGGTACTCCTGTATGTTTCCTCGGAGGCTGATAGGGAATGATAGGTGCGAGTCATGCTAGTCTAAAGTTTACACCTCAAATAGGTCAGGAAAAATCTCTCCCTGAAGTTCTTATTTCTCTATATTGATTAGAGAGGGTGTTTAGTTCAGACATAGATGCCTATACTGTGGACTTACTTAAACATTAGTTCAGATAAATTCCACCCCAAGGAAGGCAATAAAGGAGTGAAACATCTAAAAAACTCTTGATGTTGTCTTTGTGCTTTATTTGCCTCTTTTGCAAAAGTCATCCTTTGTTTTTTTCTGTAGTATTTTGTTGAGAAAAAGACATTAAAAATATTAAGACGCGTAAACACTGTGATGCTCAGTTATTGTCTTATGCTGGTAGAAAAAAACGCTGTCCTGTTGAATTCAAATAACATTTAATCTTCACTGAAGCTCTGAATAGTCTTTTTAATATTTTATGATGAAAATTGTTTTCTGAATTTAAGCGTCCAAGCCTTAAAAATACTAACCCATAAGTAAAATTACTGATTTACAAATACTAAAAATCCTGTGATTGCAGATGCATTATATGCATATGGACAAGAATAGGATTAATAAGGACTCAACCTCAAATCCATAATGTTGATGAAAGACGTCAATCTTCTGACGATCAGCTCTCAGAGGCTCTGTTACCCAAACCTGATTCTTACTCTGAAGGCAAGTTCTCACCTGACACAGAGCAAGGACAAAACCATGCTGCAAGAGTCAACAATAGGGACTGTATATAAAAACCAAGCTACAAAACAAGGGTATTCATACATAGTGTCAGCACCCTGGGAACTGTAGCCTTATCATTTCTCATTTCTTGTCCTCAACCCTCATTAAATGCACAAATACTATTTTTTAGATGAATCTCTCGGCTGCAATACACGGGCATTGTTGTCTTTTTGCTGCCCTTCTTTTCTTAGTTCTTTTGCCTGTGTGTCTGAACAACTGGCAAATTAAAAGCAAACTTAAAATAGTATATCATGAAAAGGATCCTGGAATATTTGAAAAATGATTTAATGGTTCTCTACTTACCTAAAAGAGTTTTTAGAGTTTATTTTAAATTAAAGTTTCTTTTTTTTTCTTTTTACCTCTGCTCTGTGGTTTATCATAAAAATATGGAAATGACTCTTCCTCTGGGAGGAATGTCACAGGAATGTCTCTCTTAGCAGTAGGATCTTTTAGGGAAAGAAGGGAACTATATGCCTACGTGCCATAAGAAAACTTTTAGAGATAGTTTAAAAATAGGCATATTAAGGTCCACTTGCGCTATACTTAGTGGTAACTATGAACATTGCATATATAAATTAGAGCTACTTGATCTTCAGGGAGAAGATAGGAAAGATGTGGCACATGGGTATTGCTTCTGAAGTCTTCCCTGCTTGCTATACGTTAGCTCTCATTCTATATACCCGTGGCTGAGAGGTAAAAATAAAGACATGCTGCCCACGCTCCCATAGTGCAATCTAGCTGCTTGTCTGTGTAGGTGCTGGTAGAAAGGAGTAGCAACTGGTGTCTGTGTGGGCAGCCCCACTCAGTGCTGGTGAGGGATGACAAATGCTGTGTGGGCAAGCTGGTTAGAGTAACACCATGCTTGCAACCCAGCTGTTGTTAGATGTGACACTGCTGTAACTAGTGCAGTTGCTGCTGGCCAAACCGCTACAGACAAAATAAAAGCAGCTCAGCAAGATGTAAGCCCTACTAGATTATCCATATTGCAAGGTTTCTTGCTTGGTGGTACTCTGCATGAACATTCAGGTGTCGTTTCTGAAATCTTGGGCTCAATAGAGAGAGGCACCTATATAATTGAAATGTTTCACTTTTCCTAAATATATTGGAACACTAGATTTCACTGATTCTCCATAAGTTTTTTTGATGGATTCTTTTTCTGCATATTACTGGTACAGTTCCCACTCCTTCACTTCTTGGGATATTTACATAAATTGGGATCTTTATTTTCAACTTCCCCATCTTTTCCAAGTTACACTGAAATGGTTTTGTTTAATGTGTTTCTGTATATGCATCACATGCTCACTTTACTCTGGGGTACGTATAGATTAATTTATAAGTTTTATCAGAAATATACTCTCATCTTCTTCTAGTTGTAATCTAAGTGCTTTATGCATTTATGACAATTTATCACTAAAATGTCAGCTGAATATTTCAGCAATGAGCAGGTAGGTCAGTTGCCTATCATTAGCAGCAGTGATATTGTAAGGGCAATGCATAAAGCAGGAGATTAGCTGGGAAAAGGAGAGAGAGGTAAGACCAAAAATACTGTGACATCAGCTATCTCTTATATGACTATAATCATGTAAAGAACAGTATATATCTTACAAGAGCAATCTTAGGTGAGTAACTTGATGCAGCTTTTGTGAAGCTACTTTCACATAAGTGGAGAGACAGATGGTGGACACCACTGCTACTTGAAGTGTGCTTTGAAGCTTTACCAAGAATTTTAATAAAATTAACAACAAACCTTAAGGCCTGAAACATATCTTCTTTAATATATGTCAGGTTATTAATTTAACATTCTTTGGTGAAGTTTTTGCTGTGAATTGATACTTTTTTTGTGGTGTCATGGGAACATCTAGAAGCCATTCGCTATTTCTGAGTTAGAAAACTAATCAACACGCAGCTAAAAGGCTGTCCTTGCTCTTGAAGAGCTACTCTTGTAGTGAAAAAATTAGACATATGTGAAGCAGGAAGGAGGTGGAAACAGCTCATTTCAGTAATGTAGGGTATTTCCAGTCAATGAAATCTCAGCAAAATCATGGCCAAAAAAAGGCAACAGGAGGTAGCTGTTGAGTACTAACTTCAGTGAGTGGGTACAATGTATGTGATTTTTTTTTACTTTGATAAGAGCAACTTGACTAAGCCAGTACTAAAACTGCACTGTGGAAATAAATTCTGTTGTTATCTGCTTTTTCCTTCTTCTCACATGGAAGCATTTTCATAGGGGTGTGCAGCTTAAGGAAGGCATCAATTTTTACGTACTTGTATAAAAATTGAATCAAAGTTTGGTAGCATCATGGAGTAACCACTGGAAGACGAGGTGATCTCTACTTGATGTGAACTAGTTTTTGGAGCATGTAAAATCTCTAGAGAGGAGAAATATGACAAACTTGCCTGTGAAGGAATACAGACTAGGAAATCTACTATTTTCTAAGGGCAATTAAGTATTAAGACTAAGCAAATAATGAGTGTTTGGGTTTCTTAATTTTCAAAAGCTGGGAGCGAATGCTTGAAGAAAATACTTTGTTTCAATCACCACACAAAGCAAGAAGCAAGATTTGAAGTTGAAATAGTAGAAAAGTAATGTTTTTTTGGTGTCTACTTTTTATATCTCCATAACTTTCCTGGCACTCCTACAAGTAAATAGCATATTCATTTAAGCTCTCATTAAATAACTTGCAGGGGGACCTGCCTCACCTTCTCTAGTGCCTAATGAAGTTCCAGTACTGGCTATGAGCTGAAGATATTTCTAGGCTGTGAGGAGTGGATCCCGGAGTCTCAGACATCTCAGGATAGTTTTTGGGCTCTAGCCAAACCAAAGTAGCTGAGATCTACTGCCTAGTGAGAAGAGCTACAGCTAGTGGAGAGCTACAGCTGTGAAATTAGTCTTGTTTTTAGTGCGATGCCCAGAAGCCATCTTTTCCCTATATGTAGTCTATCTTTGAGATTCAGCTTCCTAGTTTGACACCAAAACATACATGATCCGATATTTTAAAAGGCCACTGTGCACTTGTAAGCATGTTGGTATTCAGCCCTAAAAGTTATGATTTATTTATTCACACATGGGATTTTAAGTCTAAATAAAGGTATATAGGCTTGATCATTCTCACATAATTTTTATCATCAGGAAAGGAGATTCTCTTTGTGTCTACTAGCTGGAAACTTGAACCAGTGAAAATCCAATGTTTAGTGAGACCCATCACATTACCACATGGGCCAGTTTTGCCACATTAACCCAGAATCTGATCATTCTTGGAATTTATTTTTTAGACTCTTCTTCTAGTAATGCAATCAATGGGAATGGTGACATCTCAGATAGAGGCAACCTTCTGCTAAATCAACCAACCGTCTTAACTACTCTCCATTTGTATAGTGCACCCTATACCACATGTGGCATTTTTCTGTGCCAATGTGGAGCTTGAAGTGCCATGTTTGAAAAATCACAGCGTCGTAAGAACCATTTGGAGATAGGAAAGATTAAATGGAGAGTTTAGTGATGCTAGTAACAGTTTTCCAAATAGGCTATTGAGGTATACCCTCATCCCTGTCTCTGCATCGCACATCCCTGTCTCTAGCATGCTTCCTGGGATTTGGTCTCGAAATGCCATTAATAAATGGAATCCTCCAACACATCCCTCCTTAACAACTCTTCTAAAGTTTTGGCATAGCCATCATTTTATCAATGCCAATTATTAAGACATTGTGAAGATTCAACTTCATTCTATTCGTTCTATTGACATAAAGATATTATTTATCAGATACACAGTTGTATTATTTAAATATCAATCAATCCATGCCTATGTCACACTGTTTACACTGATCATAGATATATCTCCAAATGCCAATAAGTGGACTGAAACAAATAAATTAGTATTCTGTGGAAGCTTGTATCCAAACTGAAGTTATTTTAGTGTGTTACATTTTTTTTTCAGCAGTCCACTGCCAGAGACTAGCTTCTCAAGGAAGCTGTATGGTGACATAATTAAAGATAGGGATAAAATAAAAAGCCTTGCAGGATAGGGATCCCTACATGACAGCTTCTGTGTTAAATAAAAATGAGATGTTAAATATCAAGTGATCATTAAGGAAATTTAAATTAAGAATTTATACAGCTCTCATACTGGAAATTGCCCTACAACAGACTTTTCTTCCCCTCACAGTTTATAGTCATGGTATCACACTTCTTGAATAACTATGGGCATATCTTTAGAATTTTTAGCAGTTTCAGTGTCATGCAATCTCTGTATAGATGTGATCATTGGATCAGGACCTGCCTTATTAAATCTGCATACCTCTGTATAAGTACTTCTTTTTATTCCAAAGCAAAAATGTCAGGAAAATAGGAGAGGCTTTGGAAAGTGAAAGAGAAACTGAAAAAAGTTTTCAAATGGCCCTTTAATAATGCTTCTTGTGGAAGGAAAGTACTGCTGCTCTGAGGAGTCTGAGTATACCTGAATTTTATTTTTTCTCTGATTTTACACAGTTCTTTAAAAGGAAAAATATATTAGTGTTAGTTTAAAGCAATAATTGACCAGTTCTAACAACAGACCCAGAGAGACACTACTATTCTTGCCAAGATAATATCATGCTTAACTGTTCATAGGAAAGCCTAAAAGCATAGGGATTTATTTGGATTTTCTAGCATCTTACATTCTTACATTCTCTTCCTTAATGTGACTGGTTTTTTGAACTCCTGTCTTTCATATGCACTGAAATCCATGACTAGAAAAATCCCTGTTCAGTTCTTAGCCCAAGGATAAGTATGTGCTGGACCCTAATATATACAGGCTTAATGCCAGGCCTTTGCATGGGGATCAATTGCGTTTCCAGCTAATGCATAAGGTAAAATGCGGCAAGCCAAAGCAATGCTGTGCCCACCATTTTTAAAAAAGCACTTGGAAATAAAACTCCTTATCCGCACCATCACCTGGGCCATGCTCATGATTTATGTAGTTACATTGCTGAGAGATGTGTTTCTCTAGCGAGATCTGGTTTTCTACTTAAGCATCAGTAGGTTGCTTGCTGAAACTTTGTCACTGTTGTAGCGGTGTGCCCAGGAGGAAATGGTTTCGTTCATCTGTTTCTAAAGAGGTGCATGGAAGAAGAGTGATGGGGAAGAGGAAGGGAAGATTAGAGGTGAGAGAAGGACAGATCAGAGCTGACTATACTTTTATGGTGGCTTTAGTCCTATGAAAAGATGGGTAAGCGTTGAAAACTGGTGGCCCGAGGAAGGACACGTCAGCAAAGGTCTCTCACTGGGCAATCTGCAGGGCTTTGTTGCCATTGCAGTCAATGGACTTTTTTGTCAAATGTTGCAGCATCTGGTAAATCATCTAAAGGCATGAGCAGGAGAAGGCGGCTGTCACCTGAGGATTGTTTACCAGCAGGAAGTTTTTGTTGTTGTTGAGCATTATGTAGTATGTAAATCTGTCCTCCTCCTGGCACCAGCCTTTCCTCTTCAACTCAAAAGAGACTTCAGAATGCAAGGAGTATCTGTAATTAGGTCTTCAAATGCACAGCTGGAAAGGAAACAATCTTAGCACAGCATAAAAACAATAGCAGTTTTCCGGTTTGATTAAAATTTCTAAATGTCTTAATCTCTTTAATTAGCTTCTCTAATGCTACTTTTTACAAATTCCCTAAATAGAAAATGTGTTACTATGCAAACTCGCAATGTCCTTATCGATAATCTATATTGTATGTATTTATTTTTACTACTTTAAGCATACCCAGGAAAACTATAATCCATATTTAAGTTAGGACTAACTTAAAGTCTAAGAGGTGAGGGGCTTTTTATGTAATCTTTGGAATAAAAATAAAAACAGCATTAAGAGGAGAAAGCACAGACCCAGTGACCATTTACAGGGATGATTTGTGCATCCCTAATGCAGCGCTGTAGGTGTGCAAAAGGTATCCCTGGGCTGTCTATTGGCAGGTCTCAAACTGAGACTCAGGTGATAATATTGTTTGTGAGTTTGTGCAGTGCTGTTCATGCCCATGTGAAATTAAAAAGTTAATGCTGTAGCCATGTGTTATCAGTATTTTTTGCTTGTGGCTTACAGAATTTACTTTTTTTTTTTTTTTTACATAAGGAGATGAATATTGATCTTGGATTCTAAGTGTTGTATCATTACTAGACATACTGGTAGCAAGATAATTTTCTGATGGCTATAGGGTGCACAGATAAAAAGGCAAAACAAGGCATCTTTATAACAAGTACATTTTTAGATGAAAATACTAAAAATCATTTAAAAGAATAAATTGCCAATGAAAAAGGAAAAATTTAAAATTAAAATTTAAATTACTTCTGCTTGCCTGAAGTTACTCAAGTTTGAATGAGTGACCTTTGTTTCTCTTACATACAACTTGTATACAGGACCTTAGTGTTCTTAGATGTGGGTTCTTTCCTTCTACGTTTTTTAAAATCTCCTTTTGCTACTCAGACCTTACATATCCTTTTCACTTGAAATTTCCTTCATTAATATGATGAACATGTTTAGGCTGGATATAGTTAAACTCATATTGTTCAAGAATTTTTGATGTGGAAGCTTAGGATCAACCACAGGGTCACCTTACTGTGATAGTCATGCATAGCATCAGCCAACTTTAAACCAAGTAAACTGGTTTAGCTTGTTAAATCATCAAAAATGCGCTGTGGTTTCTTCAGATAAAAAAAAAAAAAAAAAGGAAGGAAGGGATAGAAAGAGAGAGAGAGGTGAAAATTCAACGGTCTGGCCATGTAGTATGGCAAGTAATTCTTGGAGATAATAACAAAATACTGTCAAGACAGTAACAAAATTAGGAAGTGGAAATTTTGAGGAGGAACTTGATAATTTAGTGCTTAGCTGTCTGCTTATTTTCAGTGGTGACATAAAAACACTGAAGTACCAATGCAGCTTTCAAACTCATAGGAAAGGGCCAGACCCTGCTCCCACCAATGCCTTACCACTTAGTCTATTTAAAAGACTTTATTAGACTACCCAGTGAAACAGCACACTATCAAATTCACTAATAAACCATCTACAAACAAGTTCAGCAAGTTCTGCAACAGCTAAAAGGTTTCTTCTCAGCTTCTGTTTGCAAAACATGTGTGAGTTAATGGAGTATCACATTTATATAGTGCTGGGGCATTGACCTGAAGTCCTTTCAGGAAATAGATCTAGGTTTTACCTAGATGTACTGTGCTTTACAGTGGAAACAGCCTACGTTTTCTAATAAGACGATGCTGTTATTTGTTCACTAAATAATAAAGGTGGATGAGAACTTTTCTATCCCCAAATCTTTACCATCTATACTTTACTATGCTGTTTCTTCTTTGAGGGAAATTATCTTCCAAATAAGTCTCATTTCTCTGTGTTTGCCAATTTAATTATTAAATAAACCAGGGCAGCTTAAAGTTTACAGTAATGATCTCAGTTTGTATGAGTAGGGGAAGGAAAATAATCTAGTTTCATTTCCAAGAGTTCAGTACTATTTTGGAAGGAATTTGGGGAACGGTTTAGAAATGTCTACAGAGTAGAGCACTTCTAAGGCCACATTCCTTATTAAAGCATGATTCTGAGATTAGTCGCACAGATTATTAATAAATAGAACTATTTCTGATGCTGGTGTCAATCTATCTGTCATATCTTAACTGTTGAACATAGAACATGCTTAGGGATTGTCAGGCTTTCCTGTTAATGTTGACATCTCTTCTTAGGTAAGATATGAAGAAAGGCTGAAAACAGATTTATCAATTAGAATTCAGTAGATAAATAAAGATGGTATGAAAAATACTACCCTTATGCCATCCACTACCAAAAAAAGACAATTATGAATTGCATATTCATTCTCCAAATTACAGGGCTTGTTTTCAAATCTGCATCTGCTTCAAACATTTCTGAAGTTAGAGTCAAGGCACTTTGCTGAAAAGAAAATTTGTAGTCAGATTTTGCAGAGTTGTCCTGCATTGTCATATTTTAACCAAATACATAATTCTAGCCACATAGAAAGACTTCACACATATTATTCACAGAGGGATGAATATGCAAAGGATCGTTGTCCCAGAATCACAGAGATGGAAATCATAGGTGTTAAGTGAGAATGTAAATCACATAATCCTAAACCTTTGAACAAGGATGCTAACTCCCTCTCTCAAGCAGTCTAACCTATCCAGTTCTTGATAGTTCTTCTGTATGCGAAAGTATCTCAGACATATGTTGTTTCTCATGCCATGTATTCTCATTCTACTATTTATATTTTCTCTTAATTTTTAAAAACAATTTAAATCAAGATTGGTTAATTAAAGTCTTGCAACTTATCTGTGAACTAAGAAAATATTCTTATAATATTCATATACCTATAAAGATGATGAAGAAACTGAGGCACATAAAGGCAATGTGACTTTCCTGAGGTCACAGAATTTGGTAGTGGTAAAATTGCAGATGCAACAAAGGCTGCTTTTCATCTGCATTGCTTCAGACTCTTAATATATAACTTCAACTTTCTTGATGCTAATGCCATAAAGTTTTTAGAGAAAGTCACAGTTTTTCTTGATTTTCATTAATCCAAGCAAGAATTCTTTTGATTTTCTCTCATAAGTTTATTTTACTCTCATAGCCAGTTTTATTACTTTTTTGTAAATTCCTTTCAGTTGAGGTTTTTGGTGTGGAAGTGTCCAGACCCATACACAATATTCAGTGAGTGCACCATGTTGCCATAGAAGGGGTTTCTGGTTTACAATGTCCTTTGCCTTATGAAATGAAACTGATTTTTTTTTCCTTGCTGCAACTCTCTGGTACACATTCACATTACATTTATTACCCTCAGGTCATTTTTTCCCCAGCTAGTCCTGTTAATTTTTTTCTTATTTATCTTAAATGCATTCACTTGTATTTTTCTAGATAGAACCTATTTCACTACTGACTGTCAATTTTTATTTTCAATCACTACAGGTTTTTTCTCTTACCTCTATATTAGTTGTTGCAGCACCTCCCATTTTGGAATCATCTACAAATTTAATTAATGTGTTGTTTACTCCTTCTTCCAGGTGATTAATAGATGATTCATTTGAAAAGAACACCCATTCTTTATCTGACACAAGCTCTTTGGGATATACAACTAATGTAACTAATTAAACTGCTGAAATTCTGCCATAACCTCCTCTTACCATTGATCTTTCAAAACAACAGTGCTCACATTGTATCAAATTTCTGCGATGCAACTTCATGCCAATTCCCCACAGCTAGAGTGGATCATTGAACCTCAGTTATTTATCAAACAAAGCAAGCCTTTTTCTTCAGATCTGTTACCAAATTGCGGCCTTCTTAGATTCAGTGTTCATAAAAATGGTTAAGTTTGGCTGGCACTAAAATTGTTTACATGGGTACCATTACTGTATTGACCACTCCATTTTCTGTGTCTCACTGGGTATTAAAGTGCCTAGTGTAACTCTAAAACATTAAATAACTACTCATCCTTGATTTCCTCAAATTATCTACAAAATGAAGAACAAATAAATATTAGGCCTGGCTGGGGTTTTGATTTTAGCCAGTAAATTCTGTTCAAGGCACCAAGGCACCATCCTCTAGTGAGCTAACTATAAATTAGGAATATAAACTTCAGCATATTTTGCAGCACTTCTTAGATGTTAAGCAGAACATCCTGACTATAGGCTCTGTAGGTAAGGACTTCCAATAGAGTTTCTCTATTAGAAATTTTGTTTCAGTTGCCAAATTCTTTATATTTACCATATTTCTATACAGAACTGGAGAACTAAAGTTATCCTCATGTCATACATAACAGTAAACAACTGTTCAGCTCAGTGATAACTACTTATTCCTCCTCTTAAGATGTCTTCTTAAGATGTCTTCTTCATAAAGGCAGGACAGTGCTGCCTTTTAGGCTGGAGAGAGATTTTATGCTGTTTTCTTCTGGCATGTGATGATTTCCAAGAGCCAGCTGTGCTCATAACTTCCAGAAGAGTAAGAGGGGTATTGCTTAAAAACACATGCATTTGATAAAGTGCAAATTCATTTTGTGGCAGCTTCTGGCTTTTATTCTGTCTTCCTCCTCTCTGGCTATCCCACATTACTTGTCCGTCAGGAACATGTTATGATATCACAGGTAGTGGAAAGTGATGACTGTTGCTAAATAATGGTGTTTGAATGATAAGGATACTCCCTTGTAGAACTAACTACTACAATCACTGTTTATTTGTTGTGATATAAATAGTTGTGACTTCATACCCAGAATGTTAGCATACTGGTATAAAACAAACAAACAAACAAACAAACAAACAAGCAAACAAAAATATGTAGAGGTAAAACACAATAGAAAAGGAGAAACTAACCATTGCATCTCCTCAGGACCCAAAGTGAGTCCAGAGGCGAAAGCACAGGTGTACCTAGCATACTCCTATGGTCAGAAGTATTTAGGAAAAAAAAATATAAACAAGCAGAAAGCTGGCAAAAGAGTTGTATTCTATGTCTTCAACAGATGACAAGATGATAGGAGATTTGTTTGCATATACTACAAATACACTGAGATGTCCATTCCTTCAACTGACAGCATATGATACACGTAATTAGTTTGCTGGCTGGCCCAGCACCTGCCTGCAACAGCACTTCATTCTGAGCAATGCAGCATCTTAACGCTCTGTTCTCAGAGGACTGATGGGAGGCAGGATGTCATCTTGAACCTTTTTTCTTGAAATATCTGTGCAGAGAATGCCAAGAAAAATGTTCTTCTATTCCTTATACAGCGATTGCTTGAAGATAGCTTATTAGTGAAATGATTGATTTATGCTTTGACCTTTACTGTTCAGTAACTGATCTGTTTGTCTTTGCCTCTGAAAGACAGAAATGCATGTCTTATAAGGTAGCCCTGCCACCATTTCAAAACATGCTATTTTAAATGAAAACAATGAAACCTGGTATTTGAGAATGCTGCATGTGGAATATCCTAATAGAGATGATGGTATCGACAAAAATAGTAATTACTGTGAATATATGTTTATGTGACCTGGAAACCTGTCTAAGATGTACGTGTATTGTGTATAGCTGTACAGCCCTGTAAACATGAATAGATGTTATCGTTTATTCACAGAAGATTGCAGTAAAAAATGCTTTTAATCTGATGTTTTGTAACTAATGCTTAGAACATCTGAATGAAACCATTTTCTCTGTTTATTACTCAGTAATTTCAAGTTAATATGATTTAGTTTTAAGGCTTGATTCGGGAAATAAAAGACACCCCCAAAGAATGAGATGTAGAGGTATTTAGGAATTTAATATTTCTATTATTGCTTGTTAATTTGCAAGTATGATTTTACAGAGCCTATTGCCATCCCTAGAAAGAGCGCTCTGAAAAAATGAATACAAATCTATGATGTCCTGAAGTGCAGCAGGTGCTGGCTGTGTCATTTCAACATCAGCTTGGGGTTCAACAGCCTTGCAGGACTGAGATTGTCGGTTTGCAGGTGTTAAAATTAAAAGACTGTGAGGCCAGCTGCATCCAGGCACTGTGAGTGTTCACAGCAGGCATTCAAGGGCAAATCATGCTTGAACAACATGATTGCCTCTCCAACAAAATGACTGGCTCTGCAGATCAGAGAAGAGCTGTGGAGGTAATATACCTTGACTTTGGTAGGGCTTTTGACACCGTCTCCCACAGTGTTCTTATTTGGTAGCTGAGGAGCCCCCGGTTGCCAAATCTGACTGCTATGTGGGTAGAAAATTGTCTGAGCTGTCAGGATCAAAGGGCAGTGATCAGTGGCCAGATGCCCAGCGGGCAGCTGCTGAAGAGACCATACCCAGCACACTAGGGGAAGAGTGCTGGGGCCCATCGTGTCCAGCATCATAATCTGTGACCTCGATGGTGACACAGAACAAACTTTTTACATGGCAAAAAGTTTGGGGAAGTGGCTGAGGTGAGGAATGTGAACTTTGGTCCAGAGGCTTATTGAGGCAAACCTGGATTGACTTGAGGACTGAGTCAACAGGAACCTCCTGAAGTTCAATGAGGAGTAGGCAAAAGCTCTGCACCTAGGAATTACAAGCCACATGCAGACTGTAAAGCAATTACCTGAGAATTAGCCCTACTGAAAAGACCTAGGTGTCAATGTGAATGCCCGGCTGAATATGAACTGTTTGCTTTTTGCCTTATTGCAACAAACATGCGTACTGGAATATATGAGGAGAAGCACAGTCAGTGGACACAAATTATAACCCCGCTTTGCTTGGTGCTACTGAGGCCAAATCTAGAATACTCCATCCATTTTAGGCTCCCACTTCAAAAGAGATGTGGAGAAACAGGAGATGGTCGAGTAGAGGGTTACAGAATGGTCAGGGACCTATAGTACATGTTATATGTAGAAAATCAGAGAGAATTTGGTTTGTTTAGTCTGACAAAGAGGAGGAAAGGGGAGCTGGAATAGCTGCTTATAATTCCTTAAAGGATATCTAGTACCAAACAAAATAGAACCAAACTCTCTTCAGAAGTGCCAGATGTTATAAGAAAGGTCAATGGCCACAAATTGCAACTTGAAAGCTTCAGGTAAAAAAAAAAAATATAATTCCCTAGGAGGCAGCACAACCCTAGTGCAGGTTGCCCAGAGGGGCTGTGGGATTTCCATCCATGGTGGTTTTCCTGCCCTGGCTAGACAAAGCCCCAGTTGGCCGTGCTTTGAGTGGGAGGTTGGGTTAAATGACCTCAGAGATCCCTTACAACCAGCATTTCTGAGATTCTCTGGTTTGTCTGGTGGCAACATCTGGAGTAGCCAGTACAACAAAAACTTCATATATTTTAAAGATTTTAAAATCTTAAATAGGAGCAACAGCAAATGGTGTGTATGTATTGAAAAGAAAGCAGGATATTCTCAAACAAATATGTAGCAGAGCTCTACGGGCCCAGAAGAGTTTGCCTTGTGTAGAAAGATGGGAAAGTTTTCCTTCCTGTTGTATTCTAGCTTCAGTGCTCTGTGCACATTTCTTGCTTTCCTCAGGCTTAGTAATACAGTTATTCAGAGTATTTTCCTCTCTGCCTTTGGCAGATAAATTTATTCATCACCTTGTTTTGTTCTGAATTATGTCCCAATGTCAATGTGGCCATACTTTTTCCACTAGCATTTCAAACACTTCCTGTTAATTGAGATATTTATGTTGGTTGGTTGCTGTTGTTCCCAGTTCCTGATGATTCTCATTCTTTACATAGGATTTAAATATTAAAGGTTAGTCACCCTCCTGGTACTAGGCTTTTTCCTTTTAGCTTGGTTCCTTATGCTCTGCATCTTTGATACCTCTCCCTCTCCCTCTTTCTCTCTCTCTCCTTCTCTTTCTCTCTCCCTCCTTCTCTTTCTCTCTCCCTCTCTCTCTTTTTTGAATGGGGATGTCAGCCAGTGTGTGGATGACTTCATCTAAGCAAATTGTCTCAACTCCCTTGATATTCAGTGGAAAGAAATAGGAACTCTCAGAGCACAACATATTTCCTACCTAAGAATAAGTTAGATGAATACATCTTATATGTGGCTCCTTTTCTCTACTGACTATATGAGAAATGAAGATTAAGCCTCTCAGTTGCATGTCACAAGTATCTAAAGTTAGGTAAGATGATATCACAATAAATCAGAGTGATCACAGGCAGAAAGAACAATGCTGGCAGTATCCCATGGTAAGAGGAGCTATTCCTTCTTCATGTTTTAAGCACTTGTCATTCCCTCTATGTTCAAATTCCTCTACCTGAATTTCTGTGCTGGCTTTTGCATTTCCCCATATTTTTAAGCTTTTAATTTACAGACACAGCGTATGGAGACATTACTCCCCTCCTTTTTGTGCAGCATCTTGTGTGTGCACGTATCAGATTTCAGGCACTTAAATCGCTTTTCACACTCACAACATTGATTCAGGGATCAGAGGACTGGGTACCTCACTGTTTGATTTGCAGATGCAGATATTACCCAACAGAAACAGAATAGATTAAGTACTTTTTTTTCTGGTTATTTCTTTTCCATCTTTTACATTCCAGTTAACCTATTGGCCTCTGTTATGTTGAACACCATCAACGTTCCCCAATCTGAGAAATATTATAATGTTACTGGCTGGCACAAAATGCTTCTGCTGTGTTTTAAGTATAGCAATATACAGCCAATGAGATTTTAATGGCTCTTTATCACAGCTGGACTATAGTAATAAATGCATCAAGACTTCAGACGCTTACGTTCTCCTTATATGTGACTAAGGACATTGAGGAATCCAAATACATGGGAAATATAATTAGAATATTTTGATTTGCAATGAAGTAGCCAATGCTGCAACACTATTTTCAGTCTCCTCAGATTTAAACTTGGCTCACTTCAGATTTTAATGCAGCAGAAAATCAATATTAGGCTAATTTTATAGACATAGCAGCAAACCTCCAAATTTTTTATTTCCAGATATTGGTGAAATCTCTGGTGACTCTTACAAGATGAGCTTTTCCAATTGCAAGTGATAATGAAGCCATCTGCTTTAGAGATGTAAGATCATCAGGTATCAGGTTTCCTACTCTTCCAGACTTCATTAAAACTATGATTTAAAAGAGGAAAGGTTGACCTAAAATTTGTTTATTAATTCTGTGACCAAATTTTTTTCTCCTTTCTTATTACAGGCATGTTTTCATCCTTTGATAATCCTTCTTGTAGCAAAAAATACAGTGCAAGCAATTTGCATGCCTATGTAAGCATAAACATGTATATTACTAAGTAATATTGCACAAATATGGACACAGTTGTCTTTCATTTGTATTGAAAAGTATGGAATTGAAAAGGTAAACTTGGAGCAATTACTGTATGTTTTAGATTATTGAATGTTTATGCAAATTATAGCATGTCTTAGATCACTGAAATTAAAGTCACTTTCAGTGACAGTGCAAACAAAGCCAAATGTGAAGTCAAATGTGAAGGAGCAACTTTTATCTCTCTTCACACTGCATTTTACAAAACAGCCTGATAAAAGCAGGTTTTTTTCTACTTTTTATGAATTTCATGTGAGCAGCACAGTCAGGAACAATTGCAAGTCCAGGAAAATAAAAAACAGTCTCCCACAATGGAAAATTTCTCATCGTTTTTAGGAAATAACTTTACCTCTGAGACGACACCTTTCCCAATGTCCCATTCCTTTTTCTCTCACTGAGATATTAGGACTAAAGGGTCTGATGTTACTCATCCTGCCACAAGACTCCCTATTTCCCACTTGGTTACTTGATCAAAAAGTTTGAGTGTGACAGCGGAAAGAATGTAATACAGTAATGCTGCTCCAGCAAAATGCTGGATGAGCCACATTTGAACCGCATCTTTCTCAGGAGCAAAGATGCCATTGTATATTTGGGTTAGCACCGTATTTTGGTTTTGGATAGTCAGGAAGTGTCTACATTCATATTGTCTTTGATTTTCACTGCAGAGAAACATCCCGCTTCATTGAGTCCCTATCTGCAGCATGCATGCATGAATCCACGAATCCATGTCCATCTCTCTTCTGCATGGTAGCGTTGCCTAGATTAATAATCTCTGATTTGTGGGTTTTTTTCCATGTACAACTGGTTCTGTAAAATCCACAGAAAAAGCCTGTTTTATGGTATTTAAACTTTTCTGCTTCAGTCAAATGTGATGCCCTCAAGCAGTGGCAGTGGGAAGCGTTGCAGAGTTTAAACATTATTATTGTGGTTTCTCCAGCCCACTCTGTCTAGGAGGGCTTCCTCGTTTATTGTAAGGGTGGTCTGCATGGTGGGAATGGCAGGACAATGCTGCGCAAGCTTTGTGCTCCAAAACAGACACTGAATATTTCAAAGTCCACACTACAGTAGACAAAGTAATAAATGAGTATTTTATAATAGGCAAAGTGATGTCAGTATTTATAACAAAGATGTTATAACTTGAGTTAACTGAGATGTGGTTTCCTTACCATGTCTTAAATAGCTGAGGTGCTTTATATGACTAACACCTCAGTTTGAAGCCCATTTTCCCTTCCCTTTCTCACTATTATAGGCTGTTGTAGGTAGTTTCACTAGAAGTTATTGCTTAACCATGGTCAGGTGTTCCTTCGCAGCACATGCAAATTGGGGTTTTAGCATATTTTTGAAAATGGTACTTTTGTCTCTTTCCCCTTGAAAAGCAGAATGAAAAGTCTTTTCATTCTGGTGTCTCAGGCCTCATTTTTTTCTTTTCAATATATAAAAATGTAATTAAAACCAAATCACTATATTGTTTCTGCCTTCAGCCAAAATGACTTTCCAGTATACTCATCATGGGTAAAGAAGAGTTTGGTCTTCTAAAAAATAAGTACTTGCAGGCCAAACATCTGCTATTAGATAGATTAGACTTTGCTGTGAACATATCTCAGTAACATCTCACAACGGTCAGCCTTAGCCTACTTTACACGGCTCATTATGGCATCACATGTGATTGTTTGCCTTCGAGAAGAATGATATGCTGATGAAGAATGAATTAAATTTATGAGGGAGCAAAATTTGCTTAAGGGCAGAGATAATATGTTTACCTATGATTATATTCACCGCTTATTCCTTTGTGATTATGGGGTTAGAGGAGTTTATTGATTACCTCTCTTCTCCAAAATTAACATAACGAGTCTTTGTCATAATAAAATTGAAAACAAGCATATGCTATTTTAACTCATTTGAGCCTCAAAAATCCTTCTTTTTTTTTTCTAAAAAATTTTATTAATACATTGGAAATGTAAGTTATTTGGCCTTAACCCAAAATTCTTGGGTTTTTTTATGAAAATGTGGACTTAGGAACTATACACTGTAATAACATTTTCGTGTTATCTGCTGTTTTGTGTTATTCTAAATGGTTATCAAAGTTAATCAAATCTCTTTAAACCATTTTGTTGACAAAAATGTGTCTGTGGTTAGCTTTTGTTCTTTCAGACTCTCAGGGTGGTATTTCACCTCCAGATTGCACACACCAAATTACAAGGTGGGGGATTGACTCACCTGAAAATAGACATGTTTGCAATTTGAGATGCTTTAGGGCTCCTAAGACACATGCAGAGGTTTGGCAAGTATGATTCTTCTCCTCAGCCTTCACTGGCAAGGGCTCCAGCCACACTCCCGCAGTCACAGAAGACAATGGCAGGGGTTGGACAGAACTGCCCATCCTAAGTGAAGATCAGGTTCATGACCATCTGATGAACCTGAAAGTGAACAAGTCCATGGGACCTGATGGGATACACCCACGGGTACTGAAGGAACTGGTGGATGAGGTTGCTGAACCACTCTCTATTATATTCCAAAAGTCATGGCAGTCTGGTGAAGTCTCCACTGACTGGAAAAGGGGAAACATAATCCCCATTTTCAAAAAGGGAAAGAAGGAGGAACCAAGGAGCTATATGCCAGTCAGTCTCATCTCCGTGCCTGGTAAGATTATGGAGCAGATCTTCCTGGAGGCACTGCTGAGGCAGAAGAATAATGAAGAGGTGATTGCGTACAATCAACATGGGTTCACCAAGGGCAAATCATGCCTCACAAACATGGTGGCCTTCTATGAGAAGGTCACAACATCAATAGACAAGGGGAGAGCAACTGATGTCATTTACCTGGACCTGAGCAAAGCCTTTGACACTGTTCCGCATGACATCCTGGTCTCCAAGCTGATAAAATATGGGTTTGATGGACTGACAATTCAGTGGATAAAGAACTGGCTTGACGACTGCACCCAAAGAGTGGCTGTCAATGGGTCCATGTCCAGGTGGAGGCCAGTGACAAGTGGAGTCCCTCAAGGATCAGTACTGGGACCGGTCTTGTTTAACATCTTCGTCAGCGACATGGACAGTGGCATAGAGTGCACCCTCAGCAAGTTTGCCGACGACACCAAGCTGTGTGGGGTGGCTGACACGCTGGAGGGAAGGGATGCCATCCAGAGGGACCTTGACAGGCTGGAGAGGTGGGCCCATGCCAGCCTCATGAAGTTCAACAAGACCAAGTGCAAGGTCCTCCATCTGGGTCGGGGCAATCCCAATCACTGATATAGGCTGGGCAGTGACTGGCTTGAGAGCTGCCCTGAAGAAAAGGACTTGGGAGCCTCTCATGCTGGTAGACGAGAGGCTCAACATGAGCCGTCAGTGTGCACTAGCATCCCAGAAAGCCAATCGTATCCTGGGCTGCATCAGGAGAAGCATAGCCAGAAGGTTGAGGGAGGTGATTCTCCCCCTCTACTCCACACTGGTGAGACCCCACCTGGAGTACTACGTCCAATTCTGGAGCCCTTACTACAAGAAAGATATGGACATGCTGGAACTTGTCCAGAGAAGGGCCACAAGGATGATCAGAGGGCTGGAGCACCTCTCCTATGAGGACAGACTGAGAGAGTTGGGTCTGTTCAGCCTGGAGAAGAGAAGGCTCCGGGGAGACCTTAGAGTGGCTTACCAGTATCTTAAGGGGGCCTACAAGAAAGCTGGAGAGGGACTTTTTAGGATGTCAGGTAATGGTAGGACTAGAGGGAATGTATTAAAACTAGAAATGGGAAGATTCAGACTGGACGTTAGAAAGAAGTTCTTCACCATGAGGGTGGTGAGACACTGGAACAGGTTGCCCAGGGAGGTGGTGGAAGCCCCATCCCTGGAAGTTTTTAAGGCCAGGCTGGATGGGGCTCTGAGTAACCCGATCTAGTGGTAGATGTCCCTGCCCATGGCAGGGGGGTTGGAACTAGATGATCTTTAAGGTCCCTTCCAACCCTGATAATTCTATGATTCTATGATTCAGTGTGTATGGGAGACGTGGAGGGGCAGCTGGGCGCCAGAAGGACCCATCTCCCAATGTTCAAAATAATAGCAACCCTTGTATTTCAACAACTAATTCACATGCTGAATGCCTGCTTGTGAGAAACATTTCGTCCTAAATACACCTAATACCCTACGAAATGCCCCCAGTTGTCCTGTCGGGCCTTCTGCTGCCCCTTCAAAAGGGCACGGTTGATCCAGAAGTGGTATGCCAGCCTTGTTAGCTCTGTGAGGACATCTTGTGTACCCTAAACCACCTCAAATGGTGCCAGACCCTTCTATGTGGATAACTGAAGTGAGCCACCAGCTTTTTCCAGTGCAGAATAAGGGTAAGACATGGAAGACAGGAACAAGTGTTCCTGGAAACCTAGGAACGATGGTTTCCTTTAAGAGAAACGGAAAAGGCATAGTTTCTATGATCAAATGAGAAAAGAAAAGACACAGCAGCTCCAAACACAGTAGAAAGAGTTTGTGAGTTGTCCATGGAGCAGTTAGGTGTGTCAGGTTGCTTTACCAGTGCATGGCAGACACAGCACCGTAGAAATTGATTGACGTTTATATTTCGAATTGGTGAGCGTGAAGGATGTGATAGTTTCAGCTGATGTCTGCTTACGTGAATACCAAGGAGTCAGGTGACGAGGATGTTACAGTGAATCAAAGCTGGAGTCGTCTAGGCTACGGTTAAGAGCTGGGGCAGCCAGGGACATTTTACCTCCTGCTGTATTGTGGAGGACGGAGAGGGAAAAATTAGATACCATTTTTAAATATGGAGAGAGTAAAGTATGGTCTCAAAGTCACAAACCTTAGAGGTCAGGAGGATATATGGCTTAGAGGAATAAGCAATAGTGATGAGACAGAGAGGTAGTAATGAGAAGAAGACAATTGGGATGTTTTGAGGCTTTTTTGCATATCAGTTAAAAAATAACAATAAAAGAAATCCTCTTGAGAAGGTGGGGTTGCTCATCAGTAGGAAACGAATTCATGCTTGATTAGAGCTAACGTTTTTTCTTCCTGAGACTTTTTTTTTGAAGCAATGTTTATTTTCCTGCTCTTATTTCAAAGAATGCATTTTCACTGAGGTAAAAGTCAGAATCTGCATATAAATGGAAATCCTTCAACACCATCACAGGAAAATTTCATTTTCTTGTGCAAGGATAATATTGTTATATACAGTTCTTAATACTGAATGAAGTGTAAACCAGTATATTTTATTTAAATGTAAATTTTGAAAAATGAATGCAAGGGTATCTCTAACTTCATTCAGCATCAAAATGCTGTTATTGGGTAAAATGAATAAACACTTAAACAAACTATACTTCAGCTTCTCTCTATATATCTTTTAATATAACATTTTTGAACGAGTCTGAAAGCAATGCTACCCAAGACAGTTTTATTTATGAAAGGTGAATTATGACAGATAGGGCATAAGTCTGTAACTCTTTAGTTTGCTTCTGGTTTGTGTTTGGAAAAAAAAAAGCAAGAACTTTCACTGTCCTTCTCACATAAGATATTTATCAAGGAAATTACTATTGCTGTGGCTGCCAGTATGGTTCCAGGACTCTCCTTGTCTTAATCCCAATTTCCCTCCAATTAAGTATTACTACATACTTTCCCTGTTCCAGATATCTGCTATTGTATACTTGCTGCTGGAGACAATACATTGACCTAGACAAACCTTTTTTGTTGGTTCATTTGTTTTGTTTTGTTTTGTTTTGTTTTTCTTACATTTTTATTGAAAGAAAGAACTGCTTTCGCTTGTTGAATCCAGAAGAGGATTCGCCCAAGAGCAATAAAATAGTAGTGCCCCACTCTCTTTTTTATTTCCTTTTGCCATAAAAAGATCTGATTCAATAATACTTTCTGGAATATTAAAATTAAAGTAAGGTTCTGTTTTCAGGATTCTGTCTTCCTGCATCCAAAGAAAAGCAATGAAGCTGGTGAGGAGTCTTGAGCACAAGTCTTATGAGGAGCAGATGAGAAAACTGGGGTTGTTTAGCCTGGAGAAAAGGAGGCTGAGAGGAGACCTTATCGCTCTCTACACCTACCTGAAATGAGGTTGTAGGGAGGTGGGGGTCGGTCTCTTCTCCCAAGTAGCGAGCGATAGGACAAGAGAAAACGGCCTCAAGTTGTGCCAGGGCAGGTTTAGATTGGATATTAGGAAAAATTTCTTCACTGAAACGGTTATCAAACATTGGAACAGGCTGCCCAGGGAAGCCACCATCCCTGGAGGTATGTAAAAGACGTGTAGATGTGGTGCTAACGGACATGGTTTAGTGGTGGACTTGGCAGTGCTAGGTTGATGGTTGGACTTGATGAACTTAAGGGTCTTTTCCAATGCAAATGTTTTTATGATTCTGATCTTAGTAAAGATACACATTCAGTGTGATGTTCACGGTCATACCTGTCAGTTTCTATTTGCCATAAATTGGGGTAGTATTTAGTAACTTTATTAAGCTCATGACACACCTGGGCTGAAAGAGACTGCTAAGTACTGCCAATAGCTTTTTCCTGGTTTTAGCAATTCAAAAAACACACTTTTTGATCACTACTGAGAACCAAGTTGTTAAAATGTGATGTTTTACATCTGTAAACAGTAATTAAACATCTGTGAATAATTGTGCATTAACAGACTAACATTGAATTTAAAAAATAGAAGTGCCATTAAAACACAAACTGTAGCAATACACAATTATAAAATTAATCACTGTTGTAAAATAACAATAACTAAAACCAGCTGCCTTTCAGAGGGATTAGTCTTGATGCCATTACAGCTTTCTCACTTTCTCTATTTGCAGTGACATATGATGTTCCACTCTCTTAAACTCTTCATTTATCTGCAGTACTGGAATCCGTCATACACCAAACTTGATTAATGCAAATCCTTTTAATGTAAAATCAATAAATCACCAGGACAACCACCCATTCCTGCAAGTAGAGACACATTTTATTTAGGAAACAGAGCCTTCAATAGGTGGCTTTCAGAGCCTTACAGTCTGAGAGCATCCTGCAGTTCTTCCATATTCTTCACAGGTAGGAGGATCAGCGTTAGATATCTGAGAATATCCATTATTATACCTAGGTCCATTCTCTAGAGAGTCCTTGTGGAAGAAAGGTGAATAAATGTCTCATTGGACCATGAGGGAAGTTTTACAAAACAAAAAAAATAAAGTTAGACAAACACAATGCCTAAGATGGTGAATATTTTATGACAAATGTTCATCTTACTAGCAATCTTTTGGAGAACTGCAGTGTCATATGGTTCCCTCCTTTTTATTTTTTTCCTTTCCTTGTCTTTTCTTCCTTTTAAAAATCTAAACCAGGGTTTGGATCAAATAATGAACGAATATATTTGAATAGCACTATTTGACTGACAACAATTTTCAAGTATTGGGTAGTCTTGACATATTACATTTCCTAGAAGCCTATTGTAACACAAGAAGTGAGCAAAAATTAACAGAAATAGAAAATGTGCAGTGAAAAATCATATAAATTGGCATTAATGGATGTTTTTGGGTTTAAGTAGTCTTTTTGTTGAAAATTTGAGTCCAATACTTTTACAGTCAATGGGAGCCTTTCCACAGACTGCAGTGAACTTTGATTTATTTCTTGCTATGCAGGTATGAAGATACAATATTAAGGATATCTATGCTTAGAAAGGTACCTTTCAAATCCACAGGTTTTGCTTTCAGGTTATTGGGATAACACAGATTAATACTTTAGCCAATTGTAAGCTGCTAACAGCATCCGTGTTATAAAAGGTTTGGCAACTTATTCTTGAAAAACTCCAAGCTTCATAAGCTCTACTTAGGGAGCCCCCCTTCTCCTGTTATAAATTAGCAACTCCAGTATTATTGCAAATCCAAATAAACTCCCTGGTGATTACAGATTACAGTCACAAATCCAAAAGGTACAACACAATATAATTTTCTTAGCTAAATTAATTATTTCAGTTCTGGGCAACTCAATAGTAAGAACTGAACCACCAGCTGGCTAATATGTACAGTCAAAACATTTAGCAGCAGGTTTTTACATTAGTAACAGCAAGAATCCATTTCACGGAAGACAACAGAGAATAAATGATTCTCATTTTAAGAGTCCTTAAGGCTAAAGTGCTTTATCCTCCTTAAATGTTCTGACTTACTAGCTCCACATGATGTCATCAAGATTAATTTTATGTATGTAGTTTCTACTGCAGAAATACAGTAGAAATGTGTACAAGGCTATGGGAATTAGGGGAGACAGAGCAGAATAATTCATGTAAAACAAAATTGTCCAGCTTCATAACCAAGTATAAGTCTTGGCTCTCTTTAAAGTGTGAGGGAATCTCCTTTTTCCAGTTGCTGATGTTGTGATTGTAAGCTCAAAGATGGACTGTACTAAACTTCTCCCTACTCTCAGAAGTTTTCTTTGCCATAAGGCAAGTGTAGGCTGTACTTTTTTTAGAGACTAATTTGCAAAGAAGTGGTGCCAACATTCTTCTGGAAAGCATGCAAAAGACATATCTAGGCATATCTAGGAATATGCAATGTTAGTTTCTTGTTCAACTGGCCTAGCAAAGATGTATGGTAGGTTGGGATTTGGGGAGGCTTTTTGGTGGGTTTTTTCCCTCCCTAAAAAACACTTTTTATCATGCAGTTTGAGGAAACTATGTAAGTTGTTAAAACACATCTTATTCAACAGCACAACCAGTAGTGCTTTAGCTATCTAGCTGGCTTCTATTAACGTCAAAGGAGGCACAAGTCAGTTATGTAAGCATCAGTGTCTGGTTTCACTGGAGAAAACCCAGAATACCCAAAATGTATCTACCAGAGTAGCAGGTATGACACAAGACTTGTTAGAGTCATTGATGAGTCTGCTTTGTTTTATGTTGGTCTTTTTCATGAGAACTCTGATCCAGGGTTGTTGCAATTGACAAGAATTTATCCATTAATTGCAATAGAAAGATATGACACAGGACATTTTGGAGACCCACATTCTTCTGGTGTGACAGTTCGAGGCCAGGGAGATTACAGTAATGCATTTCAAATGACACTAGATGCCCATGATAAAGAAGTTGAACTGAGTGCGTGCAATCTAGCCAAAATCATCAGTGGATGCTGGCATTTCTTCAGGTATCCAGTAGGATGAACTGAGTAGCTCTCCAAATCCACTGATTTATTTGCTTGAACATAGTTATCTAAGCACACATACAAACATTAAACAATTATCTAGTTGCCTATGTCAAATTCTGTGAGATTGCCTGTATGATCCAAGATGCATCCTCGGTTATCTCAATGGCATTAGCTTTTAGCAGCTACTTTTCAGCAATTAAATTGAGACCAAACAGCTTCCCAGGTCTTCAGTCAATATAATATGAGGCTTTCTTTCCCATTTCCAGAAGATGTTTCAAGTATGTTGTCATGTTTTCAATTACACACTATACTAAACACTTGCTGTTGAGGCATCTATATTTAGACTTTGTCTGAAGCTAATGCCTGGAGTGGGCACCAAGAGATGCATTTGGTGACCTAATCTAGGAACTTAATGCAGGACTTGATGTTCCCTAAAATTCAACATAGTTGGCAAGGAAAGTAGGATCTTTCAAAGGGAATTTCACTGTAGGAGCATTAAATAGATGTTTTTCCCTCCATGTTATGCAGGTAAACTACGGCTAGGATGGGCAAAATCAGTTGTCCATTTGGGCCATTTGAAACTCCCTGGATTTTCTGCCACATCATCATGGGACTGGCAGACAAATCCCAGATACACTGGCGATACACATCATTCTGGTAAAGCAGATGCAAGCCAGGCATAATATTTTGAGACATCTCAAGGTGCTCCAGACACTATGTCCAGGCATTATTTCTTCTTGTGTGGGAATATTCTATTGTGGACAGAGAGACTCAGTAAAGAACGACAGACACAGCTTGCGAATGCAAAGCAGCTATTTGCTCACTAATACACACAACAAGTAACTGGGACTAATGAGCTACAAGGCTAAGCATCAATATGAAAGTGCAATGAGATACCCAAAACATCTCAACTGGGTGACCACTCAACAGTCAGGTGAGGAACAAGCTGATGCTCAGTATTTCTGGGTTTCCATTTCTGCTTTTTTCCTTTGGGTTTTACACCTTCCTTTGTCAGTGTTCTTCTTGAATCCTTGATCTGCTAGCCAACTGCTGAGCAATTGCTCAGCTGTCTCTGTTTTTGCTTTTCTCATATTACATGATGTAGCTAATGGACTTTCTCACACCTTCATAACAATTTTCTCCATCAGACTGAGTCAAAACAACTTGGCTCACAGTGAGCAGACTGCCTGGGCTGAGGGTTACAGAACTGAGCACAAGATCTCCAGAAGACCTGCATCCTTCTGGGGAGGTAGCTGGAGGCCAGGAAGAATACCACAATGCCTGAAATAATGCTGAGTCTGGGCAACTAAGTCCTCCCCAGGTCAATATTCCTCTATGCTAACTCTTTGATAAGCAAATGCAGTCCTAGTGAATTCACCAGAATCGTGTCCAGCCTAAAATTGAAATTGACAAATTGTGTTTAGAAATTCTAATTCTACAAGACATCAATAAATTAATTGTGCAATTGTGCTTAGTGAAAATAGTTGCAGGAATGAATATTTTTTTTTCTTTTTTTCTGAAGAATACTATGTACGTTTTAAAACCAAGAAGCATCACAGTGAGAAACAGTGACAAAAAAGAAAATGGAAATATTTCTGTGGCACACAAATGCACAGACATCTGGAAGAGTATGTTAGAAACAATATTCTCAACATGTAACCCAAGTTTCACATAACCCACATCCTTCTAACTATTCATGAAATATCTCTACAGATATTTTTTCTAGACAGGGGAGGACTCAACTTTGTCTGTTGAAAGAAAGGTCTGGGAAGATCGCACCAAATGCCAACATATAGGATTACATTCTTGCTAGGAATAGCAAGCACTAATATACTATCCATTCATTTTTTATAAACTTGCCTGTGTACTCCCTGCATATAAGCAGATTAAAAACACTGCCAAATTAAAAGTTTTCCCAAAAGTAACCCACTGGCTACGCAATTATAATAAATGAGTGTATTAAATAACTTTCATACTGAAAATTAGAACATTTTCAAAATCTGATGAAAGCATTTATTAAAATATTTTTCTGGCCTACTTCTTTAACGTTTTGATGGTCTTTTTTTTCTTTCATCGTTGGGAGAGGATATTCTTCCACTCCATAAAGAGTGGAATGGAAATTAATAGAAATTTCATACTTTACCATGGTGGAAATAATTTTTAATATTATCATGATAGTGATGATATTATGATAATTATTTTTTTTTTCTTTTTGTTTTTAATCCACAGATGTAGACTGTTTTATATAGGCATACAGATAGCCTTCAGAGTTGGGAAAATGAGGATGCTTAAAGATGTTTTGGTTTGCACAGGGACAAAAAGATCTAGGATTGAATGCATCTGTGTTTATTTCTTAAGCATGCACTTTGATCTCACTGGAATCAGTGAGATACAGAAAGGTGATTAAAGTTAAAGTACTGCTTGAGTGCATTCCTTAAAGAGGAAAGATATAATTCTGGTCATGTTCTGTCCTATTGTAATGAAGTTTATAGTTTTCCTTTTATTTGAAAGTTGATTAGACAAATCAGAATAGGTGAAGGGAGGATGTATCAGTCGAATACACAGTATGTTTTCTGCCAATTTTTAATAAATCTGAGAACTGATAGCTTCAGAATGAAAAATTCAATTAAAATTAAACATTTTGTGGACAATTTGGGCATTTTAAAATGTTACAAAGCATTTTAGAGAAATGACAAAGCACAAAGTAATCTCAACTTAAAAAAATATCCCACTTTGATTTTTTTTTCTTTCTGAGTCAACTCAGTCACATCATTGCCTCAAATTCACAAAATGTTTTGGTTTGGGTGAACACTATAATTTTCACAAAAGAAAGCTGAATCCAGTGTTTGTATTTTGCCACTTTTAGACAGGGATAACAAGTAAGTGAACGCTGAACTGGTTTGCTGATGGGTCAATGTTTCAAATATCTCAGGTATTGAATCCCAAAGTCAATTTTCCAGATATTTGGGCAATAAGACATTATGAAGGAAATTCCGAGTTTCTGGTAAAGAAAAGAAAGTTAAAATTAGTATTTTTGTTGCATGTAAAATACTTCCAAAAGTTGAAATAGAACATAGATGAGCACAAGAACAAGTTGGTGTAGAAAATTATGGGACAAAGAGGTTTAAAGCAAGAGAATAACAGTAATTGTATATTCAATTTGTCCAATCATATATGGTTTATTTAATATGATTTCTCATTTGCAGATAAATAAGCCATCAGAAACCCTGGCTGGAAAGAAAGATATAAAACAGTGAAGTATAATTTTAATAGCAAAGATAGTAGTGTCAAATATAAGGATATCAAACTATTTATATGGAAATTAATATGGTGTTGAAATAATGTAATATAAATTAGTCTTTGGAATATACAATTAGGAATACTTTGCAATTATAAAAATAATTAAAGGTAATCACCTCTTCCAATAAAGATGATAGTTAAGGATCTGTTTTCAGTTTGTTTTGGTAGGTCAACATCTTAGTGGGTGTTTGAAAAAAACTTACGGAAGGATACCCTGACTACCCCAAATCCTATGTGAACAACAACATTATTCTTTAAAAGTGAACTTACAGCCTTTCGCAGAATGGCAGCTCAGGGCTGTTATTACCTTTAAACACATGCAGTGTTGCATGCAAAATTTTCTTATGGTCAAACAAGGAATATACCTTTTATACAAAGGCAAAAATATATTGTGAGTCTAGTACAAATCTTACCAGTCTAATCAAATAATTATTGTTAGTCCAGGTCTAATTAGAGAAAAGAACACAATCATAGAATAATGTCCCAATACAATTTAAAATGTTACACTCCCACACCCAGTAGGTGTACATGTGTAACTGTGCCTCTTTTCCCTGGGGCTGTGCTACCTCTTCCTCTCCTTCTCTGGTTCTTATGGCCATCAGCACTCATCTTCCTCAAGAAAGAGGTGGTGGAAGGAATGTTGTGAGGAGATCTTAGCATCTCAGCTCTGTACTAGCAGAAGGCCACAGCTGATACTGGGCAATTCTTTCCTGCTTCTGGTTTTGCTTGGAAGGATTTGTTCGCAGATTTTCCTAAATCTTCTGTCGAGTCTGCTTGCTAAGAGAACTAAGAGCAGATGTTGGAAAAAAGTGCTTTCAGAGATAGGGAGAGGTCTGTTTTTGGAGTTGGTCTTTACTAGATCAAGGTGGTGAAGTCAGAGCATGGAGACTGTTTTAAGGAAGATTTGAAAGAATATGACGATTTTACCCTACACGTATCTTACGTAAATACTGAAGATTTGTAGTTTGACTTCTCTCTCCTTCATATAATTGGAAGCAAGTCTTTTACATGATGACTATGTCTTTGTTTCTTGCTGTCATGTGGCCCTATGTGACACAATAACATGATGATCATATGGCTTCATACAAAAAGTAAAAAAGAATATTGAAAAATTCTAAGTAAGTAAAACAAAATTAAACTATATATAGTAACTTTTAAAAATACCACAGGGGTTCGTAGAGAAAAGTTTTTTTTTCTTACAAAAAATGGTTTAAGACAAAATGAAAAAGGCAAAAACATGCTCTATTTCAGGTACTGGATTTTGGTTCTTTTCCCAACTTAACTCAAGTTTTTCATTATTTAGGCTCACATTTGAACAGTCTCACTTTTGGATAAGAGTAGGAGGAAAGCATGGATTTAATATTGAAGAAATAAATTTCACAAACATACGAAGTTTACAAAGTAAAATCCCTTAATCTCTTTCAAAGGGCCATAGTACTTCAGGAAGTTTAAGCTTTCAGATAGTTTTGACCTTTTGGTTGTATCTCTCCAGAGTGTTATCCCAATGTAGTTTGTTTTAAGAAGAATAAAGGAAAACAGGAACCTGAGGTAGTTCAACAAACGGGAGTGCAAAGTCCTGCATGTGGGGAGGAGCAACCTCAGGCACCAACTGCCTGGAAAACAGCTTTGCAGAAAAGCGCCTTGAAGTATAAGACATGGTGTCGTGGTTTTGGCTGGATTGGCCAATCAGAACGACAGATGGCCCTCCCCCCCCCCTCTCCTCAGAGTGGAGAGGAAGAAATAAGGAGATTTATGAGTTTAGAAAAAGAACTAAACTACTTTAATGAAAATAATAATAAATAAGAAAATAGTAAATAATAATAGAGGAGAAAAAAAGTATACAATAAATACAAAACCATATCCAGCTCCCAGGATGACGATCGCATCACCCGCAGACACAGGGAAAGTCCCAGACTAGAGTCAGTGATGGACAGGAGCTGAATCCCAGAACTAGAGTCAGGAATGCTCAGATCGGGATCAAAGGCAGACAAACAGACAGGGTCCTCCTTGGACGTTGGCCATTGAAGAAAAAACGAGCCAGAGCAGCCTTGCCCCTTTGATCCCTCAGCTTTTATACTGAGGGTGATGCAGATGGGATGGAATACCCTGTTGGTCAGTTTTGGGTCACCTGTCCCGTCCGCTCCTCCCTGCAGGTGGGACCCCTCTACTTGCAACCCGAAGTGCCTTCTCCACTTCCGACCCTCTAACGGGGCAAACAGCAAAGTTATCTGACCTTGGTTGTTATAGCAATAAGTATAAGCAAGAGCCTCTGTGCGTACCATTCCTTGGTATAATCAGGTCTCATCACTCTGAGAACAAACAGTTTCTGAACAATATGCTGTTAATTTCAGAGTTTAGTCAGTTAGAAGAGGCCCAGCTAAAAAGCAAAATTACAAATCAGAAAATTGGTTCTGTTTTACCTCAAACCAGGACACATGGGCATACTGGAACAAGTCCAGTGAAAAGTCACTAAAATGATTAAAGGACTGGAGCATTAGAGGTGTGGGGAGAAGCTGAGAGAGCTAGGACTATTTGGCCTGGAGCAGACAAGGCGAAGCAGGGGGCAAAGTGGGAGGACCTTACAGACATGTATAAATACCCAAAGGGATACTGCAAAGAGGATGGAACCAGGCTCTTCTCAGCAACAGGACAAGAGTCCATGGGCACAAACTGAAACACAGGAGATGCCCTCTCAACGTCAGGAAACACTTTTTCATTGTGAGGGTGACCAAACACTGACACAGGTTCCCCAGAGAAGTTGTGGAGTCTTCATCCTTGGAGATATTCAAAAGCTGTCTGGACACAGTCCTGGACAACCTGCTCTAGGAGATTGTTCTTGAGCGGGGGGAGGTGGACCAATTTACCTCCAGAGGTCCCTTTCAGCCTCAACCATACTCTGGTCTTGTGAAAAAAAAACCACATAAGATTCAATAAGGTTCATGGTGCTTTGGTGTTGGTCATTTGTGCAACTGTCTAAGAACTGAAGAATAATTGGGAAGAATACTGAGGTAACTCCATTTTTACTATCAACTAGGGCTTTAGGACAGTCTGCAGAACATCTGTTGACTTTAACTAGTCCCATCTCTGTTATTGTTTCTTAATTTGGCGAGAGTAAAGTTCATAAATTGTATACTAAAATAGTAATGAACCAAAAGACAGCTAAATAAAGGGGAACCCCTCCCTCCCACAAATGAAACACTCTTGTAATCACAGAACGGTAAGTATAAAAGTAGGTTCACTTTAAATACTTTGTGAACCTGTTGTGAGAATATTATTGTAAATAATGTAAAATAGGTAAATGTGTGATTTATTTTCTAGTACAGCAATAAATCTATGTGAAAACCTTCTGTCTGACATTGCTGAAGCAGCCTCTTACTTCATTTGAGAAAAAGCAGTAAAATTTCTGAAGAGTTTTCAAAAGGCTTTGCAAGAAGTCTTTGCCAACTGTAGGTTCCTGATTTAGAATAAAATTCCCACATCCAGGCAAGGAACTGGAAGGTATTTTGTGAGATAACTTTAAATGTAAAATATTATTATCTCCACAAGTAAAACTTTTTGCTACTTAATTATAAAAATGTTCTGTGATTGTGAAAGTAAGAAAAAAAAAATGCTGTAAGAGATACAAAATTCCAAATATAGCTCTACGTAGACGGGAGTGTGCAATCATCTAATGATCTTTCAGTTCTTAGAAGACCAAGTGAGTTTCATCAGCATTTTCAATTTAGACAAGCAACTTAGGAAAATGCAGTTGTATGGATAGAAATGAAAATTCCTTAGCACTATTTTGTAATACAATTGTCATTTTGTACTGTTGTTTTCTATATAGCTGAGATTTTTGTCCATTTAATTTGAATGAAATAGCTGTTAGTGGGTCAGAACAAGCAAAGTCAGAAATTGAACCAGGTCCCTTCCCTCACACTGTGAAATACATGTATTCTTTTTCATCTCATGATTTAAATTCTTGTGAGAAAAGTTCCAGGGAAGTGAGAAATGTTCCAGGGAAATAAGAAATAAATGCACTTCTACAGAAGTACAAAACAGGTACATTTAACTTTGAATGGCATGCAGCAAAAATGCTTTTCAGTGTGCCTTTCAATTCCTGCCAATTTGCATTAGAAAAGTGTCTAAGTAGTTAACATATTTAAATAAGAGCTTTGAAGAGAGGCTTTATATTCAGCATAAAAGATAGGTATTCAGCAGTGTTTACTGAATTTTTTAAAGCTTTGAGTGTTAAAGAGAGTATCTTTCAAGAAGAAAATCTATTTCTTCACATACATGCGTGAAGTTTTTTTATGGAGACACTATGCTAAAAGCTCGAGTTTGAGTTGATAACTTACAGAGACAATCAAACGGTATAAAAGTAATTTTTTAAAAAGCTCGTGTAATTAAGCTTGTCAAATGCAACCTCAGTAGTATTTGGGGTTATATTTGTAGCTGTGTTTATTCGTGGAAATGTTGCTGAGAAACTGCAAGTATTATAGATTTTAAAATTAAATTATTAATCTGAGCAGTTGTTGGAAGAATATCGCTGAGACACCAACTTGAGTTTCAAAAAGATAACTAGTGGCACCCCACTAATGTATATCAAATATCTCTGTTACAGCATCTACTTCGAATCTAAATACTATTTTGAAGGAAAGCTTGCACACTATGAGTAAATGATATACACATTTGATTGTATCCTGTTGACCCCATTTTGATGGGACATTAACTTCCATTATGCAGTTCACTTGTATTTCACCTGATATGTCAACCACAGTCTATAGTACAGACTCAAGGCTTCACAGAGTGTTCAGATAATATAGCCAAGATTTGCTGGGAGATCAAGACCAAGTATTTGCTCTAAAGCACATAGCAGAATGGTTTTAGTGTAAATAAAGTTGTGCAAGGAAGCATGAAATTGAGAGAGTTCTTGAAGCCTCTGGGAATAGAGGGAGCTAGTGCTTCTGCTACATTTGACACTCTTGGTTGGGTGATTTGTCTTCAAAATGGGGTGAAATGGGATAAGAAATCAAGAAGTGCCCGTTATGCAGACCCTTTAACTTCTTAGGAGGTTATAATGTAGGGGGCCAGTAAAATGCATAACCAAGGGAGAAACTATTCTATCAGTAAAAGGTTATGGTGATGTGAAGTGTGTATTGAAAACTAGTTTTAACTGGTGGGGTTTTTTTCATTTTTTTTAATATATTAACTTTTATTACTATCAAAATTCTTCACTATAGTTAGTGCTGCTTTACCTTAATTCTTTAAAGCAGCTCAAAAGTAGTACTTATAAATTGTTGTACAGAACTTTGAATAGGTTCCTTGCCTACTATGCGTATCACTGCAGCTCAGCTAGAGCATGCAAGAAAATTAATTAACCCGTGTTTTCTGAAAGAAGCAATTTTAGAGTGTCTGAACAAAATGCATCTGTGTGAAGTGTTACAAGTTAGGAAATCGGCAGGGTGATAGCTGGAGAGAGCTCATCCAACTGTAGATTTAATCTCAATAGATGTTTACATTGAGGTCCTAACATTTCATTCAGAATGGATAACCAGTGATTGTGGATCAAATAATTTATAATAAATGGGGATTTTTGAGGTTCTGTATTGTGAGGTTTTGTGTTTTGATAAACTGAGCTTATATTCTTAAAGTAGTTTTGTCTGAAAGTACCAGATAGACAGAGAAAATATAAATTTCTCTGCTAGTCTTTTCTATGGACTTTTTCTCTTTGGTTTGGAACCTTTGGCTTCTCAGTGTTTAGCCATGTATGATTTAGGGGGCGCTTCTGTGATCACGGTGAAAAAGAAATTGTAGATGGCTTACTTAAAGTGCCTATGTATAGTGCCATTTGAAATGCCATGGGGTACTGTTTTTGACCTCCAGCGGTCACTTCAGAAAAGCACAGGCCTTGATATATCCCATCCTCTTGTCTTGAGTATCCTAAAACATCCCAAGCAACACTACATGTCTTTGTTTAGGCACTTGAATTTTCGACACCAAAGCTAGATCACACTCTTGGAGAAGGATACGGTTGCACATAGGTGCGTAATGTCATTCACAATGCATGGTACTGTACATACAAGGTCATTAGAAACTTATGTTTAGGGAAGAATATTCTTTGGATGAGACTCAGTTTGAAACTAGAATGGTTGTATTTACTTGTATACTATATAGGTGCTTAGAAGTGAGCCAAGTGTCTAAATTCCTATCATAATCACTGGAGGTCTAGTAAATACAGACAAAGGAGTCTAACAACCTATTTAATTGGTCTCAAATCAACGTCCATGCTTGACATCTCAGAAGGAAGTAGACACTGCTTAAGTAATTGAACAAAGATCATGGATCAGCTCTCAAGGCCCTGACTGAATTGGCCAAGGGCACCGTCTGGTTCCTGCACATAGGTGCTTAGTGCTACCTGAGCCACTGCGGGCATTCTGGGACATTTTTCCAGGGCTGGCAGACATGAGACATCACATATGTCACATCTGAAGTAGCAGCTGAAGGGCAGGCAGGATGCCCCAGAGAATATCAAATGGTGCTGGATACTTACTTTCAGGCAAATGAATTAAAATTTGCGTCCCTGTTGATGCTAGTGGGAGCCGGGGCATGCAAATAAATGTAGGTATCTTTACCTGAGAGTTGAATCTCATCCTTCATGTCTGTTTTTTTTTTTTTTTGCCCTAACAGAGTTGGCTGTGCCATTTGAGGTGCCTGTGATATTCTGCCTGTCCTCTAGCTGTGAGCCCAGAAGGGCATGAATCACTCATAGATCTTGCATTGCATTGACCAGGATCATGCCAATATCTCAGATAAAATAAGGCATGTCAAAGGGCCCTAGACACTTTAGGTTAGGCAGTTGTGGGAAATCGTTAATATATATGTCAATGAAGTGATAACAGTTCAAGAGCTTTAGAATCTGAAAGTGACCCTGGATTGAAGTATAATGGCAAGTTTATAAATGTAAGAAAGATTGTTAAGACCTCAGAGCATTTGGAAACAGGAGGGGAAAAAATAATATCAGTCTTGCATATCTGTACATAAAAAATATTAATTACAATTTTTTAGAGCGTTATCCTTACAATAAATTAGATAAATCAGGTATTGTAATCCCTTGTCCCTGTAGGTTTTGTTTCTTTGGGTCTGCGGCATTCTGATGGACTGACTCAGTAGTAATGATTTGGACTTTTTATGTTTAAGGTCTGTCCTTAGGTTTCTGGCACTCGCCATGTACCTTGGTGCGATAGCTTGGTTCTAACTGTGGCTCCGTCCATTATATAGATAGGATGCAGTTATACATAACTGCTTATCTGTAGGTGACTTTAGGCTCTGACTGACCGACATTCATAATCAACCATAAACCGGAACAGAAAATTGCCTGGTTCTACAAACTGCACTTCTGTCTTTAGACAGAAATATCATTTTTATAATTAGATCACAACTCATATTCTTTACTAATAGCAAAGTTTTGGTTATACAAATGAGCAAAAATAAATACTGTATTTGACTACTGAGGGCTGAAAATAAATCCACAGTGTTTGGCTCTGATCTGATAATTTTCTGGGGTTTTTGCTTTGTTTTGCTTTTATTCTCCTAAATTGGCTCCGTTTAATACTGAATTAATGTGCTGTCTCTCCCTTGGTCCTAATTTCTGCATCAGAAATTCTGCTTCTAATACCACAGCAGTTTGTATTTCCAAACTGCTGCTGTTCTGGGCGATGTGATTTGATACCATGTGTGAAGGACTTGGACCAAAGTAGACTTTTATTTATACAAGGCTGGGAGATTATATCCAGTGAGACTCAGAGGCTTATCCTTATTTGTTTATTTTTAGTTAAAAAATTATGCTTTGATACACGTTCTTTGAGACCCTTTATTTTTAAGTGGGAATTTAGAAAGCCATGCCTAGGCAGCTATGCATTATGTGCATTTTCTGCTTTTTCTTTACCTATACTGCTTAGGAACAACCTATAGCCCAGTTACCTATGGCTGCAGTCTCATTGTTTGGTGACTTCTGCTACATTGCTATGGAAAGATTGATTCCTCTGTCAGTTAGTCTTCCATTACATGGATTCTCAGGAAGTATAAGCCATGATTATACTTAACCTTCTTCATCTCCTTCATGCAGGGGATGACTAAAGAAAAGAGTATCTGAGCACTGGGAGATGACAGAAACTTGTAACCCCTTCCAGTAGGTTTAATTCTGTGGTAAAACAACAGAGATGCTGCTGAAGAGGGACTGGTGGTCCTCTGCTAGCTCTGCGTCGTTTCATAACTCACCTACACTTGAACGCGTGGGTCTCACAGTTATAAGTACATGGGGATATCTATTCTAAGCTGTAATGAACTTCAAAACATTATCTCTAATCTTTTACAATTGTTTTGCTCTGCTTTGCTTTGCTTTGAATGGTATTTTTTAAAGCGATGCAACCTGATTGCTTGCAAGGTAGAGAGACACAGATGGCCGTGAACTGATCTTGTTAGCGTTTGTTAAAATAAAATGACAGATGTACCTTAGAAATTGAATACAGGTGCTGCAGAGAGAACGTTATTACTTTGTATCTGCCTTTGTCTGGAGACAGCTGGTGCTACATCTTTTTTTCTTTTCTTTTTGATAATGGGGATGCAGGCATTTTATTTGTTCTCATCTGATATGTCACTTTAAAAACATAGTTCTGTACTTCCTGCACAGTACTTCATGTCATGTCTTCAACTCCCGTTTACTCTGAACAGAGCTAACTGCAGGGTTATACCTTATATTGTTAAATCGGGAAGATACTGTGGGACTGTGTGTACATATATCACAAGAATTTACAAATCAGAAAAAAAAAAAAAAGAAAATTAGTGTCTTTTGACTGACTGAGCTGAAGAGAAACAGGGCACTAAAGCACGTTGTTTAGATGTGGACCAGAAAGAGAAAAGTGAAAAATTAGCTGCTGGTTAGAAACAGTTGTGTTTCATTCTGCTAATCAGTAACACAATTTGAGAGAAAAGGGTGGTTGGCAGTTGGTGGAAGAAGGGGATGTTAATAAAGCAGAGGTGGGAAGATCGTTATTCTGCACGGAGCTGACAGAAGCGGGTGGTGAATGCCTATGAAATGTTCAGGGGTAGTTGGCAGGGTGTCACAGGGAAAAATGGAATGTGCAATATCTTTATTCAGTCCATAACTTTCACTGTCCAGTATAATAATGTGTTTTAGTTTCCAGGCTCATCTGTTGAAGGTATTTTATAGGTCTCACTTGAGGCTCGGGACAGAGACAACAGTGATAGAAAGACTGTTCTGTGAAAAATGGTTTCCTCTGACGACTGGATGTTTCTGTCCTCTGCCAATTGGCTTTTCTTTCTGAGATGACGCATTCATTTGGTTTCAACTATGTGTCTTCTACTAGGACATTCTGTGGGGTAGGATAAATGGCTGTAGGGCATGTAGCTTTTGATGACTTAGTTGTCCAACTAATTAACCATGATAAGTGAGGAGATAAATTGAAAAGTTTTACACTTGTTGGCCTCACGTCGTTGAAGTTTGTTAATTTTGGGCAACTGTCCCTCTAATAATGTTAGGTGAAGTTAGAAGATGTTAGGAAAACGCAGAGTGCCAGGAAATTTTCTTCTGTTAGGTGATCTTTTCTGTATAGATTGCAACAGGTTAATTATTTTTGAAAAACAGATTTCAGAGTAGAATGATATGTAACACTAAAAATGCTCAGTTAAGCAAGGTTGGGAGGTCTTTTTTGTGGCAGGGGTCAGTAGTGTAATAAGGATACACAGAATTCATGTATAATTTATGTCTGTTCTAAGATATGACCCTGTTTTGCCAGAGTTCTGAGTGGAGGTCATCTTTCAGTTATTAAGGTAGTGTTCTCCTCAGATCAAATGCTCTTGTGTTTGAGAACCTAATTGTATGCCACTTTTCCTTTGATTTGTCTGTGTGGTTGCTGGTGCTATACATGCATGATACTCCGAGAGAGGCTTACAGGCATTCAGCTGGGCATTGAATTTTAGAAACTTTCAAACATCCTGCTAATGCTGAAGAAAGACTTCATGACACATACTTAATTTGGAGCCCCTTAAAATGCAGATATTTAAAATCATAAGTCCTCTTTGAAACACAACAGCTTGGTCACCATTAATTTACGCAATCTTCTTTAGAAATGAACATACAGAAATGCAGTGTGAAATTCTCCTTTCGTGTTCTAAATTTGCTTAGATTTTACCCTTTGGTAGAAATCAACATTACTTACATTACAAAATGAAATACCCTCTCTGTGAAATAGTAAAGTTTTTTAATAAGTAGACAAAATATATCCTGGTGTACTGATATATCTCTGGTAATGACGCTGGCAGCTCAGTGCAAAATCATGCTTTCTGGATAGTACTGTGAATCGCTGGGTATTTTGATTAACCACCAGAATAAGCAGAGCTCTTTGAAGCATCATTAATGCAAAGCCTATATTCATATAGCCCGATAGATATAAAGACCCCAGAAATTGTCTTCAGCTTTCTACCTAGATTTTGTGTAAGTGGTACAGAGAAAGAAATACTAGGATGGGAGGGTGCTGATCAGATGGATATTTTTTTTTTTTTTAAATTCACAGTGATGCATTGGTAGTATCCAAAATCTGTAACTGTTAGGCATAAATACATGGCTTGTGACATTATTTAATTTAACCACATTTTTCCATCCTGATTCATATTTTTTATGCTGGAATATTTCCAACTAGAACTACATACAAAAGTTTGCTTTGAAGCTTGTTACATTAGTGCCTCTGAATATTGTTGATTAGTTCTTCTTTTTGAAGTGATAGCATAAAATCTATTTCCTGTAAGGATTATAAGTAGAAAGAATGAAACTGATTTTTCAGTAGTCTTACACTGTACTTAGCATGTGTCTGAACTACACTGTATCAGCATCTGAAGACTTGCTCTGCTTCACACTTGCTGTCATGTTTCCCACTGGCCACAACTGTTTTAAAGGATTTAAGGGAGTGAATGAGTGTATTATTACCAAAAGCATGAAAAGTAGTTTAATTATTAAAAAATAATAAAAAAAAAACCCACCACACATTTGGACCCTAAAATGAACACAATGAATATTTCAATATGACAAATCAACTATGGTAAAGGGGCTGGAAATGAAGAGAGAACCAATGCAATATGCAAAAGTAAGCAAATGAATGAGAAGCTGCAAGGCGTGCTCTAGGAGGTTACAGCGAGATGCACGTTCAGTAACTAGCAACCAGGGTACTTAAGGCACTGGCTCTCTGTAAACGATTGAATTGGTGATAAAGGCCTGATATAAGCCTTTGAAAATTATGATGATAATAATCCTTTAAATGCAATAGACAAATGGCTAGGGAAAAGGCAGGAACTGCATAAAAAAGTATCTTGCGTTTTTGAGTTTGTTCTTGTATGTATCTGTGATGGCTGGGTAAAATTTTCAGCAGTTGAACTGAAGGTCAACAGCACCAGTTTAGTCATTCTTATCCCAGGAAAGCTTAGCTAATTGAACAGGTGTCACACTTTCCCTTCCTCTTATGTTCTAGTACAAGGAGGGGTTTAACATTGCATTGTTGCCTCATGAACTGCATTTTAAAAAAAAGAGATTCTTATACTTGAATAGAATTTTCCATAGCATTGAGATGATGCCAGTATCATTGTAACAGCTTATATCCTTCTCTTGTTTTATATGCATGCAATTTTCCTAGCTGGGAAAGTCCCTTAAGTTCCTTAAAAACTGAGGCACTCCCGAGACTGTGGCTTCAGGACTCCCGAGGATGCTAGTTCCTGTGGCTTGATCCAGAGTCCTCTGGAGTTACTGGAAGCCCACTGACTCCAGTGCAATTTCCATCTGACTTGTATGCAATTATGAGCCCCTGTGTAACAAAATTAGAACAGTCAGTTATCTATCACTTTTGCAAGTGTAATGACTGTTGGCATGCTCAGCTTCATTATGAGGGAAGACTGCTTTGGTAGAGAGAGTTGAGAAAACCAGATGGACTTACTCAGGTATTGGCAAGGAGAAGTGGTCTTGAACGTTATTCTTTCCCATCTTTAACTCAGCAAGAATAATTTACCATCTATTGCTCTGCCTTTCTGAAATATTATAGCATGACCATAATGCCAAAACTTTGTTTGCATACTGTTCCAGACCTTGACTGCTGGCAAATCCGTCTTGCTTCTGCGGAATCTGAAGATTACTTTGGAGGCAAATATGTCTTCATTCATACTTTTCAAAGAGTTTTCTTCCTTTTTTGTTTTCGTTTTCTTTTTTCTTTTTACCTTTTTCTTCCTCTGCTCTGTTATGCAGAGCCAGAAATTTTTTTTTTAGTCCTTTCATACTTCATTACTTGTGACAGAGTGTGCCTTGGGAGTCTGCATCACTCCGGGTAATTTCATCAGTGTCGAAATGGATGTTAACCAGTGGCCTTGACACTGCAAGTTAGTCTTTTATGAAAAATTTAAACAGACAACAATAAGGTGTAGGGTGGTATCTTTAAACTAGACCGTGGAGAACTCAAATGTCAAAAGCATCCAGTATTCTCTTTAGTGTTTTTCAAATTTTCTTGAAGGTTTTACATTTGCAACAAGACACATCATTCGAAAAATCAAAGCAGTAGTGGTAATTTCAAACGAGTTGTCAAATTTACATTTCAGAATCTCTCTTTCTCTCCTCTTGCTTGGATGTAATAAAATGCCATAAAGTCTGACAGTCACCCACACATACTAATATATTAAGTCCCTGTGAAATAAAACCACAAACTTTAAAGTGCTGACTTTTAGCTCCTGCAAGTGCTGTGTAATAATCACACAAACCCAGTATTTTATTTGTGCAGTAAAAAAGTTAACTTAGTATATGGAATATGGCAATACTGAAAACAATTCTGAGTCTTTAAGATATTTAAACTGAAATGTTGTTAAATTTTACTCAAGTTATCTCATTAATACGCAGGACAAAAAGACTTCTACAGCTGAGAAGCTTATGATGCATGTTGTGGGTATTTTGTATTTCCCATTTTGTAATAAAAATGAGTCCAATATTTGGCTTATTATGTAACAATTCAGAACATATTCAGTAATAATATGATTTTTTTTGCATGTACTGATTTTTTTTGCATAAACAAACAAAAAAATGATCTCAAATTGTATAAAAATATCAGAGAATTTCTTCTACACTTGAGTAATTTTGTTCCATTTATGAAGTTGTTTGTCCATTATAATTTCCATATAGTCCATTAATGATAAAATAGCTGGGTGCATGAATAAGGTCTTATGCAAGTTGATCTTGTTAAAAGCTGAAACTTCCTTTTTTTTTTTTTTTTTTTTTTTCTTAAAAGGAAGTCAGTGTAATAAGTTAGTTTGCCTCCTTTTTAGGGATCAGCAAATAAGGGGGATGCAGCCTTGCCTGATTAGGGTTGCAGACGCAGAAAAAATAAGTTCAGGTAGGTTCAGGAAAAGATTTTGATTAAGGAACAAATGCAGATTTTTGGTGTCCAAACTAGATTCTATTTGCACAACTTAACATTATATCAAGAACTAAGTTTTAAAATAATAATTATAAACTAACAAATGATAGGAGAGCAGTCCAGATAAACAAAATCTGTGTTACTTACACAATTGGTTTCTGAGGAGACTTCAGAAGAAGAGACAGCATGGTGGCTGAAGGGGCACTTCTTCCAAAGTATCATCTTTCGTATCTGCTGTCTTACTTCATGTTTTGCCAACTTGTTTACTTACTTAAAAAGAATTTTCTTTTTATCAGTTTTGATTATGAGCCTAACTTCATTTTAGGTTTGCTATTTTTGACAAGTTAATAATCCTCCATCTGTTAGAACTATTAATGTTACATTAGTTGGTTACCATGGAATTGTCTACAGTCTGGCTAGGCTTAAAGAGTAGTATGTGCCCATTTTTTATCTGAACAGATCCCTTCTTTGTATTCATTACCCATAGCACTCCATAACACTTGGAAGAATGCTGAGATCTTGCAGCATTCAACAAAAAAAAAAAAAAAAACCAACCAAAAAAAACCCCAAACAAACCAAACTTGAAAAGAGAGATTAATCTGCCCAGCCTTGACACATCCAAAGCATAGATGTGTAAATCTCAACCATTTCCTTAGACTTCTTTTAAAGTCAGCAGAGATAAGCATTCCAGAGAGTAATTCATCTTACTCTTCTTAGATGCCTTTCTTAGCATGAGATTAATTTCCCTTCATGGACTGTAAAGGCAGCCTAAAATAACTAGTTGAGATTTAAATGCCCAATCTGGAGATGCCTAAACTAGGGCTACCTAATCTGTCCCATCATTTAAGGTGGAAGGCACTGTTACACCTTTTAGTCTGAATTTCTATATAACACATTTCACTCGGTGGCTGAATCCAGTACCTTCAGCTAAAGCTGACATGAAGCTGGCCCGATAGTGAGGTCGTCTTTAGCTCATCTGTCGCAGAGGTTCTTGGCATCTGGTACCAATCTGAATTCCAAAACCCTATTGGAACACGCGCCTCTGCAAGAAAGGGGATGAGTGAACTCTCAGCCTCCTGTTTTTCTCTCTCTGATGCTGACTTTCGACAAAATCTGTTTCCTATGCAAGTGAGTTGGGTTTTTCTAATTGTAAATGATAAATACAGAGAGTTATTCTGTTCCATCTACTAAGACCCTGTTTCATTCTATTTGATTGTCATGCCTACCTGTGGCCTGGTTCCAGACATGAAATAATTGTTGCAAATCATTGCTCTGCTTCAAACAGCTTTTTGCTCATTTCACATGCAGTAACTTTGCCCCCTCCCAGGCAATAACTTCCAATATCCTCTCAAAACACCATTTCCATGCATTAGGTGTGAAAAAGTCCCGGTGAATGCTATGGTTTCCAATCTATTTTTGAGAATCTGATGCTTGCTGTGTCTTAAATTTCGTTTTCCCACCTTCAAAATATTGCCATATTGAGACTCAGTCAATACCAAATACAGCAGCTTAAATCCTCTCTGATTCCAGTCTGTCTCATTACATTACACCTGTTCAAAAAATCTCTTTACTAACCTTCTCTAAAATTTCTTATAGATTTCAAAGTGGCTTTTTTTTTTTTTCCCTTGCAAATGCTTCCAAAATAGTGGTCCAGTATGCTGTGGCTCTCTGACCACCTTTTATCACATGTCAGTAGTTCTACATCTAGGAGTGTATGCATCAGATTGTTATTTGAAATGTCCTCATTATCAGGTGGATTTAGGCTTTAGCAGCTATAGCTCTGACTGTAGAGTTAGCCTGTGATCCAAATTCAGCAAACTGACACCGTCCTGTCTTTCAAGTCCACATTTAAGGAACACAGGTATGCTGGAGATTTTTAATGAGTTTTTAGCCTGTCAAGCACATAGCATCTACTGTGAAGAAAGCCCTTGATGTCTTTGATTTTAGTACTGAGAACATCTAGGATTTAATTTATTTAATTTCACAGAGCAGCTTAATCTTTCACAGCCTCATCAACCATCATTACCACATGTATACAAAATAATACAGTGGTGTTTACAGCCCTTTCACCCCTGGATGCTATCCCACTTGATAAACATCAGCAACTAAACACACTTGGAGTCACGGGGTTCATCAAGGCTCTGATTTCTGCCAAACTTGAGCACTGCAGATGATATTTATGTGAGTATTGTGGGACACAAGGGAAACATTTAATGAAGAAACTCCCTTCCTCCTCAACCTTTGCCATATCTTAATGTTAATCATTGTTTTTTCCTCTTTCCCTTCAAGCTCTGGTCTATTTATTCTGCCATAAAATAAGAATTACATCAGTCCACCAGCAGTCACGTTAGCAACCTGTGCTGTGGGGGGAGAGGAAATTTCCCATGGCACCTGGGAGTAGAAGGCTCTTGGCTTCGGCAGCAGCTCGTCCTTCCCACCAGCAGTGGCTGGGGCACCAGTGGGAAAAGTACATCCTTCCAAATAAAAACTTCTCCGTGGTTATGGAGAAGAAACAAGGATCTGCATATGACTAAATGAGAAATGTGGAAGTTTGAATCTACCAGGCCTTCAGAAGTCTAAGTCATCCGAACAGCTACATATACAGCAGAATCACAAGTGGGGGAAGGTGGGGGTAGGGGTAGCAAACATATAAATTCAGGTTAAGGTTAGCAGGAGGTTGGCTGTCAGCTGATCTAGTTAGTTCTTATTTAGCAGAAATACAAATACCTGATACAAGTCGAAAGTCTGGTTATTCTTTTTGACACAGCAGTTCCCTGTTTATACCAATCAGTGTATTTTGACTTATTTTCTGGCTTCATCCATTTGCTATTCATCTACTAATATTAATTCAAAAGACAATGTGCTTCCTACTAACCAAAGGGCATGATAATACTAAAATATGTTTTAAAATATACTTTCAGATGATTCAGTGAGATTTCCTTATGTTCATAGCTAGACAATATAAATGTATAAATGAGAGTATAGGTGTATATATACTTTGTGATATATATGTTTTACATGTAAATATGCAAACACTTTTAAAAAAATATAGTAGGAGACATAACTGTATTTTTACTTAGAATTAGAATACGTAGCATTAGGGAATGTTAAAATTAAGGTCTGCACACATGAATGATAACATAGTCTTTGCTTTTATGATCACATGCATTTTAAACAGAAGCCTGAAACTAATGCCTCATTCTCTCAGGCTGCACTGAAAGAAAATGCTGTCTGTAGGTTGCCTGATTCACTTGTTTCTGGTTTGAAGATGTGTAACACCAGGGATGGAACTGATAGCTGTGAAACAGGACGACACCATCGTTAATACAGCCACATTAAAAGTAGTATCTTTCTACGTGGAAAAATGAGCCAAACTTTCAGGAACTTATGCCCTTTTTACATTCTTAAATAGAAGCAACAGATTTTAAAGTCGAATACCCCTGTTGAGAACATTTACTCAGATATCTATCAGTTAGACCATCTCGGGTTGGAAGAGGCAGCCTACAGAGCAGAGAGCCACAAGAGGAGAAAGTGAGAGGTGATAGACTAGTTATCTCCTAGGGGAAAACTGTAAAGCATGGTAGAGTCTGGAGGGAAGGAAAAGCAAACTCCTGGAACCTACACCTGAATTTCAAAAATATATCTTTCATCTAGTGCATGAAATACTCTTGTAACTATGTTTCTTACTTTCTGAATACACCATGAAAAATGTGGGGTCAGATTTGCAGAACTGTTGTGTTTCCAATTGTAAATAAAATCAATTAAGACTGCTCTGAATGAGGACAATGTTATAAATTAGTGTTTGAAGAAGTCAGGTCTCAAGTGATCAAACCTGCATACCCAAAACTAGTGGGCATCTTAGTACAACTGTGATTAATTTTCAAACTGAAAAATGGCTGTAATGAATTGAATCTTATGAATTTTTATTTATGAAGTATTCATTCACTATAGCAAAAACACCATGGAAATGGTGATGAAGAAAAAAAAAATTACATTCAATACGAAGTTTGAATAATGTGTGCTAAATAAGGTATGGATCCAAACACTGAATGAGGAAAACAACAAAAAATACCACCTTCCATAACAATAAACACAACTAAAAGCTTTGAGGAAGAAATGTAATGAGTCAGGTAACTAAAATATTATGACGGATTTGTCAAAGGAGCTATAAAGTTGCATGTGCATAGGCATTTTTTCTGATGAACTTCTGAGTGCTTGAATAAGTAACCATGACATTCTGCTCACAGAGGTGTGCGTACTCCAGACTAATAGGATTCTGCATATTTCTAACTACTTAGAAAACAATCTGCTATAAGTGTGTTGATAATGAATTAGGATCATCAGCACTTTTCCAATCAGTGCCACAAACTGCTTCAGCTTCAGGCAGTGGAGTAACAAGTAGCAGTAGCAGACTATGCATCATCTATGTACCAGCTGCTATGGATAATGCGGCATAAGGAACCCAAAATATAAAAATATTAAGGACTTTGAAGTTCAATTAGAATTTCTTTAAGGAAATGTACCTTACTGATTAGAGGCACTTCTGCCCATGTAACATCGGCTAATCTAGCCCTTTATTTCTATATACCAGCATATCTTTTTTTCTCTGTCACAACTATTGCTTCTGCAGAGTATTAAGGCAATTGCCTCTATTCTCATTTTACGTTTATGCCAGGGAGTTATGATAAATAATTTTAGATTAATAGCTGAGCTCCCAGCCATAGCCAGTCTTCTCATCGTGGAGCACCCTCAGGTTGGTCAGACACAACTCACCCTTGGTGATCCAGATATGGCTGTTCCCAGAGCCCTTCTTGTCCTTCATGTGCTTGGAAATGGCTTCCAGGAGGATTTGCTCCATAACCTCCCCAAATACTGAATGACGCTGACCAGCCTGCTGTTTACCAGGTCCTCGTTGCTGTTTTGGAAGGTAGATGTGGCACTTTCTGCCCTGTGGGTACTGCTTCTCTCCCACAGTGACACCTGAGAGCAAACCTGGCCAATAGAAACTGAGAAAAACAAGTCATTGTGTACCTTGATCTGTTCCGTGTCTTTTGTCACTAGTTTTCTGCTTCATTCAAATGTGGACCTCCACTTCCTTTAGCCTTCCTTTTGCTGCCACTATATAAATACAGAAACCCTTCAACTCCGACTGAGCTCTGCCTTTCCTAACACCATCCTTTCACGCTTGAGCAGTGCCCTTGTATTCTTCCTGGGTAGCCCATCCCCACTCTCACCTTCTCTGTATTTTGTTTTTTGCTTTTGAACTTATTCAGATGTTTCCTGACCATCCATGCTAGCCTTCTGCACATTGGAATGGACCATTCTTGTGTCCTGAGGAGGTTGTCCACAAAGATGAACCAGCTGTCCTGAGCTCTTTCTCAGATCCCTGAGCAAGACAAATTATTTTGAAGTTCATTATTGTAATTATTTGTTTTGGACAGTCCTGTGAGCATTTTAAGCTCCTCAATCTCATGGTTACTGCAGTCCTTGACCACCCCATCTTTAAGCATTTCCTGCTTGCTTTTGAGCATCAGTTCCAATGGACCACCTTCCCTAGTCAGGTTGTCCATCACCTGTGTCAGGAAATTGCCATCAGCACATTTCAGGAGTCTCAAGAGTTTACTTAATGTGCACAATTATTCTATTCTATTCTATTCTATTCTATTCTATTCTATTCTATTCTATTCCATTCACAGCTTTTCGTCCTTCCAGCAAATACGAGAGCTGTTATGTACCATATATAAGGGGGCCTGTTATCATGAGTCTTCCTCCAGCTTTCTAAAGCTTCATCTGTTTCCTCTACTCAGTCAGGTGGTCTGTAGCAGCAGCATACCATGGTGTCAGCTGTGTCAGGTGTGTCCTCTGATCTTTACCTGTAAGCTCTGGATGGGCTCATCAGCAGTCTCCCAAGGCCAAGCTCTAGACATTCAGTGTCCTCCTTTGCACAGAGCTCACCTCTCCTCCTCACTTTCCCAGCTGGTCTTTCCTGAACAGCCTGTGTCCCATCCACTGGTACAATGAAATCCACTGGTACAATGAAATACTGCAGCTCCCATCCACTAGTACAAAGTCCCCTGCCGCACCTCCTCATCACACGTGGGATCATTTCAGTGGTAATTCCAATAAATAACACAGCCTTTTTAGATTTCTTTCGCAACTCAGTTGCTGTTGGGGTAGCCATGCAATCAAGGCCAGGCTTGCTGAGGCTCTGAGCAACCTGATCTAGTTAAAGATGTCCCTGCTTACTGCAGGGGGGTTGGACTAGATGACCTTTAAAGGTCCCTTCCAACACAACACATTCTATGATTCTATGATTCTACGATTCTACGTTTCTATTTCCTGTGATGAAAAATTTACGGTACTCTCAGGAGTCAGCAGTCATTTTGGAAAGCCAGGGAGCAATGGGGACCTCAGTGAGTCTCTTAGTTTTTCAGTTGGTCAACAGTATAGGATTAAAGATTGGAACATTCTTAAAAGTGAGAATGCGCTTAATGGTAATTGAAAGCCTCTTTCTAAATAAATAAAAATTCAGTCTTCACACCTAATTAAAAAAACTATGAATTAGCATATCATTAGTGGGGCAGAAGACTAGCGATAAATATTGGACCTCTGAGGTGCCATAAACCCCTCCAACAAGGAAATTAACAGATATGATTTAAACTGACAGATTATTACTAGTCTAAATTATGTTGAGTAGTAGCTACTTTGTATGCAGCTTGAATGTATATATTCATTCATTTTACTTCAAAATAGAGGATCTGTCAGTTAAATCACACGCTGTATTGTAACATGTTGTGAAGGCTGATAATATATATAATATGAGAAGCTTGTTATTAAAACTTTCCTAATATTATCACATAATACAATGTAAATCCGTGGATTGAGGAAAATCAGAGGAGATAAAACCAAGTAAAAATTTGTCTCATCTGATAATTTATGTGTATTCTGGGGTTATACCATAAAGATTTGGTGTATTTTTTCACTTACAAAAAATATTTGCCAGACTCCATCCTCGTAGACACAGGAAGCAGGGGTGGTGCAGAAGAAAAAGAATTGGAATTTAGTATCTTTGTGTAATCAAAAATTCTGAGATAACAAGATAATAACGATGTCAACATTTTCATGACCATTCTCTTACCTCAGGCTTAGCAATATGGTGGTTGATTAAAGCATATAAGAAAGTTCAGGAAGAGAAAATTAAGAAAGGTATGTTCTGAATTCCATGTCATCATGGCAATGTCATCCTGTTTTGGTAGCAAGAATAGTGCGTATCTGGGGCAGGGCATAAAAGTATTCCTGGGATTGTAATGGCATGCAGCTGCCCAGTCACCATATATGGCAGTATTCTTTTATCACTATCACAATTAAAGTCCGTTCATCTTGGACAGTCAATGAAGATACCTTGAATTAGAATGCCATTTAGATCTTGGAAGCACTGTACTTTTTATCATCGCTTTATCATTGTTCCAAATGTCATCACCTCTCAGATGCAACAGAATATCAACATAAAGACTGGCCCACTGACAATATATGGTCCATTATACCCTATAGAAAAAAAAAAAAAAAAAAAAACAAACCGAAAAATATTATGCTTTTACCTTGTTGTGATGCTCTTAAAAGAAACAGTTGAAAGATGATGCATTGTTCAGAAACTGTGCTTTATTTTTCATTCTTTCATAATTCCCTTTTTAAAGAAATAGTTTATAAGTACTCAAAGCAATATTATAAATTCTTAAGTAATTTCTAAACTACTGGTGATCCTATAGGTTGTGTTGTGCCCATGTATTTCACACCTCTTGTCAACCAAAATCAGGTACTTCATTGTGTTCATCCTGCTGAAACACCTGGTAGGCTAAATTATTGCTCTGAAGCCCTGATTTTTGACTCCTGAGTATGGGATATATTAGGATATTTCTGTTACTATTTATAACTCTTGGAACACTGCACATTTTATTTTACTTAATATTTGGTACTATCCAATCATTCTGGGAAATCTTTTTTTTTTCCTTTTTAATCATAGAAACCATCTCTCTCCCCTTAATGCAGGAGATAAATATAGATTCATAAGCATTTTGTTTGGCTTGTTTTATGGGAGGAGGAAGTTGTACTCCATCAAGTTTCTTCCCACTCCCTTTAAATCCAATTTGCATTTGTTTTACTATATGTAAGCAGGGAATTTGTTAATGCATTTATTTTTTTACTCTGTGTGCTGAGCTATATCCCCGATATGTTGAAATGTAAGTCACAATACAATCAAACAGAGACAGAATTTAATTCAGAGAGTTATTAAATATACCAAGTTGCCTTAAGTAATTTTCAAATCTTTGTCATATTTGAGTTACATCTTCTGCAGTGATGCACTCTTGATTCAGGGAGTGTTATAAGGAGGGAAAGTAACCAACAGGACTAAGATACCTGGAGGAAATATTACATAAAAAATTTAAAAAAAATAAAATCAGAGTAACTATATACTACAAATCCACTTTTAAATCAACTATTATGTCTTTCATTAACAAGGCAACATATGAACATTAGTTAAGGGCTTCTTAACTGACTCCTACAATAGGTCTGTTTCCCGTCAGTTTAGCAAAGGGCCACAAATCCCAAAAGTCATTCCAACTGTGAGGCAAGAGAGTTGTCTCTCCTATGGAGTAGGGATGTGCTGCTAACAGCAGGTGTGTAAGTTTGAGTAAAAAGAGAGGTGGTAACTATTACTAGATACAGCACAGTTTATCTACTAAAGTATAAAAGAGCTTAAGCCCAGACAGCACAATAAAATACACAATCTAACCTCTAGGTCTTTGTCTTGGCGGTATCTGAGCCTTGAGTAGGTCTCAAGACCTCAAATGCAATGCAGATATTCATCTATAAAGCCATATGTGACGATATAATACCTGTGCAAGACATCACTTAGATAAAACCACTCGAACCTTAAGGAGACTTAGCAGCATGCCAGAGGAAGAAAACCGTGCAATCAGAAATGCAGCAGAGGAAGAAGATTATTTAGATGAGGTGTGCCAGATTTGAGTGTGGCAAATCTTGCCTTTTGGAAGAAAGGTGCAGAAAAAAAAAAAAAAAAAAAAAAAAAATCCGCATTCTTTGCCTAAAGAGGGGAAGAAATTCCTTCCAGACACCAAATTAGCGATCAGTATGATCTTGAGTTTTTAGGGTGTTTATATGAAGTGTTAAGCATCCTATTCATGATAAGCCAGAAATAGTGTATTGAATAGCTATTCCTTTGGCAATTGCTGATAACAGCCACCCAATATTTCCAAAAAGAACCTGAGGCAGCCTCATGATTCCCTCTGTGTATCTAGCATGAGGAGCACGTGGTAGCAGGATGTTCCTGAATGCTGTACTGAAATGTAATTTCCATACATGCATTAAGCCTGCACGCCTGCTCCGGACCTCCCATGCTGCACTTAGTGAACTGTTATGTTCTACTGGATGAAACTAGTCCTGTTAGGGACCACAGTTACTCAATAGGAGAGGGAATTTTAAAAATTAAGGGATTGGTGCTCCAGGTTAGAAAGTAACTGTTCAGGGAACTTGTGTGTGGTGGAGAATTAAACAAAGGAGGTTACATACGTGATTTCACACAGCTCTTCAGTACTTCTATGAACCTTTCATGTTTTCATTTAATTTCAGAACTGTAAAGTTGGGTAAGTCTGATGAGGTTTCAGGAAGGTTTCCAAACCCCTGACATTTACTGCTATGGTCTCTGAATCCAGGTGTAAATGTGTTAGGGTATGTTGGCTCATCTGGACTTTTGGCAAGGTCTGGGACTAATTCAGTGCCTCCTCCTATGTGTATTCTGGCAACGCCAGGGGGCTGGGCAGCCATATGTTTCTATATTAATTTTGGCAAGGCTAGCATTGCTTCGGTGCACATTCCACAACACATTCATAATGTAGAATCTACTGTTGTCCCAGTGGTGCTGCTGGTGACAGTACTTTGAAATCCTAGAGGTAAGGTAAGGCAACAGGGGTTTTTTTTTGTTGTTGGAAGAGGGGTTATGATTTTTAGTTGGGTTTTTTTTTTTTTAGTTTTAGTTTTAAATATTGCAAGTAAGCAAGGGAAAGATGTCACTTGTAAAATAGTCCGTATTTCTATGGGACATGAGAACTCAAAGTCTTAGTTTTGCCTTTCAGGGCAGCTGAAGCTAGACCTTGACTGTCTGAGACACTTTAGAATAATATTAGTAAATTTCCTGTGTTTTAAGATAAAAATGGCTTAAAGTTTTAGCATTAATTCTTGTTCCTAATAAAGCTAAAACTCTTATTTTTCTTAAACAGCCTTCAACACGAAACAGGCTTCTGTCCATGTACTTTTGCTAACTGAACTGAGTCAGCTGTTGTTCACATAAAATAATATGAATAAAATAGAAAAATGTATTTTTGATTTTTCATTATTTTACAACTAAAAAAGGTGTATGATCTGGTCAAACAGATCAAAATAAAATTTTTGATTGACAAAAAGCCGACATATCTGATTCAGAAAGGTTCCTCCTCAAAGAACAATTTTGATTCTTTTGGTAAAATAATAATAATTTATGAAAGCAAGCTATATATCAGAGTGGGGATAAACATAATGGAACTGAAGTTCTTGCAGATTTCTACTTTTACTGAACAATGCATCATAAAAACAAATTCAGATTGACTGTGGGAACTGTGGTTTATGGCTTCTTGGTCTCTAGGTGTTCATAAAAAGTGTTTTAAGAGAGCACTTTATTTTAAAGGCGTTTCATTCTTAACATGTCTCCTTGCAAGACAGTTTCTATTTAAATTAGAACAGTCCATTTTATTTTATTGTACATGCAGTTAAGAAAAAGGTACGGTTTTAATGCTATATGACAAATAATGCTACGGAGAAGCTGAACATATACTTGAAAAAAAAACAAAAATCTAGTTACTGAATCATTATCATTTTACTTATTGTCTTGGCTTTTACTGGTATATGAAGAAACGAGCAACACATCTTAAAACACTGTGGAGCAATAAGGGACGTTTTACAAGTTACTCTACAGATTCCCACTCTTTGCCAGAATTATATGACATTAATGTAAACATTTTCATGGCTGCCCTAGTCACTTCTTTCTCAGTAATTTAAGTTACGGGACTGTAGCAATCAAGTTGCTCAGTAGTATGACCACAGTGGCAAAAAGTAGACCATAGAGAAGAAGAAACGTATTCTTTCTGTTGAAGAAAGATATTCAATTACATGGTTTAGTATCCAAAGCAGTGAAGAATATTTAAAGAACCTTTCTGAAGTTTCAGAAAAAAAATAATCTATGCTGCATTTTTTCAATATTCTTTGTTTATTTCTTCAACACAAAGTATTTGCTTTTAATATATGTGTAATATTGTGGAAGGAAATTCACTCATCAATTCACTATTGAAATTTATCCAAACTGTTTGATTCATTAATGGTTTGGAGAGGAAAATCTACCTGACGTTTGTCTTTGCAAATTAATGCAAGTTTTAGTGTAGTCAGATAAAATCCAGTTTCCATATATGCCTCATTAAACCAAGAGGAACTGTAGAACTATTTTCAAAAGTGTAAAAATGTCAAAGCAAAAGTGTGGAATAGTTCAGAGGAGAAGAATATATAGGTCTGTCATCCATGAGAAATATCTGGGGTGCTATATTAATTTTCCTTCTCCTTCAGAATTTTGCACCACAGACCTCCAGCTGACATTTACTTGTATTTCTTAAGTTCTTGCTGTTAAATGTATACTGGCTCAAGACCTCTAAGAAGTGAGGCTGAGAGGGTCATTGGATCTTCCATTTTGGGCACAACAGCTGGAGGTATATGGTTAGTCTTACTCTGTTTCTTCCATTGCATAATCCCACATCTTTTGGTTGAGCATTTTTGATTTTCAACAAGTAGCAATGACAAGGACTAATGGCAAATTCATTCAGAGATATGTGTTAGACTGGGTGAATATTTGCAAGAAAGGCTTTGGAACCACAGTTAAACCAGTACTTTCCTATTATACTTGAATCTTGGTTTATATTATAAAGTTTTGGTTTGTATTATAAAGTAAATCTTGCCACTGAGCATTGAAAATGAGGTTGCAGAGGAAAAACTTTGCTAAGATATATGTCTGTTTTCACTGAGAGCAAAATCAAGGTAAAACCTCTTCCCCATGGCTGGGTAGGACTGACCAATCTAACTGGGTTTGCAATTTACAAAGACAATCATGACACTGAGGAATGAAGAAATATAAAACATGTTATCACAAATCAAAGGGAGTTCACCAAAGGAAGAACAGACTCCACAGAATTCTGTGAATTTACAGGGTGGAAAGGCAATGTCTAGGTGACAGTTGCTTGTCTGTAATGTTATATATATTATTCAGTAAGCTAAATCAGAACGGTACTCTGTAAATTGTGCTGAATATGTACCTGGTGTGTAGCTTATGAAGAGTAAAATGCCCCACAGTCAGGCTTCTTGCAAATAATTTAAGTTTATTGTTAAATTGCCCAATTCCTAAATGTGAAGCAATTTAAAAGGGAGTATGTTAGATACAACATTCCCTTGACATTTTCTTTCTCCTTGATTCTGTCCTTATAATTCTACTGTTGACATTCCTTCTTTGACATTTATTTCACTCCCTTCAGTAGTTTCGTAATTCTCTGAGAAATTAACAGATTAACAGACTCCGCTTCTTAGTTTCATTCAGTATTATATTTTTATTGGCAATACTGTTTATTATTTGGATGGAATAAGTTTATCTTGTTCCCTGCCCAGAAAAAAGTGTTACTTAAATGATGGAAACCCAGTGAGATAAGCTAGTCTAATTCTCAAATGTTTGTATTAATCCAAACAGGTAAATTTGCTTAACTGCAGTGATGCATCCAAAGTCTTAAGTTAGGAAGAGTTCGGACCTTTCTCTAATGAACAATGACCTTAAAATTCTTTATGTTTAAAAATGGATTAAAGATAATGCACCACTACACTCAGTAAGACAGATTCTGTTCATGACAACTCAGAACAAAAATGAGGGTGATATATAATACATTTTTCTTTAGTTGGTTTAATAACATTGAACATACAGCTTTCACAATTTAATTGGGAGATCTGGAGTACACAAGGCCAATTTTATTTCCAGAGGTTTGACTGAACTGGATTACCATTTTTTTTTGTTTTAAATAATGTATGTGATTATATATGGACTGCCCTGTGGGTTTTTAATTTTTTAAAAAAATAATTGTTTTTCTCTATGTAATTTTGCTATGGTTTTATCTTAGCACTGATTTTTGGAAGGTGTAATTTTTACTTCCAAACCTCAGCAGGCATGAAGGGAAGGGGAGGGGAGGGGAGGGGAGGGGAGGGGAGGGGAGGGGAGGGGAGGGGAGGGGAGGGGAGGGAAGGGAAGGGAAGGGGAGGGAAGGGAAGGGAAGGGAAGGGAAGGGAAGGGAAGGGAAGGGAAGGGAAGGGAAGGGAAGGGAAGGGAAGGGAAGGGAAGGGAAGGGAAGGGAAGGGAAGGGAAGGGAAGGGAAGGGAAGGGAAGGGAAGGGAAGGGAAGGGAAGGGAAGGGAAGGGAAGGGAAACCTTCTTATGGACTGTAAAACACAGATATTCTAGTATTTGCAAGAAGTTCAATAAAATATTTGTTTTATTTATGTTGTTTTCTCTATTTCTTAATACATAAATACCTCAATGGAAAGATTCATTTTTCTACAGTCACCCCAAAAATATAGAAAGTTATGCTCCTTTAGCATAATTTCAAAGGAAGATGAGTTATTGGAAGATTTATTATCTTTCTGAGATTTACCTTCCTGAGAGATTCTGTTGTTGGTGGTACTGTAGACATATGGGAGAGCTACTGATCAAATACAGCAAGTTGAAGGAAACTTGGTGTCAGTGACCAGAAAGCCCTCTTTCAGCTTCCTGCCTAGTTTGAAACTGTTTAATCTCCTTAAGTTTCTTACAGCCTGTGTAGAGGTAGAACTTAGTAGGCACAGATCTCCACCATATCTACCTAGATCTGCTCCATAAATGCTGTCCATCTCTACGTGTGATGTAGAAGAAAAATGTTTTTCAGAGAGTCTATACTCCTGCCCTTAGAAATTCTCAGCATATGTTTCAAACACAGATATGTATGGTTAGTGATGTATAATGTCTGGCAACATCTTTTCTATAACATAGTGAAGTTTACCCAGGAATGAGAGTATCACAGGGTGTACAGTACTCAGGAGGGAACAAAAGGTGACCGGGCTGTAGGCTGGATGTGGAAATTTTCCACTCCTTCTCATAAAGTACTTCTATTGTTTAAAAAATTTCTTCAAGTGTTGTTAAGCTAAAGAAAGGGTATAAAAGGAAATATGAACCTGTGACCCAGTAATTAAGGAATGCATCAATAAGAAGTGACCTTTAGTGGCGCCTGATGCAAGTATTAACTTTTGTACTTTACATAAAACAGTCACAGGAAAAAATATAAAAAGGCATAACCTTTTCTGACTCATTTAAAAGAAAAATAAGTTCTCTGAAAGATTTGCCAAAGGTATATTTGTAGACTGGTGGTAGCAAATGAGCAAGCAGTTTTGCCTAAAGCTCCATGATATCTGAGTGCCATACAGAAAAGGATGAGAAAGGATAGCAAAGATGCCCACTGCACAGTGTTTCCTACAGGCTGGTTCAGGTTGAGCTTCAGCATGCTAGTTGGTTTGGATCTCCTTGGCTCTTGCTACTCTAATAACAGGAATTAAAGCTCCTAAAATTCTCCTTTGGAAATAAGACATAATGACAGCTAATATATAGGTACCAAAATCTTCTGTTAGACTGTTATCATTGTTTGATACCTAACATTTCCTAGAGTAGGCCACATGTCTAGAAAGTTATGCCTGCAGACGGAAGGATCACTTCATTAATTTCTCTTTGTGGAAGGGTCTCCAAAAGTCTGGAGATCAGAGGTTTACAAAAAAAGTCAAGAAAAAAAAAATAAGAAATAAATAGTGGAATTGGACCATAATCCTGGTGTCAGATTTTCATGGCTATGTAGATCCCCTTTTACAGACGCTGCTGTACAAACAGTGATTTGGCACGTAAAAGGTGTCAACATATTTTTTAGATAAACAAAGTTTCTTCTTAATTAGACAAACTGTTCAAATGTAACAAAATAGATCTTAGTCCCATTGAAAATGACCAATAGAAAAATAAATAAAAAAAAAAAAAACACAAATTAATATGGTTATAAAGAGCCTGAAATGTTGCCCAGTTCTTTAAAAAACAGAAGTCAGACAGACTGTCTATGAGGCATAGGCTTAGTTCCCCTAAGAAGAAATTAGTGGTATTTCTACCAGATTAATTGAAGACTAATATACTTAACTATTTATATTCCTTTTGAATCTGTCATCTATATCTGGTCTCTCAAATACCTCTCAATCCATCAGATGGGAAAAATATCTCCTTTCCCTGAATTTGGGGGTGGGGAATGTTCTTCTAAACTTGTCTTGCCCTGACGGGTTTCATATGTGGAATCGGTGAGGATGAAGAATGCTTCCAGTGCTTTTTGTTGTTGAAGTGCCCTTCCCACATTTATGGGGGATTGAGATCGCTGTGGCTTGTGGCTTCTTCCACGGCAGGAGAAGGTATTGCAGTAGCAGAACAGTTTTTGGGTGAAGATTGCTTTGACAAAGGAAAAGCATGGATGGAGAGTCCTGTCAAATTACTGCCAAGAAGTGGACAAGTAGAAGGGCTGTAGCACTCCTCCTAAAAAGGCAGCTTATTTTAAAAAGCAACAACATTTTTTTTGTATTGATAAATTGTTGATTAGAAGTTAAATGACCGAGCAGTTACAATAGTGGTGTAATATAAAATGAGACATGTGTGACTCTACAGTATTCAATACCTTTTACTAACCTGAAAGAAAATGAAACAGAAAAAAAAAAAATAGAAAATACAAAAAAAGGAGAAAAAATAACCATAGAATGGTCAGTTATCTTTGATCGCTTAAAACTGCAGTTTCGTTTGAGGAGTATCTGCTGTAGTACTGTTAAGTATAAAAATATATTTATTGAAATTAACACTGAATGTACCTGCTAGACACATCCTCAAGTGCTATGACACTGAAAAGGATCTTAAGGTCAAGGTTGAACATGAGTTATCAGTGCAGGTTTACAGATAACAAATGGACTGTACTAGGAGTGATTCCCAGTAACCAGGACAATAAAAGGGACTAGGCAAGAAGTATTACTTAGTATGCAGCATCAGTGATATTGTTACTCAAGTACTGCGTTCAGTTCTGGTGATGATGATTTAAAGCTGTCGATGGAGACGAATTACTAGAGGAATAAAAGAATGGTTAAATTCAGATTTATCTCTCATGTTATGAATTTAAAGTAGTTCTCTAGTTTAACAAGTGGAAAGCAAAGGGTGGCTCATTCTAAGGCTGCAAATGAATAAACGATTTCTGGCAATAAACAGCTCTATAATATAGCAGAAGTAAAAATAACCTGTACATGGGAACTGAAATTAGATAAAAGATCAGTCTAGATGAAGGCACTACACTTTCATACATAGTCATTGGGAAAATGTGTTCAGTGACGTGGTAGTTGCTCCATGACTTTAAATTCAAGCCACTACATTTCTCTCAGACACATATGATAACCCTAAAAGAAATGAAGGGCTTAATTCCTGAATTATTGCATGACTTTTATAGCCTGCGTTATGAAAACACCAGATGACAGTAAGAGTTCCTTCTGGCCTTTAAATCTAAACCTCTGTAAAGAGGCCACTGAAAAAAGAGCTCACTGAAATTGGAGCTGACACTGGAATCTAAACCCCATGAAACAAAGTGAATGAAATATTTGTCCACTGGAGAAGAGGAACATTTCCTTGTATTCACTAATTTTATCTCACATGCCCAAGCTTTTCAATTATACTCCAAATACATGCAAAGGATGATTTCTGCTGATCGTCAGAGCGTAGCAGTATGTAATATTGTCATCCAATTAAATCAGTTTCTAGATCTGCCTTTATTACTTGTGTTCATTGCAAAAAAATATTGGATTCGTACTTGTAAGAAAATAGCATAACCAAAATTATCAGGTGTTAGATGTGTTTTGTTAAGTTGAATTAAATTATTTCATGTTGAAAATTTCAAAGGAGGATGAGCTTGGGTATTTGAAGGTTTCGTCAGGAAGCCATAGCTGTCTGGTCAAACTTGCACTTTCCAGATGGTTTTGTGTGTCTAGCCATGGTTTGTCTAGGAACAATAATTAGATGTTTTAGAATTATGTTGCTCATGATCCATCCAAGCTGAAGTTAGATGCTGTGAATTGATAGTACTAGTTCTTATGTAAAAACAGACAAGTGCTGTAGTATTTATTTTGCTAATTTATATATATGACTAAGATACATAAATACTTAAAGCATTAAGTAAGTCTTATGAAGATGAACTATAGCTCCTCCAGTAGCATCATAAGCACTGATGGAAACCAGGACAGAGACTCCCATTTTATGTTAATTAAAAATCGCTTTGACAACTGAAGAAATCCCTTTATAGACTGCTTAGAATTCATTTACATGTAATTAATCAAAATGTTATTTGAGAAGACTTAAATTCATTTCAAGGAAATATACAAGTGTTATTTCCTGTTTTAAAAGTATATTTGAAGCACTGTATGAAATGCAAATTTTTCGCTAGTGACGCAGGTTTCCAAAAGTTCTTTGCTGTGAGCATATGAAAAAATAGTAGGACATTTTTGTCAATGATTTTTTTAAAAATCTTGTTAATTAATAGCTTTTTTCTCTTTTATGAAATACTTGTAACATCTTTAAGCACAGGACCATCCTAAGCGTCATCCTATTTGGATGACCACACTTTAAAAGAACAATTAAAACTATTGTTTCCTACAACAGGAATTACGTTCTATGCCACTTGTTCACTTTCCACAAGACCACAATCCACAGGATTGCAAAATCTATTAAGAGTCACATGTGAGTGAACCCACTAGCCTTTAATGTGCAAGAATAGTCATCAGTCACTCTACCCCTTCTTTGTTCTAGTTTGACTCACCAACTCGGAGTGCAGGCTGCATGAGCATTGTTATATATAGGATTACCTCTTTCGGTGGCTGAACACTTTAAAGTTAATACTGGTCTGTGAAACCTGTGCAATGCAAACCCTTTTGCAGTTTTACAGTTTCCCATGTTCAAAATAATTTGTGTCCATCCCAGCTTAACTGTGTGTGATAATCCAAGAAATTTTCATAAAGCCTAACTAAATTTTTTGTTGGATATAGAATTAGTCTTTTGTTGTTCTGTAGGTGCAGTACGCATATCCCTTTATAAGCAAGGCAGGCTTCACTGTCATAAAGAGTTTGCAAGTCTAAATCACAAAGGTGTAATATAAACAAATAAGATGAGTCAAGAAAGTGGGACTAAAGCTTGTTGGAGATAATATAATTTCACATTCTCTTTAATGCATCAAATGCATTAAAGAGAACGTGAAATTATATTCTCCTACAGAATTATAATGCATTTGATGCATTAAAGAGAACGTGAAGTTATATTCTGTAGTGGGCCAAAACAAAGCTCTACCTAGCAGTGGTCAATTGGATGTTCAGGGAAGAATACAAGTAGTCTTAAACTCTTTTAAATCAAGTTTTTGCAATACTTTGCACTGGTTTCCAATAACCCTGTGATCCATAATCAGGTACTTCATGAGCCAGTGGTATTGTCTTTACATTAAGTCCCTTGGTAGATTTTCATTTCCATTACTAGGGCCCTTTTTGGCCCTGTGCATGTCATTCACAGCTTTCAGATAATAAAAGGGTGAAAAGAGGAAAATGTGTTTTAAAGGAGGTAGTGAGCATCAATTAGTGCAAACGAAGGAGAAGGATCTCCCAAGTGCAGGAAGCAGAATTTAGGAAAAATATATTAACAGTGCTTTGTATGTGTAGCCCTTCTGTATCTACACAACATTTATGAGCTCTCAAAATAAAGTAAACATATAAATATAACCATCTATAGTACCTTTCCTGAAATGTGGGTATTGCAGCAGTTCACACTATCAGTAGAAAAGGATTAACATATTGAGCTGCGACCGAATGTATTTTCAATTACCAAAGGGTAAATTCCTATATTTGTCTGAAATAAAAGAACTGATGCCTTTAAATTAAAAGATGTAGTGGAATTTTCCTAACTAAGCTTGGCCAGGACTGGGATTGTATTTCACACCTGAAATATGATGTTCCCCGCATCACCGTCCTGATGCCGCTTTCTGCATCTGACAGGTGTTTTGTCAAAACAGAGGAGCAGTCATAGCGGTTGAGCGTAGAGGTCCGTCTAGCCCTAAATTTGTCCCTGACAGTTGCCAGTAATGGATGATTATAAGAGCAGGGCAAATAGTGATCAGTCACTACCTTGTTTAGGTTTTAGCCTACCATAGAAAATAGCAGTACTGCAGACTAACGTGCTGCATTTTGACGTGTTTTAAAGCTAGCACTTTGTGATATTAGAAACCACAGGTATTACTTCAGCTGTTTTCTTGAGCAGAAGGAATGCTGACAGCAGCTGTACAATGACACCTGGTATAAACATTGTGCATTCCCCATATTTCATAGAATCATAAAAAAATATAATGGTTTGGGTCAGAAGGGACCTTAAAGATCATCTAGTTCCAACCCCCTGCCATGGGCAGGGACACCTCCCACTAGACCAGGCTGCTCAAAGCCCCATCCAGCCTGGCCTTGAACACCTCCAGGGAAGAGGCATCCACAGCTTCTCTGGACAACTTGTTCCAGTGTCTCACCACCCTCATAGTGAAAAATTTCTTCCTAATATCTAGTTTGAATCTCCCCTCTTTCAGTTTAAAACTAATCCCCCTCGTCCTATTGCTACACTCCCTTGTAAAGAGTCCCTCCCCATCTCTCTTGTATGTCCCTTTTAGGTACTGGAAGGCCGCTATAAGGTCTCCCCGGAGCCTTCTCTTCTCCAGGCTGAACAACCCCAACTCTCTCAGCCTGTCCTCATAGGTGAAGTGCTCCAGCCCTCTGATCATCCTCATGGTCCTACAATTTGTTGAAGTGCTAGCTGCTGGTATTTAGGGACTCCTCATTTTTATTTATTTTTTATTCAAACTGCTTTTTTAAGTGGGATAGTAATTTTCCCCCCACAGCTTCTGGTGATAAACAGCAGCTGTCAACAGTGAATGCAGTGACATGAGAAGCATACCATGATTTTCAAGACAAGGTCAAATGACAAGGTAGTTAAATAATGCAGAAAGGATAATCTTCTGAACAAGTGAAAATCTGAGGTTGGCGCAATTGTTTTTCACTAAATTTACAATCAGCAGATGGCAATGCAGAGGTCAAGCTCCCAGACAGAATATATCATGTACCTGAATAAATAATTTGTGTATAAATGATACTCTATGAAAACTAATTTTTGCTTTTGAGATACCTACCTGACCTTGTGATGCTACTGTTAACACTCTTCAAATTGTTGTCTGAATTGCATTATGAGGTAGTACTTGAAATTGTATGTTGCTACTATAGTCACATTTATATTGTTATACACATATGTTTAAGGGTCTAATGATCATGAAAGCTTGAAGGTTGGATTTTCTGTGCTGCATAACCTGCTGTGTATCCTTAAAAGTGTCTTATGATGGGAACATGACAGAAATCATATTCTTCAGAATTCAAGCTAAACTTAGCTGGTTCTGGCATTTTGTCTAATCAGTCTAGTGCTTTTCCTTGCATATTCTTTTTTCACGTATGTCTGGCTTCCTGTGTTTTGTAGTGTCTCTTGAGAGGTGTTCCTTTACATTGTCCAAAAGTCTACATTTAACTGTCATAAAATTAGCAAGGTGTTTGATACTACTTTCAGAGCTAAATTTCAACTCTCTCATAAGCAAGAGGTTCTCAGATTTTTTTTTAAATTAAGAGCATCACATGCACTTATTATGCAAAAGTTAAAACTATTCTTGCTACCCTTTTAGAACAAAAACAAATTAATGTTGTTTTTTTTTTTTTTTTAAATGGACCGCTTAGGTACACTGAAAAAATGCAGTAAAGTGATAATCTAAAATCAGTCTGTAACCATAGAACCCACAATGAGCTGTCAAAGACATAATAATATAGCACTAGTGGAAGATTTTTTAATGGAAATGTCAAATACAATTGTATTAATAGGAAGTTAGCTCCCTATGACAATGTAAGTACTGTTTCATTGTCAGTTGGGAACTTAAAAGATTCCTTTCCTTTTCTATATTATATTTTAATAAAGAAATTAAAATATCAATCAAAATCTATGCTAAAATCATGTTAAAGGTTTTAAGGAACTAGGCAATGTAGGAAAATTCACAGATAAGGCTGCCACAATATCTAGAGATTAGACATAGTGAAACAGCCCCCAGGAACTGCTTGCCTTCCATGAATTGTCAGTTGATGATGAGCTGATAGCAAAGTGAAATATTTCTTCCCAGTGAGCTGAAGGTGTGATATTGACTTTTGAAGGTGCAAAGATAACTTGATTAGACGGAATTTGTTCTGAATTGCTTTCTAGTTTTAAAGAGACAATCTCCCTTTGAGTTAATGGAATACTAGGAAACAGAACCTCATACATTATATTGTTTTTAACACCCAGGACATTCTCCAAAAGTAAAGAAGCATTTATAAATTACTGCTACTACACTGATTTTAAAGATCACAAAATCTTTTTTGACCATTGTGACAGAGAAGACAGTTTTGAAGATGGTATTTACAGCTACCCTACTTACTGTTCTGAAAATAATCTTATGACCTTGGTTTTGAAAAAGAAGTTAATAAAGAAGATGAAGAAGCGGGGGAATTTTTCTCAGTAACAAAAAATAAACGATGCTGCATTTTTTCTCTCTGCAGTCACTTTGTGCTCGTCACTTTCTATCACTGAGCCAAAGTGTCAATAAACTCTAGGGTTCATATCCAGCAAAACAAGAAAAAATGTTATTGACAGGTTGAAGATTATAAAAATTTCTGGCTATGAGAGTCAAGCATTTGTGTAACTCGGAGGAAACCTGTTGCTAAAATGGCATTATACTCCATGTTTACAAAACCTTTTTGCAACACCACTGTCAGTAGCTACAATTTGTTCAAAGGCAATTAATTATTATTTTCCTTTTTATAACATTCAAATAAAAAGGCCAAGATCCATCTCCCTGAAATAATAAGGATGAATTATATTGTAATATTACATACACCAGGAGAAGCATAGAGGACATCATCAGGTTCTAATATTGCTGTTTCTTTCATTTGAAGATGACCTCCATGGGTTTAGCATATGATATTTTTATGAGCATCTCTAGCTGGAAGCAAAGAAAAATTTTTAGGCCAGTCTCTCTCTGGCTTAGCTGAGAAGGTGTGGGACTTGGATTGGTGTTTTTGCTCTTTAATTCACACTTTTGTTGTCTTTGAAGTTGTTGCACAATACTTAACAAGCTGATATTTCAAATAACCTAACAGCAATATAATAATAATTTGGTACTGGACATGCATTTCCACTGCCAACATCAATGCTTTTGAAGGATCTGGTTATTAGCATAGGTTGGAAATTATTGAAAAGATTGAAAATCATAGCTGTTGCAGTGAGAAGAGGGTCTATCTGCAAGCAAGAGGGTTCGATGTAAATGTTAGTTCTCTTGGGATATTTTACCTTTTGTGATGTAAAATTACCAGCTGACACAACTTGTGTATCACTGACAAACCTGAGCTGGTAAAAAGCGGCTGAGAAGTGAACAAAGGGGTTCAAGTTGTGTATTCTGTAACTTGACTTTCTGAATAGAAGGCATTTTTTAACTGAATATCCTCCACTGTTACATAAAATATGCTCAGATCGCATTTTAAGCTCTAATAGAAGTAAGGAATCATTAGCTTATTTTTTATCTGAGTCCTATGCATTCACATCTGTTCTCCAACTGAATTTAGCAGTGATTATTGAAACAAAGGACGGGAGATCAGGATGCATTTGTAGCTACATCAGAAGTGAAATTCACAGCGAATTCAATTACTGTGTGAATATTTTCCCCCATTTACAAAATTTTGGTGAACTTGGTGCTCCTGAGACCTTACGTGATCGTCTTAAAGGATTAAGTCTTCTGTTTAACTGCAAAATAGTTATAACACAGAAGCAACAAAACATGTGACACATAATTATTGAAAGTGTCTTTAAATAATGGAAGCAGGAATTTCTCTTCATTGCCGTACCTGCTCAGAGCAGTGAGAGAAAGCAGTAATAAGGAACATTTAACACAACAGCATATCATGCTTAGTGTGGCTGAGTATAATTTCAGTTTGATGCAACGCATGCTTTTAGGAATTGTTAGCTTTTGTAAACCTTTCTTGTATAGAAAAGTGACTATGGGGATACTTACCCGCAATTTTGCCAATTATGTTTTATATGAGGAACATTTCAGCATCAGATTGTCATAGACATTCAATCAAGTGAATTGGTGGGGAAAGATCAAGAAAAGATTTTGATCTGAGATGTCAGGGAATTCTTCCAATCCCACTGCCTTAAAAATAAACACTAAATATTGTTAAAGCCTTTCTGTTGCTCCAAAGCAGACTCTCTAATGCTGCCAATAGCATAAAATGCAGTGCAGGTGGGGTGCCATTACAGGAAACCATGGTTCTCCTGTCACCCAACTTACCCTTATCTTTCATCTATTCCACCAGAATTATGTCTTGGCCAATAGTCATTTTATATGATCCATAGCACAGTTTTATATAATTTTCTGATCATAATTTTTATCCACATACATTGCATTTTTACTGACTTGTCTTCTAATCAAGTGTACTCTAGCGTAAAAATAGTAACATATATGTTTTAGAATGAAAGTACTCTGGAGGTGTCAGTCTCTCTCTGTTGACTGAAAATGGAGCCTATATGATCAGTTTGGGGTGACTACTGCTAGTTATAGGACAAGTATAATTAGCAAACATGAATCCAAACCTGTGGCGTTAATCAATGTGCAACAATGTGTTTCCTTTGAAAACTGAATCTCACGTAGAAATGAAGTTTTGAAAGGAGTGATTCGTATCAGTATAAACATATCCAAATATGAGATCTTTACTTAAGATATTATTAGAATATTTTACAGCTCTGTTTTTAAGGGTAATTTAGTTATAGAAAATATTTATCTCCTACCATTTATGATAATGTTCATATTTGAGTTTCACTGAGATTCTTTTAAGGTATTTTTTCTTTGGATTTTTTTTTTTTCTTTCATAGAGCTACACATTTAGTTTGGACATAATGGTTCAGTATCATTCTGTGTATTGAAGAAGTAGCCTTCTATTGTTGTTTAAGCCTTCTGAGGTTTTACATCTTGCAAAAGAAAAAGATGAGAGCAAGAAAAATGTTTTGTTGTTGCATGATGAGTTTAATAACTATGTGACTTCCGGAATAATGAAGAACACAAAAATGTGAGTTCCAACCTGCTATACATAGGATGAATCTGCAAAGAGCTAGGTTGTGTCCTGTCTTATCAGTTCAGAAATAGAAGATGACAAACAGCCAGTTTGACAGTGAAATCAGGCTGATTAACAAAGCTAAGGGTAACCAAAATAAAAATAGTAATTTCATATTAAAAATGTCACATGAATCACGAGTAGGCAGGAAAAAGTGATGCGTTTCTAGATGTACTTATTGGAAAAAATATTTTGCAAGATGAAATTTAAAAAGGAAAATATTTTTATGGGTTTTATTTCTTGTTATTACCACATATTCAAATGAAACTGAATATAAATTACATGAAAAAAACTGAAAACCAACAACAAAACACCCATAAAAAGAACATACCCGAGAATCAAACAGTTTGGAAACAAAATCACAACGCTGTTCTATAATCCTGTAATCAGGAAAGGTGAATGACCCCAGTGACATCATACTGAAGTTTGAGGGGAATGCTCAGTTCAAACTATAATACAGTAAAACATACACTGGAGATTATCAGAAAAAGTCGTTCACCCTCAGAGAAGTGTTCTTTTACCATTTTACTGTTTTTCAGGAACAGCAGTCCTGCCACAGTAATGATTCAGCTCTCAGAAATGTTTGCACTATGTGCTGGAAGGGATGTGGTCAAGGCTGCATAGAAAGGCAGTGATTAGGATCACACTTCTTGTATTTTTCCACAGGAGACACTGTACAGTCAAGCTACAGTTTCCATCTTCATTTTCCTCTATGGCAAAATCCCAAAGAAAATGGGTCTAGTATTTCACTTTATCTTTCATTCTGGGACTACTGTTTGGAACGTAGGAGGTAGCATGGGAGGAGATGTACATAATTTGTGCCGGATATGATTCTGTATTTCAAGACAGTCTATAAGGAGACACAAAAGGATGCAAGGAGGAAGTCTCAACTCGTTTCATACACAAAGTTCCTTCTTCTTCACATTTCTTCTTCAGAATAAAAAAGTTTTAATCTACTTTTCTACCTTTAGCACCAATTAGTGGTTAAACATGCTAAAATTATAACACATGCATGAGCTCACCTCTGACTGAGTACATTCTGTTCAGCAAGCTGCCTTCACATCCTTTCCAGTTACATTTTTTCTGTGCTTTAAGTGTTTTCAGTTGTGCATGGAGAACAAAGATATCCTTGTAAAATGGATAGTGCTGTCTTCTATTTTTATTCCTTTAAAACACTCTAAATATAAATACGTAAAAAAATAGAAGTAAAAAGGTGCAAGGAGAAGAGAAAGCAAGTTAAAAATACTCCAGCACTGAGGAAGATATTCAGTCAGCAAAGTGGATGTTATACTTCTTGTTACACTTCACTTTGAATCTTTGGAGAATACTCAGGTACCATCATGATGGGCATTAGTGTAAGAATATGAATATAATTGCTGTTAAAATGCATCAGTGTGGGCAGGACTCCATTTCACTTACATAGAGAACTATGGAATAACCCATGAGAAGTTTCTGGGGTGATAAGGAGGTAAGAGAATAGAGAAAATCCTGTTTCTGTCGGTCAGGATTGTAGTTTTTCTAGGCAACTAGGCAAAGACACACATTTTGTTTTCATTGCCATTTGTAAATATGTAATTACACGTTCTTTATATTGCAGTTGTTGGTGATATCCAATTAATTAAATAGTGTATGCATCTGAGAAATTCAGAGCATCTAAGAGCATACTGGTTAAACAGTTACAAGAAGCTCACAGGGCACAGATCTAGGAAGTGATACAAGTAAAATGTATAATGAAAGTGGATAATCATATGTTATGAATCCAAAACAAAACAATTGCCATCACATATGTAAATCATAGCTTTCTTCATGTGATTTTTATATGTTCATATGAATTGCATGCAATTAGTGAAAGCCATATACTTTACATGTTGATTTGAATGTATTGGTCTGAAATTGAGTCACTGCACCTGGTGCGTTTACACTTCACAAAGCAACACGTACAGGAAAAACTGCAAACTTTATCTAGGACACGTTCAGGAAGTGATGAATGAGGTCAATGATGGTGTAGCCCCCATTCTTTTCCCATGGGTGCGATTGGCTCCCTTGGAAACATTTGCTGGCTGGTTTTAGAATATGCAAGGTTTTCTACTGAATATCTGTGGACTCACAGCTTTTACAGAGCTTCTGAAATGTTTTCTCGTCAATCAGGAGGGATCAGTGTATGCAGCAGCCTACTGTTTTCAACAAGCTATGTAGTAATATATGTCATTAATAAAGGTGGAAAGAGTTGGTTTTTGATGTATGAACATGTACAGATTCCCTCACCTATCAACTTTAAAAACTAGCATTTGCATTATAGTAAATCAGAAATTTGACATTTGAATAATTTTTAAGCAGTCTGCTGTCCTGCCTCTCAAGATTTTTTAAAATACCAACTTTATGCTAAAATCAATGGAGATACGGTAAAAATCACAGAGAGTAACTGAGACAACAAATTCCCTGTAATGTTACCCAATGTACATTTTTCTTAGCTGTGAAAAGTAGCAATTAACCGTCATATTTTCTATTTGATTTGTGAATTCCCTTTTGATACCAAGAGGCTGTATTTGTGCAGACTAATGTGAAATTAAGGCTTAGTTTGCATTTTGCCAATAGTCAGATCAGAGTTTAAAAGAACTAATAGGTGAGATTTTAGGACCTTAGGGCCTTAAATATAATGGTCCGTCATTGTGGTGATCTCAGATCAGTGTAATTCTCTCAGTGAAATGGGCGTTTATCTCCAGAACAGGCCAGGAGATAAAGGACTGTGTTTTCTGACAAGTCCTATATTGGACTGATGTATTTTGTATTAATACAATTTGCTTCCACATAATGTCTTTAAAAACCATCACTAGTGTATATAAACATAAGGAAAATATGTGATGCAGATCTATGCTTGCCTATAGCAAACACATCTAAATTCTTGTGATACTCAGCTTTGCATTTACCGATGAATACTGATGCTCACTAACTGTGCCCTACTGCTAGGAACATTTTTATCATTGCCAAAACCCTAGCTTTACAAGAAGAAAACAAATCCGATGATAAAAAATTAATGTATTCATTATAGTGGCCTTTTTTTCTCCCTACTGAAGAAATCCAGCACCTGTTAATAATACTTAGACAAAGAGGAAGAGAGAGGGAAAATGTAATTTCACTGCACTATGCATTAGCAGCAGTTTTTAAATCATCAGCAGAAAGATGATGGTATCCTTTGATTTCCTCCATGCCTATGGAGGAAACATAAGAAGTTTACAGTGAAATCAATATCTCTGATTATATTGTGATGATCTAGTTTTTTAAAAGGAGGTACCTTTACCTGCTTCATTCCAAATAAGAAAAAAAAAAAAACAAAACACAAAACAATACAAAGAAAACCCAATCAAACAAAATACGGAAGTCAAAGGTGATAAGAAAAAAAAGGACTTATTTTTAACAAGCTGGAAAAGGGCAAAAGTAAGTTGCTCTAAAGTTATGTCAAAAGGCACATTGCATTTTAGTTCCTACCTCCTTATTTTGTAAATTTTTTGCCTTGTAGAAAAGAATTAAAAAATAAGAAAGAGGAGGAAGAAGGTAAAGATGGCTGACTGGAGGCCTGGGCTAAAGTACTGTGTTTCGGAAGCCCTTCTGGCTTATTCTGCCCATTAATGACATAAATTCTCTGTCCAGATTCCAGTTATCTTCAGCAGTTAAAAAAATAGGATTCTCTGGTAGTCTCATACTCTGTAATGCATAAGGCCTAGCGTGATCACACTGTTGTCAGTGTCAGCATCAGCAGATTTAGATGTTAAGGGCAAGAATTACACTGAAGCCACGTCAGGGTAACAAGAGGTAGCAGCATCCTTTAGCGATGCTCAAAGCCACATCTTACCACTCACCTCTAGTAAATTCTGATCTAGTATTCAAAATCATTAACAGTTTTTTTCCCCAACTCCCCTTCTTGGTTTCTTTTGTGAAAAAGTAATAACATGTCCTACGTTTACTTTACAGGAAGTTCTTATGTCTTGGCTATGTCAAGACACTTCTTCTTGTTCCCTCCCCGCCCCAAAACGGCATAGCCCTTTGCTTCATCATCCAGTCTCTTAAAAATTCTGTCACTGGGAAATGATTGCCTTCACTTTCAGCCTCCTCACTTTTTACTCAGTTCTGAAGACATTATTAATGCTCGTGGCAAATAGATTCCCTTTTTACTCTGTAAAAAAAAAGATGCTTATATTCATGTGCAGTTCATGTGCTGTTTCTCCTAAGAGTGTGCCCACGCTTTTGTGCTGTCTGTTTGTATAGGCGTGTGCATATTTGCAATGTACAGTCTGACAGAAAGCACAGAACTAAAAGGCCTCGTTCAATCAAATTAGTGCTGAAGATTAATGAAGAACAAAACATTCATGTTGATCTGTATTGTAAGAGATCTTAAAATTACACATTCTGACAGCTAGAAATTTTCAGTTCCATTATTTGTTGCAGATGTGGCCTGATAATTTGAAGTCACTCTTAACATTTTTTTCTTCTAACTCTCTTTTTTTAATGTATCTCTCTCTCTCTTCCTGTACTCAGCCCTTTTGTACCAATAATCCCCTGAGTCAGAAAGAACCAACATGACCTTCAGCACAGATCAACGCCGATGTAGTAAATTTACATAGTATCATGCAGTTTTCCTTGAAAATATATCACCTAGTGGAAAATGGGGACGTGCATATGCCTAGACAACATGAAATGAAGGATAGCTTTGACCAGAGGTCTTTGACATAGTAAACTGTTCTTTATGAAAAATTAAAAACTTGTGCAACTTTTTTTCCCCTCTGAAATGAAAGGCAGTGTGTTGGTATACAGAAAAAGTGGTGCTGAGTGAGACTTATTCGCACAAGGAGGGACCACAGGGGTTTTGCGCATCTGTGTACTGCTTGCCCTCATGAATTTAAAAATCAAGTGACTTAAAGCAGTCCCTTCTTCCAGTTCCTGCCACTTTGCCCTTAGTCCAACATGCACACACCAGCTCCAAAATGTTTTTCACTTCTTTTTTTTTTTATGTTCTCTTTAATTAGATGCAACTCTTCTCTTTAATTAGATTCCTGCTGACCAAGAATGGGATCAGCGGAGTGGCAGCATGAAGTGTGCTGGTGCCTACCAGTTGGGTGATAACAGTCCTTGTGAAACAAGTTGTGACAAACCCCACATATTTTCTGTGTTAACCCCACTACAGCACATGTCTTATATACAGTAGTCAGTATGGAATCTTGCTCGTGGCAGAGACGTAAGAAGAAAATAAGTCTCTTGTGGCATCCCAGAAGTACCTCTGAAATCCACTTGTGTTTTGAAGGTTCAGATTGGTTGAGCTGGCTGAAGTCTAACTGCTATTACTATTACTAGTAGCAAGTGTCAGGCAATGATTTCCCGCACGGTCTGGTCCCCATAGTTCATCAGATGTCTGGGGAGAAGAAGAAAACCTGAAGGTGTGTATAAGAAAATCTCACAGGTGGATGAACAGGGTTAGATGCAGCTGAAACAATTAAATGAAGAATGCTAGCTCTAACACAGTGCAGCTGTGTATTACTCCAGTGCAATGAGTCAGTCAGTCGAAAGCATAGTTGACAGAAGGTAACAAAATCAAATGTCTACACTAGGTTTTTTATTCCTGTGCTTTGACTATAATGATAAGAAAACAGGAATAGGAAACTATTCAGTAGTTGAATTGTGTGCATGCAAAGCAACAGAGTTAAGCACTGACCTTCATTTTGGATGTCATTTTTTTTCCCCTGTGGGCTGAATAGAGCCTATTGTTTTGCAAATTGGAGTTTGGAAACTGTTCTTTACACTTCAGGTCTTAAAAAGTGAAAAGCTACTATGTTAATGCTATAGGTCAGTGGATGTTGTCAAGATTTGTGAAAGCCAGTACCATTTACAGATATCTTGCTTCTGTCTTTGCATTGCTCTTCGCTATTCTTTTATACTATATTACTGAAATGCTAGGCAACCAAGCATAGTAGAGAGCTCACACTTTTAGCCAACTGAGTTATATTTGCCTAGCAAGCATATTGATCTCTAGTAGGGTATTCCTGCAGGGTGCAAAGCAGATAAAAATTAATGTCCCTCTTGAAATAGAGTGGTACAGATGTTTCTGTGTTATAGCTACCTTCAAATACCAAATGCCAAACTCTTTTGGAGCCAACAAAAGACACAGTGGAAGTTTAAATACAATCTCCTCCTGGAATACGTAAAATTACTAAACGTTTCCTGAAAGCTTTATAGCCCTTATTGTTGAAATTATATGCCAAGCAAATTGTATACTGATGGAAGTAACGTGACAAGAGTCTGGGAATATTAGCATACATGAAAAATCATCTCATGTTCCAACATATTTAACTGTGATACAGTATTGTGTTGGGCAATTTCTGAAGTAGATTAACTTGGCCTAGAAATACTGGAAATATTTGAAAGTACCCTCCACACTCAGTTTGTCTTTAGCATTTGGAATCACAGGTAGGGGCTTGAAAAATTCATTTAAAGTGTTATGTAGGTTAACACTGAAATGCTATTTATTTGACACAGAGAATAAGTTGGTGCTGACTAATCAGGTATGACCTATATACGTGGCATATGTTTATTTTAAACATGTAATCCTGTATTATTTTATAATCTGGTACTTTAAAATGGTTTATTCTGGTGACTGTATTGGATTAGTCTTTATTAGTTAAGGATCTGATCCAACGCCCATTGAAGAGAAGGATCAGGTACTAAAAGAAAACTGCTTAGCTCCCCCAGGACTCAATTTATGTAAGTAACATCTGAAAAAATGAACCTGAATTTATGTTCATTGTTCCGAGGAAAAAAAGTGCTTGGGAATTAAAAAAGAAGAAAAAAAAAAAAGGAAATTTAATTTGTGTCTTATTAGAACTCTGCTGCAGAAAGAACTTAAAATAAGAATCCCTAACAATTCAAAGATTTCTTAACTTCATAGAGATGTTGGAAATTGCTACTCTTTAGCAGTTTCATGAATTTTTCATGTTAATTAGTCCCTGTGATAGGTTCCTTTTCTGATGAGCTGTACCCGCTCTTCACATAACTATTACTCTTTACATAACTATTCTTCTAATTTATTTATCTGCGAGCTGTTCTTTTTATTACAGTCACAGGCTTCCGAGGAGCTGAACTTCTATGGTAAACTAAGCTGTCATAGAGGCAATATACTTTTATATTTGTCTTTTTTTTTTTTTTTCTTCCTATCTAATGCAACTCCCCCCTAGCATAAGAATTCTCCACACTTAACTAGAGAAACCTTTAAAACAGACAGTGCTGGCCAAAGAGTTGTGGGCGTTTCTTTGACTTAAAAGGAAAGTGGTCATTTAGACAAAATTTATCTTCATCCTTAGGAAAGATGTGAAGACAGAGCCGACAGGTTTCTTACTGCAGGGAATGATTGTATGAAGATCTCTGAGCTTCACTGCTGCTTGTAGTGGTAGAGAGTAGGAGGAAGAGCAATTCTAGCAGCTTTATTCATTGGTTTCCAACAGTGAATCATACGTTCCCTCACAAGCTGTTTGGAAACATAAGTAATCCTGCCCTGATGTCTTCTTAAAGCTGTAAAATGAAAAACAAATGAGAAGTTGGTCGACTTTCAGTCAAAGTCACACTGAGACCCTTCTACATCAGTCTTATGGCCATAACAACACGCCTCAGAGCCAGAGCATGATGAGTAGTGCACTAGCAGGAAATGACAGGGTATGGGCCATCCTGTATCACCCTGTCCTGGGGAAGAGCTAGATTAGGCATTACGTACAGGCCAATGCTGCCAAATCAAAGAGGACCACTTTTTCAAGACATTGCTGTCTTGAAAAAATCTGTTTGGGGCAGCCCGAAATTGAATCAGAAAGTAGATTAACAATGACAAGACAATGACAAAATGAACCAGTGAAGCAGACCTGCTAGTTTCATTTAAGGGAAAGAGAAAAGAAATCTGGTTATTACAAAGCAAAGTGAAATTTCTGCAACAAAGCCTGACACTGGGAGTATACATATGCTTATGGTCTACTATCCTTTTCTTTGAAAATACTTTAAATTGCACAAGACTGCATACGTTAGTTCATATTAGTAGAACATTAGTGACAAGAGCCGTTTTTGCTGTGAATGTTCTATCATGCTCTATCTGAGCATATTTTCATTCAGTATAATTCACTACCTTTCTACATAGGTATAATTTTTCACCTACGCTATTTCCATATCTGATTGTCTGATATGTATACTATAAGATAAATCTTGTAGACCACATCTTCTCCATTTCCTGCAGCTACAAGTTTATGTTCTCCTTTGTTGACAATGAGGGCCTGCATGAGCACCCTGCTTTGCCTCACAAATTTTCTCAGTCATCAATAGCAAAGAGATTACAATAAAGCATCAGGGCAGAATCAAGTGTTTCCATCTGGGAGAAATCTCGTTGTGTGGATCTGTCTGCAAAAGTACCTTCTGCAACTTCAGTAGCAGCACTAGCCTTATTTTATTACCTCCAGCTACACACATGTAAAAAAAAAAAATTCCTCCCTCTACTACATCTCCTCCTTGGGTACAGGAGACGAACTCTTAAGCTTTAAACATTGCCATTCCCCTTTATTCTTTTGTGTTGCTAACATGTACTCATCATAGCGGTGAATGTACTGTGCTTGGAACAGCATGTGCCCTAGGAAATTTTCTTGCAGGTAGCGTCACTGTTCCTGATCTCTCCCTTGTAACCTGGGACAGAAAAGTCGTGGTGTGGTTGATTAATCTGCAGGGTTTAGAGTCTCTCTTATGCACAGCTTTGTAGCCATGAATGACACCAAAAGACGCTAGATCTGGCCAAGGTAGACTTTTTCGGGGAAATCACAGCTGTGCAGTCAGAAAACTGGCCAGCACTCTTCCTGCCTATGGGGTAATGGTGGCACGTAGGGCACTATGTGTGACCAGAAACATCCAAGTTTCAGAGTCTTCATCTAAAGAGTCTTCCATTTCATGAGAATTTCTGCAACTTAAGGGTTTACTCAACAGTCTATATTTCTTTTATGGGTACTGTAGCCAACTTGTGTTGGCTAGTAAATCAAGAAACTTCCAACAGTTCTCTCTTATTTCCATCCATTTTATTTTCCAGCAGTGAGCTCATGTACCAGTAAAACCTCTCGCCCACGAAATCTGAACAAGTACATTTGTTTGCTTGTTGGTTTTTGTGCTTTTTTTTTTTTTCCTGAGAACTCAGTGAAAATATACTGAATGTTTTTAGGCACACATAAAAATGAGTATACATATAAATTAATTACATGATCTTTCTGAATAGGATACTAGAAGATTAAAATGTAATTATGAAGTCAAATATAATTTTCAGTATATAGATGAAGCTTTAACTGCTAGACTAATTACAGAAAGTCAAGAGACCTTTGAAATTATTTGACTGAACAATTTATCTAATGTAGGATTTGTATTTTTTCCTCCCCTCTCCCCATTCCTTTGCAAGTAATACCAGTCTTCACATAGTCATGTAATAAAAGCTTTTTATTTAGTCATTTAGAAGTTTAACTTCTCAGATAAGACCAATGAACCATTGCATTAATATGCTAATTGGTACTTTAAGGGGTCTGGAAATGATTAAAGTCTTAAAATATTTATTGCTGTTTTGCTTTCAGCCAATGTAGGAAGTGAGCACACAGTCTAAGTTTAAAGATTTGTTTGTGAAAAGATTCTAAAATGGAAAGAACTTCTAATAGTATTAAGAAAAATATTTCTGATTTGGATATTTCAGCCCCTTGAATTAACTGAAATAAGGCATTCCCTGTTGGGTATAATTTCATTCTTTTGGGATGTTTTTTAAGCCGGCTGAAATGTGAGATGGTGTCATTCAGCAGCTCAGACTTTTTCTCCAACTATGAAAAATAATAGAGAATCTTAAGGAATTACAAGATCTATTCTAATAACAGACTTTTCCATCATTCTAGGAATGAGGGTCTATGGGACTCTGCTACAACTCATGAACATTGTAGAGTATCAACATGTAACATTATACAGAAGGGTTTATAATAAAATTACAGAGATGAATTTGAACATACCATATTTTATAGCTACAGGAAAAGTAGCTGCCTTATGAAAATCAGGATTAAATTGAGTTTTGAACTTCTTAAAAAAGAGAAAACCGTATTTTATTTTCTGATATATTTTCAATAATCCCTGACTTAATGGTATGTTCTCTAAAACAGGAAATAAGTATTTAAAAGAGGCACTGTAGGATTCATTTTTATTAAAAGGTAGAGTATAACGTCCACTAATCTGGTTACATAAAACTATCCCTACAGAACTGTGTGCTTTCTGAACCTGTTTGAAATAGTACACATAATACACAAGGAGCATGCTGCGTCTCTTTGTGAAGGTGCTTTGCAGGAGGAGGTGTCTTTTTTTTGGAGGGAAAAACAGGTGCAGTGATTTTCAGATTACAAAGAAGGAAATACAAGAGACAGATGTTGACTATGATAAGGAGATGATGATGTATATATGATTAATATATCACTAAGTATGTTTTGGGACAGTTCTGTATGACCTCTTTATTCAGATTAAAAGCATGTGCTCTAAATAACAGTAGGCTTTTAATTTAATCAGCATTTGCCTTTATACTGCCAGGACTTAAATGGAAATGTCATGGACATTTAGGTTGATGAGACCTTGCAGCTATTATATCATTCTTGTTAAGGACAGTAAATGACTACATATTTGACCTTTCCTGTTATATCCAGTTACACTGTAGACTGAAAAATTATAGGAGCTATAAATGTTGTCATTATGTGCTTTGCTAATACAGATCAAATCCCATTTCGTGAATATCCACTTCATTGTTATTCTTGAATACTATCATTTGTTGTTCACATTGAATCATAGCCCACCCTGCTTTCATGAGACTAAATTTAAACATATATGAAATATATTGTTTAACATAAATGCTGCATACCAATTCTGAATGAAGCCACATATTAGAAGTTTGATATTGCAATACCAGATTGTTCATAAACACAGCAGAAATTCCATGCCTTGGAAATTAAATTCTATGCCTGCAAATTAAAGCCTTGAGTTTTATTGAAACACAACATAAAAAGAAATCCAAAATATGTTTCCCATCAGACTTCACCTTACCTCAAAACGCATATAAAAGCATGTTGTACAAAACTACATTTTGGGGTTATTTTTTTCCTTATTCAAGGGTCATTCAAAATCTGTCTTGATAAACAGGAAAAGTCAAGTCAGCATTGTTATATGTTCTGTGAGTTGTATTATGTGATATGGATACATAATGCAAGGAAGAAAAATGCTTTTCAGAGGCAAAACATACTGATAGAGCTCTGGTGCTCTAGTGGAAGGCAGCTCTGTATGCACTTCTATGACAACACAGCCTGCTTTTAAAAACCTGAATGACAACTTCTGCCGTCTTGCAATGAATCACTGCCCTGGGCTGGATGGAGATGGCTAAAGGTAAATGCAAACATTTGAATTAAGTGTCTAAATTGAGTCCTAGCTAATGAAAATCCAGGGTCAATACAGTTGCCTAACCACAAGATTCAATGCCACATGATCTGTCCTCTGATACCCACTCTCACACCAGATATCTCTCTGTGGTGTTTTTATAGATCTGTCATCATATCTACTAGTCCCATCTGACTATTCTGGGTATGGGAGGGCTTCTCATACAACCTCAGAAGCCTGTGTGTTGCCTTTATAATCAAAAGAGTGACTCATCTACTTGATAATGTGAGACGTGATCCCTGGAAATACTTCTAAAATCAATGGCAAGAGATTGGTAACGTACACGACAAGCCTACACATGAACCTACATTCTGGAAAGATAAAATTTGAGGTGTAGCCTGTCCCTTTTGCTTTTTTCTCTGCCTCAAATATTTTCATAACAGTAGACAACATGACACTGACCTAATATTTCTTTTCCACCTAGTGTTATAGAAAAAATTCTTGAAAAAATTGAATTCACATCAAGTGAAATTTTTTGTACAGATAAATAGGTATTTCAATCACGATGCACTGTTGTGAAATTCCAATAAGAAAAAAAAGTCAAAGGGAATTTAGAATTGGACCACTGATCATAAGGCATTTAGCTACTGAGAATACAAACAGAGAGAGAAGGGGACAAATCACTTCTCTGAGCTAAGAGTTTCCCTTTTTCTGATCTAAGAGTTCTTAGAGGTAAGAACAGGGGGGTGGTTTTCCCTGGCCTTTCTGCAAATAAAGATATTACTTGATTGGTAAAACATGCAATTTTAGCACTCAAACTATTTTTCTGAAACGGAGTCTCCTAGGAATCTTCTGGGCTGCTTTTTCTCTTGAGATGATGTACAAAGTCACGGAGGGTAAAGGGACTGTCAAGTGACTGTGTATCTGATAAATTAAAGTATAGGAAAATATATTTACTCTTGAAATATCTGAATAAGTTTAATAAAGTTTTCAAAAGAAACCAGAAAATATATGAGAAGGAACTGAAGCCTTTAAACAGTCTTATAATGAAGTTCGTGCAGGCCTTAATTATACAATCCTTCTGTGAGTATTTCCAGGCTAAATATCCACTACAATAGGGGCTGGGTTTTCTAAAATGTAATGACATTTGGAAGAAAAATCTTTTTAATAAAATATAAAAGCATGAGTTTATGAATTTCAATTCATTTCTACTTGTCAAAATTATTTTGTGTTATTTATTCTGAGAAAATAGTCTTCCTAATTGCTCTGATGTATAGACTTTACAGTAGGTTTTAAGAACACAGACCTCTGTAAATCTGCTTATGCAGACTGCTCAGTTCAAATTAAGTTTGGGATTATGTAATATAGAGAAAACTTCAGTGGCTTTGTCAAAATACAATAGAACAAATGCAATTTAGATACAGACCTACTGTAAATCATCAAAATATTGTCTAAAAAGACAAAGAATACTATATAAGTCTGTATCAGCAATTTGAACTGAAGCTGTTCCTTTTAAAAAGTTTCATTATAAGAACATTTTTCATTTTATTACGGTTTACAAAGTTTAGCTTTTCATTTACTGAGGGAAATCTCATATTTTCTTTCTCATCCCATGCTTTTGAGTTGTGATAGACATGAGCATGTGTATGTGCCCTAGTGAGAAAAAGTGATTATCTGCATGAATAAGAGATAGGTCAGGCGTAGCATAGCAACAGCTGGCTTGTGTATGTTGTATCTCTATAGATGCAGAGTGCATACATACCTTTATAAGTGAAGAGCAAAGCAGAGTAGCTACTCCCTTTCCCCCTACTCATGCCCTTTCCCTCTGCCGTGGCACCATCCTATCTGACCCTCTGGCCTTCATCTATCCACAACTGAGCTTTCTAGAGCTATACCGGAATTGTATCAATTGATGGCTTCATAATCAATCACAGACTCATAGAATCACAGAATGGTAGGGTTGGAAGGGACCTCTGGAGATCATCTAGTCCAACCGCCCTGCCAGAGCAGGGTCACCTAGAATACATAATAACAATAATACAATAATAACATATAAAAACATAGTAACATAATACAATAATAACAGAGGAATCATTTTTTCTCCTTTTTTGGTTAACTTTCTTCGGACAGATCTCGACTCACAGCAATAGGAATTTTCTAGCTGAAGAACTTCTAGTTGAAAACATGTTCTCTCAGTCATTTCCAAGATGAAATAACTATGGGAGAAATAAAAGTATAGGACTACGATGTGCAAGTTTTTAGTTTAAGACCATAGAAAGGTTTGATGAATGTGGACTGTAGCATCTGAAATAGGTTTCAGTGCAGTGGCCTGTTTTGCTATGCCTGTCACTAAACTTTCCTCTGCCATACAATTAAGTATGGAGCAGGGAACTGCAAAGTAGCACTGAACTCATTCCACAACTGGAAGCAATACAGACATGCTGGTATGGACCTGAATCTGAACTCATCAAAACTCCTTCTAGGCAGCAAAGTTAATTAGGACCACACTAATGAATTTAGACTGCTTTTGAGACCTCAGGTAGTTTTTCTTGGCCTGATGCTGCACCAACTTTATATAATCTGTTTCCTTTAGGGATGTTTTGCATGCTTCTGTGCAATGCTCCATTGAAAAATATAGATATGTTAAAGAAAACTGTATGAATTGGGTGCTCACAAATGTTTGTCATAGATTAGAATATCAATGCATGATGAAACATTGCTTTAAGAAAAGTAACAAGAGCTCCCTCTCTTCATTAAATAAGACATTAAATGGTTTTGTCTTATTTATGCAGTTCTCTGGAATAATATCCAGATGTGTAAATGTGTACATGCACAATTTGTGGTTGAATTCATGTAACTGAACACAGATATCTAAAATATAGATGTCTTCATCTGACTTAATCATACTTACTTCCACTTATAATCAGTGAAGAGCAGCAGAACTTCTAGAGTGTGATTCACTGCATCCTAAAATAGACTTCTAAATCTGACTACAGGATTACAGTGCCTGTTTCTCCCCATCAACGATACAAGGATCCTGCAGTGACTAGCACAGATATAAACTACATTGCAGATATCTTAGGTCAGAAATCCCGTGCTGAATGACCAAAATAAAATCTCTCTTAGCCCATATTAAAAGGATCTGAGTTTCCCTGGAAATATCATGATAATGAATAATCAGTGTAGGCATTAAAATACTTAATTAACTCTATAATGATAACATCCCTACTGTATATTTGTCAAAGTGCTTGTGAAAATGATAAATACTTTTCACATTTTCTTAAAATACATGGTAGGTTTTCTTCACACTGTGTTAAGGAGTTTCAAAGCAAAATGGCTGCACCGCATTGTGTCAACGTGTTGCTGCATTCAAAAAATTCCAGTGGGTCAGGTCAGGTGAATCTGAGTGGCTACGATGAAAATATTAATAATATTATAAAAAAAGTAATAATAGATAATAAAATTAGAGGAATTGTTATACAGCTGTGTGGTAATGGACTGTGCAATTTTTGTTATTTATCTACTAAGTGGCTGGACCAAAGGATTGCTGCTCTGTTAGCAAGAGAGATTTCTGGCTACACTAAAACAACCTAGCACTAGGCTATTTCCTATCGTTTTTCCATTTTTTGTCTCTCACATACCTTTCTAGTCCTGAGGTACTTGATTCAGGGGATCATCTTTATGAATAACAACACATTTTTATCAGAACAGACCAAGGAAGACTCTCCCCAAATTACCTGATAGTGCTCATGAATGTGCTGATCATTTTTCCAGTATGCAGAATTATCTGACTTGAAGGCACTGTTCCAAATTTGTGGGAGAATTAGGCTTTGGAAGAAAACCCAACATCTACAGTCTCAATCTCTAACACCTTCTTTCTGGTCCTAAACGTTGTGGGACAGTATATATAAATATATAAGTACACACAAATATTAACTGTCCTGTAAAAAATGTGGTGCATAAGGGTGGTAGAGAGCAAGGCAGCCACTGTGCGGGGAGTGAGTGTTCAAGGGTGTTTCTATAGATCCAGTAGTAGCAGTCAGCAACCCAAACAGATGCCTGAATGTTTGATGTCTGAACTTCAGCTAATGACTGTAAGTTTTAAGGTAGGCATCTCCAAAAGTGTTCCACCGTTTGGACTCTAATTTTAGAATAAATTAATTGCCTTTTAGATCAATCTATCTGTCTTCAAAGACCATGAGGAGAGTTGGGGTTACTAGTTCACTTTTAAGTGGTTAGCTTACATGTCCCCATACTTTGGAAATACATGCCCGGAGTGGACTTCAGGTGCCTAAAGGCCACTCAAATGAGTAGGAGTCAGGTCTGGACTCATTTTCAGATGTATTATCACTTTCCTCTCCAAAACTGAGTTGGGTTGCTGCAAAAATTGTGCCAAGAGCAAAGTGATCAGACCCATAGCAGTCAGGGTTATAAATTAGCCAGAATAGACCATGGGCTACCCCTTGAAGCTATTGCTGATATTAGAGAGTTTCTTCTGCTCCTCCATCATAGGATGGAGGCCTTATTCTTTCTTTCTCCTTTCTGTGCCCTTTTCAAGCTTAGAATTATCTACCTACGTCTTGCTGTGAGCTACTTTTCTTTTGTTGTGCTGAGTGTAGTTATCATCATTTCCTGGGATCCTTTTCTGTGAAGGAAAATTACATTGCTATTCAATATACAGTCTGGTAGTGGTTTTGTACTTTTGAATTTGAATATCTTAGTGTCTTATATCACTGTCTGTCATGAGAATTTTTTGGTAGATAAAGCATAAATGGGAATTTTAAGCATTGCTCAACATACTGGTGAAATCATTAACACTGAAAATATAAACAAGCTGTGGTGAATGTAAATCTCAGGGGGCTGAACTAGAACTACGACATGTTATCATAATCATTGCACAAAAGGGAAAGATTGTAATAATGATGATAAAAGAAGCCTCTGGAATAAATAATAGCTGAAATGATTTTCATCTCTGATGTTAAGTGCTCTCTCAGACCCCCTTTTTAACACTCTTTTTCACAAATTCTATACACCAGATTGGTGCAGTGAGGCAAGAGTATTTTAAAAAAGTAAAAAAACCCTTCCGTTGTAACTGATAATGTAATAAACAGTGACTGAGATTTTCTCTTACTCCTGTCCAATCTCATGATATAATATTTATATTGCTTAGCGCCCAAGCAATGGGCATGTCAGTTCAGTGAATCTTCAGCAGAAATCAATAGCTGCTTATGTACACAAAGGTAAATATAAAGAGGTTACATATAAATAACCTGAGTGCTAGGCATTATATGGTTGCTGGCTGCTTTTATTGTAGACAGAGCTGACACTGGTGCTAAAGGTTCCTATTACAATCAGTGTTTCAATAGGTTGTATAGCTGTGAGACATCAACCATTTGGTTTCTGCTAAAGGCAGGTATAAGTCTTTGTAAAGTTTTATTCAGCTTTGTTTGTGGCACTTTCTAAGCCTTACATTCTTGAAGTATTACTCTCCTTATAAGAAGGCTGGCGGTTTTCTCATTTTGTATAGCAGCATAATTCAATAAGCTGAAAAATATCTTGTTAGAGATACCTATCAAAACATGTGCAATGTTTACCATGCACTTTCCTATCACAATACCTAGAAGACTTGCACACTTGATTTCAAAAGAAAAACAAAAAGTAAAAATATTGTTATAAATAAATATGTAGTGTCAGAATATTTTGCTGTATTTTTTTGGACTTTTTCATGAAGATTTGTGAAGTAGCATTATTAAGACATTGAATCAAATGGATAATTTTCACTTTTCTTACTAAAACCACTTACTATACGTTGCCCCTCTCTTGCACTCTCTCTTTAAATGCTTATCTTCAGTGTATACGTTCTAGAGACTTATTTAGATTTCTCTCCATATATCAGGCTCTATCCTTGCAGCTTGGAAGGATGACTTTGCAAGTGGCACGCTGCATTGCTTCTAACACTCTCAGCCTTGGAAACCTCCTTCTCTAATATTGGGTTTTCATTATTTATTGTAGCTGATATATGACTGCATAATGATGCAGTAATAGACATGCATAAATAGAAAGATCTTTTTTGCCTGGCAAGAGATGGAAATTTTGAAAGTAGTAAGGCTTGCCTTTTTTGTGTTGGAATAAAATAACTTACTGCTTCACAAAAAACTCCTGTAATTGTTATATGTGGTAGCATTTGAAGGATAAGAAGATATTTCATCTGGATATGTTATCAAAGGGACTTTGCTGATATTGCAAGTGAAAAGGAAGGGAAAATTACAGTGAAATATTAGAAATGCTAAATTTATTCTGAGAAGTATAAAATCAGCTTACTCATCTAGTGATGCTTGTGGTTAGCCTTGGGAAGAGAAACAAATTAACAAATAGCAAATTTTTCTGTAAACTGAAATGTCCCAGAAATAAGTACTTTCTTGTGGATAGATCTCATTCTTGCACTGGGAAGAGGGAAAGAACTAATTCTGTTGTATAGAGATGCCTTTTCTGCCTAAGAGGCCACAGTATCATGTTTCTCTCATTAACTCTTACCACTGTTCAGACATACTCCCTGCACAAGGCACAGAACATTAGGTAACCTTTTTTCGAAATTTTATTTGTTCTTTCATTGTTTTTGTGATATCCTTCCTGACTTCAACAGTCATAGTAAATACTGATTTTTTAGGGAATGAAGGAGATATCCAACAAACAGATTATCTTCTTATACCAACCACAGGCAAGCCAGACTAAAATATGAAGTGGTTTATGGAGCACTAAATTGAAAACATCTTGGTTAAAATACAGTCAAATGACAGTGCACAGGCGTGCTTTACTTTAGTTCATTTCCAGCCTGTCAGGAAAAATTGGGGATATCAGTCCTCCTCTCTGTTTGATTATTCTATTATCGAAAGAACGGGGAGTGCCAGAAACATACATGTTGATTTAGTGTTGCGCTGATGAAACCATTCTGTTTGTGTGATGTGACATTTTTCATTGCTTTCTTATCAAGGTGTTTCAGCTGCACCCAACCCAGGTCTTGTAATTGCTTCGGTTGCTCATGGCAAAGTTATGTCAATGTCAATCGCTAAATAACTTTTGGCTGCTTCATGTTGGATCAGTTAGAAAAGAAAGACAGTGCAGAATGGACTTTTGCATACTGATGGTGTGTCACTCCGGATTGTAAAAGAACGCTTTCTACCAAAGAATGTGGCTGCTAGTAAATATATTAAATCTAAAGTATTGAACACAAAACCCTGATATAGGGTTTAGAGGAGTAAAAAAAATAAAAAATACTTTTATATTAAAAAGAACTATAATGCCATTAGGAGATAGGATGACACACCCGTAAAATATCAAGTAGAAATCTAAAGGCAAACCCTGTTATCCATAAGAGGTAAAGGTCCTGAATTTCAGCAAAAGATACATCCCCAGCTGAGATGTATCTTTTGCTGAGACTCAGTGGACATGCAATACTCACCCAAAGGCAGAGATAACACCGCTTTGGGTACCGTCCACAGCCATTCCTGCATTTCGTGGAAAAGAGGTGGTGGAGCGGTAAGGAAGCCTGTGCATCAGTGGTAATTAGCAGTTACTGGAATGTGGAAGCTTGTTCCTCCTGCTGAGTAGACAGCTGCTGAAGCAGATTCAGGAAGACATCACGATTTTTCCTGGTGCCCATTAGGTACAGGACATGAGAATTTCAGATGCTTATATCAGCCCTACATTATTTTAATATCATATATCAAAATGAAAATGGAGTAAGTCTGAAAACCAAATGTGCCATGTGTCAGATGAATCAATGCAATGTAGTATTTCTCTCTTGAAATAGTCATCTTAACTATTTAACTTATTACAACACAGGGTCGTATGTGCACATGTAAAACATAAGAGAGAGACAGGCACAACGAGCTGTTTTGCTGTGTTACATGTTTGGAGCAAAAAAATAACCATCAAATCTCAAATTGCATTTTTCAGTGACTCTATGTCAGAAGACCAACTGGAGCATATTTCTAAAAATAATACTACCTTTTTACCACTCTGAATTTTTCATATCTATGACATTCACAAACTGCTGTAGCTCAGGTAAGAACATGCTCAGCTTAAAGTAATTATGTTTAGGAGCCAAGAAGATCTGACATGCCAGGAACCGGGATCTCAGGCTGTCGTGAAGACATGCAGCAGAAGCGGATATAGGAAATCTGGGGGAAAAATATAGGAAAAAAAGGAAGGGGCAATGGCAGACTGGTTTTCCATATCTGTCTTTGCTTTGAAGTTTTCAAAGTACCTTGGGTGGTCTGAAGTCAGAATAGGGTCCAGGCCAGAAAGAGAAACAGATTTATTGACATGACCACTATTGGTGTGACCATTTAGCACCAATCAGTGACCTTTGCCTGTAACCATCCAGGCTTTCTCTACCTCCTGGTTTTGGCGTGTCTTATGAATGAAGGACACTCAGTCTTTGTTTCAGAGAACCTGAGGACCATGAAAGATAAATCACTGAGTTTCCAGGCTGATAAAAATAATAAACAGATCTTAACATAGGATTTCCAGGTGGCTTGAACAGGAGTGAGCTCCTGTGTGATGGAACCTGCTTCCTGGCCTTCCTGAATACTACTCATCTGTGTGTTCTTCAGGTCCGCTGGGAGACATTACATTTACAAAATAGCTCTTATGTCCTTATATTTGCTGTAAACTTTGGAACTGATTAAAGCAATATGACTCATTAACATGTGCAAGTGAGATCACAGCTAATATTCAAAGAGGAATAGAAAGTGGTTTCCGCTACACAGACTGGACAACACATTCTGGTAGAAGCAATACTTTTTGTCTCTGTTTTGTTCTCTGAGACTGAAATCACTACAGACGTTTAGTTTTGCAGAATCTGGTCTTCAACTCAAAAATAATGTGTTTCCCACACACACACAGGGCACTAGAATAGAGTTTACCTCCTCCTGCTTGCCTATCTTCTGAGGGAGGCAATTATGAAGGTATTGTATCTACTCCATCAGGGTCTGTGATCCATCCTTTGATGGCACACACAAGAGCTATCTAGAGGTACTGCCTAGAGGAGAATAATTCCTATTACACAGACTTTCTTTCAGTCAGGTAAGGAACAGTAAAGATAGGGAATATAAATTCTTCCAGATATGGTACCTATATGAAGACATCAGTGCTCCCAAGCCATTCAAGTCCTCTGTCAATATGACAGCATTGCATTCTGTATCTCTATTTAGCAGCCCAGTTCTGCTGCATAGAACAGAACAAATTATCTGATTTCAATTTCCTGACCCCACCAGACACATATTCTTCTTGATTCCCCCAAATGGAGTTAAGCATCTTCCAGAATCCATTAGCTTTTCTGTAACCCCACTCACCCAGCCAAGTTGTTGCTGTTGTTATAAATTATTATTGCATACGTATTATACCATCCCCTAAAGTAAAACCAGTAGAGCAACTGAAGATATTAACATAAAGGTTTTGATGGTATTCAAGATCCTTGGGTAAGGATCCATGTTTGTGCTCTTTTGAAACAAAAAGGAACCATTCCAGCTTCTCCACATTGGAACAACATTAGAGATCCAGTTGCTGTATGAAATAGTGACATTTACTACTTAGATGATTTATATTTGCCAAATTCACATTAAAAGGACCCAGAGGTTCTATTGCCAACTCGTCAGAAAGTTAATCTCAACTTTAATCACAGGAAGACATTTTTAAATCTTTTTTAGATTGTCCTGAATTATAGTTTTGTTATTTCATTCCAGAGTTGTGGTGTTAGAAAGGATATTCTTCAGGATTTAACTGAACAGAAAATAAGAATTTCAGGCTGCCTCCTTTGGCAGGATCTCATGTCTCTTTGTTCATTTTGCATTTCTTCTTAAGTCTTCAAAAGTCTGTCATTTCTGATCCACAAGATGAGTATAGAAACAAAGCAAGCTATGTCCTAGTTGGATCAAAGCAGTAGAATATTTCCTTCTTGGTTTTTCAAAATTTCTGTTAAATAACGATATTCTTGTAGTCCCAGACTTTCATGATAACCCTTCTTTTCAGATTTTAGAGCGTTTTGTATGTTTCAGTGACTTCCAGACTATTTTTGTGTGCTCTGTTTTCTTTTGATTGCTTTTGATACTTTTGTATTCACTTAAGTCCAGCAAATTGCCTTGATTTTTTGGGCCAATAATTTTAGAAGAACCCATTTTCAGTTCTTTCCTGAATAAACTCTTTTCTTTTTCCCTGGTGATTTTTAAATGTTACCTTTACTATGACGTGCAAAAATTTGTGCATGCCCCAAGATGTTTATAAAGCTGTTGGAAACCAAGAGAAAATGAGAGGTATAAACATCTCTTTCTAATCTGTTACTGCTTCTAAGCTAAACAAGCTGTCAGGACAATTTAATTAACTTTACAGTTTGTTTCTTAGAAACATTTCACTGTGCAGTATCAGTAGTTTACACACACAGGCAGTGAAAACAGTTCAACATTTCAAAAGTGTTGATAATATTTTATTTTAGTTGCCACAGTCTTTTACTTAATATGCACTGCTCAGCTGCTCAGAGTGGTTGCTGCGTATTTCCACAGCAGATGCCTGCATTCCTCTTCCCTTCTCATGGTTACTCCACAATTCCAGTTCATCATTATCCTGCTTCTGAGAAGGAAATGTTTAGAAAGGTGTAAAACGCTTGACTGCTGTGGACATTGATGTACCTTGATGAACCATAACCGAAAGAATAAACCTCTGTTAGAAATTAAATATTAAACCTCATTTACAAGGTGGATGACAAATATTATTGTAACTATATTTGTAACACCATATTTTTAAAAAAGGGATAGTTCATTTTCAGATATTGTGTCTATCACTATAGATTCTATAGGAGAAGATCTTGTAATTGTTGCAAACAGCAAGACAATGATAGGTAAACTCATACTTATAATGCATATTCTAATGAAGCCCTGAGGAGAACTTTACACCATTTTAATTCTGATTGGAGTCACGCGTTATAGCCTTCCTTCAAGCTCAGACAGGAGTGATGTGTGATGAGAGGAGTGTGTTATGCCAGTGCTATGGATTTATGCTGCTCTCACAAAGGCTGCACCTACACTGTCAGTTTGAATCATTCAATTTTTCAGTCCAGAAACCTGTTCTTCCTGATTGTTCACACGTCATGCATACAGAATCACCCCTGGAATCCCTTTTGGAGTGGACCAACTATGTCTGCCTGCAGATAAGAGTCAGGAGGGGCTCTGTGCAGCCCGGTCCAAGGATTGCTCCAGCAGGCAGGACGGTTGCCATGCCTTTCAACACACAACACATGCTTTCGGCTTCCTGACATCGAGTCAAAAACTTGACAGGCACCAAGGAAGCCATTTAGCTTGTCCATTTCATATAGAAATATTAATTTTTAAAGAATCGTAAAAATGCTGCTGCGATGTTTCATACCCTAAAATTAAAGTGACCTCTCTTAAGCCCTTGATGAGAGCTGGTGTCACACAGCGAGAGAAATGCTACCTATGGTGTGCTGAGGATGTTGAAGAGGCTTGTGAAATACCTATTACACCTAAATTATATATAGCCTGAAGATGCATCCAGAATAATTTAGAAAGTGCAGAATGGGCTTGAATCATTCAGGACTCATTTAGTAAAGGGAAGCGGATCACAAAGACCACATAACTCAAATGTGTACATAAATCTATATATATGTATATGCATAGAGACAGAAAGGCAAAGTTTCATTTTGAAAATATAGAAATGTGGCCTAGTTGTAGGCATGAGGCAGTAAATGGTTCTTTTTCTTTCAGTAGAACTGATGTGTCAGTTTTAGAGACATCTATAAAAGTCATAATAATCTAAATGTGAATTACCTTCTCAGAGAGCTTTAAGATACTTTCCCTTTTACCTGTGATTTTGCTGTTAATAGTGTTCATTTGCTTATCAAAGGTAACAGTGCAAGTTACACCAGAGTCATTAACTTAATTTATAATGACATACCCATTTTATCTATGTAAGCTGGACCAGAACCAGCCCTCAGACATCTAGAGAGAAAATAGCCTCTGTGGGAATGAGAACATTGGACTCATTATTTGATGTAGAATGACAGGTTTGGGGCAAAATCTTCAAAATTCATGTAAAAATATACACTTCTTTTTATGTACTTAAAGCTATCACCAGAGCTTCAGTGAAACTTAGAGGACTATTAGCGTTGCTCTTTAAAACACAGTGCGAAGCAACAGCACTATGTATCATTTCTGAATAAGACAAAACTGTTTTAACATTCAGTAGTAACAACTAAAAGCCACTGTATAGCAAAAACTTTAAAATTAGGAGGAAAACAATGAGGTGAAGGCTGCATAGACTTTCCTTAAAACATGCCTGGGACAGTAGCTACCTAGCTCTGATTGCAATATTATTTATTGGTGTATATCCTTATGTTACCGCATATGTACTTATGCCTATCTTAGTGCCCTGACTGAAATGGCTTATTTATTGTCATTCTTTAAATTTCACTAGGCAAAGCATGAATTCACAAAATAAGCATCTTCCTGAGCTGACTAACCGTAACACAGCATATTCTTTTTCCTGTTTTATACGTATGCAGGCCTTTTCTATGTCAAAAAAGATTTCTTTCATAAAATTTTATATATGGACCTTGTGGGGGTTTTTTTCTGCGAACGCTGGTGAATCTTAATTAAGCACCAGTCAAATAGTTGAAATGCTAATGGATAGTGAAAATATGAAAAAGATAAACACTATACTATGGTGTGCTACCAGTAGTGTGTAGAGAAAAACAAAACCAAACATTCTCTCGATTCTTATTTAAAGACCTTTAATAGATTAAAGTGGTAGACGAAGAGAAACTTGATGGCATAATCCATTTTCACTTTGAAAGAGACTCCACGAAGTCCTTCACAAGTGGTTGTTAGCAGTAGGGTGTCAAGGACAAGATTCAGAAGTAAGCTCAGTGATGTCTGACTAGTAATTTAGAAGAAAAAGCTTCATATTTGAAGGTGATACAAAATTATTCAGGTTATTCAAGAAAAAAATAAATGGGCAGAACCTCAAAGAAAGCTAGACAGATTAAGAAAATGGGATCATGGTTTCAGATAAATTCGCTGTTGAGAAATACTAGGAAATCTATTTAAAGAATATGTGAGGTGTTTAACTGGCTCAAACTTAATTGCTTAGATTCAGGAGAAAGACGAGACCAAAAAGACTTAATAACTTCTGTGAAGAAATCAGAGAGAATAATGGAATGGGCAAGAGCTGGTAAAGCTGTAAAAAAAAAAAAAAAAAAAAAAAAAAAAGAGAGAGAGAGAGAAAAATGAATAAGACTTCTCACTTGAAACATACAAATGAAAGGACTAAAACTCTGCAAAGAGAAGGGGAGAAGACACAAAGACCGGCAGGTTACAAAAAGTTGATCAGACATTGTGGAAAAGGTACAATGATCTGCCCTATACTTCAGAAGTTGCAAGCAAGAAAATAGTAACACTCAGTACAAGAAAAAGTAGATTATATCAAACTATAAGCCAGAGAGGAGCATTTTCTCTCAGGTTCTCCCAAGGAAGTCAAATTTGCAACTGTAAAAAAATGTGTGCAAATGCTTGCAGAAATCATCACACCAGAAGTGGTTTACCTAAATTCTTCTCTCTGTCTCTTTTGCTTGCCAGCCTGGGAACTGTAGCAATCTCTTGTGATGTTCATGATCAAACAAGTAGAAACAACAGCAGACTTTTGTTGCATACCACAGAGAAAAGTTCAGAATCTAGTAGGCAGAGATATTTTTTTCCATAAAGGTCCAAGGACACGATACATATGTCAGCTTAGAAAGATGAACTTTATTTGCGGATAAATGCAAAGCGAAAGAGAGGTTACATTTATTAAATAACTTGGGCATTTTAAATGAGAAGACTGCTGTAACAGTAAATAACTTTCCTAGTACATACCCACTGAAATTGCGCATGAACTGAAAATATTTTTATATGACTGGGAAATTGATGAAATTTTCTGCTTCACAATTATGGGTTTTGTGTCTGTGCAGTTACCATATCATATTACCCTTCTTCTGTTTCTTTCTTCCCATGTCCACAGAGGAAGAAAGGCTTGAGCACACCATCAGTAAATGTGGAATGTGGTGATATTTTCTATCCTTGTTTTAATAACTCTCAAGAAAAAAAGTACCAAACAATGGTTATTGGTTCTTTGAATAATTCCTGGCTTTTTTTATCACTTAAAAGAAAACCTTAAAGCATGTGCAAGAGCACAAGTAAATTTATAAATATCTAAAATCATACAAAGGAAGTTTGCATAAATCTATATATCAGTTTATACGAAGTGATTTATTCTTAAGTTTCCACTGGGACTTTAACAATAATAAGAATAATAAAGAAAGATAAAAAGTCGAGTCCACAGCTTTGCTTTTTACCCCCTACTTCAGTCATGCCTGAGTTGAATTGCTTTATTATTTCTCTTTTAGGAAGATGTACCAGTCTCTGTGTGATTGGTAAAGGACAAAAGACTGTATTTTTAAAAGTTCAAATAAGGAGTTAGGATAAAGTAGGTTTATTCTGTCTATGAACAGAAGAATGTTTATAGTTATGAATATCTTCATCAGGTTGTAAGTTATTTGTTCCCTTTTCTTTTATACATAAGCCTGAAAACTGTTGCCATGATGCGCCCATTCTTTCCATTGTCTTCCTCGTGAATAAGGATGGACTATGAGAATGTACTCACAAAGAAATATCCTCTTCTTGGTTTATTATTTATTTGGGACCACAGATTTACTTTTCTATTAAACACCTTGGACCCTGGAGGGGAGGCTTGGGGTTCAGTTTGCCCTTGTAGCGGCAGCAGCAAACACCCACATCTTCACTCGAAGTGGCATTTGCACCCTTTGCGGCTCCCTGTCAAGTTCCATGCGCAAGTACAGAGCCAGCTGCCGGGGCACCCTGCCTCCACTCTGCAGCTGGGTATCATGGGGCCTCAGCCTGGATTTCCACCAGCAGGGAAAACCCTTTAATAAATCAGTTTTTTGTGCAAGCATGCGCTGCAAGGCTATACACCAACTGCAGACACAAGGGAAATTTTTGCCAGAAATGTACTCTTCCTGTACCTTGTTCATAACCCCTAAAACCTTATTCATAACCCCTAACCCCTTCATAACCCCTGCAGTTCTGGGAGCAGACTCCAGCTATGAACTGGGATGCAATGTGTGATAATAATCTACCAGTAGAATTACAAAGTTTACTGCATATAATGTAATCTCACTGAGATGGAGTTTGTTTGTTCCATGAACCGGTGCATGGCGCCCATCGCTGTGCTGGGAATTTTGGATTTATACTGTAATCATATGAAGGGATATACAAACGAAATACATTTTACATACAGAAATAGTCAGTTTTTTAAAGATTACAGTGTTCTGGTATTGTAATGTCTCTCCAGCTGGACTGAACTTTTATTTAGAAATGTTTATTTTGCATTGTTTCATTGTGGTTTAAGAACTGTAAAACTAGATACGGAGTAATTTTTTTTTTTTTTTTTTCCCCAGAAAAAAATGGAAGACATTTACATTGTATTAATTTTAATGGAAGATGAGTTTAATTTTATGAGGGATGGATTTGTTTAAAATAAGCTTTTACAGATAGGAGGAATTAAAACTAATGTCATATCTGAAGATTTACATGTATTGTTCTCTACATTCATTTTGCAGAAATAGCAGAAGACTTCATGTCTCACTGATTTATATTCTGCAAATTTACCTAATGCACACCCTCCAAGCCTTCTATTTCCTCTTCATTGTAAGGCACAAAGTGGAGAAAAAGTCATAAGAAAGTGATAGAAACATCACTGCAAACATCAAAAAGTTAGAGTAGAGGTGTCAAAAGCCAGGTCCACATAGGGAGCAAAGGTTTTTATGGAGAGAGGGAGAATTTTTTTAGGACAAAAAAGTTTAATATTTCTTTCCTGTGAAAAATATGATTTAAAATTGATAGTTACACTGTCATAAAATTTCCTTTGTTAGGATGAGGGCTTGTCTGAATGAAACTTGTGAGAGGATGAACTAAAAATAACAGGGTTTTTTGTCCTTAGATATAGAACATTTACAGGTAAACATTAATTAACAGAATAATTTCTCACATAACACTAGTAAGAAATTCTTCAGTGTTTACCTCCACTTTAGACATTGGAAAGCTAAGTATAATAAGGGTGGTTCACCGAATGTGGGAAAATTTCATTATTGTTGTCTATTGTGTTTTTTTTTCAAAACTGGACTATGTTTATTTTTGAAGAAAGGTCATCAATGCTAGTAAACCCTATTTATTTTTAGTGTTTCCTTTAATTATTCTGATTGGTTCAACATCTAATAATCTTTTTAACGTTAAAATATTCCTACTATATTTTCCAGGCTTTATACATGATATAGACTTTTTATGAATGACACTACTGGAATTGTATCTCATCAACAATTAAAAAAAAACCAAACACCTATTTTTCAAGAGTTTATTTGTTAGATAAATATTAATTTACTGGGTCCATCTGCTGTATGCACAGTACAACACAAAGTTCTTTTTAGATTCATTACACAATTATTTTTCTTTATGCTGTAGATATTAGTGGCTTTGTGAACTATTTTATTAAAATAGGGAACGTCTAGGAAAAATGCTTTCTTGTTATTATTAAAATTTATATTCAAAAATGTTAATCTTATGCTGTTAATATTCTAATAGCTGAGGCTGAGGTATTTTTGACTGTGAAAATGTATTCAAAAGCATGCAGCGGTTTGCTGCTAGGCTTAGGGTAAAAGAGTTTCTGAACATTCTGTAATTAGAATGTAATCCAGGAAAATTATTCATTCTTAAGCACAGGTTCCTTAATACAGTTTTGTAACCTACTGAATGTGGTGAGTGTACTTGAAAGGACAGAAATCATCATTTCCCAGAGATATAAATGTTTCTCTCACTGAGACTGAGAAAACTTTGAGTAACTGGGGATTAATGGAATAGATGGGGATTAATGGAATAGATGGGAAAATCATAAACTCATCTTTTATACACAGCTTAATTTACAGAATATATTTATAAACTACCTGGAATAACTTTGTGGAAAGGACACATTTTAAGAAGTTAACAGTTTATATTAGCAGATGACCATTTTATATATGAGCTGGAAGCACAGTATTTATAAATACTCTGACATATATCCTGATTAAGAAAAATATTCCCCCTGAAGAAAGCATATGCAAAGATGCTTAAAGTAGAGCTGACTCTGAAGTTCAATTAGAAGTCATTTAAGTGGAAGCATGTCAGTAGATTCTTTTCCGTTTTAGGGAAACGTGCACCACGGCTTTACACTCAAATATACCATTAAGTTCTTTCCCAAATAGCATATGTGAGCCGTCATGTGTCTAAACAAGGGACTTCTGTCCATACACACCATTGGGTATGGCATTATACATATAAATTAACTGAATTTATTTTGCTGCTGCTTTTTTAGGACTGAAACTGTGCCTGAAAATGACCTAACTTTCCAAAAGGTGTAAAACTCTCAGATGTGCCTTTCAACAGGGTAGCACTAAATTCAGTTCCAAACCATGTTATGCCATCAGAGACTCTACCATGATTTAAGGAGTGTTTCTCTTTTCCTTGACGAAACTTGTTCCATTTCCCTTTCCAGTCCTGAAGCTTGCCAAATGCTTCATGTTCAATTAGGTAATCCTACAAAAAAAAGAAGTTACTACCTCATGGGATTCTGGAAGGTCATTTGACTTTCATAAATGTTTATACCTTCAAATACTGCTCCCAAACGAGTACTCCCAAATATACTCCCAAATGGGGAGCTGTCCTGTCAGCCATGAAAATTTTTTGATAGAGATGATGGAAGCAGTAATCCTCAGTTAAATCAAAGAAAACATTTTTTTCTTAGACCAGCTTTGAAGGTTACTGAGTAAACAAATTATTGAAAGGTGAGAGATGTGCCCATCAAGCTGGCATGCTCAGAATGTGACATTTTATGTAGTTGGTATCATGTCCACTGCCTTTGACTGTGCACATCAGATGGCTTACCTCTTTGCTGCTGAGTCAATATGAAGTGGCATTTGGGAGGCTTCTAGATCCATTTCTACTTTGTCATTTCAACCTTGATTTGAATTTAACTGTCCATTGTTTTGAAGCAAGCAATCAAGACAAGTATGAGGGCGTAATAAATGGTGATTGTTAACATTTAAGAGAGTATTTAACGTCTCTGAAGTGCCACCACAGTGTCTTCTAAAAATTTATCTACCTAGCATAGCATTGGCACTGTAAAACTAATAAATAAACCTAAAATTTAAGGTATGATTAGAGAGAGTTGAACAGATAATTTATTTAGAGGCTCTGGGGACGGATAGATGACAGGCAGACAGACAGATAGGCAGAAAGGTGTGTATACACATGCCTACATATGCAAGCCCATGAATTCTCCTTGGTGTCCACTTGCATATTTCATCGTGGCAGTCTGTGCATAGCTCTCACATCCTCTCCATGTGTCAGGACCTTTTGAAGAAATTAACTGCATGGAGACCCCAGAAGCACCAGTATTTCCTGTTAGAAAAACAAGTTTTTAAGCTGCTCTTGTCTTGAGAATATGTATTCTCTGATTCTTTGGGCATTTACATGCAAGGGGGTCCGTAAGCCTGCTGTGCACAGACCTGTCGCTAACGGCAATAGAGAAGGGGACTGCTAAGGAAGCAGGTCAGCAGTGCTTAAAGTTGAAAATAAGTGTAATCTTTAATATGTTATTTCTTCATATTTTTTTTTTTTTTACTTTTAATATATTTAGGGTCTTGATTCTTCATATTTGAAAATATGCAGTCGGTTTTGTTCCACGTGCAAGATTCTTATTACTGTGTAAACCAGAAAAAATCAAAACAAAGCAAAATCACATCAAAATTAAAAAAAAAAAAAAGTGCCCCATCTACTAGGATTTCCATTTAAACAAAAAGGGACAGCAGTTTATAATGTCATATCTGTTTCCAAATTTTTCAGGATGTCGAACAGGAAAAACATTGATATCAGACACTTACTTAACCAGCATCTTCAAACAATAAAGATTGAGGATGGGACTGACACGTTATGTATAAAAAATAATAAGGTCTGATCCAAACCACTGCCTGCATTTCAAAACATTACAAATGCTAGGGATAGTGCACATGCAGACCTTGTGTCATTTTCAAGTAAATGAGTTGGTCGCACCCTTCTTTATTATGCATTCCACATGTGAGGCTCTCACAGAAGAGATAAATTGATTCGGAGAGTCTGATTAATGTTGTGAGTCGATTTATTGGCTTTGCATATGTTTTCCTAAATATGTCTGCCTTTTTATTTCACTCTTTATCTTCATGAATCCCACATTTACTTGTTTCTCAGAAAAGTTCTAATTTCTTCCTGCTTTTCTTTTTCATTGTGCCATCAGATTTAGCCAGGTATCTAATTTTGACCTAGCCACTGGCTACATCTGTACTGCTTAAAAAGCATGACCATAGGGTGGGCTTGAGAATGAGTGTTCCTCATCCTTACCTCACATTCCTGGCATGGTTTTGGCCCATGCCACTTAGTCGTTTCTTTGCAAGACAGTGCCCAAGAGTTGTTGGTGGAGGACATCTGAGGGGCCATTCCCAATATGGGATATGAAAAGGAAAGAACCAGCCTTGACTGTCTGTAGCCTACAAGGTTCCTGAGCCCTACGGCAATGCCAGTAATCATAGAATCATATAACTGTAATGCTCTCATGCTGCCCTCATGCTGCCTTCTGGCACTTGTGAAAAAAATAAATTCCTCCATCTCGTGTTATGAAAATGTCACTCTAGTGGGTTGCACCACAGTGCTATATCAGACAGTTTGGAATGAAACAAACACACCCTACAAATAGCAGTAATGTATAAGGACCAGCAAGTTAACAAGGAAATCCAAAGGGAACCAGTAACTAGAGCCACTGCTTTAATGGAATTAGTCTCAATCTACTGTAAAAGTCTAATATGGATTAGCTGAAATCTGCTGTAGGAGAGGCTATTAGTTAGGTTTAGGTGAGATCAATCCCATGCCAGGCACTCCAGTTCTGTTGCTATACACTCTTTTGTGTTGCTTTGGGTTTTTTTTGGTAGGAGATGGAATTTCTAGGGGCTTTTACACAGTCTTTTACAATGGCTAGCTGCATCTCCCCTGTTGGGAGAATTGTGCTGGTTTGGCAGTGTTCCTTCTAACTGAGAGTCCACTGGTGACTGTTGTATTTCTGTGTTTGTGCAGCAGAAGAGAGTTTGCCCTTGCTTGAGAAAGGGAAATTCAGAAAACAAATTTCAAATTGCACTGCCACAGGTGTTGAATCTTATCTTATTGGAACAAATGTACAGATAAACCCCTACAGTGTGATCTCAGGTTCAATAAACAGCTTAGTTATTAAGGTTAAACAGTGCTCCTGAGAGATATGCTAATGTCCACTTTATTTTTAACAAACATAGTTTGAACGGTTTTGCAGTCTGAAGGGACACTGGTTTGGAATGGCTCACACAGGGATAATTAACAATTGGATCTAGCACTGGAAAGTAATAGCATCTTTTGAGAAATTATTTTTTAAAAATGGTTTATGTAGCAAATGTCATTTAAGCAAATTGTTAAAATTCAACTTCATTTTACTTAATTAAAATATCTCGTATTTTTTTCTCAGTCTAAATAAATGCTGAAATATGTACAGCTTCATTTGAAGTGATTCTTTGCAAGGACTACATTTCTGACCAAAGAAAAAAGTAATTTTTCCTCTAGTATTGAAAATGTAATACAGTTAAATACTGGCATAAGTTCAAAGTATGACTTGAATTAACAGTTAATGTAGTTTAAATAATGCATTGATGTAAAATTGAAAAGATTTAAATACTGAATCTGTTGTAAAAAGTAAAAGGTTTCCTAATGCTTCTGCTATGTCAGTGGTGGTATATAAACCCAGAGTAAAACTATTGCAGCAGGTAAAAGACAAGTATTTAAAAGCTTTTAACATAATCTTATGGTGTACCTTATTATAGAAAACGTATCAATACCCTTAACAAATATTCGTAATTTCAATACTTAAAATAGCATTCTTTTGAGTAGTAAATCTTTCTGTAAAATATTCTTGGCTAAAGGGAATAATATGTCAGATTTTTAATGTCTAATGAAGCAAGTCAGTCTTCTGGCCTGGAGAAATGGGAGTGTAAATCACTGAAGAGCAAACAAATCTTCATTTGTTTAAAGACTGGGTATATAAGTTGAAAAGTAGTTTGCAAAAACAGCATGAGGGGGTTCAGCAATTGCCACGTCTTACTGCTTTTCTAGACAAATTGGTCTTTTTTGCATTAAAAAAAAAAAAAAAGAGGTGATATTGTAATTGTCAGATACCTACAGAGTGACTCCAGGCTCTGGTCATCAAGGTGAACTGTCTTCCTGCCAAGCACCTGTTGCCAGAAGGCAACAGAGCATTTGCACAAGTTTCACCAGGGACATGTTTTAAAGACAAGTGTTGCTTTGCTTAAAGTTAGGCATCATGAAACTGAAGATTCCCTCCTACTGGAAAGATGGATGGGATGAAAAATACCAGGTTTGGTTCTGAGACCACACGGGAACCAAGGAACCAGGTAATAGGCTGCATTTTCATTTGTAAACGGTGCAATTTTTCTGCAGAATGAGAAACCTCAATGTCCAGAAAGCAAGAGAAAGTTCATTTTAAGGTTCAAATCTTCATATAAGATTTGTGTCCCCAGAACCTGTCTTTAAATCTCAGTGCTCACACCTGGGAAACATAGTGAAACTGGTTCTCACTTGATGTAAATCAAAGTGACAATATTGAAACCAATAAAGACAGAAGCATAAACATGAGATTATGCTGTTTTATTTCAATTGATGATCATCCTTAGATATTCACTCTTGCAAAGTGTATTTTGCTCTAAACGATCAGGCTGCTAAGCAGAGACATTAATTCATTTGTTCTGATGATGGTAACATCAGATCAAGGATGCAAGGGAATAAACTGTAGCAGCAACTCTTTCCAAATCTGTAAGTGGTGTTAGCATCACTCTTAGGGGAGTAAGTATCCACCACATGCTACACAAAATATCATGGCTTTGGAACTCTCACACCAATATAGACATGAATACTATAAATCAGAGTTATTTAAGGCTGTAAGTCCAGACAAAAAGACAAAACTAACAAAAATAATTGTTCAGATAACTTCGATATTCTGTATTTTTACATGTATATTCTCTTACCATGTGTATTGGAATTGCATAAGGATGGATATTCCATACAGTTCAACATATTTAGGTTAGTTCTATAAATAATCTCACTATCTTGATCATTCTGTAAAGGTGTGACACTGCAGTTGTGGAAATAAGAAAATATTTGCTAGTAATACAGGTTTACTATTCTGATTGTCAGTGTGAAATTTATAGCACGCATTTGTTTCCGAAGCACTTGAATACTTTATGAATGTAACTAAGTAAATTAAAAGATATATTGCAGCAGCTTCTCTATAAATGATGTTAAACACAAGTAATAAACACAAAGTAAGTAAAGTGAGAATAATCCCAGTACAGATTTATACTTTGCTTATCAGAAGTTTCTTCCTAAATCCGTCAAGGTAATTTCTTTCTCCTCCCAGTGGAATGAGAAGAGTAGATACATCTTTTCTCTTCATTTGCAAACAATCATCATCTCAGAGCAGAGATTTTCTTTCTCTTTGCAATAATCAAGAAAGGACACAGCTTTGGGTGTAAGGACGTGTATTTATGCATATATGTGTAAGAACAGGGTTTGTATGAATATAGCTTCTTTTTTTAACATGAGAGTCACTGCGAATAGACAGAAAACACATTAGGAAGAAAATGCTTGAGATAGAGCAGGCAGTGTTATATAATCTATGTATAAAGGAAAAAAAACTATGAATCCTTCCCTTAAATTTAAAAAAGGCCAGAATTCTTTTGTAAAATGCCATCATCATGGAAAAAAGTAGAGAATGCAAATGTCCTGCACCCAGCTGGAAAATCTTGGGTTGCTTTCATGATGAAGTCGATTGCTTTAATTAAGCCTGTAGACTCTAATTTCAGGAATTCAAAATGTTCATCATCTGATATTTTATTTAATGAACGGTATTTTATTTGCTTTTAATTAAAAAATTATATACATATGACCCTGATGTATGAAGGTAAAAGAGGATGAAAACTAAAACAACTGCATACATTTTGGTTCTAATCACAATTTGTGTCCTGATTGTGTTTGCAAACTCCAAATTCATCTAATTATCATTGATAACTGTAAGTTCTTTTTTCTAGGTGGGTATGTGGTGATCCTTAGGTCTTCTGGCATGTCACTTCAGGTCCTGACTAATCCTTGAGAAGGCTTTCTTAGCTGCCCAGAATACCCTTATGCTTGTCTCTGTCAGTTCTAGAGGAATCAAAGTTTGACTACAGACTTTGTCTAAGAGTTTGAAGTGAGTTACTTACAATTGCCCAGATCGTTTGGTATTCTGAAGTCAGGAACTGAGGCTTTAAACTTTATTTCATAGATAAAATGAGGAAGGTATAAGAGATCTGTTTTATTGTTCTTGAGTAAGTGACCGTGCTGGGGACATGACCTGCCACTTTTTCATTCTTGATGGATTTGCTTAAGTGATGGAGGCTTCCTGTCTAGATAATTTGTGTTATTGTAGTACAGTGGAGAGAGAATTTCAGAACAATCAGATGACGTCAGGTCATCATCTGCCAAGAACAGAATAGATTCTTCTCATCAATGAAGAGGGCATTCTTCATTCATTTATGGCATCTTACCAATGAGTAGTCTAAGAGTTTTCCTAAACTGTGGATCAAGTTGACCAGTTGTGGACGTGTGCTTTAAAAGAAAGGTAATGATTCTACAGCTAATTTTTTTCCCTACATCTTTCCTTGACAGATTTCGCACAGTATGCATATCATTCTTTCCCTGATGACATGATTTTTCCTGGGAGCTTTTGTTAATTTAATTCAGTCCCATAAGAAATGGGGTGTGGGGCTGTGGAGAAAGACTTTAAACTAAAAGTACAATTGAAGGTATATAACTCCTTAATCTCATAAACTATTTATTTATGGTACTTAGCTGTGCACTGGAACAAGCCATACATTTTATTGATGCAACTTTTAAGAATGCTTGAGAACAGCTACAAAATATTTACAGAAGGAGTACACAGGTTTCAGAACAATATCTTAGTTTTGTATACCTTGGGATGCTGAAAAGGACACCTGAGTAGGAAGAGCGGTTAGCTACTTCAGGGTAGCAGCCATATTTCCTTCAGGTTTATTCTATCAAAGGAGAACACTCATGCAGGCAAAGCTTAGAAGAAACACTTGTAGGAGAGATTAATGAAATAAATCAGTCAATAGCACTAATTGGAATTTAAGAGAATGAACAGATGGTCTTTATGTGACTGGAAGTATCAGGATAAAAATCAGCACATGTGTTTGCTAAGACAGCTCTGCTCCAAGAAAACACACCTGTTTACTTTTCTGATAAGAAAAATATTGTTAATACAATTTTTATTTACAGTTATCTTTGCAGTTAAATTACTCTGTGGTGTTTCATTCCCTTTTGTAATCAGACAGATAATCAGCTTTAAACTACTTAATATTATCCATCTAAGTGTTTTTCCCCATGGGTCCAATAATATTAATCATAACATCAAAATAGCAAGGTGATCTTTCCAGTTTCCTTAATCCTATTTACACCATATGGCAAACACAGTCCAACTAGAAACAGAACAAATGTTGTGTCCTCACAACTGGGAAGTAGAGTTTCTTCTAAGCAATACCAAATGAAATTCCAGTTTTTGCTGGAATGTATTGATAGTAAATCTCCATATTGCTTATCTTCCTAACTGCATTGGAATCAACATGTAGCTACAACAAACTTTTCCCACATTCCCTAAAAAGAGAATGGGCACTTTTTTTCCTCAACTTAGCCAAGACACAAGTGGTGCTGTGACAAGTGTTCACCCTGTGTCACCCTTTGACTGCCCCTTCCTAAAAAGTGTCATCAAAGGATTTGCTATGGCAAGACCTCAAACCAGTTCTTGGAGTTTAGTGGAAAACAAGACCCAATTCCAAGGATTCCCGAGCTGATTTTGTTTCAGAAATCCAAGAGGTGTGGCTGCAACATGGTTTTATTTGGAATCTGAGGAAACAGATAGCCGCCTGTGTTCAGATGGCCTTGTGTATTCATTGAACAAATCTACTGAAGTGAAAACAAACTTGACTATAAAACAAATATGTAAGTATTTAACTGCTAAGTTTGGAATGCAATCCTAAATAGCAAAATAACATGAGCTTCTGTGTGTTCTCACTGAACTCAGTGAAGATCTTCTTTTGTTGCTTTCACATTCCTGATACTTTTGAGAGAATTGGCACCTACAGGGTTTTCCGAAACTGCATTTTCTTCCTGAAATTGTTCAAGATATAAACCTCCTTTACTATCTTATGTATGTCTTTTAAGAAATTTCTTCCAGTTCATCTTTATTCTATAATTCAATCAGAATTTAACATTACTAGACCGGACCTCTTAAATAAGTATAATTCAACGTTTTCCCAACTCTGGGTTCATTTGGCACTGGTCCTTAAAAGGGAAAATGCAAATGCATCATTCCCCTCTGACTAGGGAACTTCCTTGAAGGTACTTTTAATCATATCTCTTAATTAGCCTTTGCATGCTAAGCTGTGTTCATACTGCTCAATACATTTTCAAATGTAATAAACAGCAAATAATAATAAATAATAAGTAATAATAGCAAAAATAAATATATTGTATATTTTCATGAGTTTCCTGTACATATTTCATAATAAAATAAAGTTCTAGTCATTAATGATGAGAATTAGATGAGAAAGATATCTGCTAGCCATAGAATTAACCAATTAGGCACGAAAGCACTCTTTCCCTGCCTTCTTCCGTCCTTTTTACTAGTTTTAAAATCCCTAATGTCGTGAGAAACACATGTTGTCTTTTAGTCCAGCTCACATAAATTCAGGGGCACTGTATCTGCCTGCGAAAAGGATATACGTGATAGCTAGCTCTGGATATAAGCTAGCTAGCTGTGCAGCTCTACTTTTCGCCTTGTTAGTGATGAAGAGTCATTAATCACTTGTAAGCTTTCTTTTGTATGTCATAATTTAAAAAAAAATAAACTTAATTAAGCACAATGTTTTTTAAAGTAAAAGATGGTGATGTACAGCTTCAGCTTTTAAATTTGCAACAGAGTGAATGCTGGAGAAAAACAACTGGTACAAGTCCTACATTCATAACAATTCTCTGATTCAGGATCATTCAGAGACCTAATTCCGACCAAACCTGAAAATTATGTTCTTTGATCCAAAACTCAGTAGATGATAGCTCAAGGGATAGGGCTTGTTCTTATATTTTACATTTTAAATAACAGCCTTTGCAGGCATGGTAGCTGGCAATGACAAAAGGGAATGGCTCCAAAGGAAAACAATACATGGTGAACCACAAGTAGCCTGAGAAATAAAAAGGAATCATAGAATAATTTAGGTTGGAAAAGACCATTAAGGTCATTGAGTCCAACAGTAAACCTAACACTGCTAAGTCCACCAAAACATTGTGTAACGTTGTTATTATGTCTGACCGGTACGAAAAGATCTTAAAGAATCTCCGGGTCTCTAAGGTATTTTTATACTTGGCTTATCAATATTGTATTGAAATTCAGTAATTCAATTGATAAAATTCAATAAATAATGATATTAAAACCTTTTCATGCAGACTAGCTTTTACTACAAAGAACATGCGAATGTACCTGTAGTCATTTTATCGTATTTATGACTGCATATGAATCATATAAAAAACAAAGCTGATGATTATATGCAAAAGTAGTATGAAAATGGAATTCTAACTTTTTTTTAATGGCAATTTAATACTGAGAAATGAAAGAACAAAACAACTGTCCCTGTAGACTAGGAATCTGAGAATCTACAATGCCCACAACCAGGATGGATTCTTGGTTCAGGTCTGAGCTCTTATGCACATTACAATGAATGGAAGAAACTTGAATCGTAATACAAATATTTTTTCTGAGATGGTGTATATTTTAAAAAAATTATGAAAACACAGTAGTTTCCAGCTGCTAGAAATTCTTTAGTACGAAAACAGTTAAAGCTAGTTTATAATTAGATCAGTAGCAATTAACACAGCAAAACTTCATGGTTCCTTGAATAGTTGGTCCCATTTCAGGTAAACAGTTCAGAAATCAGGTCAGAAGCAAACCAAAAATACATGTCATGCCCTCAAGCCAAGAAACATGTTCGCTATATCATTTACAAAACCTCATTAAGCTACTTAGAAACCACGGGTAGCAAGTTATAGGAAAAAAAAGGTAGAATAGAACAAAAGTAATTAGAAGATAATTTAGCCCCACATATGCCCCACAGAGCTTAGCAGTTGGAGATCAGCCCACACTGTGAGTGAATTTCATTTAAGCTTCCTTGTCTTGCTTTGGAAATTAGAGAGTGACAAAAATATACCTTATTAATAGACATCAGACTACATTTCACCCCACTGAAAATTTTCCTTATCGTGTGCTAAATCTTATTATCCATATGGTTGTCATTTAGGCCACAGCTACCCCATTTATCTTTTATTGTTCTTTAATTTTATCTATAAATAACAGAATTTCAGAAAACTTAATTCTTGTCATCTATCACTATATGTAATGAGCATAAAATTAACTAAAGAAAACCGTAGCTTTGCACAGATGGCCAAGTGCTGTCTGATAATGGTTCACATGATGTCTTTCATCACCACCTGGATATATATTGCTGCTTAAGTAAAATATACATACATATACCCCTTCTCATGGAAATGTTCTTATCTGCCTGGCATGAAGCCTGATTCTAATCCCCAGATCAGCTTCTTTTTATTCTCTACCATAACCCCAGTTCTACAAGGCACTTAGACCAGGGATAAAATTAAGAATGTGAGCATCGTTTGACACTATGGGATTACATATAGGCTAGAGGCAAAATATATTCCAAATCAGAAGCTTTCCTTTGAAAGGGTTTGGATCTTAATGTTAAAAATACCCTAAGTGTTTTGCTGAATCAGAGCTGCTTGAGAGAAGTTCAGAGGGTGAAGAAGTGATTACCTCCATCTTCTAAATTTGATATCATACCATTCTCTTCTACACAGCAATTGCGGTGGCTTGAAGAAATTCTTGATAGATAGATAACCCGTTCAATCAATTAAGTAGTTATCGCCTCATCACTCTTTGTTTCACTTATGGTTCATTTTAGAAACGAAGTTTGTATTTTCAGTCCCTTTAAATGCTTTTAGAAGTGCTCAAAAGATGTTCTTTAGCAATTTCCCATGGGAGTAATTTGTACTTTATGTATTATTTCCATGGTAACTTCAGAGAACAGGAACAGGGTTGCATGCTGTGTTGCATCCATCTTAATTTAGTTTAGGACATGTTGGGTTTTTTTCCCAGGGTCAGTTTTCATTTAACAAAATATTAAACGGCCTGTAAAATGAAGATTGAAAAGGCAAATGTTCTTTAATATAATACTGTACTGAAGTCCTTTTTTCACAGTACATTAGTTTTCATTTTTGAATAAAATACCAGGGATCTTTTTATTATTATTATTTTTAGCAAAGCAGCAACTGAAATCTGTTAAGTTTTCTGTGACAACAATGTGGAATTTATCCTGAATCACTTGGAAACTTGCTCCCTAACCTTTTCACTGTGCTGTTCCTAGTTAATGAAAGTACTACTCACGGACAGAGGCAAATTTTTCAAGTGAATCCAAGCAGTTGATCGGTTTGATACATCCTCAGGGGACATCCTCAGGTTCTTCTGTCTTTGCTTCTTTTTAAATTACAGTGTTGAAGCACTTTTCTCCATTCCTACCTGGCTCCCCAGCCCACACATTCTGTCAGTATAATTAACAATTTTTGCACTCTGTATCCTCTTTAAATCAACCAAACATGCTTTGATTGACCACAATGGTTTTTTAATCTTTTGGTTCCAAATTCTGTGAATAATTACTTAAGAATATGTATATATGTGTGTGTATGTATATATATATATATATATATATATATATATATATCACTAAATGGGACTTTCTATTCAACTAGTGTTGTTACTTATATTGTTGCACAGGTAATGTAATTCTCTCCAGACTCAGACTTTTTATTGGTTGTCTTCCTATTTATATCCTTTGGCCAAATATGTATCCATTTCTAAGTAGATTACATGAGAAGTGCTGAGATAATGAAGGATCTGTAATAAATGAAGCTACGAGAAATGAAAGCAGCAAGTACTACTGTTGGGGATAGTGGCATGCTAGCAAGAGATGTTTATTAAAAGATTAGGTTTCATTTCTCTATTTGCGTGTGTGTCCTCCTAAACATTAATGAATACTATGTAAGACACCGTACAACTTCATCATGAAGCTGTCAGGGTGCAAAAGCACACTTTCCAGATCCTGAAATATACTGGGTGGAAGGTATTTTTACAAAATATCAATAGAAAATATACTTCAGGGAACAGTTGCACCGTGTAGAGACTGAATTACATTATAGTCGTCTCCATTAAGATGTCAGCAGTCACCGACTGATTCCATGAAGTCATTTCCTGTTTGCAACAGGGGGAACAGAGATCAGCTGTGTGATGGAAAGAATTGCATTTGATTATACATAATGTTAACTTATCAGCAGTTTAATGACAATCACTGTATCTCAAGTACAACTTCAGAATATTTCCATGTTTACTTCACAGTGGGGGCATTTTTTCACTGGAAAACCCTTGGGGTTTTTAACATAAAATAACTCTTCACTTTGAAATTCTAAATGATTTAGACTAGAAATTTTCAAGAAGGGTAGAAAGGTGAAAAAAGAAATAACATTTCAACAAAATGTTTCAAAACTGAATGTTCCTACTCTTATTTTTCTAATTTCTGTAGGGAGACTGACTTCAGTTTCATGTTTTGTTAATTCTTTTTTTTCTGTCTTTGAAATGTTCCTAGATGTTTCTCATTCACTTCTGGTTTAGAACACATTGATTCGGGCACACATCTTCAAGTTTGTGAAAGAAATTCGGTACATTAAGTTTTGGCTGAAACAGAGAAATATGGAGACAGAATTTTGTAGGAAGGGTTTTCTGTAGCAAGTGACACCTTCATCTGTAAAGGTACTTTTGGTTCTCCTCGGCTCCCTTCTCCTACTCCTCACAGCCTCTTCTCGCTTCTTACAGTTGCTCCCACTGTTTGCTCAACTTGGTGCCCAGAAGGGGACAATGAAAAGGCTTGAACATATTTTTGCTCATTACATGCCCTTTATTGTGTGTTCCCTTCTCATACTGTATTTGGGATTTAAAAAGGCATAGAAAACCACAGCTGACATCCTGGCTCACTTTCCTATGGAAAAATGATCCCTCCTGAGTAACTTTGAGAGAGGGCATTGAAAGCAAGGTCATTACATCTCTACTCTATAACTGTGTTTTCAAAAAAGGAGAGAAAATCGAGATAGTTGGTTACCACAGGAGGCACCAATTTCCTATATTGTGCATATATTGCAAATCCCACAGGACCCACAAGGTTTGGATATTGTGGTAAAACAAAACTATTAATAACAGACACCGTAAGAGAATCTCAAGGGTTTTTATATCTTTTTCTGAATCCTTGTGAATGATTTTACTGTCTATCCAGAAATAATGTCTTCATTAATTAAAAGAAAACCTCAAATAAGACTGAAATTAACAGAAGGGTAATATTTTGTCTTTTTAAGTATAATGTTTGATTTAGCTATTTCTTTGAAATTCATGATTTGTTGTTCAAGTGCAGGCAGACCAAGAATCTTTCTTAAACTTTCCTTAGTTTTGTGAAACACAATTTTTGTTTGTCTTGAGGGGGTTTTTTTTGTGAAATCATTGTTAGATAATAATTATTAAATGTTAACAAAGGTGGCATTAAAGCAAAATGTAGGATCATATTTTGTTTGCAGTAAATGCAAGCTGAGTACAGACATCTGCCAAAGATGATTTAATTTGACATAATCTTTGCCTTTCAAAATGAATGCCTCACTCTTTTCTTCCAAAAAGCTGTTTCATCAGAGGAGGCATCCTATCTCTTTTATCATAGAAACCTAGAACCATTTAGGTTGGAAAAGACCCTTGAGATCATAGAGTCCAACAATCTCGCACTTAGGATGTGTGCCAAAAGTGGCAAACCTGGGTTCTCTGCCCTGCTTATTCTATGGTCATTTAATTTCATATTTCTCAGGTCTGGGGTAAATTCTTCTTGAAGCTGGGTCTTTGTATTTCCAGAAATGTAAGGCACATGGGGCCATGAATTGAAGTCTCGGGAAGCCTGACTTGGTAGCACTGTATGCAGATACCAAGATTGCCTTTCCATCTGTGAACCTTCACAGAAAAGAAAAAGGGAAGCCTGCGGTGTGGATCATAACATAGCTGGGCATTTCTCCATGGGACCCTTTCGTTCTCAGAGCTTATCCCTTTTGGTGCATGGGTTCCGTGAAAAATGGTGTGTCTGCACATTTAGTCATTCTTGTAAAATGTAGAGACAAACCTTAGCCAGCGTGTTACCGCACGTTTCAGAACATTAGACAGAGGAGACCTCTGAAGTCAACCTGACCTACCCACACCAACCCTAAACTTCAGCTGGAGAAAATGTCCAGAGGAACTTTGCATTGTACCATGCCATTATAGACGAAATCTTCTGAGAATTTAGGCTTCAAAACCTAAGCATCTGCTTAATGTATGAGAAATGTAATTTTTCAAAACCCTGTAATTTTGACTGAATGACTGAGGGCAGATGTGTGTTAGTAGTGGCAGAAATTATGCACTGGCACAGAGGTTATACTGATGACACTCCGTATTCTGCTTGCACTGGGTTGTGGAAGCGGGGTCAGTGTCTCAAGTTTCAACTTTTTCTTCTAACTTTTAAAATTATTCCTGCTCTTGAACATTTTCTGTTCTAAATCAGCTTTTGGGGCCATTCTTACCTGCAGTGCAGTGACTGTCTGCCAACTCTCATTAAGGTATATTTACTATCATTTGGAAAAGTAAAACTAGGCTATTAATCCTCCCTTATGAGCATAACCTCATTGTACGTTGAGATGGTGCTGCTGCTGCTGCTGTTGCCAGTATCAGTGCTTTCCTCTTGAAGGTGACAAAATGCCTTGAAGACACTAATGAAGTAGGAGTCCCAACACCCCTGCAAGATAATTAGGTAACTTCATTCTGCATTATAGATGCAAGAAATTCAGGTGCACAGAGGAGTGATGATTTTCTCCAACGGGCATGATATCTTGAGACATAATAATTTATAGGGCCAGAGTTGAACTAAGGCTTCTGTATATTCACTCCTATCATAAAAAGATATTACAGTGGCGTATTTTCAGTGTGAGAATGTTTGCTTTCTGCTTTTCCAGTCATCCCCTGCAAATTCAAGATGGTGCTTTGAATTGTCAAAAAATTAAACTTACTTCCATAATTCTTCTTGGGTCTAACTTAAAATTAAATGAATCTAGGTAGCATGTGATCTGTGCAGATTTTCAAAACCAGACTGGATAAAGCCCAGAGCCCAGAACTTTGCCTGACCTCATGGCTGACCCTGCTTTGAGCAGGAGGTTTGACTAGAGACCTCCTGAATTTCCCTGTACACCAACGTTTTTATGCTGTTTACTGCTAGAAACTGCATGTCCGTGACATTGCATGCATGTATCTTTAGCATATCATTGTGTGTTGGTACTGAATATTCTAAATAAGATTAATGGAGAATGCGTTCGATTTATTGTAATGTAATGCCATAACACGAGAACTTCTTAGCATTAAAGGAACGATGGCATCTTGTAAGACCTCTTCTGCATTAAATAAGCAAATTACTTAATTATAACTAAAATGCTTCCTAATAGAAAGAGATAATAGTCATGGAAGCTGGAACCAGAGGATGCAAAATGTAAATGGATCAGAAATTATTCTGGGTACCTGTAGTGCACATTTTCAAATTGATTTAAAAGATATTAAAAATCTGATATAAAATTATGATTCATCTATTGCTTACATAATAATTGTTAAATATGTTTTATCTGTGAAGTTACGAGAAGTTATGCATAACATTTATACAATGAGTGTAAATGAGTTTACACTGAGTATAAATTTATCATTAGCTTGCACCATCCAAGCCCTAGAAGCCTAGGGACTGCAGCCTAAATACCCTATCCTTTCTGCAGATTAATGCATTAATTGGCACACAGTGTATGTAAGCTTGTTTATTTAATGAAGTTCATGATGGTCTCTGTGGGTGAATGCGCACATTAAAATATTACAAAGCATGCCTAACACTTTTTCTTCCTTTAGTTCCTGGAACTTTTTTGTGTTAATTCATTATTATTTTCTAGACTCTTCAAGCTTAAGTCAGAGGGAAATCTAGGGAACCCCTGAAATATGGGTTGTGCTCTCTGTCTCTCAGCTTGACTTGCGCTGTGTCAATAGGGAACTGAGAAGAAGCTGCCGTGATGTTCCGTGGAGCTTTGGCAGACAAGAATGCTGCCCTTTGTATTTGAAAGATTATTTCACCTCCTGCCTGTGTAGGCAAGCTATCTTAAAAGTCGGCTGTCTGAGGGTGAATAACTAGATCCAGGCTCTTTTGCAAAGTCTTTTCACAGGTAGAAAGACAAAGAAAAAGACCTAATGCCCCCATTTGAATGTGCAGTTCACAGTGCAAAAACTGCAGCCTGTCAATCTGGTAAGAGAATTCTGCAAGTGAAGGTTGCTACAGAAATTGGTACAACGGGACTGCCAGAAAAGTGTCTTACTCCAGAAAGTAAGAATAAAGGAAAAATTAAAGAAACTAAAATGTTGAACTAGGACAAGCACTTGTTGCCAGCTGCTGTAGCACATTACTTGTAAAACTTGATCCAGAGGTCAAATCCGTTTAGGGGTGACTGCCTATAGGTAGTGTCAGACTCTGTTCTTCAGTGAATGACTGTAAACACAGCATCTAAGAAGGCTTTTTAAGGGAAAAAGTAGTTTGACTCTGATATATCTGAACTTTGTCACCTTTTCTCAATTGCCCAAATAAAACCAAAGAGCACGATCTGATTTTGTTTCCACCAAAGACAATGTGTCTGGAAGAGGTAAAAGAGAATAACAGAATGCAAAACAATTGCCTCTTTTGATTTTACTTGCATGAAATATTTATAACTTGCATTCACTTTTTCTTTTCCACTCACGTTGAAAGCATACAACTTAATAGTCATTTGGAAAGCATACATCTTAATATTTGTCATCTTGTGAATAGACCACAGTAGCAATCTGAAATTTTACCTTCTGTCTGTTGTCTGGCTACTTAATTGGAGCTGCTGTGGGACAACTCTGGATACAGAAAAATATCTGAAGTACTCCGTTTTTTCCATGCATTATGCATATTTGATTATTATAGTATAGGCAAGATTGTAAATAGAGTGTATAAGCACAGTCCAGATCATGGCCATACAGCTATGGCCAACTGGAAGCTTCTTTTCCTGAAGGGAGACATCTGGGTGCTGTTAACTCCCCCGATCATCACATGCTTCGTGACAGAAGGGACACAGCACTCAGGCAATACTTCGACTGCCCAGCTCAGGATACTCAGATAATCCTGTCCTGTTCATTAGCTATTCTCTGAGTACATCTGGACAGTTATGGATATTAGTCCTGCAAAGAGCACGTACATGTTTAACACTTAGCAGACTTTCAGGGTCAGCTCCAATTAGCTTAAAACCGTGGCAGCAGCTAGCGAGAAACCTGTGCTGGGTCTTCCAGCATTGATAACATCAGTGGACCAGAACCAGAATCATCAAGGAAGGTTAATCTTAAAGAAATGGTCTATAAACATGACCTTGAAGAGGCTTGCCACACAGTGGGACTTACTGATTTTTTTTTATTTTTCAAGAAAAAACAAGATAACAGGAGGTGAATACAATTACTGACAAAATTAATCTGCAGTGCAGATTCTCATTCACATTTCTCTTGGCACAGCTGCATTAGCCAAAAAAACCTTTTCTCCTGCCACCACTACTCCTCCTCAGCTGCCAGGTACGGCTCTGGCTACTGTGTCCTTCTGCCTTCCCCAATTTACCTCTTTTGCCTTCCCCTGTGCATGGGGAGCATGCATAGCGAGTTGGGTCAGTCTGCTTGTCCCTTATTCCTGATTCCTTCAGAAGCGGCACCCTTGAAGCAAATCATATAGTGGGCTTTTCTTCCCCTGGGTGATAATGGGGAGCCCTCTTGGTCTGGATTATGCAGCCTGAGGAGCCTCCTGAGTCCTGGTTGTTTGCTAGGTCTTCAGAGAGCAGACCAAGAGGGAACAACAGGCAGCAGGAAGATCCAGGCCTCATACCTTCTTCTTGCAAGGTATTTGGTCACCAGTATTTGGTCATTACCTCAGTCTTGGGGATTATAGGATTTTGTCAGGATAGCCATGGCTTAAGTCCCTTCATGGACCTGATACGAAGGCTTTGCAAGCCACACGTAGGGATTCTGTGGCGGTGCGTGAATCTCTTGCTTTCTTTCTGTAGCAGCCAGCACTCTCAATACAGATCAATAAATTTCAATTAGCTACAGAGGCTTAAAATAACTAGGTTTAGAATCTGTAGAGCAGCTTTTAGCACTTTCCTTTGTCATTTTTTATCTTAAAAAAAAACAGTGAAAATGAGGTAGGGAATATTAGTATCATGCAGTTAAATCAAAAATTTCTTCATTTGGGTTCTTTCAGTCTTTTTAACTGGTATGCTTTCGATTTGGCAAGACACAAGTGAGCTCCTGTAGAAAAACAGAATGTGACAAGCAAGCTATTCTTTGCAAGCTGTTGGGCTTGGTGGGTGCTTTTCTGTTCTCTCTTGGGATTTAACTTGAGGTTAGACTACATATGGGCTAAGCTGATCCTTCATATACAATACTCTTGGACTTTTTGCTATATGAAATACAGCTGATAGGGAAGGTTTAGCAGGAAAATTGTGTATGTGTTTCTGCAAAAAAAAAAAAAAAATCTAGAGAAAAAAGAAAATAAGAAATAACCAAAGTCCAACATTTACTGAGACTCTGGGTGACCTAAATTCAATTCTTTTATTTCCTGAATATTGGGAGCCTGTATTTATATTTCCCTATAAGTGGTCATACCCCTGACTTTATGGACATTCTTATAAAAGACTCTTCCATTCCTCTTCTGGAAATATCTATATTAATTATGAAGTATTTCTTAAAGCACCAATTTTGTAGCTGGGCCTCCTGCTTTTCATAAAATTTCCCTCACCATGGGGAACTCTCTATCTAGAAACTTTCGAAGGACATAAGTTTCAGCACAATGGAGAAAAAGAACCCGGGGGGAGAGGGGGAAGACGTTTTTTCTTTTCTGCAGGATGAGAAACTTTTCCTTCTCAGGTTTTATCTTGAATGAGTTCTTTCTTCATTGTTGGATATCCCACTTGAATTAGAAAGGCAGAAACGTAAATAACCTATAGTGTCAACACTACACTAAATGTTTCCATTCCTACTTTTTCCTCTTGAATATCTTTCACATTTCATATAAGATTACCATATGTCTAAGTAAATTTTGGTATATGGAACATTGGATCAGTTCCTGTCCCTTCCAAGTTCTCATTATGATCCTGTAAATTCAAAGCGAACCCTTGGATTTAGTGTTTTTTGGCATACATAAAAAGTAGGAACCAATTTGTCAACATGAAAGGAGTGCATTATACTGGTAAAACTTCCCATATTAGCTGGCATAATTGACATCAGCAAGTCACACATCCATTCTGATCTCAGGTGGGTGGGGGAATAAGGGTGGCATGATGTCCTTCCCTATCTCCATTGCGTATTTTCAATGGCTGTATCTATCAATATTTCGTGCTGTTGCACAGTTTCTGTAGCACTGATTTCAGTAACTTTAGTTTCAGTTTTTAATAACCCACAGTTAACTGAATCACCAATCTGTCTTCTGATGCTCCCTAATCTTTGTTTAAAAAACACGGACACTGATTTGCTATTTCTAATATGCACTAATATGTTGTTTCTGAGATGCTTTGATTTCCCATGCTGGGTGAAGCGCCAATTGTTTAGAAAACAATCTCTGGCTCCCATTGCAAAAAACCACTCACATAAAGAACTGCCTGCACTGTGTGCATAGATGGGCAGTGACCAAGCCAGACTATACATCAAATTTATGTCTCAGGAACTTTACTATTAATAATTTTTACTGTCAACTTTTAATATCAAAGAAGAAAGTACAGCACAGTGTTTTAACACACTCCAGAACACTTTATTAAATAGCATAGCGGTATGTTGTTGTAAATTGAGGTCAGGAGGAAGGGTAGCAGTACTTTACAGGCTTAGGAACTCAATACTCTGGTATACCACTGGGATAAGAGTCTCTCTTCCAAGACTGTTTGCAGCTGACAGTGCTATAGACAACTCCTGCTCATTAAGACAACAATAACAATAACAGGGTGGGGGAAAAAAAAAAGAAGTAAGTATCAGAGATATAGGTTAAAACAATGATTTTGTTTATCTCAAGCAAAAAAGGCAACTAAAAGGGGCCCCTGGGACACCTGAGGGAAGAAACTCTAATGCTAATTGACATGATTTAAAAAGATGATTCTGTTATTGCCAGCAGTCTAATTTAGTCATTAGCTCCCCAGTGTTGAGGCAATCAAACCAGTTGTTATAATTTTAGTAGATGGATAACAAGGTATGCCTCAGTGTACAGATGTGTATGCTAGAAGGTAGGCTAAAAGAGTGTGAAAAGAGCTTTCTAATAAATACATTTTGTATATCTTCTTATGAAACACCAGTCAATGTTATTTGTCTGCTGAATGAGCTTCATTATAATGTGTGCAAATATGTAGTATTAATTTGTCGTGAGGCCACAGAAAAACAGCAAAACCATACAAAACTATGTACATCTCCTTAATTTCACCATTTCTCAAATGAAAAGGTTTACATTTTTACATAAAAATAAATATTTGTTAGAGAGCAAATGTTTTGTGGGTTTTTCCCTCCCTATGCTGTATGCTTGCTTTGCAGCAAACAGTCCTGTGTTAAAGACCTCTACTGTTTGCCTGGAACTTGTCAAGGGTGTAAGAATTAAAAAGCAGTTGTATTTACCTCCATGGCAAATGTAACTGGCTGTCTTAGCTCAAAGGCTTGCTGTAATACTGTCCTCATATCTGTTTTCTGAGTACACTTCCCACTCTGAAAGTGTCCTACCAGTATCATGCATTTTTATTAAATGATGTGACAATGTCCTGTAACAGGTTACACCTGCTCTAACCAGGTTCTTTGCTAAATCATATGTGGTTCAAATGAAAAGTGAAGGGGGGGGGGGGGGGGGGGGGGGGGGGGAAGGTATATAGGTATATATAAAAAAAGATATATATCTATATATATATATAAAAATATATATATGTCTCTTTCCAGTCCTCCCTTCTGCCCAGAAAAGCTCTCTGTGCCTGTCATATAAAGTCATTGTCCTCTCTTGACTTTTCTCTTTAAACTTGCTGTAAACTTTTACCTTTTTCAGTAAGCTTGCTGCAACACAAAATACCTGTTTTTGTAAGAGTAGGCTTCGAGAGATGATGCTGATGCTTTGAAATCAAGACTCTGTCTCAGTAACGGGATTGGGTCAGTCAAGAAACAAATGTCTGAGTGAGAAAGCGAGCAGGCAAAAGCTCCAAAGATAAGACGTCCTTATGCCATGTGCAGATAAGTGATTCAGTCTTTACTTTGAGTCAAGCAAGGTATGAACGAACAGAGGTACGAATCTCCCTGTTTCCAAATTCTTTCAATGTAAAATTTTGAAAGGTCTCTTTCAAAAGTTCTGTGTGGTCTTTTTAAAATAAAGGGGAAAAAAATAAGTACAACACTCAAAAAAGTTGAAGTTTGAAACTAAATGTTTAACACTAATAACGGGTTATTTTTGCTTACACTTTGTTTTGGGGAGAGCAACGTAAAAACACTGAACATGAGCTTTTGAAAAAAATCCTCTTGTTTGCTTAGCTGGCACCTGCCAAGAGTTCTAGCAAATTCGATACAATTAATGACATTACTACACTTTATCCCTGGATGGTATAAATGGGCCTTAGAAAATGACACTGCCAGGAATGGATTAAGAGAATTAACTTGCATAAGGAGTCAAATCTCTGACCTCTACTTTGATTCACCTCTCATGAGTGCCGCAATCCACTGGGAGAAAGATGGGAGTGATAGCCTTTGCAGAGCAGAGCAGATGAGTGCTCTTGTACGCAGAAGGGCTTTTGAGGAGCTGGATTGCGTGTGGGTCAGCCCAGTCACAATCTACCGCTGTCTAGCGCTACGGCAATTTGCATAGGGGAGATTTTCATACAGCTTGTTAAAACAAGTGTAAGAGAATCATTGTCAGACAGGAGACTACACAATGGGAATATTAACAAGCCAGCAATCTATCATTTCCTGTCTGATTTTTTTTTTTTTCCCCCTGATAATATTTTAAAGTATAAACTAGTCACAACCTACAGAGTTTAGAATGGGCAAGTGCCAGACGATCCCTCCTTCCACACAAATACCTCCAGCTCTGTTTGGGAAAAGAATAGCTTCACAGCAAAAAGGAGCCAGTACAGCAAAAGCCATGCCCAAATGGTAGTAGTTTTCCGTTTCACTAAAAAATTTGCCGGTGTGCTTTGCTGGTGCCTCCGAAGGGAGAAGGAGAAGGAGTAAGGACAAGCAGACAGTTCTGCAACTGCAAGCACAGTCATGAGTCAGGGTCGAATTTCTGTGAGGTTCGCAGTCCTGGAAGTGTAAAAACAAGCACGATGTGGATGAAATGACAGTCATTTTAGCATGAGTTAAAAAGAAGCACATTTCACAACTGGATGTCAGCAAAGCATTTTTACCCCTTGATGTTAATATATTTTCTGTAGATGGCATATGTGCAATGGAGGGCTGCAAGCAATTAAGCATATGCTTTCTGACATTTGAACCATGCAACACTGTGCCTGATAAGGGAAATGTGTCTGTACCTCAGGTAGAAGGAGATTTGTAAAGATTTCTCTTGTGTAGGGTTGTAATGAATTACAATTTTATTCAGTATTGAAAAGGAATTGAGCTAGGACTTGGATCTAACACTTCTGTTATTTGTATAGCACAACCACAGCTGAATTTTGACTCCAGGAAACAGTTTGTCAGTTTATTCAGAACAGAAATCTGTGCTGCTGCGAGGAAACGTGCATTCCCTAGGCAGCGGAAGGAGCCCTTGGTGGTGCCGCAAATTACCTGCCAAATGGACCCTTGGTGGCTCTAGAGCGCACCTACCCCGCTACAGTTTAGATTATACAACTCCTGTGTAGGAAAATGCTCTTGCTTTGGTGAGCTTGTTACTTTCTTTCTCTATTCAGAGCAGAGTAATTTTCTGGTGTTAGTGCTGTCACTGCTCACTGACCCCATGGCTGGTGTTCCCAGTCCTAACCTCCGACTGATGCAATGCACACCTTGTGCTACAAAAACAAACAGCTGCACACACTCTAAACCTATCAGCTAGCATTTACTATGAATGGCCACAATACAGAAATAAAATACTTCCCACCACCAAACAAATTTCTAAACTTGTGATTCAAAGCTAAGCCATGTTTGCACATAAACTATGTCTGTCTTTTATGATCTCTCTTTCACTTAGAAAGGTGACAGAAACGTCCCATAGATCAAAACTCTTGGGCTTGTTGAGAAAGGAAGGATATGAAACCACATTAACTTGCAACTGTGAACTTTTTGTACAGCTTTCAGCTTTCTGGTATAGGCCATACCCTTCCTGTGGAGTATCACACATCTCACCAATCTCCTAGAAAATCAACACAGTTCTGCACTGCTTAGCAGCTTTGTCTTTTCCTAATTGCACTTTGGGATTTAAATATGATGTGCAAACACGGAGAACGGGTCACTCATTCACTTTTCATAAGTGATCTAATCCAATAAAGCCACCACAATTAAATGCCGGGTACACCAGTCCCATTATTGTCATACAGAGTTAGGTGATTGTATGACCTTCTATAAAAATCTGTCCAAATTGTCTTCTGGAGCTTGTATGGTATTACTGATGATGAAATAGGCGAAGGAGTGTTTTTGAGGCTTATTTTTTTCATAAGAGTGCTTAATCAGAAAAGAGTTAGAGCTCATGTTTATGTTATTCTTTATTCAGTAAAGCCTGTAGGAAGACACTCATATCCTAGATCATAATTTTGAAGGAGAAAATTTCTGCAAAATAGGACTTTAGAAAACAGTTTTTCTGGGACTGATAATAAACAATAGAAATACATCTTGCCTGGTTTTGATAAGGGGACATATATTAGCCACTACCAAGAAGACATCAGTGTTTAGTATAATTTAGTCCTCAAAGTCTCCAGTGATTTACATTTTAGCATAACATTTGTATATTTGTATAATGCCTTCTAAGTATGTGAGGGTCTATGTAGGCATGCAGTAATGATTCTGCCTTGGAAAGTTACAAATCCATCTGGATGGGACAAGTAAGGGACAGAACAATACGCTGCGCTCAAGGATATATGTACTTATATGTATATTTACGATTTAAAGTTACAAAAATTTTAATACACTTTAAAGATCTTTAGTATACCTCTAAAATGATATTCTTTAGAATATATAAGTTAATACAATTAAGTCTTACAGGTACAATACAGCGCTCCTTCTGAAAGAAGTCTACTTCTGACAATGACCTAACCCTCAAATTAGGTTTTTTCTCAGCTACTCATATTTCAACTGTCACCATTCGTACAGTGTCTAGAACAGTCAGGGCTCCTACTCTGTAGGTCTTTAAGCACCACAAGAATTAACATAATTAGTCATAATTATAGAAGGTGTACGCTGCTTAAACACAGTGCAACAATTGCACAACGTATGACAAGGGGACTGCTGGCGGTAAAGCAGTAAGCAAACAAATGGGGCAACAGCCTTGTTTTAGTGTACTACATTACGAGATGAGAAAGATAAGCCTGAGTGCAAGTAGATAAACAATCCAATACTCCAGTGGGATGTTGTGCATCGGAGACAGAATACAGAGCTGATCCTCTGAGAGAAGAGTCATCTGATCATATTTCTTGACTCTCAGCAGAAAACAAAGAGCAGCACATTTAAGCATGCAGATTGATATGCTGATTTTAGGAACTGGGATGAATGTCAGCAAGAAATGGGTAAGGCAGAAATATAAAAGTAAGGAAAACATGACATTCTCATGTTCTTTAACCCATAAGAATTAAGGTAGAAGAAAGTCTGACCCTATGGCTGCACTCATCTGAGAAATGTGTTTATTAAGATAAAATGCAGTCTTCCATATATATGAAATTCTGCAAATAATCACAGACCAACTGCACCATTTTAGTGTATGGTAAATTAAACCATATCTTTAATCATTAAAATTTTTAAACATTTTATTTAAACAATGAATTGCAATACCATTTATGAGATATATTTTGGGGGAGAAAAACCCCACAGTTATACCTCGGTAGGCCTTTGAATTCTTAGCTGAAATTTGTGCTAATCCAATACAACTGCAGAATATTTTTATGGCTTGATGAAGTGCAAGGCAAAATGACAAAAGAAAGTAATGACATTTCTTCACATTTTCCTTGTCATTTCCTCCATAAGAGGAAATTTGTGACCATTAGCTGTTAAAGTGACCTACATATCTTTTTAGAACATCATCATATCCATAGGACCTGATACTTATTGCCAGTAAGACACTGCAGATTATTCTCACATAAAAGGTTAATCATGTGCGTAAGTGTTTGCAGGAAGAAGCTATTAAAACGTGCACTGTACGTGCCCCAGTAGCAAGGCAAACCTTGAAGAAAAATGAGAGAGAAAAATTCCATTCTTTAGACCTCACTGTTTATCTGGCGATTTTTAGCCTTCAACTCACAAAGAGAAAGGGAGAGAAATCAGCATTACAATTATTTGGAATATTTCATATCAAAGCTTATAAAATGACTAAGAAGCAATCAGGACCAATGTCTCACTGCTAATACATGAGTTGGCTTTTCAAGGTTGAATGCCCTTTACTCTCAATGATATCAGAAACAGGATACTGAATTACCTGCCTTTTGCCATAGGTTTGGAGAACAATTGCTCTGCATCAGCTAATACACTGTCAACATTCTTGCATGCTAAAACCTTCAGATGCTGTTTTCAACCCACTGTCCAACAGAAGTGGTCCCGCAGTCCATTCCCCCCTACACCTAGCATTTCTCTCACCTTTATTCCCCTCCTAAAATGTTTTTAGAATCCTCAAAACCACCAAGCAAAATATCTTTCATTTTATATTTTGAAATTAAATAGAGAAATTCAAAACCACATGTAGAAGCATGAGCCGCAAAAGCTATGCACAGATTGCCTTTAATTCTAGTAGGTAAGACAGGATTTTATGTAATAATGAATATTTTCATTGCTGCTTTTCTTGCAGTCAGATCATAAGTAGAGGCTGGACCCTACGTCCTACGTTTCTACCCTTGGAGTTCTCATCTGAGGAATGCCACGATAGCAGAACACAGTAGCATATGTCAGGCTAAAATGTTTGATTTCTTAATTGCTATGCCTCTCTTGGTACATTGTACACAAAGCATTCCAGCCCTCATGTATTTTCTGAATACCTCTGTGTCCTGGTTTTATTGGTTGCTTCGGTCTGGTTTGGCTTTGAAACCAGTCTTATGAAATATTTTTTTCTGAATTAAGCTATGACTATCTCTCCCCACATCCATACTTGATGGAGGAAGTTAAGCACATTAGTTGATTTAAATAATGAAATATCTAGGCAACACTGTGCAAATCTTTCAAAACACTTCTTGTGAATCTGCATTTGCCAGATGAAGTTTGTTTTCCCTTTTGGGTGCTCTGCCTGAACCACCACAAATACAGGAGCGCAACTCGGCTGTGGACTCCAGGCAGAAACTAGCCTGGGTGAGGCTGCAGCGTCTCAACATAAAAAGCCTAAGCCCAGTGCAGCCAGTGGGGATTTTCCTAAGCCATTTACAGTCCTCGTTATGCTAATATGTTGCAGGACACTGAATAGTATTAGAGGCAGCACACTTGTCTTTACACAGAGAGCAGAAGCCCCCAGTACAAGAGAAGATGCCATATACATTCCCCTAACAGTGGGAATGGGCTCAGCATCAAACTTTTTTTACACAGCTGCGCCCATGCAACTGAGCAGCTACGCACACTTCAGATTCAAATACCAAGACCCAAATCTGTGCGATAAGCTGCCACCATGGAAACCACCTTTTCCCTTTTATTAAACGTGCAAAAAAGGAAAGAAAAAAAAATCTCAAGTGGCTGAAAATGCACGATATTCAACATGTCTTACAATTCTAATGACCTCAAGAGTTTCTAGAAAAAAAAACCAAACACCTTTCTGCTCCACAGTTTTTTAGATGGTAATGCTGATAGTCATTACTGGAAAAGGTTAGCTGAGAAGGACTGCAACTTTCACTACTCCAGTTCTGTCCTGTTTCCCTGAAGACAAAATAAATCAAACACATGCAGAAGTGAGAGGAACAGATAGCCAGAACAGAAAATACAGCATCAGTGAGACGAGGGCTGAATTCCGCATCATTGCTTTTGAAAAAAAGACAGGTATTACACACAATCTAGTCAGCTGGTCTGACACTCAGCAAACTTGTGGCAGTGTCAAGCTGTTTGAGATGTTATCATTAGCTGCCTTTCTAGTGATAAGCTTATTGCAAACGAACAAAAATAGAACATTTTGAGCAGTCAAGGATAGCAGACTTGCAATGAAATGGATTAGAAGTCATAATCTGCTAAACACATCGTTTTGACATTCCCTGGTAACAAAGCGTGACCACTCATCGTGTAGCTGTGGTAGCTGAAAAAGAGGTATTTCATCCATTAGCAAGAGCCAAAGCCTAATATGTTGAGTGTTTCTAGCCCCCAAGTCTATGAAGTAGATCCCTACTCCGGGGTACAGTTTATCACATCAGTAAGTCACTGAGCTGGTGGAGGCAGTTGTACAAATACAGCTCTGGTCATCTGATCATCTCTACCTGCCTGTTTTACTTGCACTTAATTTTAGGTCTGTTTTCCACTAAAGTGTTTTTCATGTAGATAGAAAACATGATTGGGGTCCCTGGCGTGGCTCTGCAACTGGTTTGAAGAGCAGAAATATGAAGTGAATATGAAAAGGATACCTCAAAGCAAGTGATTTTAGGAACATAAGTGTCACATTTCAAATAAAGCTTGAGATCTGACCGAGGCCAGGGAACATGATGGTAACCTCCATATGCCTTTTTTGTTTTGGACTGGCCAGGTCATTTCTAAGGGTCAGGATGAGTGAGAGTGGTGTTAGGTTGTGAGGGAGGAAAGAGAGGAGAAGAAACTCCAGGAGGTAGCATAGTCTGTGGGTAACTCATTCTATTACTGCCAGACTATGGATCCTGATGACTGGTATGCTCCCTCCTTTTTTTTATTCTGTTCACTAGTTAGATCCCATGATTTTATCAATTTACAGTAAATAACTTCTGATCCATAGTATATATGTTCCATAGTTACTAGGTGATAGATGTAGAAAATTTAGCTTTGAAATGTTCTGCTTTCATATTGTAATTGCTGACTGACTTTATAAATCACCTTATGCAAGTGCATGAGTTGGATTTTTTGTTACCTTGGAAAACTGAAATAATAATTTTACAAAAATGTGGTCTCCATTAGTTCTCCGCTGTGAATTTCTCTACAGCTTCATTGGAGTACAGTTAGACTAGACACCATTTCCCCTGTAGTCTCTCAGAAAGACTCTGGGAAAGAATCCAACCAAATCCAAGATATAACTACTGGACAAAAGATAAGCTCAAGTTTAGCGTTAATTAGGTTAATGTAAAACTGACACAAACCCAGCATAACAGCAGCCCCTAGATATTGAATTCAAGGTGGAGAAGTATGCCAACAGAAGAATGATTCATAAAGCTGAGAGAAAAGGGAGAAGACAACTAGAAGAATATCCTGATTGTACTCCAAGGCACCTAGCCATCAAGTCCTGCAGTAGGTCTTGGTGTCTTGACAAGCGAAAAGCTCAGGAAAAAATGTTGCCGTTACAATTCCCCTGCTGAACATAGCAGTGAATTCTCCTCAAAGAAGGTGAGAGAAGACCCAATGTCAACTGTACACAGAGGCAGACTGATGAAAAAGTCTTTAGTTACTTCATATTGTTTACCTCACTGGACCCGAGTAGTTATCTGCAACCAAGTCCAAACAGGGGACTTACTAAAATGCAGAGAAAGGATAGAGTGCAACATCTCAACATCTTCCAGGGAAGAAAAAAAGCTAATAGAAACCTGGAAGAGTCATAAAGAGACTATCAGATGGAGAATTGTAATTGCAGTGTAGAAGAAGCAGGTTAATTGCTATTCCCTTCCAACTAATAGGCAATGAGAGGGACTGAAATTGAGCATCAACATGCTTAATTTATTTTTTTAAATTATTATGGCATTTTCAATTCTTGTTTCTATTACTTGTAAACGTTTAATGAAGTGGGTCTTGGGTATATATTATGGTCCTAGTCATTATGTCAGTACATATAATATTAAAAAAAGAAAAGAAAAAAAGTCAATTATCTCTGGACACGATGTTTCATGAACTGTCTAAGAACCTCTTAAGAGTAACAGTCTGACAGGATTAAATGTGGCTTTTACCTCTTCCCCAGACAGACCCTAGGCCTCTTCTGTTTCAAACCCCAGTTGATCAAATTCCTCTCTAGGGAAGCCTGAGGAGTATACTTGCTTAGGAATATACCCGATCTTTCTCCTCTCCTTGATATTACGTCTCCCAGCTGCAAGCTGTATTCAATTCCCTTTTTAAAATCAATAGTCATAAAGGAAGCATGCAAAATTCTATCGTCCAAGTTTCACTCTATTGAAGCACCCTATCCTTCTCTTTTCCTGTACTTTCCTGCCTTAAATCTCAACAACTTGAAGTGCCTTGTCATTAAGGTGCCTGACTCCTTCTTTTTTTTGAAGACATGTAAGATCTGTGAACAAAGAGATGGCATCTATAAGCAGAGAATTCTTCGTATTGAAGTCCAAGAAATCTTTCTGCTAGCAATGATAGATAGGGATTCTTAACTGTTTAAAAAAACTGAATTGATGGGATTTTGAGAGGGAAAATTATTAATGAATTAAAAAAAAGTCTGAGAATCCTCAAGGTTGAAAATTAAAGAGGCAGAAGTCAGGTCATAGAAAAAAAGGTTTAGCATTAAATTAAATATTAATTCCAGATTTTCTAATCACTGAGAAATTAATGAAATAATTAAATCCCTATAAGTTTTGTTACCCCAGTAAACAGACAAAAGCAGACTTGGGGAAAAAAAGTAAAAATCAGTAATAGCTTATTCCTATTTCTAGAAGAGCCGCTGGAGAAGCTGTCAATTCTGTGTCCACTAGTTAAAGGAATGTATAATTAATTTGCTCTTTTTGCTTGGAAGAGATCGTCTCTTTCTGTGACAGTTTTGATCAGAACAAACCATCAGACCTCTAAACCACCTCCTGCTGTGAATGATTAACACTCAGAATTATAATACAGCAAAAAAAATTATTTAGCATATGTTTTCCATAGCTCTAGCTTACCATACTGGCCTCAGCTTATGTCTTCTGTCATATGAAGGGCTATATTATTACGCTTTTAAGTGTCTCACAATTTTGACAGAATCATAACATCCGCAAGGCATAATTTACTTTTCTTTGTCAATTTTAAACACTTTGCAAAGGTGTCAAAGACTTTTATTTGATCCTTGTTCAGTGTTATAAATAGATGGAAAATGAACCTCAATATTTTTAATGTTTATGTTATTTTTTCAAAACAATTGTATTGTGCATGATTGGTGTAAAGAGGTATCCACAACTACTCACAACTACTCATAGTTAGCATAATGGCTTTTTGCTCCTTTTTCTTTTTTTTTTTTTTTTTTTTTGAAGGATAGTATCTTGGTATTGACCTCGTATCACGAATACAAGAATACAAGTAATGTAAAAAAAGTTCAATATAAGATACTCTGTACGACCACTTTTTTTTTTAAAAAAATCTTTCAAATTATACGTTTTCAGTAGTTTTTTGTGTTATTTGTCAGTAATTATGAACACTCATGTATTTGTGAATATCAAATTATTCTCAGCTGGCAGTTAGAATCATCAGAACTATGTTATTCTACTTCACTTTAGCAGCTAGACCAGTATTACCTTCTTTAAAATTCTATTAAATATTTTGGGGCATTAGAAATTGCACACATTTTGTCACTGAGATGAACCAAGACAAATAAATGTGCATTAATGGAAACTGACTCCCAATAGAGTCTATCCATATTGTTTCATTAATTGAATAAAGTATTAAAAACTGCAAATTGTGGTGGATTTTAAAAGCTACCTTAAAATAAAAGTATTATATTGCAAATGGTGACATCCGTCCTTTGGACTTTATCTAATGTGTGTAATCTCTAATGCCCCAAAAAATTTAATTGAATTCAGATCAGCTACCCACACGTACAAATTCTGTATTGGCTGAAGTGCTCGCTGGATCAAACCATTGTTTGGATCGAATCACATACCCAAATATTTGTCATTTTGTTGCCAATTCATTTTCCCCAGTTCCCATCAAGGTACACCCCTGACATACCAACTTCATTTACAGGCCTCTTGCCATTTTGTCTATTTCACATAAAATACAGTGTTGTTTACACGAGTGTACAATATTTACACTCCTTGAAATTGAATTTTACCATATGATGTGACTTTCTAGAACTGCATGCACTGAATAAAATTGTAATGCTCAAAGTTACGATAGCGTCCATGAGGGTACCCCTAGCATGAGGCTTGGTGTTTGTTCTTGTGGAGGAATAGCAGTAATTCTGTTTTCTAACTTGTGTTTGAGTCGCTGCTGTGACTGTCAATAGGGAGCTTGTCTAATTATTCTCTGAATTGACATGAGGCTGGAGTTTCCATTATACAGCTGATAGAAATTCACTAAGTTAGCATCGTAAAATAGAGGCGCTATTTCTAGTAATTAGGTCTAATCAGATGTTTGTTCCCTAAACCACATATACCTGCCTCTTACAATACAGCATTCCAGTTACTGAAAAACAAAATTCTGTTTGCTTTTGACTTGTTTACCTGGTCTCATCATCCTGATTTTTGTAAATATTTGTGAATCAATGGATTCCTTGTTTATAGGCTGTCCTACAGCTTGAGTGTAAATCTTCTTATGTGATTCAGATCTTCTGTAAATTATCACACATTATGATAAGCATAAAGAATTGACTAATGTTCATTTAGACTGCAGTCATCTTACATTCTATTAGACATATATTAAAAATCTCACTTGGGCGCTCTTTGAGAAAGTCAAGGCTGTAAGGTCACAGATTTCATGTTGAACAAACCCCACGTTAGTCACAAAAGAGACAGCCTGTAGCTGTGCAAGATCTTGGGAGGGTTTTTTTTTTTTTTTTGAGGAGACCAACCACTAACATACAGTATTTGCATCTTGAAACTTCATTCTAGCAATTGTATCTTAAGGTTAATCTATACTGAAACTGAGTTTTCTTCAGCTAATTTATATTCAGTGAATGGCCTGACTTGCACTGCTGAAGAATTGTTAATCAAGTAGGTTTTTTTTCATTCCAAGTCTTGATGTTGTGAAAGAGAACCCATCAGTTTTGAAAAGGAATTTTAGATCATTTTCTCTCTCTCTCAGGACCCATAATAGAAAGGCTGGTTGTTCCCAATCCCATCCAGGACCACAACAATTACTGGCTAGATACATACACTGGCAGTGACACAGTTATTGGGGTAATCTTACCGCATGACTGAGCAATGTACCTGTCAAACCTACTTCTCAAGTTTGTGAATTAACGCTCAAATGAATTCAGCAAACTGTAATATATTAACTTGCAATTGGTCTTAATGTTAGAGATGGAATTGGTCCAGGAGCTGTTTTGTGCATATTAGAAGTGGCCAAGAACTTCCTGACAATGTTTTGTTTGTTTTATTTTAGTTGGAAAATCCAATTAATTGAAACAGAAGCTCATTATTGGTTTGTGCCAGTATAAGATGACTTTTGCTGGCAAAGCCTTCTCAGCTAATGGAGTTCCTGGCCAAAACCAGTAGTGAGAGAGAAACTGGATTTAGTGTGAAGGGTTGTGGTCACCAGCATGAGAGGAGAGTGCCATGATGAACAGGATATTCATTATTCTAGATTGGCTTTTTTCAGGTTTTCCTGCTGGAGCTGTTCTACTTCATGTGACTAATTATATATTAATGGATGAATCAGTGTCAGCAATGCCCCAAGTAACTCCCCTATCTACTAAATTTACCCTAGATAACTTTATGCAAGGTAGAAGTTCTTCAAAAAAGGATAGGCATAATAAATAAGATGCAAATCCAGTAACTTTATCAAACGGAGCATTTGTGAATGGGGAAACAAAAATGGACATGAGCCAGCCAGAGCCAACAGGAAACGCTGGTTGAGCATGTTGAAGGCTGGACATCACACGTCCTCCAGTCATCAAAGCAGTGACGGCAGTAGGACTGAAGCAAAACAGTTAACTCAGTGGAGATAATACTGTATGACACCTGAGACAGCAAAGAATTAAACTCAACTCGATTTGACACTATTCAAAATTAGTCCATTAAGTGAGGATCCCTAGGCACCACCCTGCTAGCCTTCAGCGATCACTCCTCCACTGAAGACTGCTGGATTCCTGGCGCATATTATGCCCCCAACTTTATTTCTCTTCCTTGCTTTCTCAAGATTTTGGGGAATTTTTGCTGCCACTCACTGATCAAGATTTTTACTCTGCCCTCATGCAACCAAATGCAAGAGAATTTGAATTTCTGGGAACTACAGCTCGAGGTAATCCACTAAGTGGGCTTAGCAGAGTGACTGCAGGATGCTGGCTGAGCTGCTTCCCCGAATAATGACTATAGATTAGATGTCATAATAACAGCTGTCAACAAGTAGCGTGCAAAAGAGTTTTTTTGAAGTCACAATTACTCGACAACCTCTGTTCCCCTCACATACCAGGAGTGTGTTTGATGTGCCAACAGTTGCCCCCCTGCCCAGTTTTACCACTGCTTTGGGCACCATACAAGATGAGTCACGCAGCTCAGCAAAGCCATGGAAAATGAATAAAAGTGACACCAGCATGCTGGCTACATAAGATGTGCTTAAACCAGTGCCTTTTCAGTTCAGCGGGAAACTATTTTCCTTTGCATTTGGGATTGGTGTTGGCAGGAGGTTGGAAGTGACCACTCCGCGATAGCTTTTGTCTGTAATTGGCCTTTGCTATCCTGACGGAGTTGATATCGGTGGGAAAAATTAATCTTTCACCCACTCAGGATATTGACTGGGTAGTTGGAGCTTGGAGAGATCAACTAGAATTGTTCTGAGTCACCAAAAACCTGGCACAGGGAGAGGCGGGATGAGGAAGGATAGAGGTCTTCTACAATCACGAATGTAAGACCATGCAGGGAAAGAAAATAATGCATTTCTTTGCTTTCCTTACAGAGTAGCTGATCAAAGTGTTTTCTAAATAACAATCTAAAATGTTGGATTGATTAAGATCTACCCTATGGAGAAAAATATTATTTGCTGTGTTTAGAAGGTAGTTATCTAATACTGAAAGGAGAAACATGATTTTCCTGCCTCAAAATTGATAAGATGGTTACCTAAAAATAGGTTCCCTGTAAGATGATTTTTAAAGAAAAATATACAGAACCTGTTACAGCTCCAGTAATGTATTTTCTTGCTGTTGCTTCTCTCTGCATTTAAATTCCATCATTTCAAGTCTCCTAAATGGTATATAAATCAAGAAATCCAGTATTCTGCGAATGCCTAATGTGCATGAGGATACACATTTTGACAATGCAGTAAGCAATATCGATTCAGCCAATTCTTCACAAAAAGCAAGTGCAGGAGGATAAGTCTCTCAAGTGTTGTTCCTTGTGCTACCCGTGTTTCAGTCTTACATGAGGAAAGGCATTTGTAGGTGTGGGAATTACTGTTTTGCCCCTGTTACAATTCCTCACATGTTGTAAGTAGCCAGAGGTGACTAAAAAGAGAAAAGTCGGGTCTTTTTTTAACCTTTAGCTACTGTTGTATCCCAAGGATGAGGCTAACTACCCCTTCAAGTGTGCTCACAGTGAGTGGCAGATCTTTTGCACTGTCTGAAAGTTTTAGGAGGATTTTGGAAATCAGAGCCCCATTCCTCTATCCTGAGTGCATCAGGACACACTGTCCTGACCATCTTACATTAAAATTCTCTTTAGCTCTTCATAAGCCAGTGGGACTTCCGTATGGATTTAAATTCGTAGAATTTAAACGCATCCATCAGTTCTGCTTGTGCCGACAGGAATTTGGACAGAAATTTAGTCAAATGTTTCCTAAATCAACCCTCCTCTCTGGGTAAATAGGGTTTTCCATACATAGAGTCTCAGAACAAGCACTACAACCAATAAAATAAAATAAAAAAAAATAAAATAAAATAAAATAAAATAAAATAAAATAAAATAATAAAATAAAAGTAAATATCATTCAGCTTATCATACATGGCAGAAAATGAATTGATTTAGTTCTCTTTTTTTGTAGATAATACACTATTAAGTTGACTTAGAAGCTGAGGCTGGTCCTAAATTGTGAATATTCATTTTAAGGGTTTTCAGCTTTCTTTTCCAGATTATTTTTTATTTTAAATGTCTTTTATTTTTATTAACTGAAAATTTGGGGCTTTTTTTCCAAATAAGATATTGATTTCAACATGAAATTTTATTTTTTTTTACTTGATTAAAAATTCATAAAATATTTGGTCTAAATTGATTTTTCGTTTTTTCCCATGATTTGCCAGCAAAGCACAAAAGTATTGTTTGCCAGGCATCAGTCACAAAATATTTAGTGCATCATGCAGAAATAGTACAATGTGATTTTTACTTTTTCATAGATTTGGTTCTGAATGCATTAATGTTTATATTTCCGCGGGTGTAGCTCCAGCAGCTCAAGTGCATGTAAAATATTCTTGAAAGGAATAGATATTTTTATCTTTTTTTTTCCCTCATTCAAATTTCATGATCTTGCTATGTACTAATGCTAACAAATTAGCAGGCACTGATGGGTTGGGGAGGCTGGGGGGAGGAGAAAAGGTTTGCTTCTCAGACCTTAGACACTTATACATTTAATATTTTTTTATTTTATTTAAAACAATTAAAAAATTATAGTTAGTGGAATGATCAAATGGTTAAACCTTCTCGATTAACTCTTTCAACTAGGCAAGTATAGATCCCATAGAGGGACAGTTGCATAGTGGATTCATGTATTTTCTATGTGAAAGCCTTACAGTCTTCATAAAGTAATAGATGATCGTAAGGGAGCAGATAACAATAGATAATTGTAAAAAAAATCAACTAAAGTTATAATGATAAAAGAAAATACATTGGTATACAGAATTCAGTTATTCAATTTATAGCATCTTCTTCTGTTCTACTTTTCTAAGTTCTGATTAATAGAGCTTCTAAAAAATGTTGGACATTTTAAGACTGTCCTTCCACTAAGAAAAGACGTTTTGTTGAGAACTCAGAGTTTGGCCAGGTTATCCAGGGTTCAGATGAAGTTCATGGAAGTGAAACTTGACCTCAGCTATTTTTTTTAAGTTTTAGCAACATCATTTCTTTGCCTTTTCTTTTGTCTAAGCTTCCTTGGAGATCTTGTTAAAGTTTCACAACTTGCTCCTTCATCCCTGCTGAGGTTTATTATTTCTCCATGCATTTAACAAATAAGGTTTTGAAACTTCGAGGTTTGGGATTTATCTAGGGTATGAATTAAAGAAGTCGCATTTGTCTCCAAAATCTGCTTCATGGACTTCCGGCAACTTGTTGCTATTGCAGCTTCACCTCTTCCTTTACTTTAAAAAGCAAAAATTTGAGTTTTATAGCTGCACACTATTAAGGTAAAGAAAAGAACGTGCTGGAAGATAAAAGTTAGAAAAGAGAGATGCCTTATGGCCATGTCAAAACTATTAAATCTCCATCATAAAATTGATCTTTTGCTATTTTTCCCCTGAAGCAATAGGCTGTGATCTCATTGTGCTTCAATAAGCCAGGAAAGGTCAGGCCAGCCTCCTCAGTCTCTGGGTGAACAAAATCTTAAAAACTCGTCTGTGCTTAGGATGATGCTGATTAAGTTAGCGCAGAGACAAACAAGATCTGGCTAGAACAGTTTGAATTTACTTTTCACAGCTGTTTATTGCTGCTTCTCTAGGTAATCATTACAGCCCCCGCAGCTGAGGCCCAATAACAGCTTGTGGGGGTCCTCCCACTCTGTTTCACTGCAAACCAGCTGCATTAATTTAAGTCACTGTGGAAGATGGCTCAGGCTAACCCAAATGCTGACTTATTAGTGCAGCTCAGTATGGGGATGATGAGGAACAACTGTTAATACTAGGACCTAAAGCTACTCTTGCTACCTTCAAAGTGAGTACTTCATGGTTCTCTTAGTTACTCTGCTATGGAAAGGTGATGGTTGCAGGTTGTTTTGGGAGATATGATTCTTATTTTTTAGAGCTTTGGACCTTTAAAACACCACACTGGGGACTTGCTGTGTTATAAAAATGGGTCCTCTCTTTCTCTTGACTCCAAAAAAAAAAAAATAATAAGTGAAAAAGAAAACATGTTTCAAGTTAAATTAAAATTTCTTAATTCATGTTATATGGGATTGTTTAGTTTTTTTCTCCACTCAAGTGCAAAGCAATGCTGTTTAATAAAAATAAGGAACAGAGCTCATTTCTTTAAAAATAATTTAAGTTTCTCTTACATATTTTTTTTTTGTCTATGGCTAATGCTAATTTTATGATCAGATTTGGAGTAAAATACAGTTTGGTGGGTTTTTTGGGGGGAGAAATATCAACTTTCTATAAATGGGAAATATTATTTAATATTTCTGTTCCACACTACCGCATACTGTTGATAAATGCTGTTAGACATAGCCCTCCTGATCAAAGATAACAATGTTGTTAAATAAAAGAGACCCAGGAAATCAGCTTGAGTTTTCAACCCCTGTTCATCCACACCATTTTTAGGTTAGTCTTTTGATCTGTTTTGGAGCTAGCTCTCTCTGATAACCTTAAGCATTGTGAACACAAGCCTCATGGGCAAGAACTGGTTTCTTTTTCTTTTCTTTTTGAACCCTGATTTTAGGATGTTAACTGACGGAAGTTTATTAGACTATTTGTGCATCTGTTTACTAAAGTTCTGCTGTGCCCTGTACTGTGATTTCTAATCATCTCTTCCTGAAGTTTCCCTAAAATAATTTCTTTCCTGTGACATCTCTTGCATCTACATATGAAATTATTACTTGTTGAGAACAGAAAGGAGAAGGTAAAGCTTCATTTGTGTGGAATCAGGAACAGGTGATAGTTCTTTTGATTCTCGTGGATGACTAAGTATATGCAGTCTTTGCAGTAATATCATTACTTATTACTTATTATCGGAGAGAGACACTAATCCTCTGGGAAATGAGGGACTGAGTTGCTGCCAGTACCATCTTTCCGCTGGCCATTACTGAGGGACGCAATATATTTCCCCCCAGGCTATTTTTGTCACCGCTTCCTGTGCAAGGAAACCAGATATCAGGTATGTTTCTCCCATATGATCTCAAAGAGCTCTACAGTGAGACCCTTGGAGAGATTCTTAATTCTGTTTATAATGACTGAATTGCAATTTCTGAATTACTAAATATATACATACATAACTCTGTGTGTATATATATACACGCATATTCATATCCACGCATATATCAGAAAAGCTGCATTGATGTCAGGGAAATAAATTTTGTAATAGACATCGTCCATTTTGTCCTAAACAAGTTTTAAAATAACTATCAACAGTAGCATATGATTAACGCTGCCATTTGATTAATGCTGCAGTTTAGAGATGGGTTTCAACTAAAACTGTGTTAATTTATTCTTATTTCTCCCAGACTGGGGAGAGGGCCCGCAACACTCTGTGGATCATTTTGTTACTTCAGTTTGGGGCACTGATGAACAGCAACTCCGTGATCCATGTGTGTGGAAAGGACCATGCTAATTGTGATTCATAAATATCATCCCCCCCATTGTGCTATTTTAGAGCAACACTCAATCCAGGTAATTATGGTCCGTTGCCTCTGCTGCAAGTAGACACTATATAAATCCTTCAGCCAAGGTGGGCTTGTCAGGCTGAGAATAATGTGCAGGTCCTCAGAAAGGATTTATGTTCAAGGTCCATTTGGTAGGTGTGTTTCCCAGTTTTTCATTTCTCAGACCTGACAACGAGCTGAACTAGTTGGTTGTTCCCCACCGATGCTGTTCTAGTGATAGGATGATCGAGAATCTGTGATTAATTTAGAGTCACTCATATGTTAGTACTAGGCGGTTTCGACAGCCTTACTTGAAGTATCGATTTCTTGTGTAATTTACAAAAGAGAGGCATACCAGGTATGATGATGCTTGGGAAATTGTCTGCATCCTTCCTGTAGAGAGACACACACACACACACCCTCATCAGAAACCCAAAGTATAAAGTTCATTTCAGTCAAATAGTCTTACCCTTGCTCGGGAACAAACTTACTTTGTTTCCTCTGTCTTTCATTGACGATGGATTTTAATTACGTTTATAAAGAAATAAATAAATCATTCAGCAGTGTATTAACAAGAGCTTGTACCAGCAATGTAAGGTACTAGTCCCTTGTTACTGCATGTTTTCTGGTTTTACAAGGCTTCGCTGTCTCAAGGGCTGAGAGATCAAGGCATGTTTTGCGTTGTTATCCTTTGAAACAAAAGCCCTTTTTGGTCAGCATAACTAAGGAAGTACATAATGCCACTTGACAAAACAAATGCACATTCTGGTCGTATTTTAGAAATAGTAGTGTTCTCTCTTCCTGGGAAAAGACAGAGTGTTCAATTCAGTTTTCTTTTTTAAAAAGTGCAATTTCCATTTAATTCAATAGCATCATTATGGCTGAAAAAAGGTATATTTGTAGTATATCATGGTGTGCAGTTGGAAGACATGGAAGTTCATCTGATGAGAATGAAGGATAATAAAAGTTGTAGTGGAAAATCCAGAATTTTTACCCAGTAAAACACCATTTTGGATAATACTTTATGTTTGGAAACACCAGACAAACAGTTTGGAAGGTTTAATGAGGCCTAGGGCCTTTAGTACCTGGAAAAAATAGTGAATCAGTTATAGAAGAAAATGTTCTTCTCTGTTAATTGTGATAAATGACTGTTTTAATAGTGAGTTAATCTTCCCTGACATCTTGAAAACTGTGAAGATTTTTTTTAAGCAAACAGAATAGATTTGTGGTGAAAATGAAACTAACTCAGTTCCTTTTCTTACTACTGAAATCATCAAACTGTAAGATACGTTAATCATTTTGCAAAAAGAATTCTCCCTTGGGAAATTTGCTAAAATATAGTTATTTAATTATTCAGTTTCATTTAAATAATGAAATTATTTATGTGAAACCAAATCATAACAAAACAAAGACCCCTGTAACGTTACATGAAAAAAATGGACATGAGTTTAACTGAAGATCAAACAAATGTGCTGCTGATACTATTAAAAACAATGAGTTCATTTTCTGGGGGTTTTTTGATCAGCAAACTGTCCTGCAGGGCATGAAAAGAATACAGGAATAAACTAGTTCAGGGTTGGTTTGATTGTTGTTTGTTTGGGTTTTTTATCAAGCTGAATGCACTAGTACCTGTATCCTGCTGTTTTGCTAATATGTGTCAAACTAGTTATATTCCATATCGCACAATACGCAATATCACACAAAGAGCAGGTAAATATGCAGCTGTATATACAAGATGAAATCAGAACGCAGTATGCAAAGCAGCCATCCAAACCCATCAAGAACAGAGGTGCAGTTAATGTGATCTGTGGAGCTGATATTTCCAGCAGGAAAAGTGATACATTTTCAGCAAAGATGCGGTATGTGCAAAAATACCCATCTCACGTTGGCTATACCTTGTGACTGGTTTTGATTAAATTTTCGTTTGCCCACCCCTGACCGAACTGAAGGCATCGCCCACTCAGCCTCGCTGAGGAGGTCGACTGCCTGGTACAGAGGCTGCTGCGTGTTGCTGCAGAAACAGAAAGGTCCCTCCGTCAGCAGCTGGTGGCAGGAGGGTGGTAAAGGAGTTTACAATATAGCTTTGTGATTATGGCGCTCTCACGCGTGCAGCAGGTTTAATTCTTTCCTAGGTGAGAATTTCCCCTCTGCCCCGACAAACATGCACATCTCGGGCCACCGAGGTTGTGCCTTGTGTCTGTGTTGTACAAAGCAGGCGCACGCGCGCTCGAATATTACTTGCTTCGTTTAAAAATACTGTGTCACGAATTCCTGTGTTATGATGGTAAGTCAGGCCATACTTTATGCACATTTTGCTGTTCAGTATGTATGATATCAACTCTAAGGCTCCGATCCCACCACCTTTTGGTGTCTTAACACAGCGATAATGTAAAGCAGCACTGAAAGATATTACAAACGGTATGGAAAGTTTTCAAAGTGCTTGTCTCGGGCCGGATTTATTTTAGGACTTTACTAATAGGAATCCTTATCCTCTCCATTGTTGCATTGAAGCCTAGAATTATTCCACGTGATTTAGGCACGTGACCAAAATCTCTAAATCAGAAAACATTTTCCCTAGAATGCCACAAAGTCAATGAGGAAAAAGAGATGCATTTCCAGAGATTCAGATCTTAAATTTCAACAGATTGCAGAAAACTCCATATTGTACAAGAAGTCTACAGAAGATATGCTCTTCATTTAAACTCCTAAAAGGAAGATATGTGAATCTGGTACCAGTGTACATTGATCTGTTTTGAAGACCCGTACTTGTATCACTTGCAATAACTGAAATAATTTGTGGGAATTAACCAAAGGAATTGTTATCTCGAAACACATTAAACATAAGATTTTGTCAAAATTCTGAAGAAGCAGGCATATTTCGATGCCCCACAAATTATCCTGCAGAAAGAAGATTAAACTCTCTTCTTTAATTTACATGTGTGCTCAGCCAAGCAATGTATGGTGGCCTTGGTCTGCGAAAGAGGTGTATGTCAAATTTTGCAGAACAAGTGGATTAAATTGTCAATGAAGTTGTGCTTTATGTTGTAGGAGGGTTCATGGAATTCATGAAGAAATGAGGGACCTGATTGTTGATTTACATCACACACATGATATTTTTCTAGTTATTATCTGTCACACGGGCAGCTGCCTTTGGCTTTCTTCACAGCCTGCTTCTGAGGGTTGCGCAGCTGGGTAAGGGATTTGCACAGGCAAAGGGAAGGAAGCTAAGGGTTATGAGAGCAACATTCAAAACCCACCTGGACGCGTTCCTGTGCAACCTGCTCTGGGTGACCCTGCTCTGGCAGGGGGGTTGGACTGGATGATCTCCAGAGGTCCCTTCCGACCCCGACCATTCTGTGATTCTGTGATCATAACAGCGTGAACATCCCAGGCAGGGAATTTCATTATAATGTTAGATCATATTTAGTGCCATTCCAGAGTGTTTTTATTTTAGTTATTCCTGCTCTTTTTCATCCTAAAGCAGAGGAAAGCATGGGATTTGTTTGTTTATTTGTTGGTTTGTTTAGTCTGCAGAAAATACAGTTAGTGAAAGGGAAATGACAACATTTAAAAAGAAGATGGGAAGGTTAAGGAGGCTTTTATCTTCAATGTGGGTCCAGCAGACAAGGTACTCATGGGTTAACACATTACCAGATTATGCAAGTGGAAGTCCATCTGATGGCTCAGTAATGAAATGACATGCAATATTCTATGATTGCCCTCAATTACCCTATGCAAAGCAAGAATTAATTACTAGCATTGAAAAAGTTCACCTTTGTCCCTCATTTCAGGCTCTCATTTATACTGAGTGTTTCTTAGGCGATATTAATAGAGGTCCAAGTACTTGATAGCTGTTTTTTCTCTTCTTTTGCCTTGTAATGGGGCTGATCCTTTTACATGATAACTGTAGTCTAATCAATCAATGGCCAGAGTAAACATTAAAGTATATGCAGAGCATTTTAAAAGTGCTGAACCCACCCATGTACTGTTTGGCACTTTGTTGTCCAGAATTGTAGTACACGGGATGGTTAATTTGATCCATTTGTTTTGCGACAAAGACTGCCACCACCAAGTTATTTTAATGTAATGCTATAAATCAACTTGAAAGCTGCGTAAAAAAATAAATAAGCCAAATAAAAACACCTAGAGATTCCTCACGTTTTGTCTGTTTTTCCTTGTTGAATCAAGAGATGCATTTCCAAAAGAAAAACAATGCTAAATGACCATTACCTTAGTCTCCCTTCGATTCCCAAGTTGCCAATATAGTATTATATTGGTGGAATGAACTGGCTGCTTGCATGGGATTTTAGAATACCTTCTGTTTGTGTGTGTTTAGTACAACTCTAGACATAAATGCAGAGCCAGAACCAGAAATTTAATGATTCAAAAAAAATTAAGTTATGAGACTAATCATATTCCCCCATGTCATGTTTATTTTATAGTGAGGTTGATCCCTTATTCAGGTCTAATTCAGCAGGTAGAAGTGATGCTGTAATAATAAAAGAGAGTGTAATGATACAGGAGAATAGACACTAACATCTTTATTTCTTTCTAGACATTTTCTTGCAAATAATAAAGGCTTAGGAGGTGTGTATCCAGACAGTTACGGATGATACTGAGGTGCACTAAGACTTTTTGCATACAGTGGTATAACACTCAGGTGCATGCTAAGGCTGAAGACAAGTCCTTGAAGAGTAAAGGTGTAGCGGATGAGAAATCAATTTCAGAGCCTCAGTAACTTTGAAAATCTACACTCCTCTGTGTCATCTGGGGAGAGCTGGAAGCGAACTGCTAGTGAAGTGAGAGCAGCTTCCGAAATCAGTTGTTCAAATTAACCTGCTTGACTCTGCTGTGAAAGGTACTGTAAATACTCATTCACTCAGGAACGAGTGGGAGGAAGTTTCAAAAGCCCTCTCTCTTCTTTCAGCAAAAATCCATGGAAGGAGGCCTCTCATCGATGCAGACATCTATAGAGTGCTGGCAGTATCTGAAGTGGTCATTCAAGCTTCCTTTATAGGAAAAAAATAGGCATTTCTAGACTGCCATTTCCGTCGTTTCCTAGGTAGAGATCTGATACAGACCACTTGAATTGCTCTCTAAAAGTTCCTACTTCTCATTGCCTCTAAAAAAAGAGCTCTAGAAAACGAAATCTTTTGTAAGTGTCTACAGAGATCTACAGCTGGATTAGATAAATCCCATCTCCAGTAAGTGACTTATGGGTGCTTCATTCTCATTTGGTGCTAAGTCAAACTGGTTATTTTGTGTGATAACAGAAGATTTAGGAAGCCGATCCTAGCCATTTCCAATAGTTAGAGGATTTCAATTGAAAACAATTTAAAATAAGCTGTTCGCCTTTCCACAGAAGGGGACTGGAATATACTACGCACCAGCTATAATCAAGAAATATTTCATAAAGCATCTCCCCTTGAGAAAGTGGTATTTGACTGTAACAGAATGCGTGTGCATCCGTGTCAGTTTGGTATATTAACCAGCATATTGTGAAGGAGTTTGGGATAGACAGCCAAGTCACCTAATCATGTAAATGTATTCTTAATTGCTTTCTAAATAAGCAGTAGCAACAGAGGTGCTCAGGCAACAGAGAAACATGATCAGACACTAGTCACAATAAAGGCTCACTCACTGAAGATTAGCTTCATTTTATACATGTACTGCATTTTATCTCTTCTTTAGCATTTTTTAGTTTGTTGTTAGCAAAAGATAACATAAAACTTTGAGGTTTTTCTTTTTACAATAACTCAATATTTTCTTCAAACTTTATCTTCTTCCCACTTTCTTACGTTCCAACTTAAGGAATTTTTTACAGGTTTGTTTTTTTTTTTTTCTGTGAAGAAGACTATTTATTTTTTAGAGAAGTTGAAGTATATAAAACCAAAGGATTACAGGAGTTAGGCCACAACTCTGGAGTTGAGGTTGCATTTTCACAGAAAGGAGGATTAAAATCCTTCTCTCACACATTACGAATTGAAGTAAGTTTTTAACCTAAGCTGCAGCCGTTGCAGAAACATGATACAGCCGAAGAAAAAGACAAGCTCAGAAGTCATGCATGTATTTTTGTTGTTGCCTCCCCTTGTTTTCTACCTGTATTACTATGAAGCTAAATGGAGAAATAAACACCCGAGGCTGTGTTAGTTGTTTTATTGAGCTGCAATCTCTGCAGTAACTGCACTGACCACCTTCACAGTTAGACACACCAGAAGCTTTGCTGATCTGCAGCATTTTTATTTAAGCACAGGCTCAGAAAAATAAAAAGATTAACAGAAAGAACTTAAATCCTTGGGGTTTGTAGGCCTGTGACTGAATATCCCCAACACAGTAAATTGTCAATCTATACAAGAAAGTCATGGGTCTATGTTTTGTTCCTGACTTTACTTAATAGATAAAATTTATAATAGCGCTGCCCCGGGCTTGGTGAGAGAACCGGGCTGTCACACTGGTTGACATAAGGATATGTGTAAGAGTAGTGCTAGCAAAGAGACTTCTAACAGAGGAGATAACACCAGGTATCAACAGACGGTCGTGTAAGAACGCTGGTGCTGAATGAGTCAAAACCGCGGTGTTTTTCCCATGGGCAATACATAGCATTAAAAGCTTCTTGGGTAATCCGTAGAGCCAGGTGAGAGAAAGGAGCGAAAGGAGAGCAAACTGCACATATTCACAAAAGCACATAAAATTTCTTAGCTCTTTTAAAAGTAGTAAATCTACAGCGTGGCACAGGAAGAAGTAACATGATTTGGCACATGTGCTTAAAGTGAGGCTAGGGAAAGACTATGTTCTCCAGCAAGGGAAATAAAGGGGTTGCTAGGCTGTTGGATATTGCTTCTTTATTTCTCAAGGATCCGAGGGCTGGTGCTGGGATATCAGGTTTTTTGTACCATACCCTCTGCCCCATGTTCTGTATTTCACAAGACTTTATTTTACAAAGACGCAATCAATATCCCTAAATACAGAAATGTTTTGGAAAACGCCAACAAAAAAATGAATTTGAGACCTTTGTTTTTGAGTTGGCACCCTATCAAGAACATGTGTATTAAACATTATCATGTATTATAAAAAGAAAGGGTGGTCCTAAAACTTCACAGAAAACAAAATGCTATTCACTGCAAATTTCACCAGTATTAAAATATCTTCCTTACAGTTCCCAAAAACTCACATGCAAGAAAGCCTCTGAACTTTTACTTTTGTCAAGGTTCTGAAACTTGAGGTCCATTGTTTTAACAACTACTTTTTGAGTCTTTTATGGAAACACGTCTTTCCAAATGTCTTTTTTTTTTTAGAATTTCATTTTTTATAATTTAATTTTTGAGTTTGTTCAGCAGTCAACAAAATATAATTTGCATTATGCCTCTTCCTTCCCTTAAATCCCTGAAAGCTAACCATTTCCTTTAAAAAAAAATCAATTTATATGTAAATTATCACATATCTTTCTATAGCCCTAAATATTTCTCCATGCAAATCTTTTCAGCACAGTTCCTCAGTGTACCTAAACCCACTCAACGTGCATTGTTTTTGATAATTCCAGTTTTCTTCCTTTCACCAGTTGCAAGACTTCCTGAGGGAAACCAGTAAAGTTACCAAGGCAAAAAAAACCCTCAACCTTTTTTCTTTAATGTGAAAACTGCTGAAATGCAGAAGTGAAATGGACACTAAGCCCTTCTAGTTGTTGATACTAGAATCCTACGAAATAGGCAGCAGAAAAGGATCCCCAGTTGCACATCATATCCCATATCAAATGCTGAATGGAGTCAAACTCGATAGCATACCATCTAACCAAGTTACCCCGAAATGAGCTCCCATGGCAGTGTATTCGGAGATGCTCTTTTCTTTTACTGAGTAAAAGTGTTGACTTCTTTGACTGAAACTGTTCAGATTCTGGTTTGTAAGGATTTGAAAACTTGTGGGGATAGAATGCTGAGTTGTGGTAAATCACTAAAAGTCCACTTCAAGATAAGATATACGATTAGAATGATATGTTTTATTAAAAATATAACCTGCAACAAGAGTACACCATTTACAAAAATACAAAATAATGAAGTACATTACAAGGAACGTAATAATATAGATTTTCTTTAGTTCTGCCATACTTCAAGTAGCTCTTGAGACTGCCTAATTTTGATTTTATGTGTTTTGTTATCTCACCTTTTGCTGAGCTCTTGAAGCTTAAATGCTTCGCTCCTATTGTTCTGTTGTAGACACAACCACCCATACGCAATTTCTACTTCTATCAAGAATAATTTTATTTTTCTGTTCGTATTTATCTGCCCCTAATATAAGAATCATGGAATCATAGGATACCAGGTTGGAAGGGACCTCAAGGATCATCTGGTCCAACCTTTCTTGGCAAACTCGTGGTCTAGACAGGATGGTCCAGCACCCTGTCCATCCGACTCTTAAAAGTGTCCAACGTTGGAGAATCCATCACTTCCCTGGGGACGCTATTCTACTGGCTGATTGTGAAAAATTGTCCTCTTGTGCCCAATCAGAATCTCCCCGGGAGTAACTTGTATCCATTACCACTCGTCTTTTCCATGTCACTCTTTAAAAACAGAGTCTCCATCTTCTTTGTAGCCACCCTTTAAATACTGGAATGTGATGATAAGGTCTCCCCTAAGCCTTCTTTTCTCAAGGCTGAACAAACCCAGTTCTCTCAGCCTTTCCTCATATGGCAGGCTTCCCCATCCTTTGATCATCTTTGATGCCCTTCTCTGGACCCTCTCCAGCCTCTCCACATCTTTTTTGTGTAGCAGGGACCAAAACTGAACATAGTATTCCAAGTGTGGCCTAACAAGTGCTGAGTAGAGTGGGACAATGACTTCTTTATCTCTGCTGGTGCTGGCCTTGTTGATGCAACCCAGCATCCCATTGGCTTTCTTTGCCGCAGCAGCACACTGTTCACTCATGTTGAGCTCATTGTCCACCAGGACCCTCAGGTCCCTTTCCACAGAGCTGCTCCCCAGCCGGGTAGATCCCAGCCTGTGCTGCACTCCTGGATTATGTTTTTCCAGATGCAGGAACTTACATTTGTCCTTGTTGAACTTCATAAGGTTCTTGTTAGCCCACTCTTCTGGCCTATCCAGGTCTTCCTGCAGGGTGGCTCTCTCTTCCAAATGCATGAGTGTAGCTGAACCACATACTATTTCAGATTATCTACTCACTACTGTAATTATGTACATGAATTATAGGTCACAGCTACTGTGCTATACGTAGCTCCAGCTATTCTGTCACATCTGCCAATCTTGTAGGTACCCTAAGGCACCTCGAATGGGCACAAACGGACAAGAAGGGCCACTGAATCGAGGTCCAGCTCTCTCCTGACTAAAATGGAGCCATAGATACAATATCACATCTAGACACCTACAGTCTGGGACTGAAGACTGTCACAAGAACATCTGAAACTGTCTCAAATTGCTCTAGTGTAGGGAAGGTCTCTTCTAGCTCATGTAAAGACTGTGTTACGTACAGCTCAAGCAGTAAATGATGGTCAGAGGTGGGATGCCCATTAAGACCCTGAAGTGGCCCCTGGTATTTTTCTATTATTAATGTAATCAGTTAAGCTCAATTAGTCCCTTGCATCAATTATCTTGTTATTTATTTGAAACATCTCTGTAAATCTGTGCTGCACGTCGAAAAAATACAAGGCTATCATTATTACATGAAAAAAAAGAAATCCACAAAGATGCATATTATAAAATTTGCTTATGAACTGTGTTCCTTTCTTTTCCCAAAGGCAGGCCCAACCTTTGTTTCCCTTAGTCATGATGATTGTAGAGCAAAAGCCATAGACAACAGTATCATTGATGTTAAAGGGATTTTGTAGGGAATAAGGTATTATTTTTCAAGTGCCCTGTGGTCTTCCTTTACTAAAGACACTATAGTAGTTATTAAAAAAAAAAAAAAAAAGGTCTATATTCTATGGCTTTCTTAGGATTTCCTGCTTGGAAACCGACCTGATTTGCATTGTTCATAAGTTGATCTCCGTTTTGATATAAGCCTCCACAATGCATCAACCCCAAGTCTCCCCTCTTCTTTTAGACACATTTACAGAAGGTCTGGGCCAGCAATGGTAATAATGCACAAATTATGAACTCTTGATGCTGGTGGAGTAGCAAGTTATCTGAAATTTGTATAAGTTGGGTGGTTAGGACTTGAGATAAACCCCCTGTTCTCACAGACCCAGCCGTACGTTCCCAGCCTCAGGATTTCCCTGGGTGACAAGAGCCTCAGAAGAGGAGAAGTATTTCTTGGTTTCTGGTGGAGAGAAAGGAGATCAATGAAAAAAATCTAGGATGTGGTCATTTTGTATGCCGCCTTCAAAGAATTAGAATATATTTGTAAAAAGGGAGATGATACATATATTGTTGCTCTTATCTTGTGGAAAGATAAGATACTACTATGAAGGAGGAAAATTTGAAATTACCAGCACATGGTCTTTGTCGGCTGGAGGTGAATGGTCAGCCTACTCTAAGACAGTAGTGTTCAGCATTAGAGTGCAAAGTTTAGAGAGAAATAGGAGTGAGACAGAAGTTGCTAAAGATGTTTCTATAACCTGAGAAACTGACTGATTTTCCACGCTACATACACTCTTAAAAGAGCTGTTGTAACACAAAGTGCTAGCCCAGTTGCCAGAGTTTGCTGCAGGCAGAAGAGCAAGAGAAGCAGAGCAAGGCACAGCCAACACACCAAGGAAAGTAGTGTGGGGCAGCATGAGGAACCACCAGGGACAACTCATGGAGGGATGAACAGTGCAAGGCATGGCAAGCAGGACCCACCAATGAAGAGGTGGGAAGGGCTAGCAAAACCAGATCACACCAAAACATCTACTTAGTTTAAACTGTGATTTGCTAATCAGCAAAACTGAAAAAATTTAAACTGTGAGTGAAGGTTGCAACGAGAAAGGGAATGCAACCAGCTAGGTCAGAGGGAAGGACTTAACAACTGTTACAGTTCTGCTTTAAGGGCTAGTTCTTGTTACCCTTTCTATTGATCTCATTAAAATTTCCTTCTTTAATGAAAATATTGTCTGTTAAGCCACTTCGTTGGTAATTCTGAGTGGACAAAAGTATTTCATCTGTCACCCAGAAATTTATGGCTGCAAGCTGGTGTTTTAAGGAGATACTCATCAATTTGAATGTTTCCCTCACCACTGTGAATCAAGCCTCGGCAGAGAGGAGTTCATAGATGCAAGATTCTTTGTACAGTCAAGAACTGATATAAGCTGCAAGAGCAACATCCATTTCTATTATATTAACATTAATGTTATATGACATCATGTTGTAAGTATATTAATTTAATGGGTTCAGTCTTGGATGTCATTGTGTTTGTCTGCCCTAGAGTATTCAAATAACTTCAGTGTTCCTCCTTGATACATGCTTGGCAACATTAGAAAACATTTATAATGTCAAAAGTTAAAGATACAGAACAATATTTCTTCTTTTCAAGGTTCAAACCACCTGTTCTAAAGGAGAACATGATAACAGAAAGGGCTTGGCAGCGGCCTTTTTTAGTTCGCATCTTCATTTCATATTCGTCCCCTTAAAAATGAGGGGGAAGCACAGTGAAATTAACTTCAAAGAGGTAACCTACTTAAAAACAAAAAGAAGGTGTTTTATCTGGAAGCATTTCCTTGTATTGTCTTCCCTGTAATTGGTTCTTTACTACCAACATACAAAAAAGTTTTTAGCACCAAACCTAGCATGATCTACATCCAAAAGTAACACTGAGCTGCCTCTACCTTGAAAAATCTAAACAATCAGCAGAATGTCTCCAAGTCAACAGAGTTTTTCATATGCTGATCAATAAAGTGGACAAGAGAGCAAGAAATTAATTTTAGTAACAAGTTTTCACATCTGAATAAATATATGATGTAAAAACACAACATACTGAAATATTCAGAAATAGTATTCAAATTAAGTAATACTTCTTGTATGTTTGTCACGGCAAAGCATTTTTGAAAGATAAGAAAGGGTGCTAACTTTTGGTTACAGTGTGGTCAGGTTCCTCTCAGTACAAAGCAAGTTTATTTCTAGTGCTTTATTTGAAAAGGATGACAGCTATTCAGGTTCAAGTGTAATTAACTTTAAAATATACTTATCAAGCAGAAGCAACTACCCTTTCTCAAAAAAAAAAAGCCTTTAAAAAAATCCCCAATGTAGGCAAATTGATCATAATGGGTACTGCTGTTCTTTAGACCTATGGAATATAGACGGAACCAAATAGAGGGTTTCCAGACCCAAGAGCTGAGTCCTGGAAGGTTTGTAGGGAGATCCAAAATCCAGCTACCCACAGTAGGAAAAGTCACACCTTTGGAAAATATTATGCAAAATGCTATATAAGCAAGGGTCCGAGATACCTTACTCATTGTCAGATTAATCAATGGCAAATCCAATAGGCAGTATTTATCTGTCATTTGAGACATCTGAGCCAAGTACAGCAACTAGAGCACAAGAATTACAGAGACCAAGTGGGATATGTCACAGCACTGAAAATTACATGAAGGGCCTATAGTTAGGCAAATGTTTCCCACTGTTGAAAACATTGAGGACCAAAGGGAGGCTGAAATTTCAGTCCTTGCTTGGGCTTAGGCTCCCTATACATAGGTTCCCCCTTTGACTCTTTGTAGCCATGCTGCTTCAAGAGGAGAAGCATCAGTACCCTGGTATTGAAACACCACTGTCCTCACAACCTAAGTGATCCAGAGCTGCACCCATGCACCCAAAGCAGCTACAGAAGCTAGGTCCTTCTGAGAGAGTGTTTCAGCTACAAACATCTACAGCAAGAGCACTGCTATGGCGACTTCTGCTATGGCAAAAGGCACTGCTTCTGCCTTCTATAACATGAAAGGAAACAGAAATCACCATTGCATTTTGTGGGGAATCCCATCTTACAGGTTGTGTTAGGGATGGTCCACGAATAACCATTAGCTGCAACTTCTGGTGAGTTGGAGGAGTGCCTACGCTTTGTCATTCTGACTTGGTCTATGCTATTCTGATGGTGGGGAAGTGCAAAAGTTTAAGGTCAGAAAGTAAGGTACATGTGACAGGATCTCCATTTCTGCAAGTACAGGGCATTAAAATAATGCAAAACTTCAGAATTACAATTTTGTATGCACATGCTTAAATATTGTCCAAATCCTACTTGGGTCTTTTATTGGATCTTGCTTTAAAACAGGCAGCTTGAAATAACAACATCAAGACTTTGCATTCAGGGGCTGTGACAATTCATATCTTTTATAAGTAGGCACAGGACCATGGTCTAATGCACTTTCACCAGTGGGTTGGTGTCCTCAAGAGAAAATTACTTTGGCTTGCTCTCCTTATTTTATAAGACACCATCAGTTTAAAAAAAGGACTGGTGCAAAACAGTATTATGAAAGTCTTCAAAGGCATAGCTGTTATTCATGAGTGTAATTGTTTTTAGCAAACTTATGGAGCTTCTTATGCCTTTGAGACCCTCTTGACCTGTAGCACAGCCAGTGGAAATTTTTAGCACATGTATTTCAAAAGTCTGCTGCCAAACTCTAGCATCTTCTCTTTGTTCTCTTTTGGAATGGCTTTAACAGGCACAGTTTGTCTGCTCATAGGCATTCCTGAAACACTGCGTTCAGCACAGGAGATGAGAAAATTTTTAATGAAAAATTAATATCTAGCGACTTTTACGTTTAACAATATAATCTGTAGGATTTCTTTCCTCTATTAACAGGCCTGTCCAGCACCCTCTCCCACATCATTATAACCTATCCAAAGACTGAAATGAATACTTTAGTTTACATAAAGACTTCTATAATAGAAGAATCATTTTTATATGATCGGTTGTTATTTACAAATCTGAAAGCACCTTTCAGCACTTCCTAACAATGTACCACAGCAGGAAGTTGATTTGCTGAATTGAAAATATTTTACCTGGACTTAGTCCAAATGGCTCAGAAGCATATCAGAGCCTGAGAAGATACACATTTCAGAAGCTATCCAGGATGAACGCAATACTCTGCTTCTGCACAAAAGGTAGTTTTGAAATGCCACCCATGAACACCAAGTACGGGTACTATTCCCTTCTGCACAAGCTGTTTCACCAGCTAACAGTTAATTGCTGGCTGCAGACTAATTCCTAGCTGTGATTCATACCCCAAACTGCAAATACTGCAGAGGTTTTAAATCCCTGATTTCTCAAATTTGAAAATAGTTTGCTACCTTGAAATATTTTATGCATTTTTGTGCTTTACACTACACATAAGTGCAATATATATATACACGTATGTGTATGTATAAAGTAACATATTTACTGTTTTATGGCTCTATAACTTTTCAGAGAGGGTGGAAAAGAACTATTTAAGCTTACATTCCATATTGACACAAAACCAGGCTAGTATCAACTGGACATAAATTGATCTGGAAACAAAAACATAGTTAATAGCAAATGCAACCAAGGACTGAGGTTCTGTAAGAGTCTTCCATCATTACGGGGAGTGGTGAAGGGAAGGGGACATCCTGCCAGCAGCTGCTGAAACTGCTGTTTGCTGGAGACTGTATTTCAGGCCCTGGGCCTCAGGCTTTTGCCTGTCTTAGGATGTGGCCATGAGAAGACAAGACGAATTCTTTTAGTAAATGTTTGTGTAGCAAGAAGTATTTTTCTTTTTAATTCAGTGGAAAATTTTCCTCACACAGTGGAAAATATTATGAAGCATTAACCAAAACTTGCAGTTCTTTGCTATCAGCATCAGTGTAGGAAAAAAAGCAACACTAAAATAATTTCCACTGTGATCTAGTCCTGTCTTCTAGAGAAAAGAAGTGTCATTTTTCTTTTTTTCATTACCATGGGAATACTCCCATACCATTCCTCACTAACTGATTTTGAATTCCTAATAGAGCTACTGTTCTTTTTAATTATTCGGCACTTAGAGCTCTCACTTAATTTAGTTCTAAATAAAATAACACTGGCTTGTCTTTCCCTCAATATTATACTTTGCATCTGATATGTGGTAGTTACTCCATTACAGTGAAGCCCTAAATTATGTTTACAACCTCTGCTAGAAAGAATCTGATTACCAGACTAGCCCTAAATGTCTTTTCCCACGAAATCAGTTGGATTTTGTAATGCAGCGGGATTTTCCATGCAGTAAATTCATGGAAAATGTGCTGTGTGTCTCAAGATTCACTACTGTTTTCTGCACAGGAAAAAGTTCTCTCATGGAGATACGGCATTCGGTGCTCAATTTTGGTTTTATGTTTTCCATCTCTCACCTTCCTCAGAAATTCCTGAAGTCTGATTTCCTACAATTAAAAATGAAGTCTGAAAAATACTGAAAACATGTAATTTTGTCAAAACTCGCATCTTAAGTCACTGATGCAAACAACAGGCTATTTTCATAGAAGTTAGGCATAGCAAAAGAGATGGCTCTGAGCAGCCAGATCCAAATTTGCAGTATGAAGATCAAACCAAAAGCTTCCTATCGGTTTGAGTGGGATCTTTAAAAACACACTGTTCACATCATGCCGTCCCTTCCCTAGAAAAAAAAAAAAAAAAAACCAAAAACAAAAACAAAACCCCAAAAGACTACTGCTGTCTTGGAAGGAACGTAACTGGTTCTCCTGAAAAATTAATCATTCATACAAAATTTTACTTTCTGCCTTGATATCAGTTTGGTTTTTTTCCTTTGTTGCAATCTCCTCTACATCTACGTCCTTTACGTACAGAACTCCTGTGTCAATGATAAACAGACTATGCAAGCATATTAACTGGAGGGATCCTGACTTTTCAGTGAGAAGGTTGAATTTTTAATTCCTTCCTCAATCGTCATCCAAAGAATTTACAAAACAAGTAATTACTCATTTTCTGCACAATTTCGATTTTAATACTACATTTTCACCATCTTAGCTACTACGTCGAACAGTGAAATTTGCCCGAACATAATGTAATTTTGCAATATTTGAAGAGCTGCTTTAACTGTCCCTTCCAAGTCAAAGGTCACCTCCAAAAGATGTCTCTGAAAGGAGATTCTGAAAGCTTCCTCTCAATTATTTCAAACTGAAATCGGAGAACTGGAAAGCAAAAGACTCTGTGGGTAGTCTCAATGTGAAAAAGTTACTGTCTATGCAGGTCAGAAAATCAATGTAGTCCACAATTTACTGCTCAGAGCTTTTACTCATTTAACTGTTTTGTGTTGAGATTGGACATTCATTAACGATGTTTCACTGCATATAAAGATTCCTGAAAACCAACAGAAAACAAATCTGCTCTTTCAGCAGCTCCTGGTTTTACCAGTTGTTTATGCAAAACATGTTCATTTACAGGTGAAATATAGTCAGATATTATCAATGCTCTAATGACACATTTAATTTCTCCTTAAATTTTCATCTTAGTGTCATCCTGAAGGACAGAGAAACATTTATTGCTTACAGTTTCAGGACCAAACTTTAAATTTGCGCCTTATCCTGTAAACCATAATGATGCCATAGCCAAAATAGGCAAAAACTTATTTCCCATTTGAATCTGACAAAGCCTCCTACCATTCCACCAGCATATATGGTCTTAAAAAAAAAGGAATAATTCAGGCACTAACATGATCAGATTTTCTGTGCAGGTCTCTGCTGGCCTCCACATTGCTGGACTCCTAAGCAGTGTGAAAGCAACCAAAAGGCTTCCACTGACCTACCACACAAAGAGAGAGCTCTAAAAAAAAGCTCTCACTGCACAGATAACATTTCTCAGGCTTAACCTCTAGGAAAAGCCTTTTCTCCCCTCCTCTGTCTCTCCTTAGAGCAATCATCTTGTTTCCAAATGGGAGTGATTAAGGATTTAGCGAATGCTGAGTGGCTTTTTGACCTGGCCAGAAGTTCAGTTCTCAGTGAACTGTTAAGCGCCTTTGAATGGGCATTGAGCAAATTTTGCTGCTTGATGATCGCTGAGAGCAAATGATGACTTCCCTCAAGGATTTTCTCTCCCACAAGGGAGGAAAGCAGAACCCAGCTCCAGCAAGCGAGGAGCGACCAAGCAGCCTTGCTGCTGACAGGCTCAGAGAAGATTAGCCATTGCAGGGGTCTCGAGTGAAATGCACCAGCAAAGCTGCTTTGTCCGGGCCTTTTCCCCTTCATGCGAAAGGAGAGAGACAGCCCCGAAGTGTCCCATGTCAATTAAGGGGTTAATGCATATTTTAAAAGAAATATTTTTAATATTTTGCTGGCCTTTGTTACTAGGTCTTAAATTTCCTGTAATTCTTGCTTCTTTTCGTCAGCCTCTTTTCCTACATGGCATATCGCCCTTCCAGTTCTCTCCTCCTTCTCTCCTGTTGTCTCCCTCTCTCCCTCCTTTCTTTTTCATATCCTTCATATGATGCCCTCATGGGAAAAGCTTGATGCCTCTGCCTAGTAACTGGAGAACTTGAACAAACAGCCAAAGTCAGATACTGAAATGGGAATGGGGGTAGTTTTCCCAGGTAATATCAGCACAAGAAACCAGGTCCTGCTGCCTTCTGCCACCACTACCCTGTCCAGAGAGAGGGCACACTGTTCTTTACTGCTTCTAGCCCATATTTCAGTTCTTCACATCAATTTCTGGCCAGCAAGTATCAGAGCAGCACTTGTTTTTCCCAAGGCTGATCTGATCCATCTCTGGAAGCAATACAATTCTTGCTGATGGTTGATAATAACCCAGTTCAGATGATCCTTGCAGATGGGTCTGCAGTTGGGCTCCCTAGCTCACCCCTTAAAACTTTATAGTTTCTTTCAACTTCACAATAACATTATAAGAATTTATTAGTGAAAACCTAGGACAGAAACTTATCCAGTATTTATACTCCTAAATCAGAACGATTAATATTCTGCATATTTAAGAGCTAGGAGTTTGTGTCCGAATTGTATTTAAGAGGGAATGGGGCTGGGATCAGTTACCTATTCAAACTTGGAAGTGGAAGTAGGAATGCCCATTTTATAACAATCATGAGCTGTTTGCAACACAGTGCTTTTCAGAGGTGTTGGAAAATCCTTGCAGGACAGTGTACTAATTTGGAAAATTATGTATTTTAAAACAGATTCACTCAGAAAAGATAGTACTAAGCCTTGCAGAGAAGCACGTTTAACACAGACCAAAGAAAAAGATGAGAAAGAGACTTTCAGGTGGAGATGGTGACAGGATAAAGGCACCTAGCTCTGTAAGCAAAGTGATTTTCTGTGTTTTTTGAGCACTGTGGTGCTTGCAGAAGCTTCTGGGGTTTTGATTGATAAATAAACAGGACTCTTGAAAGAAGCACTAGTCGTTATGCCTTTCTTTTGCTAATGCAAGCAATCCCCCACCTCTCAGTGTCAGTTAACGCCCTTTATTAAGAACAAAAGTCCTAAATAACTGCTTTCAGCTTCTGATTTCTGAGTAGGAGTAAAATGAAAAAAAATAAGATTCACTACCAAGACAGGGTTGTTATTTCCCCACAGTAATTTCAACTAGCATTTCCGAAAAAATACGGGGCTAAGTATTCTATTCTCCCTCAGTTATCTCACCTGAACCTTAGGATCAGCCTGTTATTGTTGTACACATCTAATTCCACGCAGGACAGCTTAAGTTCCTAATTACTTGTTCAATTCTCAGTTTTCAATAGCACAAATAGCATGTAATGTTTCCCAGTGTGTAGCCACATAGGTCTTCCTGAACATGACAGGAATGAATACTTGCTCAGACTGCTAATCTCAATGACTACGCTGCAGATTTCATTTCCTCTCCCTCCTTCAAAGCTATGAAGTTTAGAATCACTATTAAGGATAAGAGGTTTGAGTTTTAAATCCTTTAAAATCAGGTCAAGCAACCAACACCTTGTAAAACTAAGATTAAACAGCAAGTGATAATGTTTAATCCAGTTCTGTTAGATTTTGCATCAGAAGGAACACATAAGCAATATAAATCTTGTGCTGCCTTTTACTCCAGGGTCCAAATTTGTTTCCTGTTCCTTCCCCAAGCTTTATTAAAAATATTAAAGTTTGGCTAAATTAAATGTTTGCATAGTGCTTAACATTTATCTTCCTGAAATATACTTTATGATTTCTGTCACTATAATTTGTAAATACTCCATATATTTGTTGGGTATTGTCCCGGTTTCAGCTGGGAAAGAGTTAATTTTCTTTCTAGTCATTGCTGTGAAAGGAAATTCAATAATACCTATTGTTTTTAGTTGTTGGTAAATGATATTTACACTATTCAAGGACTTTTTTCAGCTTCCCATAGAAGCATAGAAAGAACGATGGAATGCCCAAAGCAACATTCCATACCATAGGTGTCAAGCTCAATGTATAAATGAGGGTTAGCTGGGGGGCAGGAATCCGTGATCACTGCTTGGGACGCTGCCAATTCACTGGGCGGTGAGAGTGGCCCGTGTCATTATTATTACTGTTGTTATTGTTATTTTTCTTTTTCTGTTCTTGTTTCTATTAAACTGTCTTTATTTCAGCCCACAAGTCTTTTTTTTCTCCCTTTCCCCTCCTTTTCTTTTTTTTCCTCTTCCCCCCCACCCTTTGGAGGGAGAAAGGGGAGAGATGATCTAGCAGCTGAGTGGTTTTAATTGATCTCTGGGATTCCCATAGCTATATCCATTGAAGAAATGAGTCGTGACTTTTCATGGTCAATACGTGCTCTGGAAGTGTACAAAAACATGCTTTTCCTATCCAGTTACTGTGATTTCACTCACTCTTGTAATGTATCAAGTTACCGTCTTCTCCGAAGACAGTGACCCAATGGTAATTGAAATAACATATGGAATTCCAGCATAAAAGGTCTTCCCATAGCTACAGCTTATTTCTCAAAATCAGTAGTCATCACCATTTCCTTAAATTTTAAACTACCATTGCTTACATGGGCTGCCTAAGTGCTTCTGGTTTTAACCACACGGTCAGAGATCCGGGCTTTTTGGCTTCTCATGATAGCACATCAGAGATATTTAGTAATGATAAATAGGTATCTGTAACATGCATCACAAAGCTTAAAAATATTTAAAAAGAGAGAAAATTTGTATAGTGTTAGACATTTCTTGTGTTAAGCTTTGACTTTGTGCTGTAGAAGAAAAAAACATAAACCTCAAAAAAAATGTAGAATTCAGGAACTAATCCATGTTTCTTTTCCTTCTTGTTCATTGCTATTCTGTCTACATTTTGGTTCTGAGTAGCTTTTCTTTTGGGATGTATGTCTTTAGAAGAACTAGATGTTGCATCACAATTGCTGTTGATTTCTCGTAGGGTATCACACTGTTGTAAAATCCTAATTACACATGTTTTTCACCATTCCCGAAGCTAAATGATAATTTTTCCTACTGCAACTTCTTTGTATCTTTCTTTCTTGCATGTCGTGGTAACTTATCATCTTCCAGCAAAAAAAACATACTTGAAATATACAAATTTAATTGCATACCTAAAAAATGTAAAAGGCTGTTTTCTTGGCAGAGGTGCCATTACCAGTTGGAGCACATTAGCTATGCTTGCAGACAACATCTTCTGGTTTGGTTTCATTTCAAAGGAATCTAGTCTCACAGTCCAAGACCATCCTGCCATGTGAAAGTAAGCATGGATGAGTGCACCAAAAGTGCATGCCTGATCCAAACTAAAATGTCTAATGTAGATTCACCCTTGAAAAGTAAAGAATAGTGTCCCCAGACAGACAGAAACTTCTTCCTTGTGGAATTTGCTAGCTTATCAGAAGTATTAACTCTTACAAATAATGATGGGTTTGGATGGATGGAAAAGTAAGTGAGATCCCTAGGTCACCTACCAGATATGGATGAGATCACTTGAGCATGCTGTCAATATGCTCAGTGTTATGGCAGTCGGTGTCTTAGCTAAGCACTGTAGGGCAGAAAAGGAGGGGGTTCACCTGCAAAAGAGATTAGAAAAAGATGGTGATGATGCCTAACTGAAAAACTAATTGATACTGACACAGAATATTTTATGAAATGGTAAACTTTCTCAAGTATGTTTTGCCTCACTTATACTTACAAAAATGTGGGTTTATTTCTTTTAAATTATTTTATCTGTAAACCATAGATGTGAAATATGTTTTGTAAAATAAGGGCAATTCAGTGCAAATAAAATCTGCGTTAGCATCATAAGTAACAAGTTAGAAAACTGGGTCCATTTTATTCTGTACCTATTTCTTGTTGTCATAGAAAAATCATTCATTTTTTATTTTTTCTATAAATATTTACAGAAATAGAAAAACTATTTTAGTGTTATCCGTTACAATTTAAGAAGTAAAAAAGAATGTCTGTTTTTTCTGCTAAGGGTTCACTGTCTTCTACTAGCTCAAGGAAAGGTAATTAGACTCCAAAATAGTCTTTCTTTTGTGTGTGCAAGATTTTAGTGTCGCCAGTATTTTCAAATCATCACAATACTAATGAGTGAGGATAATTTTTTGTAGTAATTTTTAATAGATTATTTTGTATAGATAATGTTTCTCAATTTTCAATGTAAATTAAAAGAGCACAGATCTTCCATGTCTACAGTGCATGCTTCTCTATTTAAAAGCTTTCCTCAGCTTAATTGCCCAGTTACTTTTTTTTGGAAATCTGTTGCAGAAACTCTGTTCTGTCTAACAGAAATCACCTCATTCCTAGACAGGCTGTATTAATGTCCTTTTTTTCTTATGCCTTTTTCATCCATCATCTTAAATAGCTCTCTTTTCTCCCTGGGGTTTGACACTCATGTACTAAAGAGTAATCATATCTGGCCCAGGCCCAACCTTCATAACGTTAGGTTAAGCATGACAAGCTCTTTTAGTGCCGTGTGGTATGATGGGTTCTCTGTTCTTTTGATTATCCTAATGGCCACGTTAAAATGACCAACGAATGTTGATATGTTTGATTTGTTATTATATTTCTTGTCAAAGTGCTGAGAAGATAACCATAAATAAATCAAATCTATTCATTGCACATTCCTTCCAATGGTCCTTTCTGCCTGTCCTTATTTTAATAGAAAACCAGATTCCCTAACTAGCAAATAACCCCTAAACGCAATTATGACATTCGTAAGCAGTGGTTATAATCAAATGAACATCAGGACACAGGAGACAGCTATGATTCACCAGCTAGTTGCTGCCCACTGGGACTCTTTTCTCTTTATCAGCCCTCAAATCAGCAATTACAAGAGTGGTTCACACGAATATAACTCAAATACACCAAGTTCCACGTTATTTTAAGCCAACCCCAGCACAACATTTGCTTGACAGGTTTTTTTTCCAAAATTGCTGTCATGCTTTCCCAGATGCAGGTCAACAAGGTCTGTTCCATGGAAAATCCCAAATCTAATAGTTACCCTGAAGTTAGAAGTAATGTTTCTGTTCCCTGGAGGGAATGGCTCACATCATAGAAGAAGACTTGCTGGTCAATCAAACCAGGTAGCAAGTGCCTTCTTGCCTTTCTGATCTCACAGGGTTTTCAGTCTGTCCTGTCATCTTTTAGACATATTTACCAGGAATGTGATTGTCACTTTTAGAAATTTTTACCAGAAATGTGTTTGCCAAAATCAAACTGCAATGGTAACGGCATAAAAACAGAACTGCCAGAGCTACCGATTTGGGTTGGGTTGTTTGGTTTTTTCCCCTTTATAGAAATGCTTCAGAAGCTCACATAGTTGAAAATAGCTTATAAAGTTCTTTAAGACCTCTGGATAAAGAACAGTAAATAAATGCAAAGTATCAGTTGCTTTTCTTCGGGCTACCATCATGCATGAAAATATTGTGCTTATTTACGAGATAGAGTAAGAATTTCAGTACAATACGCAGACTAAATATCATAGAAATACTGTGGGACTGAAATAGATAATAAGAAATGACAACGTATGGAGAAAAACAGTGGTTTAGTACCCCAATATTTCTTTTCTGTTCTAATTTATATAAATGGCATGAATCTCCAGAACCCTCTTAGAGGGGAAAATTTGGGAATTGGTCCCTTAATTGGCCACTTGGCCCCTGAACATCAGTCCAAGTTTTATCCGAGCAATCTGGGTAGATCAAATGATCAAAAGGGCTGAACAACCTAGCTGGCTTAACTTTTCCAATAGGGAGAGCAAACACGCTGAGTGCAGTTCATGTGACCGTGTACATTGTGGACATCTTCATCTGTATTAGTCACTCTTGATATTTTTGTAGTCAATGAAGAGAAATAAGCACTTCAGGGTGCAGTTTATGTTATGCACTCCACATTAGGTCAAACGAACTGTATTCTAAGAAGCACTAATCCTATTCCCTAACTAAAAAGGGACCCTACTGTGACCAATTTGGATGCAGTTATCAGCACTGATAGCATAGAAAGTTGTGACATGAATCCAAACTTCTAAATAATTAAGTGATGAATCAAACTGGTTGGAAGCTGCTGCATATCTGTCTCTGTTACCAAACTCACTCTTTACCTTGCAGTATAAACATAGATTTGTGAGAGTACTCTATTATGTGTGCTTGTGTCATGAATTGTGACAAAATAGTGAAAACAGCATTTCCAGACCAGTCAGAGAACAACCATGTCCTTAATGAGCTGTAAATTAGCACAGGCATCACCCATCTTTATACCTTGTCAGTGAAGGGACGCAAACACGCACACCCATGAAGACTTCTCTCCCATGCAGCACAATTTACACTAGCCGAACATGTCTGACCATGAGTAAATTCTACTATGAAAGAAAAAAATAAGTTTTATCAGTAAAAAAATATGACTTTACTAGTTTTTACCCGTACTTGCCTTATCGGGGTTTTTTCCTTGTTTACGAGCGGGTCATTGTAACCTGGATGCTTTGTAACTATAATGGAGAGCAGTTTAGGGAAGTGCTCCACCCTATCACACTCATTAGGTATTTCTCCAGAGACAATTTAGAAGTGCTGTACTAGGGAAATAAACATTTAGAACAAAAAAGGAAAAGAGAGTCATCAGAGGTTAAGAACTCAATAAAAATGTAACATTCAGCCACTGACTATAAATATTTAAAGTGCCATCGATGGTGATGAATGAAGAAAAATGGCTATCATGAAATAATGGATCAGTCAGGAATTCTGACTGTGTGTTTGTAGAAATAAACATTTTCTTGCCAGCTAGGAACTTCTCTGGAAAGGAATGTATTTTTAGATTTTTTAGTCTATACAGTTAGAAGAGGTTTTACAATGTTTATTATTTCACAGCAGTGAGTTTAAGTCAAGATTTTTGCCATTATTTTTATTGTGGCATGAATAGATTTGCACTTAAAGTTTACAAGTGTGAATCTAAGTAATGGTAATCTTAAAAGATGGCAATGAATCAGTAATCGTGTCTATTTGTAACAGTCATAGATTTATTACTTTCTGAGTTTTTATGAGAAAGATCTAGAAATATTCTGATTGATGCACAGTTCTGTATTTTATGCACACTTACTAAATATTGCTCTGGCTAAGTATATTAGTGTGTATAAAGATGTGTAATACTGACTTTAAGAGTTACATCTCTAGCACATGCATAAACATGCATACAAGAGAGACAGCATAACATGGAAAGTATGTAATAATGTCAGGGTGATCCGTAGCTTATTATCTGTTTTCCCCAAAGTTTTAGAGCCGCATAATCTTATACCACTGCCTTCTTTAATGGTGTGGTATGTCAGAAGTCATGCTGAGAGGGAAATGAGAAAGAGTCAACTGTTTTGATTTCTATTACTCAATCTGCATAGTTCAGGTCAATTTGGATCTCTTCCTCAGCTCCTGTTTTTTGTTTGTTTGTTTGTTTGTTTGTTTGTGGTATGGGGTTCTTTGACATTTATTTTTTGTGTGTGGAAAGGGTCAGTCATGCTTATTTAAAAAACTAAGTGTGATCCTTCTTACGTCGTGGTGAACTTCACTGTTTTGGACAGTGATGGGTGTAAACGTTCTTTCAAGTTTCCACACCTCCAGCTCCAAGTGGACTATATGAATGATCTTCTTGCTACAACTTGTAAACTTTTGCATTTTATTTTGTTTATGCTTTCCTTTTTCCTTCTGTCTATGCACATCTTGCACTGTAAATATTTTAGCAAACTTTCATGGGAAAGAAAACTGTGTGCTCTACATAAAATTGAGAGAATCTGATTTTTATATCACATTTGAAAGTGATCATGCTAGTAATACAAGCAGTTAAGCATGTTTTAAAAGAACTGCCTGCTGAAGTATGTGTTTGTTCTCACCTTTCAGGAACTAACAAGCAGACACTGCTTTTAGAGCTTGCTGGAACAGGTTATAATAAATAGGAAAAGGGAAGAAAATGATATTAGTTCTGTGAGGAGTCACAGGTTGCTAACACAATCCGACTTTTTTAAAAGGTTATCTAAAGTGTGTATTATTACGTATATTTCATTAACGGCCCAATGTGAAAAACTAGTAAAACCGCTAAGAAAACTCAAGGTTGAGGATAAATGTATCCAAGTATTGGGTTTTGGTACTTTTTAAAATCTCTCTTGATACATGACAGGTTTTTTTATCCATAGGCTCAGTAAGTTCACCTTTTGGGACAGTTGATTCTCCCCACACTTTTATTGACCTATGTCTTCAATGCGGAGTCTAATTAGATAACAAAAGGCCCAGCCTTTGATATCAACAGCTACATCCCCAGCCTACATCTGATCAGTCATGCTTGCATTGCTATACTACGTGCATATGTGAGTTACTACAGCCTCAGTCTGAAAAACCCATATAATTGTTCTGTCATTTCTGGTGAAGAAGCATAGGGAACTGAAACTCTGTCTTGTTAGGTATATGGACAATAAATCTTGGCAGATGTCTATAGTGGTTATTTTGTGCCCGCATGGCAAAGTGAAGAGACTACTGAGGTTTTAGATTGTATTGCTGACCTTGTAGCATGTGCGTTAAAGGTAACAAAACTTAGGCCACAGGACTTACGTGTAAATAAGAAGCAGAATGAGAGAGCAGATGAGTAAGACCTGATACATTTGAAGGGTAGGAGACATTTCTGGCACTTTAGAGGACCATCAGCTTCCTTTTTCCCTTCTGTGGTCCTTCAGAGCCTCCTGGTCCTCCCCAGGCTAATCCTCAAGGTGCATTAGAGACAGTCTCCCACATCACATCATCAAGACTCATCTCAGGAATTTAAAAGCCTGTCATTAGCAGTTTCCTGAAATAGTGGATAAAAAATAAAATAAAAATCAATTGAACTGCCAAGGTCAATGCCTTCTTGGACAATGTAAGGAAGAAAAGGAAATAGTTTTCTGGATGCTTTTTTTTTTTTTTTCAGAGAATGATATGACTGTTTTGAATGATATGACTGAATGAGTGTTTTACAGTAGTGAAAACACTCACATAGTTTATTTTCCAAGCTTTCCAAACCTGTGTTTAAAATCCTCTTTAATAACAACTGCTACAGTTACTGGTTATCATAATGAATTGTTGTCATTTTGTAGTTCAATCTAGGATAGACATATAATTTGAGGGGCAGCAATTTGTCATCAAATCCATGTTTGTTCGTTTGTTTGTTTATTTTCTTAATTACAGATTTACTAGTTTAAGAAATCTGTATTTGGTTCTTGGTATTGTCAATGTTATTTGAGCAGCCAAAGTTTTGTCAGACGCGTGAGCCTAAGGTGATACATTCCTTAAGCACAGGTTTACTGCTAATGTGCATTTTGGTTCAGCAGAACTTTTTCCAGCATTTGCTCAAATGCCTGTGGCCAAACAAAAAAATGATGTCAGAATATTGTGCTAACAAGAAGCATTGCCAAATGATAAAATATTAATTCTTTTACTTTATATGCAGATATGAGAGAAGAAGCAATTACCCCTACTTTAATTGTTTCACAGATGAGTACAATTATGATGTTATTCACTCTGTTTGCAAACTGAATGTAAAAAATAACATCCACATCATATAGTCAGGATTTCATTTTAAAGTAAACCTTACCAATGTTAGATATATTAAAGCAATAAACCAAGAGATTAAACTTTCATAAACAGTAAGAGCTCATTGTTTTGTAAATGGATGCACAGTAACGTCTTTGTAGCTCAAATGAAACCATAAAACTGACTGGGCGCTTTAGTCTTTCTGCAAACTTTTGATTTATCTTTTTAATCACTTGTTAGCTTTTTTTATGGCAATTAAACATTGAAAATGGGCTCCAGTCTTCTTGCCGCATTACTCTTCTCTTATTGAACTGCTGTCATTTCTTTATGATGACAAGCAATTCAGAGGTGCAGAAAAACAATTAAAGTGTATGTGGATCCCGCTGCTACAGGTGTTTGTTACTAATGAATGAAGCGATAGCTGTTGTTGGAATGTGAGATTTATCTTTGTTTTTTGTGACTTGCACAGCAGAGAGTGGGTGAGATACCTTTGAAAATCTGCTATCAACAGTCCACAGTCACAGAAAGGTTGTAGCTGGAGTTTATATCCAGAATACCAGAGTTAATGTTAGGGCAAGGTTAACTAGATCAGTTATCTATATTGTGACTCTGAAGCTTACTGTAGCTACATATAAAAAAATGTATTACAACAGGTGTTATGGTCCATCCGTTACAGGTACCTGCTAGTGTTCCCAACATTTTTTTTTAAAAACCAAGCTAATACTTAGATATACATCATTATGAAAATGCAACGTCATGAATGATAAATACCGTAACTGTTCTAAAGGAATTAAACTCTTTATAAAACTGCTTGCACGTGTACTGTGACAGCCATTAATAGCAGTAGCTATACCTAAGATTGGGAAGCAGTTTCTGGAAATCCCCAATTATTTTCAAGTTCTCCATGTCTTATGATCAACCGTCTTCTTTTTTCTTTTTTTTTTTTTCTCTTATTTTTAAGAGAGAGAGGGAGACTGTTCATGCCTAACAAAAGATACTAGGGACCCTCTCTGCCCCCCTCTGTCATGTTATTGCTTCAGGGCTAACAGGATTAAAGAGTGCTAAGAACATATTTTGTCATTGAACAAATCTGTTGACTCAAACTGCCATTTTTTATGTGGCGACTTGTGAGAGTCAAACAGCACCCTAGAGAAAACTGCTCTCTGAAAGAAGAAAAGTAATAACAACAGCAGAATTTCACTTCTCATTTCCCACTGCAGTCCAGCTACTTGGAAATATTATCCATCTTTGTACCCAGTCCACAACGAGGAGAGAATTGTAACCCGGGAATGTTTCAGTGCTGATAGGATCGAGTCTATCATATTTTTAAAGGCTAAATGCCCTCAGTGACTTTTTGTTACTTCGTTTGCTTTTAATTTCTAACATCCTGTCTTCATATTTTTTATTAAAGCATTTATTGAATTTCACATTCATGTATTTAAAATGCATTATTTTAGTCCATCACATCAATTACTACCTGCATCCACTAATGATTTTTTCTGACAAATATAATCAGTGTGGCTCTGCAAATATGCCTGAACTAAAAATAAACCAGAGAATCAACATCTAGACATCAACATCTAGATATCATGGAAGAAGGCAGTAAATCCTGAAATAGCATCGGCTTCCAATTCTGCCATTTTAGATGACTTTCCATCCACAACTCCCATCAGTCAGTCTGTGTGTTGCTAGGGTATCCGTGCTACATGGTATTCATTTAAATACTTTTAGTTGCATGTTGTTTATGTAAAATGGAATGAACAAAGGAGAATTTCAGGGCTGAGTCTGAGAATTTTTCCTTTCATTTGTGTAAGCTACAGACACTATTTGCATGTAGCTTTTGTGGTATAATTGTTTGGGTTTAGTTCTGCTGACATTGTGGTGGGTTACCAGCGCAGATAATAACAGATGACAGTTCCTTTTGTGGAAGTTAAGAACTAGCTGATTAATTGTTATTATGTTACACTCTAGAGGAAACCTTGTAATTAAACCACAAAAAGCTGCATTAACATAATGTTAAGGGTCTGACTTAATCCCACGAAAGCAAGAAAATTCAACGTTAACGATGAAGAGCGTAATGTTACGTGTTTTAGGCCAAGTGCTGTTCTTTGGAAAAGAGCTTAGTCTGACTTGTGGTTGCTTCTGTGTGTGATTAGGGCAGCTGCATTTAAATCAAATTAAGTCCTTTGACTTTTCTTTGTGTGTGCTTGCAGATCAGGCTTTATAAAAAAGATTATTGAGTGCTCAGCTCAGCAGTTATATTTGGAGCTAGCTCTGATGCTAGATTTCATGCTTCCAGGTACCTAGTCTTGGCTTTAAACCAGAGGATGAGCTCCTCAGCAATTCTTTTATTTGCAAGTAAATTTCCTGAAAGCCTACCACACTGGTACCAGTATATTTACACGGCATATTTTGATTTGCAGTAAAATGCTGTTTCTTTACTTGTACAATTTGGAAGAAACACCGGGTTTCTTTGAAGGAGTGCTTTTCTAGAAGCTAAAATCTTCCAGGTTTTTATACACACCCTGTTCTGGAGAAAATTTTAAGTTATTTCCATGGTCACACTTCCCTGTCTTGCTTCATGTTGTCTTCAGCTTTTTTATCTCATCTGTATATACTGACTGAAACCCTGTAGAAAAGTCTATGCAGACATACTATTGTGATGAAATGTACCACAAAAGTTTGTGTAGTTAAACGTTTGAGCTAAATTGGTGATTAATCTGATAAACTGACCACAGTGACTGCTTCCCCATCTCTCCTTCCTCCATCCCAGCCCTTGACTCTTGGAGCACCTGCCTGCAGCCCGGGTTGTTAGTTGTCATAACCTTCTCCAAGGCAGCTGATTGGGAGCTTCGATATTCGTGAAAGGTCTTGATTTGATGTATTCCCCTTTTGTGTGAACAATTTAGGTAACACAGACCTTAATTCTCTATTCTCTAGCCTGTACGATCCCGTGGCAATTTCACAGCCTGTTCCGCATCTGTCATGGGTAGAAAATTACACATAGGTTGATAGAGCTGGCAGTGAAGTGGCAAAGACAGGTGATTATCTGAAAAATTCACATCCTCTAACAAAAAGACTTAACTCCTCAGGTATGGGCATCCTCCCACCTTGTATGCCTAAAGATTACTTTCACACATATTTACAGAAAATTAATGTCCAGTGCTTAGCACTTAAAACAGAGAAAGAAACAGATAAGTGCAGAATTCCTGAATTTATTGCAAGTCAAGTGTAGTGAGTTATTTCTTGGCATTTTTAAAACCATGCACCATAAAATTAATTCAAGAGCTTCTTACTATAAAGGACAATAATGACAAGTGAACTGTGTATATTAAAACTTCATGAAAACAGAAACAGTTTTTGAAATATTAAGATCTTACTCAATTATGAAATTTAAACAATGTAAATGGACTCCAGAGGTAAGATTGCAATTCTAGGAACAGACTAGTTCATGAGCTGTCACAGCTAAAACATTGCAAATGAGAATGCAGTTTTCATGTAATTCTAAGGCTTGCAAAAGAGTTAAAAAAATCTTTAACTTTACTTCCCAGTTTCCAGATTTCAGACTTAGTCCAGTACACATTTTAGATGGATATTCCATCAAATCTGTCCTACTTAGTTATCATGAGAACTCATCAACCACTGAATTTTAAATATGAGGTAGTCGCCCTTGTTTTGGGAAGCTAGAAGAACACAATCTTACCTCCAAAGGGATTGTCATTCTAAACTCCCACTCCTATAAATATGCAAGAAAAAAGTTGTGTAGAAGAAAGACAGGGCGGAATATTTCTGAGCAATTTTTTTTTTTTTTTTTTTCAAAATTTCTAGAGCATACTCTTTTTCAGTGCTGTCTTGGATCTGAGCATACAACATCCTTCTGACTTTTTGTGAGCTTTCCTGGCTCCTTTTATGTGTGCTTTCCAAGTGCTTCATTTGCTTTTTGTCCCCTCTCTCCCTCTTTCTCATGGAGAAGAGTCCAGCTGCTAGCATCCACGCACACAAGTCAGCCCCCAGCCTCCAGCCCCCTGGCTAACTCATGGAAGCGCTGTAGTTTGCATGCAATTGATACAGCTGCAGCTTTAGCTGTCTTGTTTATATGGCCTTTTAATTATTTTTATCCTTCTCCTGAATGAAGGCCAGACATTATATTCACATGTTTAAATGATATTTGTTCTTAAAGCAGGCTATCTATAATCATTTAACTTTGCTTTATTAAACCACAGAGCTAGGTCAATTGGTATTTTTTAATAGGTGCAAGATACAACCTTAGAGGTTGCAGGAGATTTTACCTATTTTATCTGCATAGGATCCAAATTGATGTATATGACAATAAACACCGAAACTGTCATCTAGAGGAGTCGTCTTTCAGCACCTGTAAGAGCCTTATCTTCATGCCTGTAGATACCTGACTTAAATATTTGATTTGTAAACACTTTTGCATAGTTGTGCTTGACAAGCACGTTAAAGATGATTGCTCATGAGCTACAAATCTCATAACTTACAGCTACTGCATATATTCCACAGCTGGCTGTCATGATGCTAGCAAGATTTTTGCTCCATGATCAAACAGGAGTTTAAAATTCAAAGCTTTTGAGATGCTTATCATTATTGCCATTTATATGCCTTCCTGAAAATTGCTAAGAAAAACTTTTCCACCATCCAAGCACCACCCACCTAACATGTACTTTAGGAAAGTTGCCAGCTCCATGCTGAATAAGTACCTTGCTATTTTCACTGAAGCTAGACCCTTGCCGAACTCTGCCTGTTGGGGCCCACTTAATTTGAAATACTTGGAGCACTGCACAGAAGCCAGACGCAGAAGGACACAAAAACTACATTGGCAAATGATCTGTCAAGTGACCCATGAACAAAATCGAGATTGAGTTGCCCTTTGAAATAAACCTATTTGAATTTTATTATCTCTAGAGCACCTTGTGTCTCTAATCTTGTGAAAGGTTAGTATTCCATCCATCAGAGCAAGATTAGAGCTCTAGTTGATGCCTGTGCTTGATGATAACTGAATGCAGCAGTTGGGGCTGGAGGAAGGAGATTCATTACCATCAGCAGTTCAAAGAAAGATTGGGTAAACAGACGCTCAGGGAAGCAGGTTCACAATATAGACCACATATATTCCAGGTCAGGATAGCAGAAATCAAAGGAGCAGAATGTCAGCAAAGATTTAAACCTTTTAACAATAATCCAAGCAAAGCAATGTTACCTTATTCCCATCCTTTTATTTCGTGTCGCAGATTAGCAGACCCAAATGACTGCTTCCTACTAGGCTGAAATGCTAATCACTTCCTTGGTATAGCTATCAAGAAAAAGCTAATACTGAAGGAATAAATGAGAAAATAATAAAAGAAAAAAACCCTAGTACTCATAACCAACTTAATATCCACCTGATATGCATAGACAGAAGCGAAGAATGCAGATTCTGTGATGTTAAAAAATAATGCTCTGGTTTTATTAATTCAGAAGTTCTCCCTCTCCTACTTCAGGTAAAAATCATTTCTCAACTGTTATGCGTTTTTAAAACTTACCTGACATTTTGAAAAAAGCTTTAGTGAGTGAACAGGCATCGTTTTTCCATGTCCTTGTTTGCCTGAACTTTCTAAATTTTATATTATGCTCTGAATTATATATATGATCAAGTTAATAACAGTGGTGACCTTACTTCTTGTTTTAAAAACAGGAAGATGATTAAATTCTTCATTGTTCTGTGGCAATGTCAGCTCCAGCCCTATGCATTACTTCAAGAATACAGAAGTAATCCAAAGGATTAAAATGTGTATATTTTTCTAATCCTTTACTTCCTCCTGGTGGGTCTGGATTTGTGCCTCTGATTTTTCTATCCGTCCAGAGCAGACCATGTATTTATGATCTCACATTTGGCTTTGAAGGATAACAAGAGGCCCTTCGGACCTGATGCCAATGTATCAGCCAGCAGCAAAATAGCACGAGACTGATTTTTTTTTTTTATTTGCTGTCAAACTTCATAACATCACAAAGGAAAAAGAAATAGAGGGTAGGTCTGAGTTTTTCCAGAGGCAAAGGTATGTAAAAGCAGTAGAAATGGTTGTATGCAAAGTAGGAAGTTTAGTTCTTAGATAGTACCCAGAGTGTAGTCACAAAATTAAAAAAAAACCAAACAAAAAAACCCCAAAAACCCCAAAGTAAAATAATGTCAAAATAAATTTCAATTTGTAATAAATTATACTGATGCTCAGAGTATAACAAATCATGACTTTCAGCTAAACCAGATTAAATCAGAGTCTGTGACAGAATGTACAAACTTTGATGGCTCCTCAGAATAAGTAAAAATGTTTAGAAGAGACCAATTTTAAAGAAAAAACAGGTAGTAACAACCACAACAAAATCCAGGGTATGTATGGAATATTATGAAATATTTCTGTACAACTTTTGATTCCAGAGGCAAAAGCTGCTGCTTCTGTGTAATGAACAAAAAAGATTTTTCAGTACCTTCTACAATTAATTTTTCAGCTACTTAACAATTTTTTACTGTATTAAGGGACTAACACTACAAACTATACATGGGTGTGTAACACTAATTAAAGTGCTTAATGACTATATACATTTTAGATAGGCTTTATGGCACCTATTGCAATTATGATATTAAACATAAGAATTTCAATTGAAATGTACTATATATACACATATTACGGGCAAAGCTGAATGAACATGTGGTCTTTACAAGAGAGGAATGTGTGACTAATAAAAAAATGCTTCTTCAGCGAACGTGGAGAATATTTTCTAGATAATGGCTTGAATGAGCAATATAATTTAATGCTGAACCCTAATGTAAAAGTCACCTATTGGAAACACATTTCTAATTATGTGGTTTGTTAATGTGGAAGCACTTAAAGTATAAGGCCACCTAGGCTACATAAAATTATAATGTACTTATGAAGTTTGTTATTATGGAAAAGAAGCAGTGTAATTAATGTCACCTAATATGTAGCATACCTAATGTTTTCATTTTTCAGAACTTATCACTGTTTTAGCGTGGTTTTGAAAGTCTTCTCACAATTATTTAGGTCCTCATTCAAGGAAGTATATTGCCTCAATTAAAAAATGGAAGGTGTGTTCTCTCTTGTGTCCTTTTCAAAGAAATCCCTACTTTTTCTGTCTGTACTGAGGTATCTGCCCCTTATTGTGTCATATGTCTGAGTGTTTCTCCCAGATGACTATATATACATTTAAAAAACATAAATAAAGAACTTACTGGATAAAAAAAAAGTTACAGTAATCTCTTACAATAAGTATTCATTTTACTCCCCTACCTCACCAGACTGCTGAAAACTTCATTCTTTCAGATAATGCAGTATTGGAAGCCCTAAAATCACCTTATCAAGCAATAATACATATAATCATATGTGTATTAAATGAAAATACTAACACTGTTCCAGTGGGCTCAATATGAAGAGATAGGGTCCTGTGGGGTGTGAAGGGGAGCCCCCATTTCAGAGGCCAGGCTGGACTTCTGATCTAAAGCCTTCGTTCTCTCCCCATGGACAATATAAAGGCAGAGCGGGAGCAAGGCTTCATGACAAGGTTCCTTGGTCAGGTATCTGGAGTGAAGAAGCTTGTAGCCTGGACTGCAGGTCCTCCTGCGCTTGATAAGATATGCAGTTTTCATGACCCTTATTCTGCCCATGTGTTCACAGGAGATGGTTTTAGTGGCATTGATAGACTGTGTCTGAGGAACCTCTGGAAAACTGAAGTTTAGCTCTCTTCTTATCACTTTCTCCGTTTTGTTCAGCTGCCATTTCTCTGTTTTTCTATCTTTGCTCCATCTATTTTTTGTCGTCTGTAGTTTTTGCTTCCCAGCTTCACCTGTACTGCCTCGTTTACGCTTGTTTATGCTCCCATATTTTAATGTTTCTGCTGTAGTATAGTGCAGGAAACAAATATAAGGTGTCTAGTCAGCAAGGGTCATAGAATCATAGAATCATAGAATGTGTTGGGTTGGAAGGGACCTTCAAAGGTCATCTAGTCCAACACCCCTGCAGTAAGCAGGGACATCTTTAACTAGATCACCCTGGACCCTTCACTGCCTGCTGCTCAGTAGGACTGATCAGCTTTTCAGCTTGTTCCTCTAATTCCATCTCAGATGTTTGTCACTCTCAGATGGCAAAACTTATGTAAGAAGAACAGTTAGTGGGAGTTTCATCTCAAACATGACACAGCATTAACATTATAGCCAAAAAAAGCTGGAGAAATACCATAATATTACACAAGGAGTCTAGCACTGAATTCTAGGCACTAGTGCTAGAACACCAAAAGTGACCCAGATTCTCCACTCCTCTAGTCTCAGGAGGAAGCATTGGGCACCAATGAGGAACGCATGGCCTATGCCTACATTCCCCCATCAAGCTGTCAGATAAAAACAATGTAATGTGAGGAATCTAATATGTTTGAAAGAGTGGCTTGAAGATTGTAGAGTAGTGAGAGCAGACAATTGGGTCTCAAGATCGAAGAGAAGATGGAAGAAGCAGTAAATGGCAGAAAGCCCGGAAGTCCAGTGACTTCTGGGGGGGGGGGGAAAAACCAACAAGAACAACCAAAAAACAACAAACAGACAAACAAAAAAAAAACCATACAAAAATCCAGACATGCGTTCTAGATCTCCTAGCTCCTACTGAGCCACACCACTCCATTTCATCGCAGGACCGTAGGAAGGAGTCAAAGTTATTGTTTGTTTGCTTGGAGAGTCAACAGCTTGTGGGTTCATTGAAATATTCTTGTCAATATGTTCAATAGATTCAGTAACTAATCAGCAGACCAGCATAGAAGCACAAAACTTTGGTATCACTACATGACATGTCCATTTAGATGGAAACATCATAGGTAACACAGCAGTTAATAAATAGGAAGAATTCTCCAAATAAACTTGTCCTAGGAGTTTTAAGGCCACTCGTGTGTAGTTCCATCAATGAAAAATTAGATTATACTGTTTGAAATTTAGTATAAACCTAAATATATACCAATCTTGCAAAGATAGTTTTTCAGTTCATTGTACCGTATCTTACCTCTAAGTTTCCTTCCAAGTGAAAAACTTTCCCAGTAAACACACTCTTAAGAGAAAAGAAGGTTCCTGTTGAGAAGGTAGGTCAGGTAAAAATCAATCATGCAGCATCTTGATCCAATGAACTGATGTCTGCAGATGAAGATTTTTGTTGACTTTAAAGCTCTTCAAATACAAACTTTGTTTTTTAATCCCTGATCTTTGAAACATCCAGGTAGGAAAGTTTATTGACTTCACAAAGCCCCGTAGGGGACCCAAGGTCTTTCCACCAGCACATGAATGCAGATCCAAGATCTGAAAGACTATTTTCTTCAAAAGTAATAGATCTTTTCCTATATTTGTAGCTTCTTTGAAGCCAACTGTATTATCCTTAACTTTAATCCTTAACTTTATCCTTAATCTATGATTTTATGCATTGCCTTGTTTTAAGTCACTGATTGCCCAAGTCTGCTCTCTAGGACCATTGCTGCTCTTTAACTTTACTAGAACCTTCGAACCTTAGAACAAAAAATTTCATCCCTCTAACAAACTGAGAACACTTAAGTTGACTTCCTGACATTAAAGTTAACTTAGTTTGATGTCACACAAAAAAAAAAAAAAAAACAAAAACAAAAACAAACATTATCGCTCCAGTGAAGTTTGACTATGTAGCTCAATTTACAAGGAAGACATTCAATCATACCTCTGTATTATTACAGTAACAAATAGTACTATGCACAGTGTCCAAATAGTCAAGAAACAACTGTGAAACCAGCCTGGATTTAATTACTGCTTGTCCTTAATGGTGCATGGGGTTCCTTTGAGTGTCGATGTAGGGAAATTGGATAGGTTCAAAAATAAGTACATTATCTTGGAGGTAGTTTTATCTTTCTTGTTAGTGCTGTTAAACCATAACAGAAGTTATTAGCTGCATTCAAAAGTGTCTGGAAAACCCATCAACATGACTTCATTACCTCATAAACTGCAGACTTATATACAAAATTGATTTTATGTATATAATAATTTCAATAGGAAATCAAACTTCCAACTGCTCTTAACCAGCAGGCTTCTGCTGGTTAGGTCAAATAGAAGTCTTTTCAATTATTGCAGCAGTATCTGTCTCAGGTCTCACATCTTAGAGGGTTTGGGGGTTTTTTTGATGTAATATACTGATTTCTTTATAAATACTAAAATGAACTTATTTCAGAGAGAGAGAAAGGTGAAATGAGGTGGAAAACTGCAATGGATTTACAGCAGTTACATTAAATAAATACAACTGTGCAAATACATCTTAGCTCTCTGCACTTGCAAATGTGATGTGAAAGTAGCTGCAGTTCTAATTTTAAGCATATCTTGATGCACACAGTCTGATCTGTTTGATACCTGTCTTTCCACACTGGGATTCAGAAACTGCTCTTCCTACTGGGTTTCTCCAAATGGATGTGATCCAGTAGGTGCTTCAGAAAACACCCCCTTCTTGAAGCTGAATAGAGCCCAAGAACCGGTTTTCAAACTCCTCATTGACAGCTCTTCACATTAGTCTATTTTGTTTAAAATGGGAAGAAGAAAAAAAAAAAGGCACTATACTAAAAGAGGCAAAGAAGCCCTCCTCAATCCCATACATGCCTAAATCCAGGTTGAGATTTCTGCCTCCGAAGCCCAGTTCCAAAGTGTCACCGCTGTCAGGTTGTGGTTAATCACCACATTGTAAATGAGTCCGTGAAGATTTCAGTATTTTTCTCTGGCCAGCCAGAGCCTCCTTCCAGACAAATGACTCCTGTCCTTAGCCAAGTCAAGCTGTCTACTCTGAGAACAGGCATGAAGGCGTGCAGTGATTTCAGTGCCACATTCCTCCTCAGCACAACACCCGACCTCTGAACACTGCAGGACTGCATCTAATGGTAGCAAATACTGCCTCTTTTTTGGGACCTGCTTGCCAAAAAATTGCCTACCTTTTTTTTTTTTTTCTTCTTCAGACAGAATATATCAATTATAAATTGATATATCAATTTTATCTGGCTTGTAGCAAGGCAATTTGTTGTTAATTTCCCCCTATGTCTTCTGCCCACCTTATATTCCTTGTATTAAAAGACAACAAACTTTTAATACGTTTAAAAGATTGTTGTAGATTATAGGCATGGCAAAGAATTCTCATACAAAATGTTAGATGGTAAATCTCCTTAACTATTGAACTGGATATTTAATAGCCTCTAGTGATGCGTAGGGAAAAACAGAAGTGTCTCAATATTTTAAAACAATTGTTGCACTGAGTCCCATAGTTTATATATTGTTAATATCATTTTCATGAAAGCTTTAAATGTTTTTCAGAAGAAACTGTGGAGACTCATGAATTTTTCATAAGGCATTATGCATTTTTATGAACGTATGATGTAAAATTCATCATTCTGAAATTCACAGATATCCATGAAATGCTACATGTCTCTCCTTGGTCATGGATATTCATGACAGTACTACTGCTGTAAGCGTTTAAATGACCGTTCATAAATATTCTAGAATGTTCCCTTCTGATGCCATGTAGCATTTTGCTTATGCTTTATGAGTGCTTCACTTGGGCATTTTCCACTTGATAATGAAAGTAAGACCTTCAGGGACAGTTATTAGTGTACATATAAATTATGTGTAAAGCTATCTCATTGCTTTGTTTTTATTCCTAGCATTTTCTTTCTTGGTTATTGCTATGAGTTCAATGAATTCTTTGAGGGCATTTTAGGAATTTCAGGTTTCATATTTATAATCAAGGATACATCATCAGTAGAAAGTACCAGGTGCTACAGAATATGAATTGAGATTCTAGAGAGGAGTTAAGATTTCAAAAAGTATGTGTTAATAGCTAATTTAGTAGTTCTCATGTGAAAGTGATGTTTCGCCTAGTTGCAGGATTGTCTGTATAGAATCAATGGCAGGATCAAGTTTCCCTCTTAGACATATCGAAGTGTTAGTAAATGACCTTTTGCAGCGGAGAAACTGTAAGTTTAGCATTTAAAGGTTGCACCTGCATCCCCTGAAGTTGTTGATAATGTTTTCATTTATTTCAGTGTTGCAGAATAAAGTCTGATAGACCTTTATCAATACATGTAATCAACTCTGAGTAGACGACAAATCCTTTAACTCTATATTAATGTTAATTTGTGCAATAACTTCTTTGTACATCGTCATTAAATAATTCGTTGTCAGATTAGGTTCCTAATGTGATAATGACATTTGATGCATAAATAACTGCCTATCTTTTCTTCCATTTGCCTGCACCTGATCTAACCTGTCCAGCCCAGACCATGATACATGTTTGTGTTTCCTCCCCATCCTCATGTCCCTCATTTTAGTGGACTGCCTCCACTAAGGATGGAGCCTCAGTGGTCTCACCTTCCCCTGAGTCTCCTTCCATCCTTGCAACAGCCTGACCCATACAGGGGAAGAAGTCATGGACTCTGGACAGGTGGCAGGGAAGATGGCGGCAGTGAATTATCTTCTACTATCAGGTCTTGCAGTATGAGAAAGGGAGGGATTAAAGAGGGGAGAGAGACCCTCATCTTTACTCACAACCTTTGAGACTGCATTAGCTTTTAAGAAACTTAGTCACATCCAAAAGGTATAGGACATTCTAGAAAGGTATTAATATCCATAAATAATTTTACCTATAGGTGATTTTACCCAAGGCATAAGTAAAGGATGTAAATCACCTATTTTGAAATTTGTAATTATAGGACACATTTAATTATCTGACTTGTATTTCTTAGCTTTAAATGCAATGTGTATGTATTCAAAATGAGTTAAAAAAGGAGAGCAATTTTCAACAGACCTCATCACACTTCAGCTTTTGTTGTTCCTAATGGGAGCTGAAATTCGTTTTTCAGTTGTGACTGTTGAGCGTTTCTAAGGGTCAAAGCTATAAGGGAATTTTAAAATTAGTTATTCAAGCTCACTACAAAAGTAATACCAATGCACTGGTAGCCTTATGCATACAATTTGTTCATTCTTGAATATAAATACAAATGCAGTGTCAAAAATAGGGGGAAAAAATTATCTGCTGTAAGTATTCTCCTTACAGCAATTTTTTCTCAGTCAGGAAGTTAAATTGAGTTCTTTCTGTTTTGTAAGGTTAGTTATTGTTAGAAGAAAGTCTCTGGTAGTCTTAAAAAAAGCAGTTGGAAAATGGAAAAGCATAGAAACTACAGAGGTTAATTTCAGTTGAATTTCCTTGACATAAATCACAGCTTTCACTAATTGATAGCATTGTGGAATAAGAATTAAAAAAAAAAAAAAAAAAAGAAAGAAAGAAAAAAAAAAGCCTTTGCAAGAATCCTGCAAAAAGATGAAGAGTTCACCAAAACATGTTTTTTCATGAATGACTTCATGAACAAAGAAAGAAAGACAGAAATAGGGAAGTGGGGAAAAAAAAGGCTGCCATTGATGTATGACGTGAATTTAACTATCTGTACCTAAAGAACCCACAAAGAACCTTTCTGCCCAAAACCGTAGTCAGCTTACATGAATTCTAATATTCTTAACTTCAGCCTTATCAGGACTGGGAAGTTCAAAGATGTGAAGTTAGGTACCTAAAGTCCACATAGCGTGTAGATGCATGTGTATCTTCACAGGAAATGGTAGATCACTAGAATTTGTATGTCTAAATCCTCAGAGCTCTTTGAAAATCAATGCCCATAAGCAGGAGAACAAGGCTATGATGGGAAACTGCCCGTATGTTTTGGATGGTGTTAGTCAATGACGGGTGAAATCCATATGCCCCGCGAACCAGAACCCCTGAAGAGCTCTGTGCAACTGTGCTGTTTTTTCTCTGATAGCAGTGAGAGCTGTGAGATTTTTCTCAGGTCCGTGTCCAGTGTATCAGATGCACCATAGTACAACATTCAGATCTCAGGTTGTGTTAAAAAGGAAAGCTGACGAGAATATATGGTAATTAAATTAAATTTCCTTTTGGTCTTTTCAGTCTTAAAGTTGTGGATATCTTTTTGGTTTTGGGAATTGGACAATAAACTGTGTCTACCTTTGCATCTTCTACACTCAAATGTTGGTTTTATTTAAATTACAGATGGAAAAGAAGTTAAAAGGGAGTTTATCAGGCTGGGAATGATCGTAGAACATCAGCTCCAACATAATAAAACTTTGCTTTCTCTAATAATTGCATCTAGATGGTTGTGACTATATTCTGTTGAAGGCAGTTATTACATCATGTTGTGCTGCAATATTATCCCCAATCCCGTTACACTGACATATGGTGACAACTAGTCTTCATGTTGGAAGTAGGCTAGCTCCCAGTTTGAATGCATTATGACACTAGATTACCTATGTTAAAATAGAGTGAGAAAGTCAGCTTTCAATTGACAAGGTAGTGTGAGAGCTAACAAGACCTTATTTTTAATCTAGGAGCAGTACCTACCATTCAGTAAGAGACGCTAGCAATGCATTTTGTCCTTTCACTTTGTAACTGAGTTGTCTTACCATAGATAAAATGTTTAATAGCAATTCAGACTTCATTTGCAGAGACTGTTACTATCAATCTCGCATCCTAAATTTACAAATAATGTTTAAAAATGAAGACTAGCTTAAGTGTTCTCCATTGACTGGAAACCCATCATTTAAACCTACATAGAGCGTGTGATGGTTTGAAATAGCAATCATCTTTCCCTCTTTTGAGTAGCTCAGTGTGCCTTAGACCATATCCTTTCCAACTACCTCATAAGAAGAACTGAACAGGCTTCCTCAGACCCTCTGGCTATATAAATGAAAGCTGTATAAAACCGTGCTTGCAACATAAGACATACCCAGGACATATTCTGTCATATAAATGAATCACCACTTAAAATTAGGAAAAATTATTTCCAGCGTTAACACTGCTCATGACAGCCTATTTTGGCAGCAAAAAAATTCACAAGATATATATTTTAAAACACTGCACAGCTCTGTCTCATATAGATTCTCCTCTCCCACCCTAGTACTTGAGTGCCTTCCAGAAGCACATTAAGCAACATGACTAATGTCTGTCTCATCTTTGGTCTTTAACTTTGAGCTGAACTATTACGTTATTTTTCAAAAGCTACCTGCAAGTTGATGAAATATCATCTTTGCAATGAACATAAAATCTTTAAATTGCTGTGAAGACCATGGAAAAAAATCAACCTTTGCGGAAGGAAGTACAGTTTCTCTTGATGTAATTGAACAAGTGCCCAGTTATGCCAGGACACAGCTTCTGTACATAAGCATTGCAAAGCAGACCATCTTCTTGATATATGGAAGATTTGCAGACTAAAAAAGCAAGTGATTCTTCACAGCAGCATTCATTTTGCTGGACAGGAGTTGACTGAGAATTTTTCTAATTATTACAACAGGGGACATCTCTTTCTCTCTGGAACTGAAAAGATATCCAATTTTGTAGTTGTTGCTGCTTTAGTATCCTGATCCTACATAGGGTTACTGTTGCAAATAACTCTCTTAAACTAACTGTCTTTTGTATCAAAATGTGCAGAAAACCATCACTCTAAGTTTTTAATGGCTTGATAACTAACTCTAAGCAATAGCTTTCAAAGACTAGAGACCTGTAAGAAAAATTAAATAAATGTACTGCTATTTAGAGGACATTAGCTTTCCTACTGAATGCATATGTATGGTGTCACGTTTGGACTAGCATGAAATTTAAGCTTGTGGAGTTACTGATAATGTTTGTACCACAGTATAAATAAAGATTGCAACCAGCATGGACCACATCGGGCCAGATGCTGTACCAGCACAGCATAAATGTCTACCCCTCCCTGAAAAGTTTGGTTAGCTTCCAACAAAGTGCCTGTGAGATTGCTATGCAATACCCCCGCACAAAGAAATAACAGTCTAGCAATCTCAGACAAGATTCTGTCAGCAGAGTCGCCTATGTTTTGCTGTGACTGGCATGAGCTTTTAAGATAAACAGTGGGATTCCCAGTATAGCTATGGATTGGGAGGAGCCAGCATGTGAATTGCTTACAGCAGCCCCCCAGCATATAGAGCCTTATGGGAGAGAAGTTGAGGGGCCTGGATTCACTGCTTTCATGACTGTCTTTCCCAGTTGTCATTCCCAATTGCACTGGTCTGAAAGCCGGGCTTCAGCCTTAAAACAAATTTTAATTTGAGCCCCAAGTTCACTGCATTGTTTTGCCTTCCAGATTGTGTGACTAGAGAGCTAGATGTATTCAGCAGTACAGCCAGCATACATCATTTCTTAGAAGAAATGCCGAATGTACAAAATACTAATCAGGATGATTCAGACATCAAGGATACCACCAGGTCATCGTTAGGGGTGAAAACCAGCTTTGTTTTGCTTTTTTTCTAAAACCGCTTTGTTAGAATTAGTGGATAATTTGGAAAAACAACAGAGAAGACTGTATGTTGCGGACATAAAGTTATTCTATTTGGCAACAAAGAATAACAAGGGTTTCTTTTTGGTTGTGGGTGTTGTGGTTCTTTTTTTTTGCTTTTCCCTACATAAGCTATTTGTCAAAAGCATATTCTTTTCCAGATGGAATTTATTCCATAAGAAGAACTGTGGTTTTAATGACAGTTTAGACATCGGTGCATTTATTAGAATATATTTTCCCCTTAATAAGTGCTTTGATGTAGCGAGTATGTTCTCAGTGTTCTGTGTATACATTTTCATTATAAACCCTTTGCAGTTATCTGGGAGATCAAAGACCGTAGCTCTGCACAATTTCTGCCAAAAAGAAGAGGCTCTTTATTACTGAGTCCTTGTAGACTGGTCCACAGTGTTCAGTGGATTCTGCTTTGAGCTGTTCTCAGTTGCAAATCCTCAAATTTGGTGTAGATTTTTTCTTACATAGTCTTAGTTGCCATCCTGTCTTTAGCATTGCAGTGGTTCTGGATTTTTATGAGTCACTGTAGCCACAGCAGGGCTCTATGTTAAAAGAGTGTGCCCATTATAGCGTTAGCCAAGACTGTAGGAAGTCAGCAGGTCCCTGCAGTTAGCACACGCAGATGTGTCTATGGGCAATGCCCACAGATTTAGAATCTGGTATCCCAGAGCTGGCTGCGTGAGGATTCCTGCATCAGTGCAAATCATTTAATCGCAGCAAATATACGTGTTTTGCCAAAGGCGTTGCCATCTCTGCCTTGCTGTCTGCAATGCCCCATTTACAGGCCACAGTAGTCATTGAACTCTTTTCCAAAGGAGGTTTAAGAAGATTGACAAGTGGACCCTGTAGGAAGATGGGATCTTCTAAAAACCAGGAAAAGCTATGCCTGCTTTTGTCAGATGTGTTTAAGGAAATACTGTACATGCTCAGTGAATATCTTGGGAAAATATAAGCATCATATGGGAGTTAAAGGATCTTAACAGAAGAGATGATTACATGTTTCCACCGCACTCGTTTTCCATTAAGAACAAATTCCACAAGCCAAAATTACAAATAGGCTATGGTTTGGGTCTGGGTAGATAAAGGCATGGAAGCAGTAAGTCTGAAATCATAGAATTGTTAGAGTTGGAAGGGACCTTAAAGATCATCTAGTTCCAACCCCCTGCCATGGGCAGGGACACCTCCCACTAGACCAGGCTGCTCAAAGCCCCATCCAGCCTGGCCTTGAACATTTCCAGGGATGGGGCATCCACAACTTCCCTGGGCAACCTGTTCCAGTGTCTCACCACCCTCAAAGTGAAAAATTTCTTCCTGATGTCTAACCTAAATCCACCCTTTTCCAGTTTGAAGTCATTACCTCGTCCTATCACTACATGCCCTTGTAAAAAGTCCCTCTCCAGCTTTCTTGTAGGCCCCAATCTTACAAGATTTTTTTTTTTTAAATCCTTTCAAAAAAGCATAAGGTCTGCTGTTTCAAAACCAACAACTAGCACAAACTGGAATTAATAGGCTGGCTGTGACATGACTGGTGGAGGGTTTCTAGTACTGTTCTTCAGTAGAGTAGCAAATTATTGAAAATACTAACATTTTCTTAGTATTAGACATGCAGTACTTTTACGAGGGAATCTGCTCAGTTCCACTCAGGTCTCTTTCAAGTTCTCTTCAAAAATATTTGCAAACAAGTTTTCAGATTTATTTCCATGGTGGTGTTCTACATTTTAAAAACTTCAACCAAATGGAACTTACCATTATCTAGCTATTCGAAAATCATTAAATTTTTGGTTAAATCATCATATTAATAACTATTTTCAGCTTAGAAGATTTAGTATGCTGGCTATGGAGATATTGCAAGGGATAGGGATTGCTGTGTTCAAATAGTACATGAAAAAGAAGTGGAACTGCCCTCACTGAATTTCTTTTAAATGGGTTTTTCATGTTCAGCGTTATAGGTTCTACATCTTTCTACCTTGTTGGGGAATTCAGGTTATACTTTATTTTTCCTTACCTCTAAATAAAGCTATTTCCTATCCAAATAGATGAATTTCACCAGTAAAGCGCTGTGATAACAGCATATTAAGACAAATTTTACTAATGGAATGCAATCAGAAAACCCTTCATACCTTACTAACATATCCATTAACAGCTGCTTGTTTTCCCTGCAGAATTTTTCCGAGAACTTCTGGAGAATGCAGAAAGATCCTTAAACGACATGTTTGTCCGGACGTATGGCATGCTGTACATGCAGAACTCGGAGGTGTTCCAGGACCTCTTCACAGAGCTGAAGCGGTATTACACAGGAGGCAACGTGAACTTGGAGGATATGCTGAACGATTTCTGGGCTCGGCTGCTGGAGCGGATGTTCCAGCTCATAAACCCCCAGTACCATTTCACGGAGGACTACTTGGAGTGTGTAAGCAAGTACACAGACCAGCTGAAGCCCTTTGGAGATGTACCCAGGAAGCTGAAGGTTCAAGTGACTAGAGCGTTCATTGCAGCACGGACCTTTGTTCAGGGGCTGACAGTAGGCAGAGAGGTTGCAAACAGAGTATCCAAGGTAATCTAAAACCAGGGGTTTTTTAAGCTTGAATTTGTTTCAAACTTTCTAGACAAGGAAATCTGATTGTGCCCTTTTTTTTTTTTTTAATATGCAGGGGGATTGTTTGGTTGGTTGTTTTTTATGTCTACTGGTATACCCATCCGAAGATTATAAATAGGGGCAACAGTTGTTTTTAGTTCCTTCTGGAGATATTAAGTTGATATCGACTGGAAAGCATTTCTCTTTGCTTAGGACACAATGAAATACCAATATACGTCAATGTTGTAGCATGGTAGTGATTGTCATTAGTACTTCAAAACTGGCTACCTATATAAAAGATGATGATTATGAGCAGAATTTAAATGTTTCAAGGAAATTTATGCTGCTGTTCGTTAGGGCAGTACATCCTTCACAGCATTCATTCATCATGCAGCTGGGTGATGGGTTTTGTTAGAAATGTCTAGTCATGTTTTTGATGAGAAAATAGATGAATAGTGACACCTCTGGAGCCCAAGCTTTCCCAAAGGACGGTTTGACTTGCATTTATTTTAGTTTTAATTATTTATCTATGAAAATATTTATGACGATTATAATCCTTGAGGGCTGCACATAAGTAAAGCTATGTAAGAAAAAAAAAGAACAAAAATGAAACACACAAAAATAAGCCATCTGGGTACTAGAAATGTGCCTGAATGACTTTCCCTTACACAGTATTTCAAACTCAGGTGTACTTTTCTGAATTTTTGTTCCAACTAGATACTTGTCCTCTGACCTGGCTGTTTCTCAGTCCTGGTCTGTAGTGTATTTGGACCTTAACTACATTTTGAATTCTGAAGTGCTCTAGTGAGATCCATTATGAAATGCCCAAATACTCGATATTCTGGACAATAAGGGTATGTTTGATTTTGATGCTTGCCCCTTGCAATACTTCCTGCACTTACAAGCTTAAGCCATTCCTCTTCATTAAGAGGACTGGCTCTCTCACTTTGTTTTAGCCACAGCCGGAAGGCGAGGTAGAGGTACCGCTGATACCTTGTACAGTAGACTGCAATTCAAGCACATGACAAGATGCAGCTTCTAAACCTTTCTTAACCCGTATCATGGGATATTTTCCAATTACAAATCCAGAAGCCATGAAGCCAGGGAGACAGCCAACAAGAAAGAGCCTGATTTTATGCCTAGAAGACTGCATGGGAGGAAAGGGTCATTTTGCACTTAAAACTCAGTGAATGTAATCCACAATCCTGGTTACCCAGCTAAAAGCAAGGTCTCTTCCTCCAAAGTGCCTTCCTGGTCTACGGGGTTGTCTTCTCTTTTTTGCTGGCACTGTCAATTCTTGCAGTCCCTTCTGAACAGTGGCAGGGCATTGCCATGAAATTCCAGCCCTCCTAGTCTGGTTGGGGGCAGATACAGCTGTTTAACCCTCGAGTGTGCAGAACGTGTATATCTGCAGCCCGAAATTTCCTCTGAAGAGCGGTGATGTCCCCGTGAGTCAGGTTTTAAGTGAAAATGCTGAGCTCTGATGTCACTGTTGCATTAGGTCTTGTTGCATCGACTGGATCAGACTGCAGGGAGTAAGCTATGTAATTCATTTAACAGGTAGTAATTTGTGAATCCCGAACAGATTAAGGTATGAATTGTCTGCTGAGATGTCGCTTTCCCTGTGCATGTCCATGAATGTACAGAGTGTGCAGGTGTCTCCCCTCTCACATACCCGCGAAATGTTTTCTTCTCACCTGCTGGGTTTTCAGCACATAAGCCCCTTCAAGAATAGGGCTTATCACAAGATCATTAAATGATCCTATGATCCTATAATGAGAACTACTAGCTCGGTAATCATAAAGTGAGCCTTTTTGTAGTGTCACTTGAAGATGATAACGATAGCTCAATAACACTTCTGTTTTTCTTTTTATTTTAACACAAAAGCAACACTTTAAAATCTTGAAAAGTGCTTGGTGGTTGGTGCGAGATACAGTACAGGCTCTTTGCTTTATATATATGTAAATAGTGACAAGCTATTAGACTACATCTAAAACACTGTGTTCAGGTTTGCGCCCTTCCCACACAAGAAAGACACTGACAAATTGAAGTGAGTTCAGTGGAGGCCAGAAGCATGGTACAGGAGTACTTGCCCTGCGAGAAGAGGCTGTGGGACTGAGTCTTGTTCAGCCTGGAGAAAAGGTGACTTCAGGAGCACCTAGCAGCAGCTCCTGGTGCCTGTCCGGAGGTCACTGAGGAGATGCAGCAAAGCTCCTCACAGCGGGGCATGGTGAGATATAATGAGCATGAGCTGAAGCAGTTCAGACTAGATTTAAGGAGAACCTTCACCATGAGGATGATCAAATAGTGGACTGGTTGTGCAGAGAGCCTGCACAGGCTCCATCCACGGAGGTCCTGAGTGTACAAAGCCCTTTGAGATGAGCAGGTCATGCTAGTCTGAGTTCAGACCTGAAGCAGGGTGGATTGGAGATCACCTGAGCACCCTTCCAGCTCAAATTATCCTATGATCCTATTAAAAGATTAATGAAATGAACAATTTTACTTAAACGTAGAATATGCTTTGATTGCAAGACTGACTTTGGTATTAAAATCTCAGTGGCTGTATTCGTACCCACAGCAAATGGTAAACAACCGCTGGTTTTAGGGACTTTGTGTCATCTGCAGCCTGGTGAGGCAGAAGCGAAGAAACCCAAGAGACACCAAATGTTCAAGATTAATAAATATCCTGTGGAAAGGCTGTGATTACTCTGAGATCCAAGTTTTCATGATCATATCATTACTGTGGATTGTTATGCTGGTCTATCTACTGTAGAAAATGACAAATCCTTTTGTTTAAATATCATTTTAAAAGGCTGCAACCTTTCCTTAAAGTCAGCACATCACTTTGCAACCAAAAAGGAGACAGGTAAATATTTTTTGTTGCTGTTTTGGAAGTCATCCAGATTCAGCATGGATTTCATTTTCATTATACTCTAATATTGAGAGATTCTGTGATAAGAATGCCACATCTGGGTAAGTCAACAGAAATGAAAAAAAAAAAAAAAGAGAAAATGAAAAGAAGACCTGTTGCAGTTCTTTTACAGAAGTCTTTGTCCATTGTCTGCACTGGCTGGGAACAGGGGAGCATCTCCTATCTGCAACATCACAAGCTAAAAAGATTTTTTGCGTTCTATTTGTGGACCCATTATCTCACTGAACTGCCACTGTCAAAGGCCACTCACATAGAAAAAAGTTGAGCCTACACCTTAAACACCATGAGGAAGAGATTTATTAACAAGAAATTTGGTACTAACATCTCCTTTGGGCCTTTAATTTACTTTCTCAGCCTCTTCTGCCCCATTTCTGTAAAGGAGTTGGTGGGTCACACCCTCAGGAGGATTTGTTCCCTATCTAACGTCAGGGGCCCATCCTTTCTGAAGATTTATCTTCAGAGAGGGTGTAATGTTGGTGCTGACTGAAAATGATGCAGTCAGTGTATTCCTTGCAAAAGAGCTTTTTCCAACAAAGTACACACTCAAGCACACCCAAAATAGGCAACACGTATCATAAATATTTCTCTCGTACAATAGTATTTTGCTAGTTGCTTGTGTCAGTGAAGTTCCACTTAGATAAATAGGGAGGGAGGGCAGTTAGGACATGTCTTTTTTTTGTAATTTTTCTAAGTTTTCTAATATTATATTTCAATAGTTGATTTCATCTACCTGAAGTTGTGCAGTTTTAGTTGAACAGTGTTTTCATAATCTCAAAGTCCAATTACACTTTTTTTTAATTTTCAGAGATTTTAAAATCTTTTTTATTTCTCATACAAATGTATTAAAAATTTGTCAGTCTATGTTTGCTAAGGGCTTGTTAAATCACCACTCAATGTAGAGTATTTCCACTGGCTTGAGTAGACTTCAGCTCGTTAAATTCTGTATATGTTTTATAAAGCTGAGTAGGCATATGAACAAAATGTAATTACAGTCTTTCTTAAAGTGAGAAAATGAAAACTATTTATTCATTAATACAGGCGAATCATAGAGTCATAGACTGTCTCAAGTTGGAAGGGATCCATAAGGATCATTGAGTCCAACTCCCTGCTCCTCACAGGACTACCTAGAACTAAACCATACGACTAAGAGCGTTGACGAGACGCTCCTCGAACTCTGATCGGCTTGGTGCCGTGACCACTTCCCTGTGGAGCCTGTCCCAGTGACCGACCACCCTCTCACTGAAGAACCTTTTCCTAACGTCCAATCTGAACTTCCCCTGACACAGCTTCAGTATGTAATATTCAATATATAACATAAGAACTGCCATTTTGGGCACAGCAAAGGTCTGTTTAGTTGATTTTTACCTCAGTGCCCAGTAGTTTAAAGGTCAGTACAGGAGCAGAGCTTCTCACCTAGTACACTTTCTTAAGCTATAGCTAGTAGATGTTTGTGGACAGGTGTTTCTACCACCTGCTTTTCTACTAATTTTTCAGATCCTAAAAGCCTGTACGATAGACTTTTCTGCTACGTTAACATTTTGTGGGGAAAAAATCGCTATTCTTTTCCTTTCGTCCATAAAAATATAACATATTTAAATGTCAATTTTTTTTAAATGTCTTTTTTTTTTTTTTCCTCAACTTATTCCTGGAGAAATAACAAAACAAAACAAAACAAAACAAAATAAAAACACAACACCAACCTTCCGGAACAGCTGTGATCTAGTATTTAATGTTAAACTGGAGAAACCACTGGAAAAATTTCTGAAGTTGCTGCTGGCTGTGATTTCCAATAATGTGATAGAAAAAATGTATGCATATTTTTCTTGTTCATCATTTACTATGTCTGAGCTCTGGATACTTTACAAGAAAATAATGCTAAGTTGTTCTCTCTGACTCTAAAAAAACATTGTCAGTGATCATAATACTCTCTTTGAACTGTCACTGAGTGGTGGAAAATCTAAGCAGCAAAAAAAAAATGGGGAAGATAAAGCAATTAAAATTTATAAAAAGGGAGGGTCTTTATGGCTTTCCAGGAGTTTATGATTCCTGAAATACTTTTCACAAATCTATTCATAACTGAATTAGAACAATTATCAAGCTTGTTGTTCTGAAGAATTTTTTTCATTAAAAAAGGAAGAGTTCTGGACCAAACACAGAATGTAGAAAATAGAACTAGTTTCCAGGAAAAGATTAAGACTGAAACTAAGGATATTTCAAAAAGCAGTCTAAATCTCTAACTGGAAGCAAATTTGCCAGAAATACCGTACTAGTTGGTACAGGCAGTACTGTTTCACTAACAGGGTGTTATCCCATCAGGATAACGTTCCACCCAAAGAAAATTTTTCCTGGAAACATTTTCTTTCCATATACTTTTCATTGAAACTTACAGAAAACAAGAGAAAAAAAAAAAAGCACTTTTTTTTTTTTAATGTTTTGTGGGTGTAGCTTCTCAAGCTTGACTTGTGCCGATTTCATGTTTTAACCTGGGTAAATTCACATTGAGAACGTATGAGTTTAGTAGAAAAAAACAAATAATGAACTATGACTGGTCGGTCCTATCCAAAAGCACAGACATTAGCCAGCTGTCATTACCCTACCGCTGCTCGGAGCTCTAATTTAATCCCAGGCAGACAGTTACATCTTCATTGGTTCTTCCACTGAACCTGGCTGACTAGGAACAGCAAGCGAGTGCAGAGTTTTTTTATTCACAGAGATCTATGTTTTTAGTTATTGTTTGCTAGTTTCACTTTTCTCTCAGTTTGTCTGGTTTGTGAGGTTTTTTTTTTTCCAGTGGGAGGTGTCCGTGTCCATGGCAGGGGGGATAGTACTAGATGGTGTTTGAGGTCCTTTCTAACCCAAACCATTCTATGATTCTGAATTTGACGACTTTCTTCCCATTATATCCTGCGATAAGGACAAGAAAAATTGTTCTTGGTTTGATTTTGCCTTTCACACTTGCAAATTCATGCTACTGGCAATGAAAGTCGATTTTATACCAGGAGTAAAGTGAAGCTTAGCTCAGGGGCATCATTAGGAGCAGTTAGTGATTTTGTCAGTGGCATAAACACCAAAGATTTGTCACTCAGCCACTAAGAACTTATTTCATTAATACATTTAAATATTAATTATCATTTATTGCAAAATAAAAAAGGCTGTTACAATACTTTTCTCATTGCGTGGCATAGGCTATAAGTCTCCCTCTTTTTAAACCAATTAAAACCATTCTTCCCCTGAATATTATTAAATTATGTTAATATCAGATTTCTTATTAGGAACCTGATGATATATGGGCAAAGTGAAACAAATTGAGTAATACAATTATAAGGTTAAACCCAAGATTGGTAGTGAAAAGCAGTCTCTAGTAATTGCCTGTGATTACTTCTACTCAGAGAATGCCAGGCCACTGCTTTTCTAATATGCTGAATCAATATTCTTACAAACGTTACTTTTCATGGTTTATAAATAAACAGTTTGTGAGAGCCATAAATAAAGGTCAATATTGAATGTCACACTGATTCAGAATGTAATTATTGCAGGGAGGGGGGGAGAAATATGACATGCTGATAAGCCAGGTAATTAAAAGCCAAAACGAATAGTACTTTAATGCTGGAAAATGTGATTTGCAGGGCGTGACAGATAAAGAGCTACGTGACCTGTGTATTTTAACTTCATTGGCTGAAGAGATTTGGCTTGTTAAAGTCACAGAGGGAAAGGAGATCTAAAAAGGACTATGGTTCAGTAAACTTTAATCCTCAGTTCAAATTGTTAGTTTAGGAACAGCCCACCTGAGTAAGCATAGTTTTTATGATTGCTTCTGTGTCTATTGTTCTAAGGTTTTTTCAGTTATTCATTCTTTGAGTTTTAATTGAATTAATATATCTCTCCAAGGACTGGATCATACCTTGCCATGAATGGGCCACATTCTTTTTTCCTCTTCCTGTCCCTTGGTGTTCCTGAGGTGGGGAGTCCGGGGATTATCCAGCCAGGGGAGTTCAAGGCTCAGACATGTCTTTGGCATAGAAGCAAGAGTGAGGGGTACCTGCACTGGAGTGGTTTGTGGGAAGTATCCTTTGAATTGAGGTTTCTGGCTATGCGTGAAATCTTTCCTCCTTTCGTGGAAAGAAAAGGGACATAAACTGATCCAGTTAATTTGCAGACATTTCATGGGAAAATAGATCAGATGCCTTCCAGATATCCCAGACTTACTGCAGGTGCACTGATCTGTTTTCCATTTTGTGTGCACTGGAACATCAAACGTCCCAGAAGAGTAGCTCAGGAGAAAAGGCCTAAAATGAAACAGTGCCTCCAACAAAAGGAAAATGGAGGTAGGAGGTCTGCAAAAGCTGTGGTCCATGTTCTATCTATTAGAATTGTCAGATATAATCCAGCCCGGCCTCTCCATTTCTTAGGTCCTTAAATTTCATTCAGCTAGCTTTGTGCTGACCTTAATAACCCAAGTTTAACTGAGTCACACTGCTCAGAAAGACATTCAACCTTATTCAGTATCCCTTAAGTAGGTCTACCAGTCTGGTTTATTCCTACTCTGTACCACTTCATATCACAAAATTTGCAGTAGTCTTCTCTTCCTGGATTCTTTGTACCATTCATATGCAAAGATCTTCTGATTATAGTACTTTTGCTCAGTATGTGCTTTTTTTTAAATGCCTATGGCACAGAAAATACCCTTTAGTTCAGCTTTACATGAGAGTTCTACCTATATATTAAGTACCAAAATGAAAGTATTTTAGTTTAATAATGTTATTAAAGACCGTCACAACACATTAGAAAAATAATTATTCAAATCAAGGTTTTCTTTAGGATTGCTGAAAAGCACATTTTATACACAATCCTTTGAAGTTTTCATACCAGTTGTATTTCCCACCTATAAAGGATGTTGATATGGAACTCACAGAAGCTATGTAAAGAGAAAATGTAGAACTTTTTCAGAGGAATTCCTGGAACAAAAGATGTATCCTAATGCATGTCATGATACACAGCCAAATCATGATAAAAATAACAGTGAAGAAGCATAGCTCACCTAGGAGCTTGCTGACCCTGCTAAATTTAGACCTTCTCTGTAATTAATCTTACAGCAGGTTTTACATTTCTGCTGTTTTAGCACAGGAGAGTAAAAGAAAATTCAGAAGAATCAAATGGAAATAAGAAGGAGATTAAAAAGTCTGAAGGTTAAGCAATGCAAGGAGATCTATAGCATCTTGCAACATGCTGACTTTTTAGAATGACTCTTTTTACAGATTGTCTTCATCCTTTTTTGAAGGCAGCCTATGGAAGCACTGTTTTCCAGTCACTATTTGACAAAAACAATTCATTTTATTTCTCATGTGAGCCAGAAGCACAAAAACTAACAGGTTCTTATGCCTTCAGGTTTCTACAGAAAACATTAGTCAAGGAAATACCTGATTTACCTAAAACTCATCAGAAATACTGGAATTTAAATGCATATCTGCTTAAGCCTTATAGTCAACAAAGTCATCAGCAACACATTGAAAAAGTCAGATTTCTTTGAGACTTTAGAATAATGAAATCTGAAATCAACGATGTGGATCTAAGTTCAATTCTCAGTTATTCAGAGGTCAGTGACAGTTGGCTTCATTGTCTGCTGAAGTCTTGCATCTCAAAATATATCTCAAAAAAAAAAAAAGAAAGATGGTATGAACACAGGAATACAAAATGAAGCATTTAGTTGTCAGGAAAATAACAGTTCTCGTCATCTGTAAAATTTTAAACTTATCCCCATCCTCCAGTGTCTGCTTCTTTTTGGAGATTTTTTTTTTTTTTTTTTTTTGCCACAAGCTTGCTGAGTTTTTTCCATAATCTTTTCTGAAGAGAAAATGTCTTTTTTTTTCAGTCTATGGCTATTGTTGCTCTTTCTTCTTCTTCTCTTTTCCTCCTTGTCCTTTTTTTTTTTTTTTAAAGCCCTTAGGAAGAATTCATTTCTTGAGTAAAAACTAAGTGTACCAGACAAAACAGTGGAAAAATAGAGCTTTGAATAAGATCGGGAAGGTTTAGTTGACGTATCTATACGCTTCTGTCACCATTACATGGCCAAGAGCAGAAACTAAGTATATACAGAGAGGATTTTAATCTAGAAGTGCCTGCTTGTCCTTCATAATGGTTTGCCATCCTTTGGCAGCTGGTATACAAGATTTTGCCTTTCCCCAACAACTCAGAGCAGTTTTAGCCTGCAAACAACTTTCCCATTCTTGAAAATGGTTTTTCTTTTAAAACTGCTAGAAATGTTTTGATGCTCAGGTTCTGTCCTGGCACTGTGCAAATTTGACTTCTGGTCTTTGATTTCAGAATGTTTGTCAATTTTGCATGAATGCACCACTGGAGAAATTACTGGATTTGTTCAGGAAGCATGTACAGACTCCCCATGTCCCCCACAACCCCCCGCTGACGTGATTTTCAGTATCACCAAGCAACAGAATTGAATTACATCTACACTTGCCTTTTGTACTTTTCATCCCATGATACTTTCATTCACGTCCATATGTTGGCATTATCCATGGATCCAAAAGCGAATGTGTGTAAGGCAATATCTGGCAAGCTGACAAAGCTAAGCAGGGATAGTACACTTAATTCGCATTTCCTGAGTAAGTGCTCTGCCTGCAGAGTTGTTATGCCAAAGCATCAGCCGTTCTCTCCACAACAGAAGACCCTGATCTAATTGTTCTATTTTAAATGGAGGTTTTATGCATCCAGTTGGTAGAGGGAAGCCTGAGACACCGAAGATACGGATTTGCATTTCACATAAGTAGCCTTCAGCGTTTAAGTACAAAAAAGAGAGAAATTACAAACTGCATTCTTCTCTTCAGCAATTTGCTGGCTCAACAGAACCGCCACTCACTGAGATGTTGTGGCACACTGTGGCGGCTGTTATGAACCCTTTCTTTCAGACATGACCCAAAGCAAGTGAATACCTGTGTATCTAAGCACTTAGTCTTCTCTGTCTGGGGAATGCAATAATTGACCGACTTTGGTCTGTGGCTTCTAAGCTGTATGAAGTCAAACCAGCTCAGGCCTAGGAGCCATGGAAACACATAAGGAAAAGCTTCTCAGCTCAAGCACCATCTTCTTTTAGCTCTATGGTCTTCAGTGTTGGTGGAATAGGGAATTAGGTTGGAGCAAGTCTGACTTAATTCTCACCCATGCAGATGCGGCCATCAGTGCCTAACGCTCCCTCTTCCTATGCTGGAAACCAAAGCCATGTTAGATGACAAACTCCTCCTTGTGAACTCCACGCCCAAAACTGGTAGTCTCTTGTCATGTTTGCAATTTTCCCTGTCAGGTAGCTATGTTCTTTTCAGATCTGGCTACAATGCCTTTTGTACTTGCCTATTTCCCAGTGGAATAGGGAACTGTTAGAGGCATTTATGCATCTAATTTCTTCAGGATAAATCTTTTCTTTTGCTGTTGTTGGCTTTGCCTGGTTATATTAATATTAGAGTGCCAGTGAATTTGTTGTTTATTTGAAACAACAATTTAATTTTGTTCACTAGTGTGCAAAAGAGAGCCTGAATGAAAAAAAAAAACAGTTTTCTTCCAATCTAAGTGTTAGTTTTGAATTTACACTGACAGTTTCTTTGGATAAGGGGTGGCTATTTCAACAGTTAGTTTTAAATCCAGCACAAAGACAGCTCAAGTCACGCTGCAGCCTTTAGTCCTGGAGATCTTAAGGTAAACTTCAAGGGAATAACCTGCTACCACATAGAGTATAGGAAGACAGAACCGAAAGACGTTTAGAAAGCTCCTGCCAACCTACCTATCGTGCGTAAGATGTAGTTCTGTAGGAAAGATAAGCACTTGTGCATCTTTCATCATCACACATCTGTTTGTAAAGAACAGTGCACACCTGCTTTTCAAGAAAATCATATAGAAACCAAACCCCAGGAAAAACTGCTGTCAGAAACTTCCACACTGATCCTCAAAACTGAAGTTCTTTTGGGAGCCCTCAGGATGTTTCCTGGCCATAAGTATGAGGTTAAAGAAATCTCTTAATTCAATACAACTTTTTATTGTTACATAATTCATTGTATGTAACATACAGCATTCAAAAATAAGACAGAATGTACCAACTAGAAATGAATGCAATTCAGGTTTTCACTTAAATCAGAGTTAATATTGTGGGTGAAGAATGTTTGCAGATTAATTTATTCTCTGGAGTCTCCAAAGCTAACAGAGGAAGCTGGCTGCCAATCTCTACTACCATACTTTTCCCTCCACTTTATTTTACAGTCTTCTATATATAGTTACAGGAATATTTTAAAAGTGTCAAAAATGTGGAAAAAATAAATTATACAATAAAGTTTATTAAAAATTAAAAAAAAAAAGAGGGGGCAGGGAGCAGGAGAGGTAAATGCTAAACCCAAAATGGCTTGACTGTCCTATTTTTACCCTGACCCCAAAGAAGGCAACCTATGGCCATATCTTATTTTCAGTCTGATTCCCCAAAACTGCTTCTTCCAGATGTCTTCCAGATTTAGCGTAGTACTGAAGCACTGTGAATGAAAGTATATCAGTACAGCTTGTATTTTTATATATAAAAGTCAATTCTCTATTTAAGATTCAGTCTGTGCCTCCCTCTCCCTCCTCCCACTTTCCCTCTTGAATCAGTAAAAAGTACCTTAGCTATTGACTTCAATCTGAACTTGATTAGGGTCTGATTGTTCAGATCTGTATAAAATCAGGTAGAAAACAAAGTTTATTAAGGCAAAGGCCTTTACAAAGAGACTGAAGAACTTACTGATGGAGACTTACTCCTGAGGAAATTTGGGTGGAATAACAGATTTTCAATCAAGAAATGACCATTTAAAGGCATAAGAACAGCACTATGAGTTAACATAGGTAAAATGTTTGTAGACTGTCAGTATATATAGTTAAATTCACATAAAATCATTAATGAAATTTCACCCATGTGATTTAGTTTAAACATATTGTAAAACTTTAATACATTTCTGAAGCGCGTAGCATCACGTGTTCCAAACTGGGAAGCACAGTGTTTGCAGTCGCTAAGGGCAATTTCTGTGCCCTGTAGAAATTTATTATGAAAAGAAAAGCAGAAGAGATTACATACCTGAAGAAGAAATGAACAAAATTCATTTCTCCAACTGACTTGGTAATTCTTGCTCACTCTAGTGAGTGAACTGGCTGCCAGGGTTTGTTTGCTACCTGAGGCTACTTGTACATGCATGGCATGTATACTAAGCACTGAAAAGTGTGTGTCTATGAAAATGGATTGAGATCCATCGTCTTATTTTAATCCATCAATTATTTATTTGTAATAAAGTTTTTTCTGTATGAGTTAAAATGTTCTGTAAACCATTTTTTGAGCAATAGCTATAGATTGAGAATACAAAACACTATTCAAAAGAGGTGTTGGAAGAGAAAGCTCTGCTAGAGGCTGAACTTTTTTAAAGTTTTGGACATTTCTCCTTTATCATCCCATTTGCAGAGATTCAGTGCTACAAGGACGTTCCCTTAGGCAATATCAATACAGTGTGGAGGTTTATGAGCCAAGATACACATCAGAAAGAATTTTAATAAGCCTTGACAGATATATTGTATTAGTAGTGCTGATGTAGTGAGGTAGGACCTACGCAGCGGGGTGTGTAAAACACTAAGGTATTCTTACTGCTGGCTAAGATATGACATAGAACGGACTGTCACTTGGTGGAAGAACGAAATGTGTTAACTAAATGTATTGAATTATTTTCTTTTTTCACGATCAAAATTCTTCTCCTGGTGACCGTGTATTGCTCCTTAGTAGGAGGGGTAAGTACCTATCAAGGAAAGATTAGATCTCCATAAAGTGAATGAGCTTACTGCTTAATCAGTTGATGGTCCATTTCAACGTGTTTTTCTTTTGTCCTGTCTTCACACTCATTCATGCGCGCGTGCACACACAGACGCACGTACGGATTCAAAGAGTGCCATGTTGGCAATGAAAGTATTCGGAGAACTCAGTGTGTTAGATGAGAGGTGAACTGGACTGTCTTCCTTTGCACAAATTAATAGCTGTTGAGGCCCACTCACCTGTGTTTATGCTTCACTCACCTGTGTTTCAGCATACAAATAGAGAGGACTAGAGTGTGTATATGCATATGGGCACCCAACCTAACTGCAGGTAATAGCATACAAATTTTGCTATTTGGTATTGTAAGAACTACGTGTTGTTAGCGTCCAATGGATATTTATTGCGCTACGTGAGGTGTTGATCTGTATGTACATAGATCACAGAAAGCACTCTTTGGTCCATTATCTTTGAAGGCAAACTGAATACAGAGGAAAACATTCAGTCAGCAAGTACAGAAAATTACTTTAGGTTTTCTGTACTATGTAGATTTAACTTTTGTAGCTTTAGGGTTTTTTTTCTTTTTGGGTGAAAGCTGAAGCAATGCTTTTCATTTTCTTGCTCATTTTTGACAGTAAGAACTCGCATCTGCTATGCTGTCAAGTTGACATCCTTTAAAAACAGTCAGAATAAATAAATGCATTCTAATGGAGCCATTTTTCACTAACATGCTTTTACCTACATGTATTTGCAGCATGATCCAAAAAGCTTCAGAAGTAAAATGTTTCCTAAATGCTGTAAGATACTCAAATATAATGCTATGCTTAACGTGAAAGTGGCAAATGGACAGGCATGAGAAGAAGAATGGAAGTTTTGGCAGATGAAAATGCTTAGAAATGTGTTTATTAGCAAGAAGAGTTAAGGTCTTACAGTGCAGAGAATATTAAACGAGTTGAGAAGTTGCTAAGAAGCAGAATGCTTGATGTGGAAAAAGCAGAGGAAAGGTGTTCTTGGAAGCTAAGATCGAGACTGATATTTAATAACAAGAAATTTATATTGCCTAGGATAGGCACTTATCTGAGGTAACTAAGTCAAAAATAGAGTGACCTGATGCTCTTTCTGCAATCCCTGGAGAAAAATAAGCACCTCTAGGGGGAATTCATATGTTGTGCATGTTGAATTGTGTTCTAGAGCTGACAGTCTCTCTCCAGCAAAGGAGAGGGAAGAGAGAGAACCAGTAGTGATCATTCAACGCGTGGACCAGCCTGTAACTAGTCAAAGATAAAACTGCCTGATAATGGGGACGTCACATGAACTTAATGAAACTTCCTCTACACTCAGAGGTGGGAATTACCTAAAGTGTTCTTGCCAACATTTGTAATAAGTCTTACATTCTTTTCTTTCCTTTTTGCTCAACTGCAGAAAACATACCTGTACATTTTGTTGGACTGTTTTTTTTTTTTTAAATGAACTTCTAGTTCACATTTTTAAATGGCTTTTAAACGGCTTTTAAACTTGATATTTATTTATCTTTGTTAGGATTTCAACAAAGAAGTCAAGAATAGTGATGATGAGCCCAGAAGGTTACTTTTTGCCTCCACATAGATCTAGACTAGTTATTTCTTATGGGGGGAAAAAAAAAAAAATCTCATTAAACTCACAATTAAGATTTCTTCTTGTATAACCTGTATTCATCCTAGTGTACAATATCCCAGTGATCAGAAGTTAATTTTGCAGATGATGGATAAAGATTAAAATAAGACAGAATCAACCTTAATTTCCTTTATATGTAAAATGGGGTGCTTCATAATTCATTTTCCTGAAGTTAGACTATAAAAAGTGGGACTACTGTTGAATTGAAATGGAAAATGTCCTCTTTAGTATGGTGCTCCAGGTGTATGTAGATTATTCATTATTAGAATAAGGAGACCTTGCCAATTAAAGAACAGGTGACAGGACAAAAGAGGAGGGGAAGTCTATGGTTTATAGAGTTCAGCTGCTATGCATACTTATAACAGAATTGCAATCTGCGATCATTAGGGAAAAGAACCTTTAAACTAGTGACATTACAACGTAACTACAAATGTATTAGGTATGAAATTTACAGCTGTCGGTTAGTACCTTCTGAGACAAGAAATGCCTGATTATAGAAATTTCAGTCTGCCTGTTTAAATTTTTGTCAGCATTAATATTATTGACTTACTCTTTTCCCAAGATAGGAATCTATATCCCAATACAACTAATTTTGCTCTGATTGCTGTCAAAGGTATTTCCTGATTTTTTTCCTCATTTCCTGATGAGGTAAAGGTGAGGATTTTTGAGCAGTTGCCTCAAATGAAATGGTGGTCAGAGAGCAATAAGGACGGGAAACTAGTGGAGAGTGTCAGAAGTGGACATTGGCAGGTACCAGGTATAAAGCATCCAAGAACTGCTTCTGTCAATATTCAAATGGTAGGGTTTGCTGCTGGTAGGATCTGAAAATGGGGGGAATTTCAGGAGAATAAAGCTGAGCTATTTGTAAAAGAGGTTTTTTTCCCAAGTGTCAGATTATTTAAAGCAAATATCCCCGCTAAAAAAAAAAAGTGCAGATAAATGTGTTACTTGAATATCAATACAGTTCTGCCTTCATGTTTTGTAGTTCCCAAATTGTTATGTTGCACTTAGCCAGGTAGATTTGCCTTTGAATATTATTAATTTGGAGAAGAGGAGCAGTTGTTTTTTACACTGGGACCATAATTTTCATTAGGGTTTTTTGGTTTGTTTTTTTTTTGTTGTTTTGTTTTATTTTGGTTTTGTTTTGTGTAGGTTTTTTTGAGACTTGATAGATTGCTGGGTTTTCCTTTTTGTTACAGAGCATGAAATGAACCTGGCAGAGGAGTTACTACCTCAGTAAATATGAACAGCCATTTTCGGGATGTGCCTGAGCATTTTAATGGGTCTCATCTCAAAGCATGTGGTTTAGCTAATGAGAGCATTGACTTCAGATTGTTCCATAAATTGTATTCTGGTGTAGTCAGAAAGGTATAATGTGATTTACTGTGAGAGAAATCTCTTCTGCCTCAGGAAGCTGTGGAGATGGTAAGCTGCGTAATCTCAGCCCCCCTTTCACAAGGCTCAAAGGGGAGCTGTAGTTGGAAGTTGCAGTCTACACCAGCTTGGCCATACTGCGAGGGGAAAAGAGCTGTTTCGTCATATACTCTCTTCTCTGCACCCGTATCAGTCACCCTACTTCATGATCTGCTGGTCTTAAGAGTACTTAAAAAAAGTTTTATCAGTCTGGTAACATCAGACTAAGTCCAGTAAAAGAGTTTCAACCATGCAGTCAAGAGAATGAAACTTAAAGTTGTGTCAAAAATTACTTTCTGAGCTCCAGATAATTACACAAATTGAAAGATTTCTTACTTCTTTGTTTCCCTAACAGGAAAAAAACACTGCATTCCTGTTCCTCTTATGCAAGTTTTATACTCTTTATGCAAGTTTTATACTCTTTTACACAAGTTTTAGTGTATATTTCTCATCAGAGGAAAAAATATCTCAGAAGCCTTACTAAACTAAGTTAAGAATCATAGATGAAAGCTGACCTTTACTAACTTATTTATTTTTATAGAGGTTTTATCAGAATCACATTCCTCGGAACATGCAGGCCCCTTGGATTAGCTCAGCAAGCCTGGTTCATTAAGCAAGAGAATGTTACTTTCTTCAACAGAATTTCAGATGATCATAACTTTAGGTTAACCAAGGTATGTGGGTTTGGAGTGTATTTATCATGGTCATCTTTAATAAGCAATGAAAAAAGATAAACATCTCTAGAAATCAGTTCCATCTCTAGTCACAACAATTGACCTCAAGATGTGTCTTTCTTTACCAGTTTTAGAGGAGAAAAGTTCTATTTTCTTCCTTTAGTTTCTTCGGCTGCGTGTGTGACATTAGCTGGGAAAAAACCCAGCCTGTTGATATTAATATGTAATATAGTATTTTGTAACTATTAAGTTAGAGATTGTTAGGATTTTATCATGGATTCTTACATTTAGTTACTCCCTCTTAATTAAATAACTTAAATACAATTGTTAATGACATTTTATTCAGTATTTATTAGTTAGTCATTGCGGAAATTATTTCTGAAAGGAGAACAGACCAAGATAATGATTTTCTGTAGAAATCAGCTGGTTTAAAGGGAACAAATACACAATTTTAATGCAATTCAGTGTTCTGATGCATTAGCAGAGTTGACTGAGTATTAAAAAATATATCACTGAATATGTTTGAGTAAAAGGAGACCAATTTTACTTTATTGGAAGGAGTATTTGAAACCCTCCGTTTTGTAAATTGTAAATGAATTAATCACAGTATTTATGCGAGGATCCTGCTGTTAGTTGGTCAGCAGCTGAAGAATTTTGCTTTTAAATAAAGGATCTAAATACATGGCTAACTAGTCAGGCATACAATTATCCAATTAAAATACACAGTCTGTAAATAAGTCAATGGTAAACATAATTTCTTAAATTGTGGTGTGCAAACACTATTGAATAATGAAAACATCAACATAAACAGAAATTGATCAGCATTAGAAAAACATCCTGAATCTCCTAGCCTATACAACTCGCAATGATATTTCATCAGATATACTGATTGGGGTTATGACATAGAGTGCCTATGTGATTCTAGCCATGAAACTCATTGGGTAATGTATTTTCTGTTTTTAGCATGATCTGTATGTCACATTCTCCTTGTTTCTCCCCCACGTCCCAGATGATAACTGAAATATTGATTACTAAATTAAGCAGCTCTTTTTTTTTTTTTTTTTTTTAATAAAGAACTTGTTGACTCCACAAAATTTAGATGGCTTATTGACTAGGAGCTCAGTTACTTCCAATCAGCAGTGTAGATATAAAAGACATATATCAATGTTGGAGGAGCAGTTGCAAAAAAGTAATGAAACGGATCAAGCTCAAGACATGTGTTTATGCAGTATTACTGCAGTACCCCACTTGTTGATCACGTTGGAGGTGCTTAGATTTTATTCGTCTTTTTATTTCTGACTTCTGGTGCGTTCATGGTTAACATCCTGCAATTAGTACAGAGGTCTCTGTAGCACTTACATTAAAAGCATAACATTAGCATGAGTGTTAAATATCCTGGGAATGCAATTCGTGTCTGTACAGCTTAAGAATTTATATTGCTGGAAAGGTTTTTAAAACACAACTTTAAAGAGTTTATATAAAAAGTTATGTAAGTACATAAAAGGATACATAATTTTGGTTGGCAGAAAAAGTCATGACCAGCAGGAACTGGAACTATGACTACGGTGTGAATAATGTACCTGTTGAAGTTGCTATTTTTAAATACCTAGTATCCCATAATCAGTCACAGCATGTGCTTGGACTAACTCTGCTGCATACGCTGGACACCTGTGTTCTTCATGGGCTGCCCAGGGTACCTACACCAGTTCAACCTTTCTCTGGCGGAGTCCAGGGCCTGAAACCACCACGTCATCCTCTCTTCTGTGGTTCGTGTAGCTCATTTTGGCTTGGACATTTGGCACTGGTATGCCACTCTCTCAAAAAAACATTGCTCTTCCTGCAGACGGAATGGCTTTGGAAGTGCAATATACTCTCACCACCTCAACCCGCAGCTGACTGGCAGCTGTGTCCCGGAAAACTGGCATATTACCTTGCAAGGGGGATATTGCCATCCATAGACAATCAGGAACCTCTGCAGCAAAATGATCACAACTGAATATCAGCTGTTAACGTTCAAGAACTGATACCAAGTCACTGGGGTTGGCTAGGAGCATGAAGTCTTTATTCTCTTTATTGCTAAATGCAGAAGTCTCTACTGCACACATAAATAAGTCTAGATTGAAGAATAATTCTCCATACAATATTCGCAGCACAGATAACTGCGCTCTTTTATGAGTAGATGGAGATACGCAGTTTTCAGGAATATTTTAAATTGAAAAATCAGAAAATATGTTAAACGTTTGCTTTGGTGTCTTATCTTACCCATGCTTCTGAGAAGCAGTCTGTGGTCAGTAGTGAAAATAGGCTGTTATCAGGGTTAATAAATTAATGTTTCATACCACTGTCTTTTCAGAACAAAGGATGGGAAAGAAATGAGTGATCTGAATCTCGCCCATAGTCATGTGTGCAGACCGTTCCTTCTTAATCAGGAAATCAAATCAGGGAATAAAATAATGCAATGAAAAGCATATGTCAGGCAAATTTAGCTACCACTTAAAAACTTGACTTTGATCAGAAAAAATATGTCTGGAGCCATTTTGAATTCATTTTTCTTCACAGATTTATTTATCATATTTAGTCCCCTTTAACAGATTTCTTAAAAAAAAAAAAAAATAGAAGGAACTTCGAATTAGTAAACCTGAATGTTAAAATAGGCTCAGTTTGGCTCTTACGAAGTTTCACTGAGCCCTACATAGTTATGTTCTGTCTCCAGCTGGATGGGACATTCGTGCTGAGGAGTTGTGGAGACCCAGAAGCAAGAACAAAATCGAGTTCATTCTTCCATAATTCTGAGCACTTTATGGTGCTAAGAAGAGTGAAAAATACTGGTCTTTGATTTTTCTTACCAGACAAATATGATACTGGATGCATGTAGCTGGCTAGAATATTAATAACATGATGACATTTTTGCATACTGTATTCTCAGACTGGAAATGAATTTTGATTTATCACACAGTTTTTAGGGCAATTTTATTTGACCTTTTCTAAATACTACTTCCATTTATCCCTGAGCAGCTGACAAATTCTCTTTTTTCTGTGACATGGTATTTGTTAGAAAATATGAAAGTCAAGTTTGGTTTTAAATTACTGGCCTCACACATTTAGTTATATTACGAAAAATATGGCTCAGCCTCAGCCTTGTTAAGCAGACTAATGAACCGCCCCCTCCCCCCCCAAATTTGTTCCAATATTGTTGGAATATTTTAATTACCTATCACTTTTCCTGGGTACTTTTAGCCAGTCAGCCCCAGCTACATGGATAGGGGACTGAACCCTGGCTTCAAGGTTAAGTGACACAGATTAATTCACAATTGCGTGCCTCTGCCACTCTGTAGAGTGAACGGTGCCTTCCACATTCATGCACAAATTAAATTCCTTTTTTCTAACAGGGCCGAGTAAGCTTGCATCCTGGGGAAAAAAAAAAAAAAAAAAGGCAATGTTAAGTGCTGGTTTTCAGCATCTCTCCCTCCTTTCACAGGAAAGTGTGTTATCATGATCAGCGTGTCAAGTTTCGTCTGGGCTTTGTGCTGTAATTGCCGGCAGAGTAGTGATACAGAATAAGCTGGCTGCCAACTGGGCTGAGAAAACTCACAGCAGGGTGGGCAAGTACACAAGAACCCCACGTGGAAGGATGTATCCGAAACACGGCTCTGGTCCAGCCGCTCTGAGGGTCTCTGGAGCGCAGTCTCTCCAGCTGCAGGTTTCTCACAAATGCAGTGCAAACAGTATGAAATCACTGGGCATTCCAGCAAGTGACAAATTTACAGAAGGGAAAGAATATGCTGTCAGCACTTTGCTCACAGCCCATTGTAAGGTTATGAGAATTCAGCCTTAAATAGCGTAGTAGAACTGGCATTTTCTGAAAAGAACTGGAATGTCAGTAGGTAGCGGTGTCCAAGTTTATGCCCCTTTGTTTTGTAAAGTCAGCCCATATTACTAAGCTGACAAGGTGAACTCACTCTGAGAATTAGTATTCACTGTGCGCCAAGTTTTCCAGGCCTTTATTTCAGGGAGTGGAGATGGTGCTAATCGGAGGGAGGAGGCCGTGCAGCCGGGACGATGTGGGAGTGATATTATGTGCGCGTACCTATTCCACATACTAAATGGCAAAGTTGAACTTTCTCTGCTCCCATCACGATAAATCCATGTCTGTCTGGGACACTGAGCGGCTCGTCCAAGAGGGACGTCAAGCCTATGAATAATTCTGGCAACATTTTAAAACAAATTAGAGTTTGGCTTTATGGTGTTTTCCACACTATCCTCACACAGAAAGGACTGTAGATGTCAATTACTTTATCCTTTAAAGAGCAATATGAGATTTTTCTCTACATTTCTTCATCCACTGCGTAGATGGGAATGCTGTTACCATGAGTTTACAAGACCTCTAAGGCTGACTAACTGCACATAAAATAGTAATATGAGAGAGAGCATCCTGTTAAGAAGAAAGAAACTATAAAATGATCCAGATGCAGCTGCAGCTCAAAATTACTTCATATGCTGGCTGTTAAACATCTTGCAAATGCTGTTGACTCCTCTTGAATGCAGTTCTTGTTAACTGTATACTAATCCTATTTGTATGCAGTGGCTATGTAAATTTCTTTTTATAAGGGTTTTTTCTTCCCTGGCAAATTGGACTTGTATACAAGAGATCTTGATGATGTTATGATTCATAGGAGGAACCAATATATTACACACAGAGAGGCATGACAATCAACGCGAAATAGTATTATGAATCTCAGGTGGATGTCTGAGACATTCTTATAGCTTAAAAAAAACAGAAAAATTTCTTAATAAACTTTTTCTCTGACTATGAAATTCAAAAGCATCCTTTATTGCTCTATCTAATGAGCATCCCATGTGCTTGTATTTGCTGCTCCGTTACTGTTTGTAACGTACCTCAGTATGTTGACTTTGTACATTAGTTCTAACATGGCAAAGGACCTAAAAACATACTCAGCTTTAAATTTGAGGCACTAATTCAAAACTAAGGACATCACAAATACTTTTCTAAGTCAGGGCCATGAGCTCCACAAATAAAATGTAATATGAATATTAAATTTGCAGAAATGTCTTTTTCTCTTTTTAAAATAAATAAGTTTTGTTATTTTTTTTCACACCGTGATGTTGGCTACTATTCATGAGAAAAGATGTAGAAAGAATATGTGTTTTTTCTACAATAGTGATTCAAGGATTATAGCACACCAGAACAAGATGACATCCTTATCAGAATTAATATTAAATAATTACTGATGAGAGAGTACTGTCATGCTCTTTCTTATGGCAGCATTAGTAGGGATTAAAGATAAAACTCATTTTTTTTTAAAAAAGGAAAAAAAAAGGATTGCTAAGGCTAAATCTTTCTTATTTTAAATACAACAATGGTTCTTTTTGAGACTAATATGCTCTAGAATTGGGACTCACATGATATGTACAATAAACTGATTGAAAAAAATATGATTGAATTATGTAGACTTTTGTTTTGCTAAAATGAAATTATTATAATTTTTGAGAGAAGCCTGAATGTCTCTAATGCAAGTTGTTACGCTTTCATTACAATCACTAAATTAAGATTCACTTTTGCATAGATGCCATTAAGGCTGAGAGTTTTAAAAGCAGCTAGAGATTTGGGGAGTTCAATCTGAGACACCACAGAAGGGGGATTCCCTGAATTCTGAACTGACTCAGCAGTTTCTAAAAATCTGTACTCTGAAATGTCCCTTGTCTGGGCATCTGGATCTCCTAATTACTTTTCAAAATCTCGGTTTAATCTCTAATAGAAATCAGGCATCTCAGAAATTGCTCTAAATTACTAGCTTGAGACAGAGGTGATTTTTTTTCCAGGATATTTAAATCTTGCTTCAGGAAACTCCAGGCTATCTAGAGTCTCGGCATGTCTAGACTTCTGATCTATATTTGTTTCACTAGGCTTTGCAAGCTGACCTAATAGTTTTGGGAAGTCCTCTTACTCCTTAATTTGAAAATATTTGCATGTTTACACATAACAGTCTCAGAGCATATGTTTTTTTCCAGAACAGTTTGGTAGCATGAGCACCAGGTTGGGATGTTTTGAGAACCACCAGGTTGGGGTGTTTTGAGAACCACCAGCTTGGTGATTAGAAGGGGAGGATCTTAGAATAAAGCTTGTTTCTACTGATTTTTCCTTTCTGGCTTCTTCTTCTTTGTTTTGTTTCTCCTACATCAGCCCAAGCTAAAAACATTGAGTTATGATTGATTAATTATCAGTTTTCCTGTCTGTAAAAATTGGGCTAGTGGCCTTAGAAGAAGAGAGTCATATCTCTGTAAAATAGTTTGTTGTGATACAACAGATATAGTGCTAGAAACATGGCTTTTCAAATGGTTTTCTGTAAAATACAGGGGAAAATAAGCAAGGAGCATAGGGGACTCCTCCAAAATATACGAAAAGTGCAGAAATAAGAATTTTATTTCTAAAGAATAGCAGATAGCAACTTCCTGATTCAAAAAGGTTGCACTGGATGAAAAAGGATTGAATATTGACAAATAAACATGAATTGATCATAAAATGAAAGGCTAAAATTGCTCAGATTCAAATGCGTGTGACTGAGTTGTATTTAGTCCAATCTGAAAAAGATGGGGCCACAGCTGGTTTTCAATTGAAAAAGCATTCCTGCTGTCCATGTGCAAACAGTTCAAGAAAGATATCGAAACAGTGATGAAGACTCAGAGGAGTGTCATAATAATATTTAGAAGTAATTAAAATATACCCCTGTAAGAAGACACTGAAGGAGTTAAGTCTATTTCTTTAAGAAAAAAACAGTGTAGAAGGTGACTTAATCATGGATTTTACACACATATGTGTAGAACAGCACTTTGATGATTGAATAAGCTTGCTTTTAATTGACTAAGATACATGAAGATCCTCTGGCTGGAAGCTGAAACCAGGCAAATTCAGGCTCTATTCAGTACACACATTTTTAATTGCGAGTGTAATTATCCATAGAAGCAGCTATTCAAAGGTTATGATGGACTCCCTAGCACTTGAAATTTTGAATATTAAATTGGATCTTTTTCGAAATAGCTTTTTCAAAAAGCTCTGTTGTGTTTTTAACCTAGTTATTTGACTTGAAGTAGAAATTCATTCCAAGAAGATGTATTGGCTGTGTTTTGCTCGTCTTTAAAACAGATTCCTGCAGTGGCCCTTTCTGGGTTTAAAATGCTATCGATAAAAAGGGAAAGAACTGAACAGAACTACTTTAGTAAGCTTATGTAAAAACTTAGCCTGATCACACTCATTTACTAAATATTGTGGCCGCACTTTGAGCACCCAGATAAGACAGTACAGAATAGGTTCAGTGAGGGAGACGTGTCTTGAAGCCATTTTTGTAGTATTTTTATCCTACACTCAAGGGAACTTAAAGATCCCTACATGATATTTTAACAGTCTTTAATTTAGTAGAAGCTATGTGACCTATGTGGAGTCCCTGATACTATTATTAATGTTGCTGCTGATTATTTAATAATAATAATAATAATAATAATAATAATAATAATAATAATAATAATAATAAAGAAGAAGAAGAAGAAGAAAAAGAAGAAGAAGAAGAAGAAGAGGAAGAAGAAGAAGAAGAAGTAATTTTATCACATATATAAGCCCTCAATCATTAGACTACAGGCCTCATGTGCCGGGTGCTATACAAGTGCAGATTTTCCCTTTACAAACTCTGTGTGTGAAGGAACAAATCTCCATCTTGCTTTATCCACATAACTATACCAGGACAAACCAAGTCCCTGCAAAGCAAAGCCTATGCCTCATATTGTTTCTAATTCAGGGAGATTGTCTCCCATCCAGGCTAAGTGGATTTTATCAGCTGTGTCCAGAGCCTATGAAAGAGAAAATTCCTTCCTACTGCTTTTAATTTCATAATGTAAAGTAGATTTTTAGATCATGGAGGGCATGATCTCCAGGACCTCATCTCCGGGGTAAGCCTGGTGATAAGAGGTAGGGCCTTCCTACTTACCAAACAGGAGCTGTGGAGATGTACCGCAGAGTCTAACCCAGATTACTGCAGCAGAATACACTGTAGGAAGTTTCAAAGCATACAGAAGTTTGGAAATAGGATTTGGGAAAGCATACCATCCAGGATGTGAGGCATGCGAGGTATGCCTCTGTGTTCACAAAGAAAGCATTAGAAAAAGAAGCACTTTTTGACTTTGATATGGACTTTGCTTGAATGAAAGGTAGAACAGCTTCTTCTCCTCTTACAGTCCATCTAAACCTTTTCAATATTTTAATCAAATGGGAAATGTCTTAATTCAAAATCTAACACCCCTCTCCCCCCTTCCCTTTCAAGGGGACTATTTAATAACCTTTCTTTGGAAAAAAATCACCTTGCTGCTTTAAAAAAAAACCTGTGTTGTCTAGGGAGGTGCACATATTTCTTGTTCAGTGAGTTAGTCCTTGCAATGTTAGGTACACACACTGCATGCTAGACTTAAAAAGAAAACATTATTAAGGACTGAACTAGGCTAGAAAAATGTCCCCATGCAGTGCAGAGTAGTTTAAAAGGTATTTTAAATCTGTGTTTAGCATTGGCAACCGGTCAAACACAGATATTGGAATCAGAGGAACAATTTGTTATTTATGAATGTCAGATTACATAAATAATTTGAATATCATTTATGACACTAAGATTTAAACAAACATCAACCTAAACATATGCCCAAAAGTCCTTATGATGATTTAAATAAATGACATCATCCTCAGTACTTCAAAAAATCAGGTCAGTTATTTCAGCACCAATAATGATACAGGAGATTTGAATGAGGCATTCGTTATTAAAAATCTTGCATAAGATATTAAAAATACTTATGCAAATGGCATTTGCAACTACATCTGGATATTAAAGCAATGTAATCCATACGGTACTGTGTGATCTTGTATCATGTTGAACATCTTGATGCATTTGCCTCTGAGTGGGAAGCATGTAAAACTTCCAGTCTTTGCTTATCCTTTTTAGCACAAAAGGTATATCATAATAAGCAATGATTGTGTTTGGATTGTTTGCTGAGAAGCAGCAGGATTTTTTTCATGTTGAAAGCAAGAGCAAGACAGAGACAAGGCTCTGGGGGAGACTGCAGACACTGAATTATCATATATTTGGAAATACTCAATAATCACTTGTGTGCAGGCTTCTATAAAGCTTTTGTGAATGCTCTAGGTGCAACACAAAACAGCATATTCAGTCCTCTGCTCATTATATAAGGAATAAAAGGGTGAAATTGTTGAAAAACGTGCAGTCGGCTTTGTAACAGTTACTCTTCAATGCATTTAAAAGCCAAATGTTTGAAAAGTCATTAAATATTAGCAAAGTAAAAATTCAGCTGTTCCTTACAGGGCCTTTGTTAAGCAATCCAAAGAGAAACAGGATAAGAAAAAAAGGCAAATTGGTAACTATGTTTAAGTAAACAGGTAAATTCAGGAGCATTCATAGTTGTTATATATTTATTTATTTTCTTCTGCATTTGTAAGTTTGAAAAATAGTGCTACTGAAATAAATGCTAATGCAGGGTACATCGCTGAGGGAAGAGACGCTGGCTGATTTGGTGTAAATCCCTCCCAGCTCTTTGTGATAAAGCTGACAATTTTGACCTGTACTATGCACAGAGCCTGGGCTATTTCCAAACTATGGCGGCTCATGTTCAACACTAGCACCTTAAAAGGCAGAATTACAATGTGCTGTCATCTTGTCCACCGCAGGAAGAGGAAACGGTATCGGATAACCTTTAGTACTGCAAGTTGTGATTGCACTGTTCCCTAACCGAGGCACAGGCTGAACTTCTTATATATGCTTGGGACCCTTCACTCCCGAGCTGCCTCTGGCCAGGAGCACTAATTTTGTTTCATTGCCCTAATATGTGGCTCTGTTTACATCCTGCTTTTGAGCAAAGGTTCAGCTGTGGGCTGCGGCCCTACCAGGTGGAAACGCATCCAAAGTCAGCAGGGAGGCAGATGGCAGCAGATTCTCCAGGTTGTGGCAGCCATTAGTAACTGTCACTTTTCAGCCCAGACCTGCACAGTTTTCTGGTTCCAGATGGCTTCATTTAAGCATTTGGGTTTAGCTCTTATTCTTGATCACCGAGGTTGCTGGTTTGTTCTCAGGAGCGGTGTGGGAAACAGGGCTTTGCACAACGGGGTCAGCCTGGATGCTGTAAAGTGAGTTCCCAGACAGGACAGGAGACAGATGACACTCGTTCTCTTCCTCTGCTTTGTGCCTGGAAGGTCCTTCTGTTTCAGCAATGGCCTCAGATTAGAGAAGAGGCAACTAGCCATTGTCTCCCATGAACAGAAAGGATGGAAAGCGCTCCTGTAGCCACATCCTCCTCTCTTCTGGGAAAGGACGGATGAGAGCTGGGACTTTCCACCCACCATGTGCATCAGAGCTCAAGACGGATGGCAGGCTTGCCTTGGTTGCTCCAGAGGTTTCAAAATAGATGTTTAAGAGCTTAGCAATTGGACAGTGTCCATGCTTAACAAATGAGGATTTAAACCCATGATGTGGCCTACTGTAGATATATTATACTGTGGCAAATATTATAAAACTATACACATATATATGAATAATTACCCATATTATAACACTGCAACAGCCAGATAACATTTAGTTTTAAACCAAGACTTTTCTCCATTAGAACGTGATTTACTTTTTTTCTTGTTAACTCCCTCTCCCCCGCCCCCTATCCTTCACATTTTTAATTCCTCTTATGTGAGTTTTATGGGACACTGAATCCTCTAAGTATTGCTTTTCCCTTACCCATCTCATCAACTACAACTCCAGCCTTAACTCCAGCTCTGGTTTTTTTAATAGTTTTCTTCATGTGTTATTTTCTCTGCCACTGTACTCTTCTCTCTCGACCTTAACTGCAAATCCTCTGTTTGCAAATGAAGAGGATTTTGGAAAGTAGCTTTCACACTTAGAATAAGCTGTCTTGCAAGAATTATTTTTCCAACTTAATGTCCTTTGACACTGGGATTATTTTATATACTTCGAGTGCTTCCTTGCCCAGCCCTCTGGTTCCTTTCTGCTATGATACCATCCCTCTTTAATTAAGATTTTATGCCCTTTATCCTGTTTCTTTCTTTCCATCTGGCATTTGATCATTGTTGCATGTATTCAAATAAATAACAGTGTGGCTTGTGTGACAAGTAGGACATCCTAAAGTCAGTGACAGATTCTCTGATTTCTGTTCTTCCACTGTCTTTACCATTGGCATCATCCTTAAATCAATGTTTCCACATCCGATTAACAAGCTATGAATATTATCCTTTTTCCTATTGTCTACATATACTTTCACTTTGAGAAGTTAGACTCTTAGTTCTTAGACTTCTCAAGAATTACCGTACTGTCAAGTGCTGGATCCTGCTCTTAGTTTCAAACACCAGAAATCACTTCAGAGTTCATATCAGTATCACTTTTCCGTGCTCCACATGCATCCTCCTCATGCTGTATAGATTGGCAGGGTGTCAGTAAAGAAATCAAAAGTAATTGCTATTATCCATGGGTACACTGTGGACTTCACTTCTTTGAATTTCATCTGGTCAATTGGCAATAGATTCTCTTTCCAGAAAACTAGTTATACAGTCCTCACTGATCATTTTGCACAAGTGTTTTGAGAGGGGCTATTCTTCGCAGTTGTCCTGTGTTGAAAACCACTCTGCTATTTACGGGTTTCTTTCTAGTGCTATTTTAAGGTTAACAAAACTGGAGCTACTACATTTCAGTCAGAAGAACAGTGAAGATAATTTCTCTTAACTTCAAGATAAAACTGTTTGTACAGTATCAGTGTGAAACACTTTTGGTCTCACTTTATCACTTTCTGCCTTTCTTTGCTGGGAGAAAAGGCAAGTAACGTAGTATTGCCATCCTGTTGTTCCTTCCTCCTATGAAACATCTATTTCTACTGTAGGTGGCAGTTAATATTGTTTGTCCCACTTTATCTCGATTAAAGTAGTGGGAGGAAATCATGCATCCTGGGGAGCTGCTGTGTATATAGCCTCTTTCTCTATTAGGCTGGTGAGCAGGTTGCACTTGAAGTTATAACGTGCTTTCTTTCCTCCACTTTAAGGTCAATGGGACTGCCTGATTGTTAGATAATGTCTTTGTCCTCTACCCTCATGCAGGTCAAAATACCACTTCTCAGAAGAAAAGAAAATCAGGGGCAATTGAGTCTGCTTGTCTTTTTTTGTGTGTGTGTCTGTGTTTTTGATGAAGAACAATTAATTATTATAGTAAAATTCTACCACTCTTAGTTAAAATTAGTGCTACTTGCAAAGCATTTGACACTGTCCCGCATGACATCCTCGTCTCTAAAATAGATTAACATCATCTATTAGATAGATAAGGTAGATGATGTCAGTGGCTCTTCCCTTACCCACCAATGCTGTAACGCTGTTGTAGAAGGCTACCAAATTTGTCAGGCATGATTTGCCTTTAGTGAAGCCATGTTCTCTGTTACCTATCACCTCCTCATTTTCCATGTGCCTTAGCAGAGTTTCCAGGAGGATCTGCTCCATGATCTTGAGAGGTATAGAGGTTAGACTGAGTGGCCTGTAGTTACCTGGGTCTTCCTTTTTTCCCTTTGTAAAAACCACGGTTATATTTCCCCTTTTCCAGTCAGTGGTAATTTCACCAGTTTGCCATGACTTTTCAAATATGATGGATAGGGGTTTGGCAACTTCATCTGCCAGCTCCCTCAGGATCCTCGGATGCATCTCATCAGGCCCAATGGACTTGTGCATCTTCAGGTTCCTTAGATGGTCTCAAACCTGATCTTCTCTTGTGGTGAGCCAGTCCCTGCCTTTGGATTCATCGAATTGGGTGGCTAGAGCACTTTCCAGTGAAGAGCAAGGCAAAAATATTGTTGAGTCGACATTGTTAACGTGCACAGTGGATATTAAACATCTCTAGGGATAGTTTCCTTTAACATATGTGTATTGTCACTCATATTTCTACTCACAGAATGTCAAACTTCTGCAGTCTGGGGGCGGGGCGGGGGGAACGGGGGATGGGCAACGGACTCACTAACTCTAAAGAATATTTTGCAAATTTTAGCTGAAATAATATGTTATGACATCTGGAACACTAGCCTCAGCTGTCTTTGGAACCAGTGTTCATGTGGCATCAAAATTAAGCAAAGCAAGCTTACTCATTTACATATTTTGCATATTTATAAAAACACCATTTTCCTGTATCAGTAAAAATCTGGGTGCAGAGACAAAGCAGCCCAGCTCCATTGATTTTAAAGGACTTGATATGATTGACACCAGCTGAGATTTTGGCCTGCTGTGTTTAACTGTGTTTTACATTGAATCACATAAAGCCAGGAAACATGATGTGGTGAATACGTAGAGGTGTTTTAAATCTTCTCTTGACAAACTTCTGCACAACAGTACTAATTTTAAATCCATGAAACTTTACAAGTAAAAGAGCTGGGATAAAACAAAAGCAGCATTGGACCCGTGAAGGAAGTCTGAAAATTATTTCTAGCAGTGAGTATTGGGATGTAACGAGTAAAAGTCACCACAGTATCTGAAGTTACGCTGCCGTGGCCACCACATAGATGGAACGGTACCTCCAAGATACATTTCTGCTGGAATATTATTTCTTGATTTACTTTTCAGCTTCCCCTGCAGTTGGAGATTCTCCCTCAGTTTTAGTGAAAATAAAAACACAGCTGGGTAGGAACATCATCTCCTGGAAAACAATGAATTCTTCACACTTCACAAGATAACATAAATAAAGAAAATCCACAGTAGGGTATCAACGATTACACAGAGGAGTAAGTGACTGGCAGAAATAAAGGAAGGAGCTCCAGCTGAAAACACAAGCTCGGGGAAACATGGTCTCAGGGGAGTGTTTTTCTGAGGAATAAGGGGTGGCTCCGAGCGTGGTTTCCTGGGGAGGGGATGAGGTGTGCAACTGCAGCGGCACCGACATGCAGGCTCACGTTGTTCTGGTCACCTGCAAAAGCCAGGACACACCTGCAGCATTTGAGAAAGGATTCAGGCATGATAGCTGTTGGTAACCATATGACTAATCCTAATGATCTTTACTGCAGACGTTTCCTTATACACATGTGCATGTGTGTGCATGTGCACATGCATTATGCACAAACATGCACACGTGTATCCATTAAGATTATTGATATGATGATTACCAAAAGTTTAACTGTTTTATGTTAAATAGGTGGAAGTACTGTGCTACTGACACAATTGCTTGATATGTTAATAGATTTGAATATTGTTTTTATAGGAGCACATCACCAACTTGAAATCTCACTTGCATCTGAAAGTATTTTTGTTGTTTCAAGGCATACATAAAGTTATGAGAACTGTGAGGTAATAGAAGTCAAAGTATTTCACCTGTTGTTCTGTTTATTTAGCATGTTTACCACCATTGCGCATATGGGTTTCCCCAGCTAGTCACTGTCACCTTTAGTTGTAGAGATCTTGTTGAAAACAAAGAGAAAAATCATTCCCAAGGGGAAAATTTTTCTGCCTTTCTCACTTTACTATCTGTCCCAGATCCAGGAATATTTTTAAGCTTGTCTCTAAATATAAGCATGAAAAAAGGCTGACAAAAATTGTATTATTTGTGTGTTTTTTAAAAAAAAAAAACACACTTCTGTAAATTTCTCCACTAGATCAGGCCCACTGCCAGGGTGGGCAGATGTAGTCCTTAAAAATACTTTTAACTCATCTATGAAACTGATTCAATTTTAATTTGGTAATTTCCCTTTAATGGTGCTTATTGTACAGTCAGTGCTAGTTAATAGGAATATTCACTTCTTTGCCAGGAAGTGGTTTCATGTAAAGTACTTAATGGATATTTCAGACCTCATGCCAGATATTATGGATACCTGAGAATTTATTATTACCTTCATATAAGGAGTAGTCCCTTGAATATCATCTTCAAAATTTGAAGAAATATTGCATTATTTTTTAAATACGTGGAGATATCACAGAAGGAAATGGTGCCATCATTACAGATTTAACAATGCAGCTTACATTTCTTCCATTTTTACAGCTGAAAATGGGCCCTGTTCTACTATTAGGATATCTTCTGATCCTTTTTATGTGGCAGAAGGGCATATTTACATTTTATCCATCATGATGAACTCAAAGTAAGCCTCAGGAAATGCTTGCATTTGCTAGACACGACCTTTGGTTTACACTAGAAAGAAACTGAGGCTTAGGTGCTCCAAGGATGGATTGCCTCTTGTAAGCAGGTCTGTCTCCAAACAGCCATGTTTGAGACCTGGTTTGAGCATGGTAATGATTAAAAAATGTAGAGGAAAGGAGGCAAGTGGTTCTGAGAAGGAAATGGACTGAAGTTTATTTTTTCTTGAAGCAGTGCGATATTTGGCTCTGCCCTGTACCTCCGCAATAGAACCTTTGTTATATTCTCAGGAATGGTGGTTTAACCGTCAGCTTCCCGCATTCAGTTTTCCAGCAACATCTCTTGTTAGTTTTTGTCTTCTTTCTTATTCTTAATCACCCTTTAAAAGGAGACTGCCAATGCTTTCTAGCCGTATTTAAAATTGGCAGGTCAAGGAAATAAATAGAAGAAAAAATTTATTTTAATTTTCCCCTAATTTTATCTCATACTGAATTTTTGGCTCAGTTTAGGCAAAGTCTTCCCCAAATGATGGAATATCACTACCGTTACTTGTAAATGGAGCCATTGCAGTTTTTCAACCAATTAGTTGCAAGCAATTTGTTCGGTAAGATTGTGGGAGGAATGGCAATGGAGTGAATGAGCTGCATGGAAGAGAGCAGTGGCTGTAGTGGGAATGAGCTATGAATTACTTAGTTGTGAACAGAAAGGCTTCTGTTAATCTGTTCAGAAAAAAGAGCAAAACTGTTTGTTTGCGACTTCCTATATGGTTTATTTCCTCTTTTTATTTGAGGCATAGTTCAGATCTCAGAGACTGTTTGCCCTCTTGGCTTTAGTTAATGTCTGTCTCTATTTTATCTCCATTATTTAAATAATTTACAAGTCTCCAGAGTTCAGGATAGTTAGGAAGGGGCATGAATTGCTTCTTGGTTTCAGTTTGGCTTCAAAATAATAATAAAAAAGTGCAGCATTTCATTAGTTACATAGCAAAGTACTGTCAGACAAAATAAGAACTTAGTGTTCCAGGATCAACTTGCATAATAAAAAAAAGACAAAAAAGGAAGTACATATTTTATTAATTTGTTATTTAAATGGAACATCTTAAAAGGCTGCTTGCTTCAGTGGGTCCAAAATATAATTTACACGTTATGTTCGCTTTATGGCATTAGGCTGCCTAAAGCAATAACACCCAACAGCTGAAGTAAAATGTGTTGTCAAGCAAATAGTGAAAGAGGGAATTAAAAGGAGCACCTGTGTCTTGTTATTAGAAATCATATCCGTGCTGGACTTGTAATAGCCTAAATAATACAGATTTAGCTAGAAGTAACAAAGCAGATGGAAACATCTGTATATTGTATGCAGTGACAATTATTGGATGGTAGAGTACCTGGCCCTGGTTTTCCCCTCACTAAACATTATTTGCGTAGTAGTTTTCATCCTTCACATCTTTAACCCTTGAAAAACTTTGATGTCTGGTGAAGATAGCATAGTTTATATTAGAAGTTAAGTACAGGGAGTCAGTCTGATCCTGATATAAATAACCAGGTACAAATGTAAGTCATGTAAATGTCCAGCACGTAAGTACAATGCACATACTGATTGACGTAAGTGGAAAATAAAACATTAAATCTTCCATGAATGTACCATTTTCTCAATAAGTGAAAAACTCAGAGGAAAAAGTGTTGTGATACCAGCTATGAATGAGATAAGAAATGGCTACATCATCATAAGTCAAAGCTTAAGTCAAAGGGATTTAGCTCTTCAGGTGTCTACCCTGGAGGCACGGAGCATGCAAGCAAGCTGTCCCGTTCCAGTCAGTGGGGTCAATGGAATGGGGAAACCATTCAGCTGGGCAGGTGTCAGAATCTATTTTAGTGTAAGCTGAATATCTCTGCAGCCTCCATCAGCCGTATTGACTAGGTCCTCCTCTGACTGTCATAGGAGCTTGGACATCGATCTCGCTTACCAGACACTTAGGCTGTAAGACATCTTAAGCTGAGTGTCTGCAACCCAAAGCTGAATCCCACTTTTGCAGTTTCCTTACACACAGGTTCCGTTCCTAACATCACAGCATCTGCAGTACATCAGTCACCCTAACTCTGTCTTAACTTTTAAGAGAACTCTCTTAGATGCTGCCTGACCATGGTGGGAAAAGGTTTTTTTCTGTTAGAGTCACACATTTTTGTACGTAATGTCTTCTCCAGCCAACATTTCCTTGGAGAATGGAAAGAAACCCAAAAGCAACAATAACAATCATACGCAGTGTGTGAAGCATACAGGACCTTAAAATGAAATATATGACTCTTTGTAAGATGAATTTGAGTGAAGATTCTGCAAAGGAGAATTCTTAATCTTTATAAAATACTAAAAGGAACCCAGTGCAATAAAACTCTTAGATCCAGATTTTCTTTTTCATCTTTCTAAGATGTATCATTAAATATGAATTTCAGCTGGAAGATGTTCTGTACTTTGTCAGCAGGCTGAGATGGTTACACACTTAGAGCCAGAATAGCTCTAAGATGATACAATGGCAGATGCTAAACCAAACCTTGAGGTATATGAAGTTAATAATACATACGATGATGAAAAAATACTTTTCTGCGGGTGCTTAATGACATGCATTATGCTTTTTGAGACATGAAACTGTTCCAAGAGGATATGTTTGGAGTGTGACTAAGAACTGACTTCTTGCCTATACAGGCAAGTGAAGCTTCTAAACGGCTGTTCTGCTTCACTCTGTGGTTTACATCTAATGCTTCCAACGAAAATGTTGTCCAATGCACCTATCTGATTGTGGAACTTCCTCTGACAAAAAAATTTCTTCCTCAGACCATCTATGCAATCCATGATTGCACTCATGTTTCTGAATCCATTTTTTGTAACTTTTTGAAATAGGTATAATGGCCTTAGGTGTTTGCGTAAAAACAGAATCTTTTTAAAATTCTCCCAGTGTAGTTGTCTCAATGATTTCTTACAGATGATCCACAGACGTCCCATTTTGCTTAACTTGATGGCTTTGAGTTGCTTTCTGGGGATAGCTATGGCTAAGTACACTCATTGTTAAGAGATTCTTCTGATGGAAGAATAACAGTCGTCATAATTGCAAAAACAGTAATTTATTATTCTCTAGCTTTTCCCTTCATTCCGCTGAATTTATTAGTAAGAAAGTAAGAGTCATACACATTTCTATTCTTCATACAGCTATTGAGCATTTAATATAATAAAAAGGAAACATACTGCTAATGAAATTACATTTCTTAATGCATTATTCACCAATCTCTAGGGTTTTAATGCTATTTTGTACTGCTAAATGTTTACTATATTCATTATTTAACATGCAAGAAAAATGCAGATAAACCAGGACATTTGGGTGGTAGATCAGAAGGCAGAGAATGTGAATTAGCCAAGGAATGTCTTTTCATATCAAATCTTATTATGCTCTACCATCCAATTTTCAGAAACACTGCAAAGAGCAAATCTCTATTTAAAAAAAATGCCTTGCAGACCAGCTTTCCCTAAAATAAAATTGATCTATTGTATTCTCACCTATTTATCTTCCTCCTCCTTTGGAAGGTAGCCATGGCTCTGTCCCATCTTCAGGCTCAGAGACCCCCTCCCTGTTTTCTGACCTTCCTTGCTCTGCATTTCCAAGATACTAAACACCTTCCTAGATCTCTTAGTCTCTGCTTATAAATTGCCCGTACATGTCAATGACAGTTGTTGTCTTGTTCTGTGGCATAATGCTGCCTGGTGTACTTTGTTTACAGATTCTGCTTGTGAGACTTTGTGTACTGTTCTTCAAATCCTTGGTGGCAACCAACCTGGTAAAGCTGATGAAGGCAGGAGAACTACAGAAAAGGAAAAAGAATGAGGAGAACAAAATTGTAGTGCTTTCTCTAATCCAGTGAAGTTGACTGTTGAAAAAGGGAAATTTAATGTCTTCTGTGTTTTGTGCCACTTATGTATGGCAGAACCCAGGTTTCATACCTCACATACTGCCTAAATGTCTCAAGTAATGACACTGTCCAGTTACCCCTTTTGTAGAAACTTGGGTTTTCATGTAGATCCTGTGCCACTGGTTATGGATGGGCTTCCTTACGGCTTTAATAACCAATCTTTGTATTTCAGTTAGGCTCTAACACTCCTTTAAGGACTTTAGTCTTCCAAAGCTTCAAGATGCATTGAGACATCCATGGTAACTCTTGTCCTAGACACTGGTATGATGTTTTTTATTCAGTCAAGATTCAAGATATTTCTTTATGAAGTCACTATAAAACCTAAAATTTTCCACTTGAAAACTCTTTCCACATGAAATGGTCTGTCTGAGGCTACCATGTTCCTTTGTGTTCAGAAAACCTCAGGGCAGAGTGCCATGTCATTCCTGTATCCACTTTCTTTCTGCCTCAGCTTGTCCCTCCATTATTTGTCCATGAATATGTTCCTATAGTGCTCTGAATTATATTTTACTCCTGTGTGTGCCCTTTCCTGACCTTGGTGTGTTCTCTAAAAATCCAGTGGTCATTGACCTGTGTGTCAGAATATTAGATTTCATTTAAAAATAATATATTTTTAACTTGCATAGTTAACGGAGAGGAGGGAGGGAAAACCAAACTCTAGCCCACCTAAGCCTCAGAGATTCCAAAACTTGAAGAGGAAGGCTCCAAAGGCATCAGTGTATTAGCCAAATGTGAAATTTAAAAAGCTGTTGAATAAAAAAGAGCCTGATTTTGGAGGAGCAGAGTCATGATTGTTGAACGCTCCTGCCTGGCAAGGCAGCAGTGGGAGCACCTGCAGTGGAGCCCCTGCTGTGGAGTTAGCCTCCTGCCAGCTTCTCCCCATGCGGTGGTAGCAGCAGAACCTGCAAAGGCTCCACTGGGATCCCTGCCAGGTAAGTATCAATGTATTTCATTTTACAGGTGAACCCCAGAGCAAATTATACTAATGAGGATTCCCAAAATGGATATTTGGGAAGGACAGCGTTAGAGCATAATGATAGATATTGCAATGGATATGTTAATACTTAATTAGATAACCTCCTTATAGACATCTCTATAGCACTCATTACCAGAGCAGCTGTGATCTGATTATATCAGCAATCTGAACTTTATCAAATCATTAACTTACGGCATTAACAGTTGGGAAGAGAATCACAACGTAAAATGGCTGGCATTGCTGTTATTGTAACACTTGACATAGCACAGTTGCAACTGATAATTAACCGTGTGATCAATCCTTATTAAGATTAATACCTGTATGTTTGTCAACCGTGGAGCATTATAGTTTTAAACAACACGATGCTAAGGACGTGATACTCTGGCTTAAATATAATCTCTTGGGAAGAAGCTTTATAACTATGAGTAGCCTTACACTCTTTTGGAAGCAAAGTGCAGGGCATGTGCTACCCTGTACCTTGTGACGCAGCTGCACGCTGTACATGAAATAACAGGGCCCCCGTTTGACAATGCCACCTGAATACACGCCAGAAAACGCGTGCTTAGCGTTGTGCGAAAGAACTCACGCAACGCCAGTGGGACGTGAGCGTTCCTGAAAACAACTAAAATGTGTCTGACATTGCTATAATTTAGGAAGTGTGGAGAGATGCGGATTGAAAAACGCACTTCTTTCACCTTCTGTCAGCTGCTGTGAAGAACTCACGTTTTTGCCCTGCTGACAGATAGTGCACTGGACCGGCACGTTAGAAATCCTGGTTAGTACCTCCCTGCACCACGTCCAGAGGGCAGCACTCAGGTTAGGGGGAGCGGAAATCTGGATTGCGTTCGTTTTTCAAAATCAGTTGTATAGTTATTCAAGAACATTTTTTTTCTCACTCACTAGTACTGAATGGCCTCACTTAGGGTTACAGATTGAGTCAGCTTTCAGCTAGCGTTCCTTGAGTGAAATGTACTGCTTCTGGAAGGGTGTTAGACCAACAGCAGTAAAAGCTGGAGTCATTTGCTTATCCACAAAACAGGTTCTGTGGAATCAGTGTCACAACACGTTTGCTAACATATATATATATAGTCATGGGGTTTTTTTGTTTTTTCTGCGCTTGGAAAGCATGATGTCTAAAGTGAATGGAGTTTTTCAACATGACCCATATCCTGCAGGTCATTCAACTTCAAATCTGCAGCGGCCTGCACCTCTATTTTTTTGTGTGTGAAACAAAAGAAGCTGATTCATTGAAGTGAGACCATCAACTCATGTTATTTATGCCCCCAAACAAGCCTTGCTCACAAATATCATGAGCGAACTAACACTGTGAAGACATAAGTCACAACATTCTTTATTATTCTCTTTCAGCAGATCCAATATTTTTCACGTTGTTCTGTTTGTAACCTTTCCAAAAGAAGAATCTGAAAAGGACAGCGTGATTGCTAACATATTCCCGGTCTACATCCAGATTCAGCTCTTTTTCATTTCATCTTTAATATCTATCCTTTTAATCCAGAAAGAGACTGTCTTTCCTGTCTGCCCTCCCCAAAAGATATTAATTCAAAATCACATTAAGGTAAGGTGTCTAAGTCACCCAACAGGAATAAAGCTACTGAATCCCAGTAGCTGCATTCTCTCTTCCCAGCACTGTTGTCCCTCAGTGAAATGGAAAGAAAAGGACATCCCGCTGAGTCCCTTATAAAACCATGTTAACATTACAGAATCCCGAAGGCACAGGAAAATGTGATAAAACTGTAAGACAAAACCTATGTTTTACCTGTTCATGAGAAACCCATAGGTGCCTGTGACTCTCGGGCTTTTATCCCATGCTCCAAAATACTTCTCTTCTAGGAAACCAGCACAATTCAGACCATCGTTTGGATACCTCAGTGTCCAACTGAAAAGAAGACTTCCTTACGTATCTCAGAGTGGCAGAGCCTGTTTTGTGTGCGACTATGCAAAAGTGGTGTCATTTCTTATTTTCCTATCTGATTTTTTGTTTGGTAACATTTTGGGGGTTTGCAACTCTGTTGTTTTGAGTGAGTGTTTTGTGAACATGCTTTAAATGAACCAAAGGCAGTCGCTGCTCAGTGGATGTTGTGCTGCTTGCAATGACACTGGCAGGTTTTCGTGATTGGGTGGCATAAGCATGCATATTAATGAAAATCCTGCTGGCTCTGATCCAATAAAATGTTAATGGGAGTCTAATAGTAAGAGCCAACATTGTCTTACTGATTTCAGTAAGATACTGCAAAGATTCAGTGTTTTCTGGATTGAGACTGCAGTGGATTGCTGCATTTAGCATATAGATTGGACAGAGATACATTGTCCATACTTAACATTATTTAAAAAAAAAAAAATTACTAACTTTTTTGTGTTCTTTTCTGGGGAGTGAAGAACGTTTCTAGATGCCTATGCAAATATTTTGTTTTGCCTAAGATATTTTATAAGAAAGGAAAAAATATCAAAACTACCACACCCCAAATTAAATTTTCAGTTTTCATTCAAAAGATGAAAATGTATGATTTTGGTGCTTTTATCACTAAGCTAAAAGCTAAGCTCCCATCTGCCCTGTGAAAAAGACATAATCTCCTCATGTGAAGTAGGTGACTAAATCAATAAAATGTGAGGAAAGCTATTTGAAAAAGAAGGAGGGTGGTAGATAGCCTGAGAACCAGATTCTTGGTTCCATTCAGCTGCTATAAACACAAAGAGAAAGAATATGGATCCTTAGGCAGAATATCTCTCAGTTTGCACTCATAAAGCAGAGACCAGGTTCCTCTTAAGAATTCATTTTCATTTAAAAACAGAAAAAGTCATCTTTTAGCACCACTAGGGACAGAGGTTTTGCTTTTTCAATGGTGTCCAAATCCAGGCTCAGTCCAGAGAATATTTTGTGCATTCTTTTATTCCCATTAGAAGGACTAAATGAGCTCTTTAAGTTGACGGGTTTAATACAGTGCCAAGTAATTTATTACTTTGACTCAAAATGGAGAATATCTGAGGAGCTCTTGAGCAGGATATAGGCAAGAAAGTTTTGTGGGCGCCCTGCCTCCCCTACGTGTTCATCAAAAGGTGGCTCTGAGATCATTAAGGGACACCATAGAAGAAGTAACCATCCTAGGTATGTTTGAGCACTGATGTGGAGGTGTGCATGGAAACCCAACACCCTTCACGCTGATTGGCGTCAAATTCACTGTACTTTACAGCTATGATAGGAAGAACGTTCACCTCATACAGCCACAGCAACTGATTGGCTTAGTTTGTATTCTTTACTCCAAAGAATAAAGGATATGAATCATCTTGGAGTAAAAAATGACAGTTGAGGGGGTGAGCTCTCTATAAAGATGCCATGGTACAAGGAACACTGTGCACCCTTACATGTCACCAGGCTTCGTGGGCTTGTTTTCCTTCTAGCACTTGCATTTGTGTTGTTAGTTTGCCATCCACCCCAGGTGCTGCTGCAGAAATGAGCAGTTTGTGAGTGAAGAAAAAAGAAAATTTACCATCAGGGAGATGGCACAGAAATCCAAAAATATGGAATGAAATAAATCGCAAAATCTTCTCTTTGTTTACATGCCAAATTCTAGCTAAAGAAATCAACTGCAGCTTGAAAAGGGTCCTGTCAGAATTTCTCTGCAATCAAATCAAAATTCAGACTTTGTCTTGGAGAACCTATGATTTTATTGCCACTCATGCGCATCCCAAGTAAGCCACCGGTGTCTAAACATTTCATACACTGGGCAATTTGTCAGATTCTGAAGATGACACCATAATTCCCATAGCATATTTTTGTACTGAGTAATGTTTTCTGCACCTTATTCAGTACCGTGTGTTCTGCATACAGATAAGCTCCAACATTAAATGCTTCAGTGAAGTGCTTTTCACATTATTTGTAAATAACTTCAGAACAATAGGGACAGGTGGGGGTGAGTAAGGGAAATATCCTCTTTTTTCAGTAACTAGCATATGAAAAATGCAATAGTCTCCTGGGTTTCTGCTGACAAACTTATTTCCTTTCCTGTTCACTGAATACCAACTTTGAGCAATACTGGCGCTGGACATTACAGAAGGCAAACCAGAAGCCCCCAAACAGTAGACAGGAGGGGACAGACCCTCAAAGCTCTATGGGAAGTGTTTTCCTATACAGAGGAGGAATGGATGCATCTTAAACATCATAGCACTGCTGTGTATTCATTCCTTTGATTGATTCTCAGTCTTTCATTCAATTGAAATATGGACTTTAAAAACAGCTTAGTGTTCATGTGAACAGAATACAATTAGAGCACATTTTCGAGTCTGTTGCAGACATCTTTGGGTTTGGTGGGTTTTTTATATTTCTCCAGTTAGGAACCAAGTTTTAGAAATACAAAGAGATTCATGAACATGTCTGTTTTCATAAAGACCTTCTTCAACATCCCTTTCAAAGGATGTCATAACTGAGTTACCTCTGTTAAAATGAAATTATTTAGCTTCACAGCTGACCCACAAGATGGGTCTTTGCATTTTATCATGTTTCCGGCAATTTACCCTTCCACCTTGGTGTGCGGCAGTTGCAGGACTCACACACACCTACTTCCTCCTCCTTTTAAGTAAGTGGAGTAGAAGTTGCAATTTTTTCAGGCCATAGAAGTAAATTGAGAAATTATTATCCTTTCAATTGTGGGTATGCTTACCTGCAGGACTACAATAAAATTGTGGGAAGGAATGTAGTCTTCTGAAGTTTACAAAAATGCTTACTGGAATTGAATGAATTCAGATTTTCCTAAGAAAAATTGTTTTCCTATATTCTTGTACCAGAAACCACAAGGAGCTTTAGTTGCTAGGAACATACACATCTAGATATGGTATTCCAGTATTATTTTGTGCCTTTAAAGAATAGAACATCCAAATATGGCTAGGTATTTGGTATGAAACAGCTGGCAGCCATCTTAAAACCTTTTGCATTCCCTCAAAAAGTTATGGTAGATTTTGAAACAACTCTGCTCCAAACTTTGCACATGTAAGTAGAAATTAAAAACAGAAATTAAGAACAGAAAAATAAAAGGTTGATCTTGTTTCCATACGAGAAGGTTAAAAAGTGTTGAAGTTCAGTTGAGCAAAAATGTTCCATTTCTGTTAACCTGCATATTTTAACAAAAAGTCCTCTAAGGGCTGCACTTTGGTAAATTGTAAATAAAACTATTCACAATGAAAATTACTGTAGTATATGTTACTATGGTGATCACTTGAGGAAAGAGGTATAAAATTATAGCTTCTTTCTTTCAGGAATTGAAAAAACGGTTTTGAAAACCTTTAAGGGAATTTGTTCAATTGCAATATTTAAAAGAATAAAGTAATGGAAAACATGTATCTACTTATTCACAGAATTTCACAAAGTGAGGAGATCTTGATGAGTGAGTTACGTTTTTGTTGATGGGAAAAGTAAGCATCTTTTATTTTTCTAGTTGAAATTGATGGAAGATACTGGTAGTCCACAGCAGTGGAGTATTCAAAAACAATTCATAGGGAGAGGTTTGCCAATCCAAATAATGCTTACAGGAAACTATATCTGGGGCTATTTTCAAAGCTCGTTTATTTGCTGGATATTTATGACTGCTATATGTATTCTGAGAAATTATTCTAAATGGAAAAAAAACAGTTCAAATAGGACAGAAGTAGATGAGCATTTTTTTAAAGGATGTTCTAAGTAAATAATCTGTAGGTTTAGTTTGTCCATATTCAGTGGCATAAGAGGCTGCAAGTAGCATAAAGTTATGTCACTTTACATTTTAGTTTTCTCTTTAGGCATGGTAGAGAAATATCTCAATGTTCACTGGGAACAAAGTGTGGGAACCAGTGAGTAGTGTAACGACGGGATACACATCTGAAATTAACACATGCCAATGTGAAATGCAAAGGTGCGAGAAGGGAATTTGGAGCAAAAATAAAAGTAAAAAAGAAGAGTGAGAAGAAATTTATAAAAAGATGGAAAAGTGGAATAAAAAAAAAAGCAAAGTAAAAGAAAAATAAAAGACACAGCTTCATTGAAAGCTATTTCAAGTCTTCACTTCTGCAACAGTCATTTCTAGTCTTCTTTTGGCTTTGATGCTTTTTTAAATGGACTTTCTCTGTGCCCGTTCTCTTTCTTGACTGTTCAAACAGCTCAGAGATGCTTCTCTCCATTTTTCTTATTCCTTTCACATTTTTCATCTCTTTTCTGAAGAAAAAAACATGCTTCCTGAGGATATTTCTTCACTTGTTTTTCAGGATTCTGCTAATGAAAGGATGGTTTCTTAGAAGCTCTGATAACAAAACTAATTGTTCCTGTGCCTAGTTTTCTACCCCATTTCCAACATACTTTCACTTTGGATGTTTTCTGGGGCCTCAGTTGCTGCCAGTATGGCACCTTTTTTTGTGTTCAGGCTAGTTTAAGGTTACGGTCTTTCCAATTCTACTGGTCTTATCAGTTTCAAAGAGTACTTAGGATAAGAGTACCAACCTTCCTTCTTTGGAAGCCACATACTGAAAAGGTTGAAGTCTGTCTTCTGGGTCACATAGTTAAAAACCATGGGCACAGCCTGCAAAGTGCAGTTGGGCAGGGAAAAGAGAGCTCCAGAAGCATTTTTAAGTCAGGGAGGACAGTGATACTCATCTCATCATACCACGACACCGCAACGGGGGCTGAGGGCTGAGCAGGGGCTCTTTGATTCCCAGGATGACCAACCCATAATGCCATCATCAGAAGCCCTCACTGTCTCCTGTTTTCCCACAGGTGTGAACGATTTTACCCAGCAGCACACAGCATAACGAGGGTATGAGGGCTACACTTGAACGCCTTTTTGAGAAGGAAAGAAGAGCACCTATGAAAAGCTTTATATTTTGGCCAAAGTTTCATCAGTTTAAGATGCTTCTTGCCCACTTGGTAGTTCAACTGAGATGAATTAACCTTTACTCAAACCAAGCTTTGTATTTTCTAGGGATCAAGACTACATGCACACACATGGGCGCGCGTGCACACACACACAGACACACACACACGCAGAGTGACAGTGATTCAGCTGAAAGAGTAACCTAATTTTCCTTATTTTAAAAGTCATTCATTTTGCATTAAGTTCAACTTTTCCCTTGTCATAAATGGAAACAAATTTGGTTTAAGCCAAATTTATCCCCGTAGCTTCTTTATTTATAATTTTTAATATAATTGGGGTAGTTCAGCTTTCTTCTGAGACCAAAATGGTAGTAAAGGAAAGAACGAATTCTGAGGCACTTGAGAGGGAAATAACTGAAACTAGCTATCAAAAGCATAGAAAAGGAAATGCAGTGCAGATGAGTGAGGTACTTTACATTCAAAGGAGAGATGAAAGCATTGTGAATTTAAATTAGTATAATGACCTACAGAAACTACGGGAAGGTCTCTGAAATTATTCAGCCCCGGCAACCAGAAGATGTTCAGGTTTTGTTTTATTTAGAGTTCAAGTTAAGCACAAGCCCTGCTAGCAATCATTTCACCCTTCGTGTGGAGGAAGCACTGCAGAGAACGTTGGTTTTCTGAGCAGTGCCTGTTGCAGCGCTCCACATTGTGGTGTTGGCAAATATTGTTGCTGTTTTTTCCTCTTTCTTTTTTTCCTTTTTTCCTTTTTTTTTTTTTTTTTTCTTTTTCCTCTCTCTTTCCTCTTTCTTAGAATCATAGAATCAATCACAGAACTGCCCAGGTTGGAAGGGACCCCAACAGATCATCTGGTCCAGACTTTTGCAGGAAAGGGAGCCTTGATGAGATGGTCTAGCACCCTGTCCAATCGCACCTTGAAAATGTCCAGTGATGGAGACTCCACCATGTCCCTGGGGAGGTAGTTCTGGTGAATGATTGTTCTCACTGTAAAAAATTTCTTTCTTGTGTTGAGATGAAACCTCTCCTGGCACAACTTGTACCTGTTGCCCCTTGTCTTCTCCGTGTTCTCCTTGGGAAGAGAGAGCCTCTGTCCTCTTTGGAGCTGCCCTTTAAGTACTAGAATACTGTGATGAAGTCCCAGGTGACGATTCTCCATGGAGAACAGACCTAACTCCTTCAGTCTTTTCTCACAGGGCAGGTTCTCCAGCCCTTTGATCATCTTTGTGGCCCTACTTTGGACCCTCTCCACATCTTTCTTGAATTGTGGGGACCAGAACAGGACACAGTGCTCCAGGTACACTCCTCTTTCTTCTTTCCTCTTTCCCTTTTCCTTCATTTTATTACTGAAATAAAGAGCTCTTCTTAATTCTCATTCTTTAGTTTTATCTTCTGCTGCTTTTCTTAGTCGCTTTTTTCTTTCTTATTTTTTTCTTTTTTTCAAAAAAGAGTGAAAACTTGAACTTTTAAGGCATCTGAAGGTGGATAACAAGTAAGGCCATCCACTCACTATTTCAGCAGTCTGTTGAAGTCTTGTTAAGAGTCTTTCTTTTTTTTTTCATGAGAGTTGTGAGTCTCTGGAGCCTAGTTCACAAAGTTTAAATTGATAAGGTTGGCAATACTGGGAATCAAGTTTTTGAAATGTTTCAAAGAGGATGATTCTTTATTTCTTAAGGTGTATGTTTCAAACGATAGGACAGATTTTTTTCAAGATAAAGCAAAATGAATCAGACTGTTATGATAAAATAATTGTACCTGCTTTCTTGTAAGCCTAAAAAGTGCAAACACATTTTGTATTGAAACCAAAAAAAGATATCTCGGCTGGGAAAAAGTTCAGGACTTAGATTTGCTTCTTTCCCAAGAAGATGGTATCCCTGGATAACCAACCTGTAATTAGCAGCATTAAGGGTCACAGTACACAAATGAGTACATAAAAGCTGTTTGGAAATGACATTTACACTATTTGTACATGTGATTAAGTTCTGAATTAGCTATAATCTCTCAGGAAAAAAAAAAAAAGATTTAAAAGTCACCATGGACAGTCCAATGAAGACATCTGTTTAGTGCACACCTGCAGCCAAAGGGAGAATGTTATGTGCCTTTTATTTCAGTGGAAGCCTTACACAAGAGAATGACAGGAACAGGCTCAGGGTGCTGAATGCCTGCTTGAGATGGCTTGTCTTTGGCCCCGGAAAGAGAGAGGATATGAGACTAGGTGACCCATTGTTTTGTCCCAGTATGACAATTTCTGTGTTCCCATAATGAAAGGAACAAAATCTTATATGCAAGAAAGAACAGAGAGATCTGCAGATAATAGCCAATTAGTGGAGCAAAGGCTAATTAGGTAAGTTCTAAAATAAAGTTTTGAAGGTGATACAGGCAGCTAAGCAGGGAATTGTCATAGGAGAGGATAATGATGCTCTCCATATAGCTCAGGAAAGGACAACCAAAGAGCTCAGTGATGCTTGAAATGGTAAGGAAAAGAAATATGCTTAAATAAACATACCGAAAAGAAATTCCTTAAATGAGTGGTTCAGGAAGTCACTGGACCAAATGAATGATGAGACTGATGTATTCTATTTTCAAATATCTCATATTCTATTGTTTATTTCTTAGATTTGAGAAAAACCAACAAACAGTAGAACATGAGCCACTTTATAAATATACAGAGATAGATACGCACACACAGATACGTGCACATACTCACATACACACCTCGCCTGTAGTGATTCTGAAGTATATTATTTGAGACTGAAGGTGAAAGGCTGAGTTTGCTCCTGAATTAATAGTTAAGTGTTCCTATACCATTTAGAGTGATGCTCCGCTCAAACAGGAAGGTAACTTGCAGATTGATTTATTCAACTTTTGCAGAATCTTACTAGTTTTATGATTATTTATCTACTGGAGGGTATGAATTTGGAAAGAAAGGAAAGAAAGAGGGATGATTATGCCGTGTGCAACCGCAAACGTTAAACATCCAGGCATGTATAAAAGTTGTTAGAGACAAGTAGTGCCTAAACCAATAACGAAGCTACATAAAGGACTTCTGTATGTATGCATTGCCTTCTTTCATCTATGTAAGTACACCCTCTCCCAGCAAATGTTGGCATGCTTCTTTAGGGAGAACCAGTCCCCACCACGTGCCTTGGGCTGCCCTTCTCCCACTCCTTGGCTGCTCAAAGCCACTCATGTTCCCCTCGGCTCCCGCTGCGCTAGTGGTAGCACTTGCAAGGCTGCACTGTGTGCCAGAGTGGGAAGCAGACCCACTTGAAAACCCAGCTTTTCCAAGATTTTCCACAGGACTGCTTTTCAGAGTAGCTCTGTGGTCATGCAGTCCTGTCAGCTATGATGCCAGCACAAAGGAAATGATGGGAATCAGCCACCAAGGCACATGTTGCTTTCTGCCAGAGTATGAGTTGTCTTCAGCAAAGCATTAAATGTCACCTCTATGTGTTCCTCCTTCTTTAGTCCCCCAAATCTACAAACTGGTTTCTTTTGCGTACTCTGATTCCTTTTTCCTAAATGCAGCCAATATTTGGGTTTTCATGTGGTAATCCCCTTTATAAGAAGGAAATAATGGGATATATAATATTTATGAGTTATTATAGTCTGGTTCCTGAAGTCACCATATGAATTAATGTCCTCTGTTAGCACGCATCAGCTTTCCATCAGACTAACAACCAGAGGTACCAAGCAAGCTAAACCACATTCAAACACGCTGAATGTTTCCCTCACTGGGTATTATCTTTTGAAAAGTTTGGGTGTCCTAAGACTTTGCAAAACTGGGTTTGTGAATTTTCTCTTTGTTGCTGTGTTTTGTGATTCACACCACTATTAAGCTCATTCTTTATTAAACAGCGTGTGACATTGCAGTGTGTGGAATCACTCTTCTTTCTAGGCAGGGGAAAGACTTAGTAATGCGGTCCTGGGGTCACCAAGGACAGATAGTGCTTTCAAGATGTGGCCCCCTGCATCTTGCCTGAAGGTCCTTGTGACTTTCAGAAAAAGCTGCTAAAATCCACTATGCAGATGGAGTCTTCCTACACGTGTTTTTTTCACATTCAAACATAGGAAAATATTCAGCATTAGGGAAAATGTACTGTGTAAGCTCCGTACTTGGCAAATTTGACATGCTCAGAAATATATCTGTCACCAACACCATGTTTATTTTTATTGAAATTACCCAATTTCTATCACAAAGTGCAGGCTTCATCTCACTTAACTGTAGTAATCTAGAAGTCCGACATTTGATTGGGTATGCTCGTTATCTATGCTTGTTGCCTCAGTGATCGGAGTGAGACGAAACCTCCAAGAGGAGTTTGGTTAATCCTAGTACAGGTGTCTAACAAAGAGAGGTGGAAAGAGTTGCCCTCTGGGACCGTGTGTCTCACAGAGGGCTTAAATTAATTGAGATGAAGCACACCACTCACAGTTAAATGTCTTTTCACGTAAAATGTTCGACTGTCAATGGAAAATAGTAAAAACAGGATTTATTTGGAAAACAAAGGGAAAAGCTGTACATTTCACAATGAATTAAGATATATTAAATAGGGATAGGACAATACCAATGATTCTGTCTTTCCTTTGTTTCATGAAAGGCTGACAGATTTTTTTTACACTTTCATTACAACCTGTGTGTGTTCATTGTATATGTATGTTGATTGTTAGTTTTTGCAGACCACCACACAAGTTCCTTAGAGGTACTTTGTATTCTCTTAAGGGAGACACAGGGGGACAGATGATCCATATTATCTAATTAACTAACATCTCTGGCATTTTTTATTTATTTTTTTGCAAAATAACCTCTGAGATGATGTCTGGGAAGCAAATATGTACTACCGGTAGCTGAAAATGCTTTTTACTTTCTTGAAATCTAGATCTCCAGAAGTGTGGTTTAGGAAAAAACTTATGTGCTGAATGTCGTACCACTGCAGGGATTCTTTCCATAAATTTTTATCCTACAAATTGCTTATGAACATAGCAAGTACATATTCAGGTATACATTCAGGAGACATATCCCAAAGGATATGAGCAAAGTTATTCACGTAAGATAAAGCCTAAAGATGTTTAATGCTTTGCATTCTGTATATGCTGAGAAACCCCCTAACGTCCGTTTCAAGCTTTTTAAGGCATAATAGAACTCCTGCATAATAAGTTCAGATGGTTCTAGTCTCATCCAGTAATGCTACAAATTATTTGCTTGTCCCTCTCAGAATGACAACAGCTGCACCACACTTGTTACCAGTTTTTCAAGGCCCTGGGCACTGCACACACTTTTGAAAGCGAATTTGTGCACTTTTGAAGGTGACGGAACAGTGTGCACCAAGGTTGTATCATAAAAGATGCCATTATCCTGCGAAGTAAGTTAGATGTATTTTCTTGTCATAAGAAAAAGAGATACGTGGCATTCTTAATGTGTTGCTCAATTCCAGCGACTTTCTGGAGCATTGCAACTGTTTCAGTGTAGTGCTTTTTCATTCTGAAATATTATTTTCTTCTTTATAAATACACCATTGATGGCCTTTCCACTGCCATCCTCTTTTCTGGACCAGACATAATTACAACTGTCTTTTATGGAATGATTACAACTATTATTGAGATGCTTTCATCTTTTCAAGCTGTTTCTCATTTTCTTAACCAAATGTTTAGCCCTCCTACTTTTATATGCACAGTTTGAGAAAAAATAGGGAAGTGACAACTCTTATTTAAAAGCAGAGCTCTTTTCTACAGTTCTGGGTTAAGCAGCTTCACCAGAAAAAAGACCAGAAACAAGTACCCTGAAATCAAACCGAACATTTAAGAAGCTCAGGAAATAAGGAAAAACAGAAGAAATTTTAGAGATACAGTATAATACTATCCTAAGTTTATGTAGCAAAAAACAGCTTTTAAATTACTTAAAGGGGTCGTGATTTTCCTCAGTCTTCTACTTTAAAGAAAAAATAAAGCTGAGCTCAAAAATATAACTACTTTTGATACTTATTTTTTTTTAATAAGAACATAAAGCCTGTTGTAAAGTGCTGTTGGCAGAGGGGAAAAGGAAAAAAAAAAAAGAAAAAGAGAATAATTATTTTTTTTTAAGACAGAAGACTGTTTAACTGAAATAGAGGAGAACAAGGCAATTTTGAATCTGCATCTTGGAGAAAAATCAATGATGTAACGGAAGTCAGTACTGAGTAACATATAGGCTAGTGATCTGGATGAGAAAGTAGCCAATGAGTCGGATGTTTATTAATAACAGTGCTGTAAATTGTTTTACTTAATTAACATGACTGGGTAATTAAAAAAAAAAGCTATACAGATGTAGACACCTCTGCCCCTGAGCAGCATGATGCTTATGAAATTCAACCAAGCTGAGTATAATGCTCATGGGTGAAAATAACTGAAATAACTGATTTTTATTTATTTTTTTTTTTAATCTGAAAGATGAGAAGTCATGAGAGGAGTATGGAGAGAATGGCTCTTCAAAAGAAAAAGTTTTCTTGTGGGAGTTTTCTGTTTGACTTTATTTGTGCTGTTTGTGACAGTTTAGTGAAAAAATAACCCACAGAGGATCCTCTCAAATAAGAAAATAAAAAAAAGCCAGAAAGCAATAAAGTCATAATGATGACACTGTGAATCAAATAATGTTACTCTCTTGCTTCGTTATGTCTTATATCTTTGATCCTATGACTTTAAGGCACATGTTGCTGTGCCTGAAACAACCATCTCACAAAGATGTATATAAAATAAATAGCATCACCTAGGAAGAATGTCCTAGTCTAATGAGGAGCTATTATATAGCTAAAAAAAAAAAAACAAAAAAAAAAAAAACCACCAGAAAATAAAACCAATCAACCAACCAGAAAAGCCCCTGACATAATAAAAGCAGTCAGAGCTATGGAAAAGGAGGCAGAGGAGAAAGAATCTTTCTTGTATTACTGAGTGGGAGGTGGGGTTATCACAATACTGAAAGAACAAGAAAGCCTTTGGTAAACTTGGCTGGGAAGACTCGGACACACTGAAGGCTACAGAAGAAGACACGATGACAGTTTGCCCCAGATTGTCCTCAGATCCTGCACTCATTGATATGAGCGGTTTTGATTTCTGTGAAATCAAGCATTTATGCATGAGCCACTTTGCGACACTTGTTTCCACAGCGGGAAAGAAGAGTCAAGTTCAATAAAGAGCACGTGTCTGGTTTTACATATAAGTAATCCTGACCTGATATCCATTACTTCTCTAGTTAAAGAAGCGAAAGCAAAGTCATAATAAAATCTTAAGCTTCAGGGAGATAATCCATCGCCTACAGAGGTCAGGAAGGAATTTTCTCTCCACTATGAAGAATATTGCCTTGGGTGCACGAGGCATATTTTGTCTTGCTCAAGAGCATGAAGTGTTTGATCATTGCCAGTGGCAGGCAGGGCACCGTGATAGACCAGTTGTCTGATCCAGTCTGACAAATGCTGTGTTCCTAGGTTTAATTTATTCAGGTTTAAAGTTTACTTATGAAGTTGATAGGGGCATAGCAACTAGCAACACAATATCATTTAACTTGTCCTGGAGAAACAGTTACAGTTTCAGAACACACAGCCTCTAATTAGAGTAAATTACTCCTGATGGAATAAGCAATCTGAGAAAAGGGAGAAGAAAAAGTGAGTTTAATTTCTAATGCCACAGGGAGGTCTTGACTGTTCAAAAACTGTCTTTAAATCTTAGGAGCTCTGCTTTGAAGCGATAGCTAATAGCACTGGGCAGGAAATAAGCCTGATTAACGTTTTCTTAGTAACTTTGAGAACAAAAGATGTACTTAAAACAATAGCCAAGACTTATCATCCCCAATTGAACTTGACATTTGTTTAAGAAAAAAAGTAAATCAAAGCCATTAAAATGACATTAAATAAATTAGGATATTCATTTTGTACATTGCGTATCACTTTCTCATTTTAAAAAAATATGTTTGCAGATCTCCGGACCTAAGGGAGAAGGGTTAACACTGATTCAAATGGGTTATGACACATTTATATACATGTTATTCACCAGTTAACATTAATTCATATCACAACAATCTCTGCTGACCTTTAATACAGCAAATCAATCAGCAATGTCTACAATAAAAAGACTGAGAGAGCTATATTAGGTTTATTGCAAACAATTTACATCTGTAACCCTAAGGCCTTATTCCACAGGGTTGATTTGAATTCTTTTCAATACATGAGGCAGTAGTTACGGGGTTTTTTTGCCCTACAGAGTAATTCAATGTAAAGCTTGGATGGGACACGTCTTTTCCTCTTTGGATTCTCATGGTACCATTACAGCGAGTAATTGTAAATGGATTTGGAAAGGGAAAGAAGTTTTCTTGTCACTGTTGATTTGACTTTTGGTTTCCATATTTTTAATGAAAGCATTTCAGAGCAATTGCTCTTCTGCTTGCATTTGTTGTTGTTGTTGTTGTTCAATATCTGTTAGCTCAATTTTGTGTGGAACAGAGAAGACAATTAGGGAAAGCTCATGATAGTGAAGAGAAGCAATATTTGCCCCTGCATACAGAACAGAACAATCCCTTCAAAACCTATAATCGGTATATCCAAAAGGCATAAACTTTTTGTGAGCACACTGCTTAGTTGTAGACCAAGGATTTTCAAACATTTGGGAAAAAAGACAGACAAAATTTAATTCAAGAATATATTTTGTAGACTTTGGTAGGTGACTCACTTTCCTGTAAAGAAAAAAAAAGGGGGGGGTGAGTTGGCAGGGGGGGGGGGCCAGGAAATAAAATGGGGAAGTTGAGAAAGAGATGGAAATGAATGTAAGTAAAAACTGTGGAGGTGGATGAATACAAAGTTATTCATCAGTGTGAGGTTTTCTTTCTGGGTGTTGTTTTTTTCCTTACTGCTTTATGGTTTCTGTGGTTGTTTTGCTGTCACATGGGGTTTGCTCTCAGGTGTTTTCAGTAGGCTGAACATGATTAGCTGGATCGCCTCAGTGTCCCCAATTCCCCTGGCTGCCTGTGGACCATCCGTTTCTGTCTGGAGGAGGCTTCTGTGGGCTGAGTGGCAGGAGCAAGAAGTCTGTTGTTGCACTCAGTAACAGGCAGCTACATGCTGATAACAACAGATACATACTCCTTTTTAATGTGGATTTCACAAGTTTTATATTTTATTTTCAGCCTTACATATAAGTACTAGCATATAAACTTCTCCAGGAATTTCTTTCCTAAGTTTTGTTGTGGCTCAGGTGTGCAATATGCTGACTCTGTTCAAGTCCTCTGTACCCCAGAGACAGGTTTGTTTAACCTAATCCTCCCATGCTCAAACATGAGCTTTCCTAGCCAGATGTTCAAAACGTTGGCTTGAAACACTTAGAGGACCTTAGAAACTCTTGTTTTTTCTCCAAGTATTAGCATTCCTTTTATTTAAAATCAGTGCCAGGTGGTTTGTAAAAACACTGACTCCTTCTGTTTCAAGTAATTAATTATTCAGGTTTCATCCATTTACTTTATATTTCAGTCGAAAGGAGTTCTGATTCCTCAATGAGGAAAGGAACCACAGAAAAACAAAACTGTTGGTATAAACCCAGTAATTTTTACTACTCAGTATTGCAATCTGTTCAGAGAAGTGGGTGCAACTGTGCAACCTTCCTCCTCCCAAAAGAATTCAGAAAGCATGCAGCGAGTTAACTGCTGACATTTAATTTTTTGTGATTCAGTGTTTTTCAACGCGGGAGAAATAATGTTCAGAAAGTACGTATCTGGGAATATAATCAATAGCTTGTATGTGTACAGTATATGTATGGTGCCCTAGAGCCAGTGAAAGTTGGTCTGAGTCCCACAAGGATGCTTTTAAACAAACTTTCCAACTGGTCTGTAGTCTCAGTCAACATCAGTTTTGCTCTTATATTAAGAATTGCCAGTATAAATAAGGATTTGCTCTACTTTCATATATCCTTATTTAAAAGATTAATATAGAGTTGGAAAGCCAATAAAATTGAGTCATTTTGATTTGATCATGGTCTAGAAAATTATACCTCCAGACATAGACCAAAGACTGTTTTCTCAGATGCCTAGTTTTAGATTTAACCTGACATATTTCTCCCTTGCCAAAAATAGCATGCTCATTCCCCAATATGCGAACAATTTCACACAGTGCTATAGGTAAGGGCATCTGTATGCAGACTCCAAAAGTTCAAAGGTTGTATTAATTTCTTAAGGTGAAATAAATCTTAAATTGTGCTAATGGATATCATCAAATCATGCGGTTTTTATTGTGAAACAAAACAATAATCCTGTATTCCGTCCTCGTCTTGAGACGCTTGAGATGCTTGAAGGGAATCAAATTTCTCCTTCTGACACTCCTCTTATCTTCAGATTCTGAAAAATATTTTTCCTCAGAATATTTTTGCCTCTTGGTCCCAGCTTAGTAATAAAAAGAAAATAAGACCATGATTGCAAACAGTCAAAGCTGACCCAGAATCTTCAAGCATGCTGGAAGTGTTATATTGTAGAATACCTGTAGCCCAACTCGAGGCTAAAACCTGCCCTGGATGAGATGATAGGCACTAGCTGTACCAGGGGAGCAGTGCAGATACAGCCTCTACAGACTTTGGCCCCTGCATTAACATTACTTATTGCAAAGATTCTCTCTCTCTATGCCTGCCCCAAAAGGATGTGCCATAGACCTCAGGGCAGACTAATTCACAGATTTCCTTCTTGGATCTCTGTACCCTAGGGCATGAAAATGTATATCCATTGCAGGCAAAACATATTTTCTCTTTTCAGAAGGTATCTATTACACTACCCTACCCATAAAGGAAGAAATATCCCTCAAAAAAGAAAGTGTGCAGATGTAAGTTCAGCTTTAAACTGCAGCATTTAAATTCATACCTGGTGATACCACTGAATCAGTGATTCTCTCAATAATTTTAAATGCTCAAACAAGAAGATTCCTCTTTGGGGCTATTTGTAGACCCCTTGGATCAAGAATGCTGAAAGTTTTTTTCACAGAATCACAGAATTAGACACACCGGGCCCAACTTGCAGATATTCTCTCCAGTTCAGATTTGCCCTGGGGTCAGAGCAGAGTGAAGGGAATGGTTTTTTTCTAACACTTTAGAAAAGTAGGAGCTGGATTTGTTTCTGAGCTTGACCTTTCAGAAAAAGAAATTGGCTGTCCTCGTTACTGACTGTAGGATTTTCTTAACAGACATGGATCAGTCAGGTGAAAAGGTGAGAGATACTGAGGCACATAGAACATGAATGAGAATCAAATATCATCATCGGCTGCTTTTCTCTGTTCTCTGGCCTTGAACAAAGAAATCAGTCAGCAGAGAGTCTCTGCAGTGCACAGAGCTGTCAAATTCTGGGGCTATGCCCTTTTTATTAAACCACGCTTGGGAAATACAAGAGAACAGGGAATCCAGAATCGCTTTAGCTGCTGTCTTGTTTTTCCATCTCAGACACAGTAGTGTCACTTAATATGTGCCTTAAATAGTTTAACCATTCTATTGTATCTGCTTGGATAGTCCATCACATTCCCAGATAAGTGAATTGTGATTATTTCTCTCATATATCAAAGTCAAAATATCTTTTCTCATGTATTGTAAATGCACTCCAGGATTGTGACTACCCTGTAAATTGTCTGGATTGGCTCTCTGGGTAAAGCAAGAAAGAGTAAAAGCAGGTGGTAAGTCTGCGTCACGTGATGAAGCCTGAAGCAGAGTCCTGCAAGCTGGAGTCATCCGAGTTACCTCCAGAGCCAGGAGCTGCACAGATGTAGCTGCACCCCACTCTGAGAGAATTAACCCGTGGAAAGGAGGGCTTGTTGGAGAGGAAGGCATAGCATCAATTAGGGAAACTGCTGGCTTTGTTTGTGTCAGTGTCTCATATATATGAGACAGATAGATAGATATGATAGATATATATATATATAAAAATAAATTTTTCTCTATATATAAAATATTGAAAGGGTATCTTTTTTTAACTTAGCCAGACACTACTTTGTTAGTGCTTATATGTGCAATTCCACAAGGGCTGGAGCTGATTCCCCATTGTATTCTCTATATCATAGCTCTAGTAAAAGGTCTGGGAAAGCTTTTCTGTTCTGTTTGCCTCTCTTGGTGTTAATACGATCGATATTTTCCTTGCTCTCACTGTGTCTCAACCATTCAGTGAGCAGCAATAAGAGCAGGGAGAGAAAGAGGACAGTCTTAAAGACATGGATCGTTTCCTTCACAGATGCCTGTGGACGGACAAGCTTTCTCTTGATGACCTGGAGGGTCTAATTACACTGGAGTACAGGGAACAAATGCAGAGGATACTAGTCTGCTTTGCAAAACCAAAGAAATTTAAGAATTATCCTTAACACTCTGTCATTAAAAAAAAATACCTTGTAATTCAAAACTAGTAGAAGTCTCCATACTAAAAAGTTACTTCACTCTCCAATCACAAGTTAACAACTGATACACCTTTCAGTGGAAGTAGAGGGTTCACAAATCCAATCTATGGAAGTGAGAAGCAGATTTCAAAGAAGTCCAGCAGGAAGTCTTCTATAACTGCTGTCAGTAAACTATAACATTACATTTGTAAGGATCTGTTTATGAAACAATTTATTCTTGTGAATGTTTGCACAAGCTTGTGTGGTAGTGAATAAAAATACAAAGTTTAAATAATAATAATACTGCTGTATGAGTGGAGATTGAGGAGGCTTCCTCAAAGACTGCTGTTATTTGCAAGCTTTCATTTGCAAACATTAGCTCATAGATAACAAAACAAAGTATACAATACTTAATAGGAATTTCAGGTTTTAGTTTAGAATTTTCCATTTAAATTTCCTTATACTTCTGTCTTAGTAGTGTTTTCTACTTTATTTTTCTCTCTTACTGTTCATCCCAAAAGGAAATCTTTGCACTGCAGTTTAGTTTGGATGATCTTATTTCACTTCTCTTGTTGACATACATCTACTGAGGGGATGCTACTTTTGCTAGAGGTATAAAAACCAAATCATTTAACCTCCTATCCAATTGTAACACAAATCCAAGAGATGCTCAAATGCTTTCTTGCCTTCTTGAAGAAGCACATGGAGGGGATGCCAGAAATCTTTCCACTATTATTCCTAGCCTGTATATGGTGGTCATACTGGAAGCTTCTAACTGGTCATTGACCCATATATTGAACCCCTTGATCATGTCAGTGCTGACTTGTATGTATCCAGTAAAGGTCATGTAGCATCTGACAGATTGCTCTGGTTAAAAAAAAATAACACAAAAAAAACCAGCACTGATATGATCAGTGGCTAGACCAAGGAGACAAGGAGATAAAAATAAAAGAGTTACAGTGTCTTTAAATTACCCACAAACATTTTAGAGTGCCAATTAAAAAAATTTTTATAATCTTCTTTTTTCGTATTGCAATTTATCCACAAATAAAGAAAAACATATGAGTAGGAGTAAGGTGACTGGATCTAAAAGCAGTATTGGGTATACAAGATTAGTAGACAGTAAAGGATTTCTGCTTGTTTTTTGAAGTTTTTCATCTTCTTCACCATTAAAGATCACTTAGAAGACAAATTTGATTCTGAAATTGCTTATGGTCTTATATTTTCCGTATCAGGCATACAAGGAAGAGTAGTTTGCCTGCTGATCATTTTTTAATCCATGAGTGCATAGCAATAAATAAACATTTTTTTCACTTTTTTATGTGTCTATTTCACCCAGCTATGTTTGTTCATACAAGAATGGAGTTTGTTCAATCTTAAGAAGAGAGGGCTTTTCAGGGATCCTACTGCTGTCTACAAATGCCCAATGGGTGGTTGCAGGAGGGAGCCAAACTCTTCTTAAAGGTGCACAGTAGGACAAGGGGCAACAAACCACAGTTGCAACACTGGAAATTTTAATTAAGTGTTAGGATTTTTTTTTTTCCCCCATGGGGGTGGTCAGGCACCAGAACAGGTTGCCTTGGGAGGCTGTGGAATCTCCATCCTTGGAAATATTCAAAATTTAAAAAAAAAATGCTATTTCAATTGAATAATAATACCCTTAGTGACATAACAGCTGTTTCTTCAGTTCTCTGGGCAATATTTTGTAGCTGTCAGCTATATTTTTGGCACAGGTTGTTCTATGTGAGATAGTTAAAGTAGCTGGATTTCAAAATTATCATTACATTAGTTGAGAGGATGTGGAACTGAGCTAACTTAGGCTTTATTTAGAGGTGCTCTGGAAATCAAATATTTTACTGGTTGCTGCTGGGTGATTATCTTCAGGCCACTGTAAATAAACAAACAGTACATTGTGATTAAATCATACTTTTTATGCATTATCTCCTTTAAACTTTAAGTACGTAGTTTACAGAAAAGGTGAGGGACTGTAACTTGCCAGCAAAGTCAGGAGTCACGGAGTGTGCTGAGCACCTTTGCACATCAGTAACAGAAGACCTAGTGCAATACAACGCAGACACTGTTAGTGGGGTTTCTCTGGATCCGTAATGGGAATTTCAAGGGGTCCTCATAACTTGATACACAAGAAGCAGAGAGCGCCAATGGCAACTCTGCTCTTCGTACGGAAGTGAATTGAGCTTAAGAACTGGCGTCATTTTATTGTTTCTCTGGCTACTGCCTATTTTAAAACTGTGCCTGAAGTAACCGAGGAATTTTTGTTCTGTAATATCGATAGCACCGGTCTCAAACACTTTGCTGAAGGCTATCTCTGAGACTCCAAATCTGCTTGCTCCAGCCAGTAGATCCAGCAGACCTGACCGAGCTGATCCCGGTGTGTTACGCTTGCCCCTGTGCGGCTTGCACTCATCCTGCATCAGTACTGAGCGCAGGGGGTTCTGCAACGAAGCCTTGCAAACCTTTCCTCCTCTTCCCCTATGCCGTCTGTCTGATCCTGAAGTAGGTGGTTCAAGCAGAAAACCATACAGTACCACAGAGCTGCCTTGGACTTTCGGTTGACTAGTCCAGATACAGACGTCTACAGTGGAGACATCAGAAATGAGGAGCGACGGCCTGGCAATCAAGGAAAATAAACAGATAAATGCTTAATCAACCCTAGAAACAGCAGTCAAATATGGCTGTGTTGAGCAGCCTGTTTCACTCCGTAAAGCAAACCAAAAAGGGGTTGGAGGGAGAGGACAGAGGTAGGGGAGAACAGAATTAAAACTACAGGAGCAAACGGTGAAAAGTGATACATATCACAAACTCCACAGGCCACATGCATAGACAAGTATAAAAAATAAGCTAGAAGAGGACTCAGCTTAGATTTATATTTTACAATGCAAGGAAATACAAGCAGGCTGTAGAGCCGTTCTGCACAAATCTTCATCTCCGTCTCATATGTTTTAATCCTATCTCATTTTGGAAAATGTTATGCCTTACATCCAAATAAAACCATTTTTTTTTTTTAATTCACTACAATGGCTTGACTTGAATGAGAACAGAAGGAACACAAGATGACTGCTGAAATGAATCGGTCTGCCCAGACTTCTCCAGTCAGGTGCCGCTGGTGCACTTCAATCCGAAGGCAGTCTGCAGCTAAGCAGAGGCAGCCCCTAACGACATGGTTTTCGTCTCCAGCGCGGAAAACCCTGCAACAGTCGCCACATTTCAGGCAGCTACAGAGGCGAAAGAGCCTCAAAAGAATCAGTGCAAATCGTTGTTTTTTTCACATAAGGCAGGCAGAAGAAATAGTGGCCCCTCACTTTCAGCCGCACTTCGGTTGTGGCTCTGGGAGCGTGGGCTCCTGAGTGCCTGTGCCCTGAACAGACACCCCGTGAGCACTTAGCCCTTAAGTATCCTTTCATTTCGGTGAGACTCCTTTTCTTGAAATGTTCTTAATGCATTATACATCATCAGTACTATTTTTGTTTAGGCGCATCAGGAATCATCCCACAGCGATTAAAAATCATTATTCCATTAACTTTCCTGCCTAAAAAGAATTAATGACTCCGTGAATCATAATTAAGCCTTCCACTTCTTTTGGCAAGCAGAAAGCCAGACGTTCAACAGACCTTCTTGTTATCTATTTTGGCTGTTCTAATGCATCATTTTTCATCTTGCTTTCACGCTAACTGAAATCTCCACGCTCTTCCTTCATGTTTCTTTACTGTGTTTGGTTGTAAAGTTGTTGAGCAGTAGAGCAAAACTGATGAAGGAAAAGCTGACCGTATGGATAGGCAACACACTTTGGGTATTTTTCTAGTATTTTACAGGAAATCTTAGAAATGAAAGGGGTGGTTTGTGGTTTTTGGGGGGTTTTGTTTGTTTGTTTGTTTGTTTGTTTTTTGGGTTGTGGGTTTTTTTGGTGGTGGTTTGTTTGGGGGTTTTAGTTTTTTGGGTTTTTTTAATTTTATCTCTAAATGTTGAGTTGGGAAATGTTCACTGTATTTTCCCAAATGACAAAACTGGTAATTTGTCTTACTGTTACACTGCTGGTTTTCCCCAGCAATCCGCGTTTTATCAAATATATTTGTTAGCAAGTTCATAGTTATGCCTAATGCAAAAAAAGGGCTACCAGTTGTGCATGAGCAGGTAACCAGTCGTCTTAAAGCAGTCTTCAAGTTTATTGACTTAAAATATTTGCAGGTGTTAATACATTCTTCTAAATTAATTAGGTGAATCGTCATTTAAATATTAATCAAAAACTTTCTTGACAATATTTTCAGGAAAATCAGCTATGGCCCAATGCGGTGACATGTTTGGAATTTCAGAGGAAAAAGCATCTATATTCTATGCAAAAAAAAGTAAAGGGATATTTGTTTTTTTCATAACAGTCCAGGGACAAGGCTAATAAATATCAATGTGTATAATTACTTTATTTGCCACAAATCAGATATTCTTGAGAAATGAATGTAACTTGTTGGCTTTCACACAGTTAACTTGTGCAATGACCTTTTCCTTTTGAAACCTGACCCTTCTTTCCTCTTCAATCACTGCTGTGTTCACCTTCTGCATCTTCCTCCGTTTTCTGGTAGTCCTGTGAGCCCGGCCGTCTCAGCCTTCTTTAGGGTGATCACTGGTGAAAATCAAGCACTGATAATGCAACGTCGACCACAAAGGAGGCCAAGATCTGTATTTGCTTGTAAATAGTAGTGCTGCGCTTCTGAAATAATGGTGATAACCACAGTGCCTGAAACCGAGCGAGCTTCCACGCAGAGGAGGCATCAGGCTCTTACCCACTGAAGATCAACTTGCAGTTGGATTTCTTGCATTTTTCAGTTGCAGCGTAGGGCTTTTTTTTTTTTCCCCTAAAGCAGTGTTAATTATAATGCACATGCATTTATAATTAAAATTATGATTATGCAATATTTACCAAAAATAATTAGTTATAATAAGGCACTGGTTACACTAGCAGAGGTGGGGCTTCTTCCCTGTGGTTGTCAGGAACCACTCATTTATCTCAAGTAACACCTCTTGCTACATTTTTCACCCAGCATAGCAGACCAAGCCTTGCAGCATGGCAGAGATATGCCACTGCCCTCTGTTTGCTAATTGTCTACTTCTTTCCCTTTTTAGCTCTTTTCTTTCAATATTTGAAAGAGGCTATTTTGAAGGTAGTGCTGCCTTCCTTGATTCATTCGTCAGCTCTGTCTCTCTGGCATCAAATAGTACCCCCTGTGTCACAGATCCTCATACCTAAGACTTTTATTTTTTTCAAGCTGGTAACAGAAAGCGTCCTGTGAAGAGACTTCCTTCTGCTGAAGAAGGGTTTGCAGGTTAGCAGGACCTCCTCTGCTCTGCTGTTACAAATCCTATTTCCACATTAATTCTGAAGAAGGAGACTGCTGAAAGAACTGTTTGTTAAAGAGTGGCTCTTTTTCATTGTTGTTTTAGTTGGTGGTGAGGGAGGCTTTTTTCCCGCAGTGGTCTAAGATGTGAATACAAATGATTTGTGTTCTTTTTCCCAGATGCCCAGTGAATCGACAGTAACAAAGTCACTTTGTCTAGTCAACCAGGAATTTACAGACCTACCTTTGCAGCACCATAGTGAGAGCTCTCCGTGTCCCGGGTGATGTTCAAAGATGTCTGTAATTCTTAAAGTCCAGTTGAGGGTTTTTACAGAGACATTCAACACCTCATCCGTGAGTCTTAGCTCCTGAGTGACAAAACACATAAAAGAGTTTGATTCACTTACCATCTGAGAATACTTTTTATTGGCAAGCTAAACAAGCCTTGCCAAAATGTAGAAGAGATCAAACCACTCCAGTGTCTGGGTGGGGGTAAAGTCTGGTCACAATATGGTTTGCCAAGATGTTCGAATTTTGTCCTGTGCCCATTTATCATTGGCATCTTTTACCATTTTGGTGGGAAGATGACACAAGGCTTGGCATCTTCGTCCCTATTCCTGTTTTTCTCAGACTTATAAAAAATGTTTATAGTCATGTTCACTGAAAATTTAGTGCCAAAATTTTCTGTAGACTTAACGAGAGAAATCTAAATTTAAACAGAGATGAGAAACAATAATTTATTATGTCAAATGTGGAAGTTAGTTGTTAGCATAGTCGAATATTTTGTTTATCATCTAGTGTTGCTGCTCAGAGAACTTTTTTCAGCAGTAACTTGAATAAATATTATGAGCAGCAAGTTGCAGTCTCTTTCCCTTGGGGACAGAAAAATCTTGTAAAGAACCTACCATATGTATTCCTATAAGCTGCTATTCAGAAGGGAACAATACACTCTAAATTCTTTGGAAGTTACAACAATGCCACAAAATAAAAACGAATAGTAGGACATTGCAAGATCCCCCACACCCCGCCTTTTCTCCCTCCCCCAGTAAAGCAGAACATTTTCTAAGTTTCATCACAGCAACTTTCAGCAGGGATGATTTCTTGCCCAAAGGCACAGGAAGATTAACCAAGTATATCCAACTGCTCAACCAATAACTCATCTGAAAAAGTCTAAAGAGCAAATTGTAAGCTTCACAAATGCAATCAGTTTATCAAGGTCAGATAAGGACAAGAGCCTGAATAGATATGATTCAGGATAAAAATTGAATAGATACTGATACTGTATGATTACAGCGAAAATGAGGCCACCTGCTGAATCGCAGGGGTGAAATATCACATTCTGCAAAAATGCACTGTCACTAGAGCATACACAGACTGAAATCCCTGCTGATGATGAGAAATTAGCTTTGTAGTCAACAAATTTATTGATGCTTTCGTTTTACAAATGTACAGTGGAATTACCAGCGAGATTAGGAGGAAATTCGTAATGCATAAATGAAGAGCTTTTATGAGCATTTTCTACTGTGTCAGTGCAATGACAGTGAGCCTCTGACAATGACCTCTGGTATAATCATCATTAGTGGTGGGGCAGGATGGCATCTGCTGAGAGGCTGGCACCTGACAGGTGAAATATGGGTACCTTTTATGTAATTGAGGGCATCATTTTAATGGAAAAATGCTGCATAAATAAAATAAAGTCAGCAAACCAAATTGCTGTACAATCTTGAATGTGTAAAACTGGGAAATAAGTGGCCTATTCTCCAGATGATGTGAAGGAAGAAAGTAAGTCAGAGGAGAGAGGTTTATCCCAGGGTGAAACCTGAGAAGAAACAACTTGTCATGGGAAATGTGCCATTCAGCAGTAGTAGAAAACAACAAACAGGCCAGGGCAAGTTAAAAATATTTCTAATCTTTGCAAATCTTATCAGTAGAAACCAACTGTTTCACTTTTGTTGTCACTTTTTAATTTACAACTGACAAGAATGGATGGCCTGTTATTTCCTGAATAAGGATCCTTATACTTAAATAATATTTGTGCTGTAGAGTTGATAGTCCCTTGGGATAGTTGTGAATGAGCGCTTAGGCTGTCAATTTACTGTGGTACTGTGCTCATATATGTGAGTCACTATGACTTCAGGGTTCGAATTGCTCATTTCTTACCGTCACAAAAAAATAAAATATCCCTAGGAATCTTTCCCTGAGAGTTTTTTTGTATTCTTGAACATGTGGGTGGATTGTAGAACTGCATGAGAGAAGCTGACTCAACATTTGAGTCAACATTGTCTTTCTTCCATCCTGCTGCCTGTGTGGATAACCACTTGTATTCGCCAAAGCGTTTCATGTTTTGGTGGGAGAACACAGCTGAAGTCACCTTTACGTGGTGGCATAAAGGTCTCTTGTCCAGACATGTGAGACTTTGACACCACTGAGATTACTGTGAAAGAAACCTGTCTTCAGCCTCGTATTTTGGTTAAAGCTTACAGGGTTTTAAAAAGTAGAGATGAGGTAACTGCTAGCCAGTGCCTCTTACTGTTTCACATGAGCACTGCCCACTCATATACGGACAAAAAACTACCATCTTAAGACTGTTTTAAAATAATGTAATATGTTCTTACTACTAAATCCTGAGAGCCAGCAGTCAGTTTAGATGCCTATGTATAGAGATAGACATTGAGTATGATCAATACCTTTTTTATTGCTTACCTACTAGCTTTCCCTAGTTTTCTGGAAGCACTGGTGGTAATCCTATGGTTAAGTTTTCTGTTGCAAGTTTGATCTTTCCGTACAGCCCTCTGGTCACCTTTGCGGCCCTCCTCTGGACCCATTCCAATGGGTCCATGTCCTTCCTGTGCTGAGGACTCCAAAGCTGGATACAGTACTCCAGGTGGGGTCCCATCAGAGCAGAGTAGAGGGGTAGAATCACCTCCCTCAGCTTGTACTGTATTTATACACAAAATTGTCACTTAAGCAAAAAAACATAGTCAAACAAATACATAGAGCATTTGTTTGGCTGAAGCTTCTGTTGCTCTTATTCTACTAATGGATAAAATACAATGCCACAAGTCACAATTGAAAAGAGTACACTGAATATGAGCAAAGGAACAGATTTAGGATTTACCTATTTAATTTTTAGCTATATACTTTTTACCTATAATTTTACAAGTAAGTTTCAAATAGCTTTGTGCTTTTAGTGTACCCAAACACTTCCACAAATTTTTCTTTGTCTTTAAGAAGGATTAAAGGATAATAAATGTCAATAGGTTGATTTACTCTTCATAAAACATAAGGACTGGAGCACATACAAAGTATGTAGAGACAGAAGACAAAATCTCAAACTTGGATTATATTGCTGCAAGAAAAAAATAATTATAAACTGAGCTTAAAATATCCAGAAGTAGAACTATATTTATCAATTCTGAGAAGACAGAAACAGTGAAAAATCAAATGTCATGATTCAAAAGTGGTTTGCTTTGTTGTTGTTTTTTTTTTCTCTAAAGTCCTGAAATAGTGCTGCAAATTATTTTTTGTGTCAGTCAAATATGGAATATGGAAGAAATCTCAAAAATGACCTTAGGAGAACACCAGGAAAAAGAACCGTATATGGAGTTTAAAACGAAAGAAATGAGATTCTCTAGCTCTTTACCAAAAGATACAGTCATAATGAGAAAGAAACTTTAACTTTAAAGACTGCATAGTTCAGTCAGAGGTTTGCAGGTATATCTCAGCTACATCTTGATAGCCTTCACATTTCAAAGTACTCTGAAAACTTCCTTAGACGTAAGGTTGGTTCAAACACTTGATAATAAAAGTGGTATCAATGAGTAGCTGAATCAGTGTAACCTACCACTGCTGTTAAGTTTTTATAGTTTGGCACGAGTCACTTTCTGACTAAACCTGATGATTTTTGGAAAAAATACATGGGCAATAGTTTCTTGTTCGTTGGAGTCAAATACTTTCAAACGTGTATGGAAACTGTCATATCCGTAAGTTAATTTTTCTGTTTAATTTTGTTTTGAAAATTCTAGTTTGACTAAATGAAACTAAGAGAAAAGTTTGGTTGGATGAAGATCTGGTGCTATGAACAAAATAATAGGAATGTATTATACCATAACGAACAAAAATTATTAGAACAGAAATATACTACTTAAAAAAAAAAAACCAAAACAAAACCTACTTTTTAAAAAGCTGCAAATGTTTGAATGTCTTTTCATTCATGTGGACCAACACTTCAGCAGAACCAGGAATAGGAACACTGAGGCTTAGCAACAGGCACAACGGTCGTGCCTTTTTTTTTTTTTTTTGGTACAGGTGCATGTTGTGTATCAGGCAGAGATAAAAGCAGAACAGATATGACTGTTTTAGTTAAGAATAGAAGGTGATGCTTTGTACAGTGGACTGATGCTGATATGGTGGTAATCAGGTGTCAGACTTGTGCTTTGCTAGTAAAATCATTGCTATGCTGGTAAAATCATTGCAGTCCTGTACAAAAATGGTATATAATGAAAAAATAACGTATGAAACACACTCTAAGAGCATAAGACATTTGCAGGCACTCAACAGCTGATGTTCGTTGTGCTGTGCACAGCAAGGGTGCTTTGGGTGTGCAAAACAAATCAGATCAGTGCACCCAAAACACACTTGGGTGAATTTTGTAGCAACAGCTGATCACATAGTTTTTCAAATAAAAGATATTAGTTTAACATAGATCTTGTTATGAATTCTCTTTTATTATTTTTTTTCAGGATTTAAACTTTTTTCTTGTGCACAACAGACATTTCATCCTTCTGCCCTATAGTCTTAGATGTAATATCCTTATATGAAGAGGAGAGGCAGGTAAAAAATACTGTGAAAGGTTTGTGGGGATGTGGACCAAGGGTGTAGAAACAAATAATGTAGCTATTGAGACCTGTGCTTAATCTGGTGAAAAAAAAAACATACTTCTATTACTGAAAAGAAATTAACAGTCCTTGATCCTCTTCCCATAGACAGTGCAGTCAAAGCGAACTCATGGAAGAGCATAAAAGAAGAGAGAAAATGACCTGAAGCCAGATTTACACAGATCATTGTGATAGGATTTGTGCCTTAATTTTTGCATATAATTGCTCTGTGTCTAAGTCCCCCTTCAAGTCAATTGAAGCTCCTTCCAGACTTTGATTCGTCATCTCTTAAGATAGATCGGATAAATTAGCAAGAAAGAGAGCCTAAGGTAACTCGCTTACACTTAGATGTCTAATTTTTGACCAGTTGAACCTAACTTTGTGTTGCCAGTGAAGTAAGATCACAGAGTACACACTTTGCAATTGTCATGCTGAGCTATTTGCCAGTTCTTTCCTGTAACCTCTAAACCCACTCTAATGAAACAGCCCTCGTGCGAATGATTCTTCAGAGCTGAATTACACCACAAGGACTTTACTTTTACCTTCTACTATCTTTTCCTCACTTTCAACACCTCTATCTTCTTCTTCTTGAAATCTTTTCAATCTCTGCTCCCAGGCCTCTGTTCTTTTCTGACTCTCTGCTTCTTTATTTCCCTTCCAATATACTAGTTTTAACTGAAGGCCCTCTAGGGTCTGTCCTGGTCCATTCCCTCATTCCACTATGCCATACCTCAGGGTAATCTCATCTAACAGCAATCTAATTTACTATTTTTTTCTACTGGGAGGGTATGTAATTTACTATCAATACCAATCTTGTTTCCTTCCGCTCACGCTAAAACCTTGTTTCTCTGATACCTCCAGGTTACCTGTTCTTAAATTTACCTGAAAAATCTTTCTCTGTTACCTTTCTCTGTAGCTTTTTGAACAGGAGCACCATCTTTCCTATCAGAAGGTCTTGTATGAACTGCAGATTTTAGTCTCCATTTGGAATTTCCTCCAGATTACAACCAAGTATTGTAGAGTAATTGTACTTCATATCAAATATACTCCTTTTTCCTGCATTGACAAGCTTTTAGCTAGGCTCCCAGCATCATGTGTCATCCTTTTCTGGCCTTGACCAATGCAGTCTTGCTTTTGTTCAACAATCTTGCTAATGTTTCCAGAATGCTGTAAAGATTGTTCTTTCAACCTGTTGCTTTGTGGGGTTTTTTTTGTTCTGGTTTGTTGCTTTTTTTCATTTCCCTTTGCAGTCCTCCATTGGATCCCATTTTTTATTTAATTAAACATAAGCTTCTGTTACCTTCACAGCTTATCTCCTCCTCTCATCAGGTCACATCAAACATGCAACTGGCTCACCACCAGCCTCCTTCATTGGTCTGCCCCTGATTCTTATTAGGAGTATCCTGGAGTAAACCTCTTTCAAATCTGCTGAAATGATGTCCACAAAGTAACAGCAAAATTGGCATTATCTGTGCTATCTATGTGCTACGTATTTCTATTGCCTATTATGCTTATCAATTTTTGGTTCACTCTTTGTGAACGACAGTTTCTCTCCACTCTCTCATTATGGTCAGTCTGTATGGTTTCTTTTGTCCTGATTTTTTTCTCACAGTCTTTTTCTACAACATGTTCTTCATTTATGGCTAGACTTCATGGCAGTAATAGTAATTAAAGAAAGAAAAATAAGGGACAATTGCAGGATTTGACGTAATATAAATCAATACCCAGTTAACAGGGTGCAACTTTTTGCAGGAAGTACTAAAAAACTAATTTGTATTTATTTTACATAATAACTTACAACGATGTACTTTTGATAGTCAAGGAATATTTAAATGATATTGCAATATTGTAGTTTCATTTTTCTCAATGAAAAAATCTGCTGAAAAATTTTACTGCCAGGAAAAACAAAATAATACAAAAATGAGTATATGCAGATCCATAATCTTGAAAATGAGCATACAAGGCTAGAAGTGATTCTATGTTCCTTTGAACATGGTATTTTGATGAGCACCACAAATTTATCATGTCCCTCATAGCTCCTGAAGGGGCAGTATCTACTGTATTCATGATTTTCTTCTATACAGCTCAGCTGTATTCTGTTATATTATTAGTAACTAAGATTATAGGAGATTTTTGTGTGCATTAGTATATAGTGCAGCAAGAACTCCTTCAGTGAAGAAAAGAGTTATTTCTGAATTACCATTCTCCAATAACAGAATTCAGCAACCATGCTTATTAAATCAAAACTTTAGAAAAGAAAGCATAAAACCAATAGTCCATACAGATGAGAAATACATTTCTGAAGATTTGAATTGCTCAGATGTGAAAATCAGTGCAAGCTATACAATCACTCTTATATTGTGCTTATAAAGGTATTTCCATAATAATATGATCTTACCAATTGCATGTTTTATTTCTTCAGGGTAACTGTACTGTCTAATTTCAAATCATTTGTAGAAGGTGAAGATATAAATCCCAAAATCTTACATTTTGTGAAGCACCGGGAAGAACTGCATAGCTGAAGCTGCTTTACAGCGATGGGCTAGTCTATCAAATTAGAGAGGGTTTTTTTCACCCCTCAAAATTTGGACAGGAAGACGTCAAACTAATTTGGCGTTTTGGCACACAAGCCAGTGAGACTTAGATACCCAGATCATAGTTTGATCGTTGTTTGGAACGGACAAACTGTTTTTCTCTGCATCTGATTTAAAAGCATAATCCAACTTCCAATTCTCTTTTTTTTTCTAGTTTGAAAAAGGTAAATTCCTACAGATGGCATCTCCTTGCTGTATTAGCTTTTGACTAGAATTCCTTCTTTCCCACTACTTTTTTTCCACAGGCATTTTTAAAGCCCATGAAAAGCCACTTTGCATTGGAGCCAAGTTGTCAAATAAAAGAACTCAGATGGCCTTGAAAGAAGGCAACACAAGCTAATTTCTTTTACAAACCACCTATGAACAATAATTCGAGCAGGTGCAAACTGAAAAATCTAATGGGCTATGAAGGCAGGCAATTCTTGAAATCCAGGAATAAAGTAACTGACTTAGTCATGCTCTAAATAAAATCTTACAAAATATTTTAAGCATTTGTTTTATTAAATCTCTTTTTATATACTATATTTAAGCTATAGGCTCGTTTACATAAAGTCATATCTCACAGTCAGAATATTGCAATGTCTAATTCAATATATTAGACAGAGATTTCAATGAAATAACTCTTTGTCTTCTCCTTACTGCACTCTTTGGTAAATACAGCTAAATTCCACTACGATCATGGTTTTTTTGCCCATCTGAATATTTCTTTTTCATTTCCCCCTCTCTGATATCTGAGGATTCTTTAAATAAAAACACATGCAGCTGCATTCTCTAGGGAAAAATTCATATGCTAAAAAATTAAAAGTCCTCATTGGTAGTGTATGTCCAGTATATGATTCTAGGTTACCATTTCCTAACATATCTTCTCATTCCAAGCACTTTGCAGCAATTAGAGTTACTTGTCCATCTAAACATTCAATAACAAGCTAGCAGCACAATACAAGGAAAACGTGTGTGTGATAAAAGCTATGTTCTTGCAGACGCCCCATTCCAGTGTGCCTGTTTCCCTCCTGCCTCTCCCAGCTCCATGCCCTCAGTCTCCCCAGCTGCAGGCTGGAGTCCACAAAAGATGCTCATCCTGAGAGACGTCCTTGTCAGGGAGTTGGGAAGACAACTGCAGGCATTGGCCTTGCGGAAGATCGATCCTTAGCCGCCTTTTATCACACAAACCAGAGAGCTCAGATGGCTCTGCTCTTGTAGCACAGCTGATCAGCTTTTCAGGGGCAGGGAGCATTTTCAGTAAGCGTGTTGTGGCGTGCAGTGGAAATGGGGAGGGCAGATGAAGCGTTGAGAACTGCAGGGGCAGCAGTTTTGCCCTGTTGGTGCGTAAATAGTTTAAGAGGCTTCACATATACACTGTATTTTTCTGCTGCTGTGGGCCTGTTAACCACCAGGAATATGACCTGTCCCCTCACTGACACATTAGCCCATTGCAAATGGTAAGGAGCAAATGTGTCGGGAGGGATAATCCAAGCGAATACAAAAATAGAGATCTTACAATTGGGGTAGGATTTTTGCTTTAGAGAAGCTTCAGATTTAATTAATTCCAATACCCCAAAAGCAGGCAGGAAATCACAAAACATCGACTGTGGTATGTTTTGTGTATTTAGTCTGCCTGAGGCTTATGCCTAGGGTTTTTAAAGACGCGTGCAAATGTTAAACCACAAACCAGCAAAAGCACTGAAAATATAATTCTAAAGAACATATGTGTTCTGTCTTTTTGTTTCCCAACAAGAGAGGTATTTTAAATTGAACTTTCTGTACTTGAATTCTGCAATTCCTACCATAACAACTAACCACTGCTAACAACACTGAATATTCAAGGACATTCCTCTGCTTTGAAGACTAGGTTGGGTAGTTATAAGCTTAGATTGTTCACATTTCATAGAACAAATGTTATAGGGAAAAAAAAAAAAGTAATGAAACCAAAAGAACAAAAACCCAGTCTTAATTCAAACTGATTCTTCTTATGAATCTCTTTTAGTGTTATTTTTCTCCTTTTAATTGAAAATGTTTCCTTTTTTTCAGTTAATTTAAAATGAGTTTCCAAACAATCCAAAAACCCCTCAAACACCCTATGTTAAGATGCAGAAGGGAACCCCAAATTCTAGAATTTTCTAAAATCTTTCCATATTGGACTATTGGTATTATTTACTAAATTGCATGCATAGCAATTATGAACCTACCTCCTAATGACAAAGTAGTTTTTTGAATATTATACAAAGGTATAAATAAAAGGAGGCTAATATGATGTTTCTACTAGCTATCTTGCCCAGGGATCAAGCAATTATGGGAAGTGAAACCATTTTAAGGAGGAATTATCACAGTTGCTATGTGTTCCATAAGAATAAGGACAACTGTCCCTTTCTGACATTTCCCTGCTGAGTTACAGAATATTACGCGATCCTGAAATGCTGCTACTATTAAACTCTACAATCCTATTCTTACAGGCCACTGAAAACCCTTTGAGATGTTTTGTTATATTTCAGCCACAGATAAATGAAGCAGAAAATGACTGTGTTAGAGACTTGTCAATTAAAGAAGAAAAAAGTCTTCTTTGCCTTTTCTGCCCTTGTTTTGACAGATTTATTTTTGTTTCTCTAATAGAGGATTATTTTTTTTCCTGAATTTAAAAGACAATAAAAAGCTTGTATGTGGAAATGAAATCCTCAGTTTTGAACAAGGGAATAGAATTCCTGCTTAGTACAAGCCTGTGACATTTGCTAAAATGCTTTTTCAGTCCTCTCAGTGGTAGTGTTTTACCTCTAAATTGTGTTGCCTGATGCATTAAGGAGTAAGGTACATGTGCTCTGTGCAGTTGCTTTGAAACTTTGACATACAAATAAGCATTTTAAACAATGTACCTTGGGCCATTGTCTATCCACTGCTTATCTTATTGGGACATGCACAGCACTAAACTACAACCCATACATGAACTGCAAACAAAAAATACTTGTATACACGGAGAAAGATACTCCTCTCCTCTCCTCTCCTCTCCTCTCCTCTCCTCTCCTCTCCTCTCCTCTCCTCTCCTCTCCTCTCCTCTCCTCTCCTCTCCTCTCCTCTCCTCTCCTCTCCTCTCCTCTCCTCTCCTTTCTCAGAGTTTCTGAGTCACTAATTTTTAAAGCATTATAAGATGGTTTTAGTAAAAATACCCGAACAAAACAGATATTGCTAGTGTAACATATTCCCATGAACTCCACAAGTAGCTCACAGTTCATTATTCCTGAGGGAGCTGGCAGATGAAGTTGCCAAACCACTATCCATCATATTTGAAAAGTTGTGGCAGTCTGGTGAAGTTCCCACTGACTGGAAAAGGGGAAATATAACCCCCATTTCAAAAAGGGAAAAAAGGAAGACTCAGGGTACTACAGACCAGTCAGTCTTACCTCCATGTCCAGCAAGATCATGTATGAGATCCTCCTCGAAGCTCTGCTAAGGCACATGGAAATTAAGGAGGTGGTTGGTGACAGCCAACATGGCTTCACTAAAGGTAAATCATACCTAACAAATTTGGTGGCCTTCTACAACGGGGTTACAGTGTTGGTAGATAAGGGAAGAGCAGCTGACATCATCTACCTGGACTTGTGCAGAGCATTTGGCACTGTCTGGCACAACATCCTTGTCTCTAACTTGCAGAGACATGTATTTGACAGATGGACCACTCGCTGAATAAGAAATTGGCTGAATGGCTGCAGTCAAATGGTTGCGATCAATGGCTCGATGTCCAAGTGGTGAGCAGTGACAAGTGATGTTCCCCAGGGGTCAGTACTGGGACGAGTGCTGTTTAACATCTTTGTCGGCGACATGGACAGTGGGATTGCGTGCACCCTCAGCAAGTTTGCTGACTACACCAAGCTGTGTGGTGTGGTCAACACACTGGAGGGAAGGGATGCCATCCAGAGGGACCTGGACAGACTTGTGAGGTGGGCCTGTGTGAACCTCATGAAGTTCAACCAGGCCAAGTGCAAGGTCCTGCACCAGGGTTATGGCAATCCCAAGCACAGGTAGAGGCTGGGCAGAGAATGGACTGAGAGCAACCCTGAGGAGAAGGACTTGGGGGTGCTGGTGGATGAGAAGCTCAACATGAGCCAGCAACATGCACTGGCAGCCCAGAAAGCCAACTGCATCCTGGGCTGCATCAAAAGAAGTATTGCCAGAGGGGCAAGGGAGGTGATTCTCCCCCTCTACTCCGCTCTGGTGAGACCCCACCTGGAGTACTACGTGCAGCTCTGAAGTACTACACGCAGCTCTGGAGTCCTCACCACAAGAAGGACATGGACGTGTTGGAACGGGTCCAGCAGGGGACCACAAAGATGATCAGAGGGCTGGAGAACCTATGCTATGAGGGCAGGCTGAGAGAGTTGGGGTTGTTCAGCCTGCAGAACAGAAGGCTCCGAGGAGACTTTATAGCAGCCTACCAGCACCTAAAGGGGGCTACAGGAGAGATAGGGAGGGACTCTTTATCAGGGAGTGTAGTGATAGGACACGGGGTAATGGTTTCAAACTGAAGGAGGGTAGATTTAGATTAGATATCAGGAAGAAATTCTTTACTGTGAGGGTGGTGAGACACTGGAACAGGTTGTCCAGGGAAGTTGTGGATGCCCCATCCCTGGAAGCGTTCAAGGCCAGGTTGGATGGGGCTTTGAGCAATCTGATCTGGTGGGAGGTGTCCTTGCCCATGGCAGGGAGATTGGAACTGGGTTATCTTTAATGTCCCTTCCAACTCTAACCATTCTATGATTCTATTATTTATGAGAATCATAGAATCATAGAATCTTCATGGTTGGAAAGGACGTTTGTTCTCTTGTTAATGTGTAAAACACCTAAGCTTTCCAGCTTTCCAGCTTGGATGCATGGACTTGGTACATAAGACCTAATGATTGAGGTTGGGATAGAGCTTCCTTCCTGATGTTGAGCGTGGGTTGAATATGACCTGTGTGATATCTTTACGCTGCTAAGTGCCATGAGATTGACTGGTTTAGTGGTTCCCATTAGAGTGAAGAGGATTTTTGGCCTCAAGTTCACTCTTACTTGCCATGTTTAAAGAATATTACTGGAAGTCCTTCTTCTAAGTCATCTTCTCGCTAGATAATATTGCAGTCACACATCCATGTGCAAGAAATTTCTTTTCGCACAAGAGCTCAGGGGATATTAAAAACAACTAGGTCAAATTTCCATAGTTGCCTACCTGCTCTGCCCTCTATGGTGTGTGATATGCACCAGTGCACCAAAACTCTGTCTAACAGGAAACTGTAGGATTCATCAAGAGGAAAAAGTATTCCTTTCCATGTCTGACCATGTGTATTTTCTCATATATGTTTGAAGATACTGTGATACTTTGCAGGATTTAAAGATGAAAGTCTCACTGGAGGAGTTCTACTGAAAACATGAAATACAAGTGACAGATTTTAGGCTATTTTCAAGAAATAGAAACTAACTATAAGCAAGAATTACATACAGTTTTCTGTTTTCTTTCAAAAACCAGAATGGTAGAAAGAAATGAAGTTTCTTGCAACAGGCAACTATCTGTTTCTCCTCACTTCAGCCCATTTCTATCACACTGAGGTTATGTGGGCCCATTATCTATACATATTCTGTATAAAGATATCTGTGTTCTGCATGTTTTTCTATCAAAGAGTAAGGAAATCATTTAATAATACTGCCTAGAGCTTTCCATTTAAATTTTCATTGCACCTGGGAAAGCTGCTAAGTGAACGAACATTGACTTTCTGAGATAAAAATAAACCTATAGTGCTTTAATTTTTTTGGCAAAGAACCAGCATTTCATAATTTCATCCCTTTGGTTTGTTATGGGCTATAACTCAACTTTAATGATCTGATTCAATGAAATGATAAAATCCCAGCTTCGCTTCAGCTTTTTTGGTTTTTAATAGCCAGATTTATTGGTTCATACACAGGTTTTCCCATCTGCAGGTCAAACACTGTCAAATGACTTAAACCAGGGTATATATTTGTTATTTGGGCACAAGTGAACACATAGATTTCTGTATTTGAATTATCAAAAGACCGATGATTGTGCCACTGGTGACATAGCAAGGTTCATGATTTTGTCATTTGCAAAAGACAAAGATATGGTCATCTGACAGGGGTTTTATTTACTTATTTATTAGGTACTGTCACCTATATGTTTAGCACAGAAGAAAACAGTTTTATCAGAACCAAAATTGACAGTCTGGGAGTGGTGTTTGAGGAACTGATGAACATTTATGCACATGTGAGGAAGGTGAAGGAGATAATTAATTGAATATTATAGTTTGAATTATGCTTGTTTAGTAAATGTGATAAAATAATAGAAATATTTCAATCCAATAGAAAAAAACAGTAAAGAGAAAGGCACGGAATAAGCCTGTTTTGCACTCAGACTTCAGAGGGAAAGTGTAGTTGTCAAACTTTACTTCCTTCTTGGCTCATTTTTTTCCTTTTCACCAAATTAGGGATAGAGGGGAAGGGTAGGCTTAGAGGGGAAGGGTCAGTTCCCTCATCCTGACGGCAATTATCTTCCTAAAGAAGCCCAGAATTCTGTTGGCCATCTTTGCCACAGGGGTACACTGCTGTCTCATGTCCAACTTAGTGTCCAGCAGAACCCTCAGGGCCTTCTTTGCAAAGCTGTTTTCCACCCGTCAGTCCCCAGTGTGTTCTGGTGCATGAGGTTATTACTCCTCAAAAGCAGGACTTCACATATACCATGAGGGTGGTTTTCTATTCTATTCTATTCTATTCTATTCTATTCTATTCTACTCTGTTCTGTGCCATTCCGTGTCGTTCCGTTCCATTTCCCTTTGTTGAATTTCATGAGGTTCCTGTCAGCCCATTATTCCAGCCTGTCGAGGTCCCTCTGAATGGTAACACAAACAACTGATGTATCAATGACTTCTCCCAGTTTTATATCACCTGCAAACTTGCAGGGGGTGCAGTCTGTCCCATCACTCAGGACATTATTAAAGAGGTTAACTGTACTGGCCTCAGTATCAGCTTGTGGGGCACACCACTATTGATTGACCTCCACCACGACTTCGTGCCACCCGTTGCAACCCTTTGAGCCCAACAATTCAGCCAGTTTTATTCCACTTCACCATCCGCTTTTCTAGTCTTTACCTCTAATCTGGTTTTTCAAACATAATCAAGAGTGGTGTCACAATGACATCAGCCAACTCCCTCAGCACCCATGGGTGCAACCCATGGATTTGTGTATGGTCCCATGGATTTGTGTATGTTGAGTTTATTTAAATGTTCCCTGTCCTGATCCTCCTGTGCTGCAGGTAAGTTCTACCTCGCTCCAGATTTTCCCACTGATCTCAAAGGCCTGGGATTCCTTAAGGCTGCCCTTACCAGTAAAAACCAATGCAAGGGAGCCGTTTTCTAGGGCTTTTTGTCTCCAACTCCCATTCCCATTCAGCAGTGGTCACTCAGATTTCCTTTAGCTGCTGTAGACAACCTTTCTATTGCCCTTGACACCCCTTGCCATGTTCAACTCCAGACAGGCTTCGTCTTTCCTAACCTCATCCCTGCCTGCTCAGAGGTATATGCCTCCATATGCTTCCTGGATCATCTGTCTCTGCTTCCACTTTTTGAATGCTTCCTTTGGAGCTTTGAGTATAGTCAGGAGCTCCTTGTTCAGCCGTGCAGGCCCCCTGCCACCTTTGCTTGACTTCCTGAACGTGGGAATGGACCAATCTTGAGCCCAGGGAAGGTGATCCTTGAAAATGTACCAGTTCTCCAGGATCCAACCTCTTTCCAAGTCTATATTCCCTGTGATTCTTCCAAGCAGGTCTCTGAACAGGCCAAAGTCTGCTACACATCTAATTGGAATTTCCTTTTCTTTGCACCTTGTGTCCATTTTCTCCTGTCTTGTCATTATCCATGTGCAGAAGTGTCTGGTCCATCTTGTCTACAATTTCCAATAGGTAGTTGTTGACCACTCTCTCTTCTCCAGGCTGAACAAGCCCAGTTCCCTCACCTCAGCCTTTCCTCATACATCGTATGCTTCAGCGCCCTCACCCTGTTGATGGCCTACCTCAGAGCTCACTCCAGTATGTCAATGTCTTTCTTGTAGGGAGGAACCCCAAACTGGACACAGCAGTCCAGATGTAGTCTCACAAGTGTCAAACCGAGAAGGAAAATCATCTACCTCAACCTGCGAGCTACACAGCCCGGTATGCACTTACCATTCCTTGCTGCAAAGCAAAGTATGAAGGAAAGTGAAGAGTTAACGGTCCAGTCGACAATATCCTTCCTCAGTAACTGCTGTTATTAACAGTGAAATAGGTAAAATAGTCAGGCTCCAAGTAAAGAAAATTACCCTTTTGCTTTAGTATTTTTAAACTAAGAGAGACCTAGACCATAGTTCCATGAGGGTAACATCAGACAGACCAAATGCTAATATCAGGGTGACATAACTGTAGTCAATTTGTCATAATGGGCTCTGGATCAGGAGCTGCTCATAGGTCTCTGATGAGGAAAGGCTTGTATAAAACAAGGGCAGGGCATCCTGTACTCTGGCAGATCAGCTAAGACTGTCATCAGGAACAGGTTTGTGGTGACCTCCAATGGCCTGCAGCACGACTACACTTTGTCTCTCTGGGTGGAGAGTTCCTCAGTGTTTACCTTTCTGGATGTGTTCCCACATTAAGACAACTGCTAACAACCAGTGTGATTTGCCAACTTTTAGAGGCTGTTGGATTTGGTAGACATCAGGATGCAGGGGATTTCTCCAACATCGATCAATTAGAACTGACTCTGATGGTTTCCAAGGCACAGGGGGCAATTTGGGATGTTTCAGACTAATTAGGCAAAAATGTGGTTGGTTGGTTGGTTGGTTGGTTGGTTGATTGGTTCATGCCTGGTCCAGACCTATGTTATACTGTCCTAGTGATTCAGCAACGCTCAGGCTTGGTATTAATGTGCATGGAACCATAACCTTAACCTCATCAGTGCTTCCCCTGACACTTTCCAGTGGGAAAACCAGCTTTCCTGGAGCTCTAGGGGCTAAAAATATTTGCTCCTAAAAGACACTTCTCTTTAGGCTTATCACCTTGCTCCACCTATCCTTTTGTCATATGAAGAAACTCTTTTGTACTATGCTGAAGACTAATTCATCATATGTCAAGAGATCAGGTCATACTTGCATTCCCAAGGAAAAAAAAAAAACAACTATGAAAGAAAAAGCTTAATACGACATTTTGTAATCATACAGTCAATACAGACAGAGGTTATGTTGCTTCTGTTCTTTCAATGAAGCACTCCACTCTCCTGTAATTTTTGCTTCACAATATCCTGGTACTAAAAATTTCTTAAACAAGGACTGACAGGTTTTGCCCTTGACCTGTAAGTAACCTTTCACCGGTGAGGCTGTCTGCAGGAGCAAGGACTGTGCACCATTGACTGTGTTCAATCTTCAGATGATAGAGTTAAATCCTAAAATCTATGTTTCTGCAGACAGTGGAAATTATGCATTCAGCCCTGGCAGTCAGCACCTGCATTTTCAAAATTAGCAAACATTTTGAGATAGCTACGTGGATACCAACAACTTGTGTGTCTAATATCTGTCTTTCATTGAGTGGTATTTTATTTTTAGCAGGCTATTCTTTTCTCTTTTCAGAAATAGAATTTCAACACAGAAGTCATAAAGAGTCCCCATCTGACAGGTGCAGACACCGGTGCACTTACGCATGAATGCATACATGCGTTTAACACATGCTATGCACACAGCATGCAGATTTTTGTCATTCAAATATGAAACAGAGAAGAACATCAGCAGGGATGTCTCTCAATAATTAGCTATTATTGAACACAGCATTAGGCTTCCCCAGAGCTTGCTCATGGATAATTCTCATCCACTTTGCAAGTGTACGAGTTCCCCAGTAATTTCCCTCTATGTTTTCGTGCACACCCATTCTTTAAAATACGGGAAGAAACAGGCTTTTTGGCGTCCATTTAGCAGATTCATATTTGAGGAATCAAGTGATTGCAAGTCAGAATGGTTGACAGGTTCAATTTCCTTTTCAAATTCAGAATCAGCTTCGTTCTTATTAAATAAGTATTGACTTTCTGCAGAGAAATTCTAATCAGAACGGTCCTGACAAAGGAAAGGAAATTGAATGCAGAAGAGAGACTGTGGGAAAGAAGATAGGATATTTAGTGCCTCCTCTTTTTCTAAAGAGGAATACGCTTTTTGGAGCTTTGAGCTTCATGTGCAAGACTCTCTTCAAAGCAATGTCTGTCAAAAGAAACAGTGACATTTTGGACACTTTTCTAGCTATCTAGGTTTTGTAGTAGTGACATACTTCAAACTACAGTGGCTATGATACCTGTTGGAGTCACAAATGCTTTTATGAGATTTAAAGCCAATCCTTAAATCTAACTTTTTTCCAGGAGCTTTGCCTAAGACCTGGAAGATAACTGGGAATTCTTGTTTAATACCGGAAAAAGATGTAGGCAATCCGCAGAGGTCAGAGAAGGGGCCACTAAGATCAATGGGGTCTGGTCGTGGAGTCAAGCTGGTGTAGATCTTGGACCTTGTGACAGACAGAGTCCTGATCAGCCTCAACCTATCTGCTTAGAGCAGGGCATGATTTCAGATGACTTCCAGATGTCTCTCCAAAACTAAATTTTTCCTTGATACTATGATAAGCAGTGTAAATAAATCTAGAGTACAGAATTCAGCAGGTTCCAACTCAGCAGGTTCCAACTCAGCACACCTGATCTGCATCCTGACTCCACATCACGGTAAATTTTGGACATGCTTTACTCTTTCCTTCATTTCCTCCCTTTCCAGTTTCCATTTATAAGACCTGGTGAAAGCAGCAGCGTGATCCAACAAGTTCCAGCTTGTCAGGAGCACAGAACTAAATGGTTTCTTTAGTAGAACCAGATTTATCTGTTGACTGTTGCCTTAATGTAATATATTTCAGTCATTCTATCTAAAAAATATGACAAATCACCTTCCCAGCAGTCGTGGCTACATGGTATTTGTAATCATGGTCAGCAGCAAAGAAGTTAAAAGACCAGAAAAATGCAAACTGTCACCCCACCTCCCCCGCCCCACCAGAGGGCTTTATGAATGGACTTTTATGAATGTTGTTAGCTTTCCAGCTACAAGACATTTTAAATGATGGATGAACAAAAGCATCATCTGTGCAAACACTGGGATGTTTGAACCCAGAAGAAGGTTCAATAATTAGTCATGCAGAATATTAGTAACGCCCTTTGGTCATATTCCAAGTTCCTCCTGGATTACAACACAATGTCACAAATCATCAGCTGCTGTGACTGGTATTTCGCAGAGGAAAAGCTTCCTGGTGTTAGTACAGAACCTTGGAATAATATTTAACTCTGCTTCTTCCATAAGACCTGATAGCATACAGTGAGCATTTTATTCAGCAAACAGCTTTTTCTGCTTATACCTCTGGAAAATGAACTTTTTTTTTTTTCCCCTCTTTCCTCTCAAATCCAGTCATCCCTACAGGACTGACTGTTGCAATTGAAAGTGGGATAGTTTTCTACCGTTTATGTTATCAGTGTAACTATGAACAGTTAAATGTGCAGTTCCCTCTCTGCTATAGCTTCAAATGAATACTAAGATGCACCTTTCCAGCCCCACTGCGGGCCCTAGGCTACATGGGGGGAGGTAAATGAGGGCAGGATTTGAAAGCAATGCTTTCCCTTTCCCAGCTGTACCCGAAGGAAACATCTTTCCAGCAGAAAGGTTTTCGGATGATATTGTGCATGCGAGAAACAGCATAGTTTACTTTCCAGACTCCAGGAAGGTTTGTAGAACAGATGCACAGATAAAAATGACCTTTCAGTCAGCAAGCTAAGAAAATTTGTTCTGGAAATCATTGGGATATAACTAATGTGGACCTTCATGCTACCATTTTTTGCAAAAGCACTTTTAAAGTAGGACTGCACTTTAAGTCATTCAGTCTCAGAATTGGACTGTAGGGACAGTATGGAGATAGAGATTATGTAAAGAGCAGTAGAAAAAAATTCAACACCTTTCTCTTCAGGTTTAAGGTTCTCCAGTAACCAGCAGATTTTGCAGTTATTGTTATTGACAGCAAAGGTCCATATGGCATTAAAGATACCAACACACTGCTGCACATTACTCAAAAAAACCCATCCTGTTCACCTAACATTCTACCTTTGAACTGGCTCATTGCACACTTAGTATCACTTCAAGATAAAAAAAGCAGTTTGGGCAGAGAGGTTTAAAATGGAACGCAGTCAAGCACACTTTGCTGGATAAATCAAGCTAACTTCAATGCGCACGTAGCTGAAACCTCCTGTGATTAAATATTGGCTCTGTATGGCAAAGCATGCTGGCTGTGACTTCAATTGTCTGTTTTAAAACACAAGCCTCCTGCAGAAAAAAGATTATTTAGTTAGCTAAATAAAGTGCTTGTTGAAAATCCAAAGAAATCATTTGTGTGATAAATAAGGTTGCTTATTACCAAGCTAGGATGATTATAGCTATTTTATGAAATTTTAATTACATTATGTGCCTGCTCAAATATTGGTTTTGAACATTAATCAAGTTACTTGGGAAGCATTTCACAGAAGGGAAAATAAAAATGAAATGGCTTATTTACTTATCCCAATGTATTAAAAACAAAATTCAGTGGGGAAATCATGAAAAAGCCATCAGGGAGAAAGTACTGCCTAAGAGTGTTCTCAGTCAATAGAACTCTGAAACAAATTTTCACTTGAATGATTCACCAGCACTGACTTGGTAGTATCTTCATGCTCCAGACAACACAGTATCCTTAAAAATCCATATGTATAATTTTATAGGTAACTTTCAGGCTTATAGCCTGAAGCATTCAGCTATTTCACATGTTTAGGAAACCATAAGATACTCTCATGTTACTAGATAAACAAGATGTCTACGAACTTTGTTGTTCGAAACGTAAAGCTGTTTATGGGTTCTGAAAAGTCAATAAAAATTCTTGGTCAGAAAGAGAGTTTGCAGTAAGGAAAGGTGAATATAAGTCTGCATTAACTAGACAGATATGGATTGATACTAAACTGATGTGACAGGTCCCATGTTTTGCCATTGCATATGTTTCCCGTCTCAGTGATTTATTTCCTCTGGTAAATTGCACAGGACAGAGACATCACCAGAAGTCTGCTGCTTTATTTCATTTTATGTTTTTATTAGCCTTCAGAAACATTCCAGATTCATGTTATCATTGCTGCCTGGAATAGCAGTTACAGGGCATTATATGTGCATACAGTTTTACTATGTACAGATCAGCGCTGATGGTGACAAAAGCCTCCTGATGGCTCTTCATCATTTACATCCGTGAACTCACAGCTGTATTCAACAGATCCCACTAAAGAAATGCAGGCAAGCATCCCTTCTGTACTGCATGATGAAAGAGAGCGCTAAATCTGCAAATGGAGTGATGTGGAAAAAAGAAGCCTTTTCCCTTCCTTTTCTCCCTCATAGAAGCTGAATGACGAAGGCCCAGCAGACTTCTGCCCAGTCAGCCCAGGGGCTGGAGCTTACTGGTTTCCTCAGGCCCAGAAGAAAGAGGGAAAGGACAAAAACAAGACAGCAGATGCTGTTTTGCATTTCTGTCCAGATGCATGAAAAAAACATGTCTTGCACCTTGAAGGTGATACTGTGGTACACATGGTATTTGCTCATCAGGAGCCCCAAAAGCTGTTGCTTCACTCAGTTACCTTCACATCGCACCCTTGGACATCTTTTTCCAGCCAAGGACTCCATTTAGAAACTCTACAGTACGATATCGTTTATCCTAAAGGGATGGGATAATGCAAAGTGCAGTCAGAAACTCAGCCAGTCGCTTTATAGTATTTTGACTTTAACTTAAAAGACCAGTGTTTAGCTTTCCTCTAACCAGTTATGCAAAGGTGATTGTGGGTCTCCAAAGGTGATGAGAAAAATAGTAATGCGGAAAACATCACAACTTTTCTTACACGAGAAAATCTAAACTTTAAGAATATCGAAGTTATTTCTCACGGCATATCTATAGTTTTATTTCAAAATAGTTGATATTTGTATGCACATAGGATGCTTAAGTAAAGAAATTATAGCACTACATTAGATTGTTTGGCCATGAGAATTCCCCATTATTACAAGCACTGTTCCCAAGCCCTTTAAATGTAATTCAATGTTCTTCCCAAAAACATTTTACTTGTGTTGTACACTATATGCCCTATGAAGATAAAATATCTCAATTTAATTATAGTAATTTTAATACTAATGTCTGATAGGATTTGTGGTATTTCTTTTCTCTTCTGACAAGACAAAATATCTGAGAAGAGAAGAAAAAACAAAGCATAACAATCTGGAGTTCAGATAGTCAGATAAAATTTTGAATATGAATATTTTTCTTGCAACGAAGGATAAGATAGCATGAAAAACCAAGGAAGAAGCTAGGTACTCTTAACATGCTTTACACAACCATTAAACCTAGAAAACCCTGACTATTTAATCTCTGTCTAAAGGCTAACTGTCAGCTGTCTGTTTATGTAGATCAAAATATTATTTAGATCACTTTGAAACTGCTGCCCAAGGTTGCATTTGCATTAAATATCAGCTCAGATCTTCTTTTCTGTTAAAGATAGTGGTATTCAGGATTGGACGTTTGTATCACCAAAGCATGAATATAGTCTAAATGTACAGCGGGGATAGCATATATATGACTCTCCAAAGACATAAATTAATTTTGCATCTAATTTATACAAATTGCCTTAGACTGGTTTTCCGATCACAAATATTCATCCTTCCTAAGAAGCCTTACCTAGCTTTAGCAACAAAGAAAACCTATTTTGTACCCATCTGTGTAAGTTTGTCTCCTTAGTGGAATTCTAACTCCCAAAATGAAAGTTTTGATTCCGTGAGATCCAATAAAAACTTTCTTGCTTTTGTTGGTTTATTTTTAGTCTGAATTGATTACTTGGGTATGTCAAGCAAACTTCCTATACTTACCTGAATTCTTAGCATCCAAATTTTTGATTCCAAGAGGAGAAAAAGTTTTAAGTGTGTGTGTGTGTGTTTTTCAGCTTTTCAGCTACCTATTTAACCAAAATAAAACATGGTAAATCTTACAAGAAACACTGTAAAATAGATTTGCTGAAGACTGCTGAAGGTTATGCAGCATTTCATAACTTCTGAAGACACCATTAGAGATAGTACTTGTTCCATTAAATATCACCCAGATATGTCTCAAATTAACTTTGAATAGTGGGAGAGATTGAGGGGAAAGAGAGACTTTCAAAGAAAATTAACTTTTCAGTGCAATGACCATCCAGGTCCAAGGACATCCACATTTCTATCTTTTGCACTTTTTAAAGTTCAACTGAATAAAGGTTGAGTAAGAATATTTTCTGTTCATATAATTATGTAATTCTTTTGCTTTATAATACCTTTCATTCTAAAGAATCCCATGAAACTTCTATATCCCTGAAAAGGAATTGGGAGATATTTTGCTGAAGGATACCAGAGTATAGCTGGAGAGAAAATTGTTTTTTGTCAAGTCAAAATTTCAGGATTTAAAAAACTGTTTCTCCAGGCTTTTCATCTCATTAGGATAGTGAGCAGTGAACTGATACGAGTGAGAAAGACTCTGTTTGACTCATGTCGTGTGTACTTCAGCCTAAATCTTCTTCATCCTAAACAAAATTTATAACCAAATGTGTATTTAGTACTCTGAGAGGAAAGGAGTTTGCAGCCTCTCCTGTTGGAATTATTCTACCTTGGATAGGTAATGAACCCTTCCCTTGAAAAGGCACTTGAGCCTTTGCTTCCACTAGTAGCTCAGGACGAGGCTGTAGCTGCTGAGAGTTAGAATTAATGTATCTTATGCTTTCTCTGCACTATTGGGTGTTTAACTGTACATATTAACTAGAAAAAAAGTCAACAAGAGAGAGTTTGCCAGAACTGATTGGAAAAGGAGGAATCCCTCGCTCCCTTCTCTTGCTCTTATTTTGATATAAAACCTAATCTTTGACTTCAAAATGGTCTTACTATAACTAGCTTATCTGTGTGGTGGGTTGATCCTGGCCAGCAAATAATCACCCACCCAGTCACTCATCCACTTGACCCCAAACAGAATGGCGTAGACAGTCCAAAGAGCAAAAGCAAGAAAACTTTTGGGTCAAGATAAAGACAAGTTAATAAATGAAGGAAAGAGAAAAAAACCCACAAAGGTTGAAAAGACAATCACTCCCCACGCCCACAAGCAAAATGATGCCCAGCCAGTCCCTAAATACCTCTAAATACCCAGCTGTTCTGGCTGTGTCCCCTCCCAGTCTCTTGCCCACCCCAAGCCTATTCCGTGGGGAGGCAGCATGGAAAACAGAGAAAGTCTCAAAGCTGTGCAGGTACTGTTCAGCAATAGCTGAAACTGGTGTGTTATCAACAGTGTTTTAGTCTCAAATCCAAAACACAGCACCATATGGGCCACTGTGAAGAATGTTAACTCCATCCCAGCCAGAGCCTGTATAATCAGTCAAAGCAAGAGATTTCAGTTTTGGTAATTCAGCTTTTCCCAGTGGAAAAGCTGGTTTACTGGAGAAATTCTCAAATTCCAAACCAGTGGTATACTAATACAACTGTTCTAAGAAGTTCCAGATACACGAGAACACACCTTGATTTCCTTCCAAGGAAACCACATAAAGTGTGTGGAACTTTATTTACTTTGAAGTGGCAAAATTGCTCAGTTGAGTTCACTTAGTTTGAAAATCATCATTGCCTAGAATATAGGTTTCCAAAATTTGTAGGCTATGCTACTAAACTATGTCCTTCAGGATGTTTCTCACAATGTATTCTCAATAAATGGACATGAAAACTAAGGAAAAAATGAGGAAAACATAAACCCACATATTTAGAAGAAATACACTTAATAGGTTTCTCAGCTTGCCAGGATATTTTGATTATTTCTTATCCTTCTGTTATTTGTTGCTATATTCTTCGCTATATAACTCAGTGTTGTGCAAACTCAGTACGATCATCATGTTCTTTTAGTAGATGTATTAAAGAAGATAATATTTTTTTAAAGAAAACAAAAAAGAAAAAAGAATCCCTCATGCACAAACAGCTCTGGGAGGTTACAAAGGGAATATATTATAAGTAAGAAATAAGCACCAGATGTAGAAATGAAGTTGGAAACAGCAATTTCCAATAAGTGATTTGGAGCTATGTACGGAGAGATGATGTACCGCAATACCTAATACTGGAATTAAAATTGAAGGAGCTACAGTAACATTCAGAACTAGAAAAAGGTCAAATGTATAGCTGCTCTTTGGCCTGTGCTTTGAGGTTTGGAAGCCAGTAGAGTTACACTCTTGTAAAACCAATGTGAAAGGGAATCAAATTGCACAGAATATGTAAGTAATGCAGCATCCATCAATGGCAAAACAGAGCAGGACCTCTGTCCTCCTTAATTTAAAAGCTGGTCCTTTCTCTTCCTCACAAATAGTTACACTGTGGATCCACCTTGTCCTTCTCTTCCCTTCACCTGGGACATTCCCTACATTTCATTTGAATTTCACGAAAGCTCTGTGAATTTGCTGAAAGACACGACTTGTTTCAGTTGTTCAGATGTTTGAATCACAGAGGACCTTTCTATGGCACCTTCAAATCTTACTCTTCATACAAGAGAAACTTATCTCTGATAGCTGCCTTTGTAACATTTGCCTCATTTTTTATTTTTTTTCTTGAGTCTAATGCAATTGTACTGCTTGCTTTACCTCCCTCTGGATTTTGAATAAGATCTCCAAACATTCCCAAACAACTTGGTAAGGTCTCAGTCCCACTGAAACTCAGTAGAAGGTAAGCACTTCAGTATCTAAAGATGTTTTCTAAGTGGTATTCCCTTTTAAGCTATTTTCAAAAATAGTGTGATGCCTCTGAGATGCGAGCGCTTTGAGCCATGGTGACTTACTTCCTAGGTTAGATTTTTATCATTAGGCTAATGAAATATGCTAACGCAACAACAAAAGCCAGGAGAAGTTTTCAAACACTTCTAAGTCCTATATCATAGAGCCAAATAACTTGCTAATCTGAGATAGTGCCTGGCCTGGAGAAGATTCTTCTCTGAGATTTTCTATCAGGTGGTTTAGATGTCCTAACATCCCACTGATATGACAAACCTGGACATCTCTGTCTCTCATGTTTCACATTTAGAAGGTCTCAGGTGCCTAAATCAACATTTTGAGTTCTGCTCCAGAATCAGCACATCAGTTTTGCAAAGTGACATTCAAATCACTTCCACTTTGTTCTCCTGTGGAGCAGCCTGATTTACAGCTTTAAGTTGCTTACTCTGAAGTATCTATTTCAACTATCTGCACGTATCTGTTTCAACATCTCCTCTGAGCTGCTTTTCAAGCAGAAAAGTCATTGTATTTCCTTAAACCAATTTTTTCAACAGAAATTACTTTTAAATTTTCCTTGATTATTCTGAGAAACTGTTGACAAAAATAAACATTGACTTAGTGTATGAAAAACATTTGGCTGTGAACATATTTTAGCTGAAAATGAACAAATTAAAAGAATGAAAGGGAGGAAAAGGGAGACTTATAAGTATAGAGAGGATTAATTGAGATTCATATTAAAGTAGATCTCCTAATTACTAATTCCATTCCAAATTGTGTTTCTTGAAGAATGTCACTAGTTTTCATCTGTCATTGTATTTGTTCCATTTGTCTAAACAAGAAGGCAAAAGGAAATGAAAATAGGATTATAGCTTATGATAATGCAGAAAAAAAATGCAAGACATTGCGCTTGATCACGTTAAAGATTCATATTTGGTCGTGTGAGTTAGGTGGAGTCTTGACAGCTATTAGACAACTTTATTTCAAGAAAATGATGAAAAAGTTGAATAAAATGCTCTTAATAGCTTTTTGTGTTACCATATTCTGTTGTATTGTGTTACCATTGTGTTCCAATATTCTATCATGGTGAGTTCTTATGGCTTCAAATTCAAAGGGGCTGCACTTGTTGCCTTCCAAATTTCCTTGCATGAGCTAGTGAAAGATGAGCCAGATACAAGCTCAATACATGGTATTTATTGGAGTAGTGGATATTTTTCCAACAGCACTACTTTATTTTGTCTCCAGTGTGATAGCCATTCTCTTTCTATAAGAGAAAGAGAAAATACTCTGATCACTCTCTGAAATGGAAAGGGAACCTTCTTTATTTAAGTTCTCTAGGTAACATGGGATGGATGCACTCGTTGTAACTTAGTCAGAAAGAGCAAACGGCACCAGTGATTAACTATATGCTTCTTCTTAATCATGTAACTTATCACTCTTGTAGTAGTTAGCATCTCTTCCCGATCCTCAAGGACAACATGAAGGCTTATTCCTTTAGACATATCTCTTATATTACATTACTTTGTTGAAAGGACACCCATTTTCTGTATAAGAATGATGATTTTTCAGAAATCATAATTGTTTTTAAGTTGAGCTCCTTAAATACACATGCATTGCTTTTGACATGCATTCACTGTACCTCTACTGAGCAGTTGATTTAATAAACTTCTTTTTATTTTCTTAAGAAACCAGAGAAAACAAAGCCCTTTAAAGAGTTGCTTAGCTTCCCACAGCATGCCTTAGAAGGAAAATGCCAGACCATCTATAACTCCTATCAACTCTACTGTATCAAACCATTGTGGGCAAGCATTCAATTCTTTTGGCAGAATCACTTTGGCAGCTACTGAATGGACCCGTTGATACTACTTTTACTGGGAAATTCAGTCTGATCACGTAGTATAGGGAGGTAGAAGGTCAGATCTCATGTGGCTGTCTCTAGCATTTCAATTCCTTTTATTGTGATTCAGTTTACATCACGTGCTTAATTCCATACTCCTTGTTATTTCAGTTTTTGATTGTGTTCTCTGTTGTAACTTGTAGGGTCTCTTACTGATAATAAGGACCTATTCCATGTAGATTTAATATGAGAATCAATTCACTATGTTATTAGTTATTCAATTGCTGATGAAACCAGAATTAAAAGGATCTTGGCTTATACAATAACAACTTCCTTGTATGCTCTTCCAAAATAAGTTTTACTGTGAAGATAAAAGCATAGCATTTTATGACACAAGGATTTCTACGTAAAACTTAGTGTTTCAGCAGATTTTCCACATAGTAAGGGTTTTCTTTGTTTTCCTACTTTCCTATTTTTTCTGTTACAGGTGCTTTAATTTTTCCTCTATCATAACTTCACTCATTCTTATAGCTCAGTTCAGGGATGTGTTCAGTATTTATAGCTATATTTCTTATTGTGTGCTAAATTTAAATGTATTTTCTATAAATCCCCAAGCTCTTTACAGGTTTGTTCAGATTATTTACATTCTTGTCTGGACAGTCTTCTTACTTTTTGCAGGGCTTATGTTTAAATGGATACTGAAGAGATAAAAATACATGGATAGCCTTCAAACATGCTGAGCAGCCAAAGTTTCTATTGCCTTCAACAGGAGTTTCGTGCAGGGTTTTCAAAAATGTGTCAATAGAGTCCTAGTTGAAGTAGTGTTTTAGTACAAATTATTTACATTTTCAAGACTGTACAGGTGTAGTATCTGAATATTAAGATATTCAGATAAGTGACTCTTGTAGTTTGAGAAGGTGAGTGAAGAAGAAGATGCCTTCTGCAACTATAGTAACCCCTAGGAATGGAATGGTATTTTATTTACGTGAAGTTAGAAGTTGGATGGGTTTTTACTGTGTATGTGTAAAATAAGTTAGTGTTATTGATAGACCTATTCTTGACACCTTTTTCTTGTTTCTCTCCATTTTGTGGCAGCCCTTGACAACCAAAATTGGTTTTACTTCATCCATCCTTCATATCAGAGAAATAAAATAGCGAGTACTGACATGTCCAAGACAAGTTTATCTATGTGATATCACTACTCTTTCATTTTGATCTGTCACTTTGTTTTCATTCCACACTCATCTTCACTCCCAATGAAGAGATACAGATAATGCAATAGTTCTGCTGACTGAATGCAGAAAACTGTTTTGTTGTCAGTTACACCCCTTGAATGATGAAACACGTTTGAAAACATGATTTGAACTCCATTTTAAAATATTTTTCTAAATGTGTTTCATTTCCAGTGTGCTCACTGAAAGACAACTCATTCATGGGGTTTTGGCTTTGATGTCGGTCTGTTTATGTCAGGTGAAGTGTTAAAGTTTTTGTCTATTGTTGAAGACATTGTTATATATATGAAAGAGTTGTTATATATTTCATTGTACCTATGGCTATTTCTTTGTTATACCTGCAGTCTTTAAGGCTGAATTTTGAGAATGGAACAATGGTTAACTGCATGTTTGTGAGAGCGTTTGGTGGGGGGGAGAGAGAGGCAGAGTAAGGGATAGAAACCTGGCCTACTGTATACTATACCTGACTGATTATAAATTAACTATTCCAGTTGAATTTCTCATCAGTGAAGATCTTTTTTTTTTTTATGACACTGACATCACCATGATGATCAGTATTGTTCATAGGAAACTTTGCAGAGAATTCAGCAAGGACAAGCGAGGCTTAGATACCATTTAGAAATAGGCCTAAATTTTGCCATTTGTTCCTACTGCACGCATTCACAGAGACGGATCCAAAGTGACTGTTTTATCTTTTTTATTTATTAATGTGGGGACATACAAAATGAAACCAGTCATCACAAAATCGTCAGGTATATTCTCAAAATTTAGATCGTATTAGTATCAGTCATTAGTAATCAGTCTCTGTATTAGTGAAAATCATTATACTAGATGCGAAATGAGTAGTTTGTGGCATTATATTATATTAGTAATTCATAGCCTGGCATAATATTATCATATCATATCAGCCAGGAAAAAATTAAGATGTTTCATCAGAAGTGGCCTAAAGAGAAGTTGACCAAGTTACAATATAAAGGGTAGAGAATGACATACAAGAGGAAGGTTCCTTTGCAACACATTGAGTTTTCTTGATTTTTTTCAATGAAGTTGAACTTTCTGCTATAATTTAATGTGGGCATGTGAGTTTATATTTCACTTTACAATCAAGTGGAAGCAAGTATAATTTTTCCACTTGTGTGCCACAGATCACTTGAATTCTAGAAGAAAAACAGAAAAGTAGACAGATGTGTTAGGCAATTTAAACAGAAAAGAGTAGTATTTATTTCCTGCTGTATGAGAACATAATCATGGAAACACAGTAAATGTTTAAGCAAAACTTTTTAATCCCTGGTCTTATGCATACTTAAGATTTATATTTAAATATAAGCACAGTGGTTAAATAAAAAACAAATTATGATTGTTGTATCATCATTAGACCACTCCACTTGGAATTTTGGTTGTTGGATGAACTCCTTCTGGCTCTACAGGTGCATTATCTAAGCCATTTACAATACATCTAAGTCATTTACACTACATTTTACCTTCTAAGGAAGGCAAAAGAATGGACACAATCTAAACATTAGTCAAGCAGAGAAGGTAGCTGCCTGCATGCTTCTGGAATTACTTCATGAGGTCCGCTGTGGCAACCTATAATGCATAGCAGACTGAGTATGTGTAAAAAACAAAGCAACATCTATGTCACCTGATGACCATTATTTTTCATTACACTTTGTTTTAAAAGGTCTGGATGCTGTAAATGAAAGAAAAATAAGTTTAAGCCTCTGTCTGAACTCTAGATTGTATTGCTGTTCATTTATTGTATTAATTAACTTTTTTTAAACAAGTTTAACTAATGTGATACCCTTCTATGATAAGATCACCTGCCTAGTGGATGATGGGAAAGCAGTGGGTATAGTTTTTTCTGGATTTTAGTAAGGCTTTTGTTAATGTCCCTCACAGCATCCTTCTGGACAAGTTGTCCAACTGTGGGATGAGTGGGTCCATGGTGCACTGGATGAAGAACTGGCTGAAGGGCAGGGCTCAAAGGGTTGCAGTGAATGGGGCTGCACTTGGCTGGTGACCGGTCAGCAGCGCTGTTCCTCAGGGCTCAGCCCTAGGGCCAGTTCTGTTCAATATATTTATCAACAATCTGGATGCAGGAGTTGAATGCGCCACTGGCAAGTTTGCTGACGATACCGAACTGAGAGGTGCTGTTGACTCTCTGGAGGAACAAGAGGCCTTACAGAGGGATCTAGATAGATTGGAGCATTGGGCTATGGTTAACAGGATGAAATTTAACAAGTCCAAATGCCGGTCCTGTTAAGGACTTTGGGCTTGTCTAATTTGGAGACGAGGAGGCTAAGGGGTGACCTCATTGCTCTCTACAGCTTCCTGAGGAGGGGAAGCAGAGAGGGAGATGCTGAGCTCTTCTCCCAGGGATCCAGTGACAGCACAAGTGGGAATGGTTCAAAGCTGCATCAGAGGTTTAGACTGGACATTAGGAAGCATTTCTTTACCAAGAGGGTGGTCAAACACTGGAACAGGCTTCCTAGAGAGGTAGTTGATGCCCCAAGCCTGTCAGTGTTTAAGAAGCATTTGGACAATGCCCTTAATAACATACATTAACTTTTGATCAGCCCTGAATTGGTCAGGCAGTTGGACCAGATGATCGTCCAACTGAAATATTCTATTCTATTCTATTCTATTCTATTCTATTCTATTCTATTCGATTCGATTCGATTCGATTCGATTCGATTCTAAGAGTGAGGGAGCTATATTGGCAGTCAGTTCTCCCTTTTTGCCTCTTTAATAATAATCTTTTCATTGTTAATATTTTCATGAATTGCAATGAAAATGTTTCCTTGAGCTTTGTTTTGCTTTTTTGGAAAATATTGTTGACTTCTTTTTTCCAATTTATTCATTGTCATGTTTACTTTGGAAAATGCATCAGGGATGTTTTTCTGTCACACAAGAACTATACTGATCAAAATTTTACATTTGTGGGCATTTACCATTACTGCCATGTTTGGCAAGGAGAACTAGTTGGTTTTGGTTGTTTTTTGGTTTGTTTGGTTTGGTGTTTGTTTGTTTTTTTTTTTTAACCAGGGTTTGTTTGCTTTTTTTAACGGAACAAAGACTTCGACATGCATACAGTTTGAAAAAGAATAAAAAAAAAAGTCATCTAGATGAGTCCTATTGCAGTAGTCATCCTGTAGTCTGTTTGCTGGAGGTGTTCTTGGCAATGCAGAGCTATGCATTGTGCCCGGTTTTGTTAAAAATACTTTGAAAGAAACGGAGGCACTCTAATCATTAAAGCCTAATTTCTGCAAGCACCAGGTGTGAGAGACACCATGTGATGAAAAGCATATTCCATATTTCCAAATATCATGAGCTCCCATGACACAAAGTTCAAGTAATATCATCTGTGACTTTAGCTGATGATAGAAATCCATACAGGAAATTTTGTAATTGCTACTATCTGGGTGTTTTGATAAAATGTCAGGAATTACAGAAATAATACATATGTATGCGATCCCACACACTTGTGTGTGTGTGTGTAGTTTTTTGTGCTGATGAATTTTATGTTTAGAAAGATACATGTTTGATTTTGGATCATCTGCCTTAAACAGATGGTATCTTTGTGATTGTTGTGACTCTTCATTGTTGCTGCCGGCTGATGACTCACTGAAGGAAAATCCCAGCACACTCAGTAGGAGAAAATAAGGCTGTTTGGTGTTCTTTGCTACATCTAATTTTCTAAGAGAATTTCAACAGATGTGACAATTTTGCTGAAATGTTGTCAAAATAATAGCAACAAGTTGACAAATCAAATCTGGCTCATGTTCAGTCCCCTGCTATTATACTGGTTCATCTGCAATAACAAGGGAATTTGTATCAGTGTCATCCTTGACAACTTGATCATTTTAGATGGCATATTATCAATTTTTTGTCCTTCCCCATGCCTTGCTTTTTTGTGCTGTGTGCTATTCTCTCTGGTATTTTTTACAAATAAATATTACCAAAGGTAAAATAGTGTTCCCTGATTCCCAACTAGCAAGAAAGAATTAGGGAATTGTAAGCATAGGCATTTAAATCTGGGGTCAAGATATGAAGGAAACTAAGCTTTAGTAAGGAATTTTCCTGGTTTTTGCTATTTGCCAAAGTAAAACCAGGAATAGTAAGAACAAAAAACTCAACACATGCAGCACTGGAGTCTCACGCTTGAAAAATACCAGAGATCTTTAGGAATAGAGTCCGGCTATGGCATCTAATGAAATATGGTAAATATGCTTTTTGAGAGAAGTTATTTTGCTCACTCTACCAAGCATTCCTATGTAAAGATATTCTAGTAGTTCCACAATGAGAATTTTTTAATTAACCTTTTTCCTCTCTTCACTGAATAGGACTGATTTTGACAAAGATTTTGTTGAACTCACAGAAGGGAAGAGGTAGAAACCAAAAGGCTGACTGGCCTTTTTGAAGAATGAGTATAAAAATCCCTGTTGTGTCTGATTCTGAACACAGAAGCACGAAAACCTCACTGACCAAATTAGAGATTTGCAATACATTCACTGCTTATATAGTGTACTTCTTGGCTTTGTAGCTGTTCTTTTTTATATGGAAGATTAAACAGTCATTGGGCAGAGGCGAAAACCCCCTTACTTAACAAAATCGGTGGTCATGCAGAAGAGGGATTTGAACCTTATCCTTTCAGGCTCTGCCTCTCTGCCTCTCAGGGAGCTCTTCAGTATTTTATAGGCTCAGTTACTCTGTGTTGCGTTGTGCAATGGCAGAATTCTCTAGGTCATCATCAGTGTGAAGTCAAGAGGCATAAATGCCCTGTGTGAATGTGCAAGTTCACAACAGATAGCGTGTTTAAACGACAAAGGATATAAATCAACCAAAGCTCCCCACATAATGTACCGTTACTTAATCATTAAGGCATTTCAAAGTATGAAGCTTGATCTTTATGTTGGAAAGGTAACAGAACTTTTCTTCATTTCTTTTTTTCTCTGCACGTGTTGTTTTAAGCTACCAGTGTGAAATTACTTATTTGTAGCTAAAACAATCCAAACATCAGCCTGAAGCCTGATTTGTTGCCTGGATTCTGTGCCCCATGCAATTTACTTTTGGAAAGAGATTGCTACATTTACGATATTTTGCAATTTAGTAAACTCAGTAAGTATTTTTATGAATTCATTCTGTTAGGCTATAAACTATTCTGCTGTCAGTCCAGGTCCCAGTGCATAAACATCAAGATCAGAAATGACACTAATCGTTACACTTGTTGCCACACTCTGTAGAAAGGTTAAGGGCTGAATAGCCGTTCCTATATCACAACCGTAGCACTAGCCTGATTTTCAGGGTATTTTTGACTGATTGACCAGTTTGCAGCAGTGAAAACTGAATGGAAAATTTTGAAGAAAGCTGAAATTGACAATGTAAAGAAAAAATTGACAACTCTGAATGAGGGAAAAAGCATGCTATGGAGGGGGACAGTGAATTTTAATATCAATGTTCTGCACTCAGATGACATAAGGTGGGAATGTGAAAAAAAGTGTAGGTAGGCAGAGAAATTGACCATCGACATCAAGAGTGAAAAGAGTGTGAAGTTGTTTAAGATGCTGCATACTTTCTGTAAACAAATAAAAAGCTAGTCCTCATAGCTCACAACTTATTACTTTGTAAAAGAACTGTTTTGCCTATAAAATACTTATGAAGAATTAAAACAGATCTGATACTTACCTTTCTACAGCACACTGGTTAACACCAAAAATATCATTTACAGTGGTCTGGCACCTCTAAATGTCATTACAGTGTACCATTTTCTGTAAAACATCTGACTAACTGAAGTCAATGTAATCATGACTCTGTCGTGTGGTGGCAGTCAGCTAGGGGTAGCATACTAACGAAGCTGAGGGAGAAAAGAAAAAGCTATAAGGATTAAATTAGGGAAAAAAATATTATTCTGAAATAATTGTTCTGATCCAAAATAAGGATTTTAACTTTTTACATATTCAGCCCCCTTCCCTTCATTTTTAGTGTTAATTTGAAAATGTAATTTGAAACGTCAGATATACTGATTAAAATATTTATAAATGAAATATTATTTTATTTTTTTTTTTTTTAAAAAGAGGAGAAAAACAAGTTTGGATTGAAATCAGATCCTGAATTCAAGCTGGATTAGACTTTTACCACAGTCATAGATGGCACTGTGTGAGCATTATGACCCCTGCCTCCAAGCGCTTCCAAAAGCTGGAAAGAAGAGCAAGCCCGGCACTGGAGTGTCGTGCTGTTTGTGCTGTCTTGCAGCAGCAGCTTTATGGGGAATCTAGAAATAGCCTGGCGCTGGGGAAGATGCTCAAGCCTTGAATAAAATTTCCAAAAATGTTCCCCTGAGTTGAAGCTTAATCTATCAAAATTCAGCGGGCTTTAGATTTCTAAATTACTTTCAGCCAGAACAGTTAAGCTGCTGAATGGCTTTGTAGATTTTCTCATCGGACACTTTCGAGCATTTTCTCCTTTTTTTTTTTTTTCTCCTTGCTCATCACCCCCATTGTCCATGTAGACAGCGAGATCACAGACAAGTCATTAACAGCAACTTAATAGCAATTGCAGTGAGGGTGCACCTTCGTCTGAGTTCAAGGAGTAGAACCTCGGCTTTTGCAAAGAAACATTTTGATCATTCCAATCAGCTGAGGATACTGCTGCATTAGTTCTGCAAAATGCCTGAAAAAAATGCCAAACTAAAAGAATTACATGTGCATAGCCTATAGACTGTTGCAGAGTTTATAAAAAAACATCTTATCTTGGGAGCAATCGGGTTGGGGTTTATATTCTTTATGTTCTTTATATCTTGGTGTTTATATTCTTTAGAGGAAAATAAAGATATGTAGAATGAAAGGCACTTCCTCCCAGCAAGATAAAGAGTTCCTTTTTTTATTTGTGAATTTGGTATGGGTTAGAGCTGGATTCCTTCTCCCCTTCCTCTCCTGGTGCAAATTATCACTCTTTAGATCTCAACACCCTTCCTTCATTGCAGAAGAGAACAGATTTTCCTCTGAACGTAGATTATCTGATTACAGGTGATTGGAAATAGTGGGGGGTTTCTTCTATTATGAGGCATCTGAGGAACTAAGTATATTTGTGCAATACAATACAAGGATTTATTTTCCTTCTCTGTTTTCAAATGACCTTTTCACAAATAATTTCCAAAATACAGTAATTTGCAGAGGGTCTCCCAGTTACATAGTGTAACAGTGATTTGAATTATGTGTACTTTTATGGTACTTTATATGAAAGAAATCTTATAAACCAAAGAGTCTAGCATTTTATCTGATAAGTGTATTCTAGCTCGGGATAGTTAGTATAAGAATTCATACATCTGCAGGGTCGAAATTTTCATTGTGCTCCAGTGTAGCTGATGCAGTGGTCAAATGCAGTGGATTGTGGCATTTTGAAAGCTTTAATCATTATTAAAAAGAAAGACTTGCGTGAATCACTTTGACTCACAGAACCTGCTGTTCTGGTCTCATGAAACACAGAGGAAAGTCTGTGTTGTTTTTCCTCTAGAAAAAAAATAAATATTTTGTTTTTAATATCATTCTTTAAAGATCTGCAGGAACCCATCAGGCTTCATGTATCGGTTTTCCTTTTACTTTTTCTTTTCATTTTCATTTTCCTTTTTCTCTTTTTTTCAGGAAGCAACAGTTGCTGCCTATATTTATATCTAGGGCTTTTTGAATTACCATTTTTAACTAAATCTTCTAGCTTATTCATGATCATCATCATTTAATTGCAAGATGATGCAATATGGCAGAAGATAATGTTTAAATAGCAAGCTAAGGCAAACATCGTGCATGATCTCTTGAATTTCATTTATGTCAGAAGGAAAATCTTCATAACAGAGATGGTGCTCTAAGACCAGCTGAGGATGCTCTTTCCCGACATGGTAGAGCTGGGAGGAGGGAGAAGGAAAGTGGCTGGATCATGACCTCTCCTCCTCGGGGCTGCTGACTGTGTGAAATTAGAAGTCTTCCCTTGTTGGCTAACCCTTGAAGTGACTATGATTGCTCAGAACAAAGCGGAACAGGTCAGAGCATTGGTGACATTGAGGGAGGAACTTTGACTGACTCCTGATTGACCTTTGGGCCCCACCACACACCAGGGCTCAAGTCTGACGTTGAATAGTTCTGTCTTTTGCCGTATACCTAAAACACAAGGTTGCTCTGTAAAGATAACATTTACATTAATAGACATCCCAAAGGGATATATTTGCCAAAGCCAGGGGCAATGAACTTACCTGCCTTTTTCTAGTTCTTTACTAATCTGTATTTAGGCAGTCAGTGCAGTATGAGACGTGCAGACTCATTGACAGGAAAGCCACACCAGGAGAACCATGTGATTAGTAGCTTTCCATCTCAAATCAGAGAATTTAGATGAAATGAAGACTGAGATATGTTAAAAGCAAATATACAAAATGTAGGTTTGCACTGACTGAGAGCTTGAAATAAAGCAGGATTTCAACACCGAATGCTAGTTTTTGCAGATATTATTATTTTTACAATATTTTGCGATATGCTAGGCACCTTACTGTCCCCACAATAAGCCATAATCCCTGATCCTGTAAAACTTTAAAACAAATTTCAGCTATTACTCAGTGAAAAGATGGAAGGAAAGAGGTAGAGATAGGTAGGTTGCAGTAAGGAATGTAAAGGAAAGAAGGATGCATCAGTCTGCATTTTTTCCAAAGCCTTAACTTCATATTAGAAGTCCTAAAAAATCCAGGACTGACTTAGGAATAGCTGCCTTTAGTGACTCAATATTTCTGTGCATAAGCCCACTCAAGATCTAAAAATATATGTATCCCAGTTCTACGCTGCTTATGTTGTAAATGTGTGTAAGTTAGATGCAGACATATCCTTGACCACATTATAAGTGTACAATATCTTTCAGAAGGCTGTTTAGCATAGATGATAGTACTACACTAAGTAGTTCCAGAGTTTAATTATCTTCCAGCTTAAGGAAGAGTTTAATTATCTTCCAGCTTAAACCATGTTATTCTTTAGTATTTACTTCAAGTATATACCAGAGCAATCAGCATACATTAACAAAAGTAGAATTGCAAGTTCAGTGGATTGCCAAGTCATAGGAGAAGATGCAGCCCTTTGGAGTACACTATTCATAAAGATCTATCCAAGAAGTGCTAAAAATAAATTGCTTTAAAACCAGCTACTAAATTCTGCTCTCCACGAGAAAGCTTAGCTTGGTTATAACCAGTTATGAGTTTTAGATCCCGTAAAGATCAAGTGAACGGTTCCTGATATATCTCCCCAGATTGATTTCACTAAACATGAGGAACCTTTGCAATGGTCTGCATGTTATCCTGAACATGCTGTGAATTTCATCACGTGTTACATCGCCTTTCTCCTCTCCTGAATTTCTCTCACCACCAAAACCTCTGTTTACTTTTCAGCCCTGTATTAAGCTGGCTTGTGTTTGATCTTAAAATGTAATAAAAATTCTCTTATTCCTTTATCTTAAAATACAAAGAAAGAAGCAGTAATTTAAAAGCGTGTGAGAAATTGGTCTAACTGGGAAATAAGGAAGAGTTGAGCATGCCAATATTATGATTTGTTTTATTCTGCATGTGCCTGGAAAGTGCAAGACTGATCATTTTCAGTCAATAATGACCTTGTTTGAATGACCTGTAAGACAAACTGATGGCTTATTCAGAGCACCATTTCCATCTCTTTGTCTCTTCTTTTTTTTTTTCTTTTTTTTTTTAAAAAAATTGACATTTCACAGCAACAAGTGACTAAAAGCTGCTTGCGAGCCTCCCAGTGCAATAGATCCATAAAATCAGGACACCTTCAGATACGAAATCAGAGGAAACAGCTCATGCAGCCCTCCCCCCATAGCACCTACATTCCCTCTTGAGGACAAACACCAAGCAGAATGTGATATGTCCCTGAAATGGTACCCGACATACAAAACCAGACATCGCTGGCAGCCGCCTGCTGGCGCCTGGAGTCGGGAGCTGTCACAGACATCCCTCTTCCCCCTCTCACTGCACCAGGGGATGCCACCACGGGGGATGCTCGCTGGCTGCCAGGAGCTGCTACTGACAGCCCCAGCCCGCTCCCTATAGCCAGGGCCCCATAGGGCAGGATTCCTGGGTGACAAGTTTTCCAAAGAAACAGCCATTTCCCTTCCCATGCTTGAGCTTGGCCCAGGAGGTAGCGCAAAACAACTCGATTTGAGAGTGCAGTGCTGCAGAATTTGCTTCTCTTATTGAGGTGACACCATTCAGGTGATTTGCAAAGGTCTAGAAATGCCCTTTTTTCCTCCTAATATTTTGGGGAGGTTATAAACCGAGGGAGCAGACTAGTTGATGATGAGAAAATACGATTTAAGTGGGACTGATGGCATGATTAGCCTCAGAGTAAGGGAGCCAGGATCTGGCCATCTGTTGTTATGACTGGTGAAACGTGCCCGTGCTGTTGGAGTGGTGTAAGCAGCTTGTGCAAGAGGCGTGTTTTGAAAACGACATTTCAAAAGAGGTACGGAGGAAGTGGAGGGAACAGATTTGGTTTTCATTTGACATTATTACAAAGATGAGAAAGAACTGGAAAAAGAATAAACTGCATACTTCAAGATAAAAATTCTGACCTTTGACATCTGGAAGCTCTTTTAAGGGGACGCAGTCTCGTGTCATACTGAGTTAGGTAGGATAATTGGTAAAAACGCTTTGGAAGTTTTTCATCAAAATGCCTCATCCATATACAAGTAATATGCTCTGTTAGACAGTGTCGCCTGACCTTGTTATGTCTTATTCATTCCTAATTAGAAATGAGGCATCCAGATGTGAAAGGTCATTACACTAGTCTCTATGACACCTATCATGGCGTATTTGTGTCACCTAGATTTTTATTAGAAATGCACTGAACAAGCCCAGCTCTCTCTGCCATATGCTATTGCCATGTTCAAGGACCCGCAGGTAAAAAGAATATCTTGTCTACCCAGATGGTTATTGCCACATTTGGTTTTTAACTTCCACAGCGTCTCATAGTGCTAATTGGTTCACACTCTGATGCCAGCTTACAGAGATGTTATTTTTGGTAATAACATCATTAATAGCAATTCCTCTGTAAAGAACACCTCTGTAAGGAATGAAAGAAAATATTTAGGGACTTTCTGAGGAAAAGCAAAGGTCAATTTTTTTTTTTTTAAATCCTAATTCAGATGAAGTGTATTTTGAGTGTACCCTTACTTAAGAATATAAGTTGTGGGGTCTGGTTTCTTTCCTTTTTTCCTATTGCAGCTTTTTGAAAAGTCATTTCGTATATGTTTATTGAAGTGTTCAGAAGAAAAAAAGCAACAAAATAACAAAAAGGCTCCTTTAAAAAAAATCAATTTGTCTTTACGCAAGAGAATTTAAGTTTAAAAAAACCTTCATTTTGTATTTCAGCGTATATGAAATGTCTAGAATTCATCATATTTTTCATTTTCAGTTATGGAAAGTGACTTCTGATATCCTGTTTAGTCTGAATAGTTTCTTATTTGGCAACTAACACCATTAAAATCAATTGTGCCACTTGCTAAAAAAGGCACCGTTCCACCTGAATCCAGGATAACAGAATCTGGCTCAGAATTGATACTGTCAAAATTGATTGATTGTACTTTTGTCTCAAACTCACTTGAATACAAAAAAAATCTGTGGCTTTTCAAAGTCCTGGAAAATATGCGTATAATGGCTTCATCACTCTCCAGTAATGACATGTGTAAGGGGTATTTTTTGTACGTTTGGAAGGAAAGAGCTATGATCCAAAACAGATACTATTGCGCAAGCACCAATGCACATCAGCAAGTCAGCAAATTACTTATCCGATGTTAATATAAGGTCGTTCTATTACCTACGTACTAGAATTAAGTTCTTCCTTTTCCTTGAAAACAAAGGTAGACTGTGACATCTGTAAGGATTATCATGCATACATCTATTTTTCCCGAAGTAACAAAATGTGATTTGCGACTGAATTTTCCGGTGATCTTCTTAAGTATTTCTTAAGGTTTCAATATGCAATGAAATGACGGTACACGTTAATCTTTATTAAGGTACACCAGAGAATTTCAGTTAAGATATCTAGGCTCTTGCTGTCATAAAGTTTATGTGTTATATGTATCCTATATATGTATGGCAACAGAAGTCCCAATGGCACTGAACATGTCTCATTCAAACAGCATGTTCCTGATTTCTATCTCCAGTGAGTTTAGCAAGCTCTACTGAGGATAGTATAAATGGTAACATTGCCCTATCGTAGTTCAGTCAAATCTAAATGGATTTTCCCATGGATAGCCACAGACATTTGTCTAATCTCTTCCAAATTTCAGCTATTATCCACAAGTGATAGAAGTCTGCTAAAGACTGCTTTGAGGATTTTTAAAAGCCAGAAATATGTTTACAACGTCAAGGTTTGGGTAACCTGAAGAGGAGGTCATTTGACTGTCTGGTGTAAAGATTAGCCTGTAAAACCAATGTCATTTTCCTATCAGACCATACAAGATGGTTTGATTTTTTTTTTCCTAAATGGTTAAATCACTTGCTTTTCATATTAATTTATTGGCAAATCTTCTGAAATGGTCAACAGACATAGGACAGACTACGTATATATCAGGAAACAGATTCAGGGACTATTCTCTAGCCCATAGAGTGTTGTGGCATGGGATAGCTCATGCCGTAAGGCCTAAACTCTTTTCCACCCTGAAGCAGGCTGACGTTTTCAAAGGTGCCTTTTGGGAACAGATATTGTCTGGTAAAGCTCCGGGCAATACAAGCCATAGTTATGTTTGCCACACAGCAACTGTGTTACCAGTGGGCATATTGACACTTGTGCCAGCCCTCACTCTGGTCAGGCTCAGATTGCAGGACAGACTGTGATGCTCTGCCAGAGCCCTCCGTGGGATATGCCAGGATAACTTGTTCAGGAGACCACATCTCCCAAACATCCAGACCTCCTTCCTACCCCCACACATGGGTTTCTTTAGAAACTGCAAGTGCTCCTGTAATAAGTGATAGATATGTCAAATAATGGCAAATGTTTGTGATATTAATGGTCAAAGACTGCACCAAATAAAAAGTTCTTCTGGATTTTTTTTCAATGTACAGTACAATAAATTGAGAGCACTTTCATATGTCAGTAACTAAAAGAACCCATGTACATTAAAACTAAAGGGGAAAGGTGATATAAATCTTACGGTTATCATTTAAAAATAAAACCAGATGTGACAGTAAGGCAGAAACACTCCAGCGTTGCAAATGACTTCTTCACAGAACCTTAGCTTGATGACTAAGATCAACAATTTCTTACCCGTATAAAGTGAAATTTTAAAATATGAAAGCTTCGACCATGCATTTTATTCTTAGCAACGGGAATTGCTCACTCAAATTCATTATTTCTGATATCAAATATCAATTGAAGATGACACCCTGTGATTGTTCGTTATCTTCTGTCTTTAGGCCCACCTTCAGAGAAAAACTGGACACAAAGACTTACACGCAACTTAGCTTTGTATTAAGTCAGTGATTTAAATTAATAGAAGTTATGTTAACTCTTCAAACAATGAAAATTTTCAGGAACATTGTGCTATGTAGTTAGTCTGTGAAAAATCACATTTTACTACAAATGTGAAAAGTAGATCTTTCACTGAGCACGCACTATTTACATTAGTTTAATTTCTGAGTTTGAGGATTTTTCACATTTCTTAGCGTTTATTTTAAACTACTCATTTATTTTTAACAAAACCTGTTCAAGAAACCTCTCAGATGTTTGAAGAACTTCTGTACAAATTTTAAGTTATTGACTATAGTAGCTTCAGGGTTTTTAAGTTCATTTTCAAACATCAGTTGGGCTTTCTAAGGACATCAAAATGTTGATCATTCTGACTGAAGTTTTCCTTTGCGTTTCCTATTCCCCTGGGGCTTGGGGAGAAGAAAAAGAAAAAGAAAAGAAAAAGAAACAAAAAAAAAAGAAGGAAAGAAAAAGAAAAAGGAAACATTACTTGAATTTTTATGTTACATAGTGGGGTCAGATGTACCATTATTTGTGGAGGCTGCCATAGCACTTCTAGGTAGCTGATGTGTTACAACCACAGGTCAATTTTTTGTGGGTCAGACGTGGGTCAGAAGTTTCTTATTTAAACATAATATTAAAAATGAGAAGGGGAGAGGAATTACTGTCTCATTCGTTTGCTTGGAGATTGTGAGACAATTGATGAAATAAAAAAAGCAATTGGGTTTTTGTTGCCACTAAACAAAAAAAAAAAACCAACTATATGTCAGGTATTTCCTGTGGTGTGCATCAGTTTGGTCTAAAGCAAATGCTCAGACAGAGTGGAAGATCAGAGGGGCAAGACAGAACAAAGTCAGTATTGTTCCAAGATGTATGGCAGCCTGGATTCACTTAGAAAAGGAAATTGCAGTTCCCCTTCCCTCCCAGCTCCATTCATCTTCACTTAAAATAAAGTTATGTTAGTATTGGAACTGGAACATAGTCAAAATATTGGATCTAGAAGCAGTAGGAATGCTAGATCTCTGTGTCGGCAAATATGTGACTTGAGCCAGAGGAACTTATTTCTTTTAAAGCAAGTTTAACAGCCCCTAAATTATTGTGTTTTGTATAAAATATACATTTGTACATTTCCTCCCAGACTTGGAGGTTGAGACATAAGCACTCTCTTGCTGGTTTACCCACCACCCACCTCCTCAGTAACGTTGTGACAACAATCAGGGAGAGACTGCTCTTGTCAAACAGCACGAGCTTTACCGTCTGCTGACTTTGCATAGAGCAAAGTTTGTTACGCTGTATAGAGAGACCTTAAAGTTTCCAGAAGTCGGCACTGTAATTTGTAATCCCTCCTTTTTCAGGCTCCTTGCTCTTAGAAAATAATTGTTTTGCTTGGGTTTTGCATGGGTAGAAGCATCCTCATTGCCCAAGGAAAATGGGAAGAGACAGAGTACAAGGCAAGATTTTCTTTTTCAGTCCTGATGAATTCATCTTTTTTTTTTTTCACAGATTCTTAAGGTAACTCTTGGAAAGCTCCATCCAGAATTTGTACAAAATCCCATTTCCCATTTTTGTAGGTATTTTTTTCAGAAGTGGTAGAAAAGCTAACATTGAAGGTGATTAAAATTCTTTCAGTTTTCCATAGATGGGATTAGTACTGCAAAATACTTCGTAAGTGTGGAAAAGATACTTGATGTTATGAAACACATCAGCCTCTGTGGGCTTTTTGTTATTAATAATTATTAATTTTTGTTATAAATGGTCATATTTTAACTCCATCTGTAAAAGGGGACAGTTTACAGACAATTTGCTCTGTAATTCCTTATCATGAATTACACCTGAAAGTGCTATTTTAATGCTTCTTAATTCTTTCCTCTCGAATCTCTACCAACTTGAAATAAAAAAAAAATATTGATTGAAATGCATTATAGGAGACTTGGTGTGTTCAGCTGCTCTGCAAACTAGCTTTGAAAACATCAGCATATGACATAGTGCACCTTCTCTCATTCAAGATTTAGCCATGCTCCTGCTTATCTACATGAGGTGGCTAACCCATCATCTGATACCTGGCATAACTATAGATGGAGAACATTAGAATATTCTTCGCAAACAGCTGAGCAAGCTGAATATAGAAATTATTAAAGGAGTATTGACTGGAAGGCACATATGTTGTAAAAACTTGGCAAGCATGTTATCTCATTTTCTTTTCTGGTTGCAAGCCGTCCAGTAGTTACAGCAACTATAGTTTTTTTGTCCAGGTTTAAAAGTGAAAAGAGAAGATGCGGTGGGAAAGAAGAGGGGGAAGGGTGTTTCTCCCATCATTGCACAAGTGCTATTTCAGCTCTCTGCAAATAACGTTTAGGATATATAAGATAGTTTTAGGATAAGTAGGTCACTGGCATTCAGTGGCACTTCTATTCCATAAGGTCTTGACTATCTTTACTAATTTGAAGTCAGATGAAGAAATTGTATTTTGATGGCAGTCACCCACACTGGTTCCATGTTTGCTCAGCAAGGGTGAGTTACATGAAGTTTACCTGCTGAATCACAAAGATTTTACCTGTGCATGTTCATATTTCTCTGCTCCCAAGTATAACCGTTGTGTTCCCATGTCAGAAGCTGGACATGCTTGGGGAAGCAAGCACCAGATCCATATTTAACAGTGGACCAGAGCTTCCTGTTATCCATCTGCATAGAACAGAAAAAAACTCCATGTCATTATCCCCAACATTAGAACAGTAAAATATATACATACAGAATTAAAATATAGTTAATGTTTAGCAGTTTTCCCATGGTATATCCTTCCCCTTTTTACATTTGAAACTGAGCATAAGTATCCATTGCTTGATGAAATTGTCTGCTTTCAGCAGAATTTGAAATTATGAGCTTTTGAGCTGATATGCTGCAAACTTAAATATTTACAGTATTTATCTAGCAATTTGTCTTCTTAACTTCTTGGAGTTTTGCTTCAAATGTTTGGCAAGTATTTCTCCACGATGGTAAAAGCTATGGAATTGGGGCCAAGATGTTAAGGAACAACAATCACTGACATGCTATATGGGTGATTATTCCTAGTTATATTCTCATCACATCAGTTTTGATTTAGGACCTCATTAAATATTAATCTGAATGAATTTGCTCTTAAGTTTCTGGCTAGTTTAAGTAATAAGTGGACCTCATTTTTCTTTATGTGTTTAAATTAGCTGATATACATTTATCTATGCAAATAAATTTCATTGCAAATGGCTGTTTTGTGAAATCCTATGAGCAAATATTAAAAGCAGCATTAGGATCCTAAAGAGGTTGTGGCAATCTTAATTAGTTTTATAGACTGAATCCAATTATTCTTTATTGGAAGCCATGCTGTGTAATTGCAGTACTTGCTCTTGGTAAATAGTCTACTTCAGTATTGCAAAAGAGAAAGATTTTTAAGAGGTTATCAGAATATTCTTTATGGAACTGGAGAAATGTTTGCATGAACATGATGCTTGTCGTTTTGACAAAAGGCCAGGGACCTCCAGGACTGAAAACCACAAACTTTTACGGTTTGAAAAAAAGAGCCAGGGCCATATCACTGAGGACAGTCATGCCCTGTACCCCATGTGGACCAACCCACAGCAGCAGTGCAGGCTCCCCAGTGGGTCATCTTTTTGGCTGCTCAAGCAGTGTTTTCTCAACACTTGAGACCTACAGCTCGCCTAATCCCAGGTGATCTCCCACTCTGGAGACTGCCTGATGGCCAGCAGCAGGAGCTGAAGCACAGATCTCCGAAGGTGGCAGCACAGGTCACTGCTCTTGGGTGTAAAACATGCAGAGGGAAGGAAGGGGTGAGAATTAGTATCAGCTCCTGTCATCTGTTGAGTAGCAAAACCAGTGGTTTACACAAATGTTTGCAATTCTAATGAAGAAGGTATGATTGCATGTAATTTAACAGAGACCTGGTCAGACTTGTTGTCCCTGGGTACCGAGAATTCAATCTTTTGCTATTCAAATACTAATTAAAAAAGTCTTCCACCGATTCCAGTGATAATAATTTGACTATATCTTTTTTTTTTTTTTTACAGGGCTGAATGTCTTAACATTTAATTACTGTTAACAAGACCTTCATGGGCAGAATAGAAAATTTCATGTACTGTAATAACATTAGCATATTAAATGTAATTGTCAGGTGGCCCTCTTAGGATTACCGTGCCTGATTGAAGCCTATTCAGCTTTTTCTTCATTGTCATTTAAACTTCATTAAGTATAGAAATTCGTTCCTTTTACTCCTTTCCATGGCAGACTTGCAGTCAAAGTTGTGTAAGCAGATAATTCATTTTGTTTTATCGATAGAAATTTGATCTGATTGCATTCTGATTTGGAATGGTCTGAAAGACAAGTTAGATTTTTCAAAGTCAAAATAACCATATAAATATTTGTTCTATGTAGAAGAGAATAAATTAGAACTTAGAAATGCTTTTTTTTCCCCCTTTCAAGACATTCATATTTATAGAAATTTGCTCTTAAGTGGCTGGAGTTTAACGTTGCTTCAAATTTCTAATAATCTGCTTGTGTTTTGGAAGGGCACACAATTCGTATAAGGAAGCAAATTTTTAAAAAGTCATTCTTAAGGTCATAAAGCATGACCAAAGTTGATATTTTACTGCATCAATGCTCCTGTTTCTAAGTGAATACAGTTCAGCCTTCCAGAGGTAGTGTAGTAGAGAATTTCACTGCCTCTCTAGTTAAAATAGCACAAATAGGGTGAGAAGTTGTTTTCTTAAAAACAGTGTAATATTCCCCATGCTGCAGTACTGTCAAGAAGCTCCTGACACGTGGAAGAGAACAATGCATTGCTGGCCCTGACCTTTATAACAATAGGTTACTTTTCAGTTGTTCTGCCACTAATTAGGATTAACATCTAACCATTACTTTACATTGTTTTAATTGGCAGTTCTACTAAGATTAGGAAAAAAGCAGGTGATGTTGCCATGCATAGCTGCTTTGCTATCATTTTTCCCTATGCTATTATTTGCTTTGCCAAAGAATAACGTGTACGTTCCCTTGGCCTTGCGATACAAGCATAGAAACTCACATTTTCAGGTGGCACAACACGTGCTGGTTTAGAGCAATTGAATATACACATCTTTTTTACATCTGATTTGATTTGCACAGTTCATGATGATCCTTAAGGAAGCAGTGAATGCTTTGCTTTCAGGAGATGGCAGCTTTGGAGCACAAGGTCATGTTTGTATCAGCGAAGCATTCATATGGGGCAGTGCTGATGTACCAGCCTGCAAAAGCATTGCGTGCTCAGACAAAAGGTCTTGCCTTTGGTGTCACAAAAAGAAAGCCCAAGACGCCGCAACACATGCTATAACTTGATAACAACAAAGCTTCTTTTTTTTCTCCCCTCAGTCTTAAGGATTTGTTATTTAAGCTTATTTTATTTAGTGCTTTTTGTAAAGAAGCCTTTTCTTTAGGCAATTCGATTTGACTTTGTCATGTGTATCTTTGCACTGTAGGGAAGAAACATTTTTTCACCCAAATATATATATTTGACTGTGCAGGGGGCACCAGCTCATTACTTTTTCCTCTCTTTGTTATTTAAACTTTTCAAGATGTGTCAGTTTGAATAACCATGACAAAAACTTTGATGGATAAAATAGGTTACCTTAATTATATATCAAGTGTCCTATTCTGATACAATATGGTTGAATAAGAAGGAGGCAAAGATTGCCATGAAAACACTAATTTCTTTTATGTGTAGAAGATGGAGATTATTATTATCTAGTTATTTTACATGACATGCCACCAAGGCATCACAGAGCTGTTTCCCTCCGTATGCGCTGGTGTCTGCAGCTCAGCCGGGCACTCATGTACACCAGCGGCACCTTTCCCAACAAGGCGGAGCTGGCACCTCAGCCTTGGCATAGACACCACAGTGGGTGTGGCATTTCACATTTTCAACATCTTCACTAGACTTGGTGAAAGTGGACAAAGGAAGTAGTCACCTGAAACTACAAATTTGGATTCACCCTGCTCTTTTCACCTACGCTAAGGGCACTGGTCATAAAAGCGATGTGATCTACTGGATCATCGTCCAACAGCCTTTGTCCTGGAACTATCCAAAGCCTTTTGAGGATTCACTTTGCCTCTTTTTCCTGCATAGTAAGTGAATAAAACTCAGCAATGTGCATTTGTCTACACACAAAACACACACCACTGCCATTACCATGACAGCAAAGAAACAATGTCCAAAAATGCCTGATTTATGAACATGCCCAAGTCTACTTGGCAAAACAGTCAGATTTGCTTCACCTCTCTCACTGTAGCAAGAAAGAAGGAATTTGCCTACATGGATCATTCTGGAAACTTACCTCTGAGATCCTTAAATGATGATGCCAAGAAATTTTGTTAGGAGGAAAGTTTGAGGTTAAAAGTTTGAGAGACCTGAAAACAACCAGTGTAATGTAGTGTTGTCCTGAACGAGCACAGGAAAAGGGAGCAGCAAATCCATGTATGATCACTAATGCTTCAGATCAATATCTTACATTGTAAATAGACAGAAGCACAGAGGACTGGCTCTGTTTTGTGTGTGGGCTGTGGTTACTGAACGACCCTAAAAACTTCCAAGAGCAATACATTATTGCAGATGGGAAGAATTTATTTATTAGCTCACAGACATCTTAGTAATGATCATTTCATAGACTGGAGGTGACGAAGGGATAGACCAGAAGAGACTATTATGAAAACAAAGTCTGTTCTATTACAAAAAGTATTTTTCTAAATTATCTCAGAGATAGAGTTAACACTGTGTTAGTAAAATCTGTAGGTGTCATAGCCTGGGAGAAAGGCTGAGAAATAATTAGAGGGAATAGGAAGAGATTGAAAACATGGGAAAAAAGTTCTCTTCTAAGAGTTCATACGGAAAATTAACAATGGCACACCTGAAAGAAACAAAGAAATCACATTCCCAGGCAAAAATATTGACATTAGAATTATTTAATTAATAGAAAGATATAAAGTAATATACATTAAAGAAAGTAGAGCAAGCTACATGAGCATGAGCTTACTAGCCATTTAGACAGAAAAGTTTAATGTGGAGAGCTAAATTTCAAGCAGAAAGAGGAGATATTTCATAATTGTCTAAAGGGTATAAAAAATAGGTAGAAAAATATAATTCAGAAAGGAAAATTTGCTTCACACTTTAAGTAAATCTTCATATCTAGCTTTGTACTAGCCTTCCAAACGTGAAGAGGAAATAAATTCTTCCTCCAGGAGAGGGATGAAGGGGATTCACACTAAGGAGAAAAATCTAGATTTTCAGGAATATGCACTAGATGGCCAAATTTTTTTTTTTGTCTTTAGCTTTAGTACTTTTCATGTAAAAATATGTTTTCAATAAAATACCCAAAATATATATTCAGTAAGCTATAATTTGGCAATAGCAGAAAACAACTATCTATCAATAAAATTCTACTTTACAGAGAAGGTTAATCTGTAGTTGTTTTATTTTATGTTACGGTTATTGTAAAAAGCTATCCAGAAACTTCAAAGCAGGAAAGATTAATTTCACCATCCCAGAATTCTTTGCTATTTTTTTCCCAACAAATTGAGTTGTAAGTCATTTTCAGGTGGTTTCACCGATAAGCTTAGGCAAGTGTAATTTCATGCAGTGCAATTCAGGCTTACATTCCCACTGTGAAAGAGAGCTCATCAGTCTGTCTTCTGGACAGAAAGGCAAAACCCTTCAGAATTACTTAGTGTCAGTTATATTTTCTTTGCAGTGCAACATAACTCTTTCCTGGGAATGGAATGTACCTAGTGTTTGTTTCCATTTATGGCCAAGAACAACTAACATTTTTTTTAAAAGGCTTTTATAAGTATTTAGAGAACTACATACTTACGAATACTGCCATATTAACATGGAGAATTAAATGCTCTGTTTAGCCAAAGAATAAAGGCAGCAGTGAAAGTTCATATCCTTTTTTCTTGAGATGGGCACGGGTAGCAGTCTGATTCAGCATCCACGATATAGCTTTTCAGTTTAGTTTCCACCAAGACCACTTAATGCAAAACATGATGGTGGTGCTCTCTAACTTGTCTCACACTGGCCACCAAAGATCCATCAGACAGTATGAACAGAAGCCAGGATCCTGCAGTGATCTCTGCATGGAGAGAATACTTTGTAGGACTGGGGCCATAATATAGCCATTATCAGTCTGCCTTCGGGTTGGAAACTGAAAACAAAATAGTTTTTGTTTGCTTGTCCAAGTCAAATGTGTCAGGGCTGCTTGAGGGAAGATTTTGTTTGTTCCTTGTAAATTGTACAAGAATGAGGGAAAAATAAGTTGATCACTTGATTAGTCTTTGAAATGGTCAATGTTTGGGGAATTTTGCCAAGCTCCTAGTGTGTTATTGTCTAAGAAGTACGAGTCTTTTGTAACTCTTAAAGGTAAAGAGAGAGTTCATTCCACATTATTTTCACATTGCTACCTTATTTTTAATTATTTTAGTAACCCTCATTTCATTGAATTACTTCATCTTTTATCCTAAAGTCTCCACTTTTAGAAGAAGGGCCATAATATCGTAGAACTTCAAGGTAGAAGAAAAGAATAAGAAATGATGGCAGAGGCTTTTCATTTTGTTTTTCAATATTATTTTGATTAATGCATGACATATATAAAGCGACCAACATATATTTGAAGATTAATTACCTTTCAGCCAATAGCCTTGTAAAGACACAAAACTGCCAAAATCTTGAGAGGAAAAAATTGTTGTCATGGATCAATCACCCTGATTTTGTTCTCAGAATATTAATAACAACAGATGTGTGTTGAGGGAGTTATCATAGATTCTTCCAGTACTGAACTATGAAATGGAATTTCAGTTTATAAAAACTATATTAATATAAAAGAATTGCCTGTTAAAAAATGAATTCTTTGAAGTTAAGGCAGTTGATTAAGTGGTTTATTTTGCATGATACGTTGGCAGGAATGAGGAAGTCCTTCAAAGGGTAGGAACAAAAATGTAACAAAAGTGAAGAGAAAGCAAACACAGAAAGAGGTTCTTGGTAGGAGATACTGTGGGTTCAAACTATGAAGACTGCTATTTGCAATAATTTTGTCATTTGGGTTTAATTTCTTTGTGGACAGGAAAATATTTTGATACAGTCGGATGGTCTGCTTGAAAATAATTCTAAAAATGCTCGCAGTATAAGGCAAGTTCTATATGTTTAATTGTTCCCTAGTCCTTTTCCTGGTGCCTAATGGGCCTACCACTACCTTAAAACATAATGAGCACTAACTTCCTCATTCAAGACCCCAAAACCTTCTTATATATGCACAGAATGTGTGAAAACAGCAAGGAAAGAGTTGTCAAATGAGCATTCAGTAGTTTCAGTTCTGCTACTGGACTTGAAGAGGGCTTTTCACAGGAGATCCTCTTGGCTTCAGGGACCGGGATGGGCATGTTAGGATTCTTTAATTTGGACAAAGATAAATGAAAGACGTTCTAGACAAAACCAGCTAAGTGTGTAAGTCTGCACACACTGCAGCCAAACTACTCAGCCCTACAACTATATAATGGTTTCACTTCTCTGCAAGCTATTTTTTTACTTCTTGTTTCATTCCCATGCTATTGTCATTGATCACTTACTTACCTCCTACATACGCAATCATTTCTTCTACTGCCTTATTTCTGTCCTTTTTCAGGGAATTTTTATGAAATTTGTGGCATCACCAGTGGTTATATCACTCTCAAAAACACTTTGCCTCTGTGCATTATAGTAGCCTCTATTACATTACAGTTGATTGCACTCTAAAAGCATAAATGCTTTCAAGGCAGTTGACTCTGTTAAGGTTACATTTGCCTATTGCACTAGACATTGTACACTTACAGCATAAAGCAGCAGATGTATCTTTACACTGAAGTGGTCTTCCTCTTTCTCGAACTTTATGTGATACTTTTGTTGAATGTTTTCTCAGTTGCCCAGAGGAGTTTTTATCTATTGTTGTTCTTTGTTGTGATTTTCTTGCATCTTTAAATAATAGACCTATTTTGAAATTTTATAAAGCATTAGATTTATTTTTCAATGGATAAAAATTACTTACTGGCAATTTTTTTTCTTCTCTACCTTGTTTGTTTGTGTTATTATAAGAGCCTGATGATAAGGTCTTAACACCATATTTAGATTCTTAATTTTAACCACCTAGTTTTCAGAAAGGCTGAACAGACAGTCTCTCCCGTGCAAATTAACAGGATTTGTTAGATGCTTGGTTGTTTTGAAATTACCCAAAGACTCAACATTGTTACAGGTTCTTAGTTGGGGGTGGTTTTTTTAAACCTTGGCCCACATACCTAACTGAATTTTTTTCTGATATTCATACCTAGGTGAATAAATTAAGAATTGTAATTTTATGGTTAGCTTGTAATTTATCACCTGTTTCTCTTAACACCCACCTTGTGCTCATCACTTACAGATGATAATAAAAAAAGAACAAAACTTGGCATCAAGTCTAAAGAAAATCAAATTTAAATTAAATAACACTAGAGGGAAACTGTTATCGTGACAAAATATTCAAAGAAAGTGGGCCTGTTAAATGAGATGAACTAAATATATACAGTAGCACTCTCCAGACAAAGCTCATAATTTGCAAATCCTTTTTCTCTTCTTTGAAATATAAGTGTATTTCACTTCAACAGAGATATGCTTTTTTATCTTCTTTATGAGGTGTCATATGCATTGTCTAATGTAAATGAAAAATTGCACCATGTGGGTTCAAAATTCCTTTTCCTTCCCTGCACAGGACGTCTTCGCTTCTGAAATCTGATGCAAATAAATCGTGATATCAATGAAAAATAGCAGTCAGCACACACAATAGAAAAAAAAAAAGGTGAGGGATGGGGAGGAGGGTAGGTGGTTAGAACGCGTATGAGAAAAGGCATCTTCATGACTTTAAGAAACAACAGGACTGGTTTATTCAATACTGAGGAGCTATTCCCCTTTGACTCAGGAGGACTTCTTCTGCTTTAATTATTTATCTTCATAGGTCTTTTTTAAAAGCTTAGGTGAATTTTCAAATCGAGGTGTGTATAGTACAGCTGTTAGTTTAATGGGTTGGAAGGTATTGTCACTTGGGAATCTAATACTTCTAACCCATGAAAGGGTTGGGTGGGTCAGCTATCAGGTTTTTTTCTAATTCTTCTCTTAGGATTCCTCAATTGGTTTTGCAATGGTTTCTAGGTTGATTATCTTTGAATCAAGAAATATTACTAGATGTTGAAGGTGTGATTTCAGTCACATGTCTTTTAGCTTCCAGACTCAATGAAGACTTCTGTTGCATTGCCACTCTCAGTATTAACTTCTATCTATGCTCAACCTCAAGCTTTCGGCAATAGTTCATGCCAATCCTAGAAAAAGGGCTTACTCAAAACAGTGGTCTGTTGCCACCAAAGCAGACTGTCTGATGACTCTGCCACAGGGACACCTCAACTGGGACAGATTTCTCTGAGCACAACTGCTTCAGTCTCAGTGATTTCCCTAAGTGCAAATAAAATATTGACTTGTATTAAGAGCTAGCCTCATTTTTCACTTCAGGTGTGAAAAGTTCAGCCTTATTGCTAATCTTCTTGTTTGAGCATGACCATCAAATTCATGTCATAAACCTAGAGCAAATCAATCACTGCCAGCTGTGTGCAAAGTGAGCCAGCTGTGCATTTGGGGCATTTCAGTGTCTGGCAGAGTTTGCCCTAGGTTTTCTGTCATGGGCTTGCAGCTTTTCAAAATCTGCCCTTGCCATGGGTTAGCCTGCTTATACAGCCACTGCATTTTCTTCAGAGGGAAACCTCTCATTACATAGCTTCCAGGCATTGTAACTGCACGTTAGCTATCCAGAGAGCTCTAGCTCTTGTAAGGAAACCCAGAGGTACATAAGCCCTGTGAAGAGAGCGGTGTATTTATTTCCACGAACCTGATCTTCAGGCCGCACGCAAAAAGGCATTGCAGGAAGGGAAGATTTTCAGTCACTGGAAATTAAGCCCCCCCTTAATGTTTCCTGAAAAAGGGCAGACTTACACTGTATTGTCTTCAGTGAGCAGTTCAGTTTTGTATCTGCAGAATTAGGATAATGGAGATAACGGACTGAATTTTAATTTAGAGTTTGTGAGGCAGAAGCTATAGTGCTGAATTCCACATAAACGCTTGGATGAAAACGAAAAGCATGTAGCTAAGATAGAATGTATATTTCCATATATGGTAATCAGAAAGTTCTTGTAGCCAGGTTTCTGCTGTTCATCTTTCAGAAAATCTTTTACCAGCTGAAAGTTTATATCAGAAGAATTATTATATGTTTAGAAAAGCTTGTCTGACATGAAATCTCATTTGGGAGAATAAATCTTGTCTCTAAAATTAAAGTTGAATGTCATGTAAGTCTCATAGATTTTTCTATTATGATTATCTTCATTTACTTTTTATGGAGTTAGTGTGTACATAACGGTGGGAAAAGAGACTCTGGCACCTATCAGTGACAGGAGAAATGCACTTACAGGAGACAATAACGAAGATTCATAAGGAACTGCAGTAACACATATTATACAAATGGTCTTTTCCGTAAATTTGTTGCTTCTTCTTGAATAGCAGTCATTAACTGCAAGACATGGCTGGCTTCATGAAGAGTTCTAGGACGGCTTGATTCATTGTTGTGACTTTATTAATAAGAAATCGTGAACCTGAATTAACCAACCAATTTAGATAAGACCATCTGTTGTCTAATAAGTTGTGACTGTAATTTGAATACTGGTTTGGTAATAAGTGTATTACGGGATGAAGGACAAGCAGATATTAGCTTTGTCTCATTAACTTCCAGGAAAAAAATATAGTTCGTTTGCCAGTATGGAACATGGAATATTTTTTCTCTTTAACTCTTAGCTCCTCCTGCGCAAGTAAACCCCCCTGTCTGTATCTTCTCTACCGTATAATAACATCAAAACCAAAAAGAAAATGGGGTACAATGCACCTTTTGGAACACCCTTGTCGTCACTCACCAGTGGCAATAAATGTATTTTGTTCTTGCTTGATTCTCTTGGTGCTACTGGATACCCTGACTGCTGTGAAGATGAAATGGCAAGCAGTAGCTTATCAACATCATGTCAATGTTACTTGGGTTTGCTTTGTTTAGTTGCCCTCTCTGGGCTAATACAAGAAGCTAATGTCAGCTAAGTACCGAGAGTGCTGGAAAATGGTCCTTTTATGTTTGGATGCTTGGCAATAAGAAAATGGACAAAGCACGTGTAATGCTTCCTTGTCAGCTCAAACTCTCCCAACAGCTCTCTCAGGTTTTTTTATATGGATGCTAAATAACACTGTAGCGTAGATTACGCTTTACTACTCACTATCATGCTTTTATTAAAACTCTAAAACTGAATTTTATAGAAGCATTGTCCAGTTAAGTAACAAGGATAAATCTTTTCTTTGGTCAGACAAATACAGGCATTAATCCATATGCATGAAGATTAAGACAGAAATAAATGCAGATCTGTATGGTAGTGACTTTTCTAAAAACACATTTAGAAGAGGCGTGTTGTGTATTTTGTACCAGTTCCTTATTAAGCTGTTGCCTCCTCTTGTGTCTGAGTGTCCTTGAATACAGGAAAGCAAAAGAAATGGTTAACGAGGAATGCAGTACTACTAATTAGAAGATTGTATTTAAAATGTAAATTATGCTGGATGAAACATAGCCTTTCAAAAACTTGTTCATATGCCCTTAGGACTCTGTGTCATTTGGAGTATTCAGTAGAATCTGGCCAGCTGAGTGCCTATTTGCTTAGTTTTGCAGGTTTAAATTTAGAAAATGAAATGAATAATGCGTATTGGGAAACTGCACAAAACAAAACAGACTGGCGTGTTATGGTTAGTATGACATTGGCTTGTGTGTGATACTGTGGGTGTTGGATGTCAACACAACAGTGCACCCTGGAGCGGTCATGGCTAGGAATACCTGAGTATCACCAAGTTCTTGAGTGTCTTAATAAGTGCTGTTCCTTCATTTATTTATACTGGTATTTATAGTGCCTGAAACAGTAGCACAATAAGATAAAACTGCCATGAAAAAAAGCTCATGAAGGAAGCCTAAACATACAAGATACTAAACTTCCTTTTGCTCCTCATAACTGAGTTCCTTGCTGTGGGTATTATGATGTGAAAAATTACATCCACACATTTTGCGCTTCCTTGTTTCATAACACATAGATACAGGCTCACGGTGGGCTGTATCATGTAGGTCAGGGCCCTCCATGGACCTCAGACCATGGAGAAGGTGAGGGCACATTGAGCTCCAAAGGCCAGAGTGCTTCTAAGTCTCCAGGAAAGAAAAGAATCTGAAACAGGTTCTTTTACTAAAAAGATTTGGTTATTGTATTGACTTTTTTGGAGAGGGAGGATAATGAGTTTTCTGTGCAACTTAATGAAGTATCACCAGAGAAGAAATTACATTATATGAAATCTTTGGACAGGATTGAAAGAGCACGTTTTGTATTTCCAGAACAGTAAAGATTCATTGCGGCTTCTCATTTCTTAACAAACCCTGAAGTGAAAATGCTGTCTCTCCATAAATCCCAATCTATCAGTCTGGACGGGGAGCTGCTTTATGTTTGCATTCACATGGTTTTAAAGCTGTAAAATAGTATCCACAAAAATTTCTGAAGCAATTCACTTTTTACTAAATCCGTAAAGAGATGTGAGGAGCAGGAAGACTTTTGTATTTGCAGGAGCACAAAGTATAAGCCAGCAAATACAATGCAGGCAAAATGAAAATATATTGCAGGCGCTGATCATCAACTTGCAGAAGATCAGAAGGTTCTTTGCACAAGAAAAAAAAAAAAAAAAAAAAAGGAATAGACATCAACAGTAGGCCCAAAAACTTACAAATAGTATTGCAGCATTTTAGTCATGTTCTGTTTGTTTCCTTTGTATGTTGTTATTTCTAACACATTTTTGGCTTTTTGACAAAGATCAAAATGCAGTGCTTACTTCCAAGGAATATGCAAGGCTTAAAGTAAAAGAAAACTGTTTTTCAGCAAAGACTCAGATAAGTTAAACATGTAACAGTTTTCGTTATGTTGTGGAAGACATTTTTGGGCAAGGATTGTTACACCTGTTACACATTTTAGAATTGAAGATTATGTCTTGTATATGGGAATTCTGCTGAATATGATTAATCCCAGAAAGCAGCCATTAAAGCCTTTGGAGTGGGGAAGAAAAAAAAAAAAAAGGCTTCTATTTTAAAGCCAAGGTTATAGTCAAGGTTAATTCAGGGTGTCATGAAAGTGTGCCTGTGACAAGATTTAGTGACGATGTAAGGGCAAATTAATGCAAGATCAGTGGCCTGACTATTGATTCTTATCATGGGATCCTGCTGAAATGAAGTCATTATTTAATTACACTTTTACTTACACTATAAATGGTTCCCAGAATAGACTTCACTCAATTTTGATGTCTGCAGCTCCATCTTTCACTTTTCTTTTTTTCTGTTAATAAGTAAGTAGGGGATGCCAATCAGCACTCCAGAAATTTTTAATTTATTATACTTCACATGCTGTCATTTTTCCCACAAAAAGCAAACAAGCAAATGTTTTCATTCTTCCATTCAGGATAGTCTGTGTTCTCAAATAATTCTGAGTACAGGAAACATGTCTTCAAACCTCTGAAGATATTCAGATCAAAATTTCTCTAAATTTCATTCAAACAAATCAATGTTGGAATGGTTTTCCTGCTCTTCTTCAGTGGTTTAAAAGATTTTTTTTCACTATCTCTAGAAGTAGACTCTAAAGTTACTACTTATACTAAAGCAAGTAACTTGATTGGGACCAAGAAAAAGTTAATGAGTGCTTTATTGGGGCTTAAGATACAACAGCAAGGGCTTTGCTATAGAAATCTGTTAGGAAAGCTCAGGCATCTATACAATTATACCAGCATTCACTGAATAACCAAAGTTACATTGTTTCCCTATTATATCCTTGATTCTCTTGATTTTGAATCAGATCTATTTCTCAAATTTGTGACTAATAAGAAGTTACCATTAATTCAGGTTTAATTTGTCTTGTGGACCAAGCCCCACATTTTGTCAGATTACATAGATTTGAAGACTCAACAATTAAGAAAATGTGACCGGTTATCATTATATGTATATTTCAGTACATTTCAGACAATGTTATTGCCTGAAAAATTATATGTAAAAATGGGCAGAATTCACATTCTAAATGCAGGATTATGATTGACTTTTTGAACATGAAAGCATCTAATTCTGTGCTTGTATAATACATAGTACAGTGCAAACAGTTTTGCTCAGGACAAGAATCTTAAATAAATAATAATTTTATTGAGGGAAAAATCACAACTCAGTGGAACTCAAGTTTCATCAAAAGTTGATGAGAGATTTAGATTCCAGTTAATTAAATAAAGGGAGTAAATTTAACTCTTTTTTTTTTTGGATTGGAGTAATAAGTAAAACCAACCTTCAGAGTTCAATTTGATCCTCATTGTAACCCACCATATTTATAAAATCTTCATCTCCACAGCCTCTTTTTTTTGTCTTGTATACTGTATTTTTACATAGATCTCAAGGTTTTTTCCCAACCTAACTGATTCTCTGATTCCGTGACTAGAAATAAATTTTACACTTGCTAGACTAAGTCAGAAAGAAAGTTTAGCCTTTCAACTAATAGCAACCATTCCTTCCCTATGCTTCACAATTTAAGTATCGTTTTATAAGCTCTAAAAACTGTTGAAGTTCATGTTTCTTTTTCTTTAGCCTGTTTCTTTTTTAATTTCACTTATTTAAGGTCCATCGAGGTGATAGAACAGTGTCCATCAAACAAAACTTTTGACAAATCTCAGTTTATTTTATCTGATTATTTGCCTGTGGGCTGTTCTGGTATAGGTTTGTGGGACTGTGGATTGAGGTGCAGAGTGGTGGTGTCAAAATCAGATGTAAAATAAGCAATGACAGTGAAAAATGACTACTTTTATACAATGATTTTTCTCCGTGAATTGGAAAACTGCCTTTTGATGAGAGAGGAGCAAACTGCACGTACCCTGTTGAAACTGACCTCAGTAATTAATTTTGAGGCCATCCATCAAATGGCATTTTACTGATATGGTGAATCAGCAGGTAATCCCAGTTTGCTTCTTGGGCCAGAGATACTCATGCTGCAGAATCCAGTTACTCTTGGCTTTAATTGGCTGTTATAGTTAAGGGGGATTCTGAAAGTCAAGTAAGCATAAGCAAATTTACTCTTTCTCTTGCTCTGGAAGCAATCCTTTAAATCCAGGCAGTGGATGGGATGTCCAGGAGGCCTTGCACAGCTTTGAACCTCACTACATTTGCCCATGTAAATAAAAACTTGAACCTTGGTAGTTGGTTGGTGCAGCTTCTATTCCATTCGCTCCTCTGCTGTTTAAGAAAGAAAACCAGGTATCTTCTACCCTCTAATTTTTCATTAGAACTGTTTCAGCAGCCTTATAAGACATAGATCTTTAAGAACTAGTATTCTGCTCTAGGACATTTATTTCTAGAAGTACTGTCGGAAACGATACACTCTTTGCTGAATGGACAGACACAGTAAAATTGTACTTTTTTGTGATGGTTTGTGGTACCTGGACCAAAGTTATCAGGTTCAGAATCTGTTCCAATATCCACCATAGTGTCCATACAAAGGACACTGTCAGGGACACTGGAAAATTTGGCCTCTCTGTCAAATGTTTACAGTAGTGCTAATTTCACAGTGATTTACCTGTTTCTTCTTCATTGGAGGTGAATGATGTTACTGCATTGATGAGGAAATCTCTCCCAATTTGTGAAATACCTTTGTGTTTTCGACATGACTGAGACTTTCCTTACTTTTAAAAGGTTTGGAAAGACGTTGTGGTAGTGGAGCTGACAGTTCATCCATACCGGAGATGGTAATGATGAGACATCTTTCGGCAGGTATTATAAATGGATATCTGGCATTCAGGGTGCCTTTACGGTTTGAGCATGTTTATCCTTGTGGTTCTGGAAACCAGACCACTAGGTGGATTATATTGCTGTATATAAATTGTATTGCAGCATGTTTTATAAATCAGGTGGCTTAATCAGATAAAGACAAATGGCAATGAAATAGCTTAAATACAAATTTACTACCAGGTAGCCATTACACAGCACTGTATTTTACTTTTACTGGGCTTTGCAACTTAGCTGGCAGTAATTTTAGTCATTTACCACTGGGACACATGGGTCAGATTGTCATTCAGTCCAATCTGTGTGGTCCTTTCAGGTTCAACACGAATGGGGGTTGTGCCATCTAGCCATCTAGCAAGGACATCTTATTTAACAAGCTATAGAACATCTTTCACTTTGTTAAAGGAGAACCTGGCATGCTGGGGGAGAAATACAAAAACCCTTGCCCTGGTCTGGCTGCAGTTGTATTCAGGACCAGTTCAGTCCACAGCACAGTTAAATCTATTCTGACTTATTTTGGAAAGTCTGTTGGGAAGAATGACACCAGTAGGGACGACGAAGGTCACAGTTACGAGCCTTCCCCATATACACTGTGTCTCTGGCCCGAGATTTCAGGAGTCCTCCATGAAAAGCACAGCTGCACAGCTGCAGTGGCTGCATCAGCCCTGTGGAGTACACAGGCTCAGCGGGGTGGATGGCTTTATGGCCATTGATTGCGTCGCCAGAAGATCTGTGGAAGCACCACAGATCCAGATTCAGCCTAAAGAAAGGCCAAAGCACGCAGGGTGGGTTTATGCGCAGATATCATAGAATCATAGAATGCGTTGGGTTGGAAGGGACCTTTAAAGGTCACCTAGTCCAACCCCCCCGCAGTAAACGGGGACATTTTCAACTAGATCAGATTGCTCAGAGCCTCATCAAGCCTGACCTTGAATGTCTCCAGGGATGGGGCCTCCACCACCTCTCTGGGCAACCTGTTCCAGTGCCTCACCAACCTCATTGTAAAGAACTTCTAATGACTAATCTAAACCTACTTTGCTCTAATTTAAAACCATTGCCCCTCATCCTATTGCTATATATCCCTTGCAAAGAGCCCCTCCGCAGCTTGACACGCAGTCACGATGAGGCCACGGTACCTGGAAGCACTGCAGTTCCATGTTGATGCATGGAGTGGATGGAGGAAGCGGTTGCTCCTTCCCGTGCCCTCCAAATCCATTTAATATAAAATCTTCAAGCTGAGGATGTATCAGATATTAAAGTGATAAGAAAAGATGATGCACTTGATCTTAGCCAGCAGCCAGGAAGTGTGCATCTGGGACAGGGGCTTCAGTGCACGCTGCAAAGAACTTCCATCCCACTGAGGATGATATAGGATCAGTGCTTTCAAGGCCTGTTGACAGATCTAAACCATAACACATAAATGAGTGGTTTCTGCACTTGGAGAAAGTGAGAACTGTAAATCAAGACAATTACAGTAGTTTGTAGTGATAATTGAAATTGTTGGGTTTTAAATTACTATGGCAAATTGTCTGAGAAAAAGAAAATAATCTTAGGCTGTATTTTTTTCCCAGTTTAATATCTTTTTAATTTTCACATTTATAGAACTGTTGCCGTTTATGTCCTAGTCAGTCCAATACAGAATACATTTTCTTGTTCAGTTTTGGATAAAGAAAAAAAAATTAAACAATAGCTTACCTTCTGAGAATTTATGAGGAACAAAATATTAAAAGGAATGTTTTAGTATGTGTGTAGACTCTGCTTGTCTTTTGTACATCAACCTAAAATTCACAGTAGTTTAAAAGAAGATTTAATAGTAAGTATCACATTTAGTCTATCTTTACATAAAAGCAAAAAGCAAATCTGACTGTCAGATACATTTTTATAGTGTAGGTTTTGATCTTCTTCCTGCAAGTGTGAACAAATAATCTGTTTAAACTCAACAAATTTTGTTTCATTGGGTACTTGCTCATTTCAAACCAATGCTACAACATCCTTACTTTCCATCAGAATATTTTCCACGAATTATAGCACCTAAGCTATAATTTTTTAACACTAGGTATAATAGAGGCATTTTGCTGCTGCAGTTTACCCCTCTGTTAACTATCAGGGAACGAAACAATGCATCTAATTTTACTATATATGTATACGATTTTAGTTTTTATATGTTTATGAGGATATAAGTGTGAAGGAGGGTGAAAGTTGAATGTTTTGCTCAGGACTAGTTTGTTTTAATACAATCCAACAAAACATGCTCAGGGAAATGATATACTTGACTTCATATCATATACTCATCCCGTGCTAGTACTTTGGACCATGTTTTTCTTTAGCACAGAACTGGGAGACAAAACACTGAGAAGAATCTGTGTTCTTGCTGTAGAGGCGTTAGTTCCCCTAACTATTCTCGATTTAATCACCTTCCTGTGTTTCTCTTATAGCGACTTGGAAGTCGGACACGCAGACAGTAGTGAGGATCCCTCTGTTGTTACGTTTTGTGTCTATGGAGAAGGAGTTATCAGGAAGTGATCTAAAATAAAATACAAAAACGCTTAAATGATGGGATGAAGATGCAAATTTACTTTCTGCTATTCAGTTCCAAAAACTGCAAGTGCAATACTCAGCAGAAATGCAGGCACACATCCCATAAACAGATCATTCCAGACCACAGTCATCATCCCAAGGTGCACTTGAGCATCTGTTAAATATTTTATACATGGTATTTATATTTATAAGTAGCCTTGTGAAAATCTAACAAGAGCATCTGAAAGCCCATAAAAGAGGAAATGTTAACATGGAGCTATAAGGTAATCTCACATGATTTGGGCCCACATAATGCAGTGGGCATTTATGGATCCTGTAAATAGATGGTGAGCTATTTATAAAGCATCCCTCTGCTTCCGTGCTACCCTGAATATATTACCAAGCATTGTGTATTGTATTGAGGAGCCTGTGGTTGATTATTAGAACCCAGCAATGTATCTGACTAGACCCTTGCTGGGATACCTTAAAGATCTGACACTCTTCTTCATTTTAGAAGTCAGGAAAATAGTTTTAAGATGTTCCCTTTTGATCTCTGTATTTGCATATGATCCACACAGACTTTGTTTTACCATCCTCTCTATTGTACTCCATATTGTGCTTCAATCACATCATGATATGAAACAGGAGCATAAGCAAAACATTATATTCTGTTGTGTCACAGATAACTAACATCTTGCTTTCTACTGGGCTGGAGGGTCTTCAGCAAATACTCAGTCTTTAAAGCAGGCTTTGCATTCCTTGCTGAAAGTGATGACTGTATTTTTGGACCCATCTTGTCTCTGATAAAGTGTGACAGTGTATCGCTAACAATCAGATTTTCAAAACCCATTTCAAAAATCAGCATGCTGTATTATCTGGCCTTTTGGATTTCTTGGAGAAGGACCAAGAATACGGGAACTTGAAAAATCATGTTTCGTTTTTACGGAGATTCCTTTGGGTTTTTTTCCAAATAGCCCAGAGCAGTTTACCCTTCCAACCCGTTTGAAAAATATTCAATGTAGGAATAAAATGAAGCTTATCAAGTAAACAAAGTTATCGACCTTGGAGTTGCCTGCTTTGCTATCCCTACAATTTTATTTCTCTCTAGTAGAATACTTTCCTTTAAGTCCTAGTCCACCCAGTCCCTACCCTTTAGTTGCTGCCAATATGTAGCCCAGACAATTCATCAGTCATGCAGGAAGGCACCTGTAAGGAACCTGCATATCCCCACTTGCTGTGTCTAGGAGATTGCCATTGTCAACATATTCAGATAGCGATCACCTTACTATAAACTTTAAAGTGTCTTTTACAGCATGACTCCATCCATGTTTCTTAGAGCAGGAAGCAGCTGGAACATGTTGGGTCACTCTGTTGTCACTTGTCACCTCAAATTATTGCATAACTTATCATTGACCAAGACTGCCAATATTATGCATGCATTTATTTCTTTCTCATCAGGGTTAGCGTGTTCTTGCTGACACCGCACAGCTATGACATCCCACAGCCCTCTGCGCCACTCTGAGCTTCATGCCCTTTTTAAGCCAGTAAAACAATTCACAGGTCAGTGGGCACCAAACAAGGCTTACTTGGGAGTACCTGTGAGCACTTCGGAGTGATCAGAACAGTTTTGTTGCTTTCTCTCTCTGTTTGAGAGAACTGATTTTCTTCTCAGGTGCTTTTCTGTTTTGCACTGTGAATCACAGATAGGCAGTCAGCAAGACTGCTCTCAGGTATGTGGCCTGCATTTCAAGCTTCTTGGGTGTGTAAATAGGACTGACTTTGACCGTTCTTCACATCATTTTCTTATCCAGGCACTGCTGCACAACATGCCTAGCTGCTCGATTTGATCATAATCTCCTGCTGTGGCAGCTCTTCTGTTTTTATCTCAACCCTTTCTCAGAGTTTTCCCTCCTGCTTATCTGGGGGTTTGATTTCCAGATTATCAAGGACCTCCGCTTCTATTTCTGATTTATATCTGGGCAATACTTAACCTACTTCTCTGCAACATTTTTTTTTTTTCCTCTTACCGAGCACAAAGACACTTTTGCTTGATTATGCAGAGCCTAATCTGGCATTTTTTCCTCACCATTCTTTCTTAATGCCTCTTTCAACTTGGCACTTTTTCTGACTGTTTTGCAAGGCAACTGAACATCACGGCTCAGTAACATCCTCCTGCTTTTGTGATTGGAAAAAACAGGGGATTCATCTTGCTTAACTTTAAATGTACACAAGAAGATATTTGCACATGGATTAGTCAGTAGAGCACCACAAGAGAGAGTAATAAGCACCTCTTTTAGGTGCCTGTTTTTAGGCTGAAATGAATCTGTTCTGTAAAGGAGCGTAGGTCAGATTTTGGTATGTGTCTAGTCCGGCACATCATACTAAGGAACTCTTCTAAGATGCTGGACTTTATGGATTATCTTCTTGCTCCCCAAATTATTTGAAGTAACTAGTTTTAGGGGTTTCCTGGCTCTGTTGCTTACAGTCGTACCCTATTCTATTTTCAGCCCAGGAAAATTTAGCACATGCTTTCCTCTTAAACCAAGGCCCTCTTATGTGGAGGCCACAGAAGTTTCTACACAAGGCTGGAAGAAATAAGCATGCTTCCTTTTAAGTGAGAGGCACTGGTTTTTTTTTTTCTCTGGGAAGAAAGCAGAGGAACTGCTTTTTATTAAGAGAGTGTCTTAAGGTTTATGTTCCACATGAGATGGTGGGGTGTGAAAAGCTGTGAGATTCCTTACTTATTTCTGTGTAGCAGAAATCTTCTCAACTCCTGGGAGTGAAATGAAGAAATTATTTCAAAGATTTTTCACCTTACCTTTGCCTTTGAAATGCTGGGAAAATAGCTGACGGAATCCATACCTCAAATTCTATTTAATGTGGGCTTATTCTAATGGCAGATGAGAAAAATAAATATGTTTTCCAGAAAAACAGCAGGGCAGATTTTTTAGGTCAATAATATCTCATGGGATATAAACCCCCATATCCTGGAGTATTTTTTCAGCTTGCACTATTTTCAGTGAAAGAATTTCTCTTTTTAATCATATTTATAATCAAACAGCGTTTTTTCACCCAATTTGTTTGAAATTGATTATTCCTCTGATAGGTAAAATGGGATTTAAGAAGAATATTTTAATATCTACATCTGAGCATTCAAACATTTTATTTTGTAAAAACTTAAATTGTAAAAAACCTTGCTTTATCACTCAGAATTGAGTCAAGAGATTAAAAAATAGCTTTACAGAAAATATCCTTGTGACCGCAGCTTTTCAAGTGTTTTTCTAAATTTGGACTTTCTGTAGTCATATAATCTGATAAGTAATTTTCCTAGTTTCCTAAAAATAGGAGAAGTTATTCTTTTCATCTGTAAATAGAGGATCAGTCTCACCCACGTAAACATCTGAACGTTTTGTCCTTGTGGTTCTTTGCCCTTGACTTCTGTGGGTAAATTGTGAAATTCCACAATGCATCTCTCCAACAATGATTTATTATTTGATGTACAACCCCCCGATGTAATCACTTAGGGACTTGCAGTCCATATTTTCCTATAGCTAGTTTCAGAATGACATGTTATGATAACAGTCAAATACTTATGAACAGTGTTGAAAAATTCTGGTGTGATACTTTTAGGATTTTATCCATCTAAATACCCTTAAAATTGCTTGTGATGTTTCATTTTTTTCATATGTAAAATGAAGGAATGATATTTGTCCACCTTCCAAAACCGTACGCATACCGAAACACAATTATAGACAAACTGAGATGACCAAGTAAGTATGAAAAAGGCCTCAAATTTTAATAAGCATTGGAAAGAAATACAGTTGCCATATTTCTCACAATTTCAAAATCATAGATAATGGAAAAGGACATCTCAGTTAGACAAGAACAACAACTAAATGTTCCTCTTATTTTAGAAGAAAATAAGGTGGTTCCTCTGAGTTGCAGTGGGGTAAGTGCTTAATGCTGCACAGTTTGTATCAGATAGCAAATGTGCAATTCATTTTTTTACATTATAAAACTTTTCTAAAGTTCAACTATATTGCCCTGAAATTGTTTATAATAGTTTAATGAGCATATTGGACCATAAATTGTATATTCTCTAGAAAAATATTTTATTGGATAAAAAAATATTAAAATTAAATTTACCATGTTTTATATCATCATATTCTCAATATATACTATCCCAGAATTGTGGGAATCTTGCAGCTGTTTATCTGGCTGCTGTGTTGTACTTTTATTTTGGTATAATTCAAGCACTAAGTCAAAGACACCAGTACAAAGCTGTAGATTCAAACCAGGTCTTCTACTGTTCAGTCATCTGAGATGCTATGAATTGTTAAAAAGATAGCTATTTTTATCTTTAGGAGGTTAGTATTAGACTAGATTTTTGGTTGATATAAGCAAGTATTCTCAAATTGACCTTCTACAATATAAATTCACAACTGAGTATGGCTGTAGCAGTATTTCCATTTTTATGTCATATTGTGCTATAAAGGCAATGACCTGAGAGCTTAGCATCTAAAAGCCTGACTGAAACAATGAGAACTACTTCAATAAAGCATTCAAATATCTTATGACTATTTCTATGTAATTCTAATTACATACATGCAGACATATTTTCAGCTGAAATCTGCTGAAAAGAACTTGCTTGATATCTAGATTATTAAACAAAATCAGCAGTAATACAGTGCTCATTAAAGTAGTCAAACTTTGGAGAAGGAGAAAAGTTAATCACTTGGATCCAACAGTGAGCAAATCTTGTTTGAAGCAAAGAAAGAGCAAAAGGAAGAAAAACATCATTGGCAACTAAGCTTTACCTGCTTTCCCCACTTTCCCCAATATTAAAAACCAATGACAACAAAAATCAATAGGGAGTAATTGTAACACGTTGAGAAAGTAGTGTCAAAGATATATGACGAAAAGCAGTGAGTGACTGGACTGAAGTTTAGTCTTCGTACTGCAGTTAATTAAAGATGAAAGGAAAGAAAAAAGGACCTCTACCTCTTAGGAGAAGTGATCCAAAAGTTTGTGGCAATCCATTGTACCCTATAAAGTGTCCTTCAGGATACATCTCAGTCCGATCCCAGTTACATCACTGTTACAATGTGTTTCCACCCATTTCATGAGTTTAGAAATGATTTTTTTGTGATTAGGAAAAGTTTCCTTAGTTCTAGCAGGTTGAATGCCATAATCAGCAATTCTTAATTAAAAGTTTTTCTACTTCCTTTTCTTCTGAAATCACAACCATGAACTTCTAATCCTTGCGTTCCATTTGATTTTAAATATAATTTTGCATAGAAATACTAGAATTATACTTTGGAGATTTTTGGACAGGAAGTGCTAGAATCGGACTATGGAGTTGTCCACAGATTTATTAATTTCTTGGTGGAAGAATTTGGGAGGACAGCTACTCTTTGTGGAGTTTGTATTTCTCTTGGAGTTGGTTGAGACATGCCAATGTATTCAAGATCAAACTCTGAACTGACCACATACGTAAGCATTTTGTTATTATTGCCCTAGTCCTATTTGAAACCCTTGAGATAATTAGGCTATGAACAAAAGTATGCTTGGGAAACTTAGCTCCATCATTAAATTATAGGTGGACTACACAGAGATCCAAAAAGTGACTTAAGGATGTCAGTGCCCCAGTTTCTCAGACAGCACATCCTGCCTGCACAGGACACACGACATCAGCTTGCTAAGTCAGGAGCTGGATGATTTAACCAATGTCACAAATGTAGATTTAAGAGCCTGCATGACTTTGAGGTAGCAGCAATTTAAGTTTTATTAACACAGGATTAGGTTGCATGATTTTTAACAATACTTAATCATCAGACAATTATCAGAGCAATTTAATAAAATTTACTATAAGCAACACAGCAATTTAGTTAAAGAATCGAAAATGGCAAGGTTCACATGAGACTTATGATAGTTACCTAAATCAAATCACACACCCAAACACACACAAACGAATATAGAGGTTAACCTGTATAATTAAGATTTTTCTCTTTTTGCAAAAAGTAGTAAATTATTGTTACCAAATGATCTTTGAAACCTTGAAAAATCCAATAGTAGTGAATTACTCACTCTTTTCCTTCGTCGGCATTTGTCAGCAGATGATCTCTGAAATCTTCACAAAACCTACCCTTTGAAATCCTCGTGAAATCTAGTCTTCAAAATCTACCCTTTGATATCCTAGTGAAATCTCTCAGGGAGAGATACTGGGTCACAGCCTGCTGTGATCGCAGAGAGCTCAAAGGGTCTCGCTTAGGATCGCTATTTATTGGACTGTGAGATGATTGATTTTGGTCAGTATTTTTCCATTTTAGCCACAATTCTTGTCAGGTAATTCTGGTACCTTTCAGAGCAGGGTTTCCAGGGTAACAGAAACTTCAGGTATGGTTAGGGAGCGCAATCATCCTAATTCACTGTATTTGTAACTAGGACAAGAAAGCACCTGATTGCAACCAAGAAAGTGCCAGATGGTTCCAGCCACTGCGCTTGTAGTCAAGACAAGAACACAGTGTTGGCTGGTCCTGACATTGCAACGTGGCCCAGGGGTGTCTGCACCACCACAACCAACACACAAGTGCTGAAGACAGGGATTCATTTCAAAGCTCTCTCCAATTGTGGACCATTTACAGGGGATTGCAGGAATATACCTCACCCTCTTGTATAAAGCAAAGCTTTTGATACCTCTTCTTGAACACCAAATGGGAAGGAAGTAGAATTTTCCACTTTTTATCCAGCAGCCTGGTTGTTAATACATTTGTACAGCTTGTGAGAAATAAAATGCAATCCTCTTTTCCTTCCCAGACTATGGGTTGTTCTAGTGTAGAGGCATTTTAAAAGAGTATCTACTTCCCGGGGTAGTTCTCTAGAAATTGACTGATTCCTCCCAGCAGTTTCCTCCCAAGGTCTTTAGGCTCAGGAGTGACTCTGTGATTCCAAATGGGATCAGTCACTTTGGGTGCATAGGAAATGTAAGAAGGAGTTGTGTCCCCTGTCATGGTCCCTGGCATGACACTCAGTTTTGATTCATTTTGCTCATATTTGACAGATATTATTATATGCCAAGAAATGACAGGATGAGACCACCTGGCTTTTGGCTGTGAGTTTAGGTACATTCAATGTTACTTTGGAAAAATGCCCCTACTTTACACCAGCTACTTCAGTAAGATATCTCCTATAAATATAAGTAGAAAAACTGCACGTCGGTGCGCTTGATCCTTCTAAAGGTGACCAGTTGTTTAATCAGTTTGTCTGACTTTTTGTAAGGGAAAAAAGATTTATGTTTGCGTACCTGACAAACCCAAGGCTTTTGATTTTGAAAACAGGTCAAATACATAACAAAGCAGTCTTGCAAATGCAGTGCTACAAGAGAGTACAATTTCATGGCTTTTACCCAAAGAAGTTGTCTCCTCAATTATTTATATTTGCAAGTCCACCGTTGCAAAATCTGTCTTCTAGATGAAATAATATTCCTCCTAGAATTTCTGAAGGGGGAAAACAAGTGCTCAGTAATGAAGCCCTTATGAATCTTGCTTTTCATTTTTTTTGCATGTATGCAAAAACATGCACTTAGATAAAGCTGAAGCTGTCAGAAAACATTACAAAATGCAGTAATGTAACATGTCCTGCAGCTACTAGGCTCAGTCAAAGCTCAGAAAGGCACTCTTCTGATGTGCTGCGTTCCACGTAGGGTTATACGAAAATGAAGATGTCCTAGTCAGTGAGGGTGACAGCATGATATAATTACTGACTTCTCTATACGAGTTTTCCCAGTTATGTCATTCAGTGTGATCTGATTGATTTATAATATATCATTTACATAAGGACTAGTTATTTCTAAACTTTGAAGTCTATGCAAATTTTTTTCTGCTGCGATTAGCATAGTCAATTGCAATGTATTTAAAAAAAAAAAAAAAACAAGCCATATCCATCCACAAATGTTAGTTACAGAAAAACTGTTGAAACCCCTGAGCTGAGGATCAGCTCTCCTCAGCAAATGCAGGTTTTGAACGTTTCTGAATGAAATTAATATATGCCTTTTGACTGGTCTGCAGAAAAGTATTATTAGGTATGAGAGACTCCGAATATCTTTTTTTGAAGATGGGAATGAGAAATGGACTTTGAAAATATGTTTCATAGAATTTGCCAGCAGCAAGAAGTAGCAAGCCAATCATAGATGGTTGAAAATCAGCTTTCTGTGATAATCTCCAGATTTCACGTCTTCGTAGCTTTGTGAAATACTTACACTCCAAGCTGAATATTTTTTATGTTTGTTTTTTTAAAAGGATTTCAGAATGTTAGAGCAAAATTTGATTATTTTTTGCATGAAAGATACTTCAGCTGGTATTGAGAGAGGAAAAAGACCTGACTGCATTCTCTGAAAATGAAGGTACAGAAAAAACAGCTGAACCTGAGAACTGAAACTTGGCTGCTCACTGGCGGCTAGATTCACAAAGGCACTTAACTGCTGACACACAGCATTTAACTTGTAGCCTTCAGATTTCCAAAGCACCTGAGTTACTTTAATGTTTCCCTGTGCCACAACTGGGAAGGGTTGGTCACCTAAAGGTACATCAGTGCTGCTAAGTGACAGGGGAATACGGAGCAAGCTTGAGAATGGGACTCGTCATGTGCTCAGGTCACCGCTTAATTGTTAGCCCTCCTCCTAGGTCTGTTTTGGACCTCTCCATCTGGCTCTCTCCACGCAGTGCCTGTGCACTGTTTGGAGGACAGAGGCTGCCTCCAGAAAGCTACATCCCTGTCTTGGTTTGGTCCCCTTCCTTCTTCCCAATGCTAACCCAAGTGTAGTCTATCTAAACGTAACCTCACTTCAAAACATGCAACTATTATATTTAGCTTCCTTTTACTCCCATCACCTGCAGTACTGCCTCCTGTAATTTCAAACACTTTGAGCTGAAAACTAACTACACAAAATAATTATTATGTAATTTAGTCACTCAGGCACCAGGTGGGACCCAGAGGAGATGTAATGCCAAGTACTCTGTAGTAGTATAGGATGTATCCAGCTTGGAGCAGCAGGTGACAGCAGTAAGCAGGGTGGATGTAAGCCAGACCCTGCCACTTGGCCTCAGAGTGTGCTTGTATTTTATTTCAGCAGCATAACATCTTCTGAAACAGAGATCTGCAACATCCAGCTTGATCAGCAAGGAGCTGCTTGTGTTGGTCTTTGTCAGAGGCTGATATAGATATGTCAGTGGCTTCCGTAGAAACTTTCTCCATCTGCTTTCTGCTTGGAGTTACAGCTTGGCCTCTTAACTTAAAAATTGTGTTACTTCTCTCCAAACAAAAGCAGGGCACCTTCCTTTCTTGTAAATCACTGTCGATGATGCCACCATTTTGAACAGGGGGTATTAAAATATTCAGACAGGATATGAGACACCTGGGTCCCATTCATTCTTTTTGAGTGGTAAGAATGGTAGTAAGTGGTAAGAATTTGTCCTGACTACTTCACTGGGAGTCCTCTGGCTAAAGCTGATCTTTAATGCAACAAGAATTCAATATTCACTGTGCCAGTGTAAGTAAATATTCTAACTGACCTTTAGGGTCATGTCCTAGCAGACCGAGGATATGGTCTGGACTTCTCGCAGAGAAATACATGTTAGCTAGTTAAATCTCAGACTAAACTTCTGAAAAAATAAGGCTCACATAAATATTTGTGATATTTGATTGATATTGATATAAATATAATATAAAGACTGTGACCGCCTTTTGTCCTCTAGCTGTGCTTTTCAAGAGGAAATTTCCAGGAAGCTTTTGTGCAAGGTCAAGATCCTGTAGGTATACGTGCTGTCAGCACGAGTACCACAGCAGGCTTGGGAAGGCAAGGATGGGAGAACGTGTGGATTCCAGCTGAACTGAGGGGTCAACTAGGTGCTCACAACTTTGCATTGAGAAGAATTCTGGGTCTGGGAAGAAGCATAATTTTAGGCATGAAAGGAAATTTGCCAATAAAAGTGTCCACACACAGAAATATCTCTAGCTTTAAGCAACAATTTCAAAGTAATTTTGAAGGTTCCATTGTTGACTATAAGTACACAAATATTGGTTATGTCCTGATTTGGTGCTAGTATTTTTGTAAAAATGGGCCCGTTCTAGCTTTGGAGTTATAAAGGTAAAAAAGTAACTCAAGAAAGTAGTTCTGAGCAGTGGAAATAATGAAGTCCTGCTTTCCTTGGCTTTGTACCTTTTATTTGAATTTTCTGCTGTTTAATAAGGTGAAAGTATCACCTAGTGGTTTTTTTTTAACCCATGGATCATTCATAGCATCATTCCTCCACGTGAATTCTTTGATATCTGTGAGGAACTGACTGCTTCAGCTTTTTCCTTGATAAAGACAGTAATAGAGCCCCTTTACTTTTCTTCTCCCACCTCTCTGTTTTCAAAAAACTTGTAGGATCTGGATGTACTGAGACCTGAAGTCTTCAGTCAAATTTGATTGAAATTGGCTGACAGGTTCAAAAGCTATTGGAAAAGGATGGATAAATATACCTTCACACACACCATCGGTGTTGTGCGAGTAAAGTGCATTTTCCAAGGAAACCAAGGCAAAAATCACCTCTGAGCATACTCAGAAGCATCTGCTATAACTCTTAGCAGAGCCATTTTAATGTAAAAATGTCCAATGTAAAGAGTATGTTCTACATAGTTCTCTAAGTATCAGTGATTTAGCATCAAAAAGGAAGAAAGACATTCCAGAGAAAAAGAAGTGCCGTTTTAGTACAATCCTGACAATACAAACCACATGAGTCAGATTAGCACGTACTGTTATAGTGCAAAGTCAGATTCATGCTCTCTGCACAAGTGACCATGAATACAGAAAAACAGTTTAATCCCTTCAAATTCATATTAGAAATGTTGCATTTATTCATAAACCAACAGAATGAGTGAAAGGAGTGCCATTGCTTTGCACTCTCCTACCCAGGAATTTTGAAATCACTGAGGAACCTGTAGCCCTTTGTCAGTGCTCTAGACTGTCACTCCTGCATGAGAAACTTATGCTCCACTGCACCATGATGAGATGCTATTGCAAGGAGTATGTAACAGGCACTTTTAGTCCAAGATAGAGTTTCTGGCCTGCAAATGTGCATTACAATAATATATACCATTTTAAAAGTCTGAGATGAAACAATTAAATGACAAAATGAGAGGGTCAGGGAAATCATATTCACCCAAGGATTCACTCCACGTGGTTATCAAATGTGACCAATTTGTGCAGTTTAAATTTAGATATGGAGGATTCAGTGGATGTCCTCCAGAACATGATTTATCCTACTCTTCAATAAGGGTAGGATAAAGAAAATGAACCAAAAAGGACCTATTTCTCTCCATTGAACGTGGCAGACACATTGCTGAATCGATGCCCAGCATTTTGGTGACTAAAAAAAGATGAGGTGAAGGATCATCACAAATAATGGAGAAGCCTTATGCAAAAACCTTTCCCTAACCACCGTGCTCCCTCTCCAGGAAACCCATACCCTGCTAGTGCAAACTGTAACATATATCACTAAAAGTTTATATCTACACACTAATTCCTTCTGTCAGCCATGCCCAGTGTTAATGACTTTGACTGGAAATCCTAAACTCATTGAGTGTCTTTTCATTGGCTCTCGTGGCTGTTTTAAGTTCACCTTGTGGAGCCACGTTGTGCCATTCTGGTACGTAAATTGAAATGCATTAGACTGTTGTCTATAATGCTTTTTGTCACTCAAGATGTTGAAAGCATACAAAAAAAAAAAAAAAAAAAAACAAAACAAACCCTATCTGATCCCTTTATAAAGTTGTTTGAGAAGACAGAAGGGTATTTTTGTCTGAAAACAAGATTGATATCCCTTTGTCATGGTGCAGTTCTGAATAATTATCGTCAAGATTATCCTGGATTTACTGTGCTTTAATAAAGAGGAGAATCTGATCCAGTGACGGTGTGACTGGCAGTTCTGCCTTGAGTAGGAAGAGTGTGGGGTCTCTTTATGATGCTCCATGTTAGGATCAGTCAGTTACTGATCCAGCTGATTCCCTGGATGTTTTTCCTTCACTTTCCAGTAGACTTTGTGTGGGAGGGCTGGGGAGGCAAGCACTGCCATCGGCAGGGGAGTGCTGATTTTTGCATTCCTGCAAATCGCTGCTGGCTGTGCTAAATGAAGATAATTGGCAGGAATCGATTCATCTCATAGGAGGGTGTTATTAAGGGTTGAGCTTTTTTCATAAATTGCCCCTTCTGCGCTTATTGCTTGAGAGGCATAATCTCAGTGATCCCGAAATTCGCAGAACGGGAGATTGATTTCCTCCTTTTTCTTTTTCTTTCCCCCCCTTAAACTCTGCAGGTCAGTCCCACCCCAGGGTGCATCCGGGCGTTAATGAAGATGTTGTACTGCCCTTACTGCAGAGGACTTCCCACTGTGAAACCTTGCAACAACTATTGCCTCAATGTAATGAAGGGCTGCCTAGCAAATCAGGCTGATTTGGATACTGAGTGGAATCTGTTCATAGGTAAGAAGAGTTTAAATATTAGTGGAAGGAAATGCTGGTAATAGCAAACATCTGCAGAGTTTTGTGAGGTTAGAAGACACTGTTGGTCAATATTCGCAATGAAACAACTGTAGATGCCTCTCACTTTCTAGTTGACCTTCCTGGCTTGGAGTAAGAAATCAACTCTTCCCACGCTGAGCCAGTCACCTTTCGTATTTCATATTTACAAAGGAATGGTGTGGTATTACGGCTTCTGAGCTGAATTATTACATGGTATGTGACATGTTGAGAAGGCTTTGGTTGAGGATTTGATAACAAGCTTAACATGGCAGAAATAGTATGTATTACAACTGAAAACTAGGCTCTTGCAAGCTGAGAAGATAATAATATTGTATAACATCCAGCCAACATAAATCACAACAGCTGCTGTTCTTAATTCCGGTACTATATAGGCAAAAACCTTAAAATTTACATACATGAGAAATTATTAATTCCTTGTTCTTGATTAAAATATGTTAATGTCTCCCTTTCAGTCTGCTGAATAGAAAATCCCAAACATGCAATCAAATTGTTAGAATGGAGCATAGAGTATGTATTTCAGGAAAACTGCTATTAAAGTTTTATCCACATAATTCTTCACTCAAGTAAACTAAGAAAACAAAAAAGAAAAAAAAAAAAAAAAACAAGAAAGAAATCTCCTTTAAACAGCCATTCAGATATCCTGTAGCAAAAAAAAAGTCCCAGAAGAGTAATATTTAACAAGAAATAAGAGCTTCAAGTTGCTTTTGATGATACACAGGATAGGATAAGGAATTAGATAAGGCTAATGATAATATAGAAAGATCCGAAACAGCTAGTTGCACCAGTCATTAATGAGCATCATAGCCTAGACTGGATTTCAGGATAATAAAAGCAGCTGGAAAATGTGGGATAAAGCTCTCTGTGTTGCAACCAAAGAAAGGAAATGTTATTTTCTACTTTTGGAAATACAAAATATAAGCAATCATCTCATTTTGCTTCATTTCAAACCTCACTGACCAATGTGACTTTGAAAACTTGACTCTGAGTCATTCATGGATTTTCACTTTACTCAGCACAGAAGTGGTGCAAGATGAATAGGGAGAAGGAAACAGGATGAAAAATGAATCAGAGTATGAAAAGTGAAAAACAGCATCGAGTGTGCAATAAAAATAGCATAAGCCAAAAATGCAAGCAACAATAACAAATAAATGATACAAATAAATGATGCAAATAAACATGCCTTCTCACTGCCTTGTACTGCTTAAAGGAGCTGACGTCGGAAGTAGCGCTATGGAGGGATAACTGTAAGATTGTTGGTGTGAAATGGGTCAGTTCATCATCAGAAAGCTGAGTAGGAGCTGATGGGAAAACAATGCCGACCTGTTAAAGACATTGCATAAGCTACTCTCCCTTTGTCATTAAAGAGTAAACAAGAGCTGAATTGTCACTAATTCTGATCAAAGAAAATAGTGCAGGCTAGGAAAAAAAAAAAACACCACAACATTTTAACCAAAATAAACAGCATAGTTTTTATTAAGACAAGCACCTGTTCAAATCAAAAGCTGGAAGGTAAGATTTCAGGTCTTAAGAGAAGATTTCCTTTTCTGGTGGTTTAAATTCAGTGGGAGTGCTGGGCAGGGTGAGGTATGTGTTGGGAAGTGTGGAAATGCTTACAGATTCGGACTTTGAGAGTCTTTGATACAAAGCCCTTGTCTTCATCGATGTCTTTCAGATTTTGATTGTTCCTGTTCTCAGAAAAGAAAAACTGCATGAAAGCTTGTACATTATGTTAAACATAGGGCTAATTTATTAAATACTATGTAATATAATGTGTGCTTCCTTAAAGGAAAGCAGACTGCTATGCAATTATCCCATCAGGTCAGTGATGACAAGGCAGTATAAATACATCAAGTACAAATATATCAAGACATATTTTCTCTTTCTTCTACCTATACAACTTTCCCTGTACAACTTGATGGGGAGGGAATAAAGGACAGATAAGAAATTTTCCTGTATTTGCAAAAGGTATTCTGTTCTATCCCATTTTTGAGGCCTCTGACAGCTGTGCTGAAGATGAGGGTCCTTAGTTCTCCCTTTATGAAAGATTGAAATGCGGCAAGTTGTCTCTGCCTCTGACAGCTGTCAGAAGCTTTCGAGTAACACATGCAATTCCCTTAGTACTAAACACAACCAAACTTCTACTCACCGAATTAAAACGAACGGCAGCACTTTACAGCACCGCTGAGCTATGAAAGATTGGAAATTATGCATGAGCAGTTTTTATCCCTGTTCTGATACTAGGAACCATGCACTAGGAAAAAAAAAAAAAAGATGATTTTGTGCACTAACAGTCTCTGCATAGGCAGGAGTCCCAAATGTTAGTGCACATTCATACTCAACAAGATAGTTTTGCTTAGCTCATAATCTGTGTATTGCAAGGTCGTTTTGTTAAAAGTTGGTACTAGGAGAAAACTCTCAGATGTGCTTGTCAGTGACTAAGCAAATGCTGTAGTTCGGACTGCGTGTTCTGGTGTTTTTCTGTAGTTACTCTAATAGTCCAGCAACACCCAAGATCTAGAAGTGAGGAGGAGCAGAGGAAAGTAAATGGGCTCTCTGACAACAGGATGTGTTACGTGTTCCACCACCAAGTTCATAAATATAAAAGTCAGGGCTGAAATCACATTTATATAGCGCTAATAAATCTTGCATCTACTTTCAAAGCTAGGGAGAGTGGGACAGCTTCCCCTAAACATCTGGTGCTTTCCAAGATTTTATAGACTGTGAAAATTGGTAAGAGGTGAAACAGCTGCAGCAGCATGACACATGGTTTATTATATCTTTCCTGTTTGTGTCACCTTAAGGTCTGTGTCCTTTTTGTGTAACGTTTCATTATAGGCTTTTTGTGTTTTGTTGCCTTCATTATTGCACAATAAAAGCCAAATGTAGCACATCTCATTCTAGCAGAATTCCTCTGAAACTCAGAATTTTACCTGAGAAAGAAAGACAGTCTTTAATAATTACATTATTATTATAAAATTATAATGAATAAATGCTTCTTCCAGGTATCTGTATAAAAAAATATGAGGTATTCAAAAGTAAACCAGCCACACTGACTTCGAAAATGTGTATTTTGACAAAGCTTGCTTCCGATGCCTGCTTTGCTGCCTGTTAGTTACCCCTCATAATCTCCTTTGCACCAGTCTCAAGCAAAGTTAGCAAATGCAAGATAAAAAGAATGAGTAAAGGAACTGAACTGCTGAGGAAGGCGATTGCCTCTGGGGAGGAGCTGGCTGATTCTGTGGAGTGGGGAAAAGGGGATTTTCTCTGTCTCATGGTGTAACAGAGATAGTCAAAATTACGCTTCTCTCCATGGAGCTATACCAATTAACAGCGATAAGGATCAGGGATCCCACTGTTCATTCTGTCATGGAAACACAGAAGAGATGGAGAAAGCTATTCCCACTTGCAGAGACTCAAACCCCATCTATCTTAGGGAATTACGTTCAATTTTAGCAATACTGTTGCTCCTCTTTCTCTAGCTACCCTGTATTTCAGTCCTTGTTTCTACCTTGAGATTCTTTGACTTTCCCTAACATTAGCCTTCTCTACAACTGATCATTTAATTCCCTTGAACTGCTCTTTTTCTCAAGCAGGAATGTCAGTCGAGGAATGAGCTCCCCTTAATGGGCACCACACTTCCCCTTGGTGCCCTCATTCAGCTGCAGAAACAACACCCGCAAAAAGATGATTTCCACGTAAACACGTACATCTCCTTCTGAGATTCAGGATGGCAAAGCGTCCATAACCCATTTGTTTTTTGCACAATATCTTTCACAGTTAGTCCTGGGGTTAACCTTCTTCTGCCTTGAGACAAAAACATAGGTGATGTTTTTGTTTAAATCTGAATGTCAAGCAAGATTGTCAGCCAAATATGATAATCCTTACTTAAATAATTCAGAAAGACAGAAGAGTGGAAATCCAAGTAGTTGCTTAAATCACAGCAAAGACTGTACCTGGGCTTTTTTGTGGACATCTAAAGTAAATCACAAATGCTTTGTTGCTGTATTTAGTGACAAACTGTACACTAGTGTAGTGCCTGTGTAGTAGTATAGTCCATGGATAGCTTTGCTGCAGTCCATGGAGGTTTTCCACTGCATGGCTATTTATAGCAGCAGAAATTACAAGTAATTTTTTTTTTTTCTAGGAATTATTCCATGGTAAATCAGACACATCTGGACCTTACTCCCATGTTTTAACAGGTGGGAGACTGCAGAAAGCACTTCAGAAGTTGTGCAGTGAGAGAGATGTGCGAATGATCACGATTCTGACGGCTCAGGATCGCATCCCTGTCTGGGGAAAGGAGCCAAGGGGCTCCTGCACTAGTTCATGCCCACAGATGTCCTTCTGCTCAGGCTGGAGAGCAAGCGGCTTTGCTAGCAGTGTATTCGATGTTTGACAAGCTCTGTAGTGTAGCAAGGCAGATCAGCATGTGGTGTGTTCACACTGCAGTATTCAAGGCCAGCAAAGCTGGCATCCAGGCTCAGAGCGCCAGAGCCACCCCTTGCTGACAGTATCCTGCAAGGTTTCAGCAAAAGCTTCTCCTGCCAGTCTTGAAATTATGTCACTTACTGTCAGTGCAGCAGCTCTGAATGACTAATAAACTTTCTCATTATTGCGCTTTAAGAATCCTTCTTTCTTCTTCCCATCAGTATGACTCAGACACTTATCTTAGGAGACCTCTTGAGGTAGAGCATACCATGCAGTGTCACTTATAGCAACTCAATCATTTTAAGTGAAAATCCCCATCAAAACTGCAACTACTTACTCCTAATGAAAGCTTTAGGGTTAGGAAAATATGCACTCAGTTTTATTTACTGCTTACAAAAACCTTCAGGTCTCTGTGTTTTCTGCAAGCACAAGGATGAACATTTTCCTTTGAATGCTTCAAGAGGCCACCTAGATTTATCTTTTTTTCACTGCCTTATTACAAGAATAACTGTGCTCTTCAAGACTCACTTTGGTTCACGGAAAAATCAGTCCATAGTTGTAATAGGAATCCTTTACATTTTTCTTGTTCCTGTGTCTACAGCTACTGTAAATAAACACAGCCTCAGCTGTGTAGGCAGCTACATCATATGTTCATGAAAATAGGGAACCTCTGAAGTGTACTGAGATAACATTAAAAACAGATTGGGGTTTTTGCCCCTTCTTTCTCTGAAGTGTGCAGCGTCTGTCACTTCTATTTACCCTTACACACTACAGACCAAAGGCTGTCAATCTGTTGTAACTCTCAGTAGGCAAAAATCTTACTCATGCTTGATCATGGTAAGTGAGAGCTAAAAACAGGGATTTTAGCAACCTCGGTTACCTGGCACTTGAATTTCTTCCCTCTGCCACCCTCCTCCTCAATTATTATATCAAAATATGCTGTGATATTTATTATATGTTAGCCTCTCTTAAGGACTCTGGGAGAAGAAGTTATATTATTCCCTCCATGGAGGCACTGCAGAAGGTTCCTGCAGTCTTGGGGTGCCATTACTTCAAATCCAGAGTTTGTGGTAGAAATTCATGTATTTTGGATTGACGAGCATAAAATGGGTACTTGAATGCAAACACTAAAACTTCATAACGTGTATCTTGTGCTCATATGAAAACTGACAGCATTCATAGTTAAGGCAGCCTAAAAATCAAAACCTATATATAAAACCTTATATTCAGTTAGTGGCAACTTAGCGAACATTTAATTGTTCAGCTAAATTCATTCTTTCTTGCTTTCTTCCTGAATGAAATGCATCTTGATGCCTCTAGTACAACCATCTTTGCAACCCATCAGAATAAGAATAGGGAAAAATATCTTAACTTAATGCTTTTCATCTTTTCTACTCATTTCTTGGAGAAACTTCAGTGCATCCAGAGTTTGGAGAAGTAACATTTTCTTTAAATCTCTTGTCTGTACAGACTGTAGTAGCTATTACAATACACCAGTCTCTGTTCCTTGGTTGAAGTGGCAGGGTTTCATAGATGGCTCTATGGGCTGTGGAGCCCAATTCTGATTATATATGAAAAAATAGAATATATAGGTTAGAATTATTTTTTCCCACTTTAACTTACGTTTCACAAAAGCGAGGGAAAATGGATAGAGTACTCTATTGTGTGGTACAACTGCAAGTTCAGTTGCTCAGAAGTTACGAATGACCAGATTTGTGGATGTAAATCCAATGTTCTTTTTGCAAAAATCTTTAGAGTGCTTCAGGCCCACCAGTCTCCACCATGCATAGGCAGCCTACTTGAAGGAATTTGCAGTGCTATTAAAAAAACAGACTTATGATAAAACAATTATGGCAGTTCAGGATAAACATATGTAGTTGCATGAATGAATGGTGAACCCAACTCGATAATACCTAATTAAAAGATTACAGTATTAAATTTTTAAAATTCTCTAATAAGCAGTAGCCTCTGTGATCCCATATTTTCCCTTTGTTTTACAGAAACAGTAGAATCACTGCCTACATCTTAAATATGATATGAAGGACTGATGGCTAATGCTTAGTCAAAGTATGTAGGAGCACCCCTGAAATAAAGGGATCATCATCATCATTGGGCAAAATAACGCATAGAAGAGGGGAACTGTATTTGCTCGTTCCCTACTGTTTCTCTTCCATCAGAAGTATAAAGAATACACAACCTGGGCTTGTAATTCCTCAGATGGCAATGACTTCAGCCTGAGAGAAGCTCTCTGAAGTTGTTGGATTGCCAGCAGCATGTAAATAGCTTGCACTTGCCTGCTTAAACTCTACTTACCCTGCTAAATCTCGGTGCCTCCTCCTGGGGGAACACAGTTTCTTGCAAGCAGCTCGCAGCATCCATTGCCCTGTATATTTTCTTTAGGATGTGCCACTGAAGAGGGAAGTTCCCTTCTGTGGGACTATGGGGATCTTCTGCTCCAGTTACTGGCTCAAGAGGGCTGGGACTCATCTGGCCTGATCTTGCTGTTCGCTGACACGAACAGCAGCTCGTTACTAGGAGGATGCATCCTGGAAGGATGCTAATGGCTTTACTCAGGGTGACTCTTGAAAACTGCAGCTCCTGAAGAGGGGCTGTGGATTTATGAAGATGCAGATGCTTCATTGAATGATGGCAGCAAACTTCTTGGGCTCCTGAGCTTTGGCATGACTTGTGGAAATGAAGTATGGTGAGTAACTATGCCAGTTTTGTTAAGGATAGAAAGACATTAGTGCACGTGAAACATATCACCCATCGTCGTGTCATGTGACAGTTACAAATACAGAATCAAATCAGCAATTCTAGAATTCTACCTTTGCCATCCATACACAATAGTCTCGAACAGGATGATCTCTGCATTTGCAGAAAGCAGCTTCTCAAAACTTGAAGTGCTATGAGAGCCACATACTCAGCATTTTCACCAGGCACAACAGAGCCACAAGTTGACTGCAGCATTTAGATGCTACAGCATCCTTGGAAAATAGCAAGGCTGATCAGCATTGTCAAAAAGAGTTTAAAAGATTTTATAATGAAACCATTGGACCCAAATGATGACTTTTTAGTTCCATCCTCATTCCTCATCTCCAATTCCTTCACATCATTTTACATTAAAGTGAAATGACTGGCTAGTACACGAGTGCAGTTTGGAAGTTGCATAGAATAGCAAATTTCTCTCTATTTACATTCAGGGGAAGTGCCGTGGAAGCTGTTTTGACACTGCCCTTCAAAATGTTATGAATGAACAGAGGGGTGTTAAACGAGACGTGTCTAGAAACACTACAATATGTTATTTATTACTCAAATACTACATGAATCAAGTACTCTTATTTTGTACTTTTCCAAGTCCACAGCTATGCTCTCTCAAGGAACTTCTTGCTTTCAGGAGTGCAGTAAACAGTACTGCTCTTTCTGTCCTAGGTTGCCACATATATTTAACACCTCAAAAGTCTTTTCAGGGGAGGAATTAATCTCTCAATTAATTGTGCTTATGTGGGGCTGGATCTCCATTTACCTCTAGGGGCATCCCTCAGGCGCTTCACTGTGCTGATCTCCTTGTTTCACAGGCCAGGGACCAGCTGCAAAAAATATTGTGCCTTTTGCCTGGTTTGGTTTCCCTTCTGGTTTGGGGGGTTTGGGGCACCCAGTCTCCCTGTCACATGAAATAAGGAGGTGAATGGAGTACACAACCAGACTCCCGAATTTGGCCATGCTCTTATGGTTCAGTTACCTGAAAGAACTATTTCAATGCGGTTATTTTTTCGAGGAGTACAAATCCAAATGAAGAACGTGTGACTTTTTTCATTTTTCCCAAACAGAAATAAAAATAAGTCCATTTTAAGAAAAGTTTGGTTAACCACTAATGTGTATTGTTTGAAGAATGTAAAGAGATTCCTTTCAGATCTCTTTGTTTCAAATGTAGCAAGCAGGAGGGGTTAAATATAAATTTAATTGGTTTCACTTGCTACTTTAGCTGTATTCAATTGAGGCAACGCTGTATTACACTAGGAAGCATGAAAATTATGTTACCTCAATAAACATATCTTCAGTTACCTCACCTTTTGGCTTGGTCAGTATTGATAAATCTCAAATAAACTAAATGTTATGTTTTGCAGGCACTCTTATTTTTAAGGGAAAACATAATGATGCAATAATTTGAATTTTGGCCAGAGGACTACTGAAGGTTATGCTTCAACTTTTGTCTCTGTGTCCAGTTTTCTGCATTTTATTTCTGCTTGTATTCAGCAGTATTTGAGACCATATGTCTGAGAAAAGTATTTTGTTGCACTGTGAGACCATTTTATACTTTTAAAATATTTTGTCTTGGAATCTGCATCTATTTTAGAAAACTGCATAAATAAGAATCAGTTTTCTTGCACTGAAAGTAGAACTTGAAACTGTGTAATATTTTAAATGATATGTTCTTTCTGATAGATTGATTTACAAACTCTTTCAGATTCTCTAAACTTCATATTAGACACAAATGCTCTGTGTGTGTCAAATTATGTTCTCCATTATTCAGGTAGATGTAATGGGGAGATGCATGTAATTTCAAGCAAATTTGTTCTACAGCAAGAAACCTCCCTACCTTACTACTATCAAAGCACTTGGTTATATCTGAAAATACTTTGCTGAGGTTATTATACAATATCAATAAAAGGTGATAGGTGCAAATCCCGTACTGCATTGATGTCAAAGCAAAATTGACATCGATTTTCTTTGTATTATAATTTTGAGCCAGTGCCTGATGAAGGCTAATCCGTTTATGATAATGTCTTAGGTAGTATATTATCTTTTTCCAATCTTGTCCCATGACCTTAAAAGGAAACTGCACATATTTCTTTTTGAAATACAGAAACAAAGTAGTGTTGGCAACCAGCCTTGATTTCTCCTTACACATAAACCTTAATGCTGTACATGAACAACACAGAAAAAAAGAGATTTGACGTTGTACATAATCTACCAAATTCTATTAATGAGGCATTTGGGGGTTTCTTAGTATCATTTCCTTATGCTTTTTCAGTCCTTGAATTTCAGAGCAAGTTTCAATTTGATGTTTCTTGAAGAATAAAAACTCAACCCAAAACTCGGTAAAAGAATTCAAAGGTGTAGACAATCTCAGTCTAAATCACTAAATTTTCTTTACTTTTTAACTGCTTAGGCAGGTCTTTTTTGAGTCATACAGAAATGACCCCATATTGCCAAAAGCTCCAAACGTATAATTTTGTTTAGACTCAGTCAACATTCTCATTTCAGAAAGACTTTTTAAGGATAAGCTGATAAAAAAGGGTGAAGAGTGTTTGACTAAGCTGTAAATTTCTCATGACTTGGCAAAGAGACTATGCTAAAGATCCCTACACAGTATCCCTTATCAGTGCCAGATTTAGTGGAGCAAAAACTTAAAACCGTTAGAGAGATCAGAATTTTAGTAAAAAAACCCAAAAGATTCAGGAAATAATTATTTCTTTCTGGCAAGGGTCCTATTGATTCCCTTCTTGCAATATGTCTATTCTCCATTTCTTCTTGTAAATAATTTTTTTTTTCACATGCAGGCATTATTGTGAGAAACGTATATTTTTCCTCCTTTCTCTCTGCCTTACTAACAGAAAGTCTTACCATTTTTATACTCAAGAGAACTAGTGTGGCCCAGAGTGCTATGACAGAGCTGGTATGGCCAAAATTCATTGAGCATTTTTGCAACAGTGGAATCTAAAAGTGTTCTCATGTATTTGGGAGATTCTGATGTGTTTAGAAGGTAATATGAAGGTAATATGAAAAACTCAGCTCTTATATTTCATATTTCTCTGAGTTACTCAGCGTCACCTGCCCTGTAATATAACATTCAACATCCCTTAATGTCATTTATATTGCAAGTTAACCTATGGGAGTTTAAAATCCCATGACATGTATTTTTCATTTAGCCACCAGAAGCATATACTGAACTTTCCATGTCAGGAGCAAGTCACCTTCATAATATCACACTTCAATTTTCAGCAGCAGTAAAGAGCCTTTCTATCTGTCTTGTCTTGTTCACTCTTAAAACACAGATAACTATGTAGGAAAAAAAAAATATCAGCTTGAAAAATAAAGAATGCAATTTTGGTTCTATTGGATATTTGTTGCTGACCTCAAAAGAGAATCAAATTTTTCAACCAAGTTTTGTGTCTCACTATGATGTTGTGAAATGAGATGAAGGTCAGTCTTCACTTTCCGTATGCAGGTTACAACAGCGTCTTGCATTTAGCTCAACTGTAGGATGAGATGAAACCCATTACTAAACCAAATGATGTACCATAGTAAACGGACACTGCCAAAAAGGCAAGAAGTTATCGTGAGCATGAGCCAATAAAACATAGAGCACTCACAAGTTGCTAACTTGAATTTCATGGATTAAGTGGTACAGAAACTCTTCCGGTAGATTTCACTCCTCTAATAAAACATGTAGGATCGTACCCACTGACATTTAGTTATACTTCAGCATCCTTATTTTAATACATTCGTTCAAGGAAGCTGATAAACAGGATAGACTGTCTCTGTTATAGGATAAGAGTGACAGTTCTGGCACACATAGCTACAGTTTGTGATTTGTGTTTCATTTATACACTCAAAAGAAGGGGTTTATGTATTTTTTACGACAAACTAAAAAATGAATCCATGAATATTTTGTTAGTTGAAACTTTGCTGATATCTGCAGTGCTGGAAACATACTCTAAATCAAGTTCTCCTCTTTTGCTGCGCTTACTCTTTGGTTAGCTTTTCATACCAATTAGAAAATGAAATGGTTGTGTTTCCTTTCTGCGTTATCCTGGGAGACTTTCTCTCAGGAAAACTTTTCTGTGGGAGGCATGAGAGTTGGCTGCTCCAAGCTATGCTGATGGCTGAAAACGTATTTTAGTAATATGGAAATCCTTTATAGTAATTTATAGTAATGACTGGCATTCTCATTTTAGCACATTGACTGCACTCAGATAAATCACTTTTAAATTATTAGACAGTTTTGCATGCTTTCATAATATTTAGTTTTACTGTCTTCTCCTTATACAGTTAATATATTCTTCCAGTATTCTTCAATCTTATATTGATAAAGTGTATATTAGATCTGTTTTGTTCAAATGCAGCTGCCAGAAAAATACATATAAAAGCTAGCTGTCTGACTGATGCGTGTTTTGAAGAGTGTATATATAAATTAATGTTAAAAAAAATTACAAGGAAGCAAAACTATGGTAATGATATGCTGGCACCTTTATAAGAAGCTTGTGACATTTCAGTTGTGATCAAATTTTATATAAGAAGAAATTAGGAAGAAATTCTTTACTGTGAGGGTGGTGAGGCACTGGAACAGGTTGCCCAGGGGAGTTGTGGCTGCCCCATCCCTGGAAGTGTTCAAGGCCAGGCTGGATGGGGCTTTGAGCAGCCTGGTCTAGTGGGAGGTATCCCTGCCCATGGCAGGGGGGTTGGAACTAGAGGATCTTTAAGGTCCCTTCCAACCCAAACCATTCTGTGATTCTATGATTCTATAAAAGGTTTAAAAACTGCTTAATAATTTCCTCATGTTGAAATGGGGAGGGACAGCATGGCGGAACTTTAGCTACTGCAAAAAATTTAGTAATAGAAATATGGCAGTGAACAATACATGAAGGTCTAATTCCACTGATGTTGAATGTAACTCTAAAACAATTCCAAAATGAATTCATCTTGTCAAGTTAATTGTTACTGACAGATGAGGAAAGCAAATACTTATTTTTCATTCCATGAAAGCACCTTCAAACTCCCCATTCTGTTCAGGAACTGGAACTTCAAACTCCCTGTTCAGTGTCTCTTGATTCTAAAGTTTTGTAAGGATTCTAAAATCCTTACAAAAAGGATTTTAATAGTTTGCATATCTAATTATATAGGGTATGCAGTAAAAAGCAGAGCTGCTGCACAAATTCTGATAGGTAGGGCAAGGGTAGTCTTGCGTAACGTTTCAAGTTGGTTTCACTATTGTGTGAAATCTGGCAATATTAAGCCCAATCATAAATCCAGATAAGAGAATACATGAAGATACTTCTGTTCCAATCTGCCTTGTTGCTGTTTTTCAAGCTGAACTGGCTATAAGGTGCGACCTCTAGGCAGCTGTTCTTTACAGGGAAAGAAACCATCAGGTAAACATAACGTGCACTTTTTGAAGAATTAACAGTCTCAGAGTGAAACAGCAGGTTACAAATAGCTTTTTCCAAAGTACATGACACTGAATTATAATTTCCATTTTCACTTAATTTTCATTTACTCCTCCTTTTACACTCATCTCATTTGACCCGAACGGTCATACAGGTCCAAATTTTGTAAAGTCTTGTGGCTTTATAGTACTTCGTAAGTGGCAAGAATGCAGCCCCTTTCAGCTGACGCCAGTATATGTAGTTTCACTGTTGTTTGGGGGGGGCCGGTTCCCAGTTGTGCTCACCTCTTAGATTTTCAGTGTTCCATATAAATATGCAAAGCATGTTGCACGCAGGAGTCTTGTACTGTAGCTTAATCAGTGCCATAGGAAATGCGTTTCTACTTGCCACAATTCTATTTTGTTGTAGTTTTCACCTCTGTGGACTTTTGAAACAAGTGTTTAAACTGAAAAACATTGTGTTTGTTATGGATTAAAATAATATGCATTTATGAAGAAGAATAATCTCTCTTTTCTTTTTTCACATGGCCACAAAATCTATGTGTTATCAGCAGTCTTTTTTTGTTCAATCTTTTTTAATGCTTTTAAGGCTTGTTCTGCCTAAAATTATTCTTCCTTTATCTCATGTGATGCTTTAGTATTCCAGCACAGTTTATTTGCAGATGATACCATAACATCTTTTTCTTGGAAAATCTGCTTCTCAATACCCTACACATATGTGCTAAGCTATTGTAAGAAAGATGAAAGACACTCAGATCTCTGATTTACCATATTTCAGGAGAGGATTTTTTGAGGGGAGGAGGGTAGATTTTCTGAAATTTTCCCCTCCAGTTCAGGGTAGAGCTCAGGGTAGACTGCAAGACCTTCAGGCATAGAAGTATTATTCCAAGCACTGAAGATCCATAATGTGAACATGAAAAAAATAATTACTTTTTCCTGTAGACCAAATTGCTTCTCAATACTTATAAAAATATACTCTTTAAAGTAAAATGTAAAAATGGTATTGAATTAGTAGTTACTGCATGTGCACTCTCCACTTTTCATTACTTTTTACTGATATTCTATTGAAATTAATAGAATAAATAGCTATTATATTGCCATAGAACTCCTTGCAGAAGAGTTAGAATTCAAGGCAAATGAGTTAGTTATGAAATACCATTATTTTCAATGGAAACTGGGTAGCTATTGAATTTCCTTCATTTCAGTCTGAATTCCATAGCTATACGTCTATAAGGAACTTTGGTTATCTATCAGTTTCCTTTAATTTAAACAGATACGGATAAGATAGAAAATTCCTTTTGTTTAATTTCTATTTGATTAGTGGATATTTTTCTGAAACGGATAAAACAAGCATACCAAATCCAAACTGTCGCAGGTGACCTCATTAGAGACAAAATTATAGAAGTTAGGTAATGTATGTGAAAGGTAAGAGAAGAGATGTACAGTTGTGCTATTCCTTATCATATGTATGGATGTATTTTATTTATTGTTCTTATTTAGCAAATGAAAGGGTATGGGAGCTGAGTGAGTTCCAAGGAGTATGTTACTGTTCTTACATTAATGTTCTTACATTACAAAGCTGTATTTAAGCAGAGGCAACATGCTGCTGCTTGAAGAATAGCAGCTGTAGTTTGTTTATTTGGGGAAAATGGAGCAAATGCCTTCATAGGGTTTAGAGAAGTGCCAAGAATATGAATGGGCACCATCCCAACCAAAACATCATTTCACAATACTACTATTTGAAAGAAATAACGATTCAACACTCTGCAAATGTACGTGTCACCTTTCAGGGAGTTAAAGAAACAGAGAGAGATAAAAAACAGGCCTTTGGGAATCACAGCTTTTTCTTTACTAGACCATAGGCCAGCAGAACAACAGGTTTCTTCCTGTTCGTCTAATATGTAAACTAGAAAATTTTCACAGCATTCACAGAGTCATGTGGATCATCAGTAACCCAAACGGAGCACCTGGATTAACACAAACTATTTTCAAATTAATGCAGTAAATTGTGGGGTGAGTTGCTGTCATTTGGGGCACCAAGGAGCACATTGATGACCTACACGTCCTTTCCCACTATTTGAACAATTAAGTAGCATCTTTAAATGCAAGATTGTCTGTCTCATGAGAGTGACACCTTTTTATACCAATATATGTCTATTCCCACAACAGCTTGCTGGAATAGGGAAGTTTATATGGGTTGGAAATTCCGTCACATCAAAAAAATGTTGTTACTACCTGAGCAGTAAAACACAGATATCGAGAAGATGATGTGCTACATGTTTTTACTTTAGTTAAGGTGCAACCTGAGCTTTATTTATTTTAGATACTAATGTCTGGTTTACATACTAATTACAGTATAAAATAGCAGCACAGAATTAAGCCTAGGCATGCTGTCTGTATTTCCCTGAGCTCCCAACTGAGTCTTGTAACCTGTATTGAGCCACATCTATTGGTACCTGTGAAGCTAGAGTGCATATTCCCAAGTAGAATGCCACCTTCCCTCTTGCTACAGCGGCTGAAGGAATGGGTTAATTGCCTTTTTTTTGAGGAAAGAAATGCAGAGGCAAGAAGAGATGTTGAATAACAGTCTTAATCTGTTTGATTTCTAGTACGTACAATTCCTGCAGGTACAAACCTGAAAAGAGATTAATTATCACAGTTTAGGGCTTACGTGCTCATAAACTGCTACTAAGGCATCTCAAAATTCCCAGAATGATTCAGATTCTGTCTCTACACGACTGATTTTCAATCTGAAAAGGTTTATTCAGTTCCCAGGTTTTGAGGCCATAATTGTTAGACTTCAATGTACATTCAGATAAGTTATCATGACTATCTGAAATTTCACATAAATGTGGAGAATTGTGCCTTTAGGAAGCTCTAACCTAAGACAGCTGAAATTATTTGTTTCTCTGCGGAGACTCAGTGTGTATGTAATATATGTAGCAATGATGCATAAGAGCACAGGAAACAAGCAGTACAGATCTCATGGGCTCGGAGCAGCTGCTGACCAATGCAGATTGCACCCAGCCGTTGGAGTAGGTGTGCATTTTACATGCTTTTTATGCAGAATTCTGAATATTGCCTGAAGGTGTGGCTTCATTATTAGCTGACCTAAGTTGATCTGAGTCGATGCTGCTTCAGAAAAGAGTGATGCCAGACACACATCCTTGCACTTTCCCATGTTCCAGTCCCAGCACTGGGAGACAGAGAGCTAATCTCTATGAAAATCACTTTTTTTTTTTTTTTTCCATTTTATGTTAGTGAGTGTGTTTAGCTGAGTTTGTTCTCTTATTTGTCTCTCCCTGTCACCCAGTGAATTCTGGCACCATGGCAAGGGAGGGGATGTGTGGTGAGCTAGGAGACCTCAACAAACAGTGAATCAACACCCTAAAATGCTGTCTGTTCTAATTTCGTTGTGTTAGTTATCCGAGTTTATAACAAAAAAACAAAAAAGAAAAAGTGCCTAGATTTTTAGTTTAAAACCTTTTAATCCCTTTTCCTCACAATAGCAAAGGGTTTAGCCAGACCGTCCTCAGTGATTCACTAGGGTGTCATAGCCCAGTCACCTTTTGATATTCAGGATGCAATACAATAACTGAAAACTAATGACTGATCTGCCTCCTCTTCCTCAGAGGAGACAAGGAGAGCCTCAAAGCCTCCTCCTGTGGGTCCTCCTGTCTGAAGGAGCAAGGATCTGCCACTGCTGTTACTACTGTCTTGTATGGGAGAGGGGATTGGGGCCAGTGTCGTGTTTTCTCCTAAGCATATGGCCTGGCACAGAGTGGGAAGGTGTGACAGAAAACATTTCTATCCCTGTGAAGGCGGCATCTGAGCAAGCTACCTTTGGGAATCTCTGTCTGGCCATGATTTCACATTTGGCACCCGTCCTGCTTAAGCTGGTTAAGGCAGTCCCCACACGACAGCCAGCTGTGTGTTTGTACCACTGCATCATCAGTGGCCCACTGATCTGGTGGTCCTCCACACAGACATACAGCACTGCCGGCACAGAGCAGGGACAGGCAGCAGTTCATGGTGGGAATGAACCTGTGGGAGAAGAGCATGGCAGGGAGCGAAAAAGAGCTCCCTAGACCAGTGGTATCAATAGAAATACCAGCCAGATTGTGATGTAAGAGACTAGTTTGATGTTACGGAGAGATGAAATTATGGGCAGCTGCCGAGAACAGGTCAGTCACATTGCTGTCCTCGCCATGTGTTTCTGCCATGTCTTTTCCAGCAGCAGCGGAGCGCTCAGCCTGGGGAGAGCTTACTGGGAGGAGAACCAGCAGGAAGAAAACCCAGTCACAGAACTGGGATAGGCTTTCTGCTGCCTCAGCTACCTGAATTAACTCATATGCCACAATGTCACCTTATGATGGAAGGAAATAATTCAGGACAAGAGGTGGAATGCTAATTTCATCTTCATCAATAAGTCTTTAGGTGCATTTAGCAGTAACATCCCTAAGGTGAAGCATCCCAGGAATGCTGGGCCTGTGTAAGAGCTGGAAGCTACCCAAAAAAAAGAACCCGTTCCAGCCATGTGTTCTTTCTTCTTCCCTTCTCCTGACCTTCTTTCCAAGCTTTCTCCAGCCTGCAAACCTGGTAGAAAATGAACCATGAGGGGAAAAATCGTTTGAAAATCTCAACAAGAATAATGAGCAGCATCAGCTCCAGGAGTGGCTATCTCAAGTAGAAATGCAAATCATAACTTTACATGAGATGGCTGAGGTCACCATTGCTGAAAAGGTGTCTTGTCACTTATTTCTTCCCTATCCCCGTGACCTCTACAGCTGTGCATTTGCACTGATTCCTTTGCACGCACCTTGATGCTGATAGGATGTTTTTGTGAACAGGACCATTGCCAAGCATGAAATAATCCCTCCACCTAATCTTTTCCTTTTTTTTTTTTTTTTTTAACCTGTTTAGTTTTCTGGTTGATTACTAAGATGTCTTGGCTTATTGCCCCATTGGGGGCATCCAATGCATGTCAGAGTCATTGCAAAATAAGCTGTGGGTGCTTAGAACAAGGAGCACAGATGAGATGTGGGGTTAGAGAGTGGGATCTCCCTCTATCTTTTTAAAACTACCAGGTTGGTAAAAGATCTTACCTGTTGCTCCACCTTAAGGGTCTGCTTTCAATTCTTCATCAGGGTTCTGTGCAGCACAGTTCTGAAAAAAAAGTTGTGTCTCCTTAAGGAAAATAAACTGTCAATTACTTTATATGCTTGCCATATCTGCCAGTTTATTATTCTAGTTTTAATGATTGTTAAATAATTCTTGGTTTGCAAGTTCCCTTTTAAATAGGAGAAAATTAGTTATGTATAATTTTCTACTTTTGCATTTCTGCTATCTGTACTATTTCATGTTCTGGTATGAAGAGATTGTGATTTTGTTTTATTTTAATTTTCAAGTAATCTTATAAAAGACATCTCACAGTACCATACTGATATATGCAATTGTGATGTATACTGCATCATCCTACATGCAGTGGACCAAAATGTTTTAGGGGTTTAAATATTTTTATGAACTGGAAAAATGAAGAAATAGGTGATAAAAAGAGCTATTAAAATAGTGGGAAAACATTAAAAAGATGATTTCTGATGTGATTTAGAGTAGCGGGCTGCTAAGCAGGGATATGTAAGAAAGCTGACAGAGATGGCAAAAGCTTTATTTAAGAAGGTTCCTGCATGAATAACAGTAACAAAACGAAAAACGACAAAGAAGACGGTATTAGACAGAAGGCATGGTGAAATATGAAGCACAGACAAAGTCTGGGTGGTACCTTGCAGTAAACATGACAGAGTATTACGGGAGGTCAGCTTTAATCTGAATTCTGAAATTAATACCATTTTTAATATATTTGCGTTGCATTGTATCCATGAGAAAATAGCCAAGTAGTTGTGAATACAGGCCAACAGTGCAGAAAGCTCTGAGAAAGACTACTTCAGCCCATCTCAGAATTGTATTGACATTCCTCCTCTTTCCTTGTGATTTTGAGGTACTTTAATGAGGAAATTAGAACTGCAATAGCAGGTTTGGGTAATCAGGACTGACAGGAAACCTCAGAGAAGGCATTTCTAAAGGAGCTGAAGATGAAAACTATGATTAAATTAACTAAAAAAGTTATAATTTAGGAAGAAGTCCTCCCAGGTTATAAGTATTTCAGGTAAAGTAACATTACTTCCACACAGCTGTGCTTTGAATAATTCGTTTGCTTTTTGCACAGATATTAGCAAGAACTAGAACACAATGAAAAGAGTTTATGCACATGAGGAAACACCACCTTAGATGAAACTTACCCAAGAAGCGTGAAATATAATTTCTTGACAAAGTATCAAATGCACAGTCCTGAGTCATTACAAGAACTGCCTCTTAGAGATGGTCAAGCAAGAAATGGGGACTTCCCATGTTCCATAGGAATGACCTAGACTATATTGGTGCCATATATTTTTTTTCTCTTACTATTACGTCTTTTCCCTTTACATAATAAAACCATGGTTTCAGCCTGATTTTAATAGGAAAATTTTTAACACTTCGAGGTTTCATTGAGCTATACATTGTCTTTAAAAGCTTTTTGTATGGCTGGTATGTTGGTACAGCCTTTTAAATCACAGTAATATCACATTACGTTAACTACAGAGAGCTTCCCAAATAGATATTTTAGTTAACAGGGTGTTCTATGTTATCTCCTAAATAAACATGAGGTTTTCTGTTACCAGAATGTTCAACAGTAGCACAGTTCTGAGATAAGAGTAAGCACATGAGGAGGACTGTAATTACAGCAATTATGGAAAAGTAATTTACTGGTTGTATAAACTGAACAGCTTTGAAAGAAAGTGGATCAACCATAAAAAGAAGTTCAATATTGAAAATAAATATTTTGGGATGTGTGAAATGTTTTTTATGTGGGTAAGCAAACTGTAAACATTTTGCCTAAAATGCATGTATTTTCATTTTGGAGGCCTTTATAAATATAAGTTTGTGTTTTTATAAAAAGACTTAAAGATGACAGAATTATAGAGAGATATGCAGATCTGTCATTTCCCATCTGGTATATACCCAGGGCTTACTAAAGAAACAAATAAATACAGCTGAATTTACATGGCTTTTGGGAAAAAGAACAAAACGCAAGCTTTTACATTTTGAAACAGGTAAAACAATAATTTATTTAAAAGGAAACTAATAAGTTAATGCCAAAGCATGCAATAAAGAATAGAGTTATCTAGAGAGAAATTTGATCCAAATACTTCTCCCAAAATGGAGATGCAGCCATAGTCTACATTTAGATGGCTTGGAAGCCAAATCTACACATAAACAGTATGTTCTAGCCCAAGAATATTCATTCAACCTTGGGTTTTCAATGCTTCATCAAGAGAATAGCTGGGATTTGTCAGCTGTTTCTGAAGACTCCACAAAATGGGACTAAGGACAGAAAGTCCATATATCCCATATGAAATTTCTGAAGAGTTTTGCACCTTCACCACATGAAGTACATGAATTTTAAAGAGTATATAAATAGAAGGATGAAAATGATGTTTTGGCTGAGATTTTTACCAAACCAGGCCCGTTTTTGCAGTGGCAAAAGGGAGGGCCATGCTGCGGGTAGCTGTGCTCTGCAGCATACTCCAGCATCTTCCCCTCCTGACCAGAGTGCGCTGTACATCTCTGTGCCTCCATCCTTCCCATGAAAGTCAGAAATTAAAGGGGGGAGAGCTTTATACCTCAACTTCATCTCAGATGGAGATGGGACACGGCCTGGATGCTCTCCCAGGGCCTGAGGGACCCTTCAGTATCTCATGTTTAAACAAAGCGCAAACGGTTTACTCGTGGTGAGAATGGCAGCATTTAGATCTTGCTTACCCATCACGCTAGAGCAGCTCAAATCCTAACATAATTGGTTAGATAATGATAATAATCTTTCTTTGATCTGATGCCTGAAAATGGATGGTCTGATTATCAGTTGCCTATTACTTGCACATTGTGATTTTACATTCACATTTGTCTCTGATTAATAGCATCCATTACGAGCACTGGCCATATTCCGCAGTCAAACTAAACCACGTGGCAATTGCATATTCCATTGCTTTGTAGTAAGTCACAGCATTTAATTGCATTATCACAATACTAAGCCATTACAAGCAAGTCAGAAGCAAATAACAAGGCCTGAATAACTATTTACAGTCACTCAAGCTTTGAGGACTGTTACATAAGAAACTGTCAGTTCTGCTTTGCAGGGAGAAAATTAAGATTTCTGTCTACGAGTTAAATGCTATTGAAAACTAAAGGGCTGGGCCAAAACCATTAGAGAAAATAAACTGTTTTAAAAACAACACTGCTGCTGTAAATGCTTCTTTTTTTATGAAGCATTTGACTTAAATGGATTGCAGTTACTCTTGACTGTTTGAAGAAAGGTACCCTGGAACATTTAAAAAAAGCTCTTGTATCCCACCTTTAAATCTTTGGTGTATTAACTTGGCAGAAAATGCCTTATAAGAAAACCTTACTTACATGAATGACAAAGCTGAAGAGGTCTGTATGCTCTGTGAAGAATACATCACTTTGTCAGTGGGAAAGAACACAGGTACCAGTGGGGGCTCATAAAATGAAGGCAGAGTTTGCAAAGGGATGAAATACCATAACCCTTGGTCTTTTATTTCGTAGCATGCCCAGAATTTTTCACTCCTGTTTATAAACCATGCTTTTAAAATCCGTGAAGCTGACCAAAAGGGGAAAAATTAAAAAAGATACCTATTTGCACCTTGCTAACAATTCCCATTCAATATATCTGATTTCTTAATTACATTTTTCTGATGTAGTCCTGAAGAACTGAGTAGATGCTGAAGTACCAGGGCTCTGCAGAAATCTAGCAGACATTTGTATACAATTCTGCAAGATCCTACTTAATGAAATCTGCAATATAATGTCACTGACTTTAACTATCTAGCTTTAACTAGAATTAAATTCTACACTGTGAAAGGTGTAAACGAGGTTTTGAAATATACAGGATGGCTCAAAGCATTTATAATTATTCCAGAATGGAAATTCTAGTATTGTCTTTTATTTATATTTGTCTTCTTTAGATTATTTGCTTTAAAGTAACTTTATTCAAATAAAACCTACTCTCCTACAAATATAGTCTTCTAGTTAAACAAAACGTAACTCAAATAAAAATACACATCAGGAAGATAAGCCCTACTCTATAATAGAAATTATCTTATGCTTTCAGAAAACACAAAAGCATAAATAAATCTCCTTTCATATCCCCAAATTTTATTATTCTTTTAAGACTACCCTCCCCAGATATTATGAAAACAGCACTGAACTTTTTCCAAATGTCTAGGGCTCAACAGGCCAAAAGTATCCATAATACAACAGAGCTTGAATTCCATTTGAGGAACCTTAAAAACAATCTCACTCTCGGCAGCCTCTTCTAATGTGTCCATGTTTTCAGATTACTGTGATGGAAGGAAATGGATTGCTATGTGCTGCTTTTGAAAACTGTGTTCTTGCATAAAACCCTAATGTATCTTAAGTCAACTGAAAAATAAGACACAAGTTCTTACAGTGGAGAATTAGAAAATATGTTATTCCAATTTTCTATTTCTTCTCTGAGCAGGAAACTCGTTCTGTAAAATCTTATTAAAACAACCGTTAAAATAAAGATAATTTTACAAAGAGCAAGTAATATGGCTTTGTATCATTTTAAATTCAACCTTATAAAAAAAAAAAAAAAAAAAAAAACCAGAAAGGATTTTCTTAACAGTGCAGAAAAGTATGTACCAAAAATTGAAATTGCAGAAAGCTGTTGCAGAATTAGTTTGGGGTGAGTAAACAAACATTCATTTGTAGGATAAATTACAAGGAGTAAATTGAGTCAGGGTATTAGGAGGCACGTATGGAGGGGAAAAAATTCTGATGAGGTTTAGAAAGGTATGAAGTTGATGAGATGGAGAAATGCAGAATACTGTGGTAAATGCTATCAGGTAGAGATGGGGACATGCTCTGAATGCTGGTGTAAAGTGAGAGAAATACAGTCTGATTTGGTTAATGGGAGAAAAATAACAGAAACCGAAAGCAAGCATTTTAGCTTAGTGTTTAATAACCTGTCACCAGGCTGAATAGCTGTAAAAGAGGACCTGTGATTCTGAAGGTCACAGTTCGTCTGGGATAAAGGAGCTCACTGCTTTGGTTGGAATTAACTCTGCTTACTTCCATCTATTGTAGGCAAGACAGGTTATCTCTACTCTTTCTCCCAGACAGAATTTTTTAAGAGCAAAAAGTCTGCTACTTTTTTTTTCACATGGGAAAGACTACTAAATGAGCTTCACTTGTCTCTCTGTGACACGGACAAGCAATAATGCAGCAACCAGGAAGCCCAGTGGGGTGCACTTTTACCTTTGTGTATCTCTTGTCTTGGGCTGCAACACAGCCCTCAGAGAGTCAACTGGGCAAAGTAGAGCAAGTTCATATAGGGCAACCTCACCTTCAGCTTGAAACACATTCAGAGGCAGGATCCCTGTTCGGTGATAGTGAAAATCTTTGCTTTCTTTGTGCATCTTAAGATGATCAATGCCTTTCTCTGGCATATGGGAAAAGAAGAGAGGAGGTAAACTAAGGGATTGAGTAACAACCCCATGCATCAGTACAGCTTAGGGGCTGACCTGCTGGAGAGCAGCTCAGTGGAGAGAGACCTGGGAGTCCTGGTGGACAACAGGATGACCACGAGCCAGCAATGTGCCCTTGTGGCCAAAAAGGCTAATGGCATCCTGGGGTGCATCAAGAAGAATGTGGCCAGTAGGTCGAGGGAGGTCATCCTCCCCCTCTACTCTGCCTTGGTGAGGCAGCACCTGGAGTACTGTGTCCAGTTCTGGGCTGCCCAGTTCAAGAAGGACAGGGAACTGCTGGAGAGGGTACAACAAAAGGCTACCAAGATGATTAGGGGACTGGAACACCTCTCTTATGAAGAAAGTCTGAGGGATTTGGGTCTTTTCAGTCTGGAAAAAAAAGAAGACTGAGAGGGGGATCCTATCAATTCTTATAAATACTTAAAGGGTGGGTGTCAGGAGGATGGGGCCAGGCTGTTTTCAGTGGTGCCCGGGGACAGGACAAGAGGTAATGGGCACAAACTGGAACACAGGAAGTTCCATCTCAACATGAGGAGGAACTTCTTTACTTTGAGGGTGGCAGAGCACTGGAACAGGCTGCCCAGAGAGGTGGTGGAGTCTCCTTCTCTGGAGGCATTCAAAACCCACCTGGACACGTTCCTGTGCAACCTGCTCTAGGTGACCCTGCTCTGGCAGGGGGGTTGGACTGAATGATCTCCAGAGGTCCCTTCCAACCCCGACCATTCTGTGATTCTGTGAGTCTGTCTATGCTGTGGGGGGGCGAATACACCCATGTCCCACAGCCAGGAGGCCCCAAGCAGCCTGGGAAGCAGATCAGAGCACACGTCTCTGAGGGTGAGGAGGCAACAGTGCTGCAAGCCCAGGCTACATCCCATCACAGTGTTAGCAACTAAGTCACACACCTGGAGATGGAAAGTATTTCCAGTCCAAGAATATAGACAAAGCCAAAATGCAGATATAGGGTAAGACATGTAAAAATTTCAAAATGCAGGTGAGATCAAAGCTTACACACAATGTGTGGACAGACCTAAGAAACGCAAAGTCCATCTGCGAACTGAAAACAGGAGCAGAGTAAGTAGCATGAGGAGGATGACATCCAGCTGATGCAGTAAAGAGGCAAATTAAAGGGAGAATAGTATTTCTAAACTGTTTAGACAGTAAACACATTGGGGAAAAGATTGTGCCCTCTAATAGATTTACGAATTATCTTCCCTATCATGGAATTATCTGCTTGTGGAACAAATTTGTTACAAAATAATGAATAATAAGAACATCAGCATTTACGAGATGATTAAAATACTCCAGTGGCATATCAACAACCAACTAAAAGCCATTCTTTCTAAAGTGTCAAGGTAGCAAATTTGAGTATATAGATAACTCACGGTGAGAGAAAAGAGATTTCTTATACATTTCAGAATCGGTCAAGTTCATAAGAGTCACAAGCAGTTTTCTCAAGGGCTTATATCTCTCTAATGGAATTTTACTGAAGATTGATTATACTACCTTAATAATTAGAAGGTCTTAATAAGCGGTTTACCTTTGATAAATAGTATTGTTAGAAACTATGGTACTCTTGTTGTAAGCTAATAAGGTTGAAGTGTCAGTTTTTAGAATGCATTTTAATCTTGGTGTTACATGGTAATTAAAGGTAATTAATAATCCAGAAATAATAGCCAATCAAAAACTCCAATCCCTACTCCTTGTTCAAGAAATTTCATACTGAGCACAGATGAGGTGTTCACATAACAGAAAAATTCATAAAAGGGAAAAGACAGTTTTACTCATTTTAAATTTGACTGAACAATAGGACCAGAAGCTGTGGCAAAGGGCTTAACACAGAAAGCTCTATGGAGGACCACTGTCTGCAGTGAGATCCAGAGGAAGCAGGGTCATAGGCTGAATTGTCACGCTCACACGTGTCAGGGCTGTGGTTTCATGGACTACCTCCGCATCTACGTGGTGTAACTGAGCTGCTGACTCCTGGGCTGGATGAAACCCCATGTCTGATGTGCAGACTGCGTTACAGATTCTCAGCTTCTTCCTAAGGTGATATATCTGCCTTTCTAGGAATGACTGTGGACCATCCTTTCTGCCCAGCATTCATCACGTAAGATCCCTGCAAAAGCAAATAGGCAGGTGCTGCTCACTGCTCTGGGATCACCCTCATACTTACTGTGTTTTTCAAGTGGTATGTGAACTCTTTTGCAAGAACTATCCCAGTTATTCCAAAGGCAGCCCTGAAGACACTCCCACAGAACACAATGTGGAGAGGTGAATTTGGTCTTGGTCCTGGGTTTTCTTCTGTACACCTCCATAGATGCAGACAGAGAAGCATCACTGAAACAGTTGCAGCTTTACCAAAAATCCAAATAGGGGTTGGATTTGGGGAGGGGGATAACACTGGAAGCCTGCAACTGAGTTCCTAAGACTGTGCTCATTCCTTGATGAGCGCATTCCTTGCATCTCGTTGCCTACTAGTGACAATGTGTTTTCAGACATGCTTCCACCTGTGCATAATCTAGGTATCAAATGTTTTTGAACAAGTAGAAGAAAATATCATTATCCTGTAGCAATGTGAAATAAAAGTAATCCACCTCCTCACAGGAAGACAGGGATTCCTGTGTAGTTCATAAAGCAGGTAGTCACCTTTTGCAGTAACACAATATGTCATAAATATTAAGCCAGTGAAAAAAGAATCCATCGCAGGGTAATTAAATATGTTAATTCCCCTCACTATCCCAAAGGGATTGATCATGACTCTTAAGCGGGCAAATATCGTTGGCTTTATTTAAAAGCAGATGCAGTATAATCAATGTTAAATTTCCTGATTAACCATAAAAGCCCTGTTTGACTAAGTGATCCTTGGCATTTTAATAGGTTTTGATATAACTATGGTGTGTAAGCAGAGTTTATTAATACTGTAGGACCAGAAGCATAGTGTGATATGAGTAGAATTGGTTCCTGTCTTGTATAAATGTTAATATCCTGTGTAGATGACCTTGCACCTCCTTTCAGATATATTTTAGCTCAAGGCAGCAAGTGAAATTTAAAGCCTAACTACAAATAACAGTGTGGCAGAAAAGGTAATTTTGATTTGTGAGGAATCAAAGTAGAATTTTCTCTCATTAAGAATATGGATAAATAATTACGCATCTTAAAAACTAAACTGTGCAACAAAGATAAGGTAGTGAACATAAAACGTAGACAGAATTATAGTTTCACTAAATATGTGCATAGTGTAACCAAGGCAAAGAGTTCCCTAAATCTTTGGGATTTATGGACAACCAAGGCAACACACTTTGCAGGTGGAGGGTCACATAAAAACAGTTTCAATAACAACATTTTATTTTAAAAGCTTGCTAAATTTCTTTCTTTAATGCTGTTGCTGTGATATACTCTGTGTGGCATGGCTGAAATATAATAGCGCACATTGCTGTAAAAGTTGTTTTGCCACTTGTTTGGGATGACCTGCATAACTCACAAGTGGCATACTGGCAATAAACCTTTACAGCACTCTACACGATTACTGATTCTAACCGTATGTTGATACATACACTTATGTATATCATAAAGCACAGGCTGTGCTTCAGCATACCTCTTAATAAGACAAATCTCAGTGTGACTTAACAATAGCAACAATCTATACTGGCATAAAATCTGTAAGCTTTAGTTTAACAGTATAAAACAAGCAGGAAAACTAGCTGAGAACAAATAACTTAGATCAGTCTGGCCCTTGCAAGGAATGGAAGATTTAGGTAGACTGTCTTCAGAAAACTTTATCTGCACTTGTTTCTCTTGCAAAGCCTTATGCCCCTGCAGATAGATTATTTATTTTAAAATAGAAGATTTCAAATATTAGCAGTCCTGTTTCCATTATCATGGTGAAACTGATACCAGGAAGATCAGTCACTAGAAGTGATGTCCTAAAGCTAGGCTTGTGCAAATACTGAGGAGCAAGGACCTTTGATTCTCCATCCCTACCACAGAAGGGACTGCAGGAAAAAGACTCACCTTCCCCACAAAGCGAATCTGCGGTGGGGCAGAACACATGCAAACCCATCTTGTCCATCATTGCGCTCCATAGCCTCATTTATCACTACACACACTTGAGGAATGGGTGGAAAATGCATACAGCTTGAACATAGTTTTGGGGTTTTTTTATAATCAAGGTATATAAGTTCATTACAACTGAAATCTTTTGTGGGAAGATGTGAGCTTCCATGAAACCATACCAGTATCTATTCTGATAAGGGCACTCACATCAGATGTCGGGGGTTGAACTGAAGCCCACGATTTGGAAGAGGCACTTAATAACATGGCAGTTTTGTTCTTTTTCTTTGTTGGTGAAAAGTAACACGAAATTTCAGGATGATCCCCATCTGGAGTAATGAAATTTATGAAATCATTAAAATTAACACGTGATGAAGAAATAATGTTCTCCTCAAAATTTCCCAAGAGGAATTGATTAGTGAGGGTACAGTTCTCACAGCGAGGGATTTCCATGCCAGTAGGATGATGATCATGACGATAAATGTCCTTATAAGTGGATGCATCTTTAATTAAAAGTAAATCACGTGAAGGAAATAACTGTTTCTGGAGCACTTAAAATGGCATGTTTCAATGCTCGTGTGTTTATACCATAACGTATATCTTAGGTAGCACAATGCTGTCACTTGTTATTCATACTTAATGAGACAGACAATCAGAGGAACGTAGCAGAGACAATATGTTTCGTCAAGGTTATCAAGAAAAGTTAGAGAAAGGAAACATGACTAGATTAATTGTGCTTCCATTAATACACCACAGTTCCAAAGACACTGTGCCTTTTATCTTGTACAAATATTGGTAGAAGAGCATATATCATTACTAAAGGGAAAACAAAGACAGCTAATTTGGAAACCTGCACAGCAACAGTGACCTAGACTATAGCTAGGGTCTTGTTTTGGCTTTCCAGCCTTCTTGATTTAAGTCTCTGGTTACATTAGTCATCTTTGATGTCCTACTGTTTCAGTCTTAGTTATTTAGACTGTTAAATTTCAAAGCCAGCATGTATTCTAAGTAGAATGTGCCCAACCATACCACAAACTCATTTTTGGCTTCTTCTGCTCATGTGCTATAACTAAGGTTTATGTACTAGTAGTCAGATTCACGTTTTTCAAAAAAATTCAAACACAGCTTTGGTCTATGGCATAGCTGATGTTCAGTGGAATGTCACAAGAAGGGATTTAATGGAAAACATGATCTCTTATCAGAAGTAAAGGTTTGCTGTATTTCCTGAGTGTAGTTGAATCAGAAATAATAGTAAAAGGATGCAGTGCATGACTTAGTCTTAGGCACAGAGCTTTTCTTTTCAGACAAATAATGCAAACACTTTTCATAAATTGGATGCTGGCATACCTCCAGTTGCCCATTTCCAACTTGATCTCATCCCTTTCAAGTTTAGGTACTGTAGCAGGTTGACCTTGGCCAGCAGCCAGACCCCCACCCAGCCACTCTCTCCCTCCCCGCCCCCCATCAGCAGGACAGGGGGAGAAAAAAGGATGAGGAAGCTCATGGGTCAAGATAAAGACAGGGAGATCACTTATCAGTTACCATCATGGGCAAACCAGACTTAACTTGTGGAAAATTAATTTAATTTTTTGACAATTAAAAGAGATTTGAGTAGTAAGAAATGAAGACAAACATTAAAACAACACATTCCTTTCCCCCTTTCCCATGTTCAGCTTCCTTCCAGACTCCGAACTCCTCTATTCTCCTCTGAGCAGTGCAGGGGGAGTGGAGCCGGGGTATGGTTCATGCAGAACAATATATCTCTGTCCCTGCTTCCCTCTCATGTCTTTCCTCTGTTCCAGCATGGGCTCTCCATGAGCTGCAATCCTTCAGGAAAAAACGTGCTCCAGCACAGGTCCCCCACAGGCAGCAGGGGACTCTCTGCTCCAGCTCCTGGAACACCTCCTCTCCATCCTCCTTCCCTGGCCTTGGCTGTTTCTCACTCTGTTTTTCCCTCCTCCTCTGCCTGTCTGTCATTTTTAGCCTTTCTTAAACACACTTTCCCCAAGGTGCTACCTCGTGGCTGAAGCTGAATTGCAGCAGTGCCCTGCGGTGGGTCGGAGACAGCTGTGTCTGGCACGGAGCATCCCCTGGCCACTTCCCACAGAGGCCACCCCTGTCACCCCCCACCAACAACACCATCTTGACACCTACATCCAATGTAGATACAAAGTTGATGAGTCTTTTTTAGCTTGTATTCTTCCTAAATGTTCTGCATAATCAGTGGAGATAGATGGGCATCTCTGAGGGGTAATTCAAGACTTGGGGAATTACCCACTAGGGTTGTCCCTGTCTCTCCAGTTTTTCTATAATATTGCAAATGTTTCTGTTAAATTGAACAAAATAGAGCTCTAGAGTAGAGCACACAGCATCCTCTGAGATCTATTTGTCCTGTGTACATCCTTCACTGAAACTGAAAAAAAAATCATAGACACCGAACTGGATGGCACAAATATACCACCAAGCTACCTTAATCAAACAAAATTATATCTTTTTATTTGCTTTAAATTTGCCTACAGGTGCAATAAAATAAAAGCATATATGCAACAGAGGACATTTGTAATACTAGCAGGGATGGCAAGTGGGCTGTAAAAAAAATATAATCGTTTTCAAAGCACTGAACCAGATTAGCATGGATTAATGCATTTGTTTGAAAACCCATGGCAGGAAGCATTATAAGTGCTTGGCACATCATCCCTTAATATGTTGGTTATTTTTTCAGCAGTACAAAATAAGTATTGCATGAAAATAAAAGCATTTTGTTGCGTGTTTCAGTTTCCCACAAAAGGAAACCCGTAAACAAGAGGAGATCATTGTCTGCAATATTGAAAATACAATAGTGACAGGTCCACGGCTTGCAGTCCAAACACTTTTTAACTGGTACACAATGGAATGCTGTTGTGGTTGAACATAAGAGAGTTTACATTCACCATTGTTCTTATTTGAAAAGGAAGCAACTAACTATAAAAAACATGAAAGACATTTTGCAAGTTGAAAAATCAGAAGTATCAGGTGCCACTTGTCAGAATGTAAGTGATTCATACCACTTGAATTTTCCCACCTTTTTTCATCACATTTTTTTTCCAAAGGAGCACCTCTTGCCTTTCAGAGGATGGGTGGTGCTCCAGGAAAGAAGGAGATTCTGAGAGCCAGGATGACCCGTGACAGTCTGTAGCAGCCCTGCTTCATTTGCTTTAGCAGTTGGGAAAGGTTCGATACAAAACTCAGTAATTTAGAGGAAAGAACCTCTGTGCTAAACCTATTAGTGTTGCAACAGTTGCACTAACTCAGGGATTTTGATGTATGAGAGCTGTTGTGGGAGGATTTAACCAGTTAATTTGAAACACAGAAACTGCATTCATGTGATGGCAGTAATTTGCATTCAGTAACGTCCCCGCTAATAATCCCCAACCAAAAGCATGTCTTGATGCTGAATGAGTGTTGATACCTAACATCCAAGCCCAAACTGATCTCGTGGTCCCGAATAAAGAAGCACTAAATGACAGAAAGAAAGCAATAACAACAACAAGTATAGATTCTAGATTGGTCCCCTTTTCAGGTGTTTGTTTCTGTGCCAGTAACCTTAGCTGGATGTTCCCTGTGCAAGCTGCCAGAACATTGGATCAAGTTTATCATTTAAAAACTATTCATCACACGTGGTTTTGTAGTTGATACAGATTTTGATCTCAGCTTCGCCAAGGTCTGTCTTTCCAGTCAGCCCTGGAAACTCACTGAAAATATTCATTTATGTGCAGGTGGCATCTCCCCCATTATCCTGCCCTGAAATCATGCAAACCAGCATTTTTACAGGTTGTCACATTGTGTCCTCAGCTCCCAGGCACTTATTTTGATATCTCCAGGGTTTTACAACAGAAATAAAGAGCATGCACAAATTCAGCTTGCCTTACTATAGCCTAAGATATTGCATGTTATCAAAAAAAACCACCAGGATCAATTCACAGAAGAAAATTGATGGCTATTAAGTAAAAAAACCCACCACTTACAGATCAGGAAGTCCCAGAGTCAGATGTCACTTGAGGCTGAAGTTTTATCCAGAAAATCTTACAATACTTACAAATAAGATGTATTTATATCACTACAGGCTTGTCCTGTCCTCACAGACTTCCCTGTTGGATCCCCAAGGTCAGAGACAGGCTGCCAGCTTATAGTCTGACCTGGTTTGAACATCCTGGTATTCATCACATTTGAAAGAAACGTATGATGTCTGAACACATGTCTGGCAGTCAGGTGATCCTAAATTACAACCCTTCATTTACTGCTGAGACCATATGTTGCCCTCAAAAGACTTTGTTTCTCCAGCTGTGAAAAACATAATGTGATGTTGGAGATGAAATGATTGGTCACAGGCTTCCAGGTTCTTGAGCGATGGACTGAAAAGCTTGTAAAAAGACTGAATTAAAATTTCACAAAACTATGAAACCACTTCCTGAGGGAATATCTCGAGCATTATCCATTGTGTACATTAGATGAAACAGGCCTCCTTTGGGAAAAATAATATGTGGGCATGGCATTAAAAGCGGTCATACCACGGGTGCACAGGGGGCAGCAGTAGATTTAAAGTTTTATGTGTAACCTAAATTATGACATTTCCTGATTTTCAAGTTCTTGCCTTTGCAGCTTTAATATTTTATAACGTAGTTCTACATAAGCATAAAATAAACACATAGACCCGAGCCTTTGGAGAGCTGCAGAGAGATTTTAGAATCAACGCACATAAATGGGAATACTCTGCAGAGAGGAGAACCTTTTTTTTCACTCAAGGTAGCGTAGGTCAGTACATCACAACTTGAGCTGATGATATACTTTCATTCATCCTTTTTAGCCATTTGTGTGAAAGCTACAAATATACCTTATATCCTGCAGATGCTTGACACTATGTCTACAATAAGTAAGGAAAATTAAAATTAAATGATGGTATAAGCAAAAGCTGACTCACACCAAGCTGTTCTCCCTGGTGCTACCAACAAATGACAGACAGTAAAGTGGGAAGGAGTGCTAACCATAAAGGGGAAGCACTGAGAAGTGATAGACACAAATGTGGGTGGAAGGGCTCAGAAAGAGAAAGGCAAAAGGATTTTGTTACTTGGGATTGAGCTGCTACTTGATGCAGCTTGGGAAGGGGCTGGATTCTTCAGATGCTACCACTTTCCTAGGTGCAGCATAGGCCTGAGCAGTAAACATAAGTATCATTCTACCAAGGTCTTAAAGCTGGCCCTTATGTTTAAAAAGTAAGCAAATGGTTTGTTAGATCAGGCTGCTCTTTTTTTGGAATGGAGACTCTCTTTGTCTTCGTTCCTCTGGAAAATTGTAAACTGCCCTTTCCAGTACTGCTGGTGTTGCATACCTCCTTTGTATGTCTACTCATTCTCTATTTTCTGTCCTTTCCTGAATGGTCAATTTCTCTTTTTTTTTCTTTTTTTTTTTTTTTTCAGTTTTTACTTTGCTTGCTGATGTCCTACGACTGTGTCCATTTGCCCCTTTCATATCTGTAAAACAAATAAAATTAATTTTGAATACATTTCTGGAAGGGACTGCTGAGTTATGGAACCGCTCTCCTACAACCACTGGCAAACAAAGCTCATATTTCCTCCCATAGTCACAGAAATTAATTGCATTGTCCAAGCTAAATTCTTGGATTGTCTCAGTATGGAGAAACTGAAGAAAGAAAAGTTTTTTGGTGGAAAATTCCTATCTTTTCTCTGGCTGTAAAACACTCCCAGGCTCTAGGTGACAAACTTGGAATAGGTTTCTAATATTTAGTTGCTTAAAGACAAGCATTGGCAGAGACTCTGTATTTAATCAAGGTGGGTCCAAAAAATACTTCCTTCAGGTGCAAATATCTCTATAATGGCTTCACAGATTAAAATGTGTGTTTGTTTACATGTGCAAACAGTGTTTCTTAACATAGAAAAGTGGCCAGTATGTCAGCCAGTACTTTCCTCAAACCAAATTGTAGCTGTGACTGTGCACATTATTGTGAAGTGCCGGTAGTCATAAATGTTTCCAAATTGCTGGAAAATGCAGGAGTACTGGCAACACCAAAAGTCTATATAGACAAGCTGTCGAAACCAAAATCAAAGCTCTGGTAACATCTGGCGCTTCATGAGTGTCAACTAACACTTGCTAGGGGTCTCAAACCAACATGCAGAGGTTTGTTTAAAAGTACAGTCCAAAATGATATAAAGTGTTGTAATGTTTATAAAGTTCCTAGTAACATGACATGACCTTCTAACAGTATAAACTGTAATACTTATTTTTCCAGTAGGAATAAACTAACTCTAGCACAGGGAGTTGGACTAAAGGGAGTAGAGTTGGTAGGTTACTGTAATTGCAACACAGTGTAGCTTTGGCAACATTTGTCTTTCCACTCTGCCTTCCTTTCCTTAGTTTCAACACATATTTATTCTCTCACATGTAAGTTAACCCTTTTCAGAGGTATACCATGAGCACTCCATGAACTCTTCCCAATACAGCTTTCATTTAGTGTTGAAATGTCCATTTTAATTAAAAAAAGAAGTGGTTTCATGGATCCAGTATTGCAAATTCCGAATGATTTGTCAAACTGAACTTGAACTTTTAATTGCATTTACTTTTCTCAAGGTGCAAGAGCTTTAACTATATTTATTTTACTTTTAGAGTCCTAACATTTATAGGTCAAATGTGTTTGAAAAAAGAGCTATCCCCTAAGAAACTTTGTGATCCCATTAAAAACCACGATTTTTATTTATTGGATCCATAGCTTAATATTATTTGGTGTTGTGGGTTGAACCCAGCCAGCAGATAAGTACCCACACAGCAGCTCATTCATTTCCCCCCACCAGTGTGGCGGGAGAGAGAACTGAAAGAGCAAAAGCCAGAAAATTTGGGGGTCAACTTAAAGACAGTGAAAGAACTAGGAGCTCTAGGTGACCCTGCTCTGGCAGGGGGGTTGGACTAGATGGTCCCTTCCAACCCCGACCATTCTGTGATTCTGTAAAAGAGAGGGAAAAGGCACAAGTGTTGCAAAGACAATCACTCACGACCTCGTATCGCTCACCAGTCTCATATATATATATATATATATATGCACTGTTTTAAATCACTTCATGTCCATGCATTACTCACAGATGTAAAAGACATATCTTTAACAAACTTGGAAAATCATACAATGTTTTAAAGATACAAGGCAGCAAAATGCTTGGAGGTACCTTTTTTCTCACACATGCACTATTTACACTACCATATAATTTACATTAATTGAGAGGGAAGAGCTATACTGGAGCTGTCATTTAAAAATACAACTTTTTAATGTCTTTGATGCTGTATTAGTATGTCTGGTGGAAGTAAAAAAAGAACCCAGAAGTACCATAGAAAAAGAGCAAATGCTCAAACTAAGCCTAGCAACATGAAAACACATGAGGTTTTATTACGCAACTAAGTAATCCTGTCCTGACTTAGTAAAAGACTTTGCAGACGAATTACTGGAGACAAAGTTCCATCACAAAGATTGTTTCTATTACTAGTTTGCCTTTCTTCCTTTTTTTAATTCTAAATTGTGGCAGTATTCTCAAGAATAGTACAGAATTCAAAAGGACAAATAGCACTGAATAGCAGAAACGTTAAACTAGTTCAGACACAATAAGCTATCCTAATCATTTGCCAGATAAAGCATTTGAACAGATTTTTCTTCATTTGAGAGGGACCTATAGGGCTGAGAAAACAAACTAAGGCACTCATCCTCTGGGAACGCTTTTAGAAATGAAGATATCTAGCATAATTTTCTTTCTTCAGGGTTAGTGCAATCATCCAATCCCTGGAAGTGTTCACCCATCCCTGGAAGTGTTCAAGGCCAGGCTGGATGGGGCTTTGAGCAGCCTGGTCTAGTGGGAGGTGTCCCTGCCCATGGCAGGAGGGTTGGAACTAGATGATCTTTAAGGTCCCTTCCAACCCGAACCATTCTGTGATCCTGTGATCTAAATCCATCCTTCATAACAGTTTCAACAGCACTGTGGTGATTGCCACTGGTCCTGCTTTGCAGTTGAAGCAAACCTCCATGACATCCATTTGCAATGGATCCTAGCAGACCTCTCAGTGGGAATGGGGATATTGCCACTCAGCCCATGAAATACGTTTGCATGGCTACAAATGTGATGGACAGCTGTGTTGACTGTGACCTAGTTACACAGTCCTCCCAGGTTTTACTTGTGTCGGATTGGCAGATTGTCTTTCTCCTCCACATTCCGAATTATCTACCAGTTTTCACATGAGTCCCTTTAGAACCCTTTAGAAGTTATGCAGCACGAACAGAATAAACACCAGGCACACCACAGAGAATTAGAAAAGTGTTTCATCTTAAGCATATTGATAAAATATTAAATACATGCCCACGTTTTTCTTCTTGTAGGAAGCTTTTTTTGTAGGTAAAAAAAAAAAAAAATAGAAGGAAAGGATGAAGAAAATTTTCAGTGCACGTAAAAGTACCTCCGAATGACAGGCAATAAGAAAATAAGACCTTTCCATGCAGAACTCCACAAATATTGTCTGGACTAATGGTGTCTAAAATTACTTTGAATACATTGTAACTTTTAATTCATTTTTAAATCACAGTCACTATAAAAACTTCTTGGACCATGCAAACTATACTAAAATGAACACTTTTTCTCTGGTATTTTCCCAGAGAGATTTTGTCATCAAGCAACCTGGAGGCATTATAAATTCTGACATGTTCCCCCTGTTTTCAGTATCATTTTAAGGTTTACATAATGCAACAGTCTAATTCACAAGGTTAAGAGGCATTTAGGGCAGTCCTGGTCTTGTTAAAGAACACAAATAAGTGGCCAGGTTTTCGACAGTACTCTGCACGTGGTTCTTAACAGTCTCTTTAGGACGTGCCTAGTGAATTGAAATGATAGCAATTCTAAAGGTGACGAGTTCATGCGGATGGAAGGGCTGGGCAAATTTTGGTACCTGCTTAGCTACCAGGACATGCATCCAGTACCTGCATCAGCAGCCTAGTTTTCAGGAAAGACCAACATTCCCTCCCTCTGTCAGGTCCGTCTGACAGCTTTCAGACAGCTCGCCACTTCCGCGCATCGCAGTTGTGGCAGTGGGTCAGAGGGGTCCTTCTCTTTTTAACGTCTGTAAGTGGCATATGTTTATCCATTCAAGCTTTTATTTTTTCCTCTCCCCTCCAAATCAAGCAATTATTTTTTAACTTGGGCTAATAGGGCTGTACTTGGGATACAAAGCTTAATCAATGGACAGATTCTGTTTATCCCACTAGACAGCAAAGGAGGTACCTCCTTTTCTTCATCCAAACTCCAGCCTGATGAATATTAGTGCATTTTATTCTTCCCATTACAAAGTACCTGTGGAGTGCAATCGCCATGTAAGAAAATAGCGGGAGGAACAAAAGGTGAAAGAGCACTGGAACAGGCTACCCAGGGAGGTTGTGGAGTCCCCTTCTCTGGAGACTTTCAAGACCCGCCTGGATGCAGCCCTGAGTAATGTGCTCCAGGCAATCCTGCTTTGGCAGGGGAGTTGGACTAGATGATCTCTAGAGGTCCCTTCCAACTCTGAAAAATTCCGTGATTCTGTGATTCCGTGATATGCCCGTTGGAAATAAGTTATTTCAGAACAGCGGTTTTTGTGGCGTGCTTTTTCTGTAAAAACACTGGATAAAATTTCTCCTTGTTGGATAATGGTAGATGAATCAGAATCTGTTCTAATTTGCTCTTAAAAATAACATCAAAAAATAAATACATTATTTTAATTCTAGCAGCTGCTTCTGTAAAGGGTGATGCATGACGTTGGTACATACACACTATTGCTAAACTGTCTTGAAAATTCAAGAAGAGGACTCTGCATTCAAGCCTAATTATACCAAAAGCAGTGTCAATGACATCAGAGTAATCTTGAACAGAACACTCACAAAAAATGGAGGTGTTCTTCTGGGACCTTCGATGGTATTAATAAGGGTTTCATCAAATCAAGAGATCTTATTAAAGACATGTGCTGTATATATCTTAATGACAGACTATTTAAGAGCTTATCAGGATCCCAAATGAGAATGGTAATTACCTTAATGGGATGCTGATTCTTTCCAGGCATAGGACACTAGCTGTTGGAAGTAATGTCTTTGTCTCCTAATTTTTTATTTACTGTAATAACATAAGAAATGCAATTCCTGTTATAAAAACAAAAATAATCACTCCTTTAAAGTTTAATCACTGTAGAGCTCCATTAAAATATCTGTACTAAACTACTATTTACCTTTTTTATTAAGTCTGAGTTGAGTTTAAATACAATTTATTGGGTGGGATATACTGCTAAATTGGTAGGGACAGAGGCTATTGCCTCTGCTTAAATCTTCTTGATTCTCTTAGGAACACCTTCTGTTGCACTCAAGTAAATTCCAGTTTTATCCCAGGAGTCTATTTTTTTCCAATCACATATAATGTATCTAGCAAAGTTTAGGTCAGTTGAGGAAACGGCAACTAAATCTGTGCTGGAACGATACTATAAGTGTATTTGCAGAAAACAGTCTGAAAAGAAAAACAGGGAATATGACTGTCTGTCTGTGCAGATACCTGTGTTTAAACATCCTTTACTAGCTATCATGCTTCTTGATTCATCAGGTAACAGCTGTCTTGATCAAATTGTTTCACTGTTAAGATCCAATCATGAGAATTACAGAAAAAGCAAGAATAACAGCAAGCCCCTTCCTTTTTTTTCCCCTCTGATTTGGACAAAGGTGTACCTGACCTCCATATCAAGAAACACCCAGAAGAGGAAAGCTGCATGAGTAAACCATTGATGGTAAACCTCTCCTGGCTGCAGGTGGTAGGTCTGCTGCTTCAGAGAAACATACTTGCAAAGTTCTCCTAAGAAAGTACCTTTAACAATGAAAACAGGAGAGGCTGAGCTGATCAGCTTTTACTTGTGGTTTTGACTGGGGCTGTGTTGCTGCTTGTTAAGCAACCTCCAACTATTAAAATCAGGGCAGAGTTATCTCAGGCATCACTGCCAAATAAAAGAAGGCCAAGCGGCATGGATTGGCTTGGGTTTCCCTGCTGAAGAGTAGCTGTAGAAGACAGACTTTGTCTGCACAACATATTATTAGGCTCTGGACTCCATTTGATGCTCCTCTGACCTTAGGATAAATATTGTCCCTGCCCAGGGCAGGTGTCCCTGCCTAGGGCAGGGGGGTTGGAACTAGATGATCTTTAAGGTCCCTTCCAAACCGAACTATTCTGTGATTCTGTGATTGCGTGAGCATGTCTTAATTCAAAATGTCTGATATGATTTGAGGACTTTATATAAACACTATGGTATTTCTATAGCATGAAAAAAAGATTGCTTTGTGTGTCCAGTGGCATACCAACTGATGTGTGGGGATGTTTGAGGGCATAAAACTTGCTGGAGGAGTGCTGTATGGAGGAAACCAAATCTGGTGCAGTTTTGTCTCAAAAAGTATTGACTTACAGGAGGGATATCAAAATGAAATATCATTCAAGTAGTGCTCCAGCAGTGTCTCAGGGACAGCTTGTTGGAATAATCCAGATTATAAACAAGGAAGTGAACTATCAGTTGGGCAATATAGGTGATAAAATGGTTCATATTATCATTGCTGTATGCGTTGCTCTTAACAAAACTTATTAAGCTCTTAGAAAATGAAGAGCTGTACCTAGCTACCCCAGAAATACTATGGCAGCTGCCATACAGCAGGAGAGGAAGAGAATGTTTTTTGAAATCCAGTTCACTGTTACAATCGCTTCCTCTGATGTATCATTTGCTGAAGTCATTGAAGTCTTCCCAACGTTCAAGCAGCTTTAAAAAAACCCTTTGCAGTCCCATGAATGTGCTTGGGACAAATGAGGAAAAAATGACAACTTCTGTTATGATGGTAAACGCACAGTAACTTTGTTAAGACCATGTTTATCCAAAACTTCTTCACGTTTAACCTTTAATTCAGAAAAGGTACTTATTTTTTCATTCTTCCTCTCTGTCATTTCTGAAGACCTGAAAATTTTTGGAATGAGCACTAGTGGATGAGCACTTACTTGCAGTGTAAAGCTATGTATTGAACTAAATTATCTTCGGCAGCTGGTGACAGATGAGAAGACCAAAAAGAGCTGGAAATTATCTCTCGTATGGAAGACTAGGTTCCTTTACATAATGCTGCATAGCCGTACAGTATCTGAGACTGCCAAAAAAGCTGCTCTTAAAATACTTGTGATAAGGCTATGGAACTACTAATTCAAGACTGCGTAAGGTAAAGATGCAGCAGCATTTTAACTGACCTCAAAAATACCCTCATTTAGTTCAAACATTCGTAGTCAAGCAATTCATGATTTATTTTTTTTCCCACACCCATGAAGCTATTGACCTGTGACTTGGTTTGTATTAGAATATAATTTACATTTCATCCTCAAAATTTCATGTAGTCATTACCCATTAAAATATGAAAGCAAAGATGATGATGAGAAGGAAGAGCTGCTTGTGTGCATGTGTTTCTAATCTAGGTATTGACCAGCTGAAGTGAACTGAGGCCGTTTCCTCCTCATCCTGGTGTTGACATATTCTGCAAGGAGTTGCTGAATTTCTAACAGGGGAAAAAAAACCACAATTCCTTTAAAAGTGTCTTTGCAGAGGAATGTTCAAAGTTGCAAAGAAAAGTGCCACTTGTTCAGGGTGGTGTTGCTTCCGCGCTGCTGTCCTTGTGGGACATACTCAGGCTTACTTCTCACTGCAAGTTGCCACTCAGCCCAAGGAAGTAAAAAACTGAGACAATAAAAGTGTGTGTGGTCCCCAGCTTCTTGAGCTTCCTCCTTTACACTGCTAGAGCTCTGCTTCCCTCTTCCCTCAACCGTTTTCTCAGGATGTTTTATGGATTGTGTACTTTTTATGAGCTTCTCATTTGACTTCACTAACTCTACTGTTTCCTGGTGTGGTGTGGTGGTTGGGCCTTTTTTCTGGAGTTCACCATGCATTTATGCTGAAGTAATGCAGAAAACAATTTGATGTGACCAATTTTCCTTCACTCCCTTCTCAGTGTACATTGATAATGATGGGCAAAATAACTGTTATCTGAGTTGGGGGGTTGATTGGTCCATTTATTAGTTTTCCTGATGCAACAGGCACCTGTGTATTGACAGCCCTTCACCAGCCCTCTATGCTCAGTAGTGCAGGCAAGATTACAGGCTGGATTTTTGCATTCAGATAAACCATTGAGCTAAACACCTATTACTTGTCTGCAGGCTAAGAGTCTTTCGGAAGTGCCAACTCATTTATACTAAAGGCTATATTGGAAGTGTTCTACTCCCTTATTTACTTGCACGCTCACTGACTGACAGAATGACCACTTACACGTATGTAACTGGTACATCTAACCTCATCCTGTAAACCTTGTGCACCCTTTCATGATCTTTACACATGATGACTACCTGCAACCTCTTGTTACAGACAGAATTTTCAAATACGCACAGGTTTAGATCAGTCTCTTTCATGACCATCAGAGGGGAACGATATTCTTCTAGAAGTTACTATTTTAATTTTTTTTTTTTCAGTTTTGTAACGTTTTCTAAATGGGCAGAAGTAATTGGATGAATGGATAATTATCTGTAAAATACTCCCAGCTTGCTCAGACCCTTGGAGCGGGTAACTAAACCAGAGTTATAATAAAAACGTGATCAGTCTCTCAAGTCTCCCTCATCTGACAAGTGGAAAAGAGACAATCATTCTGATGCTGAGCTATGATTAATCAAGTCAAAAGAAAAGTTAAAGACAAACAAGACATGATAAAAGTCTAGCTGGAATATGTTACTCTTCTTCTGAAAGCATTAAGACAGGTCTGTAGTCAGATTTTGATCAGGTGGATTTGCGTAATTTCTGGCCAGAATGGCTGTTTCTCCATCTTCCATGGGTCAGGGTTTTTTGCACTTTTAACCATAACTGCATGAGGATAACATTATTTTTTTTTTGTGATGCCCCCCTCGATTTCACACAGATCATATGATATCAACAATCATGTCATTTTTCTTAACTGCCAATAAAAGATTCTGAAAAACAAAGAAGAAAACTTGGTCATACTAACCCATAAGATGTTTGATTATTCATCTTTATTGTCACCCATCTCAGGAACAGCTAGAGATTTCCTGGAGTACATTTTTTTGCTTATTTGCAGTGGAGGATACAATTACAGAGCAATTTTGTTCCTAGGCAGTAGAAAGATGTTGTGTAAGCAGAAGGCGACGACAGCTGAAGGTTTTTTATGTGGTTCTGTAATTCACTAATTAAAAAAGATCATTCTAGCAAACAGAACTGCCTCTTGAGATAATGCTTAATGAACATTTCAGTGACTGGATACCTTTAAACTCTGGTCAAGATTGCTACAGTTCATAAGATTGCATTCAACAAGACTGCATATTATAGCACACAAATTAGTTTTAGCTTTCCTCAAAGAATTTTGAACTGTTTAGCATATTTATATCTTTTGTGTTTACATTTGCTGAAATAATTGAATTTGTAACAATTATAAGCCTGCACAGATCTCTCTAACTGTGTGTATTGATTGTTACATGACATCATTTTTACCTCAGTTATAATAGAGTCCTTTGACATAATGCCTCCATACAGGCACTGTTATCATTCTTTCGGGAATCATCTGGTTTGGGAGATATATACCCAGGACTCCTTACAGTGTGACATGTACAATGCTGACTGACTGAAGCTTAATAGAACTAACTTTCAGTGAGCGCAGCCTGCGGCTTTGGGAAGACTCCTTGCAGAAAACTCCTGCAAGAAGTTTGATGAGATTAAAAAAGAATTCCTCAGGAGGCCTCATGAAGATGGCTAAACTTTCTTGATGATCTTCATAGATTCCTCTGTCTCTTGGAGGGGAATTAAGAACAATACACTACCCAAATTAAAAACACGATGATGTAAAGCCAGTGGCCATTAATAAGCCAAAGCAGCTGTTCTTCTCATCTTCTGGGATGCAGTCTGGGGCTCAGCAGCTAATTGCTGATATTCACTGACAGAAAAGGCAGGGGATTTCTGTTTGTTCAGATTGTAGAATCCCTATTTAGGACACAATGATCTTTAACATTGAGGAGTTGAGGATTTTAATGTATCGTGGGCTGGTAGTTGTTGTCACGGTGGAGCCTCACCACATGCTCTGTCTTAGCAACAGGCTCTGTAGGATGGTGTATATAGCAAGCCTCCAGTGAAACAACTGTGGTGTGATCTATGCTTCATCAAGGGGGCTGGAAAAAAACAAAACAGGCTTATTAGGTGCAATATATGTAGAAATTTGTCAGATCAGAAGTGACTGAAGGTAACTGTTATGGAAATAATATGATACTAATGTAGCTGTTCTTTCTTTTATTGTCAGGATTATTTAAATACTTTAAAGAAAAAGCAATCTCATGTGTTCCAAAGCATGGAAGCAATGCTCCAATTTTAACACGCTATTATGCTTCATCTCTTTTTCCTTTTTTTTTTTCTTTTTCTTTTTCCAGAGCCCTTTATGTCTGTGCCTAGAAGGGTTGATACAAATTTTGTATTTTGTCGGTAAAGTAGCACATTTGAGATAATTTCCTTTCTAATTCATTTTTTATTACTTTTCCTGATCAAGATTGCCATATTCCTGCAGATCTCTGGCAATGGTTCTTCTCATTCACAGAAGTTTTGTAATAGAGGGCCATATTCACCATATTCTGGGAACCTGACAGTGAGCCCCACCAAAGCACACGGGCACCGATAAGTTAAGATTCTCAGCATTTTTCACTTGAGCATATGGAATTTAAGATGCACAAATAACTTAAATGCAGGGAGTATCATTATATCTGATTTTCAGTTGTCTGGCTCCCAGGGTGCCACTACCTACACAGAGCATATAGAAAAAGACACATGGAAATGTACTCATCATCATCCAGCATGCCATTAGCTAGATGTCTGGATAGCTTGAGAGAAGATTCCTCTCTTCATGGATAGTGCTTGAGCATTGCATCAGACTTGAGATTCCTCCTTCCTTTGGTTTAAATGGACCATTAATCTCAATTGGATACAGGCACCTGATTTTTGGACTTAGACCTAAGTGCAAGACTGTTGTTTCATGCTGCATGTTTTGCTAGATGTAAAGTGATGGCAGCATGAAAACTATTTGCCTTTGCAGGTTGGCTTTGATGGTTGCATGGAACTAACATTTGGCTTTGGAGCTCCCGTTTGTACTGGTGTTTTTGTTGTTTTAGTTTTATTTTCCTGTCACATCACATCACATCACACTCCTTTAGCTTGTTCTACTTTTCTTTATCCATATATTCTCTACCTTAATCCTGAGGGCTTAATATTTACAAAAAAACCTGCTGATTCTAGGTTTGAAAAAAAAATTTAGGGTAAAGCTTCACATTTTCTTTAGTTTCACACATGCTTTTAATTAATAACTGTTTTAACATGAATAATTTCACCAAAGCTGGAGATTAAATAGAAGTATCAATTAAAATGGTATCAAGTATAAGTGAGTAATGTTCCCTTATAAAATAAAAAGGCTGAAATACTAAGTAAAGATAATAATTGGAAATTATTCTGTCACCTGACGTATGAAATTATGTCCATTTTAATAAAACCTGGGTGAAAACAGCAGCAAACTATGTGAAACAGTGAGCAGCGCTAACTAAGTGAGAAGCGCTAACAGTGAGAAGCACTAACTAGTTCTTCAAATACGTTTACCCTGTCGAAGACTGGTGCTGCCTTTTTTTTTTTTCTGGCCTTGCGGATTGCATGTTATCTGGGGCGGCCATTTCTTAATTGGGTGGGATATTCTGCATTTCACTCACGGTCGAAGTTGACCTATTTGAAGCAGAGGCTGAACTGAAAAGGGACAGGAGCTGCCCTTATGACTGCACTTTAGGAGCTCGCAGACCCTGATTTTCTGCCTTCCTTCTCGGGCTGACGCTTGACACGTGGGCAAAGCAGGCTGAAACCCAAGGTGCATCACTTTACAGTCTCTCACGCTTGCTTTATGTAGCTGCCCAAGCGTAGATCAGTGGACATCCAGTCCTGTTCTTCATGTGACAGGGTGAGTGATAAAAGAGCCTGGACAAAGTAAAAAATCTTGCCTGCATTTTGCTGGTTGGGGTCAGGTCTGTGTCCCCTGTGCTGCCTCGGAGCATCTCTCCCAGAGCTTCCCCAGGCCAGAAGCTTTCCGTGGCCGTGGCTGGGAGACAAATAATCCACGCAAGCTCCTCTTTTGCCTCCTTATGCCACTTTTTATTCCTTTGGTGAATCATTTTTTGGTTCTCTGCTTTGCTGGTTTATCTCGGCGCCCTGAATGGAAAGTTTGCATTTTTACCTTTTGCTCCCTTTTACAGAGAAGGAGGAGGAAAAACATGCATTTCTACCTTTAACTGGCCTCCTGAGGGTGCCTGCTGTGTAGACAGGGTGGTCATTAAGGTTAATGACTCTTCATTGTGCCTAATCTGGTGAGTGGTCCAGAGCTTTTTGGAAAATGACAAAATTCCCCATCCATAGATAGAAATAAAAAACCACAGACTTTTCACAATAATTTTATACAGCTGACTACATCTCATAAATTGTACATCGGCAGAATCCCAAATCATGAAAGCAAAGAAATCTGAAAGTATTTCTCCAAGAAAAAAGGATGCAAGTGCTTTCTGCACTTCAGTTCTCTGGGAGATTTTGGGCCACTGGTTGTTTCCAGTGTTTCCCGCTGCTGTTTCTAGACATAGTGTCTGTAAAATTCCATGAAACGTATTTTGGGTCCTGAGCATAAAATGGTGGAATTAAGAGAGCACAGCTAGATTGATTCCCTCTTGTGATAGGGCACCGAATATAATTATGTACAGTGAACTTGAACTCAACATATATGAGGAAGAAGACTGAAAATTGTCTTGGAGATTCAGTTTAAACTTACAGGGTCTTGAGGGAACATACTGAGAAGCACTTGCCATTCTCACAACATCTGCAGCAAGGATGCCTGAGCAGAAGGGCAAATTAGCATATCTTCGGAGAGTGCGTATATATCTCAGAGTAGCCAAAGACATATAGTGTTAAGAAATGCCTAATAAAATTCAATCTAAATGTGTGTAATCTATTAATCGTCACGACTTTACTTAGGTCAGGATGAGCTCTGAAGAAGAGTTTACTGTCTTTGACTCGAAATTAAGATTATGCACCAGTGATGCAAATCAAGCAAACAAACAAAAAGTCCTTAATGAGCAATGTCTGAAGATAAGTACTTTGGATTCTGCTTACAATTTGGCAGCTGTGAAAGTTCAGATCCTTTGCTGTTTGGAACAATATAAAAGAGCTGCCATTTGTGCTTAAAAAAAAAATCTCGTGGGAGAGAACTGCAGGCACTGCAAGACAGTCCGATCGATTACCTACCCTCATCAGAGGCATAGCGTGGGGGATCCCTGCCCCAGCTGCTGCTCCGGGGAAATAAGCCAGGAGAAGGGATTGGGCTAACGCTGCTCCCCAAGGGGCTGTGAGTAAGGCAGCTCCTGGTGGGTCTCTGCTGGCCCACACGTGGGTCAGCCCCACTCAGTGGTTCCACGTGCTGGGACCGCAATGCAGAGTACTGGAGAGACATGGACATACCGGGGTGAGTCCGGCAAAGGGCTGCTAAGATGGTTAGGAGACTGAAGGAGAGGCTGAGAGAACTGGGACTGTTCAGCCTGGAGAAGGGAAGGCTCAGGGGAGAACTCATCAATGTATATCAATACCTGATGTGGGGGGAGTAAATAAGATGGAGCCACACTCTCCGCGCTGCTGCCCAGTGAGAGAGGAAACAGGCACAAACCCAAATAAAGTAAGGTCGTTTAAGAATAAGAAAAAACAAATTAACCGTGGGGATGGTCAAACACTGGTACAGGTTTGTACCATCTCCATCCTTGGAGATATGCTCAAAACCCAACTGGGCAAGGTGCTGGGCAGCCTGCAGCAGCTGACCCTGCCCTGAGCAGGAGCTTGGACGAGGACATCTCCAGAGACATCTTCCTGCCTGAGAGATCCTGGAACACGGGACCTCTGTAGGAGGGCGGCCAGCCTTCCCCCTCTGCTGTGTTGCAGACAGACTTCAATAGCAGGTCTGAATAAACACGTAGCAGCAAGGAAAGAAAGGTAATGGATACACAGGCACATATCCCAGATGCCGCAAACGGTGCGGTTTGAACTGAAGAGCAAGACCTGCAGACGTGGTCCAAGAAAGCACCGATCTGCTGTTTCCCAGACAAAGGCTCTTCACAGAGAGAAATAGTCTGTAAATATTTCATGCTAGGAAGAAAGCAGTGTGATGGGGTACTCTGTTTCCGTCTTTCTACTCCAAATCTCTGCCCCAGAAGAAAAACACTACATGTGTAGGTGTTCTGCACAGACATGCATTCTTCAAGTTGTAAAAAGCAGACACATTTTTGTTACAGCAAGCAGGTAATGGTGAAATCTTTAAGAAATTGCTTCTTAGATAGATAGATGGCACAGCAGGATCCAGAAAAATCCTAAAAGGATAATTCAGCAATAAACATGCTGGGGCATGAGAGTTGTTTAATTTTTCTAACGAAAAAAGCTTTCAGATTTTCAAGCCTGTTAAATAAACCTTTCCCGTGTCTCAACTATGTGTGTTGGAAGTGTTTGGGAGATTTTTCAAATACTCCTTATAGATTTACCTGTTCCCTGATAGAAATCTCAGTGATGGGACACTGAAGCTTTTGGTCATGCAAGCTGTCATACTGCTACCAGCAGAGCTATCTGTGTGTCAAAGGCATTGAGCTGATGTAAGGGTTTGCAGAACAGAGCCTCCCGAGACCCATGAAAAGCAATCCTTTCAGGATGATGTACTGGGCTACAGTCTTGACTCAGCTGAAGTAAATGGGAAGATTTCCTTTGATTCAGTAGTACTAGGATTTTACTCAGGATTTGTAGGCAAAATGATGTTCAGATTATTTCACGACACTACCAAATATCTATGAATGCTGCTTTTCTTTTCAATAACCTTTATTTTATTGAAATATTTCCTATTTGACGTAACCATGGTAATCTCATCTTCTGAAACGAAATCGCTGACAAGATTTTATCTGTCACAGGGAAATTAATTTAGTAATGAATAGTTCAGTGCTGTTCCAGGTGTGTATGAGGGTAGGAATATGACCCTCTTTTCCAGTTCATGGCACTGTTTACAAAGATATATTTAGAAAGACAAATGATCCAATGTTATTTCTGAGAACTCATTATTATTTACAAAGTAATTGGCTTGTGGCAAGTTGTTTATATAATGAGCAAACAGAGAATGGAGAAGCATTCAATCCACCCACTCTGCAACCTCATCCTGACTTTCCAGGCCACTTTTTGACCTTTGCTGTTGGGTCTTCTCATTTGCCAACAACATGAGCCTTCTTCAGTTGCCTCTCCTGTATCTACCTTCTTCATGATTTATCCCTTGCTTCTTGCTGCAAAGGAAATGCTGCCCCCGCTGCTCTTTGTACCCCAGGGCAGAATCACATATAACAGCACATAAAAAAGCAGCATTCATAGATATTTGGCAGTGTCGTGAAATAACCTGAACATCATTTTGCCTACAAATCCTGAGTAAAATCCTAGCACTACTGAATCAAAGGAAATTTTCCCATTTTCTTCATCTGAGCCAAGACTGTAACCCAGATACTCCCATACCCATTGGTTAGACTGATTACTCACAGAGGTCCACAACTATTTAAATCCATAAAAAAAATGAGGCATTGACTATTTTGCCAAAGAAGAATATGAAATAAATAGCAATGATATCATAGAAAATGTCGATGGAATACTAGACTTCAAGTTCACAACAGTATCTTTAGAACATATTCTTGTTTTGTTTGTTAGGTTTGGAGGGGAGGTGTTAAGGCAGTGTGACTCCTGGTACTGTGATTTCTTTATGCATTTGATTATACAGGTCTAAATAGAGGATGCTATTTGACAATAGGTCTCAAGGTGCCATAAAACAACAACAGTACTTGTTTTACGAAGGATACTTTTGTATAAAAGAATGCATCTTTGTAATGCATTCTTTTTATACAGTATGTCAAATCAGTTCAATTTGCTTATAATTAATCATATTTCAGTTTGGTCTGTGGATTCTGAATATCATTACCAAGTACAGAAAAATCTGGTGTTTTTTTGATTAATGTTGACTAATCAAAGCAAAACCAGTTCTGCTCAGAAATAACCCAAAGTTAACAAGCAATGGTTTCTCCCCTGTACTCCCCAGCAGCAGGGGAAGTATACTTTTAAAAGAGTACTGTAATCTAGTTTTAGTGAAATCACTTAGGAAATTAATCACTGTTCTCAATCTTCTTTTAAAGAACTGCCTTCCCCCTGGCCCAGTATACTGTGCTCAATTGCCTTTTGGTTTTGAAGGAGTTTTTCCTATCAGCTTGTGTATCCAGTTGAAGAAGCTTAACCATGTCTGTACTCAGAAAGGATGTTTCATATATTGCCTTTTTACTCGCCATAAGTAGACCGTTGTGGTGATCTGATATTTGAATTTGGACAAATTATGCTGAATAACAAATATAGCAATTAATCAGAGGCTTCATTAGGGAGCAAAAAAATGAGGATAATCAATCTTCAGACATTCTACCTTACCTTGCAGTTTTGCACTTTTGATTAACAAATGCACTGCAAACCCCTGTTGTGCCTAGAAAATCTCTATTTCCAAAGCTGTTCAGCAGAAATGGGACAAAATCTCAAAGGTTCCTACAGACCGGCTACAATTCTCTCCATAAATTTAGTTGCAATGAATTTGGAACCAACTGTCTTGAGTTACATTTGCAAATCCTGGCTAGTCTCTGAGTTTCAGAAAGTCACTTTAAAATTCAAAAACATGGAGACTGACCCCTGTTGTGATCTATACTCCATTCCTTCTCCTCCAAGTCTGGAGAGACGACTTTATTAAAATTTCAGGTATCTTTCTTAAATCAGACTCACACGCCCAAAACTGCCACAGCCAACACTTCTGTTCTGCGTTGTAGTTTTTACTTGGAAATTATGTATACTGAAGCAAAATATCTAGGAAGAATATTCATCACAATGTGAAAATTCATGCAAAGTGACTTGTGAGAAAGAAATTCACAAAAGCATGATATTTCTGTTTTAACTTAATCCCAGCCTTCTCTGAACTTTAAACATACACTTTAAGTTTTACCCTGCATTTAATTTGTTAATTCACATTATACTGGCTTTTTATTTATCTCTGCCTATAAAATGTTTATGAAATAACTGATTTATATACATCCCGTTACTCAAATACGATTCATGCTTTTCATTTTCTAATTTGCCCATTGCCCTCTTTCAAACCAGATTTCCCTTCTAGCAGTTGAGTCAGATTCCAAAAGAAAATTCAGATTACTGATTTAAGATTTAGCAGCCTTATCATTCTTTCCTTTAATTAAAGTACCAAGATAATAATGATTCTCCTGTCAGGCAGCTGTGACCTCAGGTTTTGTTAGCACCGTGTGATTTTGCTGAAATTGAATTGAATCTTTGGCAGTAAATAATGACCTTCACGCAAGAACATCCCAAAGTCTTTGTTAATGAGGTTCTACAACTTATTCCTTATGTTAGTTGGACAATTTTATGTCTTTGTTTTCCATGCCCCACAGTTCTCTTTCTTGGAATGGGAGCTCTTGTGCTTTCTTCATATAAAATTTTGGGGTTGATTTCTACCACTAGCCTTTGCTCTGATATACATGAGATGTAATTTATGAAAAGACATTTGAAATAAAACAAGTACATTAAGCAACAGCTCTTCACTGGTGTGAAGAGAGTGGGTGACTGACAATAATGCAGGAAAAATACAGTGTTGTGACCCTCACATCATGTTTTTAGTCTCCAGCTCACATATCTTGTACCAATTTGTCCTGACTGAATAATAATGGAATCACAGAACCGCAGAATGGTTAGAGTTGGAAGAGGGACACCACTCCTTCCTGATTTCCACTTGGACACTGAGCCATTGACGGTAACTCTTGGATGCGGCCATCCAGCCAATTCCTTAACCATCTAAACAGTCCATCCATCAAGCCCATATCTCTCCAATTTAAAGGTAAGAATGTAGGGGACTGTATCAAAGGCCCTACAGAATTCCAGGTAGATGACATTCATAGCTCTTCCCTTGTCCACTGATGCAGTCACTCCATTGTAGAAGGCCACTAGATTAGTCAAGCACGATTTGCCCTCAGTGAAGCCATGTTGGCTGTCTCAAATCACTTCCCTGTATTCCATGTTTTGATGTATCTCCCAGGAGTATCTTCTCCATGATACTACTGGGCACAGAGGTGAGGCTGACAGGTCAGTTGTTCCCAGGGTCCTCCTTTTTACCCTTTTTTAAAAATAGGCATGATGTTTCCCTTTTTCCAGTCAGTGCGGACTTTGCCCAATTGCCATGAATTTTCAAATATGATGCAGAGTGGCTTGGCAACTACATCAGCCAATTCCCTCAGGACCATGGGATGTATCTTATCAGGTCCCATGGACTTACGTATGTTCAGGTTCCTCAGACGTCTTTGAACCTGATCTTCCTTGCCTGATTCCTTACCTTGAGGTTCAGGGGCTTGAGAGATTTGGGAAGAGAGATTACAATTGAAAAGCGAGGCATAAAAATTGTTGAGTGACTCAGCCTTCTCCATGTTGGTCGTCACTTGTTCTTACTTATCAGAGGGGGTACTTCTTTAATCTTCCTTTTCTGCCCAATGTGCCTTTATTACTCTTCACATCCCTTGCCAAATCCAGCTCAGACTATGCCTTGGCTTTCCTGGCACTCAGAACATATTAATATGTCCTTGGATATTTTCTGCTGAGAGGTGTTTTTTAATCAACCTCCTGCACTACGTGTTTACCTCGATTTCGCTTCAGCTCTCCCTCAGACTCTTGTCATTGGACTCTTACTCACCTCTTTTTTTATCACTTCACACCCTCTCTGCATCTGTCCACTTGTGTATACTGTCCTCACACAAGAATGTTTTTAAAAGAAATTAATAAAATTATTTTTCCTTTCAAAATAGTACATTCTGCTGGTGGACTGTATGATTTACCCCTTCCTGCCTTCACCAACATTTTCTTTATCAAATCTCCTTAGAGAGTAGTAGCCAAGAAGTCTGGATTGACATTTTTTTCTGTTTTCTTTGCACAGTGTAGCGAGAAGCCCACTGGGGTTCAAATGACTGCCATTATAATATTATTACTATTAATAAAAAACATTTTAAGTATTTCATTAGAATTTAAATCTCTTTCCTTTCTTCTTACTACTCATAGTCCCAAATTCTTCCTTCTATTTCCATTCCCTTTCGACCTGGGCTGTTCTATGGTTCTGTCATTCTATTATTTGGTTCTGAATTGCTACATTTTTTTTTTTTTCCTTACATAATTAAAACTTTAAAAAAGCACAAACATTGGCTTAACTTAGTGATGCCTTATTCCCTTGAGGGTCCTCAAATGGGAATCGGGCCTCAATGGTACTTGGATGGAAAATACCAATTTCAACTAAATTCGGCAGACAGGTAGTGGTGGGAAAAGAAGAGAGACGGAGACTGAGGATGTGGAACACAGCAGCAAGACGCACTGATGTACAGAGAAATGACAGAAAGTAACTGATAGACGCACTGGACATCATTACTACTCATGAAACAACTGTTGATAGCTAACATTTTACAGTAATGTATTGCTGCTGGGTTAAATAGCTAGACAAGAAACTCCTTGTTTATTTGGAATTATATAGTGAATTAATGAGTTGCAAACTGTAAACCAATCCAGCTTCAATAAATATCATTACAAACAGCACTAGGTTTACCTACACAAATGTTCAAAGCAAAATTATTCTGTGACTACAATAAGATTTAGAGCACAGTTATGCTCCCAAAAATATAAGTACTTAAGGAGAAGCTTACCATATGTTTAAAATTATCTGTAGTTGCATTTATGATCTGTGATAACAGTGCATATATTTTCTGGATTGCAGCACTTTAGAGGTTTTCCATTTTATTTTTATAGTGTTAGTGTACAATTCACCTCTAGCAATTTATAGTAAGGCTTTAAAAATTCAAATAATAAAGAGTTTCTTTCTATGGCTGTGAGTAGTAATTTAACTGTACATTAAAATGTTCACTACAGAGAGGGCAAAAATAGCTGTTGCTGACAAGTTTAATAAACTGTATTTGCACTTCAGTGCAATGCCAAACTCCAAGTAGTGAATCCTGTTCTAGGATTATCATTGATGTTATTGAAAAGAGGGAATTTCTGGTAACACGTTTACTCATGTACAGTATGGGACTTCATTTTCTTGTCTGAAATCAACAGAGAAATATAAGGCACTGGTAATCGGCACTTTTGAAAAGTGTGTGATTGTTCACTGCAGCACACTACCTGAGCCATGAAGTTAGAGAAACCTCTCCATGAGAGTTTGCCACTCAATAAACTAAACTCTGCTGTACAAACCAACCACTTAGTATTCAAAAATTAGGTGCAAAATCACTTTAAGAGATTTTAAAAAAACGATTGTGTCAGTCAGGGCAATGCTCTTTCTCTGGGGATCCAGTAGGAAATACTGGATCATTGAGATGTAGTGTTGTCAGACGCTTGTATTGCTAATTAGCTGCTTCACAACAGTTTGTATTTGTGGATGGTTTGGGAAGCAGTCCCAAAGAATAGAAGGAAGCCCTGCAGGCACTGCTGGAGACCTTTAATACCAACTGATTGTTATAACAGAAAGGAATCATCCTTTGTAACCTCTTGGTCTGGAAGGCAGATCATTATGTTCAAAGCAGTCATTTGTCTTTCCTGTCAATGGAGATAAACAGATAGCTTCAGAGGGCTGTTAAATTCTTCTTGAGATAGAGGTCTGAGATAGGTCAGAAGAATCCCTTTTAGGAAGCATTTATTTCTTTCTGTCATCAATCAGGAAAGAAATCCAAGTTTTGTAACTCACACATGATACCCAATGCTTACAGATCTAGAAAGAAGAAGAGTTTAATCCCACCTGAAATCTCTGTTGAAGGCAGCCAGAGTTTGGTGACAGTCATTAATTACGTTGGTATGCTTATGTTGTAGACATGTACGTATATATGAATTCCACCTAAGGCATCCAAGAGTGTGCCTCAGTGGTACAGACTAACAATATAAGGAAAGATATCTTCAATGCTAGGGTTGTTTCAGTGAAATTAGGAATTTTAAGATATCTGTCATGGTTACCAGCCTGGGTTCCATACTGCCTCATTCATATCTGCTTTTTGCAACCATTCAAGAAAGCTTATGATCATTTAAAAACAGGAATATGCAATATTTGGGAATTATAAAACCATTAGATTCTGAATTTGCTATATTTTCTCTTACAGAAAAATATTGCTTCCATTTGTATCGATAGCTGAATTTTTAAATAATGTATCATTTCTTGGCTTCGATTCATATGCTGCTAGACTGAAAATGGCACTCTGGCTTCTGACTGAAAACAGAGAAAAGATATTTCTGACAAAACATGAAGTCTCTAAAAAAAATTCAGCGTTTTTTTGTATAAAAGAATCTGATAAAGAATACGTGGTGAATTGATGTGGCAAGAAACTTTTATACTTACTTGTTTGAGATGAGTTTGCAATGTGGTCCTGGATTCCCCCTTAGGAACTGTGCACCCGCTGATAAGCTCATGATAACTGGACAGATTACACCTATATTATATGGTATATCAGGTGGGTATGGACATTGAGCACAGAGCCATGCAGATTAGACATATATTTATGGGCACACCTTAACATTCAGAGGAAAAGACTAATTCCTGTGGAGACAACCAGGGGTTCTTTATTCTGTAAATTAAATAACTGTATAAACTAAGAGTGAATTATTTTATCATTACTGATGAATAAGATAAAAAGACATCACTGTCCACCCATGGAGCAGTCTGTCTTCTCTGCTTTTTACCATCATTGAAATTCTATTCAGCACCCAGATAGAAACTTTCCCCCAGAGTCTGTGATTGGGAAAGACAGTATTCTGCCAAAGTGCTATTTAAATTCTCTGTTTCAACTTTATTATGTGAGGTCAGGCAACTTCAGAAATCTTTAACACCCAGTTTAACACTTCATAATTGTTCTCTGTGAGCTTGAGCATTTTTGTAGCTATCTCCACAGGAATTCTTCAGACATCCCAAGGGCCAGATTAACACATCTATTGATGGAACTCTTCACCTGCCATGGTGTTTAATAGTGCCCCATCAAAATCAGAATGTGTGGTGGGATATTTAGGAGACTATAAATCTTTATGCCCTTAGGATACAATACCCACTTAATGTATCTTTGACTATACTGTTATGTCCCTTCATTATCTCAACTACCTAATCTCTTTCTGTGAGCAACGGTTTTTTGTTGTTTGTGTTGGAACTGCACTAACTACAGAATCTTGATACCCTGGATTTGCAAAACTGTTTTATTGTACTTCAATTCTAATATTTGCATCAGTCTTGTTTTTGTTGTTGTTTTACTGTCCCCCTTGCTTTATTCTTCATTTCAGAAACTGTCACACGTAAGAAATTCTGCTGGCACCTAAAAGGCTGGATGACTTTAATGAAATGAATTTCATAAGAGTGTTTGTGCCTTCCAGCCCCAACAATAAAGCCAAAGTACAGAGAGGTATCTTAGTTTTCTGATGAACCAATACTGTTTTTTATCAAGAAAATCACAGAGTGCTGAAAAAGAAAAAAAAGTAAGCTTCATTCTCAATCCTTTGTGAATCAGAGTAGGTATAACTATTTAACTGTTGTCAAACAGGGTCCTGATCTTGTGTCACATTAAATTCCTGCCACTTCTGTGGATGAAGCTCTCTCTTAAGGCAGATATTCGCACAGGCGTAGTTCTATGGGTGTGTAAAACTACTGCATGAACCAGGGTCCTCAGCTGGCTGACTAAATAAAGCTAATACTTTCAAAATCAGGTCCAAAGTGACTTCTTCCCCAAAATAAGTGGTAAAATAGGAAGGAGCTCCCAGGAGTCCTACCTTAATATGCTCTGTAAAGTTGCTGCTACTGTTTTGCAGGATCTAAATAGTAGACTTTATTTGCTGGTCACCTTTTCTACCCCTCTGCACTCTTCTTCCCCAGAGAATCTGAAAGCTCAGATACACCTCCACATTCCTCCCCCACTGAAATTAAGAGAAGGTTTGCTGTTAGCTTCAGTGGGACTTGACCTTTGTTTTGTGGCATCCGATTTAGGTATTCTGTCAGTCTTTGAAACATGACTGTTTTTCTGCATTGATGATCCCTTTCTTCCACAGTGCTGATTGCAGTCTGTTTTAGTGGCATTTCATTACAGAGTCAGAAGGACATCTCCTCCGAGAGGCTCTTTTTTTGTGTGTCTTTATGTTCCAGAGTAGACGGTGTAAAGATAAAGCCGCAGAAAGCAGCCGAAGGCTAGCTTGAACTGGATATTCCTGAAAGTCCCATCCCCCCTTGCCCGAGCCAACAGAAGCATCTTTTCTTTCAAGCAAAAGAAAGTTCTTAGAAGTTTAACCTGGCACTGATAATGAAAAGGGGAAAAAAAAAAAAAAAAGATTTCCTGAAGGAAAATGTGAATGCATTAACATAATAATGTCTAAAAGGAATGCTGCAAACCAGAGCTGTCCGTCTGCTTTCAAAGGCAGGTGAAAGTGTTTGGACGGTCACACCAGGTAAGGAGCCTGCTGCAGCCGCTGCTTTTATGGCTCCTGCTGCTGCTCCTTGGAGAAGTCATTATGTAAAACTTGCTTTGTACTCCTTTTCTACTCCTTTTTCAGCTGAAATGTAGCGCTGACATCTTTTCTATTTATACTTTTTCTTTGCTTCTACTAAGACAATCAGCTCTGCTCGTTTTCTTGAATTTGTTGTCCCAGGCACATGGGTACCTAAACAGAATGCAGGGGACAAGGTTGAATTGGACCACAACATTACTGTTTAATTAATTTTCAGTCCATCAAGCAATAAATTTTCCAGTGCAGTTCCTTTCTGACTGGCTTCCAGCTGGTGGAGCTCAGATGTCTGCTCGCAGCCCACTGCCCTGTGTCCTTTCACATCTAGCCTGTTCTGAAAACACCTTAGCTTATTTCCAATTTTAAGGTTAACAGGCTGAAGAAAAAAGATTATATCAGCCAATAAGAGCTCATATCCTTTCTTGCCTTCACTAGGGGATGCATTCTCCCAAACCCACTTCTGTCAGCTAACAAAGTCTCTCATATCGAAGGCCTCTCAGACTTGGGTGATGACCTTGAGTTCCTCTATGGCTCATTACAGCTTGTGGCTTCTGCTCTCTCCTACTGTATAGATTTATAGATTTATAATAGGGTGTTTGTAAGGATTCTGAGGTTGTGGTTTGGAAGGTAAATGGAGTTGATGTATTACAGCATTATCTTAATCAGGGCGGGGTGGGAGGGGGCACAGGAGGCTTCAGTGGCCCAAGAAATGCCTTTCCAGCTGAACACACCTCTATCAGCTAACTGCCTGTCACCTGCAATAAAACAGCCAGGACAACAGGGATCTCAATTTAAGTTACCACAGTTTAGCTGCTCTTTGGTGCTTGTTATAGAGTGATAAAATGGAAAAATCTGTTCTTTATTATCAGGAAAACCTGTTGTGATCAAGAAAACATTACTGTGCAGTAATGTCCCTTAGGATAATAAATATTTCGGTGTACAGAATACTGTGAGAATTGTTAGACTTTCTCTTCTGCCTTAGCATCCTGATGCTTGTTTAAGTGTGTTTTATCAAACGTTCTCAAAGAGTTTTTCATATGGGAACTCCTATCACTCAAGAAAGCACAGAAAGGAAGATGATTAAATCAGTCAAATATCTCTGTATCGGCTTAGGGCTCCTGATCTTCTGCAGACAGAATCACAAGAACACAGAATAATAAAATAATATCCTTACATAAATTGGTACAAATAACAGTTCCAATAGCAGGACTGTTTTCTACCAGCTTTGCTAGTTATCTCAGATATTCCAATAATGGACCATTTGACTTAATGCTTAGTGAACACTAAATATCATTCCTGGGTTTTGCCTTTCGAAAGCAGAAATTATTCACTTAGTCAGAAACAAAACTATGATCTCTCAGAAATCCCCTGGCTGATACATCCCTACCAAAAGCTGCTTTATTCCAGATGTTACGGAACATATGTGTATATGCACAGCACAGCAGAGAAGATTTGTACAATATGTCACAAATTATTGGGGAAGACTTAAAATGTCATTCCAGGATATCTTTTGACCTTTCTGATTTCATCATTAAACTATTTTAAGTGTCTTCTTTAGAAGGCTTTTGATACAAAGTCAACCCAGATATTTTATTTTGGTTTTATGCACGTACCTCTGTATTTGCCAAAAAGCCTGTTTTTTTAGATTTACAAATTCTATTAGAAAACTTTAAGATTCATTAGCCTTATGGCATTTAAGCACACTAGGAAATCCATCACACATTCTCCAAAAGGGACAGCTGTCCGTACTTTTCAAGCACACCTGACTTCATTTACATCTCGCCATATCATGACACTCTAAAATACCAAAAGCAGCAGTATCATTGAGTAGAATCCCAAACCAGCAAATAAATCTAACCCTGGTTTGGTTCTTCCCCAGTTACAAATGCCTAGGACACCAGCAATGCTTTGCAACATGATGGAAGGTCAACCTATCAGTATTTCATATGATGCTAAGCAACAGGTGCTGTAGCTAGTACATATAATCTGGCATTTTGATCTGTAAAAGTTGAGGAAGATTTACATGAGCTTTCACTTAGTAACTAAAACTAACAGACCTATTTTCTGAGATATCTGCAACATTACGAGAAACAGAAATTGTCCTAAAACACACCAGCTCAAACTGGGAACTGTATCCATCTCATTGGGTAAGAGCCTCTATTGTGATGTGTATGTATGATCTTCCAAGAAAATGTATTAGTAACACGAGTCACAGATCCTGATCTAAAGATGAGGTTACAGAGCGCACTGAGGCACGCCTGTGGAAAGGGAATGCAGTGTGTGCTATTAGAAAACGCTAAGGTGATTTAAATTGCAAGCACTGACAACAAAAGTTCAGAAATAGGCATGAGTTAAATCCGTTTTTACTTGGGTTTTTTACAGGATTTTTTTTTTTTTTAAGAAAGCTTACAACATGAACATAACTGTGTCGTTACAGACTTCACTCATGTTAGGGCTCTGTTTGCAGTCTCTTTGTGTTCGTGGCAGCACCTACACCTAGATAGACTTAATGGCTTTGGATCTGGTGATCCGGCCCAAAAATTACAGGGATATCTGATTACCTACAGGCCTGCTTATGTAACTGTGCAGTCCCAACGCTTTTTGGCTGGGTTTCCAACCCCATTCGCTGCCGGTGTTAAGCTGCTCAAGTGTGCAGACACCTCTAAGCCCTTTCCCCTAGGGATCAACAGCTAATTAGAATAGTGACTGAAAATTGCATCTTCAAAGCAGTATGTGATTTTGAAAGGGAATTTTCCGAACACAAAACAGTCACCCTTCCCCAATCCCCCCCCACCCCCAACCATAATAGATGTATTTCTAATGCGGAGAAGCCCGGTGTCCTACAACAACTTCTTGTTTTGTCTGTCGTTGCCACTCAACTCCCAGTGACAGCAATTGCCTTTCTCCCGAGTCACTGTAGTAAGCTTAGGTTTAGCATCTCCTAATTGCTCCTAAGAGTGAACCATTTTTAACCAGATGAAAGTAAATGTAGAGTTTTCTCAATTAACAGGAAAAGTTTTATAATGTTTCTTTGAAAAAGAATTCCATTGTTTTTATTTTCTTACTTGCTCTTTTAACAAGGACTGTGATCTAAGTGTAGGCATTCATCCTAGAAGGTGTAGCATGGATAAACTGGAACATTTATGAAATTTATTTTAAGAAATACATCCCTATTCTATATGTTTATAGAGCTTAGAAAAAAAGAAATCCAGACATCTAAGACTGGGTATTTTATACTTTTCTTATTATGTAAATGAGCTTAATAGTTTGTGAACCTATTCTCTGAATATTAACAAATGAAATCTAGAGTGAATTTCTGGGTCTGATTTTCATCCCATTTTTATGTGAAAGAAGTGAGCTTATTGAAGCCAGTGAAGTGTCACAAAAGGAAAGCTAGTGCAGATGAAATCAGTTTAGTTTTGCTAGCCAGTTCTCCACATTCACTTTAGAATCAGTTCATACTAAATTGCATCAGTAATCTCCATGAGATAAAACTTTAAATTTAAGAAAAGAAAACTTCACATGAAAAACATCTGGAAGTGTTTAACGACTCCTTGAATCTGAATTAAAAAGTGAAGCTTCATATAAAGCAGTTTAGCTCAGCTGAGTTGACTTGCTGCTTAAGCTTCCTGAGTGAAACACGTTTTTCTACAAGCATGAACTTGAAAGTGTTTTCCCTAACCATGGCATATATATTGACAACTACTGTGCACCATATTGGCCACTGTCCAGACATCTTAATATTTACATTTAAGGCTTTTTCCTTTGCAATGATGAAGAGATTACTCTAAATTAAATTTTATGGACCAGGCTGTAAATTGTGTACACACAGAATCTGACTTTCTTGGAGCAGCTACTTTTACTGACATATGGAAGAAATTGGCTTAATTTTGGCAATTAAACCAGTCATATTTCAAATATCGTTACTGGCCATTAGCACAAATTACCCTGGACTGGGTACATCTACATAATACATTTTTTTTGCCAGGAAAACCCATTATAAGAAACATCTTGTTTACTAGGTTATTTAGGGTACGAAAAGCAGCATCAAAATGTTACTTTATATAAAAGAAATGAAATTTAGTTAATATATGTGTAATGACCAATAAACCAATAGACTAGTAACGTGCAGATGAGTCACAATTCCAGTCTGAACTCAGTTGTTGCAGCAAGTTGGGTGATTACTCTGTAAACATGAGATGATTTGAAAATTGTGCACTGAAGCCGAAGAGGTCAATAAGGAAGAGCTTGGTCTGAAATTCGATTTGTTAACAGATTGTTCTAGATTTCTATCTATCTGCAGTGCAAATATCTTTTAAAGACTATTGTATTATTAGGCTTCCAGTAATGCTAAGTTTCTACAGGTCTTTGAGAAAGCTTTCTGGTAATGACAGAATTTCGGAAAGCAAACCTAATGCAGATAAAAAGGTGTGAGTCTTACCAAAGGACTTCTCAAATCATGCCAAACAGGACGCCCTAATAAACAATACAAACAGTGGAACAGCTCCAGTATCAGTCACAGCCACTGTGAACATTTCCATTAAATTTAGTGGGTGTTGGAGGGAGCTCATTTGCAATTTGGGAGCAATGTTAGACAGTGGTAGTGTTAAGTCAAGGCAGTTAACAAATTTTAACTAAGCCGGTCAGGCCCCTGGGATGATAGGAAAAAATTCAAAAACAAACAAGCAAAGGAACCACTGAAACACAGATTGGATCACCAATCCCAGTGTGCCTCTATTTTCCTGTGAAATTTGTATTTCATTCACATCTCAAAATACTGATAAATTCGCATTTTATTCGGGAAACCAAATGGACTACTAATGCTTCCTACAGAGACATTTCAAGGTTCCGTTCACTTTTTAGTTCTGATGCAACATATAATATGAAATGCTTGACCTGACCCTTTAGCTCTTTTCTTGTCTAGAATATCATACGTTATATGGCATCAAGTTGTCTTTGTTCCTGCCTGATTAAGTAACATAATTTGAGATACTTAGAGGTCAGGACACATTACTGGAAAGATTAAGATACAGCATTATAAATGAATAATATAACTATAAAAATAGCTTAGTTTTGCTCAATCTTTTGGACCAAAACTATAAATCATAATATTTTGGCAGTGCTAACGTAACTAGATTAATTTAATTAGTAATGGCTGTATTTCAGTTATCCTTGTGAAGAGAGATGCGTTAACAAAATTAGCAGTTTCCCTTCCACAAGAGGCAGAATGACATTAGAGCATAACAGCTTCTTTCTTGTAACTAATCAATTCTATGAAAATTTATAGACCTAATGCAGCAAAAGGCTAAAGGTAAGAAAAAAGATCATAAACTAATGAAACTAATAATATTAACAAAGTATTAAACCAATCAATTATTAAAGAGACATAAAGGTTAACTGCCCATGAAATGAACATACTAATTCAATGTTGTTTTATGATGTACTCACAATTTGTTTCTAAATTTACTCGAGCGGCTCAAGAGAAAATCTACTTACTCGTAGTTGTGTTACATTAAAAAATACTCACCTACAGGTCAGATTTTTGGTAAGCACATACGCTGGTGATTCTGACAGCCCTCTCCATTAGTCAGGGTAGGAGCATATCCATATTACCACCTCAAGGTCTGAGCTGCTTCCCTCTCCCTTTGACATCCAGGCAGCCCAAGTCAATTTTGCTCTTAATTAGGTACCGAGCTTTATGTGAGGTGGATCCAGGCTGAAGCTCTAAAAGCTTCAAACACCTCCACTTCAGAACTGTGCTGACGGCATCTTCCTCACAGCAATGAACAGACTGAGATACCTGTAAATATAACAAAAGGGTCGTTAAGTAAACTTATTCTCCTGGGTGAAAACTGAAATTGCTTACAAAACTATTCATCCAGGTTAGTATTGTGTTTGGGACAAGAATGCCGACATACTTGACTGGCTGATTGTGGTTTGGTTCATTTTCATTGAGATTCCGTTATCTCAGCTTTATGAAGATTGATTCAAGGGGAGGTAATGACAATACATATTAAATTTGAAAAGCAGATATTATAAAATATCCTTGCTGAATTAATGAGGTATTGAAAGATATGAACAACTCTGCTGCCTTCTGTCTGGTTTCACAGGATGACCCAGACTGGGAAGGATCTCAGGAGGTTTAGTCCAGACTCCTGCTCAAAGCTGTGAGAACACACCAGATTGATTAGGGCTTTTTAGTGCTTCCTTATACGTGTGTGTAATATGTCAAACGTCTTTCTGTCTTTCAAATGCACTTCGTTGTGAATTCCCTTTTATAAAATGAAATATGTGTTGTCAAATAAGCATGTTATGGATTAATGAAGAAAAAAAAAGTGTGCATTTTTATATAATTAGCATACATGTAATAGATGGATAGATATATACATATATGCTAAATCAATGCAGAAGCAGTTTGAGGTTTTGATTTTCATCAATAGTCAACTGCCCTCGTCCTAGAGCCTGGCCTTGCACATCGAGTTTTTCCAGAGGACAAAGTATCTCTGAGGGTGCTGCCTGAAGGAAAAGAGTGTGTGGGTACACATTTAATAAACCACAGTGGGTGAAAGGATGCAAAAAGGCAGGAACAGTTGCTGTGTTCAGTGTGAAAGATAAGACTGTCATCCCTGACCAAGGAAAATGTTTATCTGCCATGCCTTCTCTGTTATCTGTGGTTGTTTAGCTGGGCACTTAAGAAAATTAAGGCTTCCTACATCTGTTTTCCCCAAAGATCTATGGTGTTACATTTTTTGATAGCTTGCATCCAATCTTTTCTTTCTCAAAAATGAGATAAATACTGCCAAGGTTGGTGCTTAGAGAGGGCCCAAGTGACTAGTGTACCTTTGCCATATAATAAACTAAATGATTACTTTGGCTTGCCTGTGGTTTTTTAGGTACTTCAGAAATAGAAAAGCAATGAGCGCTTGCGTCTTGGGGCTGAGTGGAGCGAAAATCCTACAGATTAGTGACAACTCTGGGAGGCCCGTGATTGCAAGTGGACTTAGTTTTTGAGTATCGCCCGTTAACAGCACATAGACACTGCTGGTTTCATTTGCTGTTTCATTACAGGCGGTGGCCAAGAGGTGCACCCTCCCAACAGTCGCGGGTCTGGCAGCATAACTGTTTTGATTGTTTTTGTCTCACTCTGGCTCTCACAAAATGGTACAAATGTCCAGCTTGTAACCAGCTTTCCTGTTTCAACTCTTCCTCTGACTCCTCTCCCTCCGTGACAGAGGGAGCTGCTGCCGTCTCCCTCAGGAAATATTCAGGCAGCGTTTCTTTTTGTCCTTACCTTCCTTTCTCTCCCCCTTCTTATTGAGAGGGATTGGACCTGGAAACTATCTCATGTCTCGGCTTGTTCACCTCTGTGCTTGCTGATTTGTGAGCATTTTCTCACTCAGGTCTGGCAGCAAGAGACATTTGTTCAAGCCGAGGGGAGAGGCGCAGCGTATCACTGCGCTGTTCCTAGAGCGTAATGGTAGGACATTCACCCCAGAGCGAAGCTCCCCCTTACCAGCTCTCTGCTGTGAGAAATTATTCAATTTGTATCCCAGCGCAGGATAACTCCACTACTATAAGCTACTTACCACCCCACCAGTGTCATTTTGTTTCCTGAGGGGATTATCGCAGAAGGTGCTTCCCCCTTCACCTCTCTCCCTGCCCAGCTCTCATTATTCTTTTGGTCCAAACCACATCCCCGAGTTGCACTTCTTGACCATGAGGGGGAAAAAAAAAAAGATAAAAAGAAGAGTAACTTACATGAAATAAGGATAATCTAGTTCCTGGCAGGATCTAGCGTCTTTCCCAGCAGACAGCCTGCACTAATGACCGCGTAATTCCCTTCCTATTGAGAAATAGGTCTTTGAAAGCTGATTTGCAAGATTTCGTATTCAGCCAGTTGCCTCCCTGTTGGTCATTATTTACAAATAGATTAACAAATCTGATGATACCCTTTCCCAGTTTGCAGTAGCGGGAAACCAGCACTGGATCTTCACTCTCTAAACCTTTTGTGTCCTCACCTAAAGCAGAACCTGCACGTTCTCTCCTGCAAGCAGACAGAGTGAGAACAATGGCGAGTGCTTCTCTTCCTTTGCAAGCCCTTGCAACCATACTTGCTCACGATTTAACTATCTAAGACATTTTTAATGTACCAGTAGACCTGCTGGTGACAGAGAAACAGTCAAGTCACTCAGTACTTTTCACCAGAGGTTGCATTTCCAATGCAAAAGCTTCTAGGTCTGGTAGTTTTTCCCATTATCCTTGTTTCTGCAGCAGAGACAGGTGGATTGCACAGGCACAGATGTCTGGCATCTGGCTTCAAACATGCTCATCTATTCATATCTGAGTGAGCAATGCATCCCAATGAATTGGGTTTGAAAAGAGCAACTCTAAATGGAAAGACTGGCATTTCCTCCCATTTCATACTGCTGCTGCCTACTGTGGAGATCACTGATTTGTACCTAACACCAAGGAGGTGGCACAGGCACATGCTGGGTGGCAGAGTTTGGATATACAGCCTCCTAAGCAAGACCCCCGGGGGAGAAAATCAGTGAGTCTCTCCAGTCTCCCAAATCAGCAAAACCAGAACAATAATTTAATGACAAGAGAATGTATCCTTTGAAAGCCAGCATCTCTTAGTCCCTATCTAACAAACCTCTAATATGATCTGGCATGTGACCTCTGAAAGACTGTGAGCCGTCAGTCTTCTTTGGTTAGCTGTGGAAATTGCATGCTTTTTCCAATAGTTTAGAGGGTTGGTTGTTCTGGGGTTTTTTTATGTGTTAAGGAAAGCCTTTTCATTTGAAGTTGGGGGATTCTATAAAAAGTCTGAAATTCATTTTTTCTCAACAGGTTTTTGACCTGTTCAACCAAAAAGCCCTTGAATGACAAGTAAAAGCTTGATAAAAATGAAGGCATTTCCACTGTCATCAAAATGTCTTACAGGGAGAAAAATAAAACTTACCCACATCTCTTCCGTTTGTTTACTTCACACAGAATGTTTTAACTTTCCCATGGGGCTTTCCCATGGGGTACTTCAAGAAAGTATGGCATAGGCCTTTTTTAGTCATTTCAGAAACAAATCCACAAAGCTGTCTACTTAATTTCCAGCTGATAAAAAGGTATAGTTGTTATTACAGTGGAGAATGACTGCAAAACCTGAGTGAAAGCTATTTCACAACGGTCAGCAAGTATGTGTTTACATTTCATAGCAGAATTTTTTTAATTAAACAAACGGGCAAGAAAAATGTCTGATGTAGTTCCCTCAGTAGAACAAAATTAATACACGCTGATAGTTTTTAGGTGTCACAGGCAAAGCTGATTAACTTTGCAGGTCAGTCACAGTATATGTCCCAGATACCTCATAAGAAGGGACTCAGACTAACAGTGTGAAAAAGTGCACAGGTACAGGCACTGCAGCTGCGCAGTGTTTACGGAAGAGAATATTAATTTTGAGATGGTGCATAGCATCTTTTGACAGCAACTGCAGAGCCACCCAGTCGTCCGACTTCTCCCCCAGACCAGGAACTGGGGCAATAAATATCCCAAGGGGAGGAGCTCTGCCCTTTATCTCACCCACTGTTTGAATGGCAGATTCTACTTCTCCATCCTTTGCCTCAGACCTGAGCAAAGGGTAGCACCACCTAGAGAAGGATTCATCTCCTTAAACTTCTTCAGCCATCTAAAACCTGGATATCTAGTCTGAGGTGACCATCCTGGATGCCTTCATAGTAAACGGAGATAGATGAGTGCGAAAGACTGCTGAGATGGGTCATCCTCTGGAAGTGCCTGCACCTCTGCTTCTTCACTATCTGCAGTGCGAGAGCTTAAATGATGTTTTTATACTAGACACAACTTTTAGAAAATTAAAGTTAACCTTACCAGAAAGAGTAGACAGTTAATATGCACAGCACCAAATAGGCAGTTGTTATAACCAGGATTCTTTTTAAGGATTACAATATAAGATTGCCCTAAAAAATTTTCCTCAATATCCTTTGCAGTTGGAGCCAGGGGAGGTTTATGTGACAGCATGTTCTGTATTTTCCCATAAGAAGAAGAGTTTATACCTGCCAATATTCTAATGAAGAAAATGGTAGGAATCCAAAGTGTCCATAAAACCATCTGTACGTGTGCTGCCAGCCTGGTCTATACTGTACATGCACAGATCAGCTCTTGCCTGTAACTCCCAAATGAGCCTAATCTTCATGTGGGTTGGTGTTGTAGCTACACTGAATTCAAAGTGTCCACTTCGTGTTTGATTTGCTGTACACAGAACATGGAGTTACTTTGGGTGCAGATAGTGACTACTTGTTTTACATTTGTGGATGACCAGAAATCCAGTGCGTTGCATAGTCAGAAATCTGCCAGGTTGTTGCTGCAAGTCGTCAGACGGTACATTATTGCTAAATGTAATGAAACTGACAGTGTATGGTGAAGATAAATTTCTATCATCAAACGAGAGAACTATTCGAGTAAAAAAACTGTGAAAAGCAACTACTTTGCCGTAGTAGGGTACTGGAAAAAATGTTCAGCTGTGTACTGAAAGTGTATACAGTTTGGGAAGAGCTGCAAGGAGTGGCATCCCACTGAGATGTATGAAGAATAGGGATATTGAACCTTGATGGGTTTTTACGACTCCAAGTGGAATAAATACATGACACGAGCCAGGAGGTATAAAAAAATCTTAGCAAAATCTGAGTGGAGTTTAGATGCTGGCTAGGCACAGAAGATAAAATGTATTCTGTCTTTTTGCAAAAAAAACTACTTCCTATTAGTCCAGTGCAAGTCCAGCATGTCAAAACCAAAGTAAGGTCACTCCCTAACACTGCATGAAATGCACAGTACCTAAGTCAGTCCATGGTCTCCTCTCTCAAATACACTAATGTCAACAGTTAACACCCATTCAATACACAGTAAATCCCAGGAGAGATGACTTGTCCTAAAATGATTACCGTAAATTGCTTGGTGGTCACTGCTGGGATTCGTCAGATGACTGCAGCCATCTGAGGCAATTCATGTTACTGAGATGGGAAAGCATATTGAATGAGGAAGCAAAGAAATACTCATGCAGTGGAGTTCAGTGTGCTAGCCTGCTATCCGCCCGCCCAGCAAGTCACATGAAGCAGGTTAGGAGTGCAAAGCAGATGGCACGGGAAGTTACAACTCAGTGGACCTCTGCACTCAACAGATGGCATCAGCAGGATGCAAGAAAATCATCAGCGTCCTTGTGGATTCAGGAGCACAACAGGAAGGTTTCCAGGCATAGCTACCGGGGGTCGTGCCACCATATTAATAGCCAGCACATGTCATGGCAATTCAGCACCAGCTGAATAACTTTCAGAAAACAGTTCTGTATACATTCCTCCTTTATTTGATCTAAACCTTTAAGGGCAGATGTCCCTGTTCTTTTGGAAAGATGGATCCAGATTCAAATGTACAGTTTAAGATGGTCATCACAAGCTGTTCCCTTGACTTTTTTCAGCTTACTAGAAATGGTATGTCAGTATTTCTAGCTGTAGAATAATATTTTTCCACGTAATTCCCATTCACTTCTTGACAAGATCTTAGTTTTTCCCTTTTTATCTACAGTTATGCTTAACTGCAATAGTTGCTTTTTCATTTGTGAAAGTTAATTTTTGTCATAACCTGACAAAAAGAAGGGCAATGTGAGGTCACACTGTTGAAGAGTGAGACTGGTATATTTTCATTAATTATATTCACAAGGAGGCATAACCAAGATGTTCTGGATGGTTTGTAGGGCAGTGGTTCTTAACCGGTTTCAAGCAAAGGGCCAGTTAATACTTTCTGAAAATGCATTCTGAGACCATCTTCCTGTGATTCGTGGGAGGGAGTGAAAGGAGAGATAATAAATAAAATAATGAGAAATTAACTAAATGCAAATTAATTTATAAAAACATGGTGTTCTAATTACAAAGACTTTAATTGCAAGTATTGATAATAAGAAAAATAATTAGTGATGGAAATATGCCTGAGGATAGACACCAACAGCAGTCAGAAGTTATCTCATGACACTGTGAGTACAAAAGATAAGACTTAGGATAAATATTAGATGCTTAGCAATTATTATATCTTCTCACTTTTTGCCTTCCTTGCTTGTGGGGTGTTAAAGCAACCATATTTGCAGTCAAACCATATAACATCTACTGATGCAATTTGATATGCAGATTGTGAGGATAAAGATACAATCCCTGCCTCAATAAATATAAGATCTATATTCCGGTCATGTAGCAAGGAGAAGGGTATGAGGCTTTGTGTGCTTGGTAAATACCTTGAAATTACCTTTTGGGCACGCTATTATCTGCATAACAAATTTCTGAAATTATTTTTCATAGATACATACTCACAGCTCCTCCCATCTAAACTAGTTCAGTAGGACGTGTGGGTGTTCTTGGTGTATGAAGTTGGGATGCTTGCATTGTAAATACTGCACAGATAGATTTTATTCAGATTTTTAGATTCCTATGACAAAGGTTTTTTATTGCAATGTGCTCATTGTGACAGGCGCTTAGCACATTGTGAATGTGCTTAGCAAAGCGGCGCTCCCATCTCACATTGGACCGATCTCTACAACTATAGTACCAGGAATAATTTATGCAGATAGTCAAATACGTACTTTTCACTGAAAGTTTTCAGAGGTTGATACACACTTCTAGCTTTGACGTTTGTTTCTTACAATTGGCTGTATTCAAGTTCTTCACCATATGCTTGGTTAGATCAGACTTTGTACCAGTATCTCTGGAGATACTTGACACTCCCTATGATGAGGGAATTAGGCAATCTGCAAACTGGAACATTCTTGTCAGATTATATTTTACTAAATTTATGCTATTCCATAGCTGGATTAGAACCACTGGGGCTAAAATTATGAAGTTTTCAGAAACACAGTATCTTAAAAATTACAGTGATTTCATCAAACTTTAAAGTCACCACATAAAATGTTTTCACCAAATTAGATGGCCGAAGTGTTCGAGCCTCAGTTTGTATTTTTGCCAAATATACTGAAGGCCAGATGTATCTCACCTAATTAGAGGCTCCTGAGTCAAGACCATAATTGCCTTTGGTTCTCAGTAAAGCAAACCCAGCAAGAACGAGTCTTTTGCGAAGTCTAGGAGTCATGATTCTGCTCTTGGAAGTCTCCGTCTTTCACTCAGCGACCACTTCCAGGTGGATAATGTCAGTGTGGGATGAACTTAGGCTTTTCAATATTTCTCGTGTCTGTTAACTACTAACCTTCACGCTACCACTCTTTTTTGTAGGCAGTTTGGTGGGGTTTTTCTACAAATAGTAAGAGTAATAAGTAAGTAATAAGAGTAAAAACCAAGGTCTATTTAACACAGCCTGAAAAAATTTTGAAGTATTCTAATCAAAGACCCAAAAGGAGGAAGAATATAAGGTTTCATGGTTGGTGCAAACACCTATGAAGATGGAGCGTCCTCAGTCTTTCCATGGCATTGGGAGGTACCACTCCAGTCACTACAATAACACTTTTAACACTGAGGCACTTGAGACCTGCAAATCAGGTTGCTAGCAGTGGTCCGCATTCAAAGGGGAAAACAGGGTGGTCATCTGCTGCTTTTAGTAATCCATGCATGGGTCTTGTTTTTCTCCGGAGTTCATTCTAAAATGCAAGATGCATCATCAGGTTTATGATTTTTACAACATCTGCCTTGACAAAAATATGGCTGAAATGAGACTAATATGGTCATGGTGCCAGAACAGTGAGAACAGTAATAATGATAGCCTCTCTGCTTATTATGATCATCATTTTATTCTCACTATTGCACCAAACAGTATAATTTATTGCAGTAATATGACCTGGCTATGAGTGATTATACAAATACATATTTTATATAGTTCAGGGGGTTTACATATTCATGCTTTCCTGATGAAAATATATTATGTACCAGCAAGAAGAAGGTCTTAGACAAAAAATAAAGAAAATTTCTTCTGCTTGGCAGCTATGCATTTGAGATCCAAGCAGGATATGGGAAATGCATGCAAATGTGACACCTGCCTGTTGGTACTGGGATTTCTATGGATCATCTATTAAAGCAGCACTTTGTTATCATCTTCTGCATCCTGATCCTGAACTATGTGAATTTAACTTAATAACAGATGAATCTAACTTTAAAATATATCCAGCTGCTAAAGATAGAAAATAATCCCTCGGATAATGCATCTCCAGTAATTTCTGATTCCAGAGTAAAAAGAACCTGTGTTCATTTACCATCTAAATAGGCTTTAAAGTACTGAGCCTCAGTGGTCTTTCTTAGAGCTTTGAGACTTCCTTTCTATAAAGAAAAACAGAAATTAAGAAAAATAAAATTAAAAAAAAAAAAAACCAAAACCAGCTTAAAGTTGTAACTGAAAAATATCTTCACATAGTAATCTCTGCTTGGCCTCCGTTTCACAAAAGATGGACCTAATCCTGAGAACATTTGAGCATACAAGTAATTCTATTCATATTAAAAATGTCTGCAGTACTCAGTGACACTACTTATATGAGACTGAAGCGAGCTTTTTCACTTGATCGAGCACTTACAAGATCAGTGTCTAAATTGCAAAGTACCTTAACACAGTATAGATTTTCATTCTGTCTTTTGGAAGAAGTCAATTCTGATATTGTTTTGTAGACCAGAGTTTTACAAATTCATTTTCCGTTTAAGAAAACAAATCTGAAGGGAGCTAATAACCCTTGCAGAGCCTTTATAGCTATCTATTGTGCAATCATTTTTTATAAGGAAGAATAAGGTACATGGTGACCTCAGTCATAGTTCATGTTAATGCAGTACGTATTCTAAGCTCCTCAAAGAGACAAAACATTAAATTGCTTAGACCAAAAGGGTCTGGCATCCAAAGGCAAGATTTAAAATATTTTTGAAAGCTATCTATAGTTATATCGGACACGAACGTACCAATGTATTGTAAGGCTTCTGTAACCCAGTTATAAATTAAAAGTAAACTACCAAAGTTAAACATGTTAATCAGGCTTCTAAATAAATAATTAAGCTTAAACCAGAGCTAATGTTTTATATATATGTGACTGATTAATTTTTCTTGATGAATTTCACACTTAGATCTGTCACTCTAGCAAGGCATGTGTAAGTCTTTCCAAAGAGAAAATTGTTAGATTTTTTTGTTGTTGTTTTTTTGTGTTTTTTTTTTTAAATTCTGAGAATAAAGTTATGAACTTCCTAGAAATAATGCAGCTTTGCTGCAGGCATACTTTTCAGGTGTACTCAGCCAGTTTTAACCTGATTGTGCGCTTGTTGTTGGCAATTGTAAAGCTTTCACTGCAGCAGCACTGTGCTAGTCCTGAGAACATTTGAAATATCACCTGAGAGCTGTTTTCTGCTGAAAAAGAACAGTCTGTAAGTGAGGAAAGAGAAAGAAATCAACTCTTTTCATAGTTCTACTGAAATCCTTCATGAGGCTCAAGAGAAGAAAGAGATGTGGCCCATGTGTTAATTCATTAATACCTTTCTCTCAATTACGCTGACTTCATACTTGCTTCTGGACTGGCACGTGTGCAAATTATATCAGTTCACTGGTAGCATGGGCTTTGTGGTCTGTTTTTGACTGAAACTGAAGGCACACCTTCTCCACAAGGCAGGCGTACACCGTTCATCAGCTGGCGGTGTGTGGTCCCCAGCCCAGGTCTGAGAGGACGAGCATTCTGGCAGCAGTGACAGTGCCCAAAATCACAGCGATGTGAGATGGAGCAGTGCCTGCTCCCAGGACATCAGGGCCCCACCGAGCAACCTGCCACAGGGGCACACGGCAGGGCTGGGCCACACGGTTTGGCTTTCCAGAGGTCAAAATCTTTCTTGGCCCCCATACACAATGAAGGACGGTTTAACACAACCTTTATTATATTGTAAAGTTGAACCAAAGTATTTACAGTAACAGTTGTGTTTCTAATAGTGGTTCCCTGAGATGTTTTCTGTCACAGCCCTCTCTCTTACAGGATCCCTGACAAAACTTTTTTATTGCTGAACATGTTCCCTGACAAGTTCCTAAACACTGAAAAGGAAAAAATGACAGTAGCAATTTAGAAATAAAAGAATGACAGACACATTAACTGATACCTCTTTGGCTTTGAACACTCAAAGATACTTCCAACTGCAATTTACATCAGGTCTCCTTTTGGTCTTTAACTTTCTTTGATTTATTGACTTAGTTTAAAATAACAACAAAAGTATTATGAGATGTAGAGCATTATTGGTTGTGTTGAGAATAAAGATAAACTGGGGAATACAAGTATCTGAAAAAAAATGGCATTCCACAATGCTTTTTCTTTAAAAATATTGGGGTTTTTTTTAAGTATAAGATTAACTTTTAGAGGAGCTATGCATACAGCTGAGAAAAGCTACCACGTTTAACACACTGATCTTAAGTGCTGATATTCACATAAACTGAGCTTTGCTAATTTAGAGTCATCATCCTTATTTCTGCGTTAATTACATAATTGCAAATAAGAGAAAATCAAGAAACACAGAGGTAATGTTCTGTCATAAACCCTGCTATGTGTCCATTACACTCTTTAGCAAATGTCTCCATTCAGAACTGTGTAGGCTGTTCCCATAGAGAAATGCTACACATCCTTTCCCTTCTTTTTTAAGCCAGCACTGCACTAACAAGGTGTTCATTTTAATTGCCCTTCTTTAGTGGACAGAAGTCACAAAAGGGGGAAAAAAAGAATAAAGAAGTCAGCCTCCAACGAGATGTTGAGATGTACAGCAGTATCTTTCCAGGAATCAAACCTCTCAGAGCCTGTTTCTCTTCTGCAAAATGGTGACAATGTTTTTGTCACAAGCAAAATTCACAGATAAAATGGACAGCGTAAGATACTTGCAGTCCCATGTTTCTAACAAACAAGGAAGACAACCAGGTGGCTTGAAATGCTTTATGGCCTGACAAGATTATCGTAGGACTGGGACCCTGGAGGATGTACTACAGATGGGTACAGAGCTGGCTGTGATTGAGAACCCAAACAAAAGCTCAAAGTACTATCTTTGAACTGAAACAAATTGCTTTTCAACAAAGAGAGCTTGGGTTTTTTCACTCTAATTCAAGCTTTCTTCTGGATTTCTGGGACATTTCCATTTTATCCTTCTTACTAAATTGCAGATCAAAAAAAAAAGAAAAAGTATGTCAATACTATACATGCCAATAACAAATGTGGAGGCAAATGACTTTTATACACTTCAGCCTTCTTTGCATATATCTGTCCCATGGGCTGGAGAGTGGATCTGCCTTGCAAATGCCAGTTATTTTGGCTTTGGGCCACTGGTACCTCCAGTCCTGATCAGGCATAGGATTTTCTAAGTGAGAGCTGTGAAATACAAATACATCTCATTTAAACCAGGGCTTTTAAGACTCTTTCCCTGTTTCTAGTTGTTGGTTTACACCCTAGCTGTGCAGGTCAGGAGGGAAAATCATTTTTCCTTTCTGCTGCTTGGCTCTCGGTAGAAGAAAAGGCTCTCCGGGTGACTGAGCGAGTCCCTCAGCCCTTGGAGGTCCGAGACTGTGGGAAGTGCCAGAGCACATCCTGCCCTGAGGCTGTTCCTTGCTTGTGTGACAAGGCCCAGACAGCTGCATCTGGGAGTTAGCCTCTTCCCTTTTTATCACTCACCCTCTCCCTGTGTCTTCCTTGCACAACACCAATCATAATTTTACTGCTTCTTACAGATCTTGGATAAATACATGATGTATCTGAGTGCCAAGAACCAGTCCCTGAGGGAGTTCACTGAAAGGATTCGATGATGAACAATTTCAATTTACAATGACATTTTGAGACCTATCAGTTAGCCATCTTTAATTGCTTTAAAATATCCCTTGCAGAGCTTTAAAATAATTTTAATTTGTTAGTTGAAGTGCCATGTAACATCAAGTTAAATGCCTTCCGTAAGTTTAATTCAACACTTTTACCATCTCCATTGATGTTATGGCTCATAAAGAAACCATTTAAATTTGATCTCTATGAACTTGCACTGACTGAACAATTACCGTTCCATCTTTTAGTTTTTAAGTTACTTGGTCTGTAGCACCCACACCATTGTTTTGCCAGCAATATTTCTCAAAATAACTTTCTTCATGTGTTTTCTCTAACTTAAAAACTGCTTACATTTAAATAGAAGTGTCAAAGAAGAAAGTACTTCTTTCCTTCTTTCTTTATTATCCTTTTATAGCCTTATTTATTTTACATTCTTAGTTTAAAATGTTTTAAATTTCCTAACAAAAATTTCATATAAAGTATCTATAAAATTAGGCAAAACACATTATACCATTACAATTATTAAATGTTGGTTGTGAAGACTACCAATATTTTCTACTTAGAAACTGGAAAAGCAAAATTTTACAATTTTTCAGGTCAGTTGTGAACCTTAAATAAGTGTACACAAGCAGTTGCTCTTTTTAAAAAAGTGGCTGCTCTGAAAAATATTCAAACAAGTCTTTATGGTAGAGAAATGAAGTTATGTCTGCACCAGATAAATTTATTGCACACAGGATGTTGAATTATATGGACTGTTAATAGTGAAACAAAACCTATTCATTACCAGTAAAACACAGTTTTGAAAGAATTATCTGGACTTACCTCTGGCATCAAGTCTTGTGTCCGTATTTTATTTTTTTAAAAGTTGCAGCTCTTCAAATAAATTATCTTCAACTTTGTAATCAAATTTACATTGTGCTGTCTTTCCCTTCTTGGACAGAGATCATAACTGAATTTTTGTCTTGGAGCATCTGCATTTTAAATCCGGAGATTAATATAGTGCAGAAGAATTAAAAAAAAATAGGAATATATATTCAAAATCTATGTTTAATTTATAGCCACCATTAACAGTAATAAGACCTTGATTTTCACACTCAAAATAGAACAAACCATGTGCTTATGTGCTTTCAGTTCTGACTGGTGCGTAAATAGAAAATAACAAATTATCCTAACATAGTAGATAATGAATAACATTAAGAATGGGGAAAAAAAAAACCACTCTGTCTTACATCCTAGTTAATTTTACACTTAAACCAGTATACCCACTGTGGGTATACTGAAATGATAGAAGATACAGTCCTATCCAACCACCTAAACTCAGTCAAGTGAATGAAAGTTTCCTAGCAGGACTAAGTTTCAGCATTTCATAAAATGGCTTCTCCATCACTGTCATCCCCAGATGACTTACACACACCAACTTTGACACTACGGGTTTTGAAAAAACGTCAGGTCAGGATTTGTCATTGCACTTCTGAGGAAGGAAAAAATGTTGTTTGAGAAGTGGCATGTGAAATTTCAGGGGATGTTACAGTGGAATGCACAAAAAAAATCAACTTATAACAGAAAAGTAGCTCTACTACTATTTGTAAAATGATTGCCTGTGTTTCTGTAGCTGAATGGTGTGAGAAAGTGGGTAGATTTTCAGAAGGTATCTTAGAAGATAGGAGTACAGATAGGATGCAGAAATGCTCTTTCAAATCAGCTATTTAAATCGTAGAGAAAAGATCATTTGTCAATGTCAGCTCAACAAAAGTCTTAACATATTCTTAGATATTGTAGTAATAATAAGAAATTTTTGAAGATTGTGTTTTCTTCTACTAAAGCATAAGCAAATTACCTTTTAAGACATGAAACATACAGGAATAAAAAGAGTATTAAGAGAGGCGGAATTAATCTTATTGATAGACTTACCAATATATCTCTCCTAACATACCAAGGCTAGGTAAATCAGTTTCTCTCCCTTTCACATAAAGGATTATTGTAATTTACTCTACCTAAATCTTTAAAGGCATATTAATTAAAAGACATTATCTTGAATGACTATTTTCTGAAACGGATTTGTCCTATCTAAATTTAGACCCTGAAGTGGAGAGCCTAACCACTCAAGGTATATGGCAGGTACTTCCAATGGGCAATCCAGACCATGGCTCGGCTAAACGGTCTTCTGGAGTACCTGTTTCTCCGCACTGAGAATTTCTGTTGCCTCCTTTGACTACTCCCCTAAACGAATCCAAGTTTAAACCCCAGCCTACCAAAACTGAAAGAAAGGCAGATGGGTGCCTGCATCTTTGAAAATTTTTACCTACAGGTGATTTCCCGATAACGCATTCTGGTCAGGATGGGGAGCGGGTGGGTGATGGCAGCCTGCTGAGGTGCTCCTGGTCATGCCCTGGCACCCTGGGGCTGCAGCAGCACACTGCTCCCTAAGGACAGAGTCTGACGGATGCTCCAGTGTTGGAAAAGGAATTAAAAAGACTGTTTGGAGGTGAGAAGAGAGGATAAAAACAGAGGAAAAGGTGGAAATATTGATCATTTCACTGCACCATCTTGGTCTTAGTCGCATAACTGTTAATGCTTAGCATGAGCGGATCACTTTAGCTCAATTTGTGTGACTTTGCTTGTATGCAGATACTGTAGTTGCATATTGCATAGACATAACTTTGACGATGCCTGAAGACTTTTGTAAAACAGGGAGCTTTGGAGGCACAGTCCTAATAGCATTGAGCAAATGAGAATTCTTTGGCTAATCAGCAGATATCCTCTTGTGGACACCTTGCTACCGTTGGGTTAATTAGAAAACAGCTGGCACTGGCTGGGGGGAAGAGTAAGGTGTAGAGAGATGGAGTTTGCCGAATCCCTATGATGTTTTATTATCTTTCTCTAACCTTTTAGCCTTAATTGCCATTTTAGGAAGTCTAACACGACTTAATGAGATGCATGTTTTCAGAGCTATACCCCTCAAGTGGTAGGAAGTGGGTTTGCTTGGGTAAGTGTGTTTAATCCTCTGGGTTTTCCTGCGAACTGTTCAATTTAATTGGATTACACCTGGGGTCTGACTGGGTGTGTCGAGGGCCCTCTTCACAGGCCCTTGATTGCTTCATATTTTGTTCATCCGCTTTTACTTCAACCTGGTGGGTTGTAAAATGTAAAAGACCGTATGTCTTAAGACTTAGTAAAACATAGAGTTTGCAACTAGGGCAGGATGCGCTGATTTCTGAGGGAAGACAGTTAAGCAGAAATGCGGATACGTACGGTATCTACACCATTAACCAAAGTATCTGACAGCAGTGTATTTTTTTGAGCTTACGAACTGAGTTACCACATTGCCTGGCGTTTATATCAAGCACTTCATAGCAAGGATACCTGGAAAAGATGAGCACAGTAATAATAAGATCAAGAGCACCTGGGTTCAAAGCTATTAAGAGAGGACAGCATAAGAGAAAAAGAGGGAAGACACTGAGGAAAGAAGAACTTAATAGATGCCAAGCCACACACAGAAACTTTCAACCACCTGTCAATTTGGTGGTGGAAGAGGAGCTCCTTGGGGAGAGAAACCTGAAGAGGTAAAGAATTAAAGCCTTCTAGAAACAACCACAAATGAAACATTATGTGGATCATGAAGTCATGCAAGAAATGTATGTGAGGTGTGGGTTTTCTAGCCTAACTCACATGCAATCGTAAGAGATTTAAATGCTTTAGAACATGGTGCAGAAACAGCTGCACTGAGGCACTGGGATCATGAGTAGGGGGAGCTGACACATGCTGTAGTGTGGGCAGGTGACATATCCTAATTCCGGGAGCAGGATTTCAAGGAGGAAGTCACACAGACGTACAGCATATTCGTTTATTCCCTTTCCACCTCCCAGTGCTACCCCACCTTCCTGTAGGAGGTCGCTGCACAAGTAGCCATAGTCACACACACACAGACCCCAGGGCTATTGCAGCAGTTGCTAAAGAGAAATAAAGACAGCAAGGCTGTGCCTGAAAAGAAAAAATAGCGCTATTTTACACTGTGGGACTGGATTGGATTTTGAAATGAAGAAGCTACAGGATTTCAAACCATTCCCAGTATTTTCTGGTAACGCAATGAAGTTTCAGGTGAGCAGTTTTGAAGTTACTACACCATTACCTGTAAGGTAGTGTCCATCGGATAAAGGCAATCTGACCTTTTATCTCAGTATCTGTGGGTCTTGGTGTCTACAAAGAAATTTGAAGAAAAATGCAATAGGGTAATTTTCTAAGAAATAGAATAATTTTCTGAACATACAGTCATAAATATGATGGAGATATGAAATCATAAAATCTTGAGTCTCTTTAAGTGCTTTCTGGTCCTCAAAAATATTATAGGTGAAAGAACTGACAACTCAGTAGGTTAAATGCATTAGTCAGAAATAACAGTAGGAAGGACCTGAACAGCAAAACTGAGTGTATGCTTGTGGAAACCACCTACTGTAAGGTGGGAAAAGTTGATTAAATGAGGAGGCAGAAACAAATACGAAGACAAAACAATGTGGGAGGTTTTTTTGCTGTTGCCACACATAAGTTCTCATAGAAGCATCAAGTATTTGGATCTATCTACTCCTACTATTCAAGTGACTGCAACTTGAATATTCATTACGCTAAAGCTGTACAATAGCCTAGTACATTCCTGAAAAATTTTAATTTTGTCCTGTACATGGCAATTACAGTGACATTGTCACCATGGCAAAGACTGTCAGGCAAATACAAATAAAAAAGACATGTGATACAATTAATTCAAGACAGATCAGATGAATACTCTGAAAGTCTACAAAAACCTGAAATAAATTAGAAATTCAAAGGAGGAGGAGAGGAGAAAAATTTCATGCAGGTGTCATCTGGAACAAAGAGCAAATTTTGAATAACAATTTAAGACGAATTAAAAAAAAATTGAAAAGGAAGATAGCGTTGTAGCCTGTTTCTTAAGTAAAGTGTAAACATAGTTTGTATTTGAAAATATGACAGTACAGGTCATTTATCATGTTTTGAAAAGAGACTGGAGTAAAAGAAGAAAAGGAAAAATAAACAAATTGATAGCCTCCAGTTGAAAAAACATATTGCAACATATAGGAGTTGTGAACACAAAATTAGATGAGAAGAGATAAGTAATATAAAGCAAATTGTCAAAGTTCTAAATTAGTAATTTAGGCTCATTACATAAGAGAAATAAATCAAGAGATTTATTAGTTCTGTGGTTAAGGCACAGCATTATACTATATATCCAGTAGGGGAAAAGGCAGAATTTAGAGAAAAAAATCAATCCTTGGCTAGGTCTGTGTGTGGTAAATATAACAGGATTGCAGATGTGAGCAGGGCTCTTTGCGATTGTGTTCATAACCTAATTAGGGTGGTAATTAGGACACAGGTAAAACCACAAAAGGAAAAAAAAAAAAGGATGTTAAATTTCAAAGAGTGAGTTTTAGAAGAATGTAAAAGCACAGGATGAAATCAAGTAGGATAAATCAATAGAGATAAAGGACACAGAGGGAAATGGAAAACATTCAAAGATAAATTAATGTATGCCCAAGGGTTATGCATGTAATCTAGCTAAAAATACACCAGAAATAAAGAAGGCTAATGTTGATGAACAAAGAAGCACAAACCTGAAAATATACTCTGGCTATATCCAAGGGACTGTGTAAAATGAATACAGCTGAAAAACAAAAGGTCAGAGATGAAGTTAATAGTACATTTAACAAATAGCAAGAATACATTTTCAATTTAAAAATATATCTATTTCTCAAGGCAGAAAATAAAATATTCTTGGGTGTGGAAATAATCAGAAGACGGAGACCAAAATAATTACAGGGAGTAGGATATTAAGTGTAAGATGCTGAAAGAAATAACAAAAATTGTCAAAGATAGTTTGGACTCTGAGCAGAAACTGTTGTGCTTGAGGACTGCAACTCTGATATTTACTTTTTACAGTACTTCATTTGCATTGCAAGGGGCTATATGAAAATCCTGAAATTAGTTCTAAATGCCTCTTGTATAAATTCAGCCATTTAAACAGACACTTTGGGGATGTTTTTATAGGTAGTGCATACTGTATTAAGAGATTGACCTCTTGTTATTTATTTCTGTCCTGGTTTTGGATCCAACACCTCCTGCGGAAGATAACAAAAGAAAAATGCAAATAGGCCAAATCCTCAGAACTATACTGTGTACCTGCTGTGTACGTAATGCTGACTGATATCAGGAGAAGCTATGAAAGCTCAAAGTCTTCCAAAGTTTCAAGTTAGCAGATTGAGAAAAACTTCAGAAAAAATGTAAACTACATTTCAAGCAAGTGTGTTAAAGGAAAACAGTCCCAGATTTGACAGAACCATACTGGAGTTCAAAACAGTGAATCAGTTACCTCTCTGTGTGGTAACAAGCATTGCCAGAACCCAACGTGCCTGATTCAAATTTTTCGGGGAGGCCACTTAAGATCTTAATTTCCCTGAGAGCCCCTTTTGTCCTTTCACCACATATAAATGCAGCATCTGTACCTGGAAGGCTAAAAAGGATCACAACTTCCAGATTTAACTGAGGTGCGTAAAGTTGTGGTAGGGTAAATCAGGTCCAAATACAGTTTATTACCATAATTACAAAAACAATTGCTCTCTATACATAATAATGAAATGAGAAAATCGAATGACTAACTGCCTGAATTAAGTTGATAAATACATTACAATATAGTAGGTAGAATGAATCCAGCGAGATAGCTGGTTGAAAATGAGTAATTGATAATCATTTTACACCAGTAGTTCTCACTTGCTACAGCCCACAAACAGTCTTACTGTAATTTTCCCAAGTATACAACCCTCTCTTTTTTTTTTAACCAAGTCAGAAAATATCTTGGCTTGACAGAGATTCTGTTCATCCTTGATAAAAAATAATTAAAAAGCTAAAATATAGGGCAAGAAAACTTCATGTGCCAGGAAGCAAGTGTTCAGAAATCTCTTTAGTTTGAGGAAGGAGGAAAGGGAATTAAGTTTATGTTTCCATTTTGAGTCTGATCCTCTTGGTCTTTGCACTTCTTTTGTCGTTCCATGTGAATGAATCAAAAAAAAAAAAATCAGATTTCTCTTCAGAGCTGAACAGAAACTAAATGAAGCTTATAAAATTATCTAATGAAACTCAGAAAAAAGTAAGGTGGAAAGAGAGGGTATTTAGGAAAACCTTCCCAGATGACAAAAGAATGCAAAACAAGTACTCATATCACCTAATGTTAAGAGCACCTTACGCTAGGGTGAGATGAATTCTGCCTTGGGGGAAAGGCAGGAAAGGGGGAAAAGGATGGCAAAATAAATCTCCTTTTTGTCAAGGGTATCTCAGCTGTAACTTTTTGTGAGATGACATAACCAAGCCAATTCCTTATGGGCAGGGCAAGTGTTCAGACCCACTGACTGCGCAACTGGTTTTCATCTTGTTACCCGTAACTGCCACGTGACTCTTTTCCTTTTATTGTAAGATGTGTATTATACACTCTAAGCTTAATATTTTCCACAAAATTTGACATAGTTGAAAATCTGTTTTTGACTTAAAACCATAGTTTAAGAGTTCATACTTTACTCTCCCCAAAGTACCACTGATGCTTTGTAGATATGGATCCTGACTTTACTGTACAGGTCTTTAAAAAGAATGTAAGCAGGTGCAAATGTTTGCCTTGAGTAATGTATGCCATTATAATACGTAATAATAGTAAATTGTGGTTTGACTTTTTTTAGTAGTGTAAACACACCTCTGATGATGTGGACAATCAACATTTTCCTTTTCTTTGAGCAGTGCTGGTCAGAGAAGAAATGGTTAGGGTGTATTATTCACAGTCACAGGATGAAACAATCAGAAACTTAGTGTATCAGTGTGATCCATTAGTGCAATGAAAAAGAAAACTACATCCTGGGATGCACCAGTAGAAATATTTTCATTGGTGGGGGGGGGAGGGGGTCAGGGGGGAACAGGGGGTGGGTGAAGGGAGGTGGGGGGAGTGTGGAATAGCCAAGCCAATGAGAGGCAATTTTCAATCAGGAAAAGGAGTCCAAAATGAAACCGGTAGGGAATGGATGTGAGTAGGCTCCATCATGTGAGAGCTACAAAAATGAAGAATGGAAGAGAGTAAGAAAACACCATTGTTGTCTGTATCGGTGGTGGGTTGACCCTGGCCAGCAGCTAAATACCCACCCAGTCGCTCGCTCTCTCCCAGCAGGATGGGGGAGAGAATTGGAAGAGGAAAAGCTGTCAACCTGGGGGGTGGAGATAAAAAGAGTTTAATAGGTGAAGCAAAGCTGCATGTGAAGCAAAGTAAAATCAGTTATTAATTCACTACTTTCCATCAGCAGGCAGATGGTCAGGCATTTCCAGGAAAGCAGAGTCTCAGCAAGTGTAATGGTTACTTGTGAAGACAAACACCATAACCATGAATGTCAATCCCTTCTTCCTCCTTTCCTTGAGCTTTTGTTGCTGAGCATTACATTATACGGGCCAGAATGTCCCTCTGGTCAGTTTGGGTCCGCTGTGCCCCCTCCCAGCCTCTTGCCCACCTCCAGCCTGCTCATTGAGGGGACAGAGTGAGGAACAGAAAAGCCTCGATGGTGTGCAGGCACTGTAGCCTAAATATTGGTGTGTTATCAACACTGTTTTAGCCTCAGTTTTAGTCTCAGATCCAAAACACGGCATCATATGGGCCTCTGTGAAGAAATTTAACTCCATCTCAGACAGGCCCAGTGCAGTATCTGAGAAAAAAAAAAAGCATAAGGAAAGAAAAGAGAAATTTAAGTTAAAAGAATTTATTTTTTCCTGGGACTTAAGAAAGGCTTTGCAAAATTAGAGCAGTGAGATTCTGGAATTGCTTTTCATTCAAAAAAATTAATTGCTTTTTAGGTGCAGCCTGATAATTTTATGGAAAGCATTATACCATAAGAGGCTTGAAATACTGAACCTCAGTGACCCATATCTCATCTAGCCCTTTGTTGCTGGGTGTTTGGAGAAGTTTTTTAAGAAATATATTAACATCCAAAAATTGCTTTAACTCCCTTTTCTCTTCAAAAATGATAAACAAACAGTAAATCTGAAGGACAATGTCTGCAGGTAATTTGGAATTGGCTAAGCTACTTTATATCTGCTATCTCATACACTGGTAGCTGTTTAGCTGCAGTAGCACAGCACGTAATGGTGTGGGAAAAGACACCCATCAAGAAAAGTGAAATATTCTGTCAGTTAGCATGCACTGAGCTCCCCACTGCTGCAGTCTGCCAATAATTTAAAATGTGTTTAGCTATATCTGCAAGGACTGCAGGTTGGATATCATCGGAAGGCAAAAGAGCAAAGGAACTTCCTTCCCAGCCAGTGCGTGAGCTGCTTCCAGGCAGCTGAGGCATAAATAGTGTGGAGCAAGATGCTCCTTGAGATAGTCCACCCGATCACATCTCCTCATTGATTTCCAGCTCAAAGCAGGGACAGAAACCAGCTTCTTTTATCTTCTGAAGTGTACAAATTGTCTCCAGTGGTTCTAGAAAACTTCACCTGTGCACCCAAACTATTTGCAATAGTTGTAATAGGCTGAAGCAATTTAGAGTCTTTTCTATGGAAGATGGAAATACTTGCTCCTCGCTGCAGAGACAGACACTTCTAAACTGATCCTTAAGCTCTCTGACAGTGTCTTCACTCCTCAGTGACTCCTCTTCATCTTTTCAAAGGGAGATGGTAAGGGATATCATTTATAAGTTGTCCTGGTGGGGTATTACACTGTTTTTAAGAGGACATTTGGAGGAAGATAAACTATTAGGGCTGTTTTGTGAGCAAAACCTGACAGCCAAACTGAACTAACCCCCACAAATGGGGACACATGAAAATGTCCATATTTTTCATGTTTTCTATATTTTTAGAAAGCAAAATTTTAAAAAATACTTCGCAAAGTCAAAAAAAGGTGGTATAGCTCTTCATCCCCTTGTTTTTGAGAGTTGAGTTAAAGTGAGGTGGGAATTTCCTATGAAGTCTGGCTTCTGTCAAAGGACTTAATTAATATGCCTCAGATAAAACTTACTGCTGCTTCCTTAGAAAACAGCATTGTAATACCAAGACAAAACTCCTACCATACTCAAAAACAGGACAATAAGATCATCACTCTGACTGAAACTGAATATAACAGTCTTTGGCCTGGGATTCTCTTCGGCCTGATACGTACTCACAATAAATATTTCTCTAAAAAAAAAAAAGCTACACATAATCTCTCTGATTTAGATTCTCCTAGCAGCTTTTCCCAGATTAATACTTCTCTGTGCTCTGAGGTGTTACATATCTTCCCAGTTTTGGAAAGTCTGTGCTGGAAGGAATGAGAGATACTGGAAATTGCACCGTGGTACTCTTCCAGAGGTGTTGGTGCCCCCCTTTGAAGAGCACTAAGACTGGCTGAAGCTTCAGAGAGAACAATCAATCCAACCCTCTCTTCATTGAAAGCACCTTGAGCAGGTGTTCTCTTTGATTTTCCTACTTCTTCCCAACCAGCATGAAGATTACATGCTAAGCGGGGATCGCTCTTTCCTTTGTTGACAGATGGAAGAACAAGGCTGAAAAATCAGTCACAAAGGCACTTCTTAATTTTGTTTTTTTTTCATTAATCTCCTTTTCTCTAAAAAAGATAATTCCAGAAACCTGGAAATACCGGAAGTTGATAATGCTTCTAAAAGTCTTTTCTTTGCACTAGGATGCATCAGTTTCAGTTTTAGGGGTATAAGTTTTACTCCAAAGAAAAGTTAAGATATACCCACAACAAAGGAAAAACTCTGCTATGCATATCATGAATGAATGCAATAGAAACTGTTCTCAAAAAAAATTACAAAAATAAGGTATCTTCTTAAAGAGAGATATTTTGTAAGTTCACATATATATGTGGTACAAAGAGAAACAATGTCTTGCATCACATTTTAGATCTCAGATCTCTCAACAAATCTGTAGATCAGTGTTGTATACAGAAATACCTAAAATTCATCATTATAGGATCAGATTCCCAAAGCTTCATGTTCCCTTGCATAAACATGTGATAGATGCTCCAGCTTCTATTACATTAAAAGCATTTAAATTCAGGGTAAGCTTTGTTTTATGTAAACTTTTCCCTTGAAGATGTCATTTAGCTTTCTCAACATCTTGTGCAGCACGTGTCATTCACTGATTGCACCTTTGGAAACCTAGTTTTGAATAAACTGGTGTTTGTTGATGCTCCCTCAATATTTCAGTACTCAGAAGAATCTATCAGAAAACAGACGATATTAGAAAAATGAGGCACAGGAATAAGTTTCCCAACACAAAAGCTCAAGAAGTCCACTCAGGAGCTAAGCCAGATCCCCAGCCCAATTGAATGCTGTATCAAATTCAGAATTAACATACTCATGGCTGTTGATGTGGAGTTTGATAAAAGGGTTTCATACAATAACATGTAATCTTTAAGATTCTTTTCAAGTATGTGCAGTAAATAATTTAGTTTGTCTTTGGTTCCTGTGCTCCTAAATGGGCAGTAATGGTCATTTGTAGTCAGAGAGCACCAGGTTACATTCTGCTCTCTCTGGATCTGCTCTGGTATGACCCTTTCATCTCTACAGACAGCATAAAGTGAGGACCTCCTGTCATGCTCTTCTTCAAAACCATTTTAAGCTCACTGTCGAAAAAGAACAGTATAATTTAGAGATGTTTCAACAGCTTTGGAGCAGCCTTGCTGTACAGCATATTTGGGATGGAGGAATGCAGACTGCCAGCTATGGAGCTGGGGATTGGGAGGTTCCCTTTGTAGAGACTCCAGATCAGTAATGACTAGCTCCCCTGGAAGCCAGATATTTTACCTAACCCTCCTCTGGTTACCCCTATGCTAGGCAAATATTCCCAGGCAAGAAACGTCACTGTCTATAGCAGTAAGTCCGGATCCTTTGGTCTGTGCTAACAAGCACTCTCCCATTCAATTCCCTGGCACAATTTGGCTGATAAGCTCCAGAAACTTTTCCCAATTCACATGCATAGAATCATAGAATCATTTAGGTTGGAAGAGACCCTTGGGATCATCAAGTCCAACCATCAACTCCACTCTACAAAGTTCTCCCTTACACCATATCCCTTAATACCACATCTAAACGAGTCTTAAACACATTCAAGGATGGTGACTCTACCACCTCCCTGGGCAGTCTATTCCAGTGTCTAACCACTCTTTCTGTGAAAAATTTTTTCCGAATGTCCAGCCTAAAACTCTGCAAACACAGAGGAAAGCCTTGACTCAGCCCATACTGCGCTGGCTGGTCCCACTGCCCACTTACGTATAGGTTGTCTTTCAACGTCCTGACAGCTGGACCCTTAGAAAGGAACTGGCATTCTCAGTACCTCCTGTCTCCCACATAGTAAGTCAGGAGTCCAAGAGTCTGGGGAAAATCAGATCTTTAGGTTCTTCCAGGCAGGCACTGTACATGGTCAGGAGTGCTAGCTGGAGGTACCAGCCTCCTTATTCCTTTAAGTAAGCACCTCCCGTGGGGATGACTGCTGCAGTGCCCAGCTCCAGTGGGACAGGCGCAGGTCTGAGCAGTGCCTGCAAGCAAGCACCCATTCCAATTCACTTCGGAGGAAAATCAAAGTGTCCTGTCTCTCCACAATAATTTCTTTTTCAAAATGCTGTTTACTTAGGAAATTTCCAGAGCTGAAAGCGGGAGAAAGGCTAAAACATTCCTGTGTGACATGCCTGTCAGTGTTTAAGAGGCATTTGGACAATGCCCTTAATAATATGCTTTAACTTTTGGTCAGCCCTGAATTGGCCAGGCAGTTGGACTAGAAGATTGTTGTAGGTCCCTTCCAACTGAAATATTCTATTCTATGTACAGGACAAGAGGTAATGGGCACAAATGTGAACATAGGAAGTTCCATCTAAACATGAGGAGGAACTTCTTTACTTTGAGGGTGGCAGAGCACTGGAACAGGCTGCCCAGAGAGGTGGTGGAGTCTCCGTCCTTGGAGACATTCAAAACCCGCCTGGACGCGTTCCTGTGCAACCTGCTCTAGGTGACCCTGCTGTGGCAGGGGGTTGGACTAGATGATCTCCAGAGGTCCCTTCCAACCCCGACCATTCTGTGATTCTGTGATTCTATTCTATTCTAGTCTAGTCTAGCCTAATCTAGTCTATTCTATTCTGTTCTACATCAGATGGAATGGAAATTCATAACATGATTAAAAGCAGTTTTAAGAAAAACTAAATGCTCTTATTATTCTTGTACCAGAAGAATACTTCCATTGAGAAAACATACATATTTTAACCAGAAATTGGGTTTTTCTCTGAAAAAAAGCATTTTTTTCCCAACCATTACTCGATAAGTATCCCCAAAACCCAGCCTTGTTTCAGAAAGGAATTTAGCATCAGCTGGTCACAGGTAAGGAAGATGGGGATATCTGAGATACCCAAAAGAATTAAATGGGCATGAGACAATGACAGTCAGTGACCAGCACGGCTGGCAGAGCCAACAAAGCAGGTAAACCCCAGCTGTCTTTAGCAGAGCCATTGGGTTGTTTCCGTCCCAGACTCCCGCTCTAGCAGTGTGTATCAGCTCGGGCACGGCACCAGGCCCACGCTGGCTCCGTACATCAGTTTCATGCTGCTTCTTAGCAATAATCCCTTGGACCAGGAGCACTGCTGAAAAACAGCACACAGGCATGGAGAAAGAAAGCTCTGTGAGCTATCACGTTGTGCCAGTCAAACTCTTTACCTCCTCTCCAAGCCAGCTGTGCCAGACTTGGACCAGGTCCATGCAGAGCCATTTGGTTGACCCTGCATGGTGCAGTGAGACCAAGTGGTATTAGTTTAGGCCGTGTAAGCTGTCTGAACTGCTTCTGGGCCAATTTGACCCTGGAAACTATAGAGTCACCTTCCCACAGCATTGGATATTAGTGCACAAGCCCTGCCAGACCAGACCTGGCTCTGCAAGGAGCCAGCTCAATGTCCCTGCATCTGCAGTTCAGCTAACCCACAACTTGTAAACCACCCACAAATAACTGAGAGTTGACGGGGTAGAATTCAACTCATCCTTGCAAATTCTCATTAATCTGCAATTTCTAAGCAGGAGCCTGGGGGGAGGGAGGGAGAGTAAAGGCCATTTTACTGAAGTGAATCCAAGTGAAACATTAAGAAAGCCATTACATTAAATTGCAGGAATAATACATGAAGCAGGATGGTTTTGGAAATTAAAGAAGATTCTGTTCTCATAGGCTGTGGTATGAATTATATCCGGTCATTTTTGTGTGGCTTCTTTGGTTGGGATAAGTGGAAGAGACTTACTACAAGGACTGGAACAAAATGGATTCCTTATCACAACTGTCAAACCAAAAATAATCTGGCCAAATGCTGCCACTCATTTAACAACAGAAGTTCTGAAAATAATTCTTGAATTTATTATTGAACAGCCTTCTCTGCTCAACAGAGCTGCTTTACACAATCACTCAGTTATGTCATTTTTGCATATACATGAAAATAACCATTCAGTCTTCAGTGGTCTTATTATTCATTCTCAACAGTGTATTTAAGTGCTTTGCAGTGCCTTTCATCTTAGAACAGGGAACATAAATACTTTTCATAGTACCCACTGGCAAGCCCTACTTGGTGTGGCCTAACTAGCCAACTGATTTTTAAGAGGTGGTGGCTGGGCAGCTGTTCTCAAAAACACTCAATAAATGGCAGTGTAATTCCTGTTTCCATGGGGATATGGCATCGAAATAAAAACATTATCTTATATGTGTCAGGCAACAGACCTCAAAGGGAACAGAAGAGAACTTCTGGGATGTTAAGATGTAGAAAAGGATTGACTGGAAAGGCAAAGCTGCTAATTATAAATAAGAAAAAAAATGCTTAGGTCTGCTGATCCTTTATGAGAAATAGCTCAGTTGCTAAGAATATATCTGACATTTCATAGGGGCTTGGTCTGTTTATTCAGCATAAAAGGGAACAAGTATGTCGTTTATACTTGAAAGCATCCAAATGGCAACACCTTTGTGCCCTGAAGAAATTCTGGAGAAAGCTAAAGAAAACAAATATATTCTTTTCTCATTTTGCCATGCTACTTAAAAACATCTGTCCTGAAAAGACGTGATAAAGTTGCAATGAGCATTCAATTGCATTAAATTCCTGGACACTATCCATTCTAACAAGCCACTGTTACCGGGGGGAGAGGAGTTGGGTGCATTCTTATGCCAGCAAGGTGTTGTCCTATGAAGGTGCCAATAAAAAGGAGAGCTTTGCCAGTACATAAGGTATAACTTTGAAAAGCAACCTCCAAAGTTTATTTTGGAAGTGTCTGCAGGACACAGATTGCATGTGTTAAAGTACATCCAACCCATAAGAGGTCACCTGAAAAAAATTACTAATTTTAGGTCCAGTATTTCTATTCCTAGTGAAGTCAATAGTCAGACTCATTCGTTGGCAGCAGATAATATAAACTTATTTATGATGAAAAAGTAGGTATTTTAGAAATACATATAGAAATAGCTACAGAACTAAAGATACGTGTCTTGATATCTCTGAATGGATGAAACCTCCTACTGTGGGTTATTTGTGGGGCGCTCATTTTCCTCTCTCTCCCGAAGGAAGTCTGCTGACATAGGGCTTGAGTGTTAATGAGTTCCTGCAATTCCCATAACTGATATAACAGATGCAAAACCCCATCCGAATCAAACATTTGGCTGCAGGAGGAGCAGGAAGAAGCATCTGTTTTTTGGCAAATGAAGCACTGCTCAGCATTTCAGTGCAGGAGGGGAAAAAAAACACAGTGGAACACGGTATTAATGTACAAAAGTTGTAGTTATTTCAAAGCAATAATGAACAAGCAAAGGCATATCTCTTAAGAAATACGACTCAGAGCAACTGTGAAAATCCTCTTTCTCATGCATGCTGACACTAAAAGCAAAACCTTTGGATTCTGTGTACAAGATAGCAGCATGATGCAGGTTTGTGTTTAGATAATGCTGCTACTGGCTGGAAACATTTCTGTGAAAACACACAAAATTAAAGATAATTGGAAAAAGCAAGTTTGACCATCCAGACAATTATTTTTCAGTTTGAATATGATAACCAGGAAAGGGCCATTTTTTAACCTAGCAATTCCTCTAGCAAAGGCGTCACAACTTTCATATGAGCTCTGGGAAATGTATCATTTATGTATAGCTCTTAGCACTTTTTCACTCACTGGTGGTATTGTTATTGATATCCTGGTGATCTGGAAGAACAGAACACCATGCAGCCCTGAATTACTATAAATTTAGTTCTGATGAGTTGCTTTACTAACTCATAACACTTTGCAACATGATCCTTGCCATTGTGCACTTTTACTTGATCAGAAACAAAGTCAGTGCTTGAAAGGAGGCATATGAATTAAGGCAAGTGACTTAAAGAGCTCTTTGGTTTGCATTAGGAGAAAGGATTTGGAAAAGAAAGCTGTATTTGTAGCTTTAATATTTGATTTGTAAGAACTTCTACGTACTTCTTGAAGAGTTTTCCTAAACCCTTATTGAGTTCAGTTGCTGTTATTTTTTCCAAACTCCTTTGGGCTCTTAAATTCCTCCTGCTTCAAACAGAAACTTGAATTATTCTCAGTTCAGACTGGATATTAAATTTGCCATTTACTATTCATTTCTAAAGACGCTGCCTTTAATAGGTCGTCCTTTGTAATTTATTTTCTAAAGGAAGCGATTTAATTTAATCTTCTGTGAATTCTTGATACTGGCTTAAATTGAACAGAAACTGTAACAGAAGGCAATAGAAACCGAGTAGGGCGAAACAGGGAATGGAGGATGAGATACACACAGGGGATATATTTTCTTCCTTCGTTCTAAACCATCCTCTCATTCTCTATAAATTATCTTCTGTTTCAGTTTAATTTTCATCTCTTATTTTTCTGTATTTGCATTTTCCTGTACTTTAGGACCATTATTCAGGAGTTTATCTCTCAGCCCTTCTACAGGGATGTCATCCCAGGATCTGTTGATTACTCCAGCTCACAGCATGGCAGAGACCTGGTCTCACATCCTATCCTCATAGGACAGAAAAAAAAATATATTCTTAAATATGGTCTAAAATGATGTGGAGATGAGGGAAAAGTTTACAGGGGTCCCACATTTTTTAAACACAGCATAATTAGCTGCCTCCCCACCATCTTGACAGGTTGCCTGAAGCCCATCTTCAACCTGACAGCTCCATGGCCTTTGTCCTTTCTAGCATCTTGGCCCAGGACCCCACATCCACACACTTCCTTCATTTTTCCTCACCTTCTCCAGTCCAGGAAACCAGCCTTGTTTCTGTTTTCCCCTCTGCTTCCATCTCTGTCTCCTCCCTATACTCCAAACCCGATTCCCACACTCCCCAGCATTGCACCATGCACTTGCCAGCAGACGAGGCAGGGTCGCTCCCCAATCCCAGAGCTGCCAACTCCTCGACAGTCACCGATAACTGCTGTCTGCAGGTTCTATTCGTGACGCTGTCGCTGGAAATACACAATTTCCAGCTCCAGAAATACTGGTCCTCAGACAGGTCCCTTGACTGCCAGGCCAGGATCTGTTCCACCTCCTCCTGTTACTCTAGGTATCTCCCATGCAGATAGTAGTGCTGCTTTCCCTGTGCTGCCTTTACGTTCATGGAAGAGAAATACACACTTCAAGGGTGTGATGCATCATGTCCTAACATTGGTATCTAAAATAGATGAGATGGTCCTGTGCAACCAGGACGCCTTCAGTAATCTTCACAGCGCACGCATTCCTGTGTAATGGGGCTCGCTGGCTCCAGCGTGGGACAGTTCTGCTCTCCCTACAGCATCTAATCACCTTAAAGCTGTAACTGTTCAAACTGCTTCTTATGAGCTAAAAGGAGACGGGAAATGATGCAGACAGACATCTACTGCTTTTTGGTGTCTTTATTTTACTCTTCTGAAGGGGGCAGTTACAAGGTTCAGTTGTCTTAATGAAGGCCAGATCCTTTTGGTTTGATTTGTTTGCTGGCAATATTACCTGCCCTAGTAAACCCGTGCTTAACTGCCCTACTTTTCACTTCAGAATATATAGCGGAAAGCAAGAGCTGCAATGAACCATTCTACTGTACAGAATAAAGAGATGACTATATCTATACTCACTAGCTTGGCTACAGTTTTGATGATACTGCAAAAATGTTTTCTGCTCCTGAATTATATATATCAATGTTGCTTTCGCAGCATTTTTGCAACCCTATTCTGACTATTTGGCATAATTTGAAATTGTTCATAACATATATAATAGAAAGTACATGTTCGTGTGTCTCATTCATTCTTCCAACAATAAAGACTTGTAAGTGAGTACCAGCAGCAGTTCAAGGGCACACAGCATTACAATGCAGGAGGAGGGAACTGAGAAATGACATTTCATTAGTTAATTAATTCAGTCAGTGATTTTGTGCTTACAATGTCTGTAATTTCTTTGAGGCTGTTCCAGATACACAGCTAAACCACGATTCCTCATTCTTTCCTGTTCTTTCACTTGCAATGCAGTCATCTTCTATGAAATCAAGATCAAATACAGCTATAGAAGTCAGGGCGGTTTAAAACTGAGCTGGGGACATCCAGAACAGAGAGCATATCTGTCTATAACCTGAGCTGTTAGCTATCTCTAGCTACTGTTTGTCAATTAGGCATAATTGAGCACACGTAACACCCATTGCTCAGTAGATTATTTTAGCAAAAAAAGACTGTAGCCTCTTTTGTCCTCAGATTTCTTTAAATAAGAAATCTCTTCTTTTTTTGCCTCTTATTTCTTTAAAGAGGAGAACTGCAAAAATTAAATATGTTATCATCACGTTGAATCAAACTAAGTAGTTTATGAAACTACACCAAGGAAATAATTATCAAGTTGTTGGGTTTCTCTCTAACTAATGTACATACATGCTTCCTCTCCTCCTTTCTCATGTTGAATGCTACTTATTAAATGAAGGACTGCAGAATATTGTTGCTAACAGCAATGTTATTGCTTTTACACCACATTTTGTAACATTTGCAGATGCAACGGGTTTTTTACATTTTCAGGAAAAAAAAATCACAGAGGATGGTCAACACCGGAACAAGTGGCCCAGAGAGGCTGTGGATTCTCCTTTCTTGGAGGTATTCAGAACTCAACTGAGCTCGGCCCTAAGCAACCTGAGCTAACTTTGAAGTTGAATCTGCCCTCAAAGTTAGCCCTAATGACCTCCAGATGTACCTTCAAATCTATCATTAGGACTAACAGATGATATTCTTAATCTAATTTATGTAGCTTGTGCTTTAAGCAAATTCTTCTGCAGAGTTGGTTTCCCTCAAATTTGAGGGAAAACCAGGCTATTCAGGATGATTCTTAGATATGCTGTGCTTGGGTGTGTTTTGATTTTATGTTTTTTTAAATATGATCTGTGGGCTGTAACTTTTAGTGTACGTAATGGTGAGATGCTGATGAAGGAGATTTGAAAAGTTCTTGATTTTACCTGTTCCTTTGTGTCGTTCCTTCAGGTATGTAACTTGTGGTCTTTTGCACTTCTTGAACTTTGTTTTGAGGGAAATTAATCAAACTAAATATGGTTTGCTACAACCTAAGCTAGGCATCTTAGGCTTATCTTTAATATTTATATTGCAATGTAGCTCACCTTATTCTGGTAGAGATGGTTGAAATATGTCAAACGAATTACGCTTTCAAAGTGTCTGCTTCTGCCAAATGACAGCAGAAGTTGCTTAGATTAATTGGTTAGCTCAGCTCTAAACATCTGCATCACAGATGTCTGAAGTTAGGTGGATTCCATCTAAGATTTTGGGTAAAGTTTAGAATCATGTGGCTTGGGGAAAACATGTATTCTGTGGACATTTCTAAGACTCTATTGCTTAGCTTTCTGTAACTGCCAGGGTGATTCATTCTCAGTTCAGAAAGTCTTTGGTCAGAGTCCATAGCAAATCATGTCCAGGAGCACTTTTGCTGAAAAATTCTATTTCCTATTCTCTCCCCTGGGGCATAAGGGCTGTTGCATGTTTTAAGAAAAAGTCTTGATTTAGAGGTGCTGAAGACTGAACATGCTATTGAAGAATAGAGACTTTTTTTTTTTTTTAATATTTAAAGGAAAAATATTCTGCATTCTGCATTCCAGGCTTCTGATGAAGCTTTTCAGCAGGAATTTAGGAAAGGACTCTGCTTCTGACCCACTTTATTGGTTACGTCTGCTATCTATTGGAAAAGCAAGATGTCCAGGTATGAATTGCCTGGTCATCATGCACGTAGTTGCGAAAGTCCTTAGAGAATCTTAATGTGACAGTGAAAGGCTTAGAAATTGGCTGTCTTCCAAAACTATATTGTCCCTGACTTGTCTTTGACAGCACCATCAGATACATCCACCGTCTTTTCCGTTGTTGGTCTCAAATGGTTGTTATTTCTATAAATGTGAATACAGTTAAACCCTTGAATGCAGGAAAGCTGCGAGTGTAGCTCAAGGTCTTGCTGTATTTTGGGGAGGTCACAATATATTTAGTTCATCTGCAGATAGTTGTTGCTTCATTTTAGCTTTGTCTCCCTTTTAGAAGATATCATTATGTCCTTCTCCTATTTCTTTGCTTTCTCCACGCTGCACTGAAGCTGTGCAAATTCTTCACTGTAAAATGAAGAAATAAAGGAAGCTTTCCTCACTTCACATTTCCTTACATAACTGAAAATTGAACCCAGACAAATCAAAAGGAATGAATCTCCCTTCTCAGTAAGGATTTACGTTGAAAATCATGTGGAGAGCAGCAGTACAGGTGTGAAAAGAAACCAGACTTGTTCATTCCGCTCAGCTCAATATTAAAAGAGAAATTTGTGGGATGTCTCCGTTCGGGAATGCAGAATGAAACAAAACAACTGTCAAATTTACTGGAAACTGAATCCGCTGAGTGGTAGAAAGGTCTAATATTCATCCTTTTTCCTTTCAACAGCTCATCAATTTTAGGGTTTTTATCAAGAAACGTGTAAACAGCAGAAGAGAAACATTTCATTTAGAATTTTCAATGCTAAATAAATTTCCATTTACTTCACTTCTTAACTTTTTGTCCCGCTTCAATTTTCTCTCTGTTGTGACAGTAACAGCAGTAACATTAATACATAATTAGATGGGTAGGAATGTGCTCAGAGTCAATAGCTTGTAAAAGCTCCTTTGGAGCCATAGTAAAGTATCTCATATAGCAAATACATGGTTATGGACTTGTTAAAACAGACATTAGTTACCCAGTAGTCCATTATGGCTCCTTATAGTCTACCATTTGAGTAGATCTATATTTAGAGTCTTATTGATCAGTAATTAAGAGATAACATGGTGGCAAAATGGAAATATATCATAAACATTCTTAAAGAAGTAATTTATAGAAATGGTAAAAACATCAGGAACTGGCAAATGTCTTTTGCACTATTCTTGCTTTCATAGAGAAACCAATAAACTCAATAAAATTATAACTGATATTATAAGATTCCCTTGTGTAGGCTGAGGAGCTTACTTCATACAGAATTAATTTTTAAAACAGAGCTATTAAAGCTAGGAAGGAGTCAGACAAGTCACCACCATGTATACAGTCTTCATCTACTCGTAAAAAATTAACTGTATCAGTGGTGAAAGTAAGCACTAGTAAAGGGAATTCAGCCACTTTTAATTTGAGCCACCTGGAGCTTTCTCATCTCTCATTAGTCTATAATGCTATACAGGTGAGTTTATCCACTTTTCTACTTTACAACTATATTTGCTGAAATACAATTATAATAATTAATTGCAAATAGTTAAAAGTCTCTATTACAATGTGCCTAGAAAAGCTGTTCAGGCATGATAATCTTTTAGACTATTCGAAGTGCCACAGTAGCACTGATCCCTTATGATTTTCACATGATACTCAAGATTCTAGGACATGATTAAGTGTAAACCCAGAAAGAACAGCTTTTCCTCACTTGGTTAAAATTTCCCTCCACAAGGGGACTGCAATATTATTACTTGTGTTGTGTCTAATGCAATTGTACAATTCACAATAGGTCTTGAAAATGTAAAGATTTAGTTACCATGCTTGTACTCACTGCATAAAAGAGGGATGTGAGCCTGTTCTTCTAATTGTTCCAATCTCTGCATTAACATCAATTAGCAAATTTGTCTTTCAGTCTCTCCCACATGGGGCATGTTCAGTCAGGGTTGGGTCAGTAGGGAATTTAATTAATTTATCAGCAAATTGGATTTTTCATTAAGTGTCCTTGCTTTGTTTTTTCCTTTTTTTTTTTTTCCCAGAAATTTTTGGTGGTTTATGTAACTATAGGGTTTTTCATCTACAATTCTCTAATGCAGAGGTTGTTAATGGAATGATATTGAACAGAAATACCTCATTTATAAAGGGTATCAAAAGAGAGGTTCTGTATGTCTCACTGATCATTTGTAAGCAGGTACTTTTGTTAGTGGGAACTTCTTCCTGTGTAGGCTTGCGGTCTAGTGGGAATTTTACTTCGTAGTAAACCTGCCAATAGCTGGATGTATAAATGCCTGATATTTATGGCTTAAGTACAAAGGGTATCAGTGTGTGAGAATTCAATTCAACGAGGCTAATCTCAAATGCAATTAATGTTCACATTCTTTATGTGCCCCTATGGTAGTCTGTTTGCCCAAGGAATTTATTGGAAGTGATACATTTAATTAAACTTCTTGAAACACTTGGGCAATGATATCATTTAGGTGATAAGGCATCGCTTTTGGAAAGAGGAACAGTTTAACTGCGGTATTCATTCTGTGCTGCTTTACCTTTAACGGAGGGTACGTGTGGTTCTGTGGAGGGTGCGTGTCAAGTGCTGCTCAGAAAAGGTGATTTCCTCATGTTCTACCAAGCTGCTCAAGCTGCTAAATAAAAGTCAAATGGTTTGATCTTGTGTCAATTTTGATATAGCAACTACTTTACAGAAACTATATGTACTGTGCAAACAAAGGTGAATAAGCAAGAAAACTTGCTAAGCTGCTCATAGGAAAAATTGTGGCTTGCTATATTTCGCTGGGGATTATTATTTTGCTAATAGAAATCATTTTTTTCTGCCTATTTAGCATCCATTCTTTATAACTTGTTAACCATATAACTTTAATTAAAGGGATATCCCCTTCCTTCCTACTAAGACATCTTCCATCTGTTGTTAAAATGCGTGTCATTACAGAAATGATAATATGAATTCTCATTAAAATTGTATTTTTACATTTTTCGTGTGCTTTTTTTTTGGTAAAGCCAGTCTGTGCTACCCTCATTGTGCTGATCCTGCTCAAGACTGATATTCTAAGATAAATTATACAATGCATTAAATCATTGTCAGTGTTTGTCTTTAGCAGCCTTGTTTTCACAGTGTTCTCCAGACAGCTCAGCTCAGCATGGCAAGTGAAATCAGTGAAGGCTAGCTGGGTGACTGGGTAAAAATTTCCATTGTGTACTGTACGTGTAAAAGGGAATTCAGGAGGGTAGTCAATGAAAGTTTAAATCCCCATAGTCTGGGTTTTGGCTTCCACTGTTTAAAAGTTACTTATTGCAGGAGAAAGTGAAGATAAAAATACACACGTAGATGGGTCTCAGTAGGGCAAGAAAGGCAAGAGGAATTTTGGTTAACTGCTTGCATAGAATCATAGAATCGTTTAGGTTGGAAAAGACCCTTAAGATCATTGAGTCCAATGGTAAATCTAACACTGTCAAGTCCATCCCTAAACCACATCCCTAAGTGCCACATCTACATGTCTTTTAAATACCTCCAGGGATGATGATTCCACCACTTCCCTGAGCAGCCTGTTCAAGTGCTTGACAACCCTTTTGGAGAAGAAATTTTTCCTAATATCCAACCTAAATCTCCCCTGGTGCAAGTTGAGGCTGTTAACTCTTGTCCTATCACTTCCTCTATGGGAGAAGAGACCGACCCCCACCTCTCTACAGCCTCCTTTCAGGTAGTTGTAGAGAGCGATAAGGTCTCCCCTCAGCCTCCTTTTCTCCAGTTCCCTCAGCTGCTCCTCATAAGACTTGTGCTCTGGACCCTTCACCAGCTTTGTTGTCCTTCTCTGCACATGCTCCAGCACCCCAATGTCTTTCTTGTAGTGAGAGGCCCAAAACTGGACAGACAGGAGTTGAGGTGTGGCCTCACCAGTGCGGAATACAGGGGGACAATCACTTCCCTGGCCTGCTGGCCACACTGTTTCTGATACAAGCCAGGATACTGTTGGCCATCTTGGCCACCTGGGCACACTGCTGGCTCGTATTCAGCTGGCTATTGACCAACACCCCCAGATCCTTTTCCATGGGGCAGCTTTCTAGCCACTCCTCTCCAAGCCTGTTGCACTGCATGGGGTTGTTGTGACCCAAGCGCAGGACCGGGTGCTTAGACTTGTTGAACCTCATACAATTGGCCTCAGCCCATCGATCCAGCCTGTCTAGATCCCTCTGTAAAGCCTTCCTACCCTCAGGCAGATTAACATTCCTGCCCAACTTGGTGTTGTCTGCAAACTTACTGAGGGTGCAGCGAATTCCCTTGTCCATATTGTTGATAAAAATATTAAACAGAACTGGCCCCAGTACTGAGCCCTAGGGAACATCACTCGTGATTGCCTGCCAACTGGATTTAGCTCATCACAACTCTTTGGGCCCAGCCACCCAGCCAGTTTTTTACCCAGAGGAAGTATGCCTGTCCAAGACATGAGCAGCCAGTTTCTCCAGAAGAATGCTATGGGAAACAGTGTCAAAGACTTTACTAAAGTCCAGGTAAAGAATGTCCACAGCCTTTCATCCACTAAGGATGTCACCTTGTCATGGAAGGAGATCAAGTTAGTCAGCTTTTCATGAACCCATGCTAACTGGGCTTGATCACCTTTTTGTCCTGCACGTGATGGCACTCAAGATGATCTGCTCCATGAGCCTTACAGATTCTGAATTATTTCAGAAATTTTCTACAACTACCCAAATATCTGGTGACATGACTAAGACAGTTTGCTTTGAGCCTTCAACCCCGAGTATAAATTCAATTCATATGTCAAGATTATCATCACAATGAAATTTCCTCCTGAAGTATCTTAAAAAAAAACAAAACCAAAAAAAAACCAAAACAAAAACACAAACAAACAAAAAAACAACCTAAATAGCCCACAAAACGTTAATGATGACATTCACAAACACAGTTCCAAGACAGGCAGTGTATTCTGCAGTGACACCAGGGTCCCAGATGTGCTTTTTCTTTCAGAGAACAGAAGAATAAGGATCATGATATGTTGGTTGCATTTTTGTTATAGAAGAAATTAGAATAGACTTTTAAAAGACAGATAAAGATACAGTCCCAAAATCTTAGCCATGAGATGTCTTTGGAAAGAATCATGAAAAAGCTCAGTCTCCTGAGTAAACATAATCATTCTCCACCACCTTGTGTGTGTGTGTGTCATTCAAAGAAATGTTAAAAACATTAAATATATTTCATGAAAAATTCTGCTGATTTTATATGTATATATCAGGAAAAAAATCCAAGCAAGGTTTTTCCTAGGATGCTGTAAAGCCAACTTTTATAATAATCATGGGAATCTCTTCAAATGGCAAAACGGATAAACAAACAATACCGAAGTAGTGCTGAACACGCGGTGCTTTCATGTTTCTTCAAATCTGTTCAGGCTCAGTTGGAGGAGAAGGTAGATGCTTCTTGAATAATACGAATGCTTTTTCTTCTTTTGCTTATGTACTGACACTGTTTCCATGACATAGAATACCATGGAGAGCTTATTCATGTTTTAGAAATGCCATATTTCTCCTGAATTTAAACACAAGTTACTGTTGGGGGCTTATTTTCATCTGTAGGGAAATAAACATAGAGAAAATTTTCATCTTTGAGAAAGTCTCCTAATACTTGATTAAAAAAAAATAAGGAAAGGGGATTAAAGCGATAGTAACGAATGAGAATGTATGTGCTAATTGCAACCCAGCATGAGCCCATGCATCTCACCAGGTGTGAGTGTGAAAGTCTTCAATCAATCCGCAGAGCTTCACTGACAGTGAGGTTATTAGGTGTCCTTCAGTCTCATTAGTTAGACTGTCTGTTCATCGCACAGAGATGTTGAATGCTGAATTCGAATGAAAGATTTCAGACATCCCGGTAGGGATCTGCTGAAATCACTCTGACAGCATTTTGGTCTTAAGTATTATTTTCATCTATGCAAAGTCCTGAAAATTTGCAAAGCATAACATGCAGTCAGTCAGATTAACCATTCCTGCTATTTCAAGAAGCCAGAGCACATATCGGACCTATGCTTGGACCATCATTGGTCCTCCTTAGTTGCATTTCTGGCCCAAGTGACTCACAGCTATTTAAGACTCCTAAACATTTCACAAATGCTGTGTGATTTCTGCAGGCATAGGACAGAGAAAAATTATCTCTCACCGACTTGATGAGGACTTTTCATTTAGTGTAGGGTCTTGGGAAGGACAGGGAAAATAACATTATCTCCTACTACAGAATTTTGGGAGAGTTGTTTAAAGCCACTTGTTCAACCTGCATAGTCACTGGAATGGTAAGAGAGGGCTATATTACATGAAAGAGACAAGTCTGAAAAGTTTTATTGTTCTTTCTTTTTTTCTTAAATAAATACAGATACATCTCACTGCCTCTTAGAAATTCATGAAAAAACAATACCATTTATTGCAGACTGGTAATGAAGCTTAGCACTTGCTTCTATGGTTAAATGTAGAAGCATAATTATACTGCTATTGTAGGAAGACCATAACTCACCGAGCAGGAGAAATTCAGATATTACTCAGAAATAAGAGCATCCATGCAAAGAAATGTATTGGTAAAACTATCCTAGTAAATATCATCAGAATGACAAGTCATCCTGTCAGGGAGGCAGGAATCTCAATTTCAGGAGAGTAACCTGATAATTTTGAGATAAGCTTGAATCAAACCCTAGGATTCAAGTACTCATGAACACAGTCCAACTGACACCAGCGTCTGAATGTTGCATTTCATGGTGGCCTCTACTTGGAGGGTGGAACATCATATATAGAAGTAATGACTGGTTCTTAAAAAGAGAGTGAGAAATAGCTATTATGAGAGTTAAATTATACTGGCAGATAAAATAGAGGAACATGAGTTAATAGTCTGACTTTTCTGTAGCTGTATGTTAAGAACAAGTAGATAAATGCTAAATTTAAGTAAATAAATATGGTTATGTGAAGCATTTGAGTCTGAGGAACTTGGGTGGTAAATCAGCCTCAGTTAATCATAATTGTGTCTGATACCACTGAGCATCATTTAATGATATTTTAAGCTTCATTTTATATGAATAATAAATAGGATAATAAGATGCATACACATCTTGAAACAATTTTACTTTAAAAATTCAATGCCACTTTTGTACTATATGCCTATTTTGGAGTAGAAGCTCTAATCCAAACCTCCACTTTTTTTTTTTTTTTTAACAGGTATGAATATCAAACTTATTCATCATTGCTATTGTTAGTCTAGCACCAGTTACAGAAATGTTAATAAAAATAGTTGCTACCTTCTTCTTCGATCAGTCAGTTTAAAGCCTGGGACATCGGTCACCTCAGCTGTGGCATGCATCCTCCCAGTTCCCAATCCCCGTGCGAGCAAGCTGCCCCTCTTCTGTGCTTTAATTGTTCTGCCCACTGAAACCACTCCCTGGTGCTTAAATCGAGGGTCTTTCAGTCTAAATGGTCCAGCTGTTCTCACGGCTATACTAGTGCCAAGGAGACAGAGGGCGTACAAGGTGTTGATGGACATTGAAACGTGTATAAATCAAAATCAGTATCAACAGAAAGCTCCTATAACTGCCAAGAAAATGGTGACATTCATTCCTGGTGAACATCATTGCTGTAGAATGGAAGACCATTTAAATTACATGGAAGAGCTAAACCTGCATACACAACTTTCATTAGACCCAGACAATTTTGTGGTTTGCTCTTCTGCAGTGCAGCCTCAAGTGGAAGTGTTGCAGGTGAGATGAGACAAGCTCTCTGGACAAAAGAGAGATTAAGGTGAAACACAAAGTAGCGTATCACTTGCAAAACAATCCCTCAGCATCCCATTGGAGAAAATCGAGCTGTCATATGCCACCAGAAGTTGGTCCGTATTCTTGCTGTCTCTGTAGTCATAGAATCACTAAGATCCTTTAGGGCATTCAGACCAACTGTCCCTAGATTTAAACATCAGACAGAATCAAATATAGTTGTGCTTTTATCACACTTATATCCCTTCACATTCAAGGATGACCCACAAATATGAGATTTGTGCTTTCCAATGTCACATGAAAGATCTTCTGAAAATATCTGAGTAATGGCCATATGTTTCCTGAACAAGTCTGCCATCTCTGTCTTATGAACCAGGATAATAGAATATCTTTTCAGAGTATAAACAGCTAGTGTTAAGATTCCTTCCACAGAAGAGAAATTTTTTTGGATAATATGTAGTTGAATAAAACACCAACAGTATAAGATATGGAACCACGCTTAAGGTGTGATGTATTTTATGAAACCTATAATTCACCACACAGGCTGCAAAAAGCTTCAGGTGAAACCTGCAGCTACTCACATAAATAATGCTACCAAAATACAAAAATAATTACACTATGTCTATATACACTCTCTGCTAAAGCAGGTACTTGATTATAAGCCTATGTGTTATCACTCAGCTCTACCTCTAAACTGTAATATTAGCTCGTGTTAAATACTCTGTAAAGTTTTGGCTTCTCCATCTTGAAAAAGCTGGACTAAAACTAAATGTGATACAAAACAGAACAAAGGGGATGAACAAAGAAACAGAAATTCTTCCACACTAGGAATGACTCTGTGGACCAGGACTCTTCAGCTTAGAACAGAGACACCTCCAGGGATACATTTCAGTGACCTATAAAACCCCGAGAAGCAAGGGGAGTGTGCACGGAGAATTTATTTCCTGTCTCTCATAGTACAAGAGAAATATCTGATTAAATCAACAGGTAGCAGTTTGCAAATCAGCAGAAGGAAGTGCTTTTCCACACACGGCATGATTAAACCTCACACCTTAGCGCCAGATGATGGTATGGTTGCCAAAGATGTTTAGCTGGGTTTAGAAAAGGGGTTAAGCGAACACATTAAAGAAAAATCAGGTAAGGTCTTTCAAATACAAAGATGCTCCTCTGTAAGTACAACGCTTCGGGAGCATTTCAGTACGTGCCTGACCTGCTCTTCCATGCTTTCTTAGCCATCTGCTACCAGCCACTGTCAGAGATTGGTGAACTATGTAAACCTTGGTCTGAGCTGATACAGCCATTTACAGCTCCTAAAACGAACTTAAGCATCCACAGAACTTAAGCCACCTACTTATTTATTTAATGCTACATAAATCAGTGTAGCAATTTTATATTTGTTGTATATAGTGATAAACAATATTTCTATATCAGCTTTCACTTGCATGAAACTTAGTAACTCTCTTCCATTATATCCCATCCTTTTTTCTATTTCTATATTATTTGAATAATGTGGCTGCTTCCATTAATAGTAGTGGAAAACAATGATGTAAATCCCTATGTACATGTACAGCATAGGGGCCCACAGCCTATTATTGTGAAGAACAATATGACATTACCAAACTGTGAAGTAAACCTATAAAATATTAATTACAGATTGATTTAGTCTGGCTGGTATTCAGCATTAATGGTTTCACTTAGTGTTATCTAGTTTTTCAAAATTATGGCAGAAGGAGGGGGTAGGGGAAGTCACAAATGGAGCTGTGGAATGTGCTTTAACTCTTCACCTCTAGAAACCTGGGTTCGAATTCCAATTGTCCCATGCAGACATGACTTAGCAGTGTCAACCTGTGCAGTAATGAAAGTTAGTGTGGATCATAAAACTACTACACAACCTTGATGGAAAGGCTGAAGTTTGCTGCAGGTCAAGACTGCAGTGCACCGAGGAGGGCTTTTAAACTCTCTATTTTAACAGTGGCTCTCAAATGAGTCTGAAAACTGAGAGCTTCTTAAAGTGACAAAATTGAGGTGAAACACAGCCAACTTCATCAGCATCCCATGTTGTCATTCTAGAGAATTACCAACAGAAGTAAGCAATACAGAACTTCATATACATCTTTTTTTTTATTTCTTGCTGGACTCTGTCCCGTGAAATGGACAGCCATGTTAATATTACAACATTGTATTTCTGTTAGCAACCATTGAAATTTAATAGACCCCCAAGTCCTATTTTCTAGGTATTTGGCTGAAATACATTTTGTAGAAGAGCTGTTCTACCTTGTTCTCTCTAAAGACATTCTTGGTAGTTTCAGTGTCAAGCAGACACACTGGGCAGCGCACAGGAGCTTCATGTTGTGAATCAGCCCTTGAACAAATCCATACCATACCAGTGCAAGGAGATGTCTCAGATCCTCTGTCATCCCAACTGGGGACCTGTGGGAATGCACTGTGGCTCTCATCCGACCACATCTTTGATTTCCTTTTCACGTAAACCAGGCAATAGAGGCGGGCCAAATGCAAGCCTGAGGTTTGTCCTGGTGTACCATGGGATGCAGTCGCAAAATTACAGAAGCAAGGTACGGCACCTGAGAAATATTTTGGGTTCAGGCCAGGCTTACTTTTCAATCGTAAGAATTAGAGATACTGGAAAGGAGCCAGGTGGCACAAGCACACACCTCGATGAGGGGGCACTACACAACCCATTGTGAAATGCTTTGGTCGAGCAGAACCTATGCAACAAGAGTCCACCTGTAGGCATGCCTACCCTGATGGGTGCAGACTGACCAGAGAGCTCACCCATCCTGGAGCTGCATGCCTGTGTTAACGTGGCACTGCATGGAGCTAGTTTATCTTGTCTTCGTTTAGTAGCTCTGCCAGAGGGAGCCTGGGTCTGCCCACATCAGACCTGTGGGGATGCCCTAGATCTCCCTCTAAGCAAAACTACACTATCTCCATTTTTACAGGCACCAGGAATGAAAGACTTTTTATTCTTTCATATTCCTATGTAAGTGCAAGGGATTTTTTTTTCTTTTTTTGCTTATTTGGAAATGTCTTTGTACACATGTAAAGACCACACTGTGATTGTCAGTATAAATTTAAACACTCTAGACAGGATCTGGGTTGAGAAGTGAGGAAAGACACCAAATAAAGAGTTATAAATTTCACATTATGAAATTCATATGTCAGTTCCTTTTGCAGATCTTGTTTTTGTTATTTCAGTTCATCATTTTTACTATATATCTGAAGCGCTTCGTTTTCTTTCTTATACTGGCAACGTGATTCCCTTTTTTTCCAGTACAGAAGTCAAGTACTGTAGGAAAACACATCTGATTTACAGCCAGTGAAAGAAACTTTAATGCTTTTCTCCATTCCCCAACTGAAGTCAATGTACTGTTTTTAAAGCTTTGCCAAGGTCGAAAAGATTGGCTTTATAATAAAGTTAAAGAATTTACATAGAAGGAAAACTTGATGAGGAGTTTGTGGGTCCAAATTATCTCAAGTATTCCTGTAGAAAAGCAAGCTGTACAATGAGTAAAGAATCTGAGAATTTTTTTTAAGATATTCATATTTCATCTGCCAGTTAACATGACATCTGCACGGAAAAATTGAGAGAGGAGGTATCTGAGGTAGCCCAAGCACACTGACATTAGAATGTGAGTTCTTTCCTCAAAGAAAATATACCTTTTCCTTACATAAAAGTTTAGTATGACATTTATTGGACATTTAACTTTCGATTACCTAGATACTATTAAAATAAAATTTGTTGTCATACCTTCTCTTACAATTAGCATCAGTCTCCTCTGAATGTAACAGTTATCTTTCAGCCAAAGATGAAGTAGCTAATCTTTTAGGCAGGTAGCTTCAACATGAATTGAGTGGGCAGATTGAGACTTTCAGAATGTGTATACTTGATAATCTAAGAGACAGGGAAAAAAGATTTTCAAAAAACAATTTTAAAAAGTAGTAAAGTAGAAATTCTCTGCTTCAGTTTTGCCATTAGAAAAGAATATTTTCAAAAAGCTTTTAATCCCATGTCTGGAAAGCAATATATGAAAGCATTATTATTTTAATATATATGAGTCTATAGAGTGTTCATCCTTTCCCCTAAAATGTTTGTTGGGATTTTTTTTAAATCCTAAAAAAAATACTGTGGAACAAAATGAAAGCAGCAATACATTTTATATGTATTCAATGAAATACTTTTTTTAATCTTACTTTTTGATTTGTGTTTGTTATGAACTCTCTATTAAAAGAAACAAAGGACAACTTAAAATACTTCAGGTAATTAAAAAACTGTACTCAGTGTCATTTTTTATCTTTGGTTTTTGCTTATCTTGCTCTTATAAAATGCATACTGTTATGTTACTTAATATTGTAGTGAAAGTATTTTTAAATGGCTTGTGATAACTAAACTGCAAGATAAACAAAGTAATAATATATGATTTCATTATTTTAATTAGTAGCTTTTAATCTCATAAAACAAGCAAGGGCTACAGGATAAGGAACATTTTGGTTTATTCTTTTCTTTTTTTTTTTTTTTTCTATCATACAAGTTATCTTAGATTATCTGGCATACAACCCAGGATCACAAAATAAATAAAAATAGTCCTGTGTGGTTAATTGTGATATACGGATAACAATCTCTTACTCTTATTACAAACGTATATTGTCCAGAATTGAAACATGGGCTTTCTTGAAATCAACAGGAGCTTAGCTATTTATTTCAGCAGAGGTAGATTTCATTCTGGGAGTGTATCTGCAGTTGCAGCTGCTCTTTTGTGATGTAAATGTACAGCAGGTTAGAACGCGCATCCCCAAAAACTTTTTCTGTTCTTGCTTTATTACTTCTCACAGTCAAAAGTAACTCCCACCAAATCTCTCCTCAGAATTGTTTTCCTTGTTTTCAGACCTTAGCAAATCCCACCCAAGCTATCTTAACTGCTCACTTGCTCTGTACACAGTATTACTAATCTCTTTTCATACGAGTCTTCCCAGAGCTGTTACAAGAACTTTCTCCTTTTCCTCTCCAGCCATGCAGAGCAGCCCTTTGCTTCACCTCCTCTATAGCTTGTTTCTGATATTGGTTTGAAACTTGTCTCTTCTCCTGTGTTCTTGGTGTTCTGTCATTGTCCTACTTGTAATTTTAACACTGAATAAGAAATGTGATGCTATTTATTATTATTAATTCACCATGATTTTTTCAAGTTGGCTTGTCTTTTTTCATAAACTGCTGGTTCTAATAAGAAGTCCTTGCTAGCTCCTTTTCATTAAAAAGAACTTTTTAAAGTGTTTTTCAAAGTGAAAGAGTCAAGACCATTTCCATGCAAATATTTCAGTAGAAAAACACGATTGCATGCTTATACAAATTACTATTTTTGCTTACGAGTGAGTACACAGGGAAAAAGTAGAGCCAAGCAGTTCAAATAAGCGTATGTAAAAGAGCTTCAAACAGCATCATTTTAAAGACAGAAGAATATCTCTACTGCAGGCAGATTCTTTTGGTTGGATAGACCAGCTTTTTTCAAATTAACCTCTTTTTTATAGAGGACTATTTCATTCATCCTTCAAAAACCTCTTTCATAAGACAATGTTTAGTTTAGACCTCAATTTAAATTACAATAGGAACCAGCAGAATTTCTCCCTGTTTATTTTCTCACATTCCAACTAAAATAAAATAAGTTTCCAACCTGTGTTGTACGTGCACACGCACATCACCAATTCCTGTCACATCATCCAATATATATCGGCATTTACAATCTCCCTCCCAGAAGTCAGTGTTGTGAGTCTCTAAATACGTTGGCATTGACACTAAGATTAACAACAGGACTTTTTTTCCAGTAGTGGTGGCCTGAGAGAGCTTGTAAAGCATTTTTTAATGACACAAAAATCCATATTTTGCAGAGAACTTGCCTATCTTTAAAAGTTGTATGCACTCCTAGCTTGTAAAAGTCTGAGGAACGTTAGTGCAATGCATTCAAATAATCAGCGAGAAATTAAACATAGATTCAAACATTGCAAGCACTACACTTTTTTTTGCATTTAAAAAGCAAATTTAAAGTACTTGCAAGTTACTTCTTTATCAGAAAGACTATTTTAATTATGAAATAACATATGAACATAACATATAACCACCTATTTTATAGGTTAGAACCTTAAGTTATCAAAATGCTTCTGCCTAAGACTGTAGAAGATGACTTGCAGCCAGATTAAAGTGGGGTCTCAACTGTTTGTGTATGGTCAGTAGTATTGTAAATTGCCAACAGCATGTCTGAATCAAAATCTGAAATAGCTATCGTATACACTTTCAAAACGTGAACTTCAAAATCTTGACACATATTGAACAAACAATCAAAGAGTATTGGCAATGCACGCTCTGCCGGCTCAAGAGATAGCTCAGGAAACATACATATAACATTAATTCCCTGTTTTTAGGAGGAGTTATAATAGTAGCATCGCATACATTTTTCCCAATTAAAAGAGAAAACCAGCTTCAGTATAAAAAGCCACCAAGAGTGGCTTGCTTCACCCAGAAGTTTAAAAGGAATAAAAAGGAGTTTCTTCAGCTTCTAATGTTATACTAAAATATTCAAAATATTCCATTTTGAAAGGCTATTTCCATTTGTCTCTGTGCTGAAATAAGGATATGGTGATAAGATTTTTTGTTTAAAAAGAAAATGTTCATTCTTTCCCTGAATCAGTTTGTGTTTCTGATAGACTCCTGCAGAGTCAGTTGATGGAAAATTCAAATTTAAGTAACATTTGAGTTGACCATGGAATAAATACTCACTTAATTTATTACAGTGGTGATTTCTTTTTATGTGTGTGCCCTACTTGCGGGGGCACCTCTCTGACAGTGAGGTGTCAAACTTCTCCAGGTCTTTAGAGGAACCAGCTGGTATTGCACAGGGAAAAGAGAGACTGAATTACCCTCAGGGTAGATCCTCAGATGAGAACCAGCAAAGAGATACGCTTACTGTTTATAAAGAAAAGAAATATGTGTTTGATCATGTATTACCTTAGACCACCTTTTATTGAAATGCTAGGAGCTTAGAAGTTGGCTTGCAAGCCCCCGTCGTTCTCTGATAGAAGTAGGAGCAACACAGATCTGCACTCCTAAGATTCACCAACTTGAAAGACTTTTTAATGTGCAGAATGAAAGGTCACCGTCTCTTGATGAAAAGGCTGAGGAAGAGTAAGACTGTGTCCCTTTCAATAGATATTTATTCTCTTTAATCATGTATAAACACTATTTGGCTGCACGCTCTTTTCTTCTTGCAAGGCTTCCCTGGTTAAGTACAGTTATCATCCTAGAACAATAATTATGTTTTGGACTGCATGTAAGTAACTCACTTCAATAAGTGGAGGTAAGTCCTCCAGCTTTGAATGCCCACTTTGATGTTAATAGAATTATTTTATGAACAGAAGTTAGGGAATAATATGATCCATTCTGTTTCATCTTCTGCCTTTTTAGCGGATAGCAACTTTACCAGACCATCTGTTTTCTATAAAATATTTATATGTACATATAAAAAAGAGAGAGACCTAGAGATAGAGAAGTAGGACACTACAGAAATAGAAAGAGAGTATCTGAGGACAACTTTAGAAATGTAACATATTTAAAACTTTTTGGATAAAACATAAGTATAAATCAAAAGTCAGATCTGAAACCCTTTTAAAAAGGGTTTTATAAGCATCGATATATGTTAAAGGAAGTTTAGTTTGTGGCTTTTTCATTTAGAAAGGAGAAGAATCTTGGTAGTAATATTGATCTGTTGTACACGTAAAAGAAAAGTAGGGGGCAAATCAACATATTAATATTTTTAAGAAAATGATCAATCTACATGTCTACTCAAAATAATTAATTGATTAAAGAGAGTACAAAAGCAGGGCTGCCAGCATTCTGTCAGTAAGGAAGCTGAACTCTACTTCATTACAACTTGTACCCAAACTTTAGATATTGATTTAGCTCCTGGTGTAAACAATTATATTCCTCATCTAGATAGCGAAGAAGGTGGCTCTGAAAACTTGCCAGGAGAAAACTTGCCAGAGTGGTTATGGTGCCTTGGCTTTGACAGGCAGGAATCTCCTCCTGGAGGCCTCCACTGACACCTCTCCCCATTGGCTAAAGACGAAGTTATGCGTACGTTAACCAGAAGTGTGGACCCATAGGGGAAGATTTGCAAGGCAAACAAGTTGGTGCTGAGGACCTGACATTCGCAGCGTACGCTTTTCAGAGCTCTCCCCGGGTCCTGAGCACCAACGCCCGGTGGTGCCCGGAATGCAACGGGTGTGATCCTGAAGTACATCTTCCCATGCAGCTTCCACTTCAAAGAGATGCAGTCTGCGTGCCCTGAGCCCACGCTACAAGGTGAACCAAAGCACATTTAGGAAGAACGGGCAAGGTATGCACTTAGAAAGAGTAATCTTGCTCTGAACTAAAATGCTAATATAAATGCACCCACTATAGTGGAACTGTTTCGTTGGACAACTAAACTTTCCATGCAAGCTGGATACCTATCTTAGGATGACATTTCATTTATGTGTTCAAAACAAAACTTGTTGTGATTGAAATTTCAAATCTTAAAAAGAGCTAAAGAGATTGGGCTTTACGTTAATTTTATTTTTTTTCTTAGAATATAATCTTCTGGGGTTTTGTGTCATTTTTCAGATGCCTTTATTTCATTGTCTAAGGAAAGGAGTATCAAAATTGCCTGTAGTGTCTGATCAAACAAAATTACCTTCAGTCAGCAATAGAACAATTTCCATGCCCATTTTACCGCAACTAAAATGACTAACAAAGCTTGCTGTTATACGGATGCACATCCTAGAGCTTTGTTCTTGGGTACCTTGGATAAAGCCCTTACAGCCCCGACTCTCTCTCTCCTCTATATTTCATTGTGGAGTAAATTTAACAAAGACTCTTCAAAGGGCTACTGAGTGGTTTTCTGTATTTTTTTAGAAATTATCTCCTACATTTTGCAGTACACCCATTTTGAAAGGAAACATCCTTTTATTATATTGTCCTTACACTCCCTCCATTTCTTCTAGTCAAAGCCTCTGCTCCTTATATCCTCCTTCAGAAACAATCATTCTAATAACATGTCCAATAAAGGCCAATTTTACTCTTTTAAAGATAATAATATATGATGTTTGTCCTTGTGCTGGGGACAATACCAAAAAAAAGCCAGAAGCTTCTTCTCTTGCAAGGAGTTTCAGGAGGCAGCTGAATCTACAGCAGAAAAGTGAGGTGGTACGTGACAAATTAGCTTGCAGCACTTTCTCTTTATTCATTCACTACCTCACCTCTGTTTAATTAACAGATCATAGAATAAGAGAAAAAGGAAGGGGAGAGAGTTAAATCAGAAATTATCAGAAACCCAGAGGCTGCAGCTGTTCCACAGAAACAGCTGTTTCTTCTGGGAAAAAAAAAAAAAAAAAAAAAAAAAGAAGAGGGAACTAATATGAAGAAAGAAGGAGGGCACATAACTGTTTTCAAACTGGGGGCTCACTTGACAATTTGCAGAACAGATTAGGCTATGAGTAAAGATGTGATTTAATAGGAAAAGTCAAGAAGGCAGCTGACACTCTGCTTGCGACTGCCTTCCTGAGCAGCCCATTCTCACAGCAAGCTTGCCGTAATTCTCTCTAGCTAATGTAGCTCAAATAGGCATAGAACTTGGTTTATTTGTAGAGTCAGGCATGAGTGCTAAATGATGACCACTAAAATAAAAGAAAATAACTCCACACCATCATTGGAGTCAGCGTTTTTCTAATGTATGTGATGATTTAGTCCAGCTTCAAACCTGGGTAGTTCAGTTCAGTGCCTAAGTTTAAGCAGGATAAATCAAAGCAGAGCAGAAAGCCAGAGATGAGATGGGGAGGAGGAGGGAGAGGTGTAACTGGTCTGGGCTCAGCAGGGGTTTGGAGGAAGGCACGACATGTCAGCTGTCGCTACAGGACTTGTGGAGGGTCCCCCTGACCTCTTTGCGCGGTGGGTGGGCTCGAGCTGCTGGGACCCCAGGAGGGTCAAAAGGTGAGCATGAGAAACGCCGAGCGGTTCTCGTGCACCTGGCAGGGAAGGGCCGGGGTCTCGCTGCACCCAGCCCTCCGGGAGAGCCGCAGCCGTTCGACACGTGGGAAGGGCAATGAGGGAGAGGAGGGCATGAAGAAATATCCCCAATGCCTGACATTGCCCACTGGCAGCAGGAAGCCACTTGCTTTTCAGGTCAATGGGCGGCATTATTCAGAAGTAACTAATGCTCAGGGCTCCTGGCTTTTTGGATGCTCCTCTGGAGCTGGGCTCTTAGGCTGGTGTGTCACAGAGAAACATCCAGCAGCAGCTTGTACTGGCCCAAGTTACTAATTCTCATTTCCTTACTAAAGAAAGTCTACTTGCTCTGTGCCTACACCATCATAGCATTGGAAGAAAATACATATTTAGTTAATATTAGTGACTTCAAAGTGCAATTAAAAGATACCTCATATTACCAATGGATCATTCTGGCATTTGTGTTGGTGACACTGGTCTCCTTCTGACTTCCTTCCCATTGTACGTGGGTCGCAATTTCAGCTCCTGCTCGCATTGTCTTCTGCCTGCAGTTAATGATGTGCCTGGTTGGAAAAGTGTTGTGGAGTGGTCATTTCATTCATTTTGATCAAAGTCTGCACCTTGTGTCTTCAATCAGAGCGAAAGTACTTATCCAGATGCAGTGTTCAGTAATCAGTAGGGATAATGCGCAAGCAATCCATCATTGCTTGAAGCTATTCTGTATGGGCCCTCTCAGGGCCCTGAATTGCTTATCATAGCCAGAATTGATGCGTTAAACATTCTGTCTCCAACTTTTCTAAAAAAAAAAAATTATGGAGTAGTTTCCGGTGTTATTCCAATGTACCAGACCTATAACCAGTTTTGAATCAAGGTTGTATTGTATAGTTAGGGTACTGATATTTTGCTATTGCATAAAACAACCGCTGTGTTCCCTCTGCAGCCTTGGTTGGAGACAAATGCGCACCCGTCCATCCAAGGTTCTGCATGCACTGGTACACACCAGAGCTCAGCTGCAAGGGCTGTCATTGCTCAACTCACCACTTATATTACAGTATTTTTTTTGTTGAAAACCCACTGAAGGAGAAAAAATGCAGAACTCTGCATCCTGAAAACCTCTGTGAGCAGGAGAATTTAGGTGAGGACTTCTTGTTTCCCTGCCAGTGTGCCTACTGATTAACATCCATAAGGACTAAAGGAGTGGGGTTAATTTTTATGCACGTGTGGACATGGTCTTTCAAGAGCTATGCGTTGGGCAGCAGAGCGTTGATCAGCTCCCAACTGGACTGAGTCACAAAAGTGCTGACAAAAAGGTCTTCCACAGAAAAGCACTAGTTTGTCAAAACAAAACCACTTAATCAGACGTTTCACGTCATTTCATCTCCATTTTGAAGTTTCACCCATTGGGATGTAGATGCACATTCATTTCATTCTGTGGGGCTCTGCTTTACATGTGTGGGCCTGTGTTCATGCACACGTACATACATACACACATAGACACACCTGCACACAATCCCCAGCACACACATAAATCTCATATGGCTTATTTGGCTCAGCCCTGCCATGCTGAGTACCTGCACAGAGATCCCCGTGCTCCTGCAGCTCCTGCTCCATACTCAGGACCAGACACCTCAGGATCTCCCAGCTCTAAGCAGGCGGTTGATAAGATACTGCAGCTTCTCCATCGTGAGGCAGGGGATGTTCTGCCACCCAGCTGGAGACATTTCCAACTACCCTGTCCTGTAGCACGTGGAGTCCCCAGGAACTAGAGCAGATAATTGCTCCATTTTACAAATTATGAAGCTCAAACAATTAAATAATTTATCTCATTATTTTCTGCAGTGTTTTCCCCTTTCTCTGGATAGTAGTTGTAAATCATAATAATGTACAAGCAAAAAATGCATTGCAAAATACTTGCATTTTCCAGGGATGGAAGCCCTGTCTTTTCACAGAATCACAGAACGACAGGGGTTGGAAGGGACCTCTGGAGATCATCCAGTCCAACCCCCCTGCCAGAGCAGGGTCACCTAGAGCAGGTTACACAGAAACGCGTCCAGGCGGGTTTTGAATGTCTCCAGAGATGGAGACTCCACCACCTCTCTGGGCAGCCTGTTCCAGTGCTCTGCCACCCTCAGGGTAAAGAAGTTCCTCCTCATGTTTAGGTGGAACTTCCTATGCTCAAGTTTGTGCCCATTACCTCTTGTCCTGTCACTGGGCACCACTGAAAAGATGATTTTTGCCTGAAAAGAGATTTTGCCCAACTCTCTACCCAGTTTCTTTGCTGGACTCATGTGCTGGTCAGTTTTAAGCAGCATAAACAATCAGGCCCTGTAAATGCACGGAATATACCAATAACATTTCATGTTATTTCCTGTCCTTCATCCCTGAAGCCATCCAGTCTCTATTATAAATTTAGCAAACGAATGGAAGAAAAAAATTCATTAGACTTCCTGTGTTAAGTAGATCCAAGTCAAATGGTGTATAACAACAAAAAGTCACCAAATGGCTTTTTTGGGCCTGTATTTTTACAGGGCTGTAAGTTTCTGCTAAAATTCATAACCATACTCTGGCTTTTGAGTTTATTTGCCGTAAGTTGGTACTAGCAACTAGGCAACAGCTACTGGTGTTTGTGGCCAGATATGCATTTGCATGTCTAAAAGGTTTATTTACTTGCACTTTCAATTATGAAATTGAAACACGGTGGCAATGTACGTGTGTGTGCACATGTGTATGCATACAGTTACTCACACATAAAGCACAGCCCGACAAAATACAAGTGCATCTACATCCAAACGGGTAAAACTCCAATCTTCTCTATAAAAATAGCTAGTATAAATAGCCAAATCCTCAGTAATCTAAACAATAAAAATAGGTCTCACCAAAGTTAGTATAAAGAAGGAATTATTTTATCACCCTTTGCTGCGCATTTCAACATTAAGTAATAGATGAATCAGAGCAGGCTTTGCAATTAAAATTCTTTGATCTTTTTCTGTAAAACAAATAATGATAGCTGGAGGAAGGATCTCGTGATATGTGCCATTAATAATGCATTGCGACAGCATGAAACATGACATAAGAAAAGCGCTCAAACAAAGGCATTAAGTTTTTTAATACTGTTAGAAGACGACAGATGGATCGTTACTTGGGCAAAGCCCTCTGCTCTGCAGCTCTGTGCTGCAGGTTCCATCAGCTCTGGCTAGAGAGATGCCTTAACAGCTGCAAGACATTTATCCCCACAACACAGCACTACTCCATGTTCTCATTTAGTCCGCTCCATTTTCCAGAAGAGTCCTGGCTCCTCTGCTGGCAATACTAACAACAGTGGAATGACTCTTTTCCAGGAGATGAAGCTGATGTGAAGCACTTTGGGTGGCCCTCCCTCTCTTGGATGTACTTTGCTCCTGGTTTATCTGCAATAGAGAAAGATTTGTCATCCACATGCCTTGGAGTGCACTGTAAAGAGGCATTTTTTATAAAACTTAAGCATTGGAAGACACCTCTCTGTTCTGACAATTTGGTATGAAAACAAATGCGTTAACCTAGAAATTCAATAGCCTTGGATATGTGGTCTTTTATACTTCTCCACTATCTGGAATAAAAGAAGTGCCTATTTATTCCCTTGCTTCAAACTCAGTTAAACTCTTGGTAAATAAAATGTCTTTCTAGTGACTGCATCCAATTTGTGCATGATATTTAAGGGAAAATGGGACGTGAAGGAAATTACAGTTAATTTTCTTACAAAATCAAATACATTGTAAACCTACCAGTGATATCTCAGAATTTTTTCGATGTGTCACCCAAGAGGAAAAATGCAAGGACCATCAGAGACTTTTTTCTTTCCCCTAAATCACACTTGTACAATCTCTTGCTTACTGCAGGGAACCAGTAGGAACAGACAAGGTGCTGTACGTTTCAGATTGGGCTGTCATTATCTTGTTTCCCACGCCATCGAGCAGAGTTTTGCATAAGATGGGATTGGAGATATCCATACACAATACTGTCCACTTTTGAGAGAAAGGAAAGAAACACAAAGCGTGCAAAGCCCTATGGTTTTTTGTTGATGACTCATCTAAGAGTTCATGGAGAATGTGAGCAAGTGATTGATGTAAACTGAGTGGCTAAGTGTGAAACAGCTAAGCTGAATGTGAACAAGCATATTTTATCTGATTGTCAACAACATGCACAACACAGTGCAATCTCTTTCGTAACCAAATCCATAAAACTACTAATCAAAGAGGATGCCCTAATGGTAAAGGGATAAATAATTGCGTAATGACAGTATTTATCTGAGAGATGAGATTCTTTCAAACAACATGAATCTCTACAAAAGCAACCACGCTTCACAAATCTTTAGATGTACTATAAATGACAATAAAAATAAAAATCCAGCTTTAAATGAACAAAAAAGAAGCCCAGAACAAATGTGTCTTTAGTGGCCTCTGTCCCCGTGAATAACTGTTTTGTTCTTCAGTGTGGAAAGGACTGAGATTACCCCTTTCTTCCCCTCTATTGCGGATTTCTTTTTTCTAATCAGCCAGAAGAGCCCATCAATTTGCTATCACAACCTGCTCACCATTTCCTCAGCCACACGAGGTCTGTTGGGGAACTGGAATGAACACGAGCTGGTATGTAACTCGTTACCACCCTTTCCTGGTCAGCATTTATTTTTACACCTTCCTACTTGTCCACAAAATACAAAGGACTAAAAACCATTTACTGTTTAAAACAAGATTGATTTATGGACACTTTTTTTTTGTTTTAGGAACAATTAATTTTCATATCAGACCTTCACTGAAAGCTATGTGTGTCTTGGCATATCAAGATGTCATTTTACTGTTGATGTTCTCTTTTTAATTTATTCTGCGGAGGCATTCAAAGCTTCCTAAGCGCTTTCCAAGCACATGGTGGTTACTGTAGAATAATAAAGGTCTAAGAACAACAGCAGATGTAGGAAAGGATCCCAACTGAGAAAACTGGGCAGAACTTTGTTCTTGGCGCTGTTTTCACGGTGTCCTGGTGCCATTCTGCCAAACGTTTGCTGTGGCCCATCTTTTGCCACTGATTCACATCACTGTAACAGTTTTGGCATGGCAGTCCCCTATTTCAACTTCAGCAAAGCTGCCTCTCTCCGATACGCTGTTCCCACTCCATCCTTCTGGAAATATTTTTCCCTGCCGTGTGCACATCCCGTCCTGGAGCTGCTCTTGCTGCTACAGGGGAGGTCTGGTACCTCCTGGCCATAGTCACAACCTTCCAACCCACACACCGAGCCTCTGGGTGCACCCATCATCTAGCCCTGCAGTCACCTCTTCCCGCACACATCTGGGACAGTGGGCAGCACTTGAGATCCTGAAGCAGACGGCAGCACCTGTTTGAGTACCTGTAAAAGCCACCTTAAGGCAAGCTGTCTTTTGAAAGGCAACCTCCTTCCCAGTCTCATCGTCTCTTCGGCTGCTCTCCAGTAGGTCACACCCTGCTGAAAATGAACCCGCTTGAAAACAGGATTCTGTTACAACCAGCTCCATCCCTCCCTGCAGCTGTCTCCACACTCCTTGAGCATCAGGGCTGGCACAGGGCAGGATGAGATTTTTGCCCTCAGTGGCATGAGGGAGAATCAGTGACTTTTCCAGTTGGCTTAAATAGTTTGTGTGACTGCACCCTGAGCTGGGCAGGCACAGTTGGTCAGTCTTCTGCCACAGCTTTCTCATTTCTAGACTGTCTCTTGGAAGTGATCTCCTCCGTGCATAACATCCAAGTCCTCTTTTTCACTACTGCACATTGATTTCCAGGCTGTATCATGCATCCAGGATAGCAGAAGGACAGGAAAAAGTGCCTGAGGTGACACATGAGCCCTGTTGTGTCCCCCATTGTTCCTTCAGGCAGCTCTCCAGAAGCATGCAACAATACCATGACTGCAGTCATTATTCACTACATTTTAAAGAACAGATTTCATAAACAGAAGTGGATTTTCAGTTCTACTGAACAATTCGTACTAAAGGAAACCACAAATATCAGTCTGGCATGCATTTTTTTGCAACTGGCCACTCAGTTTACAGCAAATGAATTTCCAGTCCTTGATTAGATATTCTAACCTTCCCATAGGAAAGAACAAGGGAAAAGCTTTGTAGTAAGAGGACTAATAGAGGTATGGAAATATTTCATATTCTTTCCTTGCCAGAACCTCTTTCATTTTAAATTAGTGAGATTCCTTCTTATCAAAGGAAAGAGAAAAATAAGAACTGTCTTTTCGCATACCATCTTTTTACATCTGACTGATGTTTTAGTGAAACTTTTCTGTGTCATATTTCTGTCAAGCAACTGTGGGCTGGGATGTGTGACAAGGCTGAACAAACTCATCTGAAACACTGACATAATCGTTTGTGCATGAATAAAAACTCCTCCACAGACATTTGTGTAAAATAACACCAAACACACAAATATTTGCAGAAAAATGAACAAATAAAAAATGGTAAGCAACATACTCAGTGCAAGGGGTGAGTTTAATTTAATGGCTGATACGTTTCCTCATATATATATATATAAAGAGAGAGAGAGAGAGAAATGTTTGAAATAATCAAAACAAATATTTCTGTTCCATGGTTTGAGTGAACATCACCAAAAGGACAGACTTGTTCTAGTTCCATTTATGCAACTCACCTGCAGAGCAGGTTGCTTAACGTGCTTCTCTATAAGAAAATATGGGTGGTATCTCTCTGCTTTCAGAAAAAGGATGTTGCTAGACTGATGTATTATCAAAGCCTTTTGGTATTCATTCCTGGTTGGGAGAGCAACATAATGTTACCAAGTTAATCATCATTATTTATATTATTAACTGTTATTTTTCTGTATAGAGCTTGTGGGAAACAGTGAGGATAAAAAATGTTTCTTAAATTTTCCTTTTACTGAAGTGGAACACAGTTGACACGCCTTTGGGGCCTTTTTTTACTTACTGAATATCGCAATGTTAAGTGCCTGTGAAAAGTTCTCTCCTCTAACCAGCTAGGATCCACTGATGTGCAGCACATCAGTGTCAGATTATGTCATTTTTCCTATTTTTTTCCTTGAAAAGATATATGACAACTATAAGCAGTGTTTTAAGAAAGCAGACAACGCTGTATCAATGTTTAGAGTAGTGTTTGCTGTTCTTTTTCTGCCTCCTCACTTCTGCTCTCTTTTGAAAATGTGAAAAACAATTTCCCCCATAGATGCTGTCCTATTCCATTTGACAAACACTGATTTTTCTCCCCCGTCTTTTGAGAGGAGCCAAAACTGGCATGGCTTACTGCGTTTAATAGGAACAAAAATATTAACTTAATCACCACCTAGTCCTGTCATGCCAAAAGAGGTTTGTTTCTGTATAGCACCGTCCACAGATATCAGTACAGCACAGGGAAGAATAGTTGCTCATTTGCTGCCATGCACTCAGCCAAGGGGAAACAAAATCGGATCTTTTCTGCAAAACTTGGGAATAGGAATGAACAGCCTCCTCCAAACCAAAGTGTCGAAAAGATGCCTTGTGACTTTATTGGGCGTTGCATCACGTCCCATTAGCTTGGCAGAGATAAGTATTCATAATAATCTTAATATCGTCATTGAAAGGTATAATGTTTGAAGATTATGTCTTTGTTTTTACACTTTTGCATTCAGAAGTTCTGAAATCAGTGGGGGGTTTTTGATAGCAATAAACCATGGGTACAAGAGCATAAGGTGGAGCCTAACAATTCTTCCTTTCCGTGTTAGTGGATCCACACCCTGTTCTTGCTCATGCCTGTATGGATCTGGAAGAGCTGCGACGAAATCAGTGTTAGTATCCCAGAGCTATAGCCAGGTTGGTGACAGCAGAACTTCGCCCTTTGTTATTCTGGTAAGCAGAGGAGCTGGATCAAGAAGGTGTGCATAAAGTTTAGGAATTGCATGAAATCTGTCCTCAAGAACAGGCCAGGGGCAGAGGAGGAGCTGAGGTGAGCAAGGAGGGTGGGACAGAGCTGTGCAGAGGCTTCAATGCAGAGGCACGAACCTGATGCTCTTGGGGCAGCTGCTAAAGAGGGGATTCCATGTGAATAAATGCACAATGAATTTAATCCCTAAATAAACTGGTTGGATGCGATCTCCCTCCGGAGGTCTCCAGAGCTGTCTACATCTCCTCATTTGGTGTGCAGGAAATCAAGGAGGACGTTTTCACTAAGTGCTTAGAATTGTAAGAACAGGTTAAAACTCAAAAGTTACGGAGAACTGATCCCAAAACTTCCCATACCTCCCTAGATTCCCTAGTCTGTTTTTGCGACATTCAGCAGTCTTATGGGGAAACACAGTTAATTCATATTCATAAATCTCTCTTGGATGAAACTGGAGCTGACGGGATGATTGGTTTTTATGTTGGAAAATGGTCATTTTTGAAAATCAAAAATTTTTTGATGGAGAATTAATACGATAGTTCCCTGGCCACTGGCCTGGAAGCCTTGCCAATGTGCAACCAGCCAGCAATCTTTCTGTGAAAAATGCTCCATTTTTAAATTTTTCACCCTCAGTTAAAACAATTTTTTTCCTGCTGTGAAAGTTTTAGTGGGAATAGATCTGTTCTTTTCTGGCCAACACTGTCTGTGTGTTGTTATTAATATTTATGATGATTACAACACATCAGGCAAGTGGCCTTGTGTGATGAACATTAGCTTTTATATTACTTTGACCTTCTCCAGACTGGATGAACATTTTTACTCTTGGTCTCCCAATCATTTAAAAGATCAGGACACAGATAATTTAGAAGAATTAAGGAGCTCGAGTGTACGATTTTACAACATTGCCCCTATCCTATTGATTAGTTCTGTTTCATCCCCATAATATAGTTAGAGCAGCTAGGCAAACATAGAGAAATTGCTCTTTCCTTTCAAGAGGAATGTCAAAACAATAAATAGATTAGTTATACCAGCTGTATTGATTTGTGACAACCTTGATGTACGCAATCATTTGGGATTCAAACATTTATCTGGGGTGAAAAATATCCTACCATTTTTATTTACTGCATTGGACCTCATTGGCAGAAAATGCTATTAGGCATCTCAAAATTCCATGCATAGTGGCAAGCTTTTAAACACAATGAGATATCCGCAGTACATTTCCATATTAATCAATAAGATGAAAGGCAAAAATCAATTTTGTCTGTGCAACTGTGTGTGACACCTCCCTAAGAGCCATACCATTGGGATGGATTCATGCCAGCAAAGCTGGCCATAAGTTGATTGTTTATTTATGGCAAGGAAAGGCATAAAGTCATTTAGTGACAAAGTAGCAGGAAAGATGTTGGTCATAGACTGTCTATTCAAAAATCTGGCATTGGTACCTGCGAAATATGTATTTCAGATCTTAATAGCAATTGTGGTTTCCCACATAAAAAAAAAGGCAAAAATTTTCTTTGATTCAGAAGAAAAAAAAAGGCTAAATTTACCAAAGGAACTGAGTAGCATCCAGCCGTGGCAACACTAAGGAATTTGCCACATAGTCTTGGGATTAGCAAGGTATCATTATTGTAATATAAAGAAATGTATAAAACGTGACCCTCTAGTTTCATAGTCTACATCCTCCTCCCTGTGTTGGAAGAGACAATGAGCCTTAACACCTCCCCATGTCACCCACAGTTTGGTGGGCCTAAGCCTTCTCTTTTCAAGGCTGTAGAATGTTAGATTACGACTTGTGGCACATTTGAAAACTTAAGTTTGTAACTTTTTCTGCAATGAGGTATCCAAGATGTTATTTCACTGTAGATTTATTCATAAATACAAACATGTTTTCTTTGGTGCTCTGTTCCTTCCCTAGTTATTCACAATATTCAGTATGCTAAGCTGATGTTATGGTAGTATGAACTAAGAGCTTGGTTTTGAGTGCTAATAGTAATCTCAGAGCCCATCATTGCCTAAAAAAATGTTAGAATTGATGTCTTTTTCTTATACTCATCACTTGATTCCATTTTACTGCTCATTCATTCAGTATTGTGAGTTCTTTCTCAGCTTTCCTGGGAAAGTCTTGATTTTTACTATCCTGAACAGTAATATCAGTGTGCTTTTCCACCTCACTATTTACCCTCATTCCCAGTTCATTTATGAAAATGTTACAACAGCAAAGTCATAGAATCATAGAATCACAGAACTGTTCAGGTTGGAAGGGACCTTTAAAGGTCGTCCAGTCCAACCCCTTCTGCAGTGAGCAGGGACATCTTCAACTAGATCAGGTTGCTCAGAGCCCCGTCCAACCTGACCTTGCACTTTTCCAGGGATAGGGCATCTACCACCTCCTCGGGCAACCTGTTCCAGTGTCTCACTGCCCTCAGTGTAAAAATTTTCTTCCGTGTTACCTAGTCTAATCTTCCCTCTTTTAGTTTAAAGCCATTACCCCTTGTCCTATAGAAACAGGCCCTGGTAAAAAGTCTGTCCCCATCTTTCTTATTAGCCCCTTTAAGTACTGAAAGGGCACAATAAGGTCTCCCCAGAGCCTTCTCTTCTCCAGGCTGAACAACCCCAACTCTCTCAGCCTGTCCTCAGAGGAGAGGTGCTCCATCTCTCTGATCATTTTTGTGGCCCTCCTCTAGGCCTGCTCCATCAGGTCTGTGTCTTTCCTGTGCTGAGGGCCCCAGCGCTGGACACAGTCCTCCAGGTGGGATCTCACCACAGCAGAGCACAGGAGCAGAATCACATCCCTTGACCTGCTGACCACACTTCTTTTGATGCAGCCCAGGATACGGTTGTCTTTCCGCACTGCAAGTGCACATTGCTGCCTCATGTGCAGCTTTTTACCCACCAATACCCTCAAGTCCTTCTCAGCAGGGCTGCTCTCAATCCCTTCATCCCCCAGGCTGTACTGATACCGTGGGTTGCCCCAACCCAGGTGCAGGACCCTGCACTTGGCCTTGTTCATAAGGTTCTCATGAACTCATGAGGTTCACACAGGCCACTTCTCGAGCTTGTCCAGGTCCCTCTGAATGGCATCCTCTCCCTCAGGTGTGTCAGCTGCACCACTCAGCTTGGTGTCATCCACAAACTTGCTGAGGGTGCACTTGACCCCACTGTCCATGTCATTGATGAAGATATTAAACAGTATTAGTCCCAGTACAGACCGAGTCTTAAGCATAGAGCCTTAGATTAGGTTTTTCAGGACTCTGCCAAGCCAAGTTTGAATATTTTCAGTGAGAGAGATTGCACCACATCCCTGGCCAACCTACTTCAGGTTTTAACTGTTCATGTGGTGATTTTTTTTCTTCTTATAGCCAAACAGAAACCTGTGCCCATTGTGTCTTGTCTTCTCACTCCACATCCCTATGAAGACAGTTTCCCCATCTTCTCCATACCTACTTTTTTAGGCACTTTAGACTGATGAGATATCCTGTGAGCCTGTTCTTTGTAGGCTGAACAAACTCATTTCATTCAGCCTTTCTTTATCTGTTAACTCCTCCAACTCTCTCATGATCTAGGTGGCCATCCACTGGACCCTCCTAAATCAAACAAGGGCTAAAAAATCATTGATAATCAATGCAGTCCTGAAGATGCACTACATCCAGCAGTAGACAGAGACTATGGAACAGGAAAAAAAGTATTCAAGGCAAAGAAAAAATAGAATGAGAACCAATGTATTTTCATAAGTAATTTTTAGTAATCTGCCAATAAGAATGGCAAGTCTGTTAGGTTTAAATTGTGTTTTTTTACAAAAGAAAACATTAAAGTCATAGATGACACCACACTTAGTAGTAGTGGTGGTAATGTAGATTATATGTAGACTAGATGCTGTTAAAAGGTGAAGTTATTCTTGAAATAACCAAAGGGTTTCTTGAAACAGAGTGCTTATAAAAGTGAAATATGAATAATTTCTCAAGAAGAGACAATGGACAGCTCATTAATTATGTTTTCAAAAGTGTACCATAAATTCTGTCTAGCTTGGAAAAAAGTTCTACTGCAGAAAATTTAGAATTTAAAATTCCTACTTAGGGAATGAAATAAAAACCAGTGCAGAAAATATAATCACTGTAAATTCTGAATACAAGGAGACACTGTCAGAATTGACATGGGAAATATGAATTATAAATCAGTTGTGATGAAGAAGATAAGGAAATCAAATGCATCAAGGGAATCGAGCCAATTTTCTGAGTCAGACATACGGGCCAAAAAGGGCCTCTGTAAAACAACACTAATGAGATCCAACTTTAGAAGTTTAATTAGTTCTAGACACCACAATACCAGAGAGCTCTTTTAAGGGAAATAAAGAAAACAGCAAAAGACCTGAAGAAATCACTTACGAAAACAGACTAAAAAAATTAGTATGGAAAGTGTGACCTAGCACAAATTAAAGAAGGATATGATAGATGTCTACAAATACCTGAGGAATGTAAAACCCAAGAAAAGTATAGGACTGCTTAAGATGATATGAGGTAGCTTATTAGAAAGAGCTGAGTGAAATTAAGCAGCAGAAAAAATACACCACATTGCTGGATGAATATTCTAATAGTGATGTACAGTAGAAAATGAAATAACCTTCTTTAAAAGAGTGGGAAGAACATACCTAAGCTATTTTAAAATCAGACTGGACAAATTGCTAGGGAATGTATACTGTGGGTAGTAACTCTGCATGGGCAATGGAATAGCTGAAAAGATCTTTGAGGTTCTAACATCTGTGACTGTACCAAGATAGTGCGAGTTATATACTCAGGAGACTTTTACTTAAGAAAGGATACATTAAATACAAAATTTCAGGCTATGATATGCTGTCTTCAACCACTTGAGCACATGTCATCAAAAAAGAGTCAGAAATACGGCCTTTTTTCAGTGTTCCAAACCCCACATATCTTGAAAGAATTTAGCATACTAGTCCATGTTAATACAAACTTAAAGAAGAATCTGTAGCAGGTAGCATATAGGCGTGCATCAGTGAGGGTTATTTTATTTACTAACAGCATTTTCTGTGACTGATGACGAGACTATTTAAACACCCCTTGGCATATGGAAAAAGCAACAAGACAAGGATTTTCTAAATGTATTACATTTTATTAATTGATTTCTGTCAAACATCCAGACAGAATCTTCAACAACATTTGGCAATAACATTTTTTAAAAGTCCAGTTCAGAAGAAAATCTTGCATTCAACTCCCATAGGGTAGTGGAAGAATAATAATAGTAGACAAGGATTACCATTTTGCCTAGTCTTTGCTACTTTCTTTTTGCATATGTGAACAAAAATAAGATAAAAGTGCACTAATAACAGTGCACTAAACTATTTGGAATTGCTCAAAGTTATAGAAAGACAGAGAAACAAAATCATTTTAATATGGTCATTTTTTTCAATATATGGAAGAAAAATGTATGTTATGTGAAATTCTCAAAAAAAGTCTAGTGAACCTGCAGTTCACCCTACAAAATTCATTTTGTTGCTATCAGCTGCAATAAGATGACAACTGCCTGTCAATAACTTTTTCATACATATATTGTACATGATATTAAACTGGTTTCTTGAGCTACTCTACATAAAAGAGATGGTTAGAGACAAACCGAGCAGCAGTGATAAATAATTCTACATTATTACAGAATTGGATATGGGAAACTTTAGCTTATTCATACTGTTGACAATCCTTTTTTTCCTTTTTCGAGGGAAGAGTAAGTGTCATTAATCAACATGGCTACATAGCTGATCAGAAATACCAAAAACATATTAAAATTCTTAAATCTGCAAATTTTTATAACAGAAATTTAACATAGAAAATAAATAACTAGATGCGATTACCTATGCAGATTTTTAGTTTGCCTTTTTAGTTAATTGATAATTGGCGGGGAATAATTCTGGATTCCAGTCCCTCCTGTAAGAACTTATGATGTACTTTTCATTACATCAGCCTTTGGACATCAGCCTACAAGCATAAGCCAGAAAACTGGATTCACCCCTTCATAACTGTGTGCCTTAAATGCATAGAGACTTTCTGTCCCAGTGAATAGCTAAGTATTCCATAGAAACAGCTTTGAAAGGAGAACTATCCGGCACATAAGAATAGTAGAAGTGGTTAGGGTGTTTTCCAGCAGGTAAAATTTTGAGCCTCCTCACAGCAGGCAAAAAAATTGAAATGGAATCTCCCACATCTTGGTTGCACTGTGTAAAGGTAGGCACCTACAGGCCTGCATTCTTCTTCACTACTCCTTTGAAGAACTCCATGGTCTAGGAAAAGCTACAGAAACGATCAGTTCAGAAGGGCTGGCAGGTTGATCAGATCCCTGTCAGAATACCATGAAGTGTTAATAAGCTTTAGAAAGCATTTAAGACTGACCTGAAGTTTGTATAGGGTCCAACTTTTGCCTCGTGCACTGCCAATATTTCCTCAGAAAACAGCTCCGTCACACAAACGAGGATGTGATTCTGGCTGCTATGGCAGTTCACTAGGGAAATGCATGCGGACCTCTCTATCCACACGTGCACACACATGTTGAACCAACTCCCTTAAACCGTAGCCTGGACTTAAAGATGATGCAGACTCTCCACCCGGACCTGGACCCTTCACCAAGAGTCCAGCTTAGACCTTGGGTCTTTCAGGCTGGTGGTCTCCTCCTACTTGCCAGGTGGTCCAGCCTGAAGTTTGCTAGCAGGACATTATGCACACGCACAAAGAGAATACGCTGCGCACCTACACTATTATTCTCAACCAGAAAATGGTTAGAAATGGAGTTTAATAAGAATACAGAGCAGACTGCAGTATGATACTATGATTCTATGATTTTATGATCAGGCAGCCAACAACTTTGCTGACCAGCAGTGCTTCCACATGGATGGTCCCTTTCATATGTCCTCTTCTCCCCATTTTCCCATGCTTGTTCCCAGCTCACCTTAATCCATCTCTTCCTTTGTTCTTGTTTTCTCCCCTGTAAACAACCCACCCCAGGTACTTTTCCCACGTTTTCCCTGGTTTGCTAACTGTCTGTGAAATCCTGCCATCCCTCACAGCGCTGACTGTGACTTGTGTTCAGCTGCCCTCTCTATTACTTGTTACCTCCAGGAAAATCTCACACCACGTCCAGCAGTTTCTCACGTTTTGCTCGCTTACCTAAACCTCAGGCAAAGACCAGTCATTTGCCTGCATGCCTTAACAGATAAGCTTAAGTGGATATTGATAACTGAATATGCAAATAAGGAATACTGAGATCCCCTTTACACAGGTGCAAACATGGGTTTTAAGAAAAGTACCTTCCCCCCACAAAAGAGCAGCATGTAGAGAGTTATAATGTTATTATGCCAATACACGTGTGGAGCTTAATGATAGTCAGGAAATCTGTCAATTAATCCTCATCAGAATAGAACAGTACGGTGTTCTCATATGAATAATAATGTGAAAAGGGGACTGGGGACCCTAAGAAAAACAGCAGGTTTTGCATCACTGCCTTGCCTTACTCTGATTTCCTGAGGAAAAGAGTTCTTAGCACTTCATTAAATATTTTGTTTTCCTCTTCTTGAATTTTTTTGGTAAATCATAATCTAGCAGTAAAAGTTTTGGCAGAGTATTACAGGGATGTATTTCCACTGTTATTACATTTCTAAAAAGTCAGTAAGCACCTATATTTCACTTTTCAATTTTTATTTTTTATTTTGTTTCATTAATTTACCATCTAATGCTCTAAAGATTTTATGAGCACTATTTATATTTAGTGTCATGACGGAAAACTCACCGAGTTTTGCCTACATGACGCAGTAAATACAACCCAAACTCCCCCCTCCCCTTACCCTTGGTCAGAAGGTTGGGAAGCTACCAAATGAGTACTGCTTTGCAGCCCAACATATTAACAGTTATATCCTTTTCCAAAATAGCCATTGCCACTCTCAGGGTCATAGTCAACCACAGTAAATTGCTCAGTCTTTTTACAACTGATTCATCTCTCTTCTTCTGCAACCCATGAACTTGTCCATGGACTAATCCTTTGAAGCTTCCCAAATAAAAATTTAACATTACATTCTTCCACAAGCAACAATATGAACAAACACTTCACAGTTCTTCATAAATAAGTGTCAGACCACGTACGTGGGACTAGAAAAAAAAGAACCCTCTTGGTAGGAAATTTAAGACAAGATCTTCCTCCCCTTTTTCCCAAAACAAAATATACCTTACAATTTTGTGAAAGACATGCAATTTGGTATTTTACCATTCTTTGTCTCCCTGAAGAAACAACATTTTTAGAGACTTCATCCACAGATGCTTTTCTGAATTTCCCTGGGGAAAGCTCAGCCACTGATGGAATCTCACTGATAATTTAAAAGTAGAAGAACAGCAAAGTGTGCATGAAAGGAAAAACTGATGTTACAGACAAACTAACACAGACTCAAAAAATGCCTTCCCTTATCAGCTCCCTGAGTTTTCCTTATCAGACCTTCCTTACGTTTTCTTAATGATAGAAAGGTAGCAAGAAAAAGGAGGCACTGATTGTTTCACAGGAACTTCATATTTCAGTCCAGTTTGGGGTTTCTTTTCATTTGTCAGATGTCTCATAAATCAGTGTCCTTGTCCCTGCTCCTTTTGTTTCAATTTGGGATTTACCTGCCCTGAAGGAACTGCAACATAAACAGGAAGACATTTTGGTATCACGATAAGTCAAAAAGACAGTGGCTTGATGCAGAGGCAGATTCTTGTCTATTTATGTTATTAGTCTATCCATTATTTCACCTGGAGATGATCAGGGCTCACAAAACATCACCATATCTTGAAAATCACAAATGGCTTTCTGAGTTTTTAAGTTATACAGTAAATCGCTTAGCATGGTAATCAGCTTTGTCCTCTGCATTTCATTAAAATGGCACCTGTAAAACTTTAAAAAAAACTTAATCTGTGAAGTAAACCAAAAATTTCTGCAGGTTCTCTTTCTTATATGTTGCTTAAAATGAAACAATGTCTTTCTAAGATCCACTGTCAAATATCTATGGTATTTCTTGGTGTGGATAAGGGAATATAAAACAGTTAAACAGAGCTGCCGTGCTTAGCCAGCAGAGACATTTTGGGGCCCCGGGGACTACATCCTGAGACTCCAGTAGACTTGGGCTTTTTACTGCATCAGGAAGGTCCCCACTCCTGTTTTGAGCAACACGCCTCTAGCAGGAGAGGTCGAGAGCAGTGGCACTGACAAAGTGAATCTAGTGTGCCATATGCTCTGCACTTTCTCAGGACTGTTTTGCAAGACCAAGTCCTCAAGTGAGCAATTAGTCACGTTTATTGTTTCCGAGTCACTAACAAACCCGCAACGCAAGAATTACTTACCTAAGCTGAGTTCTTGATCCACTCACCTGTCTGTTAGATGCCAGCTTTTCACCAAGCGCTGCCACGTATGCAGAGGGAAAACATGTACTTAGCCTAAGCAAAGCAGATTTTGAAAAAATGTAAAAGAGGTAAAAATAAAGAACATATATATAATTGAACAATACAGTTCAAGTGTATCAACAACATAAAAAACAGGTAGTCGATTAATCAATTAGTTTTCAGGTTTTTATAGCACAAACAATAATTAAGCTCCCAATACCTGACTGAGCTGACTGAGAAATTATTAAACCCACACAGAGTCCCCCTGAACTGAATTAGGCTTTCTTTGAGTTCAAGGGTTTGTTCTTGAGAATTATGATTTCAAGACTGAGGCATATAGATTTTCTTAACTTCATTTTGAAAGTTTCCAGATTCTCCTGTAATAACATTCACAACATTTTAGGAGAAAAAAGGAGACTTGGGACAACAGAGTGTTGTATTTGCTGTTACATGATTATAGATTTGAAGGGCTACGGCCTGGGAAGGACCATTACATCATTGTGACTACCCTGTCATAAATCTCATAACATTAAATTTCATCTGATTTTCACTACATTCAACCTAACAGCTTTTATGTCATTCAATTGCATAGGATACCTGGTGTGTATATATTGTATATGTTCATGTAGATTTGTGCGAGTGAATAGGGTTTAGCACTGGAGTGAGGGTTAGGGTTGGCAAACAAGAGGATGCAACCTACTGAGCTGCGGGAAGGTTTTCCAAGGGAGGAATTCACCTTAAGACAACACACTGTGGGTTGTTTTATTCTAGAGATCAACGTTAAGGAGTGGAAATTCAGTCTGAATTTTAATCTGAGGGCTACGTCAAAAAATCAGTAGATAGAAGCTAGTCAACTACAGTAGTGATTACATTCCCAAGGGGCCTGCACACTTACAATGATATGGCTGCCTTGCTCTTCAAGGCTTCTCTTGGTCTAGGGCTGTCAGATGCCATCTGGATAGGTTTGACGTAGTATTAGGGACAACATAATGGTTAAAGAAAGGGTAGAAGAAAGAGGTCAGTCAGGCAGAGGCTAAGAAAATAATTTTGGAGTTCACAGAAGTGGCACTTGTTCATCCTCTTTTGCTTGATTGAGCTTGTGGTACTCCTACCAGAAGGACACAGGAGTAACCCAGCAGTCCAGTCACTGCTAAATCAGCCATGGCCCCACACACCTGCTGAAACCGAAGAAGATAAAATGTGTCCTCAAACAACATTAGTTTTCTGTTTGTGTAGGAGCTCATCTGAACTGTGCAATTGCCCAAGACTTCTAGTCTGAGCTGAGCCCTAAATGAGCCTTACCTGGAAGCACAACTTGTGTTAGCCTCAGAAATAATGTTGCAGGAGGAATTTGTTTTACCTTAGCCCTTTAAGGCTCTCTCATCCCAGCATTTAATCCATTTCTCAGCCTCCGCCTCTTCAGATACATCCCTGTATAGGCCTCTAGTATAACATTAGTCTTGTCCCACATTCTAGCTCCAAAACAAAAATACGGACTGCTAATATAAAGGTGTACCTGTCATCAATAAAGGTGTGGATGTTTCAAGTTACAATTTTCCCTTAAGCCATTGGTCCCAAGCCATCACCCTATAATGTTAACTAAACAAAAGATTGCCGGGCTCCGTGCTCAAGTGATACTGTTGGCTCACAGCCTTATTGTTTCAGGCTAGCTTCTCCACAGATTTGTGCTGTGAATAGCTGCCTGGAGTGGTCCAGAGCCATTCCAAGCCAGAGAGGAGATGGCAATTAAAGAATATGGACAATCTGGGATCTACTGCTTGATTTTGCTCTCTATTATTTATCTTTTCTTTCCCATTTTTTTTTTTGTTTTTAGCATAAAGCTGTAGCCCATGTGATTGAAACATAAACTTGACTCTCACCTTAACTTGAACCCAAGCTCATGAACCCACCATCAGACCTATACCATGCTATATAAAAGAAGGAAGCTCAACATAGCAAAAAAGCTCACAGAGATCTTTGGCAGCCAGGAATTACCCACATTTCTCAGCCTCTGCCCACTTCCAGTGCAAAAACTAAGGAAAGACTAAGCCTATGGATAGGATTAAGGTTCAGAAAATAGGAGCTGATGAACTAGAAGATGTTGTTTTCTAAAGATACGAACTGTCTAAGCCAGGAACAGATCTTTAAGTCCTAGAACTATTAATTTTGAAGTTGAAGGTCCTTTGTTTGAGGAAAGGCTGTTCTACAATTAAAGCTGTGGTTCTCTTTCAGTTAAGGATGATGCACTTGTCATGTGCCACCTAGATCCCACTTCAAGATTTAATTCAGAACTAGTGCCCCATGCCATCAGAAGAAATGGCAAGTAGGCTCAAGCCATTCTCATGAAGGGTCTCCAGCAATTACCTATTTACCAAACTCTACTTCAACACAGTCCATTATCCCAAACACACACTTGAGCTTAGCACTAGACTCGTCCAACCTGCTAGTTCCCAAAACAGAAGTGTGCTCGTACAAGGAGGCACCCTGTCATTAACTTAAGCTGTGGGCAACTTCTACAAAAAAAAAAAAAAAAAAAAAAAAAAAAAAACAAAACAAAACAAAGAAAAAAACAAAAAAACCCTTGTGACTGTTTTATGGATTAACCCGAATCTCAACCCTAACCTGAACTAAACCACCAAAACCCATCCACCAAGACCTGTGCCCTAACTATGCTTAGTACTCCTTGTGGCAGCTGGGATTTGGGCTGAGCCCATTACTCACAAAGTGCAAAGGCATAAACGTATTATACAAGTCATTCCAAACATGTGATGAAGAAAATCCTTTATGCTAGACCACCCTTACAAATCCTCTTTGCATGTGGAAATATTGCTATCTTACTGGAGGAATCTTTAAGTGTGTGCGTGTGCATGTGCATGTGTGTGTGTGTGTATCTGTGTCTGGGTATGAAAACTGTTTTGTTGCCTTTATCGGAGCTAGGTGCTGTTTGCATTGAGTTTCCCACTGGAAAGGCTTTAAACTAAACAATTTTAAAATAATGTACAGCCAAAATAACACCTCTGTTTGTAACCGAATTGTGTCCATCTCACCGTTTCTCACAGTTAGCAGCAAGTGCCATGCACCCCGCTCCAAATAGCTGGCATTACATTCTTTCCAGCCTAAAAGTACTGTGAAATATTAGACCTGAATTAGCAAAAGTGCTTCGGTGGTACTACATGCCAAGTGATTTCAGTTTCAGCGGGATTTTTAAGCACGCGCTGACTGCACATAACAACATATTGTCGCCTCCGGGGTCAGGCTGTGACACAGGTGTCTGTGTCTCAACTCCTAGGGTGAGACACCAGCCTCTTCTTCCCGTACATCCATGCACACCTGCTCCTGTGGGGAGGGAGAAGATGGCCACGCAGGCTGGAAACAAGTCCTGGGACTACCCAGACAAGTGCCGTCGGGGCTATGGGGTGCTCCATGCCTTCTCCACACAGCTGCCGTGGGACTCGTGCTTACAACAGCAAAGCGTGTGTGGGGTCTGTTTTGGATGGAAGTCCGATTAATACCTTTTGGAGCCTAAGTCTGAGGGATAAAGAAAAGAGCATGTGGCGAGTTTTGTTTAGCATGTTAAAATCGCAGGTGGCATCTGTTCGAGGCTAATTAGATGCTGAAAGTTTTAAATTACAACATATGAGAGAAGCATCAAATATGATGTTCAAAGGTATGGTATAAATCCAGTTTATCACGTGGCTATTGATATAGAAACTGTGATGAATCTGTGTCTGTGTGTAGACGAACATATGTGCTGTACGGCTAATTTCTATTCAGTTGCTTGGTTTTTTCCTGTCAATGAACACAAAAAGATAAAATTATTTTGGAGAGGGGCTCTCATGTAAATTAAGCAAACAACTGTTTTTAAAATCCAAAACATACAAAGGATATATTCTTCTGCATACAACTTTCTACCATGTTTTGAAAATGTAGCAAGGCAAACATGGTTTATACCTATACGCTATGGCAGAAATCCAATATTCATCTGCTGTTCATATTGCAAGAAAATGAGATCATTAAGGTCAGAAAGAACAGCTGCTTTAATTATAACACCCTGATATATCATATCAAAGTTTTCATCATTTCACACAAACTCTAAGAACATACCCCAGGGATCCATTTCTATCATCCTGCTTTTTCTCGGGAGGGAGACTACATAAGTACACTCCAGAGCACTGGCTGCTTTGGGTGGTGCGACGCTGTGTAAAATCATTTTACCCCAAGCTCGACAATGCTATGGCAACTATTATTAATCCAACTTTTACAGCCTTTATTCCTCTTTCCGCAGTGGCAGTGGTAGGGGAAGATATTTTTGACAGCTGGGAAACTGCACTGCAGGCTTCAGGTTCCCACTGCCGTGCATCCCCACGGGAGCGCTCGGTACCCACGCCTCTGGCTGGAGATGCTGGTTTGTCTGAGGCACGCAAAAGTATCCCTTCTTTAAGGGAATGGCTCCTTTGTGTTTTAACAGATGCTATGCTTCTGGTAGCGGAGAGATTAGAGGGACCATTCAACATTGAATCAGTCATGGATCCTATTGATGTCAAGATTTCCGAAGCCATCATGAACATGCAAGAAAACAGCATGCAGGTGTCGGCAAAGGTACTGTGTGAGTCGCGCCTTCTCTGTTGCTGAATGTCACAAGCAGGTGACGTTCACACACCATTTTTCTGTCCAGACTTTAAGAAAGATTATCCAGACCACTAGGAATTGCTTTTTTGCTTGTTCAACGGTTCACCAGGCTGCCTTTGAATCCTTCATGTAGTGAAACAAGCTAGAAATTTTCAAAAGGGAGTGGCAGGGAGAAAGGCACCGTTTAGTAAACTCCAAATTAATAGCTGTAAGAGATTTAAGATTTAAAGATGTAAGGTTTAAGGAAAACAGAGTGCTGAAAATTAGCGGTAACTCTGTAAGCAATATCCTGCAGAGCACATTTGGTAACTTCTGCCTGTGTCTCACCTGTGATTCTCTACATTAACTTCCAAACACATTTTGATCTGTCTAGGTCGGACTGAAGTACAATGTGTTTGAAGTGAATACACAAAATGTTCCCTTTAACCTCCTTTAATAGCCACTCAAGGGAAATATCATTACATTGGACAGTCTCTGATTACTAGACCTCAGTTTGATAGAGTTTTGTCTGGATTCTGACATGAAGATAAACAGAGTTAATGATACCAGCTTCCTCTTTTCCATTTTGTGTGTGTGTGTATACACAGATCACCACCACCTCTGAACCCCATGTTAATAAGATCATTTGAATTCAGTAGCAGGTGCTGTTGAGCCAATAGTCAACAATTAATGGCTTTTCCTTAATATTCATTAGTGCACTGCGGCTCAGAATCTGAAGTCAACAGTTTGCCAGGTTCTCTGCATTAGAAGTTTCTACCTTCCATTGATCTCCCAGTAGACAGTTAGGTGCTGGCTAGACTGCCATCCGAGCCAGTGAATTTCCATTACTTGGAAAGAAGCTGCCATAGCTTGGAAAAATGTGAGGACAAAAGGCAGGAGGCTGAGGTTAATATTCTTCCTGCCAACCCAAAATTAGGTGTTTTTTATGGCCCCAGTGCTGCAGGTTGCTAAGGATTTCCTTCAAGAGGCTTTTTACTTTCAACCTACATGAAGTTACTCAGATTTTAAAAGCAGTCTACATCCTGTGAGATGAGACTTTGTTCTGGCAGCAGCAATCAAGGCGTTTAACAGCCAAATTCTCTCAAATATTTTGGGAATTAAAAGCAAGCTTCAGCAAACTCAGCCCTTACCTCAAAAAAAGAAACAAAAAATATTTTCACTGAAAACTCACCCAAGGCTCGGGTGTATTTCATTTTCCTTTTCACTTGCTCAGTTCTCGCAGTTCTTACATTAGTCAGGAAGCTGCATCCCCTGCCAGATTCCAATGACATCACCTTGGCGCAAGCTCATCTCACGACTCGTTTGTAGGAGAGGAGACTGATTCTCCTGTCCCTCAGAAATATTTTACTTGCTGTAAAGATTAATAAATCACCACAATTCCATTTGCAATGTAAAGTTTTCCTTCTAAGAGAAACCTTAGCCAATATTTTTTAAAATCTTGAGAAATAGAAACCAAATTATAACAGTGGAATTTATTTTATTGTATTTTCATAGATAACAGAGCTGTCTACCCTTGAGAAGCTTTTGTATATATCTGTGTAGACTATCACTCTGCTGAATCGTGATTCCCTTGTTTCCCTAGGTTATATCCATCATTTTTTCAGGTCCTAACACATGGAAATGCTTTATTCTTAAAGAAAAATATAAGAAGGCAAAGACTTTGGGCTTGGTGCTGTGTTCTCCTATGCCATGTCAGATCAGTGGACTTCAAATCAGTCATCTGTCATCTAATTTTTCCCCCTTATACGTACTGACCGCTTAGAGCTTCAGCGAAAATGACAGATACCTTGCCGGATGTAATGGGGTGCATGGAATGCAATTGCAGACCTAATGCAGGAGAAAAGCCATGCTTGTCAACTATTCTGAGACACCGCTCAGAAAGCTTCAGGCAGGGTGCTGAAATCACACTATTTATTTTCTCTTTCTTCAAAAGATTTTGTACCTTGCATTTGACTGTACCCACTGAAAATGTGGTGACGAGGAATCACAGCTATTTTTCCACAAGTCAGTCAGTGCATTTTTACAATGGGAAAATGATGATGCACTAATAATGGTATGCCTGCAACACCCACATACACATAGATTATTCTTCACCACCGACATAACAGCTTTTCCTACCTAAAAATCTAGCTCACGTCTGGGAGGAGGCTCTCTGCTGTATTCAGAAGAATTTTGGCACATTTTGTATAATGTTGTTTCTCTTTTAAAAGGAATGGAATGAATGAAAATGAACATTTTCTTCCTTAAGGACCTCTCACTAATCTCATCCTCCTTGCGGCAGAAGACTCAGAGTTCGTCTAATCCAAAATCCATCCCTCTCCTGTTTCGAGTATTTATATAAAATTGCCCTATTCCAAAAGTCTTTCGTATTAAATTGCAGTATCAATTTGTCTTTGTATCACAAAATGATGTTTGGTATTATACCAGCTGCAATTATATACTGACATTTGTTTGAGGAAAATAGAAGTATGTTTGATATAACACATTGACTGTACATTACTGTGCATATGGAGGCAAAATTAAGTGAGCAATAATGTACGCTTTCCAACATAATAAGTGCATAAAAATAAGTAAGAATGCACACTTTTATGTGAATGGTGAAGTTTTCTGTTTCAGACACCACCAGAAAAATACATCGTGAACTTCTTAAGACTCTATTCTTATGGTTTGTCCCTCCATTCTTCACTTGACGTAGCACTGCAGATTTTGTCCAATATCTTTTTCCTATAGATGTGCACCTCCCATTCAGCACTATTCTTCTGAGAAATAGTCTTCATGGTTACAGTTATACTAATAAATAAAAGGGGGACAAGGACCAGTGCCTGATCTTGAGGCCAAAGAGTCACAGCCTGATGCATTTCTATATTGCTGAGAGCTACCTTCTCTGGAGCCGTTTCATTCTGCAAAGAGAAAGTTGGAGCAGTCCAAGAAAAAGCCAATGAGTTAACAATTAATCAGTGCAGACAGTCAGGGCTTATTGCTTGAGTTCACATCTTGTCTTTCAATTCCTTAGGAGACACAAACCCTCTGTCTTCCACTCTTGAAGGGTGCACATCAATATCGAGACAGAGAATTATAGAGGTGCCACATGTACCTCTTCTATCTTTGTACTTCTGACCAAGGATGTATGGACTCAGCCATATCCAGCACCTGTCACTGCATAAAATGGAGCATCTCTGTTCCCAGGCCATTAACTTTTCTTGTTTGTGTGCTGATTGTGGTTGATTCTTTTAGCACAGTTCATATTAACCAGGTACTAGTATTATGTTTAGATCCTCCAGTTCATCCTGAGGCTGGAATCTTTCCCTGTTTTTCTTGATATTTCTCTGCAGTCTATATTCATCACTGTCTGCCTAGAAAGTCTGACCACAAATCTCGAGGCTTCATATGCTTGCTCACCTTGTGTGGCTGTCATGTCCCTGAACGACAGCCACCCGAGGTCCTTATTTTGCCTCGGGGAAAGTCACATTCCTGACAGCTGCAATATCTGGAGATGCTTTTCAAAAAGGAGCAAAGTCAGACCCCAAGGTCTTTCTGCTAGAGGAATCTGCGTGCTCTGAATCAGACCTGAGTTTCCCTTCTCCAAAAAAATGTAAGGACTGAAGATCATCAAAACCAGCTTCCATAGCTTCATCATCTAACACCTGCAGCCATTCTGACAGAGTACCTTCTGCAAACCAAACCACACAGAGTGCAAAACCAATCAGTCTGGGCTGCCTGAGATGCCTCCCAAGACATGAGCACTTTTTAAGAGTAGGCTTTGCAATCTGGGTCTACCCAGACTTCAGCGGTGTTACCTGAAGTAGAAGTGTTCCCTCTGGTAGAAGTCGGGTTGCAATAGATTTACCTTGGATTTCTCCTGATAATGTCTGAGACATGTTATCTTCATTATTGAAATTTCTTTGTTATTTGCCAGTGATGACTCTTAGGTATTTGAACATTATACTGCCAAACTCAGTGCTCAGCAAAGGCTTGATTATTTCTCAGGTAAAAGTTTCATATTCTGTATATTGTTTCCCATGGCTCAGTTCATATCCAAGACTTAGTCATAGCATACATTTACCTCATTCTTATTCTCATCCTCCCTGAGGTAATTCAGGGAGTCGTATTCAGAGAGTCGTAACACATAAGTGCTTATTTCAATCCTGGCCAAAACAAATATATTTTGGATCCTTCACAATCTTCCCATAAGTGTGTCAGTACCATTACCTTTGATTCCTACTTCAAGTCAAAGAGTAAATCCTGCATCTGTTCCACTTTAGCAATCTGAATGTTTACTAGTTGACATCTGCAGGGATTGCTCGTTCACAAGAAGTGGAGAAAAACTCAAAAAACAGCAGAAAAGATGTTATAACATCCATTTTTCTTCAAAATTGAAACAATTCCTAATCTGGTTGCATAAGCATAATTTTGTCTTCATTGCTACTCAAAATACAACGTAGTGGACTATCTTCTGCATTTTAAACAGTCTGTTTCCGTACAGATATGTTTGGCTGCTGTAAGTGTCATTTGACTGCCATGCCAAGATTTTTCCACTTTCATAAAGGCTATCCCATAACTGAGTCTCCTGTTAGTAAGTCTTAAATCTACTTTTGTCTGAGCTGATGGATGTGCCATTTTAACCGATAGATATATGTTCCTTTTCAGCAATTACTTCAGCTAAAAAGATGAATGAGCTCCATGACATAGCAGACTACCTATGCATTATTTATAAGGAGGAAATCTTCATAAAACTACATCCAAGGTTCTTCTTAAAATAGCCCCCGAGTTTCATATTAACAAAACCTCTTCATTTATTTTTCTTTCCAGAGCCCTATGCAGGAAAAATATAATGGCACTTCAGGAAAAAATCAATGCTATTCTATTTGAAGATGAGAGAATCAGTGGAGCAGTCATATAGAGACACTCAATAGGAAACACTGAGCACTAGCACATGTCTAAATAACAGTATGACTCAAGGCTTCAGAGCGAACAAATTCTATCTGCTGGGATTCAAAACCTTGAGTTCTCCTGGGAAAAGGACTCTTTCTTTACAGTATCTACTTCCTAGTCCTGAAGTAGATACCTCCATTTAGGCAGCTCCAGAGGTGTAATTCTTTACTGGCTCCGTTGACTTATCTCATGGCTTCCTTCATATCCCTGACCTTAGGGGTGTGGTGCTCTTTGTGACACCCTAGGATATCCTAGGATATCCATTTGAGCTTCAGCCGCAGTTCAGTGGTGAACGATCTTGTGTTAATACAGTCTTACAGATGTCTCGGGTATCTCAGGACATCACAAACTATTATAGGTGCTGATGTGAGAGCAACTGAAGGGACCTTTTGATCTCCACTGTCTAAAATGGGAGCTTAGATGTTTAGCTTAAATATAGACACCTACACCTCCATACCTAAATGTAGGTTTCTTGTTTTCAAATGGAATCCCTTCTCTAAATTCAGATGAGATGGGCTATACCAACTATATATAAAATGCAATTTTTTAAAAGAGTGGATTTAGGCTGCCAATTCACAGCATGCATAATGAAATATGTGAATATGTTTCCAGAAATTGCTCAGTATCTCTGAGCAGCATTGTGAAGGAAGCATTTCTGAAAGCCGCTTCTTAGGAAGCATTTGTTAATTTCAGGTATCAGTTTTACACTTTCTGTTCTGTCAGTTAATAGCTGGACACGAGTTAGAAAATGTCCCTTTTGCACTCAAAATTTAGTTACTGCATTTTTGCTAGGTCATTTAAAAAGTAAATTATTTCTTCTTCTGTGATGTAAAAATCGCTATCTAATTTCCTTCTCTATTATTGTCTGGCTGTATGTAAATTTGTTCATACAAAACTACTTGCTACAACTATTTGTATGAAGCTAAATGCCACAAACTCTATGTTGGGTTTTTTTCAGTATATCGTAAGAAAAATTAAAGATAGATTACGTAGACTCGCAGTTACTCCACATGGTCATACAGTAGCCTAACGGTCACACACTTTGAAATTTAAGAAGATTCAGTGCACTCACTTTCCCTTGAAAGCCAAGTTGTGTGTTTTGGATAATTGTCACTTGTTTTTGTAAGAAAACAACCTGATTACTTAATTGGCTTAATGGGATTTCATAGATTTCTAAATAAAGGGTTATGTTTTCTGCACATAATTTATCTTCAGTCATAAGAAATGTGAGTAAAATTTTGTAAGTATAACTGATGCCCCCAACAGATATATATTTATCCTTTAATTTTGTACAATATCATACACAATTTTGTACAGGCCCTTTAAATTGTACAGTATCATACACAATTGTGTATAAATCCTGAACATTAATCTCTAGTTGAATTTTTTCCTGCTGAAAAATTTAGAATTTTACAAGCTAAGATAATCTTTCCTGCTTGATTAAATTAGTTTATTGTCCAATAGTCGTCATGACTAGGGAGGCTAGAAACTATTTTAAAAACCTTACAGATATTCTCAAACCGGACCAAGCAGTATTCGACTCTTAAATTAAAAATCCCAATGGCCATACAACAGCTGACTTGCTGGACTTGGAGCCAAAGCAGAGCTGATGATTGGACATAAATTTAGTATGAATCCATTTCTTTCAGCAAGTTCTGAATCATTTGGGGTCTCTAAATATAACATCAGGAAACGTAGCTAGGAGCCAATTGTAATGTATCCTGAAAGCAACTAAAGTCCCAACATCCATGGCTACTTCAGAGAGAACCACTCAAGGCAGAAAATCTAAAAGTCTAAAAGTGAAACGAGTCTTTTTGATCACTGGCTCACAACATAGCTGTTATCTTATCTGCCACACAAAAAGGAATAATCTGGTCCTACAAACAAAACACAGCACCTGCATGAGAGTTTTCACCCCCACAAAGCTCATTCAGACAGGTAGTTTGTTTCTGGCATTAGGGTTTTGTAAAATATATCTTAAATAAATTCTGACTCTTTTTTTTTTTTCTTCTGAAATGGAGGCAAAATGTTGAAACAGCCAAAATGCGATGAGCACAAAAAAAGGAAGATGATTCCAGAACTGCAAAAGTTGGTATGGAGGCAGACACTAGGATCCTACTTCATCAGAGCACCTGAAAAATTTAACTCTGTGAATATTCTACTTTCTTTGAGCCAAGCAACTTCTGTGAGAGTTCCTCTGGGATATATACTTCGTATCGAGTAGTCAAAAGTGTCCTCCGTGTCCTTTAGTACCTACAAGATAAATGCTACTGAAACTTTTTTCCAAATGGAAGTATATGAAAAAATTCATAACCCTGAACATTATATTTTATACCCAGAAAACAAACACAGTAGCAGAAAATAATTCTCACTATTGCCCACTCTATATGCCTGACCCCTCTTCTAGGGAGAGATTGGTAGGGAATAAGAAAGTAATCCAGTTTTAAGACTATTTCATCACTGTCCTTTTCTCTGAGACTACAAACAAAATTACAAAGTAGGAAGAACTGTGGGTAGGGATTATGAATGAGCTGTGATTCTGGGTAAATACCACATTTTAACAAAAACTAAAACAATTATCAACTGAGTCCTGCCACAAAGGACCTCTTTTTGCTCATTTCTCTTCCTGGAAAGACAGCAATTAAAATGCTTTCAGATATTAACTCCTTACAATAATCACCTTCCTAAATTAAGGGTGTTTTAAGGTCCCTATATGTTTTTATACCTTCAGCAAGTAATTAATAATGCTTAATTATTAGCCTGAGTTTTAATGCAGTGCGAGTGTTCAATTCACTATTATCAAAATGTCAAGCAAAGCTGGTTTCAAATGTATGAAAGAGAGAATAAAGAGGCTATAAAATACCAGCTTCCCTTTTTTAATGATTTTCATATAATCTACAATGTCTTTTTCAGGTTTTCCAAGGATGCGGTCAACCTAAACCAGCACCTGCCCTGAGATCTTCCCGTTCTGTCCCTGAAAACTTCAATACCCGGTTTAGACCATATAACCCAGAGGAGCGACCTACAACTGCTGCTGGCACAAGTTTGGATAGGCTGGTAAGGCGAAATATGTTCCAATTTCAAATTAGTAGAAATAGCTCGGTAATATAGCAGAGGAGTGGTAATCTTCTCACAACTTTTTTTAATAATTTCATAATAACTCTATATTTTCTATGCCAGCTGTTCTAGCATTCCATACATCTTTTTTTCTCCATTGGAAATGGTACAGAATTGCATTGCAGGAGAACAACATGACTCATTTTTTAGGTATTAGAAATGTTAGAAGAGAATAAACTTTCCTGCAGATGAGCCACAACAGGTACTTTGCAATACAAATTCTCTTTGAAAAGTGATTTACAGCAATATTTTATGGGGGTTTTATTTGTTTAAAACTGGTTTTACGTATTAAAGCAATTTTTAGCAGCTACTTCTTGAACATACACACTTGCAAAGGCACATTGATTTGTTCTACTTCTTTACTTAATTATAAAATTACCACTGTTTTATTTCCATCCGTCTCAAAAATTTACTTTTATCAGCTAAAACTTCAATGATCTAAAACTTCAATGATCGTTAATCTTGCTTTATTTATTCAATCATTTTGAAAACAAGACTTTAACATAAGATTATTTTCTTTACTACCAGTCATTGGATTCACATTTCAGACTTCGATGTTCCTGCTATTTATACATCTATAGATTTACAGTGGGCTAATTATTATAGCTGCTAATACTGTCTCAGCAATCATCTCGAGGTAAAGCCAATGAGCAAAATTAAAGAGCTGTAAAGCATCTGAATTAAACCAGACTGTATCTCATACCCTCCGCTTGCCGAGCTTATTGCTGAACACTTGCCCAGCACTGGTCTGTCTTGCCAAAGAGAGTCATGCTCAGGGCCGTAGCAAGGGTAAGGGGAGAGGAGCGCCCAGCTGGAAACAGCCCCCGTTATTTGGGAGTATGAGGTTTTGCGCTCCCGCTGAGTACCAGGCAGGGGCTGGCTTCACCAGGGTACGAAAATGTCTTGCTACGGTTCTGAGCATGAGCCTAAAATGTCTAGAGGTTTCTCCGATAGGCAGCTTAAATCGCTGAGCAGGAACCCAAATATACTAATTCAGATAAGGACCTGGGCATCTCCCTGACACCACCGTTCAGCAAATTCCTTTGTCGATCACAGCAGTCTTCCACAGTGCCAACTCTTTCCAATTGCTTCTATCTATTCTGTGTTTTATCTATGTATTGTATTCTGTTAAACTTCATAGCAATTCAACTGAAAAAAAATACCATGACATTTCTAGTCAGGTCATAGAGTTACCCTGCAGGAAAAAGCAATGTTTATTAGTTCTCTGCTCTCATGGAAACAGTGTAGCCTGGTTATCCTAAAAGGAGAAGCAGAAAAGATGTTTACCTCTATTGTAGACTTCGGTCTTTCTACCATAGCAGATTCATAACCCTGTGTAGCATCTCAGGGTAAAAATCTGGCTGGTAATGCTCAACCCATATCTGACAGGTTCTTAATTTTACCCTTTCACTTTAGATTGAAAGAACCAGCCCTTGAGTATTGCTCAGTGCAGAGGCTTGGATCTCGATCTAGAATTGGTCAAGATAAAGTGAAAGGTCACCAAAGCCTGTAGGTTTCTGTCATGCTCCAGACAAAGTTGAAGGCAGCAAACAAAGGAAGCGGGAGGAAGCACATAAAAAGGAACGCTGGTAGCACAGTTCAGCTTCGATTACTCTTATGTTGTAAGGACAGTTCAAGCATTCATGCAACAAAAAAGAAAGGTTTAAGAAACATTCCATATTCACATAAGGAGAATACTTTTAAACACATTAATATCTTTCCTAAACTTCAAGCTTCCAAAATACTAAGCAGCATCCTGAATACAGCAGAGATGTGTCATATGATGCTGGCCTTTAAAGACTGTAGTTAATGAAAATTGCCAATGCAGATAATCCTTTATAACTGATAATAACTTATAGACTTTAAAAGGGAACTTGTCTCCATATGATTTAACCAGGTTTGTTCACACATTATTTCAGAAAAAAAACCAAAGAGCTTAGCATTGCTTCTCTTACTTTGAAGAGTGTTCAAGCCAAATACTTATTTGTTTTTCTTGCTGGTGATATTAAAAATAATTACTATTCATGGCCTTTTGAAGATGAGTGTTGGTATCAAATCCGTCTCCAAATGGCAGTGGTGCACGTGTTATCTCCTTTTGGGCTGAGACCAACAATCCCTCGAGTTAGAGATGGCCACTGACCTCAGCTGGAGCAAGGAAAGGCTGTTTACGTGGATTAGGGCAGAAGGCCTTGTTTCAGAGCTGTAATCCCTTAGCAGCACTTGGGAAAGGTCACTGCCTGCATCTCCCACCAACATGGGTAATTTTATCCAGAAGGATATAAGTGCTGCACTCCTGCCTCGCGGGGACACCATTCAACCTGCCTACATTAGATCCTTAGCGTTTAACGTCCTGAATCATTCCCTGAATCACGTATCTCTCTTCATTAACTATAGACAGAGCCTGGAGGACCAGCTTCAGTCAGATCCTCCTAACCCTTTCAACGCTAACAGGACACAAGGAGAATCCCACTCACAGCAGTTTTCCAGTCTGCACACTGATTGCTTTCTATTGCTTGCTTGATACAAATGTGCAGCAATATTAGTATTTTGATACTAAACAGTTAAAGCCCCTTTTGATTATTACACATACAAGAAACAAATCTTTCCTTGCGAGTCAGCTGACTGTTCAGTCTTACATTAGTGTTTTTAGAAGTCTGTTCTGGAGTTTGTATTCATAAAACACTGTCAGACCACTTAACTTTAAACTGTCATCGCAAAGTCCAAACATGCAGCTATGTAAGCCTCAAAAGAAATGACAAACCATTCTGCTTTTATCTGTCTTTGACAGCATGTCCTCAGAAGAGAACAAGTCTAGAAAATATTTCTTCTGCATCTCAATCTTATACAAACATGTAGCATATCTCAACGCATTTTTTTACTCCTGCTCATATCCCTCATAACCTGCTCATATTTATAAGCTTAATTCAGGTGAGCCTATTTTATCAGGTAAATCGCACAGAGCAGCCCTCGTAAGAAGCCTACACTGAAATCACCAGGTACTGAACCTTTCTGAGAAAATGCTCCTTCATCCTTGCCTGAACTTGGGTGATTAATCCAGCTATTCCATTCCAAGAAGGAGCGCAGTTTCCCTGTGTTATCGTCATAGCCGTAACCAGTAAGGCTTAATAAACAAGAAATAGATGAAAATAAATTGCACGAAATGTGAGGAAATAAATAAATAAATAAATATCCTGCAAAAGCAGTGGTACAGATGGTTTAAAAGGCATCAGATGTATTTAGGAAGTTACATCGAACCTGCGAGGGTTGTCTAAGCAGAGACGTAAAGCACCATCTGAGACGCCCCAGAGTATCTGAAACATGGGACTGGCAGATATGGCACAGGACTAGAGGAGACCAATATAACTCTGGAGCAGCAGTGGGGAGCCAGGTAGAATACGCTACAGCATCTCAAGCAATTCAAGATACCTACACTCAGGCAATTCAGTCACATCTTCACAGCACAGGGCCTAAAAGTCAGGCTCTTTCTGAAGTCAATGGAGAGAGATGCATCTTTGAAGAATGATTCACCCACAGACACCTCTCACAGACTGGGAAATGAAAGGCTCAACCGAGATATCCACATATAGTTATGCAACACTGAGATGCCTCAGAGCATCTGAGACATCTGGTTGAGTTGGCAGATAGGACAATCCTTTGGGATGCCCATGCCTTCCTGGACTGGCAGTTGAGGGCCAGGTAGGACACTCTAGAGGATGCCTGCTATGTGGCATCAAAGAGGTAGAACAGAACTGAGCCCCAGCTTTTCTCTGCAGGTCCCTCTGGCTGGAATTCAGCTACATAAACATAATCACCTAATGCTATTTGAGATGTCTATGATCTTCAAGATGTCCAAATGTGAAAAAAAAGTTGCAGGAGACCTGGCTGGAAGTAAGATGGAATACCTCAGAGCTACTAAATTCACTTTCTATGCCCCTATTTACGTAGCTGGAGTCCATCTTATTTCTCTGCTGGCTGTAACAGAAGCAAAAATGAGGGCTTTTCTGATTCAATACAGAGATCCATAGTATAGATACCGATAACCAGCTATCTAGATTTGAAGTCTAGATGATTGTAGTTTTTACTGTTAACAGAGAGAAATAAAGGTCTTTGTTCGGTTGTCTAAACATAGGTTTAGGCAACCGAACTGAGATCAAATATTTGTAAAGCACGATTCATCTCATCCGAAAGTATACGTTTAAACAGCTCAGAGAAATTATTCCCTGTCCCTCTACTACAAAGTGCTAAAAAATAACAATCTTAGCCCAGGCATCGAGCAATTGCATCTGAAGTTCACTAAGATAAATATTGTCAGAAACTAAATAATTTAACCACTGAGGTCAGCTGCTTCTGTAGAGCATGATCTAAGATTTCTCATTTAAAATCAACTGCTTATAAAGACTCGTTATCTTCTCTGTGGTTGCCTGTTTGGTATAACATGTGGTTTATTTTGTTTTGTTTTGTTCTGTTTTTCTGTTCCCTGAATCTGTTTCCCTCTTGCTTCCCAGAGGACTATCTGGAGGACAATGCAACATGGTGTAAGCTCTGGTATTCTTATTCTTCACCTTCATTCCCATTTGTCTTTGTACAATGCTGGGCAAAACACTTCTTTAAGTTTCATCTTCACCATCTTTACTTTGTGTGTGTCTTGTAGGCTAAAATGCTGCCAGTTCTTTCTGTAGTTTTGCATTCTGGATGATTTAATTCTGCCCCAGTGCCCAGAGCTGATGGTTCTTCCCCGTATTTTTCTCCCATTTCAAGGATGATGTCTGACCCCCAGAAAGGAGTGATTGTATTCCCTCAGGGAGCTAAAAGCTTGTGTAAGTGTCCCCATGGTCTCGGACCTCACATATGCATGCATAGCTACGCAAACACCATGGTGGCATCCAGCTCTGGGGCCTGTGCCTTGAGGTAGCACTGGAGGAACAGAAACAAGCTCCCAGGCCTTCCTGGGCTCTCTCCCTAGGATTGCCCATCTTACTGTCCAGTCTTGGGCAAACCATTGAGCTTCTCTGTGGGAGCTTGATAAAATAGATTCCCTTATGCTTTCCAGCTTGTGAATGTTAGAGGTCCCTGGGTTTCAGGCAGAAGGTCTTCTCGGCAGGATTCAGGGACAGCCCAAGTAGGATGCAGGAACCATGCAGATGTGCATTGTCTCGCTTGTGAAGTACCTCAAAGCATTTAGCCTGGACTGTTATATCCTGCTTCTTAGCAGGACTAATTAGTCTACAGAGAGCACCGTGCTGATATAGCCATACTACCTCCCGCGTCTGAGCTGCCTCGAGTATCCACTGCGTGCAGCACGGCGCTGCCTTAATTCAGCTGGAATTCCTCCCGAGAACATGCTGCAGCCTGACCTGGCTGGACGTGGATAAAATAATTCCACATTTTCTTTCAGGAGGACATGGAAGCTTTCTTGATTTTCCACAAGGGAGCCGATGCACTATTAACCATATAATACATAATGCACAGGCATACTATGGAGACAGGCAACTGAGAAATTGGCCGTGGTATTTTGCAAGTGATTTACATTCAAATACAGTATAGTGGCTGCATAGATAAGTGAATGAGCACGCACCCAGGCTGAAAAAGAAAACCTTTCATGCTCTTTACCTTGGGGAGGGGAACCCATTGTGTCACACTTTGTAGGAAAATGTTCTTTTAACTTCCCTCCTGCTTTCCTTAAAATAAAAGTAAATAAAGTCTCAATTTCCATGAGAAAAAGACCCTGAATCATTTTTTTAGGACTAAAATGGGATGTATTTTAAGTGTCCATTCAGTCATATTCTTAATTTTTTTCTTATTGCACTGTGTAATGATTTTTGTTACAATAAAAAAAATGCAATAGTAACCTAAAAAAATCTGTTGTGAACAATTCCTTCACAATGTTCCAAAACTACATGAATTAGAAAATACGAGTTAAAAAAAAAAAAAATCTGCTTTGCATTTTAACTATAAAAGACTAAAATTAACAGGACAGCATACTACGAAGACATCGATCTGAACTGCCCAGGGAATGGGCTCCTGAAAGTGGAGTTTATGTTTCAGTTTTGTTAGAATCCATTTAGTTCGGAGTCTAGAAATATTAAGTATATGCAGTGATAGCACGATTTCCCTGAGATAGGATGTTTATTCTCAACAGTTTATTTCTCAAGAGGTCCTAGAATGAAATCCAGTAGGTATAAATCTCAGAGGGTTCAAAATACTGAGACGCATTTTTCGAACACCTTCTGCATACAGAGACCACAGGGAAAGATACAAACAATGAGCCTCCTGCGTAGCTCAGGATGTTTTGGACGCACTCTTAAGAGTGAAGCTGACAGGCTCATGCAGATGTTTTAGAAGCCCACTGACTTCCCACAGGCTACTCCCCCCACTCCGGAACCCTTGGATGCGGTGCTGTTGGACCTGCCGTTTTACCCTGTGTGATGTTAATCAGCAGATAACTCCTGTACGGCTCCTCCAGTTTTAGGGTTTGTGTGTTTTAAACAGAGTCCTGTTTCTTATTAGCTGTCTGACCACAATACGCACAATGGATAAATGTATTTTACAACATTTGCCGTGGTCATTTGGTGTCAGATTTAGGATTTGTTTCGTCCTCCAAAAATAGGTGCTTGCTCAGTGTCAGGTTTTGTTTATTCTCAGTTTCTATCTCACAGCAATATCTAAGTAAGTTTAAGTCTGTGTGAACACTTTTTCCCTCATGGTTAATACCAGTTTCAGGTGGCAAAGGCGGATGAATGATGGTGGCTGTCAGAACTCTCCTGGGAGACCTGCCAGAGTCCTGTTTTTAAAAACGGCGATATTATTCCATATCCCAGCTGAGTGGTTCTGCATGCTGCGGTGCCTGATGCATTGCATTCCTAATGCGTGTGAGGCGGTTACTAAGAGCTTCTACTCTTCTTCAGGTGGAATGGGTCTGCCTGCTGTTCGGACCCTGCTTAGAATGAGCAAAGAAAGACCGTCTTCCAACAGCAGCAGGAAAGACAGGTCTCTGTCTTAATTAGTTGTCCAAAAAACACAGTCTTGATTACCATGCGGTGACTGCCTTGCCTGAATATTGATGTGTTGCCTGTCTCATTGAACACAGTGCCCGCTTGAACATCTTCCAAAAATGTAGTCGTTAGTACTGGTTGAACTTCCTTTACCTGATGGGTGTGAAGACCCACTGAGAGTCATCATCTCGTTTCCAGGAATGTCTTAGGGGTATGAAGGGTATTATGTATCCCTGTTACAGAGAAGGGGAATACAAAATGTGTTAGCAGAATCCTCTCCTGATTACTAGATTTGTCTGCACATAGTAAGATGAAGAAATGGCATAGTCACGGGTCTTCAGCTGCTGTACGCTGAGGCATTGTGTGGTTCCTGAGCTCAGCTATTAGGGTACAGAAAAGCAGGATGTGAAAGCTAAAGATTGCACATCTGTGCCATATCAAACCAGACTAAGATGAAGTGGGATTTATTTGCCCTAGCTTTTCATGTTTCTAGTGTTGATATCAAAGCCTGACCTATCACCTCATTCTTTTATTAATTGATGGAGAGAATTAGGCACATCCAGACCTTGCATAAGATACTCATTTGCAGATGACAAGAATCTGAATTACCCTCTGAATTACCCATTTCTCCCCACTGAGTATGAAGAGAAGCTGGATGATTAGCTCAGACATCCAATTTATAGATGTCTAAATGTAACTTTGGAGTTCCGGGTTTGGAGTTATGCTCTATGAATCAAATGCGCACAAAGGAGGTTTTGGTCTATAAAATATATTGATAGATAGTTCTAATCATACTTCTAATCATACTCATTGTCGTGGTATCATCAGGTACCTAGAAGGATGGCTAGTCTCCAACAAAAATAATTCATCCCAGAGGCTGCACAAGTTTTATTCAATGGCAATTTCCCCTTGTAAATCTCAATTAAAATCGTCTTCTTTCTGTTTGATGTTTTATCCTCTGCTCAAAAAAGACATGGGTTTTTTCCCCAATATACAGAAAGTTTGTATTATCAGCCTCTGGAAGATGAATCTAAGCAGGAAATACATCAACACTGCTCTCGCAGCTGAAAGATGGATCACATTTCGTTTCACGTGCCTGTGCATGAATCCGTGCAGAAGGAAGAGTGAGTTCTTAACGTTCTTGTTAATGCCAAAGAAAGATAGTGACTATATAAACATCCTCTGCACTTTAGCATTTTGACGTGATATTAAAAGAAAAAATTGGTAGCAGGGCCTGTGTCTCCATTTGCAGTGCGTAAACCGTGCTCATTCACATGCTTCCAAGTAATGCGACAGTAACAACGGTGACTGACTACCTGCCTGAAAGGTGTTACACTGTGATGAATTCTTGCAATGTTAATATGAGGACAACCAACAAGTTCTAAGTTTCCATAAAAAATAGATTTTGTAATATATCACCAGTTCGTTTACCACTAGAGAATTAGAGGGTCCTTTTGTGCAAGTGACTACAGACCATAGAATGTCTTTTCAGCAATAAAGTTAGTCATGTGCAAGTGTAGATGCCAACAGAGAAATTAAAACTCTGATAATTTCTGAATTAATTGCGAATAGTGATTCTCACTCTCCAAAGAAAAATGTGTTATGTTTTACCGGCAATTAGTTCTTTCCAGCCTTTTGCAGCCATTTTTATTTTTGCTAGACTGCAGCACGCAGATATACTGTGGACTCGTAACAGGAGTGTGCAATACCAGACTCCACTTGTAGCAAACAGTAGGTTACAGCAGACTGAAAACTGATTTCCCAAGACAAATATCTCGTACATTTTTCTTTGGTTGTAATAGACTGAAATTGACAATTTTATGGACTTTTATGTTTATTACTAGTGGTTAGAGAGGTGGTAAAATACAAGGACTAAAAAGGTTTACCTTCATACAGATAGTGACCCTTTTGCGAACTTTCTTTAGTCAAAACCGAATATTTTACATTAGGAAAGATTTCCTATGTTTTACTCCTGCTTTTATCCCCCATCCCCCAATCATATCAATGTATCAGTCTAGGTTGTTGGGACAGCAATACAGGGTGCTTCTATGATGCAGCTGCCTGTAAACAGCAAAGGTTGAGGGGCCAGTTACAGATACTCATTGATGGGAAAGCCAAGACCTCTAATACTGGGGAAGAGGGAAGGAAAGGATTATTTTTATCAAATTTTATCCATCGTCAACTAAGGAGTCTAAGGTTGTGCATCTCTTAGGAAACCCAGCAGCAGTTTTTGGATCCTCAGTCTGGGTGTAGGCCCTAGCAGCTTCACATCTTCCCACTAGGGCAAAATGCATAACCCCCCCCCCGCCCCCATATTACCACTGCAGGTGCTTAGTCACTAGGGGAAGTAGAAGAATACCTGCACGATACTTCAGCAGATCCCACTCTGGACACTGGAATATGCTGAGATACACAGTAATAGAGAACTCCAGCCACAGGATTAGGATTTAGTAGCACGGAATCCCTCCCCAGTTGGTTAAGAAAATAGGCATTTTCAGCACTTAATTCCCAGTCTGATGTAAACATCTGCCAGAAATTGCATTAATAGTTCCCTGGAATTGCTGTTGTTTCTCTGTCAACTATGAAGAGTTTTAAACTTGACAAGATATTTAGCTCACAGAGGGCTAAAGCTGAGTTAGATTAACCCCTGCTGAGCAGTCCATACCTGACCTCCACAAATAGCCCTACTGAAGTGAATGTAACTGAGGCTATTAGAATTTAGGACTTAGGTGTACTGAGGACTGAGTAGATGCTCACAAGTTCACCATGTTCTGATGGTTTTGCAATCTGTTGGCAGCAATCATAAATGACCATCGTGTACATGTCTTTGTTGGTTTTCTTGGGTTTTGCTTCTTCTGCACTGAATGTATGTGATGTATACGTCATTTCTGGTACGTAAGAGATGGAATTCACTGTGTCTTATTCAATGTCTATAATATGGGTGTTATGTGGAGCTGGGTTTGTTAATGTCCCATGGTAACAATGGAGAGGTCATCAAGGTGGTCATTATAAGGCAGAATTCACTTGCTGAAACACAAGTGCCCCATGCTAAGTGAGATGCCCTGAACTATCCAGGCGTCTTCAAGGAGCTAACAGATGTGATAAGGGCTTTATAGCAGTTCTTTAGTCTTCTGGATGCTCCAGAGAACTCCAAAATGGCATTAGCTTCATTTATTTCTGTACTGAATGAAGGATCTAGAAGCTACTCATAAGATTCTAAATTAGACCACAACAAGACAGCTAGCCACCTGAATAACTCCCTAGACTCCACTGACTCAGAGGTCAATTGGCTGTCCAGGGTCTTCACATGAGGGTCTCAGGTATGGTGCAGAACCTACTGGAGACCTGTGCTGGCATGTGGAAGAGAGAGAAGGCCTCCAACGGCAACAGATACCTGTGTGCAGGCAACTGCATCCCACTCCAAGTCTCCACTGTCTATGGTGGGGTTTGAAACACAGCTCGCATAACACCCACATTGAGAGCTTTTAAATTCAGGCAAGACTAACTCACTGCCAGAGCCTGAGGGAAAACCAGCTGAGAGTGCTATTCATTTCTATGGGAGCACACCACGTTGCTGATACACAACCAGCTCTTAACAGTCTGTAGTATAATTGCACTTTATATTTCGCTTTAAAGTGCTGGGAATTGTGCTTTCCTATTATATATTTGGACAGCTTAAATACTATATAGGAACCCAAATGAAAACAGACTGGAATGAAAGTTGTTTCTCTCCTTAAACATTCAAGTCCATAAAAATTTACAGTACATAATAATAACTGTGTTACCTAAGTAACTGCTGCAGTGACTAATGTAAAAAGCTAATTGCTTGAAGTGCATTGCCTTTTTTAATATAACGTACCTACAGTGCTCATATATTAGAAGCATGATATATACACAGAAATAACAGGAATTTGAGAAATGCATTTCTTCTGCTGAAAAAAAGTAGCAACCACTGATAGAAAAAAACTCCCTGCATATTAAATGAACCTGAAAGAAGCTTTCTTTTTCCATGATCTCACAATGATTTTTAATGGGCTTAAAAATCAGAGAACATTTATAATCTTAGAAATAATATGTACATAAAAATCCTTTCAACTGTTATTCATTCATTCAGATGAAATCCAGTTGACCAAATGGAGGTATCTAACCCTAAAGCTAGCCAAATAAAGTATCTTTTACTGTCAGCTGAGAGAAATAGGCACTTTCAGGGCACAGGTGATGAGATCTGCTTTAAAAATCTCTATTGGATTAAGATGCACTTGCACCCTTCAGCTCCTGTTTCTCAGCATTGACTACAGAAGAAGAGTTTTGGCTCAGATGGGGATGCTGATGTCCTGTGAGATGAATTTCATTCTCAGACTCTGTCTTTTGTAGCTCACGGTCTACAAACCCAGATAGACTTTGAAATTACTATCGTACACCTTGACGGTATTTCTACTTCACTTGTTTTGGCAACAAGGGGTCACCCTGTGCCGCATTGAACACATATTAAAAATACGTTCCTGTCTTGGACACCTTAATGAGATCTCCCTTTCGGGTGTTCTTTTCTTCTGAAGTAGAAGACACAAGGTTCCCAGTCATTGCTTGTTGTCTCCGTACGATTTTCTAACCACCCATTTGCACTAGGGGAATGGAGTGATCCAGAAAAATTAATCAGCTGTTTCTGTAAAGCATGATCTTCATCATTTCCAAGTGAACAAGTCTGAATTGGTAGCCTCAGTTTGCCCCACGAGGGAAAGAGGAGAAAGCTGACGTAGTCTTCCCCTTGTCACTTATGCTCAGGCAATTCAGTCCAGATTACACCTCCAAGCACAGAGTAGTAGAGAAGCAATGCTCTCTAGGGTACAGGTCTCCTGGAGACTGTGAATACCCCCCCCTTCATGAGGTATGGAGCACTTTCTGAAGTAGTGGTGGGACTGGGAAACCATAGCTGGCTGTATTTGCAACCCTTCTCTCCCAGGTTGCAATGCCCACAGTTTTGGGAAAGAAGAGGACAGGTCCTGTCTCAGTCCCACCCAGCTGTCACAAAGGTCACCCACGTACTAGCACAGCTCCCTATTCCCAGCCAGAGTTCACCCCAGTAAAGACCTTTGTTGTTAGATGGAAAATGGTGAACTCAGCTCCTCTCTGCCTGCAGGGAGAGGCCCGGCTTCATCACGCTTTTCATCAAGCCACCCCTTGCTTGGTAAAAATCAGTGCGGCAAAACTGAGGCCCTTAAAAATCTCTTTTATCATGAAATCAGCTGGATGTAGACAGATAGGAGAGGGATTGATTGGAGAAAAAATACTGCCTGTGAAATGTGCAGGAATGTGACCAGTTGCAAATTGACTTGGTAATGTCCTGGGACAAAACCCCTGAAATTCTCAAGCTAGTCGTGGAAGCACTTTTTAAAAATCCTATTTCCCACAGGTTGTAATGCTGATTTATTTCTGTGGTAAAATGTGAAATAACATGGCTGGCAAACACTCTTTCAGAAATCTAGAAAATAGTTAATGATATATAGGGACATATTCTTCAATGTCATTTGTTCCTTAATGTCTCCCCATGGCAAAGGCACCATAATCACTTCGAGGCCGCTCATACCCATGCTAAAACACTCTCCCGCCTCTCTCAGCCATTCACTCTAACAGAGAGAAAACAGAGATTAAAAGGGCATCATTGAAAGAAAGATGTGACCAGGATATTTCCATGTCTTATAACTACCTAAGATTTTCACTCTGGCCTCCTGGATCAAATGACCACAGCTGCCCTCTCCCTCCAGAATATGAGCCGTACTCTGTCAGTACTCGCTGGATGCTAAGGACATGCACAAGTTACTGAACTTTGCACCCTGACAGCTGCCCACACACACTCGTGGCAGCCACTCCAGAAGCTCTCCAGCAAATGCAAGTCAATTTACTGGGCTTTCAGGAAGGGCTCAGCCACTGCATGCTGACCAGACAGCTGAGTTTAGACCCACACCTACATATTTTTCCCCCATTGGAAGCACTGGAGCGGCTGACGCTGAGAAAATCCAAATGTGCTTTGCACTCGTTCAGGGAGCCATGCCCTAAGTCAGCCAGGAATGTTTTGCCATTTTTCACTATTAATAGTGTTAAATAACAGGATTAACACACTAAGGTTCTCTTTAGGTTTTATTGCACTTCTGAATGCAATGTTAGCTGGTTCTGAGGCCGTATTCTGCTAGCTGTTGGCTTGCTGAAGTGTTTTCTAACAAAGAAAGAAATACTCACACTATAATCCAGGCTAATGACAAACTTCCAGCAAAGAGTCCAAGGCTCAGCCTTCATTTGCACAATTCACCATTTAATTTTAATGGATTAGATTGCATAGTCAGGGGAAACGTGCACTGATAAGAACATACCTGTGAATGCTTCATTCTCACTGCACTGGTGGAAGTTGCCATAGTAACTTATCAGGATAAGGTAATCGAGCTTTGCCTGTTATCAGAAACCAGACGGAGCAAAGAATCCCACCTATGGATCTTTAAGCAGCTGTTAAAAGTCAGATTGAAGTTCAGCTAGAGATAAATAGGGAAAGGGTCTGTCAGACAGAAATCATAGACATAATACGTTGGCATAAAGGAATTACAGAGGTAAATGGGGAGGTGAGGCAGAGCAAGGTGTGTTTTAAATTTTTATTGCTAACATTTAGATGTTCTTCTGGTTTAGAAATTATGTTTATTTAAATAAGATCCTGATATTCCATATGATTTGCTCCATTCCTTATGTGACTACCATCTCATATTTGCTTAGTCAAAGCAATTTTTCTTCTCTACTCAGTCTTATAGGGTCAGCCCAGCATAGGAAAATCAAATTGTCCTAATTCTCTTTCACATGCCATCGTTTATAACCTCCAGGAACCTACACTCATTTTCTTTTACAGTACCTGTCTATGGCTGGGTGGTGATTTGCGAAGGACAAAGGCAACTTGATTTTCATGGGCCAGTGTGGGGATCCACACTAGACTAGTAAAACACTTTTTTCATGGAGTATGACACCAACCATGAAAGCGATGCAGAGAAAGGTGCTGGATTTTCCACCGAGGTTGTTCTGGAGCACAGGGAGGAGGGGAACAGTATGGAGAGGTCTGAAGAGTCTTCCCTGTGTTGTGAATATGCCAGCAGAGAGGTTCCAGGTGGCCAGGAATTTCTTCTCTGGGAACTGGCTGTATATTTATGTGCAGGTTCAGGGAACATCAAAGTTCTTGAGGCCTTTGCTTGGGAACACAAAGCATCTTGTTGTCTCCTTCCATCCTCAGCAGCCAAAGAGGGCAAGCAGTAAAGTTTTTACTTTTTCCTGAATGTATAGTTTTTAATTTATCTGTAGGCTTTGGGTGTGAAAGGCCATGACGATATGGCCAGCGCAAGAAGGTGCCTGGTGCCCGACGCCTGCTGGCCTATATGATAAGGGACGGCAGCACAGCGCTGCAGCCTGGTAAAGACATCTTACAGCTTTGAGCGTGGAGCATGCCATGCCGGCTGCCACCATGGGAGTAAGCTGCAACTCCGCACTGCAAATTCAGGGGGAGGAGGCCAAAATCATAAGCCTTGGGTAGCCCACTTATGAACATAAAAGGAAAGCCAAGAGGTGCTTTTCACCAACATAATCACCAGCTTTTAGCCTTTGGGGTGCATCGTGCAAGACAGCTTGAGCTAACTTTGCTTTTCATCAGAAGAGGTACTAATCCTGAAAGGATCCACGGGCATCAAGTGAATTTGAATTTCAACAAGCTAATCGGAAAGCCCAAGGTTAGCCAGGCTTGGGAAGGTACTAAGCATCTATCTAGTTTCCATGAAGAGCTCTCATCTGCACATTTTCCTTTTGATATTTTGCCAGGTTTTCCTAAGCAGCAAAATAAAATGAGATAAAATTGCTAAAACCACCTTGAAAGGCAACGTAAACATCGCAGAGATTTGGCTTGCATAGTACATTTCTTAAAGGGCTGGAAGCCATCTGTGAGATAACGTGAGGCAAGTTATATCTTCTGAAAATAATTGAACCCAAGAAGCATGTCAACATAAAAGGAGGATGGGTAAGCCAGCTCAGATAAAATAAAAAGTGACTCTACCTTTTGTCTCACATGGATTGAATTCAAATATTCTATGTGTTGAAAAAAATCATGGGGCTTTTTCTTATTTATTTTTATGGGTACAATCCTTTTCAGGATTCCTGACAAAATGAAGGATGTATTAATCTAAGAGCTCTACAAACATATCTTTTGCACCAAGAACTTGAGTCAGAAATTAATTCAAATCCTGACCACTCCAGGCCTTGGCCATCAAATCATATTTCCTTTGAAAAGCAGGCAGGCAATATGAATAAGGCAGATAATTCTTGCATGTTTCTTCATTATCTGGTTTTGGTCAGGACTAGAAACAGAAATAACCAAATAAATGAAGTGCAGTAAGCTTCTGACCTAGTCTGCTATCTCAGGTGGAAGCAGAATTGCAGCTGAATTTTACACATTTCCAAGGTTCAGAAAAATTAAGTACTCCAGTTTTGGGATGGTTCTGAATTGCATTCTGAAGTGTAGCTTTAAAAAAAAAAAATAAAAAATCATAGCTAGGTATCTCCTTGATTTGATGCATAAGACTGCAGAAGCTGGAACACATCTATAAGTCTGCATAATCCAGAGCAGAGTCCTGGAGAATGTCACTCCCAGATAGAGACAAGCCTGCAGAAGGATTGCCCTGAGAGCAGTCTGCTGATTGCTGTGATGCTCTGCACCTTGCCAGTTCTTCTGTATTTCCGCTGTTTGAATAACAGCTTTCGGCTCGTCTGCTTGCACGTTGTAAGCCAAATCTTAAAGAAGTTATAGTCACAATGGTAAAGTTCTCCTGGATTTTAATGGTGTAACCTGTGGCCTCCTTCGCTGTTTTGTTCGGTTTTGGTTTGTTTTTTTTTTTCTTTTTGTATCTCTTTTGCCACAGCTCTGCCTTCCTCTTGAACCTGCAGTGGAGCTCGACCCCTTTGCTTTTTCCATCACAGGCTATGCATACGGTGGCTGAGTTACAAATTCCGCTCCATGAGCAGTTGTACTGTAGAATAAAGTAAGACAGGCAAAGCATCTGTAACAAACAAAACTCATTTAGATATAAGTGCCTTTGATCAGCAAATGTGGCAAGGGCACGGGGAAAATAAATAGGCTTATCTTAAAATAGGACATAGTTTAAAGTCATTCCCAGTCTGAAAGTATTATCTTTGCACAGCTGAAACAAAAATGATGTCGGATCGATGCTAGATGCTGGCTAGGCTATTCTAAAAAGGAGCCTGTAGAAACTGCGCTAACTCATCACCACCGATGAGTTTACTTGCTGTATGCCTCAAGATAGAGAAACTGAAAGAGCATGTAAAACTGGGGGCAAGTTGATGAAGAAACTAAACTACAAAATGACAGGAAGACAGGAAATATAATGACTAGTATAGGCCGGTTCAACTGGTTGTTTGGATTAAAATTATTATATATGCAGCCTCAGGAAATAAAAGCTCCCGTTCCCTTCCACACAGTTTATAAAGTTTTGCTCCAGTAATGAAAAATGGAAATGAGCCTCTCTAATGAATTACAGCAATTATCCCTCTGCTGGGGCAAGGCAACTCTGAATCCTGTCATATTCCCCCAAGAAAAGGAGCACCGAGTGCCGTTATTCACCACACACCTTGAGAAATTCAACAACTTTTTCTTATTATTTTTTCTCTGAAGCACGAGGGTGCTCAGTCGCCAGCCCACGGCGCTTGTGGATTTCACGCTGTGAGTAGCCTTTGACTTCACTGGGCTGTGTTTGCACAGGGAGCGCTCCGTGTATGAGCTGCTGGTTGACACAGAATTAGATTGATTTCTTACACCGTTACAAGGCGGTAATTTATTCAAGGATTATGAATCTGGTTAAAGTAAAATCTAAGTTGTTTCTCACTTAGGGAGCTCAGCTGATTTGTGCAAAAGGAAACTGGTGCAAACCATATTTTAAACGAAAACATTTCTTTCCTATGCCACCTGCCATGGAATGTAAGAAAAGTAATGCCAGCATTTCCATGTTAGTAGGACTTTATCTAGATTTCCTGGGTGTTGTTATACAGATGGAGTAAGTGATGTGTCAAGGTGAGAGGACTAGTACTAAGATTAAATTCGTCTGTACTCATTCTTCTGCAGATAGGAAAGCTGTGAGTACTTCACTTTACCATAAGTGAACATTTTGTCACGCCCAAAACATTTACATTTAAACTGGCTCAAATGCATTTTTGTTCAAAACCATTATCTAAAAATTGAGTCCCATTAAATTATACTTGAATTGCGCAAATAGTGAACAAGCGTGGGTAAATAGCATTCATTGCAGGTCAAAAAGTCTGTTATCTCTTGGACTTTTTTCTGAAGAAAAAGCATATTTAATGTGTCCCCCCTGAAAAATTAAGTAGGTGTCTACCTATATTAATAAAAACCGAAATAAGTTGTCTGGGAGATCACCGTTGAGGGATTAATAAAAACTCTTCATTTGTGATGCACCACACCTATGCCGGAGCATTATTTTTATGCAAGATGTTATATTAAATCAAAGGCATCTGGAGCCTCTGGGATGCCTTTATCTGAATGTTTTCATGTGACAAAAGTATACGTTTTTTGTATATTTGTATCATATAGGTATATCACATATACATATAGCTGAGTTTTTTGGACTGGTAGACTCAAAACTTCACAGTCTAAACAAAGATGTTCTGAGCACCCAGGAAAGAAAATTTTTAACATCTCATGTCTGTATCTCCGCTCAACAGAGAGCAACCTCTACAATTAACTGTTTAAAATGGACAGAGCCTGTTTTCTCTCCTTCCTTTGACAGTGATAAACTCTTTGCATCATGAACAGCCCTCGCCGTAAATCTCACTTAAGGCCAAAGCTGTGTATCATCTCACTGTCAGTATTCAGCCACACCACCCTGCACTTGAGGGCTCGAATCCCAGGATTCATAGTCACTCATAAAAATTGCATCAGGAGCTTTTGTCTCGACACACCAGGATGACCCTGATTTCTGAAGGCAAGGCAGGCTTCACCCTTCAGGGTGTGTGTTCCCAAACGGCTGTGGCCACCAGCTAATCAAGAGGCTTATAATTGCCAGGGAGCAAAAAACAACCAGCAGAAGAGTTGTCTGCCTCAGGAGTTTGCACAGCTCATTGTACTGTGAAACAGGGAGAGCTGAGAAGAAAGAATGAGGCTGGCTAATTTCCAGTTCATTTCCATGATACCTTATTGAAATGAAAATATGCCTAAAAGCTGCTCGGTGTAGAAGAGGGGCAGACTCCTGAGGCTTTCATATGAGGAAAGCGAGTCTTTGTAGGACAAGACTTCATCCTGTGGCTGCTGTTTTACCCCTGTGTCTCTACTTGTTATTACTGCCCACGAGTAACCTACCGGCAAATTGCCATCTCATTCAGGTGTCTTTTTTTTTCCCCCCCTCCCCTTACGCAAAGTCTGAAATGGTTTCTGATCACTCAGGGAGATACCGCTGTCCTTTTCCCTCCAGGTTTGAACTTTACAATTAAAATGTGTCGTGGGTCAGCTCTGTGCTCTGCGGTGACACAGACTAAAAATTCAGAAGCCAGCTCTCAGGAGCTGGTCTATCTCTGCCACCCAGCACCGCGCCGCACCGCGGAAAGCTGCCGGCTTGGATCCTAGAGGCAATAAAGATATTTTAGCACTGTTCTGCACCTCTTGACCTGCCTCTCCACAGGACTAACCGGTTCAGCTGAAATGGCACTGCCATCCAGTCCCCAGATTTGTAATGAGCTTGGCTGGGGTTAGCTCGAGGATCTCTTGACTGCCATGCCGTAGCTGCGCCCCTTATTTGTCCTCTTCCCCATTCATTCATTCATTCATTCATTCATTCATTCCTCTCCAAAGCGCACAGGCCTTTCTGTGTCAGTTCTTTCTTATTTATGGCTTTTGTATCGTCTAGAGACATCACATTTTTTGTGCTGCTGTGGTTGCCTGTTAGCGGGCAGGTCTGCACCGCAGTCTGTGTTGTCCAGGGCCTAGCTTTCATGTGTCGTTTGATGTGTAAAATATGAATGAACTCACGTAACTTCAGCAGCCTAAAACATAAAGATGAGCCCAAGCTGGGTATCCAGGCTCCCTGTAAGGTCAGCAGTGTCTTATCCCACAGCCATCCAGTCCATGTACTTTCTCGGGTTAGGTTGAACTGGCCTCTAGAAATTATGACAGTGGGAATCCAGACAACTAGGCTAGCCTAATTTTTTATTTTTCTAGGTGACTAGACTTAGGTGAGATGAATGCTGCTTGTAATGAATAGCAATAGCATACAACAAGTATTGGTTCTTTAAATGCCTTAGTCCTCTAAACAGTGACTTTAGAGGTAGTATGGACGTGGCTATGTTGCCATCTGCATTACCGTTGGGACTCTTCACTGGTGCTGCAGCCAGATGCCTCCACTTGCCGTGGTGTGGGCATCACCTACAGGTTGGCTCTTTCCATAGTCTGAGATAGGATGACAGAGTTGCTAGCTCAAAAAGAGCTCTGGAGAACTTGGAACAACCACGGTTTGCTAAATCTCTTAGCTTGCTAACTCTGTTATCTTCCCAAGCTTGGTGGTCTCGCGAAAACTATTTTTGGGCATGGTGCCTGGCCTGTAATAATTCCTGAACCATGCCAGAAAATTGACCTGAGGAGCCAGCACATGCCAAAACTATTCCCCGGACAGAACTCACAGTTTAGCTGTAGGGACAACCAATTTCCAGTGGGTCCAGGAGGGTTACTGGTACTCTTGTCTTACTGAAAAAAAATAATAAGCTAGGCCACAGAACATAAATGCAAGCAAGCAAGCAAACAAAAGCAAGGAAACCACCATCTGTAGATGAAGGCAGTATCCAGGGAACTTAGTCCATAGATGCAGTGAAATGGGAAGAAAGAGCAGCAATGATCTCCCTAGTGTAAATAGTGTAGGAGTCACTAGAAAAATAAAATTGCAGAGGGACAGATATCTGTTGATTTTGAAAAAATAGATTTAGCCCAGTTATATCAAAGTACTGCAGAGCATAAAATAGGTCACCAGATAAAGAGTGAGAAAAGAAAATGTACTGGGAGCTTGTGAAAATACTACAGAATTTTCTCCCAAGCTAAATTAGACAACTAGGAGTTTTGACTGCTAAAATCGAAAATAAAATGAAATTCTTTCAGAATATATGGCTCAATTATGTACATCAAAAGAGCACTGACATGGACAAGAAACTAAAATTACAATATTAAATATATGAAATGAAGCAACCCAAAATAGTTATTGACAGCAGCTGATTTGACATTAAAATATATACTATATATTCTGAAAAAGAAGTACAGCAGCAGTGTGATGCTGTTTAAGCAATAGTTACTTTCATAGTCAGAATCCCTATACAGAATTTACGGTTCAAGGACAACCTTGTAGAACCTTGTCCTTACTAGCTGTCTGAGTAATCTCAGCACGTAGAGGGAATCACCATCAAAATGTTATGTTTCCACACAACTGTGGTCCTCTACATAACCATATCTTCTTGTGGGACTCTTTGCATACCAGTGATAGGTCTTGCATCATTCAGTGTTTTTATTGGTAGAATTCAGTATAAGTTTTGCAGGTGGCACAGAGTGGTGACATAATTTTTTTTATAGAATAGGACAGCCTGAGAGTGATCTAAGACACTTACGATTTTAGTCCATTTAGATAAAACATGTTTTCATAGACCCAAATACAAGGTCATGTACCTGGAACAATGACCACCGGCCAGACCTAAAAAATGTGAGACTACCCTGCAAAGGAAAGACTTAAGACAAACGAAGAGATAGCAGGAAAAGGCAAGGTAGACACTTCCAGCTGCTGTGGTTAAAAAAAAAAGCTAACCATCACACATACAATGGTGAGGAGTACTAAGCATTTACATCTTTGTCTGAACATGGAACTGATTGGTCCACTTACATCACCGAGGGAAAGGCAAGGGCTGGAGTATGATCAAGGGCTGGACCATTCATTGCCCACACTGCTTACGCATTAATTTATTCCCCATCACAGTTTTGGCCCACACGAATAAATACCCTCCAAGATACGGACATAGTTTGAGGGATATCAGGATCCACTCCCAAAAGCCAGCAGCTGGGGAACAAAATCAACTCACTTTTGACTTCCTGAATCCAGCATATTCATCCAACATTATCTTAGCATCTGCTGTCCCACTATGACCCTCAGAATACTTTGCCCAGGTATCTGGCACATCTCAGGGCATGTAACAAATTGACCATGGGGAACTCCGGGCCAAGTGCTATGTAGAACAGATGCAGGGAGTTTCTGCCACTGGGCACTAGGGCCAAACTCCTGACATCATTTCTAGAAAGAGGCATGTATTTTTTAAGTGCAGATTTGAACAAGGACAGTGAAAATTCAGAACAGTATGAACCATACTTAAAGGGTAGAAAAATGCCTTACAATAAAAGATTTAAAACTTCTTCTCTCAAGTTAATAGAAAAGGTCAAAAAGTGACTTGGTCATTGTGTGTACGTATTTCCAAATGGAAAAAATCAAAGTCCTAAAAAATTTAATCTAAACAAGAAAGAGTAAGTGCCTATGGTTGGATGGTGAAGTTAGAAAAATGTACCTTTGAAATAAGGCATTTGGTTTAACAGTGAGGGTGAATACCACATGAGCAGGCTCCAGCAGGGAATAGTAGGTTCTTCCTCTGTCATTTTATGGTCATTTTCCAGTCATTTTCCATCTTTAATCAAATCCAGGGGCAATGGGTGAAAGTTCTTTTGCGAGAGGTTAAGACTGGGTTCTGACTGTCTGCAACACCAACTAATCCAGGGCTGTTAATTCAGAAGATAAGGAGTTAACTGAGCATATTCTTTCCAGCAGAATGGATAAAACTTGAAATAGATCTTGATAAAGTTTCACTGCTTATATATTAGCACAGCAGATCCTAAAGCAATGCGTAATGCGTTCTTGGCACAGTGTACAGCTTAGTAAGCAGTGAAGCAGTGGCTATATTCCGTGATTACTCCATTTTCCTAGTGAATTCAGTGGGTCACTCCAGAGAGAGTGCATTACAGTAATCTAGTCCTGAGCTGACAAAGGTATGTGTCAAGGTTTTATTGGAGCGAAAAGGTTGTGTTTGCCTTTTCAGGCATAGATGGAAATATTATTTGGGGCTATAATTGCAAACTAGGCATGCAGGAGATTCGTAAGATCTTATAACACACCGGAATGGCCACCTGCCACCTCCCAGAGTGCAGTCGCGCTCTTTCAATTTTGATGCTGATATAATATTTGATAGCATTCACACCTGCTCTTCCCAGTTCACCCAAGTTGTCTCAGGTGATCTGTAATACATCTGCAGACAGCTAATCGTCTTACGGCCGTCTCACTCATGAGGGTACTCAGTTGGCTCGTTGCACCAGCTGGAACCAATGGGACAGATACGTAAAGTTTCATCAACATGCCGTGTGCAGGCCCCCCTTGCCATCCACAGACTCCCCCAGCTCCATTTGGAGCTAACTCAGTTGTCTCTTTATTGTGCCTATAATGCAATTCATTCGGAGCTGGAAATAATCCCCAAGCTAGAAATAAAGTGCTTGACTTTCATACTTCAAGGGAGGGCTGCTGATTAGGTAAAAATCTCACACCATTTTATTTATATAGAAAGCAAATTTGGTTTTGAAACCACTGAGAAGCAATAACCACGGAACTTTATGATGTCACTGTTAAAGAGATGTTTTTCATGCATTATTTATGGCCTAATTTTATCCAAAACACCTGCAGTGTTGTGGGCATACAGGAACACCGACTAAGTTCAGAGAAAGCAGATGCCATCTAAAAAAGTCATCTGCTCTGTGGTCACCAAGGGTTGGTTCCAATAGAGGACTTCAGTACTTGCAAGATATGTTGCGCAACACCAAAATTTCAAGCAGCTGGATCCTAGTGTTGAGTCCAAAAAATGGAGGCAAATGGGTTGGCATAGGAAGCCAAAGAAGCTCAGCAGTGTGATTTAAAATATGTGTGCTGAGTAGGCAGTGAAAGTGCATTGACAGGTAGCAGAAAATTTAAGCACTGGAGTATACCCAAGCCTACCTTACTTTTGGAGCCAAGCTGCCTTCTGAGGGTAGAAATATACATCAGGGCTCACTTTTTCTGCTTCAGATACAAGTGCCACCTTGCCATAGCTACCACGCGCCTCAGTATATAAAAATATACTAACAACTGTTCAAGCACTGCCTTGCAGACTGGCGGGTATACCCACTCTGCCCACATTTCTAGTTGGCTAGGTTTAGGTGGCTCCACCTTCCACAGATGGGATTTTAGGGTAGCCTTTGAGAGACACCTGACTTTGCTGATTTGTGCACTGTGATCATGGCACCTCAGTCCTGCTCTCTCACCTTCTGGGGCCAGGCAGCTATCAGACTTCGTAATGTTACACTGGAAACAGCACGGCAGCCACACCGCTTCTCATCCAGGCGCCTTTAAAAATTGCTTTTAGGGTGATTATGCCTCTTTTTAACCAGACCTTGAATTATTTCTGAACGGCAGTACTAAACAGTAGAAGACAGACTAGTATCTTGATGAAGATTATTCTCCCTCAGACCCCAAGGGCAGGAGATACAGCTCGGCAGGGTGGTTGTACTGTATCTCACAGCATATTTTGGCCATCAGTAGCATTCTGATGCCCCACACAAAGTCAGCTTTCCTCTGTGTAAGGTCCCAATCTGGGCAATGAGTTAAACTTCTCTCAGTTACAGCATGCTGTAACACCTTGGAACCATCCAAAACATTCTTTGGATTTTAAGGGCTTTACTGGTGAAGCTATTGAGGTTATTTGGAGCCTGAAAGGTAGGCACTGTCTCCAGACACTTCTCTTCTGGCAACACGAAAAATTCCTTGTCCCAGGAGGGAGAACAAGCCATCTCCCCCATCCCCACTCAGGGCAATGTTCAAAGTTTTATTTATATATACATCAGCTTAAATCTCAGTTTCAAGTGGTATGACCTAGCTACAAAGCCTGCCAGCTCCCAGATGTTCTTTGTCTCCTGCTGTATACTTGTCTCTCGGAAGACTACCCTGGGTCAGCGGATGCCAGTGATTACCCATATTTCTTTCCTACGTTCAAAGCAATCATTTTAAAGCTGCATGGTCTTTCTCACGAGCCCTTGTCTGAGTCTTGTCTAGGTCATATATTACTACTCAGTATGAAAACTGCAGAGTTTTGCTAGATTGACTATAAAATATCTGCAGGTTGCTGCAGGTTTTTGATTTGTTGCACAGTACTAGATGAAAATCCTTTCAGCTAGATATGAATGAAGACTTGGGGTTTATACAGCAGCCATCCGAGAAGAGAAGGTCATCGTAACTCTACCCTCTGAAAAGAAAATGAGGGCTAAAGGAGTGTAATTAAGAATTTCTTCTGCAAGTAGTAGGACAGCATTTAGTAAGCTCTGTATTTGAACAGTTTAGGGTAGTGATGGCAACCACTGACATTTATGCCACATTTGCCACTGACAGGTATTTGGGCTGGTCCCAGCAGTGATGAGCCCCGGTGCTTTTTGAAAATAAATTTGTCACCAGCCGCCAAAAAAAGGTGCGCTATCAGTGCTTTAGGAGAAAGGGAATGGGTACAAATCTTTATCTTTGTAAACCTGAGAGAGAGTCTGTGCTCTTCTTTTTGAGCATTTATCAACAGAACCAAACACGATGCTTAATGACTGTATTGTGAAAAACACCAAACAAGATATGAAGATCCATCACGTTGGTAACACCCAGAGGTAACTAGGGCAAAGCTACTCCTTCCCCGACCAATTGGCAGCACGTGTCAGAACGAGGCAGGAAAAAAAAACCAGGATAGGCAGGAGGACTCCTACCCAGCTGCGGTCCGATGGCCCCATAGAGAGGGAGTGGAGGGTTTCTGCCTCAGCTGCTCCTCAGGACCCATGGCACCGAGGCTTCTGCATGGGCACACGGACTTTTTCTACTAGAGAGATTTTTTCCCAGTTCTTTACCCCCCACCTAGTCCCAACACTCTTCTTACACATCCAGACAATCTCCAGTACATCACAGAAGAATAAATATTGCAGATTTCAGCTGGATTTATTTTTTATAGCTGCTGCCACCAGCTGTGTTTGCTGTACAATCTGCTGGCCTCAACCACCACCCTGCTGAGCTATGTCTACCCAGCAACTCCCCCACAGGGCTTCAGTTCTCTTAGAACAGGATCATTAGCAACAGGATTTTTTTTATAAGCTTCGCAACAAAAGAGAAATTTCCTTTGCCCTTCTTAACAAAAATAAAACAGCTACAAACTCTGAACCCTTCTAACGACGACTGTCTCATCCTACCGATTAATGCAGGATAGGGCAGATATTAAGGTGCAGTTGTCTTGGTTTGGCTGCCAACATTTTTCTAAATCATAGAATCATAGAATCACAGAATGGTTAGAGTTGGAAGGGACCTTAAAGGTCATCTAGTTCCAACCCCCTGCCATGGGCAGGGACACCTACCACTAGACCAGGCTGCTCAAAGCCCCATCCAGCCTGGCCTTGAACACTTCCAGGGATGGGGCATCCACAGCTTCCCTGGGCAACCTGTCCCAGTGCCTCACCACCCTTACAGTAAAGAATTTCTTCCTAATATCGCATCTAAATATCCCCTCTTTCAGTTTGAAGCCATTACCCCATGTCCTATTATAACACTCCCTGATAAAGAGTCCCTCCCCATCTTTCCTGTAGACCCCCTTCAGATACTGGAAGGCCGCTATAACATCTCCCCAGCACCTTCTCTTCTCCGGGCTGAACAGCCCCAACTCTCTCAGCCTGTCCTCATAGGAGAGGTGCTCCAGCCCCCTGATCATCTTCGTGGCCCTCCGCTGGACCCATTCCAACAGGTCCATGTCTTTCCTGTGCTGAGGACTCCAAAGCTGGATGCAGTACTCCAGGTGGGGTCTCACCAGAGCGGAGCAGGGAGGCAGAATCACCTCCCTCGCCCTGCTGGCCACACTGCTTTTGATGCAGCCCAGGATGTGGTTGTCTTTCTGGGCTGCAAGCACACATTGCTGGCTCGTGTTGAGCTTCTCATCCACCAAATGCATCTACTGCAGCTCTGTTTCTGCACCTAAATACCTCAATTGCCACTAAAGCATTGACACACTTTGTCTAGTCTAGTCAGAAACCTACAGTCCCAGTAAAAGTTCTCAGGGAGCTCTCTCCCACCCCTGCAAGAAGTGCTGCTACCCAGCCTCTTCACTTTTCCAAGGCTTCTAAAAAATAGCTTACACAGAGAGTAGAAAATAGTCAACTTCTCATGTTTATATTCTCCAGAAGGCATTACCCACACACATGAAATTCATTTCATTCATGGATCCACCTGAAAAATAGAGAATAAATCAGATTATTTTTTTTCTTTTCAGATTTAATTTCTAGGGCGGGCAAAAGACAAGATGATCATTATTATAGTATTATTATTCCCACATCAAAGAAAATTCCATGTGAGCACATAAAGTATTTACACACTCCTTCCATATAGTATTTCTTATCACCACAGTGCCTACATAGAGATATAGGAAGTATAAGTACCACTCAAACATGATAATCTAGCAAGAAATCAAGTAATTGGATTGCTTTGGAAACAAATATGACTTGTTAGTGCATTTTCAAGTTTCTATTTCAAATTACCAATTGCTCATGGCCAAATGTAAATTCATTAAGTATGACAAATTAACAGAGTTCAGTGATAAACAGCCTTAGGAGATCAGTGAACAAAATCACCACAACCACACAGAAAACTGTTGGTGAGATCTTCGTGCCAAATAGCTTTGAATGTCCTCAACACTAATTTGTCACCTATGTCACAGACATAGACTGCATAAAGTGACAATCTTCCTGGCTACAATATTCAGACATCACTAGAAGTGCAGGTGACAATGAAGAGACACTATTGCCAACAGCAAATTTTTTCAGAGAGAAGTCAGATGTTAAAAACTACACTTCATTTTTAGGAGGATTCTATGTCTATGAGAAAAATTAAGCCAGGTAGCGTATGATCACGCTGGTGACAGAAAACTCTTTACTCTGTGATTTCCCGTTGACTCTCATGCATTAACATGAAAATGTCAGGAAATGCAAGAGATAGATGGTCTTTAATGGTTATCCAGCTCTTCTGGCATTGCAAACTCACGTACTGGACCTCTCTTTTGTCAGAATCCCTTCAGAATTTTGTCAGAAAAAATTGTCAAAAAGAATCTGAGGTACAGCTTTCATTCCCTGCATTTTCACTCCATAGTAAGTACGCTTGCATGAAATTTTATCAGGAAATATCAAGCAATATCTATTCCTTTAATTTTCCTATGCACATTTTAGGTTTCTCACATGGAGAGTGAGGTCCTTTCTCTAAAAGTATATAACTGAACTATATCCTTCTCATCTGTCCCCGTTACCCATCCTGTCCAATTTCCTTCTCTTCAGGAAGAAAGAAGAATTGAGGCCCCAAGACTCATTGTCCCACCGCAGCGTTTCAGTACCTAACACAAGCAGTTTTCCCTCCTCGTCCACCAAAATCCTTACCTTAACATTTGACAGCATGGAAATAGCCTATTCATAAACAAAAACAAAAGCAAAAAACAGTCTCCTTAGTTTTACACCAAAGCCAACGCTTTGATAACAGCGTATGCACTGTAAGAGCACTCTGTCAGTGGTGCACATGCTGCCCACGGAGAATATCACCTGGAAATCTCCACAAGCATTTCCTCCACAGATCATGAATGGGAGCTCTGAAGTTTGGTTATCATGTTCATTTCTCAGATATGGGGGTGTCTAACCATGAACCCCTCAGTAGACAGCACAAGCAAGATGTGTCAAATTTTGCTTAAGGGACCCCAGAGGCAGAACGCCTTTCTAATGCATTGTCAGGTCAATTAATGTCTGCATCCCTGGTGGTTTCCGCACTGATGAGAGCTCTGAGGAAACCCAAATGAGACAGAACAACTTGTTCCTCCACCATGGAACTCAAAACCGTCTTGCCCACAAAGCACCTGACCCCTCAGTGGGTCCTGTGGGGCCCCAAAATATGCCTTCCCTGCTTCCGAATGGGTATGCAGGAGAGCAAACTCCCATTCAAATTAGTTGTTTCCTGCTTAAAACAAGAGGAACTTGAAATCTACTTCACTTACTGGTATTTGTATGTCACTACTACTGTTGCTGTCCCCTGCCAAGCTGGCACTGCTGGGAAAGAGTCTCCAGTGAGTTAAGTGCATGCAAACCCCTCATGCAGAGCAAAAGGCATACAGAGATAACGCATGTCAAAGACCTCCAATTACTGAACAGGTAAGTAACTTTCCTCTTAGCACACCGGATGATTGAGTCCTAATTGAGCATCGCATTCCTCCTGGATGCAAAAGCAAACCATTATGGACAAATGAGTCAAAAAGCCAAAATAAAAATCAGTCAAATAGCTCAAGCACACCTGACAGAGCTATTTAAAGGATTCTGACCATTAGCGAACACTTGAATGATATCACTTTTCATACTGACATAAAAGGTGGCAGAGGAGCTATTTTCTCAGTCTCTTGCTTCTTCACAAAAGGAGGCAAACAGCAGGCATATAATATTCTGAAAACCGTTAGCCGTCTTTGTCACCATCACATCTTCATATGTCTCTAACTTTAGTGTTGGGTTTGGGAGTGGGGAGGGTACATGTCTGAATAGCCAAATACTATTTTTATGACTTTCAAAGAATAGTCTGTATATGAAAAAGATGCATCTACATATGGATGATTAAACTGATTTTAATGTGTGGGTCCCATACAGATTTTGCCGATGTAATAAAAAGACTTAGACCCAGATATTTAAATGTATACATTGCATCTTTTCAATGTTTGGGTTTTATGATACAGTTGCCAGTGAGGCTGTGATCTGCACAGGTTTTCTTCCTTTGCTGTTATCAAAAAAAGTGCGTATTTTGTTATGAGTCTTCCTTTACACACACACACAAAAAAAATTCTTCATAGTAATGCCTTTCTTTTTAACTAAAAAGATGGCAAATACAGCAAGTCTTGAAAACAAATCACTTCTCTTATTTGACTCCTGGCTGAAACTCCTCCTTTACTGGGGTTATGTCCTCTCTCTCCCAATTTATATTCTTTCTTTGCTTCTCAAACAATGAGGTATTGAAGTCTTCTGCTATGAAAAGTAAATGTTTATTCTTTTTGCAATTTATCTCATCAGTGCCGTTCAATGGAAACATCGGTGATACAAATTTGAATGACAGTTTTGGGCCACGTGTATCTATCTCTTCATCAGGACATGGCCCAGTGTCAATAAAAATCTTCCTACTGCTGTCAGCCAATTTTGGATTGGGTCTTTTAGGGCTAGATGCAAAAAGGACGGATGCATTGAGAGCTGAATCCAAATCTTTGAGTCAGGCATTAGTGCTACTTGTATCATATCTGGGGACAGTTCTGTGCCTCCTTGTGAGATGCAAAACAAATTCCAGAACTTAAACCAACAGTCTGCAGGCTTGGTCTTGGAAACATATAAAGCTGTGCTATTTATAGCCTTTTCAGTAAAGTGTTTCTGAGGAAGCAAAGGTACCCTGGGAAAGTTTAAAAGTTAGCCGTGATTTTTTGGCTGAAAAAGTTTGGGAGTCACTAGCCCAGAGATGGCGAGTCACTGCTTTGGGCAGGCTGACATTTTGGATCCTGACTTTCTTGGTGTGTTTGGTACTTTACTCATCAGTACCAGGAAGCACCTCCACTCATAGCCTGGATCATATATCTTTGTATGTTCAGCATAGCTATCACCTTGAACCACTCAGCAGAGGGTGTCTTCCAGAATGGACATCAAGCATGACAGAGCTCATTATCACAGCATTCACTGGCACATGGGATGTCTGGGTTTAATTCCTTTCCCTGGCTGAAGACACTCCAACCTCCCACCTTCCTAGAAAAGGCCTTATCCATCACCTGTCCATCATCCATCCTGGTACAAGAACATCCTCCCAGCTGAATTTGGTACCGTGCGGGAAAGACAGAAATTTCTTAGGGCATAGTATGGGAACGCGGCTGAGCCTGGCTGTGAAGTGCAGTGATTAGAAATCTCACAGCCCTCCCACTACCTGTTAGTGTGTCGCTGAGGTGACTTCCCCTCATTTCAATTTACTGCTGTGCATTGGCTGTTGGTCTCTGTGCCAACAGCTTTGTTTGCACTTGATGTAAGAACGGATGGCTCCAGCACAGAGGCATTCCTTAGGAGCAGATTACACATACTCTATTACCACCCCTTTTAGATGCAGTATGGAAAAATACAGTACAGCAAGAGAGACAAATCTGAACATTTCACTGAAGAGCTTCAGAGGCAACATGAATCCTGAGACAGAGATTGTTCCTCTCTCTGAACTGGTGCCTCTTTCCCAGCGAGCCTCACCTCAGGGTATTTGGGCAGCTGTTCTTCTCCGCTGAAGGTTTATTTCTGTTTTTTTCTTCCACATCCCTCAGTAAAGAACCTTTCAGTCTCACATGGCAAGTCCTGCTTTGACTGTCAACACAGCAGCCTTTTACTTTTTATCAGTGGAACACCTACCATTTCAGTGCTGAAATTAAAGGATATTAAATCTTGCCTATAAAGTTTCTTATTTGTTTGGGCTTGAAGGGAAGCTGAAACATGTTACTAAATTGTGAATGCATCATCAGTGTTGTCTATTCTATTAGAACTAATGATAGGTAGAAAAGATACAGGAGCGTAGCATAAAAATTATATCATCTATTTTCGACAAATTGTAATTTTATGGTACCTGTAATTTTGGAATGCCTTCAGTTCTGAGGAACACTAAGATGAGGTCATTTAGACTATTATTGATTCTGCCATTATGGCATCACTCATAAGTATTTAAAGCATTTAACCCTCCATGAGGAGCTTTGAACTATAAATGACTTTCTGTAATAAGGACAGCCTGCTGTTTTATAGCGGTGACACCAGATGTGTGGTCGCTTTCATGGCTGCCTCTAAATGATGCAGTAACTTCTCTGATTCTCATGTTGCTTGGAACAGTAGTTGCATTGAAGACAATAAAACAGCACTCATGTTAGAGGTACAGCAAGCATCTCTTTTTTTCTATATACTTGAAATATTTTCAGATAGATTGGACTGTTTTTTCTGGAGTGATGTTAGCTGAGTTTGGAATCACAGTGAGCAAACTAACAAACTCTTGTCCCAGGTAAACAGAAGGTACGGAATAAGTATTAATTACAAGACACCATGTTCCTTTACTAGAGCCCACACTTAGGCTAGCAACACCATATTAAGCTTTTTCAGCAAGTAGCCTTGCTTTTCAGCAGGTCTGTGCACTGACTGTTGCAGTGATTTTGCAGGAAGAATCTGCTCATTCCTCCAAAGAGTGTGACTGTGGACATAACAGACTCACTCGGGGTCATAAAACAAATCTGGACATAATGTTCACAAATCAAACTGTATATAGAAAAAATCTAGAGCCTAATACTAGGTCCAGTGAAGTCAATGGGAAAATTTCTGTTTATTTTGTTAGGTCCATGGTGAGAGTCACAAGGCAAATTCTGTAGTTGTTCAGAGGATAAAGTCACAGCTTAAAACTAGTTCTGGTTTAAATGTGAACCCCCAAAGCACAAACAAAAATAATAAATGCATTCAGTTCACAGATACTTTTTTCCCTACCACTAGCCTTTTCACTTTAAAATATACCAGAAATCACATTTTCATCCCATTTTGCCTTAAGTAAGCATGATTTTTGTACCATTTACAATTTCCAAGTCTCTGTGAACTCCATGGTTGCCTGGGGATAAAGGTCTCCCAAGTGTGCACATCTGTAGTCTATATCCAACCTGCAGATCATCTCTTCTGAGTTTCTAGAAGAGAAGCACCTCCTAGATGCTGTTTGTCAATGTCAGATAAGCACGAGATACGTAGGTTCAATTCTTCTTTGAACTACAAAAGGATGTTCTAGCATTTAGTATGCACCTATTTTAGCTGTCAGAGCTCAATGCATTTGCCTAGATATGGCACCTACTGCCATTTGAAATGCCGTAGGTTATGTGAGGCACCTGCATGGGGCTAGCATGTGTGACACAAGATAAGTGTCACAGCATGATAGCAGGCACACACCCTTCGGAAATGACAGCTGAAAGCCAGGTAGTGTTCTCCAGGGCATCTCCAACATCAACGGTGGCCTACATTTGGGCAATAGGACCACGTCCATCGAGTTAGGCAAACAAGTTTCCACAGGTAGTGGAAATGGCAACCTGTCCTATAAGGTTGATGCCACTAAATAGGAAGAGAGCTAGGATATGATCCTGGCATCTTGAGGCTGTACAATGTAAACTGTGCCTTGTTCACATTGCTGAGGAGTAGTTTCCACAGAAGCAAACTGCCCGCGCCCACAGACCACACCGCTTGGTCTTGGATCTCCTGTGGGTCTCACACCGTGTTGCTGTAGTCTTAGAAAATACTCTGCGTGTGTGTGTGTGTTTCCAGTTCAAACAATCTGGAATAATTTGAGAGCCGTGCTGCAGCCCACTAGTGTAGTAGCATGAAACTAAGCATATGGGCCATGACCATGGCATGCAGGTATATGGTTGTGCAAGAGAAGGCAAAGCCTGCCCAGGACAGAATTAGAGAGCTGCACAGGGCAGAGGGTACCACAAATAAGCAGTCTCATGTGCATTGCCCGCTGGGAGCAGTCCCTGGAATGAACTCTTCCCAAGCCATGCCAGGACATTGTGATGGAGAAAGCACTTGGAGGGGTCCAACAGAGTACCAGGGAACAAGTTAACAATTTAGCTCCATGAACCATTCAAGGTCCCATGCTTGTACCTTCCCCTACTTCTATTTAGTAATGTAGATCTACCTTCAGTGTCTAGCAGTTAATGTTATTGATGCTAGTTTAAAAACGCATGCCTTCACAAATATACTAATATTTATAATTTTTCAAATACAGGAGAAATATAAAGTAGAGCGTGGTTGAAAATTTGGTATTATTTTCTGCTAGAATGACTGTGTCCAGCTTGGACAAAAGGACTTGTATGAGCAATTCTGCTTGGTCTTCCTGGGACTTCACATGCCAGCTCCCTTAGCACACCATAGAAAGCACCGCGATCTATAGCATTCCTGCCTAAGACATGCGAGATCAGTATATTCATTGATGTAACCTACATCCCACGGAGAGTAGATGGTCTGAGGATAATGCGCCTGCCCCCAGAAATGAGAGTCAATGAGAATTAAACACTTAATACTGGCTAAAATCTGCTCCTGGCTACAATAAAACTAATCCAAATCAGTACTGCAATGCACTACTACTTTAAGTTTCAGTGGCTTTCCTGTTGTGGGGAGTGAGAGGGCTCTGGGGAAGCAAAGGATCAGGACATTGATTTAATATTAGTTCTGATTTAAGTTTCCTACAACAAAGCGGGTTATGCTGACTCAGCCTGTGTGTGTTGTTATTTGGACTCGAGATAAACAAAACAAGGGTTCATTAGAAAGATATTAGCACATTTCTTTTGACTTCGCGGGACGGGAGGAGGGGGGATTCTGCCTTGTATTTGCTGTTATTTGGAAAACTTAAAACATCGAAAATCCTAGGTAATTTATATACGATGTATTTCCACATCAGCTCAAAATACACTTGATGAATATTGCTGCTGGCAGAGGAGCCATGCTTTCATATAGCTCCGCTGTTCGTAAACAAGTTTTCTCTTTGCAAGTGGACACACGGATCATTTTGTGACTACTGTACTGCAAGCTCCCATCAGCAAACCTGAGGGTCTGGGGGTTTCGCGGTGTCATTACTTTTGTATGTAAAGCATCTCATCCACCACAAATGTCTGCAGGACTTCGGTCTGCATTTTGAGTATTTTGCACATGTTATGGGGGAATATCTCCTGGATTTTCTGGGATGCTTTTGTCCCCAGACATGGATTATTATTTTTTTCAGCAGTACTTTTTCTTTGCTGAGGTAAACACATAGAAATCATCCGTCCGCTGAGAGAAAGCAGGTTAGCTTGCTGTCCCCGAGGATGACAACCAGAGCTATCTGCTACCAGTCCTGTATTGGCAAAATTCTGTTTGTGATGAAAATAAGGTTGGTCAGAGCCATAATGCAAGCTACTGCTCACCATGTTCCAGCAAGACCAGCTCGTGGTGTTTGGAGTCAAACTGATGTAAGAAGGAGTCACTTCATCATGCTGTGAACTTAGTTTACACAAAAATTTTTTTTTTTATTCATTGTAGAGGAATACATGTATCCACTGTACATTCATCAAAAGGAAATTTTAATTCTATTCGTAGAGTTACCAGGCATGTCTTTTTTTCTACAATTGAATCTATTTTTGGTTTATCCCATGGGCTCGCTTGACTTCTCCCTGTGTATTATTTGCCCCCTCCCCATTATTATAACCTCTTGTTTCTATTTCTGGTAAGAATAATTTGTGGATTTTTCATACATGTGTGCTACCCTTAAGGGGGTTTGTTCTGTTTATTTTTCTGTGATTTTTTTGGTACTTTCTACCTACTGAATTCCTTTTGAATCTCAAAGAAAAATAAGATCCTAGCACTGGTATCTGCTGTTGTTTGATTTTGAATGTAAAATGAAATCATCTACAAACTGTCCCTAGAATCTGAATCCAGCCTGGGAAGCATCACTGAATCTAAATTGTCAGGTCTTTAAAAAAAATAAAATTATAGAACTTTCATATGGCTTTGTTTTGAAATGAAGATATTTTTCAGAAAGTTATTCGAAAGCAGCAACTGTCATAACCACAGTATTTTGGAACAGTTAACAGAAGTTAACGGAAATATCACCAAGATTACCTTGCTCTGAAATTCTTGTTCCACTCATTTTTTATGAATACAGCATGATCTTCCAATGGACTGATACAAGAAGAGACTTTTAAAAAAATTATTTTGTGCACAAAGGTTTGTGTTGCTCCTGGAACAGTTTAAAAGTAGGATTTTCAGTGCCTGTATCTTCAAGCCATGTTCAAGGGCACCTTGATTTAAGCTGTAACCAGTGCCCCAGTGTATAGTCACAGGGTTATTTCTGTCCTTTGGGGAGAAAATCAGGCTGCCAATGCACATGTCCTTCATGGCAGAATATCTGTCTAGAGAGAGGAAAGCAGATGTACGTAGAAGTCTAAAACTCCCAAATATAGCCTCTAATAGGCGTGATAATTATTTTCAGGAAAAAGTGATAAGATGCAGTTTAAATCCTTGGAGCACATTGTTCCAATGAATGTGTGGTGTATTTATTAGGGTACTCATAGGATTTATAGCTGCTCCAAAGAAGTACATCTGCTCTATGACTACAGGCAACATTAGTTTCTAGGGAAAGTTTCTTGAAACTTTTTTTAATATGCTTTAACCTCTTGCACGCTGACTTGATATATCTAAAGGTGAGTTGCTCCACTTAGTCCCCACCAGCAAAGGCTAGATGACAGCTTCCAGCTGCTCTGGATGTTCAGGCTGGGGTAACTCCTCTGGCTTGATTCCCAGCTCCGGACTGTCAACACTCAAGTACACATTACCCAAAACCTGTGTAATTCCTGGTTTTTGGGAAAGGAAATCTGGGTGTAAAGACTGGATGGGAAGCACAGGCCTCCAGTAGTACCTGATTTATTCAACCAGGGGTTTCATGACGGATCATGGCATGCAGCAGCAGTTAAGTGTAAGGGAGTATGTGTCTATGTACATATATAGAATGACCTGCTGGTCCTGAGAAACGGGTATGCTGAAAGAATAGCCCAACAAAAGCTCATGTCTACACTGCGCACTTGGCTTAGCCTGATAGGTACTCAGTGCTTTGACCCAACTAATCTCCTGCCCCATAGCTGTGCTCACCCTCGCAGGCTCATAACTTGGAGGTGCCAAGGAAGAGTCTCTTAAACCACCTCCTATCTCTGTGTGACTGCACGAACACTTCTCCCCTGTTCACTGTCAGTCAGGTATTGAGACAACCTGTTTAACATCTCACGGGGACAGGGAGAGCACGCACAGGCGGCTGGGTGCGAGCAGAAGGCAGGAAGGGTAGTTGATGGAAGCTGCTCCTGTTCCCCATCTCCCATGCCTGGACATGGTGTGGGGCACCATCCTCCACACTCAGAGTGTGGGAGGCTGTCAAGTCTGATCCAGAGGGGCCAGCTCCCCTGCAAGTGTTTGCAGACCAAAGCTGGAGCTACCGTAACCCTGGGAGACGGTTAGCAAGCTGGACCACAACCTCAGCATTCTCCAACCATGCAGGACAGAGCCAACTCTGAGACAGCTGAAGAGGGACATTCTGCTCTGCACAAGGGAAAAGGAAAGGGGAGAGAGATGGGAAAAGGAAAAGGAAAAGGAAAAGGAAAAGGAAAAGGAAAAGGAAAAGGAAAAGGAAAAAAAGGAAAAAAAGGAAAAAAGGAAAAAAGGAAAAATACGAAAAATAGGAAAAGGGCCCAATGAAATAAGAAGGAATGAATTCTTCATTGTCTTTCATGGCAAGTTACTAGTGCTGTGACAAAGCAAATTGAACCTCATCACCCTTCCCTGTAGGTTCTGGATTCGTACGACCAATGCTGCGTGACCATTCCTCCTCGCATGTGCCCATTTGTGGCTGAAGATGTGAACCAGTGGGAATGTAACTACCTGCTTGATATTTAGGGCAGAGTCATCAACAACTGTTAGTTCTGATGGCAAACGACCAGTAGGTCAGGCTGTTGCTCAGAAATACCACAGGACGATGCTGCCATTCCGAGTGCTGACTAAGGAGAGGAGGAATGCCAAACGAATGAACAATCATCACGGTGTATGGCCTAGGATGGAAATCTCAATTAGGATTCTGTACTTCTCCTGCTTCTTGTTCTTCCTCGTGGCAATCATTTTACACAACAGCAAGATGTTAACAGTGCAGAATAAAAGGCATGCTAATAAGTATAATTTTACTTTTTTTTTGTTCCTTAAACACCGTATTTGCTTCCTGTTCTTTTTTCCATTGTACGAAGGAATTAAAGAAAGAAAAAAACGTGATGGGCTGTTTCTTTCCACAGGGCTTTTAAATTTTCTTCAAGCCACCCCTCTCTGAGCATTTGTACATTTGAGACCAACTGTACATTTGCTCCCTTTCCTCCCTAAACACCAGGTCCCCTCTAGGAACCTGCTGTTCTTGTATGCAAAGATGTAAGAGCAGTGAACAGCAGCAGAAAAGTCTGTCTGAAACCCATTCTCACCTTTTTTTTTTTTTTAATCCCAAGCATTATCTCACTGATTATAAAAGAACTTTGTTCCTCTACTTTTTTTCTTTTTTTTTTTTCCTTTTGCAAAATTCCCTGTGTCTGCTATTATTGGCTTTGATGGACAGATGAAGTATGATAGCCTGAGACACATTTGACAGAGTATGACTTTGGCCTGCATAAATTACTGTCAAGGAGTTTTCAGGGAAGTACTGAAGTAAATTTGCAGCGACTAAAAAATTTATTTACTTATAAATTATAGCATAATCACTGCTGCTGAACAATTTGATGGGCAAAACAATTAACTGAGTTGATACTTTAGGTGAGTCCTCATAATTTTTCCTTATATGAGGTGAGTCCTCGTATAATTTTCCTTAACCTCTCAAACTGCTCTGAGCCCTTTGGAGGAAAAGATTTTAGAAGGGGCATTTTCCCATTCCCTTGCCAAAAATCATATTTCTTTTCTGTCAACATCGTGTCTTTCCTTTCGCAGATAATTCAGAGATGGCAGTTTTTGGTCTTTCCTCACATATCCACATCAGCTCGTATGGGGGCACAGCTAGGACCCTTCCATGCTGTGCCAAAATCTTCCTGGTCCTTTTCTACTCCATGTCGCCAAATCCCAGGCTTTTCAAATGACATCCTTGAAATACTCCAGTTAAGGGGATAAGAAAGGAAAGAGTTTGTGAAGCTCAGGATCCTTATGGGATGCTCCTGAAAATATACTTCAGGCAGTGGCCTATATTTTATGCATTCAGTATCAGCTGTAGCTTTGACTCAGTGAGGGTAATCTCCTCTGGCTGGTGAAGAGCTCCTGACTGGAAAATATCTCTGGTTTTATAGCTAAAATAGGCAGAAAATGTGAATGAATCTATTATTATCTTTGTCTCATTTGTGACACTACCCTTTGTGAGGCTGCCTTTTTTTCCATTTTGAGTTTTTTCTACGCTGTGAAGAAGTCTGGGCTTAGTTTTTATAGGCAAAATTGCAAATTTTCTAGATTTTTCACCCCGTGTCTTGTGAAACTGCTTTTCTTAAAATCTGTGGTCTTCACTATCATGGTAAAGCAAATCCAATTTTCCAGCCTTTGTGACTATAACTCAATCCCCTAAAACACGAATTCTAGAGCTTCTAGATTTTTGAAGGCAAATAAACTGCAGCGCTTGCTACTTGGGTAATGTCATCATTTTTGTGATAGGCTCAGGACCAGGGCAACGCAGCTTGTGATCCCTGAACGCCCGGCGCGGCCTGGCAGGAATCCTTGCAGAAATGCAGCAGCGGGCTGAGGCGGGGAAGGCACTTTGAAAAAGAGACAAATAAATAACCAGCGTGCGGCCGCCTCGGTCCTGAGGGGGCTGGCACGGAGGCTGGGCTGCTTTTAAGCTGCCTGCACGCGAGGAGCAAGCATCGATCTCCTGTCCGGCTACTCGCTCCCATCAAGAGGGGCAGCTGGCGGGATGCTGCCTGCCAGCTGTAGGCAGCTCCGCAGCGGGCGACGCTCGGATTATACCTGTTTGTGCTTACAGACGGCTGTGAAGAGCAGGCAGGGGATTGCCCAGGCTTTGAGGGAAGAACGAGACAAAAATATTTTGCTCTTCTTTGTGAAGTGACTCCCTAGCTATCCATTGCAGCTCGATTGCTTCAGGTCCTGTAGCTTTGCCATCACTACCCACCCTGCCCTCACCAGATGATGCAGAGCACCCTCTTCCTGCAGCCCATTTGGACCCCACCGTGTCCCAGGGACAGCATCCTTGTCACGGTGGAGCCATGCAGCCTGCCCTCCCTCTCTAGCCCCTGCGATGCAGCGGTCTCTTGCATTAGCATCAAAGGGAAGGGGAAGGGGCAGGCACAGCAAGATGGTCTGTGCCTGGTGCCACTCGCGCCTGTGGCAGAAGGCAAGGCTCGACGCCGCTGCTGTCACTGCCCAGCATATGCGGGGCAGCAGTCAGAGGTGCCTCCCCTTTCCCAGGCCCTCAGGAGCAGCGCGCGCAGCTTCACCTCCTCCAGCTCTTCCCAGCTCTGTCCCACTTGCCTTCCCATCCGCAGCCTGGGTTGGCGCTTGCCCTTGGTTCTTGGGAGACAAAATCAACTGACTCGGGTCTCTTCACTCGGCAGCATCCGGAAAGTGGCGTGTCCCCCTCAGCAGTGCGGTGACATAAAGTGCCCAGGTGCCAGCAGCACGCTTGCAGTGGCAGGGAGATGGATGGCAACCTACAAAGCCTGCCCGAGAGCCGCAATAAATACTCGAGCAGTAACACCAAGTCTAGTTGCATGCTGTATTTACCCGCTTGATTTAAATACAGCTTGAGCTATGCTGTGCTGTCATGACTGTTCGGTAGACACATCCTTGGGGGAGTGGGGAGGCTTATTACCTAAAATAATACCCAAGGAGGGAAAATAGGCTTTTCATTACGAAGAAGGTGTTAGAGATGTAGGAGTAATGCTTTGCTTATCCAGTGACTGCCTGTTTGATTTCAAGTAATTTTCTTCCCATATAATTATGTTTCTCATATATATATATGTGTGTGTGTATGTACAAAATAGGGTTATTCCTTTCTGCTCTGCCTTTTTGTATTTGGAATGCAAGCTCTTTGGGACAGACACCTTCTCATTTAGATTCACACAGTACGCCTCGAATGCTTGCTGCTGTGCCCGTTCTTCTCCATACAAAATTTCTCCATCGGTGTTTGCTCTTTAAATTGCCCAGATTAGATTCCACAAATGGTCTTGCAGAGTGTATTGAATTTATGGCAGAGGTGAGCAGTGCACCTTGAATTCATACTGCTCACTGAGTCACGAGGCTCAGGCTCCAGATATAAGCATGTCCTAACTCTTTTATCTTCAAAGTGAACTAAAACCTAGAAGGGGTTCATTTCCTGATCCACGATTAGATTGAACACCAATCTTGCAATATCTAAATTCATGACTTTCCACCCGGCCATGGCAGAAAACAGGAAATCGATTAGTCTCATTAGATTTTTTGCTGCTTTAGGATAAAATCTTATGAGAACACCTCATTACTCTGCTGTACTTCAAACTGGACTTAAATTTCCTCTCTCCTTTTGGAGTCATCCTTAAGCACTAGTGGTAGCTGGACCTAAACCCAACCTCTCCCATCTCCTGCCTACCTCTGCCTGAGTCCCTGACAGCCCTGAGGAAGCTGAGTGCAGTTGTTCTGTTAGGATCCAGTAATTGGAGCACTTAACCCTATCATGAAAGGACAAGAGAGTGCAACTCCACATCAGCGGAGGGTAACCCACCCTCTCCTCAGCAGGAAGGCAATGAAAGTCATTAGTATATTGACACAGTAGATTTACAGTACAAGGCGCTCTCTGACTCTGATTGTTTTCCTGATAAGCGCTTTTCCTGCTGAGCCTACTTGCCTTGCCAGAAATGCCCTTTGATAAACATTTCTGTCTCCGAAAATATTATTGTTTGCATTCTAAATCTTTTGTGGTTTTCATTTTGGACTTAGACGTTTTAACAAATTATATTTGTGTGTGATATAACACCAACTTGTTGAATCTTCTCTCATCTCTGAAGCACCTCTGAAAATGAAATTGTGCATCTTCCTTGGAGAGTCTGGAAAGAAAATTTAGCAAAAGATAAATACAGAACTCCACATCACCAAAATCAGCACGTGCAATGCCACAAAGCCTTTATGCTGACTTTTAATTCTTTCCCGACTGCATATACTTGCCACTTGTAATAATGCGGGTTTGTATATTTGGATTAAAATAATCCAGAATGCAAATATCCAGGCCATTGAAATCAAACTCTAGTTTCAGTAAAGCTGAATGACTGGCAACCAGAAGCACTAGGGGAGGGAAATCTACCACACACTAATTTGGGATGGAATTAAAATGCAGTGTTGGAGGAGGCAGGAGTCTGCATGCTGTGGCTGCAAATTTGAGGTGATCCGGTAAAACATTTCTACAGGTGACGATGCGGAGAAACGCGTTTCACCAGCTCTAACTTCTTACTCCTCGCAATCGCCCGCCCTTGGGCTCAGCCTGCGCGGCCTGACCTTCCCCCCAGGATGGGAGAGAGGGTTTGAACCTTGATGGGCGCGGGGCCGGGTCGCCCAGCCCTCCCTGCCCGCCCGCCTGCCCGCCCGGGAATCGCCTCTCAGCATCCCCGAGCAGCATCCCCGCTCCGCATCCCCCCACAGCATCCCCCCGCAGCATCCCCCCGCTCTGCATCCCTGCTCCGCATCCCTGCTCCGCATCCCCCCACAGCATCCCCCCACAGCATCCCTGCTCCACATCCCCCCACAAGCATCCCCCCACAGCATCCCCGCGCAGTATCCCCACGCAGCATCCCCACACAGCATCCCCACACAGCATCCCCTCCTCACCCCCCGCCCTTGGCTCCTCGCTCCCCTTTTTTCCCCCCAAATTTCCTCCGCTTTTCAAGGAGGAGAGGAGGCCGACACCTACTGACGAGCCGGCAAAACCACACACGGAGAGTGGTGGGAAGCTTCGGGACCTGCCGGGTGCCCCGAGAGACTCCTGCGGGGGGCCCGTCCCCCCACCGCCCACCCTCCGGGCTGAGGGCAGGCAGGGGTTTGCACCCCCGGCTGCACAGGACGTGCTCAGGGGGAAGGAGATTTGTATACATAGGAGAGCACATGGAAAAAGAGGGAACAGATTTCCAATAGTCTTAAAATTAGGGTTTAATGGGCCAAGAAGGGTGCTATAGTCTGATTAACTAATTAATTAATCACTTCGCAGCATAAGAATGCCTGCCATGGAAGACCGGGTGCTTTTACAGTTAAACTCCCTCAAAAAAGAGGTAGTTGGGCACTGAAAAATGGACAATGCCGAAAGATCCCTGAAGTCCATAGGGAAAACTGTACTGGTTTCGATATTGTATGGAAGACATCTCAAATATTTTATGACAGTGTACAGTAATTTCAAAATCTTGAAGTGGATCCTTCATCAAAATTCTCACTTGCATACTCTGGCATTTCATATTTCATTGCTTTCCGTATTTTCGGCCACCTCAGCACAGCCTTTTCTCCATGGCTCTGCCTACTTTTGGCAAACAGCTGGATGTGCCACTCATGGTTGAGGGAGAGGAAGGTCAGAAGTCTAGAAGTTTCTGCCAGGGTAGCCGTCATCTTATTGCTGAATCTTGAGTTATTTCAAGGCGTTGAGTGTCCACTGAGAGCTTCTTCAGTTTGGAAGGCAATGGAGCTATGTCAAGAAGTAACCACTAGAAGAAATGAAATTAAATGTAAGGCTACTTCAAGAATGAAGTACAATTATCCTCCTCGCTCTGCTGTGAAAGGATGTATCCCAGCTCTCGTTGCCCTTAGAAATCATACACTTCTCACAGTTGCTGGGTGGCTCGAACTACTTGTCTGTTATAACACGTGCAGTTCCCTGTAAACCCTTGAGTTTTAAGAGGAGGAATGGCCACTTCACTACTGGTACCAGACGAACATTTCCAGGACAAATGAAAGTTTGTATAAGCTTGAAATACTCTATCAGTAATTGTTTACATGAGCTATTAACATTTTTACTTGGAAGGATGAAGGACTGCTGACAAAGAATCCATGCTTAATGGCTAAGCCTTGCCATAGAAAAGCCTCTGGCATTTTATCTTTAAGATGCCAGCATATTTCTGGTGCTACCTTTATACTTAGCTGCAATAAAAAACCCGATTCCTCCAAGTGCTTTGGATTTGCTTGAATCAGATTTACAGACCAGCTTTTTAGCACCGCTCCCAGGTATTTTAGGAAAGGGGAAAGCTGCTTCAAGTTCCTACAGATTTCCATTTCAGGGTGCTGATGTTTCCAGTAGCTTCCACTTTCCAAAAGCAACGTTTTTATTTACCGGGGAGCCAAGTGCAGTGAACTTGGCCTGACGTATACCTCCTTAAGGAGGCAGAGTGGTTGTACAAACCAAGTCAAGAGCAAAGGCCAGGGTATATGGGCACATTTATGGGAAGGAGTAGAAGTTTAGTCTGGGTTGTTCCACCATTTGACTGACTCTTCCCCTTCCTCTCTCCCCAGCCAAAATGAGTGTTAAATGTGGGAAGAGTTTAGTGGCAGGCTCTACCCACCTGGGAGCAATAATGTCAGTGTTTTTGTTAAAAAAAAGGTCTCCATTTGATGATGTGAGGCAGCGTTAAGCTCTTTGCAGAGCTGTGGAGCCTGCTGGAGGTAGGGTCTTCCGATGAGGGTTAAGACACAAAAAGATAGTGCCGTAAGGCACATGCCCACTTTGCTTGTATTATTTTTGAGCATGGGGCTGTCAGCTCTGAGTGGTGACAGTCTAGTCCCTTATACAGGCAATGGCACCTGCCCCTGGAGCCAGCTAACATCCAGTGTTGCGGCAAAAGTACTGCCAGGCCACAGCTGACAAGGAGACTTCTGCAAGCGCATGTCAGCATTCGTGCAGACCTGTAAGTTATTTTCCTTAAAAAAACCATGCAATAGGCAACTTGGATTGCTCTAAAATGCCCGTTTCAGATCAAAGATGAATGAAACAAAATGCAACTAGGTCATCCAAGACAGTACACCGGGCAGTCGCATAGGACTCAAAACCTATAGGAGACTTGCCCAGGTCATCACAGGCATCTCAAATGGTGCTAGAAACTTAATTGAGTCGGCGACTGTACTGCAAATGTAGATACATAATGTAGCAGTATTAGTGTGGGAGCTGAATCCACCCTAACTCTTTAAAATTATGTATCTGTTAGTTTGAGAATTCAATTGGGCCAATAGTCATTCTTTACTTACTGTTATTAAAGCCCTTAACTTTTTTCTTGTCAAAGACATGGATAACCCTTAGAGACAATGAGAGTAAAAAAATCTTTTCATTTCACTTTAAAATACCCTGGTGAGAAAAGTCTTGCTTTGGAAAGTCGCCTGGCTCACTTGTTTTATTTCACAAATTACCCATTTGTGCTTTATAACTGGGATTTGGCGTCAGTTTTTGATTAGAAGAGCTGTCATCTGCTTTTCTGTGCAGAAACATGAATCATGAGCAGGCAGTTATCGGTAAAGCTCTGGAAAATTTAAAGTTACAAAGTCCAATTTAATAAAAAAAAAAAAAAAAAAAAAAAAAGAAGAAAAAGAAGAGGTGGAAAACCAGGTATTTGTTGCACAGGGAGGCCTGAGTGAAATTCTCAGAACTTATCCACGCTGAGAAAGTATCAATAACCGTAAAAATTCACAGCCCCCTTTTTAGAACCGCAGCCTTAACGTTTTGTAGGGGAAATAAAGCTTTGGTTAACCTTGGCACTGGCAGACCTCATTAAAATAACAGCCTGTCACTTTCGAGTTTAAAATAACAGGGCTGTCAGTTTTATATTCAGCGGGAACAATCTATGGTCTCATTCTCTGGGAAACACTGCGGGCGTGCATCGGGGCGGGGGGGCTGGCGGCAGCCCAAAGCCTGAGCAACACTGCCATCTCCAGGAACCCCCGCATCCAGGGTGGTTCCCGGCTCCCCGACAGCCAGGGCGGGGAGATGCTCCATCCCTGCCTGAATCCGTGCCCCGCGCACTTCGCTTCTCTTTTTTTTTAAAAAAGGCTGAAAAACAATCCGTGGCGGAGCGCGTGGGGGGTTCGGCAGCGGCTGGGCATTTAAATTTGTGGGAATGTATAATGTATGAAAAGGTAATCTCCGTACAGAGCAAATAAAGTTCTGCTTCGCTTGTTCCGAATCGAAGCAGGTCGTCCTCGCTGAGGTACCTAATGTGCGTTGAAATTTTGGGTACCTAATGAGCTATTCTCAACAAAAATATATGCCTAAGCTCCCTACGTCTAATCGGTGGAGAAATGAAGACACCTTAAAAAAACCTCTGAGAGAAAGACCCTCTTTAGCTAAATTCAAACACCTGGCTGAGATAGAGGGAGCCCATTTCGGTTGCTTACACATAAGTGCCTAGTGCTGCTGAGACATCTGTATGAAGACGGCAGATGAAGTAAAGGACATACAGGAGACGCATCTTTCTCGAGGGGCAGCCCCTAAGCTTAGGGGTCTGAGTTAGCTGCTTTTCATTAAACCCAGTTTACAAGGAAAGCTGCCTGTCAATTAAAATACACAGCTGTCCTATACTAACCTGCTTCTGACATGATTCTTGCCCGGACTGTGACACCCATGCGTAGCAGAGAGGTAAACATAACAACCAGTTAGAGACGGTACATAATATGTGCTTGCTGACCCAGTCCTTTTAAACAAATTGTTGGCCATTAGCCTTAGAATGCTTTCAGATTAAATCCCTAACGGACAGAAATACTGATCGATGTATGGAAGTCCAGCGCAGTTTCCTGCTGGCACGGCATAACACAAATCAGGTCGCGATGACCTGTTCCTTCTTCCTACCTGGCCATGCCCGTGCCGAAGGGGATGCTCTTCACCATCCCACACGCGGCTCAGGTCATCAAGCGCCATACCCATAAATCTGTTACCAAGCTGCCTCTCATTACCCCAGCTCCACATCGTTTTTAATAAAGACTGCAAGGGTGCTGGGTGCGTGGCTGGGTATGTTAGGCACGTCTAGGGGAAAGCAAGCAGCAGGCAGTGGAAAACTGTCTGTTTTTTCATCTGGAAATAACGTGGCATGAAGAAGTGGCATTAGTTAAATGTTGCTTGTGAATTACAGGGCAAAGGAGTATGTGACTAAAGAAACTACACAGACGTGAACGTGGCTTCTGATGGCTACTTTCATGTCTGTTCTCTAAGACAAAACCCCAGGCCTCTTTCTACTCGCTGCCTATAGCTGTTCTGTTCGTGCAATGCATCAGGAGGATACACTTTACATACCGTCCTTGAAATTACAGCACCTCTTAACAAACATCCACTTGAAACTGCTTCCACGAGGCTATGCCACCCACGTAACGACCCCCGGTACGTCATGCAGAGTGGCACCCTGCTACACCAGAGAAGCAACGTTCAGTGAGCAGCCAGAAACACGTGTACATTTTTCTGGGGCATAAAGGCTTAACTCTCAATGGGACTTTGCATTGAGGTGTTTCTGAGCATCTCCAGGGAGAAGGTATCGGCAGAAAGGCAAGCTGAGTATTCTGCTCCCATTTCAGAAGGAAAATCTTCGCAAATTGCAGAATAACCAAGAAAAAATGCAATGCAAAAACATCAGGAAAAAGAAAAGAAGATTAATGAGAACCATTTCTTCTTTACACAAGCACATTATTATATTTAATTTATTGCCTTGAACCTGGGCCAGTTTTGGATGCATTCCACCATCTTTGAACAGTATTTTAGCATCTTCTGATATTCCTCTATCTGCAAGAACAGGGATTATATTGCTGGGGGTGATAAATCTGGAAGAATTATGAGATGGACTTGGCAGGGGAGGACTTGGCAGGGGAGGAGGAGGAAGAAAGGGAATTCACTTTTTAAAAATTATTTTCGGGCCCCCACCTTTAAAATATGCTTTTTGGCCCCCATTGCTTCTAAGTGCACATTATCCCCCTGCCAAAGGATTGCATTTCCATTGGAAATTAAACCAAAGTGGATTCCATGGGCAATTGGCTGCCCACTTCACAAGCAAGTGTCTTTCTGGGATCTTCCATGCCTTGTAAAATGTAGTCATCTCCCTTTTAGTTTCGCATGGCATTTTCAATGCTCTTTTGAGTTATCCTGGCGAGTCTTTCAATTTATCCAGATGTCCTGAATTAAAACAAGGAATGCTAAGGTCTGATTCCTGCTAAAATGATGGGCTTGCTTTTTAGCTCGCTTCATTACTTTGGAATGCAAGGTGAGTAAAGAAGACAGAAACATTGGTCAGCTTTATTTACCTGCTTATAACTGAGCCCATGCTGGTAGAACTGGAAATGAGCTCATGGATGCTGTTCCAAGTTCTGCTGAGGAATTGCATGACATACATGACTGCCTCGGTCACACAGGAAATCAGTGGCAGAAATAAGAAATGAACGGTATTTCTCAATGTAGGGCATGTCACTATACCATTTCCATAACCCTGGATGTGAATTTCTCCTTGGAAATGATGCAAATATTTAACTTTTCTCACCTACACAGTAATGCCTTTCTTCTGTTAGCAATTATAGATGAAGGCCAGGCTATTTTAATATCCATTTCTGTATGTCCCCCAATAAATTAAAAATGTAACGCTTTACGCGGCTCTTGCTATATCCTTTTCCTTATGAGAGAGAAAGTATTGCAATTCAAAACAAATTTAGTACCTTCAAAGCAACCGAAAAAAAAAGTCATTCAATATAATATCAGGGCCACGTCAGGAAGATAGCTAGGGAAAGTCAAGCTCACTGCAGCCACAGGGATCCATCTGTCTTAATCCGAATAAATCTCCGCTAGAGAAAGTGGAAAGGAAATATGTAAAATATCAAAATTGCATACGGCTCGTGTTTAAATGTTTCCATAGAAGTCTAACCAAGCTTGAAAGTTAATCTTTAATTCAAAGAATAGGAAATACCAAGGAATCATTTACAAGGCCACAGATCACTAGGGGGATACAGTAGTCTGACTTTGTAAATCACAAGCAAGCAATGTTAACTGAATCCTTAGTGGCTTTTATCTCGTTTTCAAGGGACTGTACATCTGTTACATATTTTTTAAATGCTGGTGGTGATCAAAACGATGTAGAGAGGAACATGCGTAACCATGGGGACTAATAAGAGGCTTTCTGCGGTCATGCTTGAAGAAATCTCAGAACTGAAGCCACCGAAGCCCACAGGCAAAAGTTTTACATGCTATGGCAGGCATTACATCACCTAATTCTATTCTCCATTTAAAGTTACATTAAAAGTACTCCAAAGTCATTGCCTGCCCGAACGTTCATCGTGCAGAAAGTGAACGTGGCCATCAGGCTACTCCCTGAAAGAGGAGGTGAATCAATCAGTGTTGGTAATTCCTCTTTCAAGGCCATCAGAAACCACACTGAAGTTTGAGAAAACCAGTTTCAGGCTGAGGTTCAAGGAACTTTTTAGGTAGATGTGTGAACTCCACTGCCAAAACCTGAGAGGGTTAACAGAGGTCCAGTCACACAGCCAGAAAGAGCAAGACTTCTCAGGCTGAGTCCACAAGTTGTTTAAAGGTCGACGGTGAACTGATGTAATGGGGAGGGGGGGATAGCTATGAAGGGAAATATCCGAGGGGAATAAAAAGTGTTAAAATGCACCTGAATTGGAGGCATCTAGAGAGGTCTGCAAATGGTAACCTTTCCCTAAGCTGCAGTCATTTTTGCTATTGCTGCTTTTTGTGAGTTATGTAAATGTCTCCCTCTCCCCCAGGCTCTAAAATGGGAACGACACCTCAGGGGGATGTTGGTGAGATTTAATTAGCTGTCATTTACCAACAATCTCTGGTGAAGTAAGACCATCTTACTTTACCAGGTGCACTTCTGAAATGCAAAAAAAAAAAATTTCTTTATTGTTAAGGAAATTTAATGATTTTTTGTCTATTTACAGTACACACATAGAGTATGTAAACATCATTTAATATCTTCAGAAGTGACTGGGGAATGGGACTCCTCATTTTGATATTCAGGGAGTATCTGGGGAGCGTGTGCCGTGTGAGAGCTGTGAGAACCCCTCTCCATTCTTTTGCTGACTTCTATGAAAATACAAGGTTTGTACTCCAAATTATAGCCCTTGCAAGAGCCAAGGGAGGAAATCCCTTTCCAATGGGTGTTGACCCACTTGTGATTCAAAACAGAAGTCTGCAAGTCCTAGAGCACCAGCTCTAATTTGATTACAGTGGAAATCTGAGTATAATTCTAAACATCTGAGTTATGCATAGCTTAAAATAACTTCCAGATAACAGCGAAGTTACTGCTCTGAAAACTAATTACTCACCACCGATATCAATCAGATTGCTTGTGTAGTTATCCAGGCACAGGCAATAAATGAGAAAATCTGTCCCCTTGGCTCTCATGTTCCCCAAGATTATATGAATGGACCCTTCTCCCTACAAACTCTTTTCCCTGTATTTTCTGTGGGATTTGTGTGTCTGATTTACTGCGCTGTGGCCTAACAGGAGTTTACACACCTCTCATGAACGCTGGCCACTTTACCTGAGTTGCCTGTGGTGGTTACCTGCACCAGCGGGGACCTTGGGGTTTCTACTACCGTCCATCCAAAGACCCTGGTTCCATGGACCAAAGACATCAGAAAGGGCAGGCATCCTGAGACCATCCCCACTGCTGCCGAAGGCTTGCCCATGGTCTGTAAACTGGAATTTAATTTTTGGCTTGACAGGGCTCCCCTGTTGAGAATTTAAAGGCTTGCGAATGCTGCTAGCATCTCACATGGAAACAGAGCAACCAGGGCTCGGCAAGGGGATGGGAAGGAGATTTATACGGTGTCTGTCATGGCAAGAAACACCATCAACAACTCGTGCAGCCAGATACCATCCTACTTTTCCTTCTTACGGATGAAAATGCGGACGGTGCTTCTGAAATAACATCCTTGGCTGTTTCTGTCTCCTGGCTTATAAAGTTACATTCCACAGAGTTTAAGCACTGCAAAGCAGCGTGGGCCATTTGCTCGGAGAGCTATCATGTCTTCAGAACAACAGATAAAAGAGATAAATAGCCAAGTACAATATTGTACCTCAACAACCTAAAAGCCAATCTCAAAACTGAATGGAAGAGTGGAGAGCTTTTATTTCTTGGGTTTTAAAAGAATAAAGCTCAGCGATTTCCTTTGAAAGCTATTCAACAAGCTCCCCTAAATTCTATTACAACTTAATGTGAAATGCATCTGTTTCCATAAGAATAACAGTGGCACCATTCATCCTTTGGAGTCTGTCCTTTGTTGTGTTTTCTATCTGTTCTTGTAGATTTTTCCACTTTAGTAAACCAAACGCAAAACAAGAAGGGATAACATTTTAGCCAGAGCATTTATTTATTAAGCTGACGCTGGAAATTCAGTTTTTTCCTGCTTGCTGCCTGAATCATGCCAAATTAAGTTCTCGTTCAAGGAGTTTGTAACGTGAAGAAACTGCTTCGGTGCTGTCCTGACATTTCTTGGATGTGAAGTCTGTATCCAGCTGCAGATATTCCTCTACACCTAGCAGCAAAGATGGATATAGTCTCCGCATGCATATGTATACACAGAGTTCTCGCTGTTAGTGAGATCCAAATGTACCGCAATGTATTCAGCCCGTGTATCTTAAATCAGTTCAACATCAGCTCTGCACTGCATGATTTTTTTAGAACCCGCGCATGTAGCTCTAAATATAATATTTATCTAAGGCATGGCCAAGTCGGTGGGTGAGACATTTTATCTGATGTACACTGCTTAACTGAATTTACATTCAGCAGACTGTGAGGCGCATTAATTCTTTGAAAGATGTATATTTAGAAAACCTGAGACAAATGGAGACTAGAGAGAGCAAGATGTAACATGCTTTTATTAATATCTTGCTGGTGGAAAAAGGTGACTTTGATTATTTGTACTCTCCAAACCCAAATGCTGAGTGCCTTGCTCATAAATACAGGAATTTAAGTTTTAGCACTTTCAGCCCTTTTAACCTTCACCATCATCACCATTATGGAATTAAACAAGCTGTTGTTTGACACAGTAGTTGGCATGGCTGATGTTTTTAACCTGTTTTCCCTCTCGCTGTCTCTTAATCAGGTAACAGACATTAAAGAAAAGCTAAAGCTCTCTAAAAAGTTCTGGTCAACACTACCCTACACAATCTGCAAGGATGAGCGAGTGACAGCCGGTCCGTCAATCGAGGAGGACTGCTGGAACGGCCACACCAAGGCCAGGTGAGGTGGACCCCTCTCCGCCGCACTCGGTCCAAATCCCCATCCGATCCTGAGGCAACCGCAAAACAACCGTTCATACGAGTGAAACGGGAATGGGGAGAACAAGTAATTTTCCACAAGCAGCTTGTAGCCGAGGTTACTTATTGTCAGGGTGCCATTAAAGCCGGAGTGTGAGTCAGGGTAAATGTGCACAGCGTGTCAGCATGTGAACACAGAAAATGTTCATTGGTTCAGCTCCAGAAGGATAATTTATACCGAGATTTCAAAGAGCTCTTTAGCTCCATTTAGCATCCCTGTGTTGGGACTGACAGCTTGTGAAGCAATTGCACTCTCGGGATATCATATTGGGATGAAACAGAAATTGGAATTTCAGCTCTGTTTGCTATTGGCTGGCAAAGCTTAGGGCTATTTGCTGAGGAAAAAAAAAAAAAAAAAAACAAAACAAAACCCCTGAAAAATAGCCAGCAGAGAATAAATGTAACACTCCTACTTATCTTGTGTAGAAGGCTTGACCTTATGTTATTTCATCAGAGATAGTGTGGTCATCTGCCCTTATTTGTGATGAGCTTTCTGTGAGTTTTAATTTTGAAGTTTGCTTGGCTCTGGCTGTGGCAGGGCTGGAGCTGGCAGATGAGCAGGTGTCCCCAAAGGTCCCAGTGTGGATTCATCAGCTGACAGAGGAGAGGATCTGATTATCCCTGCTGAGAAAGAGAGAGAGGGATTGGCTCAAGGTGCACGCCGGGGGCAGTCAGGTTCCAGGTCTGTAGCAGTGGGTTGTGCTTTTCTGGGGACGGGGGAGCTGAGAGGTTTGAGTGTCTGGTGAGTGGTGGAGAGCAGTGATACTCTCTGGCACTCAGGGATTGGAATCTTTATTTTCCCTTTACCTGATGATACAAATGAAACCAGAATACAAAAATTAGCCAATAACACATTTAAAAAAAAAAAAAAGGCGCAAAAAAGGAAAAAAAAAGGGGGGGGGGGAAGTGAGACAAGCACATAAAATATAAAAACTCAGTGAAAATAAGACAACATAGGAAAAACTCACAAACCTGTTAAATGCCGTTGCACATAGATGGATGGGTGGGTGGGTGGATGGACAGATGCATAGGTAGATTGCACCCACTCCAGCATCTAATAGTTTTTATAAGAAGCACGCTTTACAGGGGGAGGTTTTTGCACCGAACCCACTCCCTTTTTCCTAGCCTTACTACATAATGCTCGAAAGAATTCACTTCACAGACAAGAGCAGAGGGCTGTTTGGGATGCTGCTTGTCCGTTGAACCCACTTTGAGACACACATGAACAAATCTGTCCAAAAGCGTGAGTAACTGCTCAGTTCCTAAGCCCCAGATCCAGAGGAAGCCCCTGGGAACCCTGAGGAAGACAGCTAGGAGAAGTGTCCGGCTATTACAGGACTCATCACAGAGGAACAGTGTGAAGAGAGAAATAAAAATGTGGTTTTATCTTACCCTATTATATCTCTTCTTGTCAGTGGGCTTTGTAAGATATGACCCTAGGCTGGTGTGCTGCAGTACTTAAATGGAGTTTCCAGGCCTCCCAGCTGGATGCTATGCGTCACATCAGGATGCATGCATTAATAAGAGATATATGCTACTCTTTCTACAAAAAAGCAGTCAAACCTGCTGATATCCCTCCTGGTTTCCATGACCAACGCTAGTGTTTGTACCACGTCTGGCCAATACTCTTGAGCTCGCTTCAGCTCCTGTCCTGAAGGGTCTGGCACAACTTCCCCGTTTGTTGGGAGTTATGGAGGTGCATTTTATGCATGTAGTTTTTCACCCTCCTTTTGCCGTATTCATCTTATGAGAAGCCTGGTTATTTTCATGATGCCTTCTGAGATTAATGTTCTGGAGCCTTTGAGAAAAGCCATCATCTGCTGATAATCTCCTTGATTAATTTAACACAGGTATTTCACTGGATGTGGAATCACAGCTTCAAAGCACCACCTGAAAATACAGTTTCAGCCACTGCTCCTCTGTCCAGTTTCTATTTCATATCCATTCACAGAGGAAATGTAGAGTCATAGTCTTAATAACAGAATGCAATAAATTCTTCAGGTGGAGAGAATAGTAATAAATCAGAAAGATACCATAGACTGCCATGGCCTGTATATGAAATAATATTGAAAATATTATTGAAAATAACTAGCTTTAGATGCAAAATCACCTCTTGGCTGGTGAACAAGGACATTTACTGCAGCATAAAGAAAAACCATAAAAGTTTCCTTGGTGATACTGATTACTATCTGATATCGAACGCTAGTTCACGAGAGCAAGGGTGGCAAAATCTGGCCAACATGCATATATCTATTTGTGTTCACTGTGTCACCCATCATAACACTCTTCACTGTGCTATATGAAGAGTTGCATTTTGAATTCCAGAGAACATGACAACAGTCCATCACAGAAAAAAGGAAATTTAGCCACCTCCTGTTACCCTAGACATTAATACTACAATTAAGAAGACAACATGGTGTTGGCTACTGTTGGGAAAGGAGGTTGTTGCTGGTTTTTGATCAGATTTTGTGGTGGGATAAAGAATGAGAAACTCTGAATTGCCAGATGGATATTATGCCTCATGTTTCATTTTACACATCACTTTTCGATGCTGCTTTTACAGGGGAAAAAAGTTACGAACCCGAGATCAGAGAAAATGAGAGCTAGGCTTTCTCCTGAGAGAAGCATTACACCAAGGTCACTTGTGGCTATTACACTCCCCCAGATATCACTTTGCTACCATGATTAATTTACAGTGACACCAGGTCACCAAATGAAGGTCACCAATTCTCAAATAATCATGGGGTAACAGAGTCATCCATTTGGCGTTCTGGAAGGGTGCACTTGGCTTGTTGCTGATCCTGTACGAAGAATGGTTTTAATCAGGCCACATCAGGTAGAAACCAAGTGCTGTGGAAATGGGAAAACATTTATTAGGTGGATGAATCTCTTTTTTTGAAAAACCCGTGTTAAAAAAAAAAAAAAAAAGCTACTTCAAAGTGCCTTTTAGAGAGATGCCCAACAGAACTTCCCCATCGTATCTGTATCCACAAAAGAACGTGAACACAATTCTAAGTTTAAAGAATTAATGTCTGCCACCAGAGGCACAGAGACAGATTTTTTAGAGATATTTAGGATCTAAAAAACGTCATTAACACCAAACTTTTAAAGTTTAGCTTGTTCCCTATATATGCAGATAAAGTGTTAAAAACACTTCACTAATAGATATTCTTCAGAAATTAAGGAATTTTCCCAAGAACGGGGGAATTCAGGCTTTAGGACTTAAACCAAATCCAAGTGATTAGCCCTTCAATAAGTGACTTTTGCTGAAGCGAGAACAGTAACCAGCAAGGCTTGCAATGAGAATGAGTTGAACGGCCTTTACCTGGAGGTAGGCAAAGATAACCGTTTAGCGCCACTAGCAAAATTGTGAATAAACCACTCCTCAGTAAGTGCAAAAACCGCCTATTCGTAATTGATGTCTCCGGTTTATTTTTTCAGCTTCTTCCTTCCAACAAACTGGCAGGTGAGCCATTTTCTCCCTCTCCTTCTGTCTCCTCAAGCTTTTCTCCAAGATGGAGCGAAAATAAAACAAACAAAAAAAAAAAAAAACCCAAAAAAAAAAACCCCACAACCTGAAAATATCCTGTGGGGATTACCTGCTGAGCAAACAGAATCAGATGAGGTGATCTGGTTAGCCAAACAAGCCAATTTTCCACTGCACTTATCTTTCTGGACCAGATGTGACTGCCTACCCCCAGCCCAGCCTGGGTGAACCTGTGCTGTATTTTGTACTCTATTGCCTACAATTCTGTGCACCTGGAAAAACTCCAGTACTGCCTAGGTGGGATGCTCCAGTCGTACTGTAAGCAGCTGCTGCGGCAGCAAAATATGGGGAATGCTGCCCTTTAAGGCAGATGTCTTTTAAAAGCCAGAAGATTCCTCCTTTTTTTTGTTGGGTTTTTTTTCATCACCGCAGCCTTTATATAAATGACCTGAAAGATTCATCAGTCATTTTTAGACTTGAAGTGGAAGTAGATAACCTGGAACATTAACTGGATATTAAAAAAAAAAAACCAACGTGGTTTTAAATAGGCTTTGTGGTGCTTGGCTATGATGTGCCAAAACACATCTTTGTTGTGTCTGCTGAGACAAGCAAGAACTGTGGAAAGGCTAAGAGGAACAGAAAGCATTAATATTTTAGAAAACAATGTAAATTACACTAAAATCCTGACATAGCTGAGCAAGGAGCAAACAGCAGAAAACAAACAGTATTGTTCAGCTTCTCTATACTCAGAGGGCTAAGAAAGCTAATTTTTTTTTTTTTTTTTTTTTTTTACTGGGAGAATGCAAAGAACAGACACTGATTCAGGTTGGCACTTCTCTTCTTTTCATTTATAATGGGCATACCGTTCTTGTAATGGCCAGGCGTACAAAGAGGCCATTAACGTGAGCAGAAGCAGCAGCAAAGCTTAAAATTCACAGGGGTGTCTCCACTTACAGCACTGCAGCAAAAGCAGCTGCGTTCAACAACTTTGCCTAGCCAGCAACAAATCTGCTGTCAAAAAGTGGTCCCAAGGCATGGCTTCCTATTCGGTGCGATTTAACCCTATCCACCCCCACCCATCAACATGCTTTTGTGAGAACACGTGCCGGGCTGCCTCTCAGAGGCTGTCACTCACTAAACACCTTGGGCTGTGTGTTCTCATATCTGTACCAGTCCTTTCAAGGAGGGAAAAGAATTCAAAGATATTTGCATTCAGTGTAGGCTTTTCTGCCTTTCTTTTTTCCCCCTGAGGAAGCAGTTGAACTAGTACAGTAATGAGGGCAGAATCCAGCTTCACATTCAGACATGTAAATTCATGCATTTAAACAGAGATGCCCGTGGGTGAGACAGAAAGGAGTCATTTGTGTTGCTGAAGCAAGAGTAGTGTCATTCGAGACTCTCCGGCACTCTGAGATGGGCATGACACAGGACACTACCTCCCACATGAGGAGGACCAGACCCTGGGCAAGAACTGCTAGAGCATTTTAAAAATCACCAATGTCAAGGTGCCTGAAGAGAGCCCCCATATCTGGTCAGTGAGGCAGTTTTCAACTGCCTAAACACTCTTATCTGCTGATATGTGAGATGGTCTGAATAGTCAAGGCATCTTCATGGAGCTGGCAAATAAGACCCTGGACCTACGGGATATTCAAACCTTACTGGAGGGGCAGCAGGACACCGAGAAGCATATCCCTCGGTGGCTAAAGTGGCACTCAGGATTCAATTCAGCTGCCTAAAGAAAGACACCTAATATAATTTTAGATGCCCCAGATGTACTAGATCTCCACCTCAAGCCTGGAGATACGATGCAGGACCTACGGGAAAGCCACACCTTTCAGGGCTAGTAACGAGAGGAGGAGGAATAACAAAGAGCATTCCAACGGCACCAGATGTCTATGTTTGTGCAACTAAATCCCAGCAGATGAAATCTAATGAACTAGTCACCTGGCCAAAGGCATGTGGGAATCCAACAGCTGTCCCTGCTCCACTGTTGAATAAACTGGCTATTTTTGACTAGATCTCCTGTTGACTAGATCTGGTGAGAGCGGGACTCTGCTCATAGGTAGATGCTCGCATTTAGACATACGAGTTTTGGCTTCTGTATAAACCTAAAGATGAATCCTCAGCCTCTCTCGTTCTTTTGCTTTTATGCCCTAAATGCCAAGAGGCTCATTCACCTGGTTAGGTTATTCACCTAAATTTTAGGCTATCATAGGGTAATGGATTTCTTGTGACCCCCATCCAGTACGGCTCCCTTACACATCTAGGTGAGGTGCACTGGGCTGTTCTCCTGAGAAGTTAACCCCTCCAGGCCAGGAGTGCTTTGGGGATCACCAGATCCTGAGGCAGATACTGGGGGGGGGGGGTGACAGATCAACTGATTCACTTCCTACGACTGAATGGGCTGGCCCGTTTCCAGTTAGATGGTCTTCAGAAGGACACCAGATCCACACTGATCACAGAGCAGAACATGAACCTCGATAAAAAGCACACACCAGAGCACTGTCTAGCTGCTCTAAATCTCCAAACTGACTCATATTCTCTCCATATGAAAAGCTTACTAAGAAGTCAGTACATTCTTCTTTTATTATTGACGATAAGACAAGCTGAAATCAAACATAAATCAGTCAAAGAAAGCCTGTGAACCGCCGTTCAGAGATAGCCATAGCTTCTCCTGGATGGCTTGCAATAAAGAGCAGCTAACCCTTCATAAACAAGGGAAGCAATCCACCACTCAGCAATTCCAAATCGCTTCTAGCTGCTAACATCTATGGCCATTGTCATGGACAAGGTACCAGGCAAGATGGACATCCTCTCTGAGCCGGCAGGGCAATTCTTACAGTCTTACTTTTTTTAATCAACTGCACCTTGAAATCACTGATTTACTTCTAGGCCGAGTAATTTATCTGCAGCAGCCATTTCATTTGTAGAGACGTGTGACAGATGGAGGTGCTGTTCCTTTGCAGCCCAGAGCTTCCCTGTGTGCCAAGGTCTCCGTCCTGCTGCCTCCAGGCAGCTCTGCAGAATTATTTCCAATGGCTATCTTTGGTGATTCATAACGCCACGGTCTGCAGTCCTCCGTGCGAGGGGAGGTGGCTCTGAATTCTCACTGTAGTTAAGCCTGTACCACCGGAGTCTGGATGGGATCCCTACAGCATTGTTGTTTCTTGTTATGGTACTAGTGAAACAACAGGAGCCGCAGTTTGAGGCCGAGTATTTTTTGTTTTGTTCTTATATGTTCACACTCCCCCAGGATTATTCTCATGTAAGCTTTCAAAGGCCACTGATGACAAATGAGTCTCATCTTGCAAAGCGAGTACCTATTACGATGAGTCTAAACCCTTCCCTGGTGCAGCAAAGCAGTCATCATTTGGTGAACCTCCAGAAGCAGTGCAAAACTTATTTTCCCTTAACCATAACTTCAGCAGAGAAAGTCCTCTCTTCTCCCTTGCTTTCACATTTGTATTTTCCAGACCAATATGAACGTAACACCGGCACCAGCGCCAAATTTGAATATTGGTAGAGAATTGGGCTGTCACAAAAAGGAGAGGGAAGTAAAATACTCTTAGACTATATTTGGCACCAGGCATCATGAAAGTTTGCCGTTAGTAAGCTAGACTGTGCTGTCATTACTGGGTGAGCACACACCCACACGAGGAGTCCCACAGACACCAGCAGGATAGCCTGGTATGCAAACTAATTGCAAAATAGATCATGTCGTGATAAAGAACAGGAACAAAGGGTAGCTCTGCCCCAAATCTGTTGCAGCCTAAATGTGACACAAAGATAGTAGGTACCTAAAGACAGATGAGGGAGAACAAGGAAGCGGTGATACGCTATTTCCTCAGGATATCGTGCCAGCACAGAGAAATAATGTCAGCCCTTTATCAGCCTCGCAGCTGTAAAACGCACAGATGATTTTTAACAGAGATTCAAAGCAGGAAAAAAGATAGCTTTGCAGATGCCTATCAATCAGGAGAGTTTCATGAGGGCAAAGAGCAGCAGGGGACAAAGTGCGCATATTTAACAAAAGGTGATGAAGACTTGTACCGTGGGGTGATTGGAGGCACGGGCTGATTTTTGCAGGGGAGAGATAGGAGAGATGCCTGCAAATGCACCCTTGCTGCCTGCGAGCCGCCTAAGACTGCATTTGCCAGGGTCAGAGAAGGAAATGCTGCAGTAATCAAGAAATGATAAGCTAAGAGCCTGAATAAAAAAATCGGATGTGTGGATGGATAGGAAATGCCATACTTCAAACCTGTTATGCGCAAAGCAAGTGGGAGATCTAAGTTGAGCCTGTTTGAAAGGAATCAAAGAGAATACCGGAGTCTGGTAAACTCACAATGCCGTTTATGGGCCTGGATGTCGGATAGGCTGGAGATGTTGTTCACAGTGGTCAAAAAAGGGATGCAAGGAAGAACTGGAGAAGAAAATTAATTAAGTGCTTCCTTTAAACAAGGAGAGCCACAATGCCTCAAGATAGCCTTCCAAACTGTCTCAGAACAACAAATGTGCTATAAATAACAGAGGAGTTCATAACTTTTAAGCAAAAAGAAATAAAAACAAAAGAATGCACTGTTAGATGCTTAATTTAGTGTGCAACCATTCATACCAGTTGAGGATCTGACCACGCAGTGACTTACTGCTGGCTGGTGAACCTCTTCACATGCTGAGGAGTATGTGGAGAGGGAGGAGGTTGCAGACCTTAAATCCTTTCTGCTCTCCATGCAGCTGAGCTACTAAAAAAAAGCCTTTACAGTCTGTAAAATTAAAAACCGTATTTTTAAAATCAGTTCACTGGAGCTGTTTAAGAACTGTGTAGTTCTTATCAGAGTCAAATTGCTTAGCATGGCATTTACTCTCCAGTCTTTATTTCTGAAACTCATTGCATTTTAAACTAATCGTTCATCCTGCTGTATAGATACTTGCCTGAGATTATGAACGACGGCTTGACCAACCAGATCAACAATCCAGAAGTAGATGTGGACATCACAAGGCCAGACACTTTCATTCGACAGCAAATCATGGCCTTACGTGTCATGACTAACAAGCTGAAGAATGCATATAACGGAAATGATGTCAACTTCCAGGATACAAGTAAGAAAGCACTAACTGTCATTAAATAAGTATATTTTTGGAATACGTTTGTAAATTGGTTCCATTGGAATGGCTTTCCTTGGGGTTTGTGCTCTGTGCTGCTGACAACATAAACAACAGTCTTTTTCTGTCCCATTAAATTCCCGTTATATATTTGTGTGTTTTGCTTCTCTTGCTTATCTTCATGTCAAATGCATCAGGACACTGAGGGCTTTCCATGACGCCAGCAGCCAGCACCTTTTTCAGAGAGGCATTTAAGCACCTAATTAAATCACGGTGGCTTTCATTTGGATGCTGTACTGAATGAAAGTTAGCACCACCAACACTTTCCCATTCCCAAGGTGTTCATCCCCACCAGGGTGCTGGGTGGAACGGGAACGGAGAAAAGGGACGAACGCTGTAACCCGTGGCTCTCATGTTGTTTCCCTCGCTCCCTTGTGCCAGGTGACGAAACCAGCGGCTCGGGCAGCGGAAGTGGCTGTACAGATGACATCTGTCCCACCGAGTTTGATTTCGTCACCACCGAAGCGCCACCAGTCGACTCGGACAGGAGGGAGGTGGAGGCTTCAGCCACGCATCCTGGCCGGTCACTGCAGACGTTGCTCGTCGTCTTCATCAGTCTCGTACTGCAGAGACAGTGGAGATAATCCTGGATCTGGTCGGAGAAACTGTGTTTTAGCTACAGAAATGGGCAACTTGCTTCTTTTCTTATACTCTTGGACAATGGACCATGCCACAAACACTTGCAGTTTTCTATGAGAAGAGAGCAGTACTGCAACCTGCTTCCCTTTTTTGTTTTCCCAAAGAGTACCAGGTGCCAGACTGAACTGCTTCCTTTTTTCAGATATCTCTGAAGACGATATCCACTCTTGAGAGAATTCTTTCTCAAACCTTTATTACAGGAGACTTTCTGAGCTTCGTTTCCTTTCATGCTGCAAAAGTAAAAGGATCTTACAGTGTGTGTTTTCCCTAACGAGAAAAAAAGAAAGGGGGGAGAAACCAAGAAAACAGTTTTCTTTCTGAATCAGGCCTGACTCGAGGCTGCTGCATTTCAACAGAATATCAACAACAACAAAAAAAAAAGACAAGAAAGGAACAACAACAAAAAACCGCAACCGTTCTTCACTGACAGCCAGGTTTCCTTTAGGATGATTCAGGCCATCAAAACGATCATTGCTATAGGGAGGAAGTCTGGATTTTTTTTTTTCCAACACAAAAGTATGTCTCAATGGTGAATGTCACACACTCCATCTGCCAACCACATCAGATTGGTATGAATGTAGAGAAGCTGAAAAATAAGTTTATCTTTTAGTATGATAGTAACTCCACTAGCTTCAGAATATCACGTTACAGTTGTTTAGGATTTAAATCTTAATGCCCAGTAAAAAATCGAGTAGTAGCACGATTTCACCTAGCTTCTTTTAGTATTTATCCATGTTATACAATCGGCACAGATTTCCACTTAGCTCACCATCAGCTGTGGTGGTAATGCTAAACAGCGCTCCTGACAAATCTCCCCTCAAGGGTTCAGACAGAAAATAATCTCTTGTGATATAATCTCTTTCCTTTTGTCACTGTTCTGACATCTATTAGGACTTTCTGCTACTATGTTCATTATCCTACCAAGGCGGCAATTCTCTAATGGACTAACAGCGACCGGATCAATAGTATGTTTCACATCTAACTACATCTTTCATATCAGTTAATTTCAGTATCACAAGGATTTCTTCTACAAAATTGCAGAACAAACAAATATATAGTACTGACATGGAGATTTCTTTCACTTTTTTAGTCTTAGTATGATCATCTATTTTTATATATATAAATATATATAAATCACAGATTTTAACTTCTTAATTACAAGCTCAGGGTTGACACTTCTTTGTAAGAAAAAAAATGTTTGGTCAACCAGCTCTTCTTTTTTTGTGCTGCTCTGAAAAGTAACCCTTTAATGACTGGTGAGCATGAAAATCAACGAAGAGAATTTTTTACATGTCCAGTTGTCCATTTCTTAACAGGTTTGCAGGGTGAGGGAGAAAACCTCTCTCATATGTGTGTATTCATGGGGGGCATGTGAGTTTGTGTGATAGGCCTAGAGAAGGACACGGATGTTATTTGTGACAGCAGTTGTACTCTCAGATTCTTCAAGGATACATTGCTTTAATAATCATTGCCTAAATGACCCTGGTCCTGGATAGACTTTCCCTAATTTGCATCTGGTCGTAAGACCCAAGGTGGAAGCTGTTTAAATCCTGGACAAACGAGTGTCAACAATTAGACATCAAAACCTTCCCTCTTCCATCAGCCAAAGACAAAGGGCTTCTGGGACAATTCTGCGTGGTGTTGAAATGATTCACCAGAAAATTATTTCGTGATTCTTTACGGTGACTCTGGAAATGGTACAGACAAATTGTGGAAGCACCGTAAAGCCAGCCAACCACATTACAATTTAACAGCAGAGCAGGTAGATCATACCCATTGCAATCTCTTTTTCTTGTCAAATTATAACTAGGTATCGATTTAGGCATGAAATTAAAGTAGAAAACACACAGCACGTTAGGATAAAGTATACTTGGGCACTTTTACCAAAAAGTACTTTCAAACTATCTATATAGTATGCCTAATAACAAAAGGCATAGGATTTGAGCCACTTGTATTCCATTCTTTTTTTTTCCCTTTTTTTTTTTGTTTACTTCAAAGGATAATTATCTATTCTGCTGGGCCCAGCCCAGTGTGCAGGAGTCGCTGGTCAGGTTTGCAGATCACACGCGTCTTACACCAGCCGTGGCAGTGCTTCCCGCTGCTCCGATGGTTCACTCTAGAGAGGATCTTGTGATTCGGCATTTAATGCCTTCAGGAAGTTAAACAGCACGGTTCAAGTCAATTCTCACAGGCTTTTCGTTGGCCCTGCTACAGCACGTACCAAGCAGAGGGCTTTTTATTTGAATATTTTTTCCTGAATTTGCATATGCAAGAGCCCTTTAAAACTCTCCCTGGTCCATCTCTTTCTGCTGCTTGATATACACACCCTTTTTATGCTCCTCCTCCTCAGCAACCTTGTTTCAGAACAAATCAAGTATCATTTTGATTTATCCCATTGTGCATTTATTCAGTGGTAACTGATACTATTTCCACCTAATTATTTTGGGTCTGAAAGCTTATTGACAGTTAACAAAGTCCGAGCCCTCGGAGGCAGGTCCCCTTGTTGTACCTGCTCCACAGTGCCGGTAAAGGAGCTGAGGGACTCCTAGGGTCTTTGTGTTAGCGCACATTTAGATGATCTGATGACTGTTTTCAGCTGGTGCAGCCAAGCTGGGTGTCCGGGGTACTCTCAGCTATTCGTAGACCTCCGTGGACTCGTAGGCAAGGAGTAAGAGGGATGCCTAAGAACTAGGGGGGTTGCTGAAGGCTGTTCTCACTCAGGGAGCTTGCAGGAGGGGCCCTGCTCTGCTCGGACTGGGTCTTGCAAAATGCTGGTGAAACAACGAACCAGACTGATCTTTGCCAAAGTGTGATTGTCCTGTGCGAGTTCTGCCAGAAATTTATGTCTTCCATATTATTTCTCCCCTTGTTTTCCTACTATGCATGGTGATTCCTTGTCAGGAGATGGAGATGCCTTTGCATGAGGTATTAGGCATATATTTCTTTAATAGTCCCTAAAGGTTGAATAGTCTCTTCATACACTGCATTTTTCTGAGATAAAGGGAGCTATTAAATCTACAGAGCAAATGAAATTGGGAATGAAGGAAAGGAAAGAAAGAGCATTTGTGTGCATAAATGCGAGAATCTACATAATTTACAATGCTTCTATTTGCACATGCTTTATGTCCAATAACCCTTCTTCTAATGTAATTTTTTGGTGTGCCACAATTTAAATATTTCTCTTTTGTTAGCAGCTGGTAAAGTAAGAAATTATAAAGACAATTACCTGCTCAAGAAAGAGGACCTAAGTCCTAAGGAAAAAAATCCTTTGATTGTGTAAACCCTTTATGCTCAGCAATCCAGAAGTTCTTGCCATTTCATGTCCTTTTACAGTGGAGGCTCCTAAAAAATTAGACGCAATGAATAATATAACCAGACCCTTGTGAGGTTTTCCATTTTAATATTAATTAGATTTTACTTTGCCCCCAAATTTTTAGCATTCACTGTACTGCAGATTTTTCTAGTGATGACTCAGTGCACGCTACTGTAACTGCAGCACAGATTACCTGAACCCTGGTTAAGCTTGGGCATTTTAAAAAAAAAAAAAAAGACAATCAGAAATAATTGAAAAGAGAGGGTAGAGATTTCCTGCTGAAGAGGAAGAGCAGAGGAACCTGTGCCTTGGGGTTCTGGTAAGGGCTGATCTATCCCCATTCTCTAAAAGGCATTGCAGGGCTCTGTCCATGGAAAGCTCCCAAAATATGGGTCTCACTCATACAAATCACCCCAGTCCTGCATGATTTTTAGGAAGAACGACTACAGCTGTGCATTCCCACAGCTGTGTGAACCAGTTTGGGCTGCTTCCATGCAAAATGGCTGTGAGCCGGGGCCATTCTTGGGAGCGGGACTGTTCGTGCAGTGTCTCGGCAAGCAGCAGTTGCCGTCAGTTTACTGACCAACCCTGAGTCATTATCAAATGTAACCGTACTTATTCACCAAGACTTTTTTATTACTTCAATATGAAAAATAAATTACAGCACTGATGCAAGTTGTGGTTTTTGTTTTTAATTTGCTTCCAAAGATAATCCATTGAAATTGAATACAGAAAGGTATAGAATGATTCTACCAGGAAAATCAGGTTTCTGCAGATTTCATTATGGAAACAAATGGCTGGACAGACCTCAGTATTAAAAAGAAATCACCATTTCAAAGGCCACAAAGCTATATTTACTATATTTATTATATTTACTATATTTACTAACTTTACCAATAAACCTGCTGGATGGGAATGAGTAGAGTTAACAACCATGGAACTTCACATAGAATTGCAAAAACCCTAATTTCAAAGGGAAATTCAACAGTCAAAGGCTAAGACTTAGCTGTGAGGCTGAGAACATGTTGTCAAAACACAATAGACACAGCAATGTGTACTTCCAAGAAAATTCGGGCAGGTGATGACTGGACAGGGCAATGCTCCCATTACAGCTACTCACATGGACTGTGAGGATCATACTAACGTGTGCAACTATGACTCTTTTTTGATAAAACAATGATAAAGATCAGAGTACCATGATAATATGGTACATGAAAGATAAACAATATGATAGTAACCATTTTCTCATCTGTTAAACAGTGTAGGAGACATAATGGAGAACCAAGAACTTTGATTTTAAAAATAAGCTTCTAGCACCTAGCAAGAGGCGGTCTCAGATTAATTCAGGCAGAATATTTTCCAGCAGCCTATTCTAATTAAGTCCTTTTTGCTAGAAGCTGTTCATATTGGATTTCTTTCTGACTCTCGATAAAACAGCAACGTTCTCCATAAAAGAGGTCACATTAGCATCCTCACCTGTAAGTTTCCAAACTTTACTTTAAAGCAGTCGCAGTCTTTCTGGCTGGCTTCCCCACAGCCAAGGTCTCTGGACTATCCAGAACTTGAAGAAAGTCATATAGGTTTGTCCATAGCTTAAAATCTAGACAGTTAAATCAAACCATTTCAAGAGAATGGGTCAGTATTTCAATCAGCTCTCATTTCACCTTTATTTTTGATTATGTAGCATTGATACTTAACAATGTAACATGCATGAAAGGCTTTTATCTCATGATGCACTGGAAAAACAATTTCTTCTTGCTTTTCCTCCTTTTTTTCTGGCATCAGGAAATCTGTGAGACTTAATAATTTAAGGACTAGGTAGCATCCAGTGGCGTAGTTTGTTTATTTAACTAAGAACAGCTGTATAACCAAAAAGAAGCTGTCTTCTTTCTTGAGAGGGATTAGGGAAAGAGGTACGGAATGGCAACTATTTATCTCACATATAATGGGGTACCACCTGTCAGTATCTCTGAAGATATTTTAAAGCCAAACTTCCAGGGAAGAAAAATCTACTTCCTCTAAAATAGAAATCAGTATGATTTTCTTCCTTGAAAAAAAAAAAAATACAAAGTATGTGGCTTTCAGCGCCAGTTGTTGAGGACGTTGGAAAGAAATTTACCTTCTGCAAAATAAAAGGCTAGCCATTTAGACAGTTTTGCTGCTCTCAGCTCCTGGAGCTGTTTTTGTACCTCTCCTGGGCTCTGCCGACCTCCCACACAGATCACCTGAAACAAGGAGTATCCTGAACGTGCAAGTTGTCCCTGCTGATGGTGGAGTTTGTTCTTCCAAGATGAGAGACGACTGAGGAATGGGTGAGGGGAGCAGCCGCTTCACGGTGACACTCAGCAGATATATGAGCGTGGGGGATTAACAATAAACTCACCTGAGGGACAGCTGGTGCTCTCACTGCTGCCCAGCTCTTCCTTTCAACCTACTGTCTGTACATTTGCTGCATCATCTAATTATAACCACCCGCTCGTGTACATAACAAAGACCCAGACGTTGTGCGTCAGTGGTGTTTCTGTGGTCTGCTGCAAGGTTTTTCTCTCTCTTCTCAGCTTCCAGGTACTCTGGCTAATTCTGTATCTTTCGGTGTGTGAGGAAGAACTTACTACCTAAACCAGATTTCTGTGTGTCAGTAGTCCTTTCTCCTAAAAAATATACATTATTTAGGCATGAAAGTCCTCCACGTCTCTCACAGAAATGACTTGATTCCACTACATATCTAGTGAGTTTTCTTCTCAGGCCTGAAGGGGTCACTCACAGGGACCTCGGAGAATGGCCAAATTCTAGTCATTCAGCCAAGGTTTCATAGAGGTCTCCCACATCCCACTAAATACCCCAAACACCAGGTTACAGGTGGGCTGTGCTCTTTCTCCCCCGCTCCTTCTCACCCAAAGTTTCATCCTGGGCCTGAAAGATCTTCCAAAATTAAAGTTTCGTCAAAGCTAGTGCATTCCAGGAAAGAAAAAAAAAAAAATCTTTTTTGGAAAATCCGTGTTTCCTGATGATACACATTTCTACTAAAGCTTCCTGTGTGGCTTTCCTCCTCCTGCACGCTACACATCCCATCTGTCTTTGAGTCTCCAGTGTCCCTGTGACCATTTTCTTCTCCAGGCTGAACTGTCTTTTCAGTCATTTTTAGCTCACCAGGTTTTCTGTCTCCCTTCCTCTGCGCATTTGATAGCACTTAATCCTTCTCTTTTCAGAGGATGCAGCAACAAAAAGATTTGGTCCACTTATTTTTTGTTTTTCTCCAGGTTTTTTCAGACCCCACCTTCAGTTTTTATTCTCTATTCTAAATGTGTTCTGATGGGTGTATGTTCTTGGTCATCTGAAAAAAATCCTGATGACTCTTTCTTTTAATCTAGTGCATTATTAGAGCTCATTCTCATTATTCACTCATCCATTCAGTTGCAGAAAAATTCTTTCTTCCTTCTAACTATGGCATACAGTTTGTGTTTTGCTGTCATCTGCTGTGCTGATGAGCCAGCAAGGCCAATGGCGAAGAATTTGTGGATTTTCTATAGCAAGATTAACTGGACAGGTAACAACATCAGGAAACATTTCACATCAGACATCAGGAAACATTTCACATCAGTTCTATAATTCATTATTTTGACGTTTGGTGTTGGATGTTAATTTTTTTTTTCTGTTTATTTTATTTTAACATTCTGGGCTTCATTAGATTTACCTCCACATTGGCTATGTGTATATTACATTATATGCATATAACATGATTAGAGATGCACTGATTCAGTCTTTAGACGACACAGATTTATTTTGAGTAGTCCTTCAATCTGCTTCTAAGAGCTATGGAGTGATGATCATTCTTAAAAATCTGCCCCAAGAGAAGTCAGAGGAGTTCAGATTTCAGCTTTATGCTATTAGTTGGGTTTGAGGCTGAAAGAATATTTTGTAAATAATTTGTGAATATGTGAGTGTACTCAAGGGGGGAGAAGGGAACACGCACATCTCCAAAATATTCTGAAGCTTCTTTTCAACTTTTACCTAATCCGAACACAAATTTACAATTTACATTCAGATGTTCAACTATGTCAAACTACATAAATTGATGGACATTTATATACCAACTCCTCCTAGGTTACTTTGTTTTGTTGGTAAGCAACGACATTTAATTTCCAATAGCAATTTTGTTACATTTAGCAAATTCAAAGAAAGTGTGTCGCTTAAGTAGATCAGATGTCTTGATTTGGGTATCAATTGACATTTATACTTGCTTGTTAAACTTTTATGACTCCAGGCGTATGAACATTTCTTGAAAGCATGCAAATTGTTAGCTCTGGTTTTGATGCTGTAATTCTAGATTAGTACTTAACATAGTTAAATGTGAATTGATAGGGGCGATATTTGAATGCAAGTCAAGTTTAGAATAAAATTGGGTTTAGACAGAAATAGGGTTGGGTTGAAAAAATCTTATTAAACATTAAACCTGCCAGATCTGATTTTAATATTTCAGCCTAATCTGACACAAAAAAAAAAAACCCTAGAGATCCCGTCTATAGATCATACATGAAACTAAATGGTACAGCTTTGCTTTTGGGAGAGTTCCCATCAAAATGAAAGTTAAAGAAAAATCCCAAGTTCTCTGATCTCCAAATGCTCCTTACAAAGATACAGTACTTAGCAGCATACGGCAGTGTGTGTGCATATATATACGGCAGTGTAGCAAGGCAGAGTTTGAACTTTTAAGGAAAAGATTCTTTATGGCTTTGTAACTTCAGAGAAGTAATGTACCAAGGACAGAAATAGAAAAATGTATACAAACATTTTGATACGCTTGTGAAATAGGTTTCACAGAGCCCAATATTTTTTGTGTAAAATGCCTTAAATCACTTTCTGTAGGGCTAATGCAATTGAATTTGTTGCTGTATATAGCCTTTTATAATAATTACTTCAGATGCAACACTAGATTTTTCTTCCCACTACAATCATATACAGCCTTATGATTGCTAACTACAGTAGACAGGCTATGAAAGCTTTGCTTTATTAGCTGTAAACGCACTTTTGGTCCACTTGTAGACTTAGATCTTAGACGCAAGACGAGGTGACAGTGCCAAGAGCACTGAGACCTTGATGGGCAATCCCTACATTCTCTCAGGCTTGAAATCCTTTCCCACCAACTTTTTTCCTCTCACCCCACCTGTCTTCATGAAAACCGGCTGCGTCTTAGGGCCTTGGGTCATCCCACCAAGCACTAGACGCTTCAGGGAGCACGTTGCTCAGCAGGGTTGTCTTTCTAGGTCTCTGCAGTTAGTCAAAAGAGACAGGCGCCTCCATTATCTGGGGAGGGGCTTACCTCTCTTCCCTGCACAGGCAGCCTGGGATGACAAGGCTTGTCATTTAGGCACCTCACTTAAGTGCCTGGAGGTAGATGCCACTGGTAAGACTTGGGGGATCCAGGCTTTGCCCAGACTCTCTCCTGTCCTTCTCCTTATCGGCACAACGGTGCCTCTTCTTTGTGCCAGTGCTGGACTGAGGAGCCTGGAGAGGGATCCCACCTGGGGAAGTCATGGTATAAGGACTTCGTTTCTGGGCCAGAACTAACCCTGATGTAACCAGACGTACAACCAACGTGCATTCATTGTTCTGAATGCTGCCCAATGCTGTTATGTTTATGTCCTTCCTCACACGACATTTGAACCTGTCAACTCCCCTAGCTATGAACATGCAGCGCGACTGCCTTCAATGCACATATGCACAAAGGATGGAGCTCAAAGAGGTCTCTCCTGAAATCCCAGATGCCTTTGCAAGGCTGGTGAAAGCAGTGCGAAGGGCTCAAGCCTGCTCAGAGAGGTAGCGAGGAGTAAGGTGCACATCACCGAAGGGCAGAAAGCAGATTAATACAGTGCCTCAAGAGTGAGAACTCCGATAAAGATACCCTTCATGTTTAATCATTAATGCACTTGGTTGATTGTCAGTCTTAGCGCTTACCACATCAATGCAAGGAGAATACACATTTTCTAAGAGGTCAGTAGAGATAAGCCAGGTTAATATACACAGGCTAAAGCTGACAAACCGCTAACACACCTCTTGCAAAACAGCCGGTTGTTGTGACAGAAAACAACTTTTTAAAAGCTGAAAATAATCAAGTGCAGCTTCTTCTGTATCCCCTGACATCTCTTGGGAGTCCGTAATGAGGAAATCCTTTTTTTCTTTCCCCACACTACTTTTGGGGGGTTGGTACTCGAAATGTGGCAGAAACCAAAAGCCCTAGTTGTGAAGCACCTATTCAGTGTCCCATTTTCTAGGTCTCCTGCTCTTCTGTTTTGTTTTCCTTCTCACATTTCTGAGAATGGCACGCTGACGTAGTATGCGTGAGCGTGCATCTCTCTCCTTGATACGTATTTATTTAGACATATACACACATATATGTATCTATAAATACAGCCACAAGCCAGAAAATTTCAAGTGCATATGCTGTAAAAGAGTATTGGAAGGACTCCATTTATCGCAGTACTTGACACAGACCTTAGGAGAAGAGTCCCAGACATGGACTTCTGCTTTAGAGATGATTGTAGCCTGTGTCTCTACAAGTGTTGCTGCAATTTTCTGAAATGACTGTGGAAGAGGGTGAGTCTGCAGATATTATTTGGCAACGTTTGCTGGTACTAGTAAGGAAAATGTCAAAGATGACAACCATCCAGATAAAAACAGCAACCTAGATGGTATCTCGTTCACAGTATTTTGGGGCTTTACTGATACGAATTTCATTATTTCTTGGTTTTTATTTGAACACAAAAAAAAACTTGCAAAAGCTCACTGAGCTTTTCAGAACCCCTACCTCCTTCCTTTCAGGCGACAGTAATCTTTAAACGATGATTTTTCTATATTTATGAAAATGCGTTCTTCAAAAATGAATTGGGTAAAATACTGATGATCAAAACTGTGATCCTATTTGGTGTTTCTGTTAAAGATGGAATTCATAATCCATGGAAAGTGGCTCTTACTTCTAATGGTATCATCTGACACCCCTCCCCCCTTAACTGAATTACAGATTTATAACCATACCGCCACTGTCCATCACCCAAGAATGACATGACACAACAATCCCCGTTGGATTACCCCCACAGCCACTGGGTCTTTTTCATCACATCTTTCCTTTCCACACACTTTCCTCCACAAAGTTTTGATTAGTAGAAATGCATTCAGATTTCCCTGTGGATAAAAAGAAGGGAAGTGTTTGACATTTCCAAGACAATCGTCTCAGACGGTACTGTTTGGCCCATTGCTTTTTCCATTTCCCCTTGAGTCTTTACTAAGTTCAGTGTGCAACAGTTAATGTGGTTTTCACAAAGCAGTGATCAGTAATGTAAATACCATTTCTTCCCTCAAGACTTATAATGAATTCTGTGTTTCTTAAGCTTGTTTCTTTCACAATTTGTCATGTCAAGGATGTTAAAGATGATATTTGGAAATCACAGAACAGCTAAACCATAAACTGCTGTGTTCCTGTCCATTAGTAAGAAAAGTTTGACTGCAGGGATATTTTGTTGGAAGGGTTGTATTAACAGTCATTTACATATATATATATATATATATATTTGTAGTCCTGCGCCTGCTTCTTTCACGTACCTTAAAATTACTACCAGATAACGAATGACCTCCTATTAAACTCGTTTTTCGTAACGCATCTTCCTGAAATATAGGCATTAGAAAACCTTGCTGCTCAGCCAAGGCAATTTTGCCTGGTGCAATATTATGTTACTAGACAAAGGCATTTGAAAAAGGCTATACATTTTATTTTCTAAATCAATACTTTCTTTTGCTGCCTACTGAAAAATCCTTTTTTAGTGCTTACAACACACTTGAGAGTTAGGATAGGATTGTAATATTCAGTAACAGACTGAGACAATAACTAGCATTCTTAAAGATTAATTTTATTTGCCCTGCCTTTTGCCTGCAAACATTATCCACATAATGCTTTTCAGACAGATTGTACCTCGTTAATTTCCCTGCTTCATAGTACACATATATTAATGAATACGTATTTTCATTGATGACAGTGTAAAGCAAGTTATTTCTCTCATAGTGTTATTCTACTGTTTATTCATGTGCATATTTTAAATTTGCAATGGCTTGTTGGAAAGTCTAATTGATTGTCACTGATTACTAGCCAAAGTTTTGCTTTTGTTAAGACACCATTACATAAAATTCTGATCATTACAGGAAGGTTTAATTCTGATTATTAGATCTTAAGGATATTCTTTTCAAAATTGCAGCAAACTATTTATCAGTGAATCTCCACAAAAACACTGTGTTAAAAATGTCAGATAATACAATTTTTCCAGTTGTCTTTATAATGAGAAATAAAGAGGCTTTTCTCAGTTAAGCACGAAGATATATTGACCTTTATATTAATCTTGCCGTAATTGGACTGGTAAAGCGTTAGAATATAGAATCCTCAATTAACTAATTCTCTGTGGAGAAAGAGCGGTATCTCAGCTAAAAAATATCAGATTGCTTGTCAGGAAAGTCTTACTGATGCAACACACAAAGTCATATGCAGACCATCTACTATAGGTATCCAGTTGCAGCAGCTACTGTGGCATGCAATGTCAAGAAAGACAATGAGGGAGTCAAATTATCCGGCACCCAATGCCGTGAGATCTCAACTGTCTACACAATCAACAGACAGAAATAGGGAAACATATTATTCTCTCCACCTGCTGCAGGTGCATATACTATATGTTGCTCCTACTTCTCTCCGTTGACAGTAGAGAAGGTCCCTAGTCTGGCGTTATGGTATAATAAGCCGTGTGAATGATTCATGACCATCTTCAGCTTAGAAACCATTATAGACATGCACAGTGCCATAGTAGGTGGTTCGCAAACAGCCCGTTAATCCAAGTATTAAAGACAGGTGATCAGAAACAGTCGCTTATGGTGAGGTAACCATTCCCAAGGTGTATGGATCAGGACTCCCCAATGTAACTTCTTTCAACCCAAAGTTTAAAAGTGTTAGAGCAATCTGGACAATGTAATTTACGCTGTGTGAGGACTATGCAATGGAGGATCAGAAACCCCTTCCCCAGCCTCTCTGGTCTTCCTTCCACTGAAGCTAGTCAGAGTTTGCCATCGGCTCCAGCACCAGGAGAAGCATATCTAACAAGTTTGATACTAACCATTCAAATTTGCGCTTATATCCTCGGTGTCTCTCTCTCAAACACTGACGACACTTCCTTTACTAGTTCATAATTACAACAGTAACAAAGTGTGGGGGGGTCTTTTACACTGTTGCTTAATACTCAGTACTGTATGTATATATATATATACTTGACACCTCAGTGAAGACTTTGACATGCCTTATTCATTCTAGTTATTTTTATGGTATTGGTTTTGTTAGATTGCTTTACCATATAAAGAATAAAATTATAACTGCTCTGACTTAAAATCATCCAATGCATTTTTATCCAAGATGTGTTAAAAAAATCTAAATCATGTTCATCAGTTCTTCTCATTCTCATCACCCTTTGCTCACATCATGAAGGCAATGTATATTGGTGGTTTGAAAACAGGGATTTGATATTCTCTGATGGACTACAATAAATATCTGAAGTAAGTACCTGCCTCGTGTCTTGTGGTTTCTTGGCTGTAAAATGAAAAGTGCTCTCTGCAGGCCAGCAATGTTAATCCCATGATTGTCAGCTACTGCAGAATCATGAGGTAAAATGAATCTTTAAAATAATTTATGAGGAGTTCATTCTACAGCATTCTTTTCCCGGCTATATTTATGTGTCAGGCACATTCCCCTAAAATCTGTCAGAGAAGTGAAGAACATTGTGGAAGTGTCAAAAGTCATGACATCTAAGGATGAAATTTCAGGCAGAAGTTATTTATTTATTCTCTTGCAAAAGATGAGAGCTTTCTCTGACTATACGTAAGATATTTTTTAAAAATTATACTCAATTGTTATTTTGACTTACTCATTGGTTCTAAATCAATCCGATTGGGAGCTAATTTAGAGGTAACATTTTACTGCAATTGTAGAACACCAAATTTTTTTACATAATACTGCCCATGATACAGGAGTCTTAACATGAAAATCAGTCTTCTTTAAGAAATGTGGGATCTGGCAAATTAGAAGGATCTGTTTCTCCATCTTAATTTGACTTATTCTAATTCCTGCAGTGAAGTCTAAGATGTCGTACTAGGTTTTTAAACTGTCAATACAGCCTCCTTAAAATTCTTCTGTTGATTTGGTTCTAAGTTTAAGAGTTTTGTTCAAATGCCTACATATTGCCGTCTGGTGTAACTTGAAACATCTTAGGCTAACCAAGACATCTGCCCAGAGCCAGCAGACGTGACACAGGAGCTGAAGAGGCCCTGCACCCTCCCATACTGGCAGCTGGACGGCCAGGTGGGATGGTCTCGAGAACCTCAGATGAAACTAAAGGCCTAAGTATAGGCAACAGAATCAATTTCCTAAATTAGGGTGAGCTGAATGCCACCCTAACCTGGTACAAACCTAGATTTGGGCAAACTGAATCTCACCATGAGGCAAGGTTTTGTTGTCTAAATAGAGGCATCATTGCCATTCTGGGTACTGCAGGGTTCGGTTCAGCTGCCCACTGGATCTGTTGTGTATTCTGTGTCCACATCTTCTAGTCCCACCCACTACGCCTTGGACTTTCTAGGATATCTCAAATGGCACTGGACACTTTTGTGGGGGTTGTTGAGTCATGGCTTGTGTTACAGAATCACACAATGGTCGGGGTTGGAAGGGACCTCTGGAGACCATCTAGTCCAACCCCCCTGCCAGAGCAGGGTCACCTAGAGCAGGTTGCAGAGGAATGCGTCCAGGCGGGTTTTGAATGTCTCCAGAGATGGAGACTCCACCACCTCTCTGGGCAGCCTGTTCCAGTGCTCTGCCACCCTCAAAGTAAAGAAGTTTTTCCTCATGTTGAGATGGAACTTCCTATGCTCAAGTTTGTGCCCATTACCTCTTGTCCTGTCCCCTGACCACCCCGGACCTGGCCCCATCCTCCTGACACCCACCCTTTAAGTATTTATAAGTGTTGATAAGATCCCCCCTCAGTCTTCTTTTTTTCCAGACCCAAGTCCCTCAGCCTTTCTTCATAAGAGAGCTGTTCCAGTCCCCTAATCATCTTGGTAGCCCTTTGCTGTACCCTCTCCAGCAGTTCCCTGTCCTATTGCATCTGAGATATCTGTGTGCAGCTGGCAAACATGCAGAGCAGCAAGAAACCCATGCCTTTCTGGGGTAGGGGCTGGAGCCAACACGTGGCACTGCAGAGTATCTCCAATGGCACTGCGTTACCCACCTCTGGGTACCCATGCTAGGTGCCTAAGACAGTTGAAGTCTGCTGCCTTCTGGGAGCGTCTGTCACTGAACTGAAAGAGATCAGCTCATTTTAAAACAGTATTTGTGTTTCAAGCTATACAAGGAGGAAAAAAACCAATTGCTTATCATAGAAGAACTTAGTGGAAGCATCAATTTAAAATTCTGCTACTTGCCCGAAGAGATGTTACCTGCAACGGGGCATAGAGTCTTCTGTGAATCATGGAAAATCTGACAATTAAGAACTCCTTTTAATTATTATTCTTTTCTCTGGCACCTACTACAAGGTTCTAGTAATTAATGGTGCCTTGCTTTAAATTCTGCTGGAACAGAATGAAAATGTGAATTGCTAGAGATTTGATTCAGTTAAGTGTCCAAAATCTATCTGCTTATTCAAACACCACTGAATCCCTTTAGTCTAGAAATACTATGTTGACCATTTTCTCTGGCAGATTTCTGGTATTTGTTTCACGGCTGTAGGAAACATTGCAAGTCTATTATGATTTTTTTGTCTCATCAGAATGCAAATAAAATTCAAGGAGAACAAAATGTGAGAAAGTATTTTAAAAAGTGAAAATACAACTAGCTAACTGTTTGAAAACAACAGATGCTTTTATTTGAATTGCAAGTAAAGGTTCTGGTCTGTTCTTTTACATTTTAGAGATGTTATTTGAAAACCAGCCTTAGCACTGAGATTATATCGATATACTAAATTCTGAGGCTTTGCTAAATTTATTAGCACAGTCTTGTTTTAATACACTATTGAACATTATATCATATTTGCACCTGTGAAATGCATATCCATTCACTTGAATGTTTGGGTAACATAGATGGCAAACATTAATAAATCCAATCGACTGTTGTCACTAATCCAGGAAAAGATGTGGCCCAAGAAAATGTTTTCTGATGCATTGCTAAGCTCAGCCATACCAGAGAGTCATCAAATACAGATGCCAAGCCAATATAAAGAATGTGCAGGTGTCAACTATTTGAGATATGATGTCAAAGCAAGAAAAAACTCCCCTAGGAATTGGGATCTGTATGAGGAATGATACTGTCTTATAAGCAGAGAGACGATGGCCCATTTTTGTGCTGCTGCAGGTGATGGATGGGGCTCACTTCATCACCTTCAGCAAGATCAGCTTCACCTGACCAAGCCCAACCCACAGGAGGGAGCGCAGGGCTGGGCTCTGGAGACGGGGCAATGAGGGAGCGTGAAAACTACGAGGGGCTTGGAGAAGGGACTAGCCTACTGCAACGATCCAGCTTTGATGCTTGTAATTACAGTCAATACTTTATTTGATGAGATGGTGAGTAGGTGAGAGAGGGGAGAGGAAAACAGGAGAAGTCCAGGAGCCACAGAGTAATAGAATTAAGAGGAGAAAATTGAGCTGAGTACTGGTAAAAATGTCCTTAAAGTGAAATAGATAAAGATGCCAAATATCACCTCTGATTTGGGCTTTTGGAATGAAGTTTCTCTTTCTTGGCTTTTTTTTTTTTTCCTGTTAACGGTTTCCTTCAGTTATGTATTTATTCAGTTTTAGCACAGACATTAATTAATGCAAATCAATCAATAAAATTTTGTAAATACAGAAACTTTTTACAAACTCTTCAGTAGGTGTTAAAAACACCCAGCTGTAACCCTGACTACGCATAACTGAGAGTACGTACAATACAAATAGTTAATAAATGTGAGAATTATTTGTGCTACACATTTAATACTGCTTCTTAAAAATACAGCTAGGTTTAAGCCTCATTCTACCTTCTCCCACTGTTACGAATATTAATAGGTAAGTTAGAGGAGGGTTAAATAGATACATTTGTAAAGCAAGGCAGAAAGAAAGAACCAAAAAAGGAAAAGGCGAGAAATGTGGAAGAGAGGAGGGAGATTGGAGAAGTCTCCAGAGGAACCAGTAGAGATGAAATCTCTGGGCACCTCCCAGCAGAAAATATAGAGCTGGGACAATCCTGCGCTGCAATGGAAACACACTAGGAATTCAAACAGGCTTTTTTTTTTTTTTTTTCTTTTCCCAACTGTTGTGAAGCTCGGAAAACTTTGTTTCCCAATCCAGTAATTTTCGCTGCATGTGCAGTTACAGTACCATGAAATATTGAAATGTTTGGGGGACCTCTCCCTAAAATAATTTCAAAGATGCTTGACCATGCCAAAGCCACAACTGAGCACTGAGGGCTTTCTATTCCGGAGCAAGCTGCTCCGCTACACGCTGCACGAAATATGGCAGGGAAAAGTTTCACATTCCCCGGCTGCAAAATGAATTTACTGGAACTTGTCAGGCAAAGGCAATATTCCAAGTAGACAATTTTTTTGTTCAGTTTCTTTGCTCTGTAAAACCTGCCCTTACTTTACTTCTAAATTAAATAAATTGTGGAATATTAGAGAAAAACAGAGGGAGCAATTTCGGGCGGTGCTGCTAGACATGTGCTTTCCAGATAGCGACTACACTGATATTGAATGACTGACAGCAAATAAGGCAAAAATGAGCATGAGACAAGCTGTTGTGATGAGCCGACACAAATTCCTCTGTCTGAATAACACGATTAAGTATACATCAGAAAAACGTGGCTAGGCAATCCCCAGACCAAGCTGAAAAATTTAGATACAGGCAAGACTGAAATGAAAAGTACCACTTTTTTTCCTCCCTTTCCAGTCTTAAGTAGAAATATACCTTTTTTTCTCTCTGTTCTTCTGTCCTAGCACAACCACCAGGGTATACTTCTTTCTTACTAGCAGGCAAACATAGTGTAAATGAACACTGTGCTCTGTCATCTCTCCATATGTCATGTCCCTGATCAGATACAGAATCATAGAATATTTTTAGCTGGGGGGTTGCATTTAAAAACAACAGATTCTACAGTAAAAACAAATGCTTTCATTGTTTCTGCAAGATCACAAGACTTACCCTAAGATTATACATGGAAAGTGTTGGAGAGAAAAGAGGAGGAGGCAGGAAAGAGTGTACTTGGCCTGAATAAAAGGATGATTTTTCCTTCTGTTAAAAATCCAGCTTTTTCTTTTCTCAGGAAGGATTGTGCTTTGCCTTCACAAGTGGTATTTTTCAAAGCTCTGGGCTGAATTCTAAATCCATAGGGTTTGGCACAGCGAGTAAGTTTGCACATCTGCAGAAAAAGAGGGCTTTCAACGTTTCATCGAAGCTCCCGTCTCCAGGCTCAGGGAGGAGATGCGGCCACCGTGGGATGTGACACGAATCTGAACAGTCTTAGAGCTGCTCTAAATGAAGCCATCTGTTCACATCCCTGCCAGACAGCTATTGCTAACCTCGCAGCCAGTTGTTGACACAGGTCCTATGGACTGTCAGTAAACCAATGTGCACCTGCAAGGGCTGAGCACAGCGGCTCTCCTCGCCGTGCTCTGGCCGGGCACAGACAACCAGAGCAAGGCAGAATGAGGCAGCTCTTTGGCAAGGTCTCCCCACCCTGAGCAGCTGCTGACCATGGTCGAGGGAGGTGATTCTCCCCCTCTACTCCACTCTGGTGAGACCTCACCTGCAGTACTGCATCCAGCTCTGGAGCCCTCAACACAAGAAGGACATGGACCTGTTGGAACTGGTCCAGCGGAGGGCCATGAAGATGATGAGAGGGCTGGAGTACCTCTCCTATGAGGACAGGCTGAGAGAGTTGGGGTTGTTCAGCCTGGAGAAGAGAAGGCTCTGGGGAGACCTTATAGCGGCCTTCCAGTACCTAAAGGGGGCTACAGGAGAGATGGGGAGGGACTCTTTATCAGGGAGTGGAGCGATAGGATGAGGGGCAGCGGTTTTGAACTGAAAGAGGGGAGATTCAGATTGGATATTAGGAAGAAATTCTTTACTGTGAGGGTGGTGAGACACTGGAACAGGTTGCCCAGAGAAGCTGTGGATGCCCCATCCCTGGAAGCGTTCAAGGCCAGGCTGGATGGGGCTTTGAGCAGCCTGGTCTAGTGGGAGGTGTCCCTGCCCATGGCAGGGTGTTGGAAGTAGATGATCTTGAATGTCCCTTCCAACCCAAACCATTCCATGATTCTGTGGGATGGTGGGACATGGCAGCACGAAAGAAAAGTGGAAGAATGTTGATAAAAGCCAAGCTGGAGTTTGAAAGTCGCCGGTTAAAATGGAAAAGAAAAACCAGCAAAGGAGGTTTAGTAAGCACTTCAGGCAACCAGCCCAAAAGAAGCCAGTCGTCAGCCTTATTCCTAACAGTAACAGCTTCTGAGCATTTAATGTGTTTAGTAGCTTTTCATTTAGCTCAAGCAGTGGAGGCAACTGTGAAACTGTTAAAGGTATTTGAGCAATAACACCTCCACATAAAAATGAAACTGCTGAAAGATGTTTTCAACCAAAAGACACAAAAAAAAAAAAAAAAAAAGGCAAGTGAAACCTCAGGACACCTCTCTCTAAGGCAGAAATGAAAAAATCTGCTAAGATTGGTGGACCAAACCCTCAGAGATGGATGGCAGGGAAACAAGCCTGGAAGCAGCCTGGGACACAAGAATGAAATCACCAATTGCTGGAAGCCGCAAGAGGGGACTTTGTGGCCACCCCACTGAATATTTAAGCACCTGTCTCCCAGGCATCAGTCCACATAATGCAATTCACCATATCCAAAACAGATAGTTGAGCTCTTCGCTACATGGCCAAAGAAAATCAGGAACCACAGAAGGAGACCCACCACAGGCAGAACCACAGTGCTGAAAAAGGAGCTTTTTAATGTAGTCTGTGAGAAAGCCTGGGGGCAGAGATAAGGCTTGAAAAGACTTCATCTGAGCTGGAGGGCAAGTGACTGCCTCCTTTATTCAGGCACTTGGAAATGCTGCCAAGGGCAGTGGTTGGAGTCACCCCGTACTTTCTTTCCATCCTGCCTGTTGCAGTTGCTCCAGGTTTCATGGGTTTTTCAACAGACCAGAGACAGGAAGGCAGTGAAGGGAGGAGAGATGAGCAGAGAGGGTTCATCTGCTGTGGAAGAGACCTGACCGCTTATTCTCTCTCTACTGAATAGCTTGGTATGATCAGTGTTAGCTGGTCTGAAAGCTGACTCTCAAATCCAGGTCTCTCACTCTCATCATGACATTTACTAGCTTAGTTGCTGTCTGCAGATCCCATCTGTCCTTGCACAAGGGTGCCCTCAGGACCCTTTGAAGGGGGAATACATGGCAACGGTAACATCACCATGAGTGCAGACAGGATTGGTGAAGACGATCAGGACAGGCAAAATGAACCAGACCTGCAGACTCTACAGTTAGGTGCATACCTGGAGCTTGCTTTTCATGTTTCGTCCTCTGAGGGCACTCTGCTATTATCAGAAGATCTATTGGATCTATGCAATGCAATGGCTTATACATTGGCTTAATCTGAAACCCAGTGTAGAGGTAACTTTTGATGTCCATGGTCCTTCAGCCTTTAGGAGAGGGGGTGGATGCCCCCTCACACGAAGAGAGAGCTGGTATGTAAAAAGACGGCCAGCACTGGTATCATTTCTTCTGGCCACCCAGGTCATGGCAAGCCTACTTTTAGCAAAGAGCTCTGGATAATGAATTACCGAATCACAGAATGTTCGGGGTTGGAAGAGACCTCTGGAGATCATCTAGTCCAACCCCCCTGCCAGAGCAGGGTCACCTAGAGCAGGTTGCGCAGGAACGCGTCCAGGTGGGTTTTGAATGTCTCCAGAGAAGGAGACTCCACCATATCCCCCTGTAGCTGTGTCTCAGCTGCAGGATCATAGATGCAGCCTTGTTCATAACCTGACTTTCACCCGTCAGCTCTACGCAGGGCACTCAGCTGGCTGCATACACTGCATAAAGGGCCAAAGCAGGTACTTGAGGAAACTAAGTTTTCTTCCTGGTTGCCATCAGCCTACATACCAGGCTTCGTGAGCGTGCATCTTCACTACTAAATTTAGCTGATAGTCTTTGAACCTGCTTCTCTTCTTTCTCTTTTCTTCCCGTCACAAGCACAGGCACACAACGTCTCTCCCAAAAGCAGTAAACAGAAGCAGAAGGTCAGCAATAGCGTTGCAACTTCCCATTTTACAATAATAGCCATGAAATGTAGTTGCTTTGCGTTGCTTCTTTCCGAAATCAGGGGCAGAATCGGAACAGATTCCTTTTCAAGCATTCAGCTAAACAGCCAGCAATGAGATTTAACTTAATTCAGAAAAGTGGTCCTGACTGATTCCTTCAGAGAATTTTCATGATAACCACTTGCACAAAGGCATAGGCCGTGACTGACAGCGATGATGTGGCTGCCACCAGCTTACTACAGAGTCAAAAAAATTAGGCACCTGACCCACTGGATGACTCAGAAAGAGGCATTAGCTGCCCACAGATCCAGTACAGCCAATTGAGAGAGCAATTAGCTAGTGACTAGGGAGAATTAAGGTCCTCAGAAAGATAATCGACACAAAAGCCCGACACACAGAGCTGGAAGCTGCATAGGTCTAGGTAATAAAAAGGCTGAGAAAGGGATGTTTTTGAACACTTCTCCCTCTCTGGAGCTTAAACATCTCATTTGCAGCTGTGTGTTACTTGCTTCTGTGTGATTCAGAGCTTTTCATCAGAAGAAAGCAGCAATTCAGCAGGAATTATTTTAAAGGGGAGGGATGGTGATGATTACACCCACCTCAGCTTGAAGTCATTCAGGAGTGCACCTCCCATCTGCCAGCAAAGCGTCTTGAGTAAAAAGCGACCACAAAGATGGATGTGCTGGTCCCTCAACCTTCCTCCCTGGGCTGGGTCGTGGCTCAGTTATGAAAATGAGAGGGAAAAAGTGATGGCCAGAGGTGGTCCGTGGGCATCCACTGGGGTCACACTTTGCATTGATTTGTACAGCCAAAATCCCAGGGTGTCCTGGGCTCTGTGGAGATTGGGGATGGTGTGTTTTCAGCATTGTTTCCCTCAGCTTAGAAAACTATGGAAGTCTTTCCTCCAGTCATGGGACAGAGAGTCCCCCTTCATCCCACCCAATCAGTAATTGCTTCAGTATAATTTATGCAACAAGATATGGCAGGTATTTACTAACACCTGTATAAACCAGCCACAAAAACATGCCTTTTCTGTGGTATGGGATGAATGGAACATTAAAACATGTAAAACCAACCTCTACACTCAGACTTGCTACAGGATTTCCTCCATCTGTTTTGTAATGTGCCTATGCTCAACCTCCTTTTTTTTTTTTTAAGCATTTCATATGAAGTTTACCTGCACTTCTTCCTTTCACTGGGGACACAACGTTCCTTGGTTGCTAGACCGAGATTGTACTTTTTAAAAACAGAAAACAGCTTTCTGGTGTCACCAGGTAATATTCCAGTAAGCCGCAAGAGGGCAGGTTGTGCTCTCTGTACAGCCAGATTTTTACAAGGAACTGTGAAGATCAGTCACAGTTTTGAAGCCGTAATTATGAAAGTAAGGCCAACGAGTAAGGCACGGACCTTTGATCCTAGCACTTTTTATGTGCATAGGATCAATCTAATGCCCTCATTGCTTTTCTTCTGGAAAGGAAAATACCTCTGCACCCAATTTACAAGTGAGAACTGAGCAACTTTCTCATGTTTTACCCACCTGCTCTTAGGCAAAATCAGTTCTAACCGTTTAGCTGCTATGTTACATTTTTGATATTTCTCTCCTGTTTCTCTCCTTCCTCTCCCACTGCCACTGTCACTTGCCAATAACCAGGGCAGCTTGAAAAGCGAACACTTGGGACAGCAGGATCCAAAACTCCAAGGTGGTGAAGCTAGTTAGGCACAAACTGTACCCTGCGACCCCAAGGAAAAATCTCACTCACCCTTGGAAATAGCAGCCCAGCCGGTCTCCTAAATTTTGGCATTCACATCACATCAAGGACAACAAGGTGTCAATCGCCATCCAGCAGCATCTCTCTAAATCGGTATTTAGCGCGAACTGGTACATGTTCTGGGTTGTTCAGCCTGAAGAAGAGAAGGCTCCAAGGAGACCTTATTGTGGCCTTTCAGTACTTAAAGGTCTTATACGAAAGATGGGGATGAACTTTTTAGTAGGGCCTGTTGCAATAGGACAAGGCGTAATGGTTTTAAACTAAAACAGGGTAGATTTAGACTAGATACTAGGAAGAAATTTTTTACAATGAGGGTGGTGAAACACTGGCACAGGTTGCCCAGAGGGGTGGTAGATGCCCCATCCCTGGAAGCATTCAAGGTCAGGTTGGACGGGGCTCTGAGCCACCTGGTCTAGTTGAAGATGTCCCTGCTCACTGCAGGAGGGGTTGGACTAGATGGCCTTTAAGGGTCCCTTCCAGCCCAAACCATTCTATGATTCTGTGTGAAGACTCGGTCTTGTAGTGTTGGAAAGTGGCTGACATCTCATCCTTGAGAAGGGCACGTGGATGCTTCAGACCTAGCTACAAACTGACACTGATCAGGATCCAACTGATGTGACGCATGCCCAAGTCAGGTCTCCAGAGACCTCAGCTGACATCCTCAGCACCAAGTAACACCGCTCCCTACATGGTAAAATACCCCAAAAGGCATCCTGAATCGGGGGCTATGGTACTGGGCTGAGCAGCTGCACAAAAAGCGCTCCAACCGTTGATACCTTGGGCATGAGCCAGGACTAAGCATGCTGGGATCCCCCAAAGGCACCACAGAACAGCAGAAACTGCAGCAGATTGTTGTCCACCCGATGCAGCAAGGACTATCTAAGCGTATGGTGAGAAAATCACAACTTTTCCTTGCCCCAAAAAGTCTGCATTTTTGAGGTAAGTTTCGTGAGTTACACATACTCAAAGCTAAGTATATGTGAAGACCTACTGAGATCGTCTTTCTAGTCCACATGGCTAGTACTGAGCAGGCCTACAAGAAATACCAGGAATCATTGCTAACTGGAATTCTTTATTCAAGGCTACAAAAGCAGAGTTTTTCTAAGATTCAGGACCTTACAAAATGCAAAATCTGAGCATTCCCTTAATGTAATATGGTAAGCACCAAAGCTGACACAATCTGTTCAGGACTTCATTTGTTGTGTAAAATCCCTGTCCCAAGATAACATAGGAGAGCCACCCAAATCTGGTCCAAATCTATGTCTAAATAAAGAAATGTATAAAGGAATGTTTAAGATGGGGTCTAGGGAGTGCCACATGCAAGCCTGATCCCCCACCTGCAGACCTGGGTAATGCGAGCTATCTTAGTCTTGTTACTTTGAGTCCTGGGTCACAGACTTTGGAAATTTAAGCCTAGATCCATGAAACAGTGCAGCAGAGCCAAAATAGAAAAGGACGAGCACCATTTTCAACTTCCATCACAGGTCCCTAACACAGAGATAAAACACAAGTGTATACCTAGCGGTCAGGGAACTCCTGCCCTTAAATTTTAGGAGAATTTGAATTTGGAAGTTTACCTACTGCTAACATCAGCTTGATTGGAAATAACATATATGATGAAATAAACTGTAACCAGGGGGGTCCTGCAGTATTTTGTCAAACAGCATGAAACATTTTGAATCTTAAAAAAAGGCTATTTTATTCAGAATATTTATTGATAATTGTAAAACAATATTGTTATTCAAATATATATGTAGAGTTAATAACTTTCAGCACATCTTAGAGCTGCTAAATGAAATCAAAAGCACACCGGGGTGAAAAATTATCTCGGTTATTCAAGTCGTTTTTCTTCTACTTGGATTCTTAGCTGTCTTGATCTGAATCTATAGAGGATGTCTTACACTATAGAGGATGTAACACACTCCAGATAACGTTTGGTAATGAGAAAAGGCTGGCCTGTCTTGGGCCTTGCACATACGTACCCAGAGACTTCCTATATTACAATTCACAAGATAACGGGAAAACCTGAATGAGAACAATGTAGTTAGCTGCCGAAGGAGTGTGTGATAAACTCTCAGCTAAGCTCTCAATGGGGCAATCAAGGTCACTTCCTACAAGAATCAGCAAAGAAACAAAGCAAGGGCACTAGGCCTCTTCCATGTACTTTTTGGGGCTGAAACTCACATTCATCAGTGGTTCAAAACCTCTTCTCTGCCTTCGGTGCTGGAAAAGTACAAGCAGCAGAACGAGCGTGGCCAGAGCTATAAGTGCCCCTCCAACTGTGGATCCAACCATGACAGCCCACATCTGGGCTTCTTCAAGTGAACCTGGAAATACGGAATGCCTGAAGTGAGGACAGCACATAATTTCATTTCCCAAATCACATGGAAGAAAGAAAATATCCCACAGCCTGGTAATTATGATTACTTGTGTGGCCTAGAGACCCACTGGCCACAGGGGAAGCTGGTAATGTACCATGTAACCAACACGCATACCAGAGCCAGAGATGTTTCCTGCCACAGAAGTCTACAGCCGAATTTAACCTTCAACCTTTCATACAAATTCAAGTGTTGAGAACAGAAAAGATTAACAGCTACAAGCAAAAAGATCATTCTGTTATCTAATTTGGCCAAAACTTCGAATTATCTAAGCAATTCTTTCTATAATGACATTTCAGCATAGCTGTTTCCAAGCTATTTTGGTCAACAGAAAACCCTCAAATTTTCCAACAGACCACAAAGCAGCCCACTGTCAAACTTTTAACTGAAAACACCACTCAGTGTGGTTCTGCCGACTGGCTCCGGATCGCATCTTCTGATTTTGAACCACTTTTGGGGAACCACTTCTGTCTTCTAAGGTAATATTGCCCGTTCTCATAATAACCCTGCTCCACTTGGCTGCATAACTTTATTTTCTGTTTTCATTATGCTTTCAGAAGCAAAAGCTGCCTACTGGCCTGTCCTGAAAAATGCTACATATACTGACACGGCAATAATTACATTTGACTAAATATTCACAAAAACCTCTCAAAAGGACTTAAGGTATTTAGAAGCTAGTTAGACATATGGGCTTAATGAGACAGATGGCTCAAGGAGATGTCACACTGAATACAAAAGTGACTGAAAGTTGTGTGCCCCCATCTGCAGTCTCTGTCAACAAAAGAGTTGAGGGCAATCATGCCTGAGTTCAGTAAGGCCCCAAAATGAATTGTTTATCGCTTTACCATCTCTCAATAAGAGCCAGCAATGTGTTACATATGTTGATTTCTAACGTGGCTACATGAAGTAGAATTAGCAACTTACACATTTAGATAAAAGAGAAGGGTTTGGATGTAAAAACTGTACTGTCTGAACACAGACCATGCAGACAGGGATAGATACGCTGCTTCACAACGAGCTAAATATTTAGGTGGGAGTTGAGAAGCAGCAGAATCACAAGCCGCCTTTTTTCCTCTCTGGGTACCTCGTGCCCGAGGAGGAGCAGTATATCCAAAGCAGGAGTGGGGACAGTAGTCCAAAGGGAGGAAAAATTAAACTCCATAAACGGGGAAGTTTAAATTCTCAGGGGAAATTCTGGGGACTCCCCTGAGAAAAGCACCGCGGAGGCAGCTAGCGTGCCTCCACAAGTCAGGGCTCCCCGGCACGAACGCAGCCTGAGGACAAGCGTTTCAATCTTTCGCAGTGTGTAGGCCTTTAAACAGTCTCCACAGATTAAAACCACAGATACATGGTAAGCATTTAAAACCACAGATACATGGCAAGCATTTAGAAGAAATTTCTGGCCACATAGGTTAGATAAGCACCTACTGCCTCTCAAAGGAATAGAGAGGGAGAGAAAGAAACTGCTCAGATTTAATCTTGGGGAGAGCATCTGAGGCATGGTTTTCGTGCATTCCTTACACTTGTGCCTTTTACAAACATTTGTAACTCGTGTTGCAAATTTTGGATTTTTTACATTTTGCTTTCTTGTTTTTTGTCTTTTGTCTGATTTGTGTCAAGGGTAATTTCAAGCAAATATAGACAAACCTATAGACGAACATATGACACCTATGGGCACAGAAAATCTTCAAAATTGGGGTTTTATAACGCAAAACACTCAGGTGCATCGCTCCAGTGTATCCAAAGATTAATGGAGTTCACCTCTAATGAGATTCACGGCGCAGTACTATTCAGGGCTCTGTGCAAAACAAGTATTTTCTAATGACCGGCGTTAGCCAGACGAGCTCCCTGGCCGAGTGCCTGACCTCTGACGGGTTAAAGGATCCTGTAACAGGCACAAACAGCTCTGGGAGCAGGAGCGAAAATCAAAGACTCCTCAACCCCAAAGGAGCACGTCGTCGATGCCGGAGCCGCTCAAGTTGATGCATTTTGCAGCAGAGCAAACTAAGGATGTGCGCGCTTGTCGTTACCACAGCTTACACGGTGAGTTTTAACTACCACTGCCACCATATGGGATTGGTAGTCAGCAGGTGAATAGACTCAAGCATTTTGTGAAAGGTGCCTTATTTTTCACGTCACTGAAAAATATGAGCTCTCATCTCTTGGCCTGGAACAGCCTCCACACCTCCGAGACGTACCTGGCAGGTCAATGGCGTAGGTGTAGCCGAGCTGCTCCGCGGTTTGGAAGAGCTCGTCGTTGGTCACAGGAGGGAAAAAAGGGACCATGTTATACAGTCTGTTGTGACCGATGGGGGCCAGCTCCTCCGGCCAGGCGTTGTCAGGGGGGTTAAACCGCTTCATCCACTCATCAAAGATGGCATCAGTAAAGGAGTGAAGAACCTGCAAATCCAGGCATAGGCACACACACTTATTAAAGCTCTTTCTGAACTTTTTAAACACTTTTTAAAACACACTTAAAACAGTCTCGTCTAAGGTGGCAGCAGCTTTTGAGAGAGAAAAGGGTAATCTAATTTAGGTGGGATTTACAGAATGGGAAACCAGGAAAGTTCGTGGGAATGGAGTAAATTGATCTCCTGCATGGGATATTTTGCTGTATGTGTCTTCATTGCCACTTGTTCATAATAAGCTCTTTCTCCAGACAGTTTGATATCAGCCGGCAATGAATAGGGAGGTCCGTCCTCTCAGGTGAGGGCCCACTGAGCTCATTCAGGTGAATGTACCTCTCACAAGCATTTCACTCTTCTCGTGTTTGAAGAGGTACAGAAAATTGTGGGAAATTTGATTCCTTCATGCCCATTTGATCCTCCACAGATCCAGGTACCCATGAATTTGATCAGGTCTCGCCTAGTGAGGCCTATAAGTCTATAAAGCACTAATACAGGAAAATTGTTTCCCAGCTGAGTTCAGACAACTATTACAAATGTCTGGGGCAGTTCAAATTCATTTCTGATGCACGTATGTTTTTTAATTACCACCCTTGAAAAAAATTAGAAAATATTGCATGGAAAATAACCTTGCATTTAAAATTACAGCATAGTGCAGTTAAGATTTCATTGTGTAAGAAAGGAATCCATGTAGGAATTCAAGAATTATTAAGAAAATAAGCTGGAGAACCACTATGTAAGTACTTGGGCTAACTTTTCCAACAAAAGATTGCAAACTTAAAATAAAGCTAAGAAAGAAATTAATTGTGTTAGAATTTCTCTGTATAATCACTGTGGTTTAATCTAACAAAGGGGAAAAGAAATTGGCATGAATTTATTAGGAGAGAAAGATGTGTAAGCAGAGTCAATGGTTGGCTTTTTATTTGCACATTGCTGTTTGCGCTGCTCATTGCAGTGCAGCACTCTACCAATGCACCAGTGAAATCACATTTCTGTTCCCCAAAAGACCCTGAAATTAGATATGCTTCCTTTTAGCCTGTGAAGTTTTAAACAAAAGCAGCACTTCTCCCTAGAAACTTATTTTGTATTTCACAAATCACCCTGAGATTCCTTGCCTCTTTATTTGACCATTATGCAGGCGTGGCAATGTTCAAGAAAAGAAAAATCTCCTTTTCTATTTTAAGGATTTATTTTTAGGGAATTGACTTTACTTGTTTTGCCAGTCTCTGGTGAGACAGCTTCTCTGAGCCACTGCCACTCACACCGTGGGAAAAAGACATACCACAAAGATGGGATCATTGGCAGCTGCATGAGGGAGAACGCTGGTCCCATTCAAGAAAGAGTGAGCCAGATTATGAAGGCTCAGCATCGGTGAGTTAAGGGCTCTGCCTGGTTTATTGAAGCCCTCCAGCGCATTCCTGTGGATGGGTAAAAGCAGCAACAAGTGAGCATATTTTGCCGACAAACACGGACGTAAAGAAAACCCGTGACCCAGTGGGCTCTGGAGGAGCTGAAGGCCAAACCTGAAACTGAAACTGGAATTGCGGAAAAAGGGGGGGCTGTCGAACTCCTGCAGGGAAAGGCACCTCCTGACGTCCTCCACGGTGGGCAGCTGCTCCCCGGAGCCCCCGGGTGGCCACCGCTGCAGCGGCCCTTCGTCACTCCCATTGCACAGGGTGACCAGGCGGTTGTAGTCATCCAAGCTGAGCATGGAACAGAAAGAGGCACAAGTCAGAAGATGGTGATGACACCCCCGGCTTGTTGGCTTTTTCTCCCGTAGTATAAAAGAGGCCTCGGCTGCACATGTGAGAGAGCAGGGGTTAGGGACTGGCACCTCTTGGGGCATCTGGGTTCACCCCCCATGGCCTCAGAGCTGAAGTTATCACAGGACTGCCACTATACCATGACTTTCCATGGCTCTGCCACCTCTGTGGACCAACAGTCATTTGGACCAAGACTCACCAGGCGCATCCTCCACAGAGAGAGGACGCTTTAGAAAAGGCAAACACAGCTCCCTTCACACCTACTCCCCTCCCGAGGGCTTTGCAAGAACAGTTTTTGCCAGACAATCTGAAAGTGTCTTTTGAATTTTGAATTGAAAAACTTCAAGTCCTGGGTAAGCACTAGGTTTTTAACTCTTAACAAAGAGGAAAATGAACGGGAAAGTCCCACTGTGGGGTGGGCTAAGAAAATGCAAGGAATGATGGAAAACGGGATTTCACTTTCTACCCCTCGTCCTCCATGGATTTCACTTTCCACTCCTCTAGGATGCACTACATCCTCTTTTTCAGGGCCTGGAGGACATCCTGCTGTTGCAGGGTTTGCCTACTAGCTAAGGGAGAGCAAGTCATTTATATCAGGGAGAGAAAGAGGGAAGAAGGAGAAGAAAAACAGTGTAACACTTGTGAAAAAAATTCTGTGCTATTCAGTATAAAATGAGACTGCTTTTTCAGAAACCCCTGAAGTAAACAAAAGCCCTTCTTTCTCTAACCTTGGCAAGGCAAAAGTTTAGTCACTTCAGCTTTCGAGAAAAAACAAAACCCTATTTATCTTGGAGAAAAAGTAAGGGTAAGATTTAAAGCCAACTCATGCCTAAAGCTAGAATTTCAAGTAGTTCTTTAGGTAGCCAGAGAAAGAGACTCTTTTCAAAAACCCTGAGCGCTTGGTACCTCCATCTGACTGACTGCACGCTAGCTCGGAGCTGACAGAGGAACGTTTTGTGAGAATTGCAACCATCAGCATCTTATGTCCTGCCCCAATCCTGCATATCAGAGCCCTGCCCTCACCCAAATCTGTATATGCCTATAGAGAGCTGGCAGCAAGCTCCTGGCTGTCTCCGTGTTGCTTTCCATGTGAAATCTCAGCTGCTTTGAAGTCAGTCCCCAAACTGCACTAAATATATCAGGTATATAAAAACATATATTTATATACATATATTTTTTATATTTATTATATATATATTTATACATATAAACTAAAGATACATATATATAAAGTTATATATATAAACTAAAGATCTCACCCAACACAAGGGAACAGATTTTTCAGCCCATCTCTATCTTCCTATATGCCAAAACAGTTTTCTCTTTCTGCCACCAAGTATCAGTGTTCGTTACAGAGAGCCAATACCAGGCATTTCTTCTAAAAAGATACTTGCCAATATGCAAACTCTTCAGACTTTTGGCAGCCTCAAATTGGCTGAATCAACTAAAATCCTGTAGCAAAAGAATCATCTGAAAAAATATGTTTCCCTAATACCAGGGGGGCAAGTTTACACAGCCCCATCTACACACAAACTGATGGTGATTCCCAGTTTTAAAAAAGATGTCTTGGCTCTTTTCCTGCCGCTCACTCACACACAGCCCACGCACTCAACGCTGACTGAAAGCAAGGGTTGATCGGCATGCGAGCTTGCCCTAGATATTCTCGTACCTGTTGCAAACTATTTGCCACTGGGAGAACCTGGAGCTCGGGCTGATCAGCCCCGGGTCATCCGGCCGCGACGCTCCAAAGAGTTGGTCCGTGCAGATGTCGCACTCGTTTCTACCCGTGGCGAAATTCCAGTAGGGCAGCGCGAAGGAGTCATTGCCCATCAGTCGCTGCAATGGACAGAAACGCGTTAGCAGGGGACCACCTTCAACAGAAAGAGAAAGAGAAAGAAAGGGACTCCTGGAAGTTGTTTCACTGGGTATTCGCTGGATATTTCACTGGATATTCTGCTTTGCGTTCTGCATTGCACCTACACGCACTTCACAGAGCTGCTCCAACTCCTTTTTTGAAAAGATTGGGGTGTTGAGTCAGTCCTAGCAAAGACATTGTCACCAGTTACTCTGCTGTGCTGCTTCTGGCCACGTTAGGCTTTCTACCAACTCAGAGACCGGGCAGAGGCAAAGATGAATCGAGCCTAAAGCAACTAAGAATCTTTCTGAGTGATGTAAGTAGGTAATGGGTAAAATTGTGCATATTGTTTGCTTTTGCTCCAGAAAGGCTAGCCCTGGGGAAGGATCTGAACTTGCAGTAACAGAGGAATACAGCGCATTTTCTCGTGCTTGCTTGTAAGATGTGATTTCGCACAAGCAAGTTCCTGCAGCTATTTTGATAGCAACCATTTTCGTTAGAGATCTGCAAGGTTAAAATACAGTAACATTGCCAACGTAGCAGTAATGCAAATGGAAACGAGTCAATGCTTCGACAACTGACTGACAGGCACATTAATATATATTTCTTTAAAAGATATATTGCTAAATATATGCATGTATTAAATGTATAGGATGACACATTTAAAGGGGGTAATATTTATAGTTGCTTTGATTAGGAGGGTATATTCAATATCAGCAGACAATATCTATTATGAAGTTTTACGTGTAGGTGTTGCTTTGATTTTATTAATAAGTACTGTTAATTCACATCACCTGTCCTCGGTTGGGGAGATGAAGAAAAAAACCTCCATGATAACCTTCACATCATTGTTCATAGTGAGAAACTGTTCAGTCCTCGGTATCTTGAAAGCAGTTAATTTCACTTTAAACAAAAAAAGATCAGTGAGCAAACGCTCCTGGGAGTTTGGGTAAGAATCTCTCCTAGGAAATAGCACACCCTTGGCTGGCTCGAAAAGGTCAGGTAGCAAAAGACAGAAGCTGCATGAGGAAAGGGAAAGCGAAAGGGAAAGGGAAAAGGAAAGGGAAAGAGAAAAGGAAAGGGAAAAAGCTCACCCACCTGCAGGTCTCTCTCCAGCAGCAGCAAATGGTACCTGTGCCAAGTAACAAAGGCAGGTCCTTGATGGGAGAAATCGATACCTGTGAAGGGGCGGCCGGGTCCTACAAAGAGAAGATAAAATAAGTGCTTAGGCACCAGATGAGGCTCGAGAGAAAGCCAGCACCACCTTCTGTTTCCCGGAGGGGAGTTAAACAAAAACCTGCAGCTCTGCACCTTTGGCAAGAACGCACGCATCAGAAGCTACAACACTCACATGGGGACAAGTGAAACAAACTCCTCTGTGGATAATCGCTTCAGTGCTTCTCAAAACTTCACATTCCCCCAGAAGTAGGATATTGTGAAGATTTCCTATGCCTTTAGTGAATTTTGGTTTTAAGAAGCAGTCTTCTTGTCCAAAATCTTAGCTCCTCACTAATATGTATCAAATTATCTCATTCTTTTGCTCAGTGGCAGGATTTACACCATGTATCTATCAAGATAACCTCAGTATTTTCCATAATTTGCCAACAGTAATTCAACACGTCCTTTGCCAGTTTTCTTCAAATTGTGCTTGTTATTTCTTGTATTGTGCTCTTGTTCTTACACATGAGAACCCAGACACTCAGAGGCTGGAGGGTTCAAACCGCATATGGATATGTTTATCACTGAAGCAGGCTTCAGCCCAGATAAGAATTTACTTATCACTGCCGCAGCACTGAAGTTGCCTCTTTCCCTTTCCACTTGACCGCCCAGTCCCCTGAAGGACCTTTGCTCTTGCTAGGACAGAGACTGCTTCCTTCAGCCCTGCAAAATGGAACCGTGTCAGAACACGAGACTGAAGAAAACCCACTGCAGGGTAGCAGACACCTTCTAGCAAGGAGGTAGATATGGGCTGTTCAGGTTGCACATAGGACTGCTGGGTAGAAAAGCCATACTGCTGCCTCCTCCTGCTAGAGCTGGGCTTTGTGAAATGGGGCTGGCACGGGTACTTCTGTCTAGAAGAGCAAGAAGGACCAGGAATCCTGATTTGGGAGAAAGCATGGAGTTAGATACCCAAACCTCTAACGTGGTCTGGTTTTAAAAGCCAGCTGTGGTTAGTCAGGCAAATCCCACCCTTAGCGACTTGCTGAAGGCCACAGAAAGTAGTAGCACCTGGTCCTCAACGTCTCTGCATGGTCCATGCTTTCACCACTGCAGAGCCCCTTTCCCACTGCTGCTGCATCTACCTTGTCCTGTGGACTAGGAACATCTTTTTGAAGCCAGTCACTGCCTGACCACACTTCAGTTCACCCAACAGTGGAGGCTGTGACCCGTTCGCCTGTCAGACAGAAGATGCACCAGGAGCGTGGTTGGTGTGCTCCAGCCACCACAGGGTGTTCGGTTGCAGGGACCAGACTGCAGCAGGTCTGAAGGTCCTTTAACTGCGGGTGGCCACCAGCTTCTTACCACCGTTTCACTCCACAGATCTGGTCCTACTGGGACTCACCGCTCACTAAAGTAATGCAGCTGTGGTAAGCACACTCACCTTTGTTCAGCAATGATACTTTTCCCCCTTTCCTTTACCTGCAGAGCCCCTTGGATAAGAAAAGCACTAACCTAAGAGCGTGTCTCTGACTGAGTAGTAATGGAGCCAAACAAAGTAGTTATAAATACTACAGTTGGCAATTTGCGGTTCCTCTCCGGTGGGACCAAGCAGACTCATCCAGTGCTGAGTTGCAATTACATAGTCTGGGTGAATGGTTGTCTTTGCACGGTCTAGAGCATCAAAGAACTGCGCTCTCTCCTCTGCCGTCAGGGAGTGGACATCCTTCCTGACAACTGGTGGCTTCTTCACATTGCAGTCAGGGCCGGTCCAGCCAAACTTGCAGTCACCACAGTTATAGCCAGCAAAGTTTCCTGAATCAAGAGGGAAAGAGCAGTCATGACATTATGAATCACCGAAAACTAACAGTGAAATGCAAAAGATTCATAGAATTGTCTAGGTTGGAAGGGACCTTTCAGATCATGGAGTCCAACCATCAACCTAACACTGACAAAACCACCACTAAACCAGGTCCCTCAGCACCACGTCTACCCATCTTTTAAATACATCCAGGGATGATGATTCCACCACTTCCCTGGGCAGCCTCTTTCAATGCTTGATAATCCTTTTGGTGAAGAATTTTTTCCTAATATCCAACATAACCCCCCCCCCCCCTTGGTGTATCTTGAGGCCGTTTCCCCTTGTGCTGTTGCTTGTTACTTTGGAGAAGAGACCAAGCCCCACCTCTCTACAACCTCCTTTCAGTTAGTTGTCGAGAGCAACAAGGTCTCCCCTCAGCTTCCTTTTCTCCAGGTTAAACAACCCCAGTTCCCTCAGCCGCTCCTCATAAGACTTGTGCTCTAGACCCATCACCAGTTTCATTGAATTAAGAATTAGCACTCTTTTTCCCCAGAGACAGCAGTTCCTGGAAGGGACAGCATCTGAGCAGACTGGCAGCTTCGCCAGTCGTATAAACAGAAGGTCGGATCACACCCCACAGCCACAGAAGGGCCAAGAATGGCCCTCAGCCAGCTGGGGAGTCAAAGTGCTGGGTAATGGGTTTGACACCCTAAGGTGCTCAGAGCTCTGTGGAGCCCTCAGGCACGTGAGGAGTCTCACCAAGGAGAGGGCCAAGCATCTCAGGTTAAGCACATGATGAAGTGCTTTGCTCGATTGGCTCTCAAGTACTCCCAGACTTCTAGGATCAAACCCAAAAAAGGGTCGGCTCACGCAGATCCTTAAGCACAGGAAAAAATCCCCAAACAAAACAGTTCTCCTAAGGACAAAACTCAGGAAGAAACTAACATCTGCTAACAGTATATCTGGGACCCAACACAATCCAGGACAAGCACCAGGGGTGCTGCAGGTCACACTTTAAGCATAATTAAATGGTGCTGCAATAAGAGCTTGAGAAACACTGCAGTATCGTCGTTCCCTGTTGGCATCCTTCCAAAGGCAAGTCATCGGGTTTGCTCCAGGCTGTTAGCTCAGACCCCCTCATGTGGTGGAAGAGCCCAGGAAAGCAGAGCTGGCTTTAAGCATGGCCTCTTGCCCACCGTGGCAGGCTGCCAGTTGCAGCAGAAAGGTCCCCCTGCAGCTCGCTTTGCCTTTGCCAGGGTAGATGGGGAAGGGACCGTTGCTGCAGCGGACATCTGTCTCCTGCCCGCACGCAGGTGGGCTGCTGGCCTAGCAGGGGTGCAGGACAAGCATTGCTGCCAGGGGAAGGAGGGAGTCTGGGGCAACCAGGGGTCCCCCGGGGTCTCCACTCTTGGGACCCATCACATACTCCAGCCCGTACTGATCAGATGACAAATATCAGGAATATCTTGCAACATTGCCTTATTGGGCCATGTATATTGCACAAGTTTCAGTACACGGAGCATGAACTTCCCGAAAGCAGCTGTTGTCCCGTCACACCCAAAGGTACAATTCAATCCTTTTTAAGAGAAGGGGGGCAAAGCAGGAATTAACCACGAAAAGATCTTTCAGCAACCTTTTTTGAGATTGGCGGTGACACTTCAGTAATTCAAATGACCCATCTACTCACAGCGTAGGATAAGCATCACTTTGAAATATAGCACTAACAGAACCAAAATTAGTGCAGGACCAGGTTTGTCTGGTCTTGGTACCAGAACAAGACTCCAACAGACATTTGTTGAGGCTCTGATGGTGCCTATTTCTCTCTCTGGGGCCCTTTGACTATACACAGCTCTTGAAGCCCGAGATCATTTTATGAGACAATACCCATATTTTAGGTATACTTTATGCACCTCCTCAGGCTATGAAAAGAAATTTGCAAAAGCCTGAAATGTTGAGTCATCTTCGTGGGAAAAAAAGCTCTTCTCCACTTGTATGGCATTTGAAGTCAGATGAACCAATGAATCCTCACTCATTTCACCCTTTCCAGATGCTAATTATATCCAATTGACGCTCTTCAGGATTTTCTTCCTTAACTGCCTAATCTGTGAAGTAACCCAAGGGTTCTTTCCACCACTTCACCAGGCACTTTTCAATGGGACATGAGCTTTTCCTGAGTAAGAAGGAGGACTGCAGTGAAGAAGAGACTGGCAAACAGGATTCCCAGGCAAAGTGGTATTTCCCATGGCAGTATTACTTTACTGCTGATTACGTTGAACAATTTTGTAGCATCCTAAGGTCTTTTTGGCAATGTTCTCTTGTCAGAAAAGCACACAACAACAACACCTCATGAAATCGAAAGTTGCTTTTTGTCATTTTCTTTCAATAGACTCCATGCATCACAGGACTGTTGTCATGCAGGAGATGAAATAGTGAGAAGCTGATGGAAGTCTGTGGGATTTCCCATATTGGAAACAGGAATGACTGCAGTACTCAGAGACAGGTTTATGTCCCACATAAACCACTTTTTCAGTGTTTGTTTCTAAAGCATTCTACCAGGCCACTGGTCTGGAAATGATGCATTGCTGTTTTCAGAAAGTTCATTTACTGCCTTCTGGACTTCCCACGTGATAGCACTGTGAAATGTATGTCCCAGTCTCTTACAGCTTAACTACAACATCTGATACAGTGGTGATGGTGGACTTCAATGGTACAGCTCTAGGGGAGTTGGCAAAGTAATCTCGTATTATCAGGATATAGCACACATTAGTAGACATTTTCAGTAAGACACTGAGACCCTTTCAAGATCCTTTTGAACACAGGGACCATAGGAACATGCAAGGATTCATGCCTTTAGCATTTTTTTGCCTTCAGTGACTAATATGTAGCAACTCAGTGTACTACCTCCCTGAGGCTATGCCAGAGACAACAGAGATTATTGTCACCTCTTCTGGTTCCCAAAGAATATAGTGTGGGAGGTCATTCTGGAACACAGACGGGAGATCATGTCACAGATGGGGTCCAGATGCTCCCTGCTTGTTCCATGGCTTTCAGGTGCTCTTTCCCAGTCTAGCTGGGTTAATCTGGCTATTTCTGTAGGCACTATGGCCATGCTACTTCTCCCAGTGGGTGAGTCCATGGGCATGACACCGAGAAAAAGATACTTCTTATGACACAACACTTGGTATGTGTTAAGACACATCACTGGTGTATGCCAACACCAGTTATCACATACCACTGTAGCTGCTTCTCAACCCCACTGGTTGCCTGAGTTCACAGACAGGGACTTTTCTACCTCTGAGCAGTCATAGCACATGGTTGGCCTTCAGACGTTGAGCATAATATGCATTAATAAATCCACCAACACAGTCTTGTCTTCAGTAAAAAGGAACCCATCCAATACTCACCATCTTCTGCCTTGTTCTATTACGAAATCTGAGCAGCTGCCATGCCTCTTCCTTCCACAGACACCAGCTTAATACACAACATCTACTGGATGGGGAGAAAGGACTCCTTTTCAGACTTCCTTAGCCATTGCATTACAACAGGGGTTACATTAGATTTGAAACGCCAGCATACTGCAGTACCCCAAGGGTAGGATCCGGACTGCTACCATGTGAGATAAATGGTTAGCTCTTTTGTCTCCTCTAGCTCTTCATTTGGATGCCCTGTTAGGCTGTAGGATGTGGAAGATCTGTACCTAGTACAGGCTTTAACAGGATCATCAAGGTATGGTTATAATTTAGTATTATCCCACAGCTACATTGTCCTACAACAAATAAATGAAGTCTATTTTATAACTACTTCAAAAGCTCATTTTTTTCCTAGTGGGAGGGCCATCATATAAGCTACGTGGCTTAACTGGCAATTTGCTTACAGCTAAACAATAGAATTTAAACCCTCTGTCCCCAGCTTGATTAAATATTGCACAGGAATGCGAAAAGATTTTTTTTTTTCCTCAAAAAACTTCTATGGAAAAAAAAATAGAATAATGTTCAGCACATGTCCACATGTCAACTGTAGAAAGTGGCAGGAAAAGAAATGAATGATAATTATGTTTAACTCCTCAGTGAACTCAAACTACGTCATTGTTTAATCACTGTCACAATCTGTACGAGCAACCACATGACTGACTGCAGTGTTTTTTTCACAATAATCTTCTGTACTGAGTTTTTAAAACGCTATGCCAGATCTGTATCCCACTAGTACAATTTTATCCTTTAGAACTCAAAATAGCATTTAGTTCATAAGTCTTCATAAACAGTATTCTTCTAAACTAAATCTAACTATCCCACTGAAATACTGCTTTGTTGTGTAATTAGTTACAAGTGTCAATTTTCAGGGTTAGACTAGTGCATCCAACATTTTGTCTAATGCAACACATGCACCTTATTGAAAAACAAATTACCACATTTCCCTTCACATAGTACTGCACACTGTCAGGAACTGTCATCAGGTCACTTCAGTTTAGGAATTTATATAAATTGAATTAATATTAGGTGCACCAAACCAACTGTAGAACACATACAATGGATTGAAAACTGAAATTAGACAGGAACTAAAACCTCTTTGCTACCTCCCAGGTACATTCATACAATCACAGAATGGTTCAGGTTGGAAGGGACCTTAAAGATCATCTGGTTCCAATCCCCCTGCCCTGGAGACGGGCACCTCCCACTAGACCAGGCTGCTCAAAGCCCCATCCAGCCTGGTCTTGAATGCTTCCAGGGATGGGGCAGCCACAACTTCCCTGGGCAACCTGTGCCACTGGCTCACTGCCCTCACAGTAAAGAATTTCCTCCTAATGTCTAACCTAAATCTCCCCTCTTTCATTTTAGAATTGTTACCCCTCATCCTATCCCTACACTCCCTGATCTCCTGTAGGCCCCCTTTAGGTACTGGAAGGCCGCTATAAGGTCTCCCCAGAGGCTTTTCTTCCCCAGGCTGAACAACCCCAGCTCTCAGCCTGTCCTCATAGGAGAGGTGCTCCAGCCCTCTCATCATCTTCGTGGCCCTCCACTGGACCCGTTCCAACAGGTCCATGTCCTTCTTGTGCTGAGGACTCCAGAGCCGGACACAGTACTCCATAACCACATCTTTTTTGCTGCCAACAACACACTGAGTGAAACACACAGCAAGCAGCATCCTGACAACAGACTCACAACTGCTTTTTTGACCACAGGTCTTCGTACAAAAGGTGGGAAGTATAGCTGGATCTTTCCGTTGTACTAATCTTATTCTGTTATATTTGTCCCCAGTTAAAGAAAGACTAATGCATACTATCTGCTAAAGCCTAGAAATGGAAATGTTCTTTTTTAATTTTCCTTAGAAAATCAACATTAATTTGAGAAAAAATATAAACATAATCTGACCCCACAATAACCACTCATCAATATTTTTTTGTGTTTGTGATTTTCTTCTTTTTTTTTTTTTCTCCCAGAAATATTCAGCACCCAGACCTGGATGGATATGATTTTAAGACATTTTTCCTCAATTAACAGCTGCAACAAATGGTCACATTTTCAGAGTTCCTTTTATCCTTAGCTATTAAGTTTTTAGCATAACGCTCACATGGATTAATTTATTGTGAGAACTCCAGAATCCCTGCCTTTGGAAAATCCTGGCCCCTGCTCCTCACAGCTCCTCCAGGTTTCCTGCAGTATAGCCATCAGCTATGTGACAGGTTTAAATGGCGCTGTCTATCCAAATATAATCAGTTACACGGCAGTTGGAGTTCCCATAGTTTATTGTTTACACCATGTCTAAACTATAAATTAAACAGTGCCAAGATGGCACTGGAACATGACCGTTTATTGTTAAAATGCTAGAAAGAGCCTCGGCGTGGGTTGGAGTTTGCACGAGCCAGGAACCACTTCAAATAGGCAGTTTGCACACAACATTCATTTGGAAAGTAAGATACCTTGATAGTAGAAATGTGCACTGTTCCATGTCCATTTGAATGAGCACATTTAATTTATGTTCCCTACCATGGGTACCATAACCCTAGATGCCTAGTAAAGACCACACATCACATTACTGAAAACTCTGGTGTGCAGACAGGCAACCAGTGTATAAAACAGAGTGAAAAAAAATACAACAAAATATTAATAGGCACAGACACACGATCACCAGCATTATAAAAGCATCACATCTAATTCAAATCCCGTGCAGTTGTGAACTTCTTAGCGTTCTCCTAGAAATGCCTTTGCCTGCAGCAACAAGCAGAGTAGAGCCCAGGAAAGTGTTCTGAAAATCATCCTTAAGGATGCCTTCCACCTTAATGTTTTATCACTAGTATATTTAGACGATAAAGGAGAAAGAGGAATAGAAGTGAAATAAAAACACAGTGAGAGAAACCAGATTTAAAGAGGCGAGGAGAGCGGACAGCTGAGCCGAAGTGAGGCTGAACGAAAGGACACTACATTCTGGTCGCGTAACTTGGGACCCAGCCCTGCAAATATCAAATACCGGTGCTTACCTCTACTTGGACAAGCAAATGAATGCCTGCCTATGCAGACCATATCTGTCTATACTGCTCTTCAATTTACTCCCGGGTTTTGATTAACCTAATTGCTCAGGCTGCGTAAATATTGGTGTGTGCTCTTCTGACTCGGGGTCTGTGCCTGTATGTGGTACCTGACTTTAGTTTTGGAGGTATGTAAGAACCTTTAACATGAAAAAGCCCTACATCCAATCTTTTTTGTAAAGTGTCTGGAAAAGTACTTGCACACGAACATTTGAAATCTAGTCAAAGGAAGAGATAAAAACCGATTTATACTCTAAAGTCTGTTATTATTTTGAGGACCTTCAGTAACTTAATAATTTAAGTCATCTGCCCCTACGTCTCTGCTTTCAGTTGATAAAAGCATTGCAAAACTTAACCTCATGGGCTGAAATTTTCTGTAGCGCTTCTTTCTCAGACTGATCTGGGCTTTTTTCATAGTGAGAGCCCAGATGTATTTCAGACAAAACAGTTCAGCTAGTTCTAAGAATCAGGTTGAAGGAAAACAGGCTATTCTCCCCATGTTAGAAAACTCAAGTAACTTTATGTTTCCAACAAGAGACCCCAGGCTGCGTGTGAAACCTGCCCAGCAGGTGATTTCAGTGCTTGAGACGTGCCCTTTGCCTGACTGCTGGTTCCATCTCCTGCCAGCCCTGCCACCCAGCCTGGGCAGAGGCTGCGGTTCCTCCTCATTTTAACCCTCCTTCAACCAGGGCTGCTGCTGAAAAAGGGTCCTGTCGCCTTATCCTGTCCTGACCTCACCTTCCTATTCCCTCCCTCCTGCCGGTACTCGTGAACTGGTCTTATTAAAACCTGATCCTTTTGGCCAGGTGAGCCTTCAAGCACATCAGCTCCCTGATCTGTTTTGCTTCCAGCATGTGAACATGGAAGCCCATGTAAAGTCACAGGTGGGAAGGAGCAGCTGGAGATGGGGAGGAAAAGGGCAGGATGGCCTCCTCGGTGGTTGTACAGACCCATTTTGGATCAGAGTGAGTTGTAGACTTAGCTAATTATCCTGGGAAAGACCGCAGCCAGGTATCTACCTGTTTTCAGTGAGCAGGGGTATATCATGCTGCAAAGTACTACTCCAAAAGGAATAAATCTCTGATCAATGCCCACTGATACAAGTTCACCGAGCCATGATTAGCAGTGACAGAGGTCTCAATGCAGCACTGAAACTTCCAAAACTCTGCAGAGAAAGGTGATGGGTGGCTACAGGGTCAGCTCCAGGGGGAGAGAGGAAAACCCAAAAGTTTGCATGAGAGAAAACACTTTTTCAACTCTGTTGCACTGAAAAAGTGCTGATAATATCATGAACTTGGCAGTGTTTTTAGGAAACTGATAATATCTGAAGCCTTCTTGATGCCTTTCGCCACCAGGAATGCTTCTGGCCTTCAGAGCCATCTGTCCCCATCTCCTCACCCCCGCACCCCTCTCACCTGTGCACCGACAGCTCTGGTTGAAGAACTTGAGGGGCCACCGCTCTCGGTCATCCACATTTCGAAGGGTGTAGGGGCCACTCCAGGGCTGAGTGTCCGCCTGCACCCCCTGACACTGTCCCCTGCCCTGCAGGGACCCGCAGACATTGCCTGGCTCCGTCCCCAAGGCCGGGCAGCAGCGCTTCAAGCGAAGGGCATCCACCGTCATGCAGGCACGGGGGAACTGTGCCTGCACCCGGGGGGGCCAGCAGCAGCTCAGGTAGCCCAGCCCAGCCCAGAAGAGCCACCTCAGGGCGCCCATTACAGCCGGGTGCAGGTTCTGCCTCTCCGCTGGACCTGAGCGAGCAGAGCAGGGAGATCTCCGCCGTGGGACAGCCTGGCCTGGCCGCGGCTCCATGCCCCAGCCGACCAGGATAATCCCTCTCACTACTGATGATGCCGGTGTTGGGGGTGTTTATTTAATCCCAGTCTCTAATTGCCTTGAATGCAGTTCAAAATATGGGCGCTTTGGCTCTGCGGTGCCTGCCCAGCAGCCACGGCTTTGAGCAAGGTTTATATAGAGGTTGGGAGAAGCCCTCATTAGAGGGATTAGCACGGCAGAAATCCTCGTGTTTTGCACATGACATCAAGAGCAGAAAAGATGCCAGCGTGAGAGCAAGTTCTGCGGGCTCTGGCAGCCTGTCAGGAGGGTGAACGCCTCAGATTTATTTCTCCATGTCTTTCATGAGAAATTGATGGTCTTGTTTTAGCTGAGGTGGCTGGAGAAACAGGTTTACTCTTTTCATCAGAATCTTGTAAAGAGATGATAAACAGAAGAGGAAAACCCTTCTCCTTTCAGTTCATTCGCTGCAAGATAACACTTGCCACTAAAACAGCGGCAATAGAAAATGAACTGGAAAGCACAGAGGACAAAGGTGCGTCATTAACGAAAATTAATAAACTTGGTAGTAACAACTTGGGATGGAGACTCCACCTGCTGACTGCGGAGCTCCAGTGCTTGTAGTGTAAACAGCTGAGTGGCAAGTGGAGAAGGGTTCCCTTCTTAATAGCCTTTTCGCATGCAAAATAAATTATTTAATTGTTTTTAAAGGGTCCTTGTTTGCTCTCTAATCCTTTCCCCGTCGTTACACCAGAGGTTGTTTTGGGGCCGGTCGGGCTGCTAGGCTTTCAGTACTGTCACAGCTGAGCATTTATTACCCACCTGGCAGGAGACAGTCTGTAAGATCAATACACACACCAGACATGCAGACAAGTGGTTTTGTTCAGGACATCGACAAAAATCACTTTAAAAAGCTGCTAGCACGCAGCAGTTCTTGCCCACAATGCAACCCCTATGTGCTAGAGGAATAAAATGAATAAATCAAAATAAAGTAGTGATAAGTCATGAGATGAGTCTGAAGCAATAGCTATTTGTTCAGCTCCACCATACTGAGTAAAAACTGGCAACTCCCTCTGCTTCACTGAAAGCTTTCTCTACCTCCCCCCTCCACACTAAAATTGTTTACGCATATTTGTAAGTACGTATAATGAAAACAACTGTGGTTATGTCTGTACTATTCAATATTTCCATGGATGTTCAGCCACACCATGCTGGCACAAGAAGTCCATGCAGCAAACTTACTGCCATCGTGCAGCTAAGGAGTTCATCCACGCTGCAGACGCTGTCATCAGCACTTTCAGGTTCTCCAATCTTTATATAAAAAAATGTATTACTTGCCAGACAAGCTAAAATAGGATTTCACTTAATTTTTGGAAGTACAAAGCAAATTACCAATACCACATAGGGGTTTCAACTCATTTCCCTTAGGATTCAATTTAGCTGGAACTGGCTTTTGCCTGGTGCTCTCAATACAACATGTGAAAAAGACAGAAAATAGGACTAGTTGCTGGAAAAGTAGGTTGAAGAAGCTCGGAAGTTGTACACAGAGGCACTAACTCAAAACCACCTCCCCATACTACTCAGCACCTGAACACACCCCTCTGGTGCGGGAAAGATCAGTCTTTGAATCTAGGTGAGACAATGTCCTGAACTAAAGTTACCAACATACCACCTGAGAGCAGTTAAAGTGAACACGTATTTATCGGCATCACCAAAAAAAAAAAAAAAAAATCAAAAACTGTGGATAGGATTCAGCTAGCTGATTAAATCCCGGAACTGAAGTGTCTGTACGTAAAATACGTGTGCAAGCAGCCATCCTAATCAAAGCCGGCTCAGTTCAGACACCCGTAGGAAGGTGCCTACTGCCTTTTGAGAGCCTGTATGAGGCAGAAAGAGTAAGCACAGAGAAAGGCGAGGGACTGAGGCAGGCAAGGCACAGGAAGGCAACAAGTGCTTCTAATGCAGTACATGAGGAAGGAGAAATGTGTCATTTTCAGAGAAGTTAGGGTGTGGAAAAAAGGAATAGCGGAGAGATGATAACATGGAGATTACTTAGTGAGCAGGGGAAAGAAAACCGTGGGTGGAAGAGTGGCACATATGTAGCTTTTCTTATGATTACTTCCCTCCCTCACAACTACATGATTTTACAGAAGTGTGAGCATGCTACAGCATGCCGTACAAGTATAGATGTAGCGCTAGCCTCTGGTCCTCCCTAATTCACCAATACTTTAGGAATGCCCTCCCTAATTCACCAACACTTTAGGAGCGCCCTCCCTGGCTGGGGAGGGAGCACCCGGACAGGCAGAAAAAGGACAGACAGATCCCGCATCCTGGCGTCACCGTGTCGGTGCCCGTTGCAGGCTTGCCGGCATCAGCAGCCGCACCCAGCTGCAGGACACGCCGTGCAGAAGACACCGAGCAAAATGACAAAAAGATGGTTGTCTTTCAATTAGTCAGCGGGAAAATGGCAGGCACTGTCCGTTTCTTAATGCCTCACTGTTGAGAAGGTTCCGCAGCCTCCCTGCAGCTATTGCACTTAAATAAAGGAGCCGTTGTTAGGGCTGCACAATTATCAGCACTATACTGGTTTACAAAATAGCATGCTGAACGATTTTTTATTTACTACGAGGTTTTGCTATCTCTTGAAAAACGAGCAGCGCTGTGTGTTGACACCACTGCCCAGAACTGCTTGCCTGCAGCTATCAAGACTTTCCAGGCAGCGAATCTGAGCGCATGAGCGGTGGCCAAAGCCCCCTTGATCCAAACTGTGACCGCGCTACCATGTCCACACTTCTGAGCTACGGGCTCAGGCTACCACACCTGAAACTGTGTTAAATTTATTAGATAAAGTGTTTAGGCTTTACTCTGAAAGTAGAAGAACACGGTATTTCAGCTACTTTGTAGCATGGATTCATGCCCAGGTTCACCCCTAACATCAAACTTCCCAGCCTGTCATCAAAGGGTGGCAAACAAATACACCCATACAGATGTCAACGCATCTTCAGGATTAATACATTCACCTTTTTTTTTTTTTTTTTTGGCAAGAGAGGGAATAAAGAAAAAGAATGCTCCAAGGAACAGGCAAAGAAATCACTAAACACAACTCACCCGAGTAATGCAGAATTCCTGAGCAGTAAGCAGGCAGCAGGTTCACATTTTTTTTCTCAATGACAGTATTGTTTCACAGGCTCCTTCTACTCTACTCAAGCACAGATTAGCATCAAGCCAGAGAAGTACTTAGCCTTTGGAATTCTGGAAAGAATTTTGGCCAAAATACAACATTCTACATATAAATTTATGTGGAAACCAATAGAAAGAATAAACCACATGATAATTCATAGCAGCAGCAGATAATTCTGGAGATAACAAGAAGAAAGATAATTCTACAAGGAAAACTGCAGACGAAAAAGATCACGGTCTAAGTGGAAAGAAAAGAGACAGGATGAGCAACACCGAAGCATCTGCTCCACAGACAGAAGAATTTTCAAAACAAAACAAAACAAAATAAAACAAAACAAAACAAAGCAACCCCACCATATCATAGAATAGAATAGAATAGAATAGAATAGAATAGAATAGAATAGAATAGAATAGAATAGAATAGAATAGAATAGAATAGAATAGAATAGAATTGCCTAGGTTGGAAGGGACCTTTCAGATCATCAAGTACAACCATCAACCTAACACTGACAAAAACCATCACTAAACCATGTCACTAAGCACTACATCTACCCATCTTTTAAACCTCCAGGGATGATGATTCCACTGCTTTCCTGGGCAGCTTTTTCCAATGTTTGATAACCCTTTCAGTGTAAAAATTTTTCCTAATATTCAATCTAAACCTCCTCTGGTGCAACCTGAGGCCGTTTCCTCTTGTCCTATCGCCTGTTACTTGGGAGAAGAGACTGACCCCCACCTCTCTACAACCTCCTTTCAGGTGATAAAAAGCAAACTCACACAGTCAAGTGAATCCATGGTATCTCAAGCTGAGCACCCAAAACCAATGAGCACTTCTGGAAATTTTGGCTGTTGTGAATATTTTTCTTTTCTTTGAAGAAAATAGTATACCTCTGATTCCTTGTTCTGCCAAACCACCTTTACATTGGCTTAGGGGTATCTACATTGTCATAAACCTCACCTGAGAAAGAACAGATTCTACATCTATCAAGCAAAATTTCGAGACTGGACAAAAAGGACTTAGCAAGAAACTCAAATTACATACCTTTGTACATTTTTCATTGCTCCAAAGATCACGTAACATAACTTTATCTTATGCATGACATGAAACTGGCCAGAATAAGAATGTTTTGAATGGAAATGAACCCATGCTAATCTTTACCCAAAACTTACATCAAATCCACCTTTCTGTTCCTATTTTAAGTGACAGATAAATATTTTGGCTGCTGATTTTAACTGTTGTGGATTTATGTGCTCCAGATTTCATAGAGTAAGAAGCATGATCTAAGGCATGTTTTTCCAACACTGCCACCAAGAATGCATTACTTGAACACTTATGAAAAACTTTCATTGGAAAATGTGTGAAGCAAAGCTATTCATTATACAAGGTGGAAGTCAATTCAAGACTAAGATACCCTCATTATGCATCTACCATGTATGCATCTGTCTAGGAGCTACGTGCATTTAAGTTCCCATTATGGCAAACAGACATCTTAATCGTTATAGTCGATGGAGCGTAAAGAATAACTCACCCAGAAGAAAGAGATCTCAAAGACATAAATTTCCTAGGAGATTCAGGAAACCTAGAATATGCTAGATGGCAAGTAGAAGAGAGAGCTGTTAAGTGCCCCAGTAGAAGTAAAGACTTCAGTTTGAGATTATACATTACTAGACATCAGAGACTACACAAGTAAGCCATCTGACTCCACAATGAGCCATTTTAAGTGACCTGACAAAATAAAAAGCTTGCACTTGAAAAAAAAGCTCCTCCTAAAAACTAAAAACAGCCACCAAACGGAAATCCATGGGAAGAAAGGCTTCCCTACATCTGTTGATCTTGTTTTCTGTTTGACTCTCTGAGTTACCCCAGTGCAACCAGATCTACACAAAATCTTGTCAGTCATTAGATCTGGGAAAAAAACGACTCAGCACTTGCAGAAACAATCTCTTAGGCTTACGTCTCAAAGCAGTACATCTCAGAAAAATAGTTTAATATTTCAAAATTTCCAATAAATTGCAATAAATTGTAATAAGGGTTGACCTAAGAACAAAAGAGTAGTTGCCATTCTGTTGCCACATTTGTTCATTCACTACCCATGTAGGTTTCTTTATGCTTGCAAGATTGGCTTTCCTTTCTAGTAAGCGTGATGATAATTCTTCAAACTTTGACATCATTTTACTTAGGCCTTTTGATTACTGTCTCTATCCGGGAATTTTCTTCCCTTTTACTTTGCTACTTACCTGCTCATCTCTGTTCTCTCCCACCCTCCTTAAGAGTAGACACCCTTGAATCTTTTCTCCCTTCTTTCTCCTCCCATTCCATTCTGCTTTTTTCTTCTTACACAGGTTCTTATTCATTCATGTTTTCTCTCTTCCTTCCTCCAATGCAGACCACTGCCTTTTCAGCACCTTACCCTTTGTTTCTCTGTCCTGTAGCTGGGAGAATGAGGCCAAAGTTTGGGCATGCAGAGTAGCTCCGGAGATCTCATGATCCTTTCCTTGCACAAAATCCCTCTTCATATGAACACTCTCATCAGCTCTTACCTTCTCGCATTTACGTTATTTATCCAGTTCCTTTCTAATTTGTGGACTTCTTTTCCTTAAAACCAACTTACACGTTACAACATAATCACTTTGTTAGAACAGAAGAGCAGCTCAGAAATGAGTCATCTGGTCAGGTCTCTCACAAAATACACAAGATTGCAGCCAGGAAGTCAACCTGAGTTAAAGACAGTTTCACAGTCTTGGGTGAGTTTTGTTTCCTCGACAGCCACAAGGCTGCTATGCTCGTACCCCATCAATCTGGACACTGGATTACTCGGGATTTCCTTGTGTCCCCAATTCCACTTGTCAGTCTTTCTGTGGCTTTACCTGCAGGCTTCCTCGTGACAGAGAATGAAATTTATCTCATCTGATGTTAGACATCTATTGATTACAGATACCTACATTTAACTGGTTACCCAGGGCTTCCTTTATAGGAACCTCTCTTAATGGAGAGAAATAGAGGTTTTTAGGTTGCAATTCACTCAACCTGTTTTCTGTACCCACGTTAGAAGGGGATGAATTGCATTGCACAAAGGCTTAACCTTCTCCATTTATTTATTGTAAGGGGAGCCTAGGGTTCAGTGGTACTCAATACACATGAGAGGTCTACATTTAGACAGATGAATCCCACCTGGATTCCTCACTGATTCTTCACTGGGCCTTGCGGTTCAGCTGAACTTACCTCCCACACGTTGGAGCTCACTGCAATGGGAAATCCCTATTACTTAAAGACATACCCTTCCGAAGCTCCAAATTTGGTGGCACTTTGCTTCTCACCTCTCCAAGGACACGTGTTAGCTGAAGCATGTAATAGATGCAAATTGTTTAGAAAGGTCCCAAAATCACACACTGCTTTAATACAGCGGAGGCCTGTGTCAGCTCTACTAGATCTTTCCACAGCCTTAAATAAACATCATTTAAAAATTGCTGACACGTTTTTACACTTTTAAGTCAGATATTGCCTTAGTATAGTTTTATTTATTTATGTCAGAGATAATGTATGAGCACTTCCATTTCCTTTGCAAGATCTTTCTTCTGTCCTATTCCCTCACTTAACATGTCTGAGAAACCTCTTCAGAAATCAGGAAGCCGTATCATCATTCATCTAATGAGACTCAGCACCATGTCACTTTATACCTAAACAAGCATACTTTCTCCAGTGTCTGTAATATGTAGAAACACACTTAAGCCACTTATAGTTTAGACAAATACAATGCTGAATGGCAGATGAAACCAGCCTGAGTGAGCAACACCACTTATCTCAGCATCTTCAGTTGGCAAAAGATGTGTAAATCATGTCAAAGAGATCTACGATTCAAGAACCTTTCTATATCTGCCTCTCCACCACTGCTGTGGTGACCATCTGCCCAAAGGCTGTCCAAAGACAACTTTATCTCCAGAGTTATTCCACCAGCTTCTAGCCTGAGCTTATAGAATATAAGGTACGATTCATTTCAGCAATCCAGGCATACGGAAGGTGAGAGAGCTAAATCTCAGTTATCCTGTGGTTCCCCAGTAGTCTATGAAGGGAAAGAAGCACCTCCACAGGACAATACATCCCATGCTCAGACAGGCATCTCGGCAAGGTCAGATGACCTCTCTCTGTCCTAATTTCTCTTTTTAAAGGAGGTGAGAGTGACAACTTCAAACTTAGGCAGGCAGTGAACTTTTGAATGTCTAAAGTAAAGTGAGATGAATCCCACTCCAAATGGCTGTGGTGGGGGAGGACCTGATTGACACAGAGCAGCTTCATGCTTGTTGACAAAAAGGTGCAGTGAGATGTAAGCTGGTTTAATATCCTAGTTTTGGCACATGTGGAGCTTTACAGTTGTTGTGCAAAATCTGTAAGGAGCCTGCAGCCTGGCTCGCACGCAGGCTGCCTTTGTGGCTCATCATTCAGGACACGGCCAGGAAGGTGTGAGCCAAAGACCTCATGTGCAGCATGGAAGGGGTGGCACACAGGCCCTTGTCTCGACAACTCAGCAATGCAGCAAATTGTCCCAGTCACAGGGAAAGAAATACAAAGAAGGAAATCCAGACCTGGCTCTGTACCACATTAAAAGAAAAAAAATCTGAAATACAATACAAACACTGTATTTGAAATAGTATCAGAATTCTCTAAAGCCTTGACCTTACATTAGTCCTTCAAGAGCCAGTGCCAGAGGATGCCCTTCTCTCACAATTTTTATCCAAAATACTAAAGCTAATACTTATCTGAGCAGAAAATATAAAATGGAAGAAAAAGATATTCATCCCTCGTGTCATGTGAGCTAAATCCCAAGAACATTGTTGGGCAAAGTAATGAATGCTCCCTTGCTTTAAGTAAGTAGATGTTTGTACATCCAAACAAAACATAATGTTTCCCCCGAGGTTCACCGAGGAATAAAGACAGCATTGATAACCATAGCAGGATGGAAGGTTAAGATTTCACTTAATGGCCAGAAATCTGTCCTGTTAACTATACCATAAATTCTATATTTCCACATTATTATGGAATATGAGTTCTACATGAACCGGATCAGAAAAAAAGCCTCCTTACATGGGGTTCCTGAGCTGAACTCAAACAGGATAAAGCTCTCCTAAATTGCTCACTCACAGGGGAAGAAAAAAAAAAAAAAAAAAAAAGACTTGATTTTAGGGTGTTAGATTCTAGAAACGCATCATCAGCTGATTTATTTTTCTTTTTAAATGCTTTTCTTTCCCAGAAAGTTGAAAAACACAATTCTAGTTCTTCTACAGGACCAGAAACCAGATAGACAATAACTATGGTTCGTTATTAAAAATATACAAAAATCATAAAAACTGAAGGCAAGTCCTGACTCATGTTTTCTAAATCCCTTGCATTGATAATAATGCATAACTAAACGAGATTTACTGGATGTCTGTAAACAGCACAGGCAACAAAGTCAGAAATCTTTTAGTCAAGAGACAGAAACAAATCTTTTCTATCAAACCAACCCAATTTTCAATACAAAAAGAAGGAAATTTTACTGCATGGGAGTAACATTTATTCACTGCTGAGAGGCAGAGAAGACAGTAACAAATACCAGGTGCAGAAATTGCCCGCGGGGACAAGGAGGGGACTTTTTAAATCCAGTAAGATGTGCAAGTCTGGGGAGATGAAGGAGGAGGATGTGCATCTCATCCAAGGAACACCTGACCCTAATAAAACCCTAAGAAAGGCTATGGAAAACACCATGCACAGCAATTTAGTCCCACCACTGTCATAAATACCAAATAGAGGTATTTCAAAGTAAAGCTTCTTCATTACTTGTCATGTTCTGTGGTTGCGAGCTGTTGAAGCTTACAGCAGAGCTAGGGTGTGGGGTGCACCTCTCACCAAGCTGCTCCTTCTGCTCCAGTTTTCATTCACTTAAAACAGTGACTCGGTAGCCAAGGATGGTCATGGAAAAAGCACATGAGCCAAATCCACCAGATTTTTGAATATTTCAGTAAGGCTGAAACAACATTGTAAAATGTGATTTTTTTCCTCTAAATCCCTGTGAGGTATTGACTTCAGCCTTTGATGGTCATTTAAAAAAGCACATGTAACCATATCTGTAGGGGCAGAGAAGTTTTGTAGTTGCAGAGAAGGAGCCTTGCGACTAAAACATAAAGACTTAGTTAGACAGACATGAAAGTAGCCTGGATCTGCTTCCTAGCAGGGGGTTCATCTTGAGGGAACACACTAATAGAAAAACAAATGGGAAAGGAGATGTTTGCAGGCAAGAAGAAACCTAGAAAGCAGCAATGTTAACAAAAAGATGGTGTAAAGGAGATAAAGCTGAATGAAAAATGCCTGAATATTGTGTAACATAAAAGCAATAAAGAACAACACTCGGGGTTATTTTCCCAGAACCTGCCAAATCCCATTAGAAACCTGCATCGAGCCTGCAAAATCAAACAGACAGCAGTTTAAAAAAATACCAGAATTAAGGTTATCTCTTAATTTTATCCTCTTCCACATAAGACCCAAGGCCTTATTCAGTGTGTGCTATCCAAATCCCATACCGAACAAAAACTAGATTTTCTCCCCAGTGTCCCCATGGCGATCACCCTTAGTATTTCAGTGCTCCACAAAATTTCTGCTTAACGTCACAAAACCTCTGAGGAGGGAATTGCTATTACAGATAATATTATTCTTCGTTTAAAAATAGAAATTACAGACACTACCACAGCATCCATGTATCCCAGTTGAAAATCAGACACTTGGAGAGGGCAAGAGTGACCCACACCTTTCCTGGCCCGCGGGGAACTCAGTGGCAGAGGGGACCCAACCTCTGGTGCAGCACTGATGGGGTATGGCCAGACCCCTGCCTAAAAGCAGTCTTGGGGCCACATCCTGGCCCTGTCGCGTTAAAGGACTATAGTTTCGATATTTGTCTGTCAGAGTCCCAGGACTTTCACTGATTTACTATCAGAGTCCCACCAAAGGACTTTCACTGATTTACTACCAGAGTCCCACCAAAGGACTTTCACTGAACCAGATTCACAAATCATCGCAATTAGTTATTTTATTGAGAGCGACAGTTGCAGATTCAAGATTGCCGTTGATAAATCCACTAACTACAATAGCGCTAATTACTTAAGGTTAATATTGCTAGCAAAAATAACGATAGTACAACAACCCAGGGTAACATTCACCAGAGGGTGAAGGCGCAGCGCTTACCCACAAAGGCATCCCTGCCTGGGGTGGAGGAAGAGAACACAGCCCGTCGACTGGTCCGTCAGGTATCGAGTTTCTTCTCTCCCAATTTAACAGTCATTTTCTCCATCCTTTTATCCCCAAAATTACGAGGTTTCCCTCCCCTAGGTGACAAGTAGTATGATTTGGGTGCTATAGTCATATATGTTTAGCATGATCTCTAAAATCTTCATTAGCATATACAGGGGTGTCAACTTTAATATGCATTTCAAAGGTAATGAGGCAAAGGTCAATTACCAGGCATGGTGGCCTCTCGAGGAAACAAAGAACTGCACAAAGTCTCTGTTATCTTGATTTTACTGTCTCTGCTGACGAAAAGCAGGGCTGTCCTGGCTCCCCAGGACTACCCCGTTATTTATGTACCCTGTGATAGCCAGACAAGCCTTCACTCCCCTGGGTTGCACAAGAGATAGCAAAGCCGGTCTTAATTGCTCTTTGAGCACAGAGACTTCACCTCATTATCCAAATTCCACAGGCCCACTCAGCTGAGTGGCACTGGCTGGCCAGTGTCTGGAAAGAGCTGGCTGTCTTGGAAAGAGCTGGCTATCAGGGTGCTGGAGCACAAGCCAAGCAGACAGTCAAGAGGTCCTGACGTCCAGGCTTGCTCCGTGACTCTCTTTTATTCAGCAGTATGGAAAAGGCCAAAAAGTAAACAGCCATTCTCTCTTTTGCCTCTTTGATTACAAGTCTGCAGGAAATTAATACCTTCCTAACTCATTCCCAAAGCACCGTTAAAGTCTTTGATGAACAATTAAAAGGTTTTTGCAAAAAAAAGAAAAGTATTTATTTCTGATATCACATGCACAAAAGTACAGATAAGAGGTGACAAGTCATCTTCATTTTAACTTTTCCTTCTATCCCTGAGTACTCGAGTGTGCAGTATTAACATTCTTTCAAAAGCTAAAAAAATCTTTAAGAAAAATAGTAATATAAGCAGTTATATTGTCCCTTACCTGTCTTATTAGCAGGCGCCTAAGTAAGATTTCTCCTTTTTGTACTAATAGGATATTCATCAGCAGTGAGTGCTGATGCAATTCAACAGCAATGCTTGATGTGATGCTGTGATTAAAAAAGGACCAGTGACACCTTTTCATTAACAGATGAAAGATGCTGAATAGAGGCAAGGAGCTGACTTACTGCTGTGTTTTGCACGTGTGACATCAATACTGAGAGACCTTTTTTCTGTGCGTTGTTCTGGTGTCAGTGTATTTAAAAGCTTTAACAGAAATAATAGCTAGAATTTAACAGAGGGCAGATCCAAACTAAGGGAATATATTTGGAACAGTTGCAACAAATTACCAAGAGAACTAGTGAATGTTATGTCTCTTCATGTCTTCAAACCGAAACCAGAACCCCTTCTTAAAAATATGCTTCAGAAAAATCCAAGTGATTTTTCCCAACTTAAGTTAAGAAAGAATGAGGGGGAAATATATGAGTGGTAAAGGCTAGATGACATTAATTACCAGATTTTCTGGCCTTGAAGTTATTCCTTAGCCTTTCTGTGAACCAGAAGTAGTTTCAGCTATCTGTTGACAGCAGAGGAATTGTGAGGTCCAGGAATTTTGACCTCTGCTCCAGACTTTGGCGAGAAGCGATCTCTAATCTTTCTGCCTCTGTCCCCGTCCTCCCAAAAGCATCTCTCCCTCCCTGTCCCTACCCTTCCTCACCATCCCACTCCTCTCTAGCATCCCTAATCTATAGTGGGAGGCAGTGGAGGGCACAGAGGGGGCTGGGAATGAAACTTTTTGCTTTCAGTTCTTCCATCCTAAGTAAAAAGCTGAAACTTAGAAAAGCTAAAAAGGGAAAAAAGGAAAAAAAAAAAAAGGAAAAAAGGAAAGGGTTGGAGCACCTCTCCTATGAGGATAGGCTGAGAGAGTTGGAGTTGTTCAGCCTGGAGAAGCGAAGGCTCCAGGGAGACCTTATAGCGGCCTTCCAGTACCTGAAGGGGACTTACAGGAGAGATGGGGAGGGACTCTTTATCAGGGAGTGTAGGGATAGGATGAGGGGTAACGGTTCTAAAATGAAAGAGGGTAGATTTAGATTAGATATTAGGAAGAAATTCTTTACGGTGAGGGCAGTGAGACACTGGAACAGGTTGCCCAGAGAAGCTGTGGCTGCCCCATCCCTGGAAGTGTTCAAGGCCAGGCTGGATGGGGCTTTGAGCAACCTGCTCTAGTGGGAGGTGTCCCTGCCCATGGCAGGGGGTTGGAACTACATGACCTGCAAGGTCCCTTCCAACTCTAACCATTCTATGACTCTGACTCTATGAAACTGGAAGGCAAGCCCTCCCAGACACTGCATTTCCAGTTGCCAGGGAGGACACAGGCCCATGGAGTGTTGGGTAGACGTGAGCTGTGGAGCATTTCCATGATTTCATGGCTTGCTTTGCAGTGTGTCCTCCCCTCTTCTGCAGCACAAAGTGCTGGGAGGAGAGGACAGGGAGGCTCAACAGCTCATTCCTCCTCCACCTCCTTCCCAAACCGCCTCTGCATGGGTTTTTCACACACACGACACACACACGGGAACACCAAAGGTTGCCACTTTGCCGAGCTGCTATAGATTGTACAGGGGGCTCTGCAGAGCGGTACCTGCCCATCCCTGCCGTCGCCCGGCAAGCGTCAACGCGCACACTTAACAGAGGTAAAATGGCATCAGAATCACAGAATGGTAGGGGTTGTAAGGGACCTTCAGAGATCATCCAGTCCAAACCCCCTGCCAAAGCAGGGTCACCTAGAGCAGGTTGCACAGGAATGCGTCCAGGTGGGTTTTGAATATCTCCAGAGAAGGAGACTCCACCACCTCTCTGGGCAGCCAGTTCCAGTGCTCTGCCACCCTCAAAGTAAAGAAGTTTTTCCTCATGTTGAGACGGAACTTCCTATGTTCCAGTTTGTGCCCGTTGCCCCTTGTTCTGTCTCCGGGCACCACTGAAAAGAGCCTGACCCCATTCTCTTGACACCCGCCCTTTAGATATGGATAAGCGTTGATGGGATCCCCTCTGTCTTCTCCTCTCCAGGTGGAAGAGACCCAGGTCCCTCGGCCTTTCCTCATAAGAGAGGGGCTCCAGACCCTTCATCATCTTAATAGCCCTCCGCTGGACTCTCTCCGGTATCATCATTTCACTGACTTCCACCTATGGAAAACCGGCTTTTTTTAAAATAAAATTTTAAAAAAAAAAAAAAGGCAAGCCAACTGAGGAAGGCAATAGGGACTCTCAGGCCTCACAGCCGAAATCCCCGGCAGGGCGGTGCGGGTGGGCCGCGCCACAGAGAGCGCTGCTACCGGCACGAATGACATTGGTACGGCGTGACGTAGAACGGCGACACACGATGTGTCGTGAGCGACACGACACGGTGGCTACCAGCCCGACAGAGCAGCTGCCCCGGCCGCGAGCCTGGGGCCCCGCTCCAGCGCCGGGCAACGCCGGAACAAGCCGGGCCGGGGCGCTCAAGGAACGGGCCAGAGCGGGCGGGAGCAGGCCGCGCCCGGCCGTGGCGGGGTTTGAAGGCTCCCAGAGCCCGCGGGGCGGCGACACCAGGGGCAGCCACCCGCCACCTCGCGAAAAAAGAAGGGAAAAAAAACCATCTGCCGAAACCCGGGATCGAACCAGGGACCTTTAGATCTTCAGTCTAACGCTCTCCCAACTGAGCTATTTCGGCTGCTGCGTATTATTGGCTTCAATCGGTAATACTAAGGGATTTTTCTGCACCCATCACCTGGTCGATACTTGCGGGGGATAATTTAAATAAGGCAGCTGTTCTTCGTCTGATGTTGCCGGGTACCGCCAACATCGCAAACGAATTGATGACGGGTCTTTGCAAATAAAATTACCCCTTAAGGCAAAGACAAATGCTGCAATAACACAAAGCTATATGCCTATGCCTATGCACACTACATAACCTACATGCATTCAGATGTTTTGGCTGTGGCTCCCTGGATTATTTCAGGGGTAACAGGAACTCGAAGATACTGTGAGATTCAAGAGTGTTAAATTGGCAGTATTTTTGCTTCAGTTTTCAGAGACTTCATTTTGAAGTCTGACAAATTCTGTGCAGAGCTGACGGAGCACGAGTAAACACGAATAGAAAGGGCACCTCCACCCTCACCCTCCATCCCCGTTTCACAGGGAAACGTCGTAACTCTGCATAAATCACAAAGCCAGTCAAAGCACAGTTACAAGAAAAATAGTTTATTCTCACAAACTTTCGGTTAGGCCTTTATTTCAACAGGCGACTGTTACCATGCTCCTGTGGCTGCAGCTCGAAGGCAGAGGACGTACCCCAGAGCACACGTTACATCAGCACACGTGGCACTGCTGCTGGACACTCACATCTCAAATTTGTGTTTATTTGCACATCCCACAGCTCTAGAAAAAGCTACCTGTGAGAGCATCCCTTATTCACGCTCCCAGAAATGGTGCTTTGCAAGATCGTCTGCTGCTTCTCCCTCCTGTTAGTCAAAAAAAGACAAATCAACCTCTCCCTCTCCCACAGTAGCAGGGGAGCTTGACAAATCCCTCCTTTTTTGAGGGTGGAAGAAGCAGTCTTTTCCCAAACTATCCCTATGAATATTTGGTGACACACATCCGCTATTTTCTCTTACTTTCAGAGTACATTTTTTCCTCAAGTTGTCCCACTTAGAATCACAGAATGGTTCAGGTTGGAAGGGACCTTAAAGACCATCTAGTTCCAACCCCCCCTGCCATGGGCAGGGACACCTCCCACTAGACCAGGCTGCTCAAAGCCCCATCCAGCCTGGCCTCGAACACTTCCAGGGATGGGGCAGCCACAGCTTCCCTGGGCAACCTGTTCCAGTGTCTCACTGCCCTCACAGTAAAGAATTTCTTCCTAATGTCTAATCTAAACCTCCTCTCTTTCATTTTAGAACCATTACCCCTCATCCTATCCCTACACTCCCTGATAACGAGTCCCTCCCCATCTCTCCTGTAGGCCCCCTTAAGATACTGGTAAGCCACTATAAGGTCTCCCCGGAGCCTTCTCTTCTCCAGGCTGAACAACCCCAACTCTTTCAGCCTGCCCTCATAGGAGAGGTGCTCCAGCCCTCTGATCATCTTCATGGCTCCCCTCTTGGTCTTCTTCCAGAAGTCTTCTGTGAGCAACCACCCTTCTTCAGGAGCTGCAAATTGCAGACCAGGCACAAGACGTACTTTCAGAAGTTGAAATGCTGAAGACCAGGCCAGCAGTTACTCAGTGACTGAAAACAAAAACTCATTTAACAAAAAATTTCAGTTAGGGTGAGGTTAAAAAAAAAAAACAAAAAAAACACCGTTGTACTAAAGAAGTGTGCTAACAACATACTGATACAAAATCTCATATTCTCATGCTTTTCCATTGCCACTGGCAATGATGGTTTTGCTGAGAAATGGTGAATGTAATCACTTAATGAGCATGTCTCCTACTGATGCAGCTAACATAATCCTGTGATCTTTGGTGCAGATAAACTCCAAATGTGCGATGACATGTGTCGAAGTCAAAACATTATTGACTGTAGAGTTTTCATACGTTACCACAAAATCAGGGCTACTATGGACCAACAGGCTATTCTAATTTTTACTATTTTTAGAAACCTTTGCTTTGCCAGGTGAAATGGAAATAAAAGTAAAAGTAATGCAAAACAAAATGAAACAGAAACAAAAGAAAAGGACAACTCATTCTCAGATACAGTACATTTAATAAAACAGCCACGCTTTCCTCCAACAAAATTTGGGTTTTTGTACGAAAGTTCCTCTTCCTGAAAAGTAGACGCATATTAGCATTTCATAGCTATATAAAAAGAACATAGTTTTAGCAAAATGGAGCACTCTGAGTCCACACGAAGCCATTCCCAACTTTCTCCTAATAGGAAACCAAATTTGTGCTATTTTGTACCCCTCCACAACAGAGATTGGAGGAGAAAAAAAAAAACCCACAAACCAACCAAACAAAAAAAAAACCCTACATTTTTTTCCTCCCATAATCTCCTCCTAGGTCAAGTAAAGGACAGGGTGGACAAAGAAAAGCTATTTTACAGTCCATCATATTGCTATGATGTAAACCAGCCTCAAACACAGCCGGCACCCCTTAATGCCAAACAGCATGGAAAGGTAAGCAGGTTGCCAAGGCGTGGAATTTGGATAATGAGGTGAAGTCTTTGTGGTCCAAGAGCAATTAAGACCACCTTTGCTATCTCTTGGGCAACCCAGGGGAGTGAAGGCTTGTCTGGCTATCCCAGGATACGTGAATAAGAGGGTAGCCTTGGGGAGCCAGGACAGCCCTGTTTTTCATCAGCAAAGACAGTAAAATCAAAATAACAGAGACTTTGTGCAGTTCTTTGTTTCCTCGAGAGGCCACCATGCCTGATAATTGACCTTTGCCTCATTACCTGTGAAATGCATATTAAAGTTGACACCCCTGTATATGCTAATGAAGATTTTAGAGATCACTCTAAACATATACGACTATAGCACTCGTCTCTCCACTCAAATCATACTACTTGTCACCTAGGGGAGGGAAACCTTGTAATTTTGGGGATAAAAGGGTGGAGAAAATGACTGTTAAACTGGGAGGGAAGAAACTCGATACCTGACGGACCAGTCGAGAGGCTGCACTCTCAGGCATCCCAGGCAGGGATGCCTTTCTGGGTAAGCGCTGCGCCTTCACCCTCTGGTGAATGTTACCCCGGGTTGTTGTACTATCATTATTTTTGCTAGCAATATTAACCTTAAGTAATTAGCACTATCGTAGTTAGTGAATTTATAAACTGCAATCTCGAATCTGTTTCTGTCACTCTCAATAAAAATAACTTGATTTCGATTATTTGTGAATCTGGTTCAGTGAAAGTCCTTTGGTGGGACTCTGACAGACAAATATCGGAACTGTTGTTATTTTTGCTAGATTAATTTCGATTATTTATGAATCTGACTCAGGGAAAGTCCTTTGGTGGGACTCTGATTATTAGTCAGGGAAAGTCCTGGGACTCAGACAGACAAATATCGAAATTACAGTCCTTTTAATGCAACACAAGGTCAAACCAGAGAAACCCTTGGAGAAGGCAAGGACTATCTCCACCACACAAGCTGAGACCAATACACACGCAAAGGCCCCACGGGCCACGACTTGCCCACAGCCCTGCTTCAGCCGCCCACTTCCCCATCTTCCAAATTCTTTCACTTGCTGCTGGCAAGGGATGTGCTGAAGGGCAGGCCTGGTACACCCCGATAATGGGGTAGCAATGTTGTTTTTCCCCAACACACAAGGGATTTCAGGAGCTGATTCCTGAAGATCTGATCCAACCAACAACGGTAACCCCCAAAAGAGATGCAGACCTGGCAGCTATCCACAAGTGATTTCCCAAGTGTGAGCCTCTCATCCACAATCGAAGCCGGACAGAAACCCTTCACCAAAAGCCAGCTCTTCTTTAGAAAGCTTTAGTGATTTAAGCTACAGACACATTTACTCCATTTATTTTCTTTTTTTTATTTTCTTTCTGTAATTTGTTCTGTGACACAAGCCTTGAGAAAAGTAGACTGAAAGATTGCTGCATTCACAGTGTTCTACATTACTACCTTTGCCTCCTGCGGAAACGCTTCTTCATATCTACCATGTAAAAACAGAGAGAAATAAAAACCTGAAAGCATCACACTGCCACGTTAACAGTTCACTACTTGATCCTCTGTCCTTTTCTTTCTACAGAAGCCAGAAGGTTAATGGCAAAATAAGATGTTTAACAATAAAAAGACCTTTCCCTGTGAAAGGAATGCTCCCACCAGAGCACTCACCTGCTAAGGCAACCTCATATACAGCAAAGTAGCTCAAAGCAAAAGCCTCCTAGATTATTTTTTTTTTAAATATATACTTATATATTTTAAAAATATACATGTATATATTTATTTTTATGTGTATATAAATAAAAGTGGGAACACTGAGCCAAAAATCTCAAACACTCAGAAGGATTAAATCTTCAAGAACATTTCAATAAACTACAACAGCTTCCACTAAAAATTAATAGGTCCTTTTGAAAAATCCACTCCCAGTAATATCCCTTGCTTGGACAGTCACATGAATGTCAAAACTTGCATCTTCAGCATCTAAACATTCAAAACAACTTCCAAAAGATCTAACCAATAATCCAATCACACACTACTGCTTGCTTCTGCGTAGGTCTGATCTGGTAACAGTATCACAAGTTAATTGATTTTTAATGTTCCAAAGACACTGTACCTATTTGTAAGGTTTAAAATAATAATTTAGTGATCTATACTCTCTTTTCCTAAAGACACATCACATAACCAATATTCCAGCATACACAGTTGTGAAAGATGCATACTTCCATGCAGCTCACCCAGAGCAGCTGCCACAGTAAGCAGAAACACAACTAAAACAGATCTTTGCAGTACTTCAGCTACTTCAGGTATTGACTTTTGTAAAATATGAAACAGCAAGACAGAGAAGTAACTCTGCATATTATAAGGAAGCTGTATCTCAAGAAAACATAAAGATTAAGAAAAGATTTGAATATTACCAGCAATGTGTGTTTGACAATGAAATGTAAGTGATTGATTGATAGAAGCTCAACCTTAGGTATCTGGTAAGCCAAGTATTCTAATAGACTAGCACACATTAAGTCCTGTAACTTCTGTCCTTCACAAATTAAGGTTTTGACGACCAAATCAACTATCAGAAACCCAAAAAATACAAGTATTACTATCCCACTTCATCACAGAAAGCTCACCTTCAGTAACACATTCCTAGGCTTTAGAACACATCCTTGGTGCTAACTTAAGCCTAGATGCTTGCTCTTCGGCCGCCTTTTAAGACAACTCTTACCAATCAAGCGTGGCATTTTATCATCAGCACCATGCAGCACACAAGAGGTGGGATGAAGTTGGGAGCACTGTGGGTCCAAAGGCAGCCTAGAGGTAGTGCCGTCTGGGTCAGTACTATTAAGTTTTACATTCCGTTACTACCGAAACTTTAGCAGGGAGCAAAGCTAAGGCAAACCCCGAAACTCCATTCCTCCTGCCCTTAGGGTGATGAGGAAAGGACTTCTGCACATACTTGTGTTTTGAGGGTTAACTCCCAATTTCTGGGAGACTTTAGAAGTCACAGCAATTTCCACATACATGCAAATACGCATCCTAGTCCTATGCTTCTGCAGCTCTACCCAGGGGCAACAGAAGGGTCTAGGACTGTGCCACGTACAGAAGCTAAAGTGATAAAACTAAGAGCCTTCTCTTCAATGTCTGCCACCTCAAAGCCAAAAAAGTGACGATAATTTTTTCAGAATACAGGAAGAACTAAGAAATACTACAAAAACCTGCACCATCTACTTTTCCAGCATGCTTACTTAATCAAGAGAAACCAGTGACACTGTAACTTTTATTACTAAATCAACTTTGAAAAAGATTCATTGACGCATTTCTAGAAATGAAGCTTCCTCCCAAACTTTAGATTAAAACTCAAATATTGTTTCATCTTTAAAATGTTTGTCACAAAAAAAATGTGAAACACTGCATTGAATGAAGTCTGCCAAATCACAATTCTCACAAGTGTTTAAATTTTTTCTCCATAAATAGCCTTCATATCACAGGAAATAACATCATTGGAATGTTAACTGTGTTACAGTATTTCAAGTTTGTTACAATTACAGTTAAGAAAAGGAAATTAACATGTAAAAGACAGTAATACAGTAAAAAGATGACAGTTAAAACAGAGCAAAGTTTAAGAAAATGCCTCTGGAAATCTTAGCAAGAACACCTGCTACTTCTTGATGCTTTTCCCCCCCACCCCTCCCCTTAAAAAAGGCATTTAAAGTTATAGAGTAGGTAACAGTTTAATCAGTCATCTGCAGAAGGTAATGCTGCACCAACAGAGAAAAGGACTGAAATGTATGGGTGCCATATCTAGCTTTTATCAACTGATTTATACTTTCCAAAAAATATAGCATTTTTCCGCTTGATTAAAAATAAAACACAACTCTTTAAAGTGACAAAAATAATATATTACACTGTAAAAACAAATTAATACAGAACTAAAACAAATTTCACTGAAAGGCCCAAAAGCTGTAATCGCAATTATTATTAAGGCAGATTTGACTTGTTACACTGATTTATAACGTTATAAATATTCTTCACCCTGTACAGTTCTTTAAAAATCAACACCTAGTGAGAATATAGTATTGCACCAAAGGCTGAAATCAACAGTTTCAACTTCTAAAGTGCTGAAACCCTTCCAAAGTTGTGCCGTACTGTAGTTCTGTATCCATCATGATTCATGTATCCTGAATACATTAAGAGTTCAGCGCGGCCACTTGACTGCAGGCTTCGAAGAAAAGACTGTGTGAGGTAGAGTAAACTCCTTCAGGTTCTCCGCCACCCTACGGACCACTAAGCTGTGCAAATGGCTCTGTCACAGGAAAGGGCTCCAAAGCTTTCTCGGAGTTTTTCCAGTTGTGAAAGTTTTCTTTGTACCATTCAACTAGTATGAAGAGAATGCTGATGAGTCAAGTTGACCAGAGACAACAGGGAAATGCAAATATTTCACAGATATCATAAGACTAACAACATGCTAATGGTTCACTGTGCAAAATTTTAACCTATAATATTAAAAAATCTAGTTTAGATTTTATCAATTCTTTATGCAAGACTTATTTTAGCATTAAAAAGCAACACATTCTAGTACCTGATGTTACTTTATTGTGATTAACCTTTTATTTTTTTTAATCAGGTAAATTCAGTACTTAAGAAGTAGACAATTTTATGTAAAATTAAAGTGTTAAATTCATTCTCTTTAGCCTCTCATTAACTAACCTATATACCCATTCCCCTCTTTCCCTCTTCCTATCACTTCTAAATCAATTAGTGTAAAAGCCATCAGTCCTACTTGTTTTCTTTATTCCTTCTTTCCAAGGCACTTTAGGTCTCCATCCCAAGTTGTGCATTTTTTCTGAATTCATTGGGTATCTCAGGTCATTGGTAGGTCTGAAGAAGTATGAAATGCACATGGAAAACAATTTGATTAGGACTTTTTCATCAATTAGAGATGCAGTACCTCACATTGTCTTCAAACCAACATTAGGCATGCTTCAATTCTGAAAATTCCCACCAACATGAACAGATTATATTGCCTTCAAAAAACTACATGGCAGTTGAGTGCAGCTACAACACCACAATTCAGTTTGTACAGTCAACTACTTGGAATTGACTAGAATAAATATGAATTAATATCTTATTGGCACAAAAATGAATGCAAAACTCAAATCACTGCCAACGCAATTGTGCAAATCAGCGCATTTGCAACTCTTTAAACAGTCAGTACGCAAGCCGGTGTTTCCTAATATCAGCATTCACATTTTTCATCCTGAAAGCCCGCAAATTTTCACATACTTCAGATTTGAAATACATAGACTTCCAAAGCATTGTCACTACAGTGCCTCATTAGCTACGCAGACTTAGTAATACTGAATATTAGAATCCCAGGCTGCACGATTCAACACAGGAAGAGATTCCCTACATTTAAGCATGGCACAAATTTTCACTTCCACAATCTGGCAGTTAGGTAGTCTAGTCCAGCATTCCTGCATTACTGGCACTAGCAATATTGAATAGTTAAGCTACACGTGCAGACAGAAACCAGATACTTATCACCGTTACTAAAACATGCTAATCTCAAGCAGGAGCAGAACTAATTTTTCTATGGCAAGTAACCCTCATGACCTTAAGTCACTCAGTATAGAATTAAATAATCATTAGTTACGTATCTTAAGAATCTTTTATGACTTCAACATTCTTTGAAACATGTATTCCTATGTGGTTAGTTTTCCCAAGCCCGTTTATGTTTAAACATTAGCGAACGGGGCCCAACACACACGAAGAAACATCTCAATCTGAATTACACTGAGACCTACTGAACACTCACATCATGTGAGCCAAAGGCAATTTGTTCAAAGTCCTGCAACACACTCAGATAGGATTCTGAAGAACACTTCCTTTTAAAAACAAGAATTAGTACATTTAAAGACACTTCAGTTGCCACGATAAGAATCCAAATGTGAACAGAAAGTGAGAATTCTAAAGGCCACAGTAATACTTAACTGCTATCAGCAGATATGTCATTCCTAATCACTCTGGAGAAAGACAGTGATATCTAAAGTAAGCAGAGACTCATTGTTGCTGCAGAAAAGAAATGAAGATAAAAGAGCCAAACCAAGCCTGAAATTAACGACGGAAACACACAGCAAAAACATATTTATAAAAGCTATCCATTTTTGCCACTGCCCTAACTTTGGCACCTCAGATTTTTATATCTACTTTTGAGATAGCAGTTTCAGCTTAAGATAGGAATCTAAAATTAACTACACTCTGTAGGTGCGTATTTCTGCCTGTGGAGAGTAGGTCTTGCCTGTAAAGCACGTCTAAGTGTGAACTAGTCACATTAACGTCAAAATACTGAAGTTAAATGAGACACAATGGGATTCATCTCACTCCAGTGGTGCTGAATACAAAGTACTGAATAAACTATCTAAACCACCCTTAAGATTTAGCCACTATGTAAAGCCTGTACTCTTCCCAGAGCAGACTTCAGTAGTGAGAAGTCTACAGAAAGTCTGAAGACAGATTAGCATTACACATTCCCCTTCAAGACATATACTCTGACCTAAAGATCCAAATAATAAACGGAAATCCTGTTTTTCTATACAGTGTTCCATACAGATCGTAGATGTCAAATCCACTAGAAAAAAAAAATTAAGAAAGCAAAACAGCTCTTACTCCCTCCAAAGTTTTCCCTCCTGAAGAGCAGAAACACTTTCACAAAAAGCTATTTGGCAGGAGTCCCAGAAACCTCCAGGAGAAAGCTATCCTGAATGTGCTTTGTTGTTTTCTTACCTGTCTTTGACATAATCCATCCAGTGCTCCATTTCAGATTCTGAACTGGTCTTCTTTATCTGTCAAGAAGAGAAACAAAAGTCACCCCCACACATCTTGCACTGTCTTATCATACACTTAAAACCAGATTATTTTTTTTAACAAGAGTTAAGTCCATTAAAAAAAACAAACACACACAAACAGAAATGGCCTTTTGTCTCAACTAAGTTTTCAAACTACTGAAATTATCAAAATTATCTAGAACAATTCCAATACTTGTTGTTCATCCAAGCACTGCCTAACCATTCATAACCAAATTGTTAGATTTTAATAGCGCCACATTCTCAGACCAAAACTGAAACAGCCAGCATGAAAACACCCTACCAAATGGTATTTAATCATTATGCCAGTTATGTCCCAGTCGGGATAACTGATGCACTAGTGCAAAGCATGACAGCCTGTACTGCAAACTTACACAGCAGAGCTGCCACAGAAATGGTAGCACATCGTTCTGCTACAATTATCTTCCAAGACCCATCACAAGCCTAAGCTCTCTCAGAGCTACAGAAGGTTTATAGTGGAACTGTTCATATGTGCAAAGACTGGTAAAGAAAAGCATCGTAACTGTCTACTCACCAAATGGATTAACTCTTTAGCAAGCTGGGCAATGGACATCTCAAAGTTAGTTCCAATGTTATATATTTCACCTGGCTTTCCCTCCCTCAGGACAGTAAGGAATGCTTCTACCACATCAGCTGCATAAAGGAAATTCCTTCTTTGAAGTCCAGAACCATGAATACAGCTTAAAACCAGGAAAAGGCAAGAAAGTTTTGTTAATCCTCAAGTACAAGCATTCAATTTATTAGACTGTGTTTTAAGCAGTTTTGCCATTAGCCGGTACCTGAAGGTACCTTAAGTAGCTGACATGCAACCAATCCTTTAGTTTAAGGAAATCCTATTATTAAAATAAGTAATTCATAACTTAGTTATGAAGTTGTAATTTTGCAAACTATACCACGTATTTATAACTGTAATTACAATTTTGTAACAAACACCACAAACAAAAAAGCAAACTACATACCATTTTCTGTTCTGTTGCAACAAGGATATAAACTTTGGAATAACCTAAGGAATTGAACAAAAACAAAACAAAAAAAACACATTACTCTGCTATTTTAGAAGCTGTTTTTCTGCAAAGAACATGGTGTTTCACCAGCAAGTATCATTAAGTATTTTAATAAGACCCTCTAAATACTTTTAAGTTTTCTTAAGTCTAATCAAAGAATGCATCAAGCCTAGAAACTGCAAGGATTTTGGGTGAGGGGTTAAGACTAGATGCCTCTATTGTGTTGTAAAGCTTATCTTTCTGGTCAACCATTACAAATCAGTAGTTAAAAGCCACTAGCTTGCAGCATAAAGATTTACAGTATTATGTTTAGCTACAAGCTTAGATCCATTCATAATGTCCCAGAAACTTCAGAACAGTTGGCCCTGCTATTAAAGTTTTTAAACTGAAACCATTAGAAAGCTGTTCCAATCCTTTGAGTTTAGAGAAGTAAGTTAACAAAACATAGCAGCAGACATACTAGGTAAAACGAAAGATCCATATAGCCTAGTATTGTGTTCTTAGCACTAACTAGAAGTGGATACTTGAGGAAGAATATATATAAGCTGAAAGCGAGTAAATAGCGATACATCCCCTGAATATACTCCCAACATCATGCAACCTGTAGCCAGATATTTCCCGAGCCAGATCACTGAAAAACATATTTTTAAAAACCCTTGTTTATCCACCTGCAATAATGTAGGGAAATACAAATTTATTTGAAAAAAAAAACCCCAAACAAATAAAAATCAATTCAAATTAAAAAATACCTCACTAGAACTACAAAATATAGCTGCATTTCACACCAGCTCTGAATTCCAAAGAGTACATGTGATTATCACTATCATTCCATCAGTGTATTTCCACTCACTAGCATAGCAGATCTTGGTATTGCTTACAAAGGCAACTCCCTCTCACTTAAAACCATTTTAAATAGTTGCCCGGCAAGGTATGTGTGAATACATGCAAAGAACAAGTCACTTTGCGCTATTTCTCACCATATATCTGATTGTTTTAGCTTTACCTTACCTATTTTCCATAGAGGTTGGAACTTCTCTTTCCATACCAGACATATTGCTCTCTCAGTTTACTGTTTGAAATGTTTACCTTAGTTATTAAACATTCCTAATTACACACGACATGTGAGTTCATATAATTTGTAGGGGAACCCTGCCAAACATAGGGAAGTTAAACATCCTTTGAAAACTAAAAAAATTAAAAAACAAAGGTATTGTAGTAAAATTTGTGTAAATAAATAGAAATCTCTAACTGATGCTTTATTGACAACCAAAAAATACATGTTCATTGTGTTGATGGTGAGACATGTTAGTATGAGATCAAAATATATAACCACAGGTACGTGTGGACAAATATACTTGCAAGACAGTGCTTTTTTCAAAAGTCAGTCCATTCTTATAAGAAAAAAGTAACATCACTACAACCCTAAATTATGGTATACTGAACCTCAGAATAAAGCATTGGAGGGAAGAGGAGTCCAAGAGAGCTGATTAGTATTCAACGATCACCTCCTCCAAGCTCAGGAGTGGCGCATCCCAAGAATGAGGAAGTCAGGCAAAAGTACCAGGAGGCCTGCGTGGATTAACAAAGAGCTCCTGGACAAGCTCAACAGCAAAAAGGAGGCCTACAGAGGGTGGAAGCAAGGATGGGTTGACTGGGTGGAATACAGAGAAACTGCCCGAGTGACCAGGAACCAGATTAGGCAAGCTAAAGCCCAGAAAGAATTAAATCTGGCTAGGTGCATCAAGGATAACAAGATAAACTTCTATAAGTACATCAGGGGTAAAGGCAAGCCTAGGGAAGATGTGGGCCCTCTCTGGAAAGAGACAGGAGACCTGGTCACCCAGGATATGGAGAAGGCTGAGGTGCTGAATGACTTTTTCACCTCAGTCTTCATCGGCAAGGGCTCCAACCTCACCACTCAAGTTGCAGGATGCAAAGGCAGGGTCTATGAGAATAAAGAACTGCCCACTGCAGGAGATGATCAGCTTCAGGACCATCTCAGGAACCTGAAGGTGTGTAAGTCCATGGGACCGGATGAAATCCATCCATGGGTCCTGAGGGAGCTGGCAGATGAAGTTGCCAAGCCACTTTCCATTATATTTGAAAAGTCGTGGCAGTCTGGTGAAGTTCCCGCTGATTGGAAAAGGGGAAACATAACCCCCATTTTCAAAAAGGGAAAAAAGGATGACCCGGGGAACTGCAGGCTGGTCAGTCTCACCTCTGTGCCTGGCAAGATCATGGAGCAGATCCTCCTGGAAACTCTGCCAAGGCACATGGAAAATAAGGAGGTGATTGGTGACAGCCAACATGGCTTCACTAAAGGTAAATCATACCTGACAAATTTGGTGGCCTTCTATGATGTTGCCACAGTACTGGTAGATAAGGGGAGAGCAACTGATGTCATCTACCTGGACTTATGCAAAGCGTTCAACACTGTCCCACACGACATCCTGGTCTCTAAATTGGAAAAGCATGGATTTGATGGATGGACCACTCGGTGAATAAGGAACTGGCTAGATGGCTGCACTCAAAGGGTTGCAGTCAATGGCTCAATGTCCACATGGAAACTGGTGACGAGTGGCATTCCTCAGGGGTCCCTGCACTGGGACCAATGCTGTTTAACATCTTTGTCGGTGACATGGACAGTGGGATTGAGTGTACCTTCAGCAAGTTTGCCAACAACACCAAGCTGTGTGGCACGGTCAACATGCTGGAGGGAAGGGATGCCATCCAGAGGGACCTGGACAGGCTTGAGAGGTGGGTCTGTACGAACATCATGAAGTTCAACCAGGCCAAGTGCAAGGTCCCGCACCTGGGTCATGGTCAGGTCATGGTCAGCAGATCGAGGGAGGTGATTCTGCCCCTCTATTCCGCTCTTGTGAGACCCCACCTGGAGTACTGCGTGCAGCTCTGGAGTCCTCACCACAAGGACATGGACCTGTTGGAGCAGGTCCAGCAGAGGACCACAAAGATGATCAGAGGGCTGGAGCTCCTCTCCTATGAGGACAGGCTGAGAGAGTTGGGGTTGTTCAGCCTGGAGAAGAGAAGGCTGCAAGGAGACCTTATAGCGGCCTTCCAGTACCTAAAGGGGGCCTACAGGAAGGATGGGGAGGGACTCTTTATCAGGGAGTGTAGGGATAGGTCGAGGGGTAACGGCCTCAAGTTGAGAGAGGGTAGATTTAGATTGGATATCAGGAAAAAATTATTTACTGTAAGGCTAGTGAGGCACTGGAACAGGTTGCCCAGGGAAGCTGTCAATGCCCCATCCCTGGAGGTGTTCAAGGCCAGGCTGGATGAGGTTTTGAGCAGCCTGGTCTAGGGGGAGGTGTCCCGGCCCATGGCATGGGGGTTGGAACTAGATGATCTTGAAGGTCCCTTCCAACCCGAACCATTCTGTGATTCTGTTTAGCTTACTTTTTCCGGATACTGGTGTGGTCCATAAACGTTACTGCTCCGTGTGATAACAACTGGGAACTGAAAAGCATTAAACATGCACATGATTAAATAAGAAAATACATACCAGTAAAAGCTGTAGGCTTCTTGCTCATCAATAAATAATAAATTGACACACCCACAGCGCTTATTCAAAAACCCGCAAGCCCTTACAAACATTAATGAATTAAACTATCCCTACTTCTGTCAAATAGGCAAGGGCCTCCAGTCTCCTCCGTCTGTTAGAAGCACCACAAGTGACAAATGTTTGTAATCTCTCAGTCTTGCTATAGAACCACCATAGGACCTTACATACGTGTATCTGGTCAACTGAAGACTGGCTTATTACTTATTCCAATAAAATGTTTCAGACATTAACATCTTATTCAAGTCAGCTTTATGTCAAAAACAACACTGCAGAAGACCATGTCAAGAAGAAAAGACTAAAGTATTCAAAATTTTAAATATTTTTGCTTAAACAAATCTGAGTGATAGAGTGGTTTTTTCCTTTCTTCTTTTTTTCTTTCACTATAAGCCTAGTGTTAATACAATTTGAACTTTGTATACTCTACTTCTCTATAAACAGGTTTCCTTCAAGCTTAACACTTTTTTTTTAAGTTGCTAATGTTCTCTTTGACCATTTTATCAAAGAACATTTTTAGACATTACAGTTCAGATTTTCAAGACAATTTAAAAACATTTGACCTCTCCCCGCTGTCTTGCGGTGTATCTCCACCAACTAAGGTGTGGACATCCTCTGACACATCCAAACTACAAGACTAGCAATCAGGAAAGAGGTGTCACTGTGTGGACTAGTACTGATTTTTCTGTTATACTCTTATATACGTAATACAGACATTTAAGTATGAGCTGCAGAGTTTTTGAAGCTTGCATCAACTTACTTGGTACCTTTCCCAGTAAGACTGGACAAAACACTCTGCAGCTGCTTTAGAGGAGGCATAGGGATTTGTTGGACGTTTTGGTGAGGATTCATCAAACTCCTAAAATTAAAAGAAAAAGTTGCATTACTCAACTTCTTTTGCCCAGAGAAGTCACAAAAGCTGCAGTTGCAATCGAAATAAAAAACCCTAAATATCCAAGCACACCAGTCTGAGACAGTCACCCTTCCACTTACAGCAGAAGACCAATAACAAAAGACAGACTTTGTACTTCTAGCAGAGTACCTCACAGTAGCAGGTCCTTAGATTTTTATCTTGTAAAATAATCACTGTTCCCCCAGGGAGGTTCAATCCTTTTCAGGCTCATATTGCCTCAGAGTGCCATTGCACCACAGCTAGCAAATTAACCTTTCAGTCCTAAATAACAGGAGTCCATTCTCCCTTTTCCATAAACTTTATTTCTATAAGAAAAGTAGATTTCAAAATAAAGCCCTCCAAAGCAAGGCTTCAACAATTCTGACCTGTTCCAGAACAGGTAGCTTCATGGCTACCATGCCACTTCTATCTACTTCTTACTTGGGGAAGGGGGGGTTAGGGGGAGATGCAATAATGAACCAAAGAAAGGAGGATTCTACACTGCCTGAGGTGGAATCCGTAACAACCACGTGATTGTTATAGTCATTAACATAACACGTGATTAAAAGTCTCACCGTTCTTGTCTGACCTTTGCCTCTGAAATTAATTGACTCCCATTTACTTTTTGAACTTCCTCCTCCCACCTCCCCCCCCCCCCAAAGAACTCTTCAAGAACTACGATTCACAAAAAGAACAAAAAACAGATTAAATGAAAGTGCTCTTTTCAAGGCCCAGAGGCAGAAAAAGTTCACTCCAAGTTGTCTCAGCCAAAAAACACTGGTTTGCAGGAGAACATCCTTGGGTATCATAAAAGCCTACAAATCGAAGTTCTGTTGAAGGAACTGATAAAGACATTGCAACAAGAAGAAAGTGCACCTGATTTTTCTGAAATACAGTAGTATTTTCATGCACAAGACTCCTTGGTCATTATTTATGCCTTTTAGAAAGACGGGCATGCATAATTTGTCTTTTTACTGAGCTAAATTACACTTCCTGAATTAAGGTCAGGCATAGATCGGCAAGAATTGAAAAGATTTCCATAGAACAATAAGAAACATCTGCATATTTCTTCCAGTAATACAGGAATACTGTGCAAATTGTCCGTACTTACAGTTCTGTTAGTATTTTATCTAGAGTATAAAACAGTTCCCTGCCTGTCAAGTTCGTAGTCAAGGCAGAGCAGGAAAAAGTTTTTAAAAAAAAGAACAATATACTGTGCACAATACTGAAGTCTCATGAATGCTCCAAGGCAAAATTTATATAATACGTTCCTTTGATACTATCTCTGAGGAGTATTCACATGTCATTAATGACCCCAATCTCACTGCTTTAGGTAATATACATTCAATATAAAACATACTACCAAAAAAAAAATTCAGGACAATTTTGATACTCAGCATTCTAAAAACAACCAGTGCTTGTTTACAAGTTCCAGTATTATCAGAAATAGCTCAAAAGTCATATATTTACAGAGGCGAAGGAAAGTTAGACTAATTTTTCTTTCACTATTAAAAGCAAGTAAAGCTAGAAAAACCCTAATGCACTTTCAAACTCACCTCATCAGTGCTACCTCCATATACTTCATCTGTACTAACATAGACAAACTTCTCCACATTGGCTTCATGCGCAGCAGCAACCAGCACATTCGTGCCATAAACGTTCACGTAGGTGAATTCCAGGGCATGCCAAAATGAAAGATCTCCATAAAAAAATTCAAACAATTCTGATTAAATTTAGGCTTCCTATTGAACCGTAACATTAGAGGCTGCAATATAGACTGGGACTTTATCACCAGTTCATTGATTGTCAGATTGCAAGGTCATTATTAAATGAAGACACTTTCTACACTTACTTGAAGACAAAATCCTTGCTCTCAACAAGAGGCTGGAATTGGGAGCAAAAGCTTGTTGGCTATGGATGGTTCCATTTGAAATAGCATTATCTAACTTTACTTAAGTGGCAGCATAACTACTTCCCCCCTACATATGGAGGAACAAGCTCGGTAAGAAAAGTATCATTCAAAGACAGTTGTAAGATACAGTATTATATACTGTTAATTAACCAGCACCTGTTTTAATTCTTAGAATTGTCCCACTGACCTAATGACCTTGTGCATGTCAAATCTGACAATTTTGAGAAGTATTTTCCTGGAGAATTCTTTGAGGATTTCTTCTTATAGTGAAAGGAGTACAGTAGGGATAGTTCTCATTAGCAGTGTTACTGAAGAGTGGTAATCTGAAATAGGTACTTTTAAACGTAATTCATTCTCTCTTTTCAGAATCTAGGCAGGATTCTGAAGGGAGCTATGCCTAATCCTTCAGTTTACACACTGTGTTTTTTCCTGCAAGTCTGGAGCCGATCAAGTAAAAACTTAAGACTATGTACAAACTCTTTTTCCATTGTCTTCATGACTCTACCAGTACACTGTCAGTTACCTGTGTGTCTAGATGGAATTTAAAACTGTGATGCAAAAAAACATAAAAAGGGCATTACCATTTATGCGCAATGAAAATAAACAAGTCAGACAAAATACTTTTTAAATTAAAGCTATGAACTCCTTTAAGTTAAAAAGGCCACCAGACATTGAATCACGTAGTTTGTAGAGACAAACTGTATCCTTGTTGTATATGAAGGAAAAAGACAAAAATATCAGTATATATTTCAAACAAATGTATTAATGGAAAATAATACCAAAACATGCAACAATGCTCACCTACATGTGTTTGGGCTGCAAAATGAAGGACTATATCTATTTTCTCAGTTTCGAAGAGCTGCTTTATAAAATCACGTTCACAAATATCTCCCTAAACGGGAAAGAAAAATCATTAACAAATTATTTTTGATAAAAAATATCAAAAGCTTTCATTTGTACCAAGCATCACATAACAAACCATTACAAAGGAAGCACAGGATACAATCAGCGCTACCAACTGAGTTTTGGGCAACTTATGTCTAAAATAAGACCAGATATAAAACTTTCACACATTCTGAGCAACAGCCTCAACGAAACTTATTTCAGAATTTATGTTACTATTTAACATTAGAAACCGCATCTCCCCCAAAATATACACAACAGAAGTACACTGCACAGGTTGCTGAGGCTGAAATGACAAGTTCCCACAACAAATAAAGTTACTGGAGTCTGGCTAACAGACAGTGACATCTAGTGGCATCATAAAAGGTGACATGGATTTCCACTTCTGTTAAAATAGATTGTTGAATGTCTTGCAAGGATTTGGGGTTTTGTTGTTTGTTCTACTAATTTATTTATTTTTAAATTGATATATTTAGAAAATAGTCAGGCATCAACACACTAGCCATTCTTTAGTTTGACACAGAAGCAACAGCAGCTTTTAAAGGTAAATGCAAACTGAGAAAAAGCTTTTGATATTTATCTGTTGGCTCAACTTAAACAAAACAGTACCTGAGAAGAATGGATGTCTTTTGTATTTTCAATAACAAGGCAATTAACTAAAAACAGTTCAAATGCACCTATGTTTTAAGAAGTTCCCAAGCAACACTTCTGAACAACTGCCTCAAGAAGTACTATACGTCAGAAACAGGAGGAAGATGAACTGATTTTCCTATTTCTCAACCCTGAATACAACTGAAACACTCCAGTAAATACACTCATACATCATTTTGAACTAAATGGTTACAATTACTGACCTTTTTTTAAAACTGAAATTCAAACTTGATACATCTGTGCTGAGCAACAACAGAAATTGTGATAAATCTACATATTTCACACAGCCCCTTATGCAAATTTTCTAAACTTTTACTTCTCTACCTTCCAAAACAGGCTTCTTTTCTACAGCACCACTACAGCTTTTATCCCTCCAGCGCTCTCCTAAGGCCAGTAATAATGTTACAATTCTAAGGGTAAGGCTTGTCCATCGTAGAGTAATTTTTCCCATGCTTTTTTCCATATCAGTGTAAACTGCTTGACTACACACCAGTGGCCTATAAGCTCTGATCAACCTTCTTTCAAAAAAGAAAAAAAAAAACCCACCACACACAACACAAAACCCCCACAAAACAAAAGAAAAAACAACCAACAATTGAGAAGTTGGAATGAATTATACTGGTATAAATTCTGTGGGAACATGTTCCTACTCTAGTTCAGAAGCAGTATAGCTACCTCATTCCTTGTTACTATCCCCAGAGAGATGTAGCTGTTTACAGGATGCCTTCTAGAACTCCATGCTACCCCCAGCAATTAAATGTTAATATATATCCAGGTAACAAGGCTTTTCTACAGCATTCATACATTTCATATCACATACTGGAAACTGTTGAAAACATTAGGAAGAATAACCAAGAACCCAGTTTGGGCACGCTGGAACTGCCTACATATGCTTAGTAGACATCCCCTTCCCCTTCATGCAACTTTTATCCCAATAGTTGAGAGAGAATCACTTACTAATATAAAGAGACAGGTTCACAAAAATGTAAATACCCATGGGGGTCACCAAACAAGCGAGGACAAGTTCAATTCCCAACCTTGACTAAATCTAAGAGGTATGTTTAACTTACATCTACTACCTCTGACAAAATTGCCCCAAAGTTACCACTTCAGAAAATTAAACTATATGCATGTCTCTGATGTCCTGCAATCTCAGGCAGTCCAGCTAGAAAGACAGACCACCATCAGTATTGACTTTTATAGAGGGGAAGAACCTCAGCATAAAACCCTAGCAGTCAATGTTTATCTGAACAATAAATCAAAATCCTTCTCCTGTCTGAAGATAAAATTGTAGAAACAGTAAAATAATTTAACTGGCAAACTTTTAAAAAGAAGTGGTATACCTTGAATGTTCCCATGAGACCCTGTTCCAAAACAACTATGAACTACACAGCATCAACAGCAGCAAAGGCAAGAATGTAGCCTGATGCCTAGCGCTAACGGAACAAGAAAGAGTGTGTTGCACACCACGGAATATAACAAGTGACAGTGTTTGAAGGTGCAAAATCGAAGATAGCCTTAGAGAAGCAGGGAGGATCCAAATCTGAGTCCCTCTCGTCCATAGCACCTATCAAAAGTGAAACAATCATCCCTAAAACCACTCATCTCCATAATCAGGCTTTTACCAATTCTGTACTTTTATTATACAATAAAATATATCAACTTTCAAAAGACTAATTCATATAAGAGACAGAAGATACCTCATATTCTCATAGACTTCTGCGGATGAAATACGAAGTCTATTAATAAGGTAAATAGATGAAGCGAATGCTGTTATGCCCACCTGATTGTCACAGACATTGTAATATTACATACGCGGACTCATCCTTGACAATGAATTAGTAGTAGTAATTTCAACTTTACCATAAATGAAAGCAGTGGCTTCTAGTTTGGGGAGCTCTGGAGACCACATTACCTTGATATGGAGGCATTTAAAAAAAAAAAAAAAATTAGTAAAAAGTCAAGTTTCCTAGAAGAGAAGGCTTTATCACCTGGATAAACTTGTAGTTTTCCTTCTCAGAGACAGTTTCAAGATTCTTCAAGCTTGCACAGTAGTCGAGCTAAAGAGAAATACCCACACAGTATGATTAAATGGGCTTCATGAAAGTAAATCAGCTAACTCAGATCAAACCTGATCACTAGAAAGTTTGAGAACAACATAAAAACTTCTTTCAAAAGAAAAGATATTTTGCAAGCAGACACAATGAAGCTTTAAAAAAACACAAAACTCTGAAAGGTATCCTAACTGCAAAAATTCTTAAACAGAAGTTTAGAACTTCAAAAGCTTCCTCCTGTTTTATTTCTTTTGGCAAATAGTTATCTGTGGTGGGCACATGAACAGAAGTTGATTTTTTTTTTACATAGGTACAAATGGACAGCCAAGCAAAAAATTAATAAATAACACTAATCCATATAAATTTCAACATACTATGGACTGCATTAAAAATAATTTAAAACAGTTTTCCATATCAAGAAAGAAAACAAGCTACTTACCTTATCTAGATTTATAATCAGATAGTTTGGATAGTTTTTCACGAGAGAGACAACTACATGTGAAGCACTGCAGGACAGAAGAAAAACATATTTTACAATTAAATAGTTAGCTTTAAGGTAACAAAGAGATGACAAATTACAAGGAAGTTTAGCAATATCAAAAGGCTTTGGGAAAAGAGGGGGCTGTACTCAAGACAGACAAAAGAGGAATTCACAGATATATTTTAAGATATGTCAACCGTATTCTATTGATAATACCCGTAACTGCATAGTTAAGAAACTAAAAATCAGATTAAAAGTTCATGCTACAACAAAAGAAAGCAGCACTGCCCACAGCCACCTTAAAAAAAAAAAAAAAAAACAACAAACCGTTACATGCTCCACTCAACTGCCATTCTAAAATACTTTTACACTCTTAAGTTTACACATTAGGTATTAGTAAGTACTAAACAGTCAACCCTCCTAACCCACAGTACTGACTGAGTCAACTCAACTCTCCGACACTGCTGCTAGGTGTAACAAGAAATGACAGCCTGACTACCAGGTGGCATTTCACTTTGGTACAGTCTTGTGTACAAGAAGCTCACCCTGAGAGATCAGGTTTAGCAGGGCTTACTCACATAGAATGGTTTAGGCTGGAAGGGACCTTATAGATCATCTAGTTCCAACCCCCTGCCATGGGCAGGGACACCTCCCACTAGACCAAGCTGCTCAAAGCCCCATCCAACCTGACCTTGAACACTTCCAGGGATGGGGAATCCACAACTTCTCTGGGCAACCTGTTCCAGTGTCTCACCACCCTCAGAGTGAAGTATTTCTTCCTAATGTCTAATCTAAATCTACCCTCTTCCAGTTTGAAGCCACTACCCCGGTCCTATCACTACACGCCCTTGTAAAAAGTCCCTCTCCAGCTTTCTTGTAGGCCCCCTTCAGATACTGAAAGGCCGCTGTAAGGCTGCCTCAGAGCCTTCTCTTCTGTAGGCTGAACAACCCCAACTCTCTCAGCCTCTCTTCATAGGACAGGTGCTCCAACCTGCTGATCATCTTCACGGCCCTTCTCTGGACTTGCTCTAACAGGTCCATGTCTTGTACTGAGGGCCCCAGAGCTGCACGCAGTACTCCAGGTGAGGTCTCACAAGAGCAGAGGGGCAGAATCACCTCCCTTGACCTGCTGGCCACGCTGCTTTTGATGCAGCCCAGGATACAGTTGGCTTTCTGGATTGCAAGCACACATTGCTGGCTCATGTTGAGCTTCTCATGCACCAGCACCCCCCAGTCCTTCTCCTGCTCTCAATCTGTTTTCCACCCTGGCTGTATTTGTGCTTGCGATTGCCCCAACCCACATGCAGGACCTGGCACTTGCCTTGTTGAACTCCATGAGGTTGCCAAGGGCCCACCTGTCAAGCCTGTCCAGGTCCCTCTGGATGGTATCCCTCTCCTCCAGCATGTTGACCGCACCACACAACTTGGTGTCATCGGCAAACGTGCTGAGGGTGCACTGAATCCCACTGTCTTCAGCGCCCCCCAAGCTGAGGGATACACACAGAAATCTAGTTCTCTCACAGCTTCAGACTCAGCACGCTGACAGCCTCAAACTTAAGATGGATCTTAACTCCCTCTGCTTCGAGGAAAGCCCACAGCACTGGAGAGTGGAGGGGAGAAACAGCAGCTGGCTCAGAGCACAGCCCCCCCCTACCCCATCCCGGTTGAGGCTGAGCACCGATTCCCACCGTCAGCGCTGGAAGGCCCCCCCCTTGACCGAGCACCTTCTGGCTGGCCGTGGGCAGAGAGCAGCAGCCCCACCAGCTCCCCAGCACTCACCACCTCAAAGCCCACCACATGGCACAGCCACAGGCAGCCACCAAGGCGAACCCGGTCCTACAGAAACGGCTGCGCCCACCGCAGCCTGCGCCTAAGGGAACGCGGCCCGAGCCAGCGGCGCCAGCGAACCAGCCCGGAACAGGACCAAGGGACCCCCCCCCACCTCCCCTCCCGGGCCTGCTCCCCCCACCCCCAGGAAGGAGGCCAGCAGTCCCCACCCGGCCTGGCGGTGAGACGAGGCCGGGCTCGGGTCTCTGCGGCCGCCACTCACATGAACCCCGCGCCGCCCGTCACCAGCAGCCGCTTCTCGAAGACCGGCAGCTCCGCAGAACCCGGCGGATCCGACATCGTCCACGCTTTACGGCGGCGGGGGGGGGGGTGGGGGGTAGGGAAGGGGGAACGACACCTCACCGCGACGCATGCGCAACACGGGACGGAAGCCGTAGTTCGGCAGCCTCCCCGGCAAGAACCGACGTGAAAAAAACGCCTTCCCCGCTCCCCGAGCGCCCGAACAACGGAGCTCACCGCCCTTGAAGGAAGCGGCGCGGGCACGCCGTGTGAAGAGGCCAAGGCTTTACCCTCCACCATCCATCAACGGCGACGGTCGCCTTTTACGACGCCGGGTGTCTCAACTTACGACCGAACCCAGCAACGGACACGTCGCCGCGCTGGGGAGGCGCGGGATGCGGGGGATGGGGGGGGGCGCTGCCTCGCGCGCGGCTCCTATTGGTTCTCTTCTCCCCCCGCCCGCCCTCGCTTGTAACCTGGGGGGGTCACGTGGTCACGGGAGCAGTTGTGGGGTGGGGGGGGGCGGCGGCGGCGGTTAGCAGCGGTCGCCGGCGGCGGGGTGCGGAGGATGAGGTGGAGGCTGCTGTGGCTGCTCTGCGCCGCCGGCTGGGGGGGCGCCGGCGGCAAGACGCTGCGGGGCGGCTTCGGCAGCGCCGCCGCCCGGCTGGAGCCCTGGCGGCCTGTGGCGCGGTTCCAGTTCCACGGTGGGTGCCCGAGGGGAAAGGCAAAGGCCGCGCCGGCCGGCCTCCTCCGCCGTTAGGGCGCCTCAGAGCGGCGCGGGGTGGGGGGAGGGGCGAGCCGTTAGGGCGGCCTGAGGGGAGCAGCGGGGGCAGCCCGGGAGCCCTTCTCCCCTCGCTGGGGACGTGCGACAGGTCTGATCTTCTGTGGGTGAGGAGCCGGGGTGGGCCGTGGGAAGCTCGTGCAGAAGCGGGACCCCGCCGGAGAGAGGCGGGGGTGAAGCACGGCGGTGGGAAGAGGAGCTGGTAACGGCACGAAGAGCGTCGGAATTTATCAGAGAGCGGCAGAGCGCTGTTGTGGGTTCTCGGCGCCGTGCCTCCCTTCGTGTCCCTCTGCCTGACGTGGCGGGGGTGTCTGGGAGAGCAGAGGCATCTTAACTCTCACCCGCATCTCTCCTTCCCTCCTGGAACTCCACCGGATGAGAACGATGGTTAACATTGCACCTGTCTGTTTCACATCACTGGGTGTTTTCAGTGTCACTGTGCATCAGAGTGTAAATTCTCACCTTATTATTCCCATTGGCTTTTCTTTCCTGTGTTATTAACTCCTTGTTAGTAATAATTCCTGAACTGTTAGTTAAGAGGCCTAGCAATGGGGTAGAATCCTATTAGAGTGGCCACTGCAGAAATACAGGTTGGAAATTACTCTCTTTGCTACAGAAGTTTTACTTTGCAAAAAGAGTTATATGCAACCATGGTGAATGCCATATACAACAAGGCTGTGCTGGCCAGCATGCTTTTCCTGTAAGCTCAGCATTTCAGTAGCTTAGGCTATTTTTTTTTCTCAGTTAGCTTCATGGCAGAAGAGTTCTGCGGAATGCTTCAAAAGACAACCATGAAGATAATACTTACGCAAGGCTTCCTCCCAGGCTGGAGGAGTAGTGTGAGAGGCAAAGAAAAATGTTTGCAAGAAAAAAAAAATCTAATGGGATGAAGGAAAATGTGACATAAGGCAAGAAAAGTTGGAATGTGACCTTCCAGTGCTGAATGAGAGGTGATAGAGAGGGTGGGGATAGCTTGGGGAGTGACTTGAAAGCAGTGAATTATCACTGTCCTAGAAGATAATTGTAGAAGTGCTCTAAATAGATGTAAAGGAAAAAAAAAGTGCACTGATTAAATCTGAGAAAAGAACATTAGGATTCAAGATGAGTGGTTTAGGGGTTCAGATATAATTTATTCTACAAGTTGTTATTGCGTATTTCCTTAGAAATACTCATCTTTCTACATGAATACCCACAAGGATATGTATTTTGGGTCTTAGTGAAGTTAGAACCTTCTGTTAATTTTTCAAAAATCTTGTATTAGCAACTTAGGTAAACTGTAGTCCATATAATATTTTACAGATCCCAGGAGATCACCTTTTTTGAGGTTTTATTGCAGGACTGCTGTCTTGCAGCTACCTCTGAACAGGAAAACCTTCCTGGCAAAGCCTTATTTGAAGCTGGTAGTAGTATGTTGACTCACATCCAGCTGGTGCCTAGGTTAGGAGGGAAAGAAAATTGCTCTGACAGTTTAAAAAAACACGCAAAGCTTGCTAAAATTTGGATGAATTTGTACTTTTGCAGTACTCATTGATTTTTGTGATAAATCCTGTCTTTCAGTTATGTTAAAGAAGTCTATGGCAATATATATAATGAAAGAATTTATCAAAATAAGTTTGAGGATTGTAGAATTTCCCAGACAAGATAAATTGTGTCAAATGAGCTAGTTCTAAAATGACTAAAATAGTTCTCTATGTCAAGAGACAACCTATAGGTAGACTGACACATTAAAGAACACTTTTGAAGTTTGTTTTTCTTTGTATCAACTTGACATCTGTCATCTATAACTAAGTATTTTGGCTCTTACCGGTCTACAACATGAATGTCAGTTTACATAAGTTCTGGTATTAGGCCCAAGAGCTACCATATGGTGCTCCTAAGTGTGCTACAAAGATTATATGATGATAGATTATATAATACTAGACTTTGAACCAGCTATTAAGACTGATTGAGACACTGTCTTTACTAGAACTTGAAAAAAATAAAATTTGGTGTGGGAGGAAGGAACAAAAGACTATCTGGAAGTCTGTTTAAAAAAAAACAAGAGGAGGGAAGGCTGTTTGTAGTAGAGGAGCTTAGTGTTAACATTTGGGTTATGGTAAAGGTTTGTTTAGGTACCATCATAGAGAATCCTGCGTGCAGTATTGTGTTAATAAGTTGTGTAGAAATTGTTTATGAAAGAGTGTAAAGACTTACAGAAAGTAGTGGTAAAAGTTTAAGAAATAACCTGAAGTTTTAGTGCTGCTACTTAGAAAAAAAAAATATATATGCTGTTCTAGCTTTTTGTTTGTAACTGACATCAAAGCAGAGTAGTTGATTTTATTTTTTAAATATCAAGGTGACCATGCTGTTCTGTGTGTCAGAATCAAGAACGTAGCAGTAGCTGTGACAAAAGAAGCTAGACTTCACCTGTTCCAAGCACCGGAATGGCAGAAGCTGCAGAACAGTATCCAAGATCACAGCTGTACAGAGAAGTTCTCTAAAGCTCAGCTGACAAGTTAGTTACTACTTTTTTTTTTCCTTACAAATTAAGTTATCTGTGTATTTAGAAACCTGCTAAGTTATCTGTATATTTAGAATATTTATTTCAGTTAATTTGGACTTTGCATCAATTTAAGTAAAAGCAGGACTTTGGCCTTCTGTAATTAAAAATGATTACAAGGAAATGTAATTGCTTTGTTTGCATCGCTTCAGAAGACTTTGTGAGTTATGATTTAGTATACTGCTGGAAAATGATCAGTGCTTGACAACTAATGACTTTAATGAAACAGCCAAACTTTATGACTAGTTCTTGTCTCATGCTCTCACTTGTACACAACTCAGAAAGGATATGTGTTTGGCTGAAGTCTTCATTTACTCATTCAGTGCAGAGATTTTCTTTAACTTTGCTTGGAGTAAAAATCTCTTTTTTTTCTTTTTTTTTTATCTCAAACTTTTCCATAAAAAAAATATGTTGAGTGTGTGAAAGAATTTACAAAGAATACCACAGTAAGATGAAACTGAAGAAATTAGAAAATGTAAATGTTTGAGACAGTCAAATGTACAGTTTGAATGTGACTTTTACTGCAGTGGGATGAAAAAAAATTAGAGGCAAACTGATGCAGCCTGCTGCAGTTACCTCTAAACTTCTGAAGTGAATGCTTGTAAGGTGGGAGTACGTAGACAAAGTACACAGTAAAAGGGTAATTTTGTACCCAAAATCCTTTTTTCTCTGTTCTTTTTTTCTTCTTTTTTTTTCTCTTTCACAACCTCATAATCATTAGCTTTCCCACGGGTCTGTAAGGTCATCTGCAAAAATTAATCTGGGTTATGCTGCTTTACTTATCATTTAAAGTTCTTTCACCTTTTAATTTTGTAATTTGGTATTCATCACTGAATCTCCCATTCAAATGTTTTTAATATTTGAGCTGATAATTATACCGGTACAGAATATACAGGTTAACTTGTTGTGTTGTTTATGGAGGAAGATTTCTCATTCGTCAGGAGACTCCTGTTCTCCAGTTCCATGGAAATGACATTTTTCTAAGACAAGAAAACAAAAATATGAGATATTTTCATTGTCATGATAGCACAAACCTGTCACACATTGATGTATGAGACATGTTAGAAAATTTTTAATACAGTATCAAAGATGAGCTAATCAGGATAAATAACTCGAGTATCCATCTAAATTTAAAAGAACAGTAAAACACTGAAACATTCAGTTATGTAACTGGAAGACAAACATACTGAAATAATAATTTTTGCACCATTTATTGATCGTAATATTACAAAGCCTACTGAAAGCATAACTTTTCCTTTAAGAAATTAAGTTAAGATGAGAAACTTCGTTCAAATATACCTTAAGTGAATGCAGCTTCTTTTTTAAATACATTTCTTCTGTGTGGACAGAATCCCTAGAGTAACAAATTGATCTCCTGGAACATTGTCATAACAAAATCTTATACAGATGTTACTTCTAAGGATGTAGTTCCCTTACACTTGATTTGAGCTGAACATGAAGTGCTGCTGAAATGACTAGCAGTTGGTCCGTCACTCCTGCCTGTCCCAGCACTGTACTCACTGTTTTCTACTGTGTTTAGGAATCATAGGACTACAGGGTGAGTTGGATCTGTTTGCTGATCTTGGGCAAAATCAATTACGTTTCTATTTTACCTTACTTCATTTCTTGTGAGTTAGCTTGTAGATTTGTTGAAAAACTGATGAAACACACTTTGTGTGATCCTTAGTCTTGGTGCAAATGACACTGTATCAGAACTCAGCTGAGAGTTGAGGTGGAGAGTAAAGCCACCCCTGTCAGCTGCAGTTTGTTTTTTGTTTGATTAAGCACCATATGAAATCCTATTTGTGTGTTTTTAAAAATCTTGGTTTTTTTTTTTTTAAGGGAGCTGTTTCACTTTGTATATTTGATTGATAAGATACGTAGCTCCAGAGTGGAATGCATGCTTACCATTAGCTGCACAAGACAAACTGCCTGTGTTAGAACACTTTTCTGGTTCATATGTTGTCCGAATTTGTACTTCATGAGAATTGCTGCAAAGACGCATGTCATATATTTCTTCCTGGATCCTAATGTTGATCAGTTCATGCCTTCAGAGAACAGAAAATAACTTCTTTAAGTTGAGATGAGTTTATTTAAATTACATAAATGTTTTTCATGGGTAGACTTCAAGTTAGAAATCAGTTCTAAATTTTGTCTACAAAATATTTAGGGATTATGAGCTTGCTAAGGATTGCTTAGTATGTATGTTTGCAGGTTTTTCATTTTGAAAGGCCTTTGCCTAAAACCCAGGAATAGCTTGTTTTGTAGATTTTCTTTTTTTTATGAAATTTTTGTCTTTCCTCATCCTTAACCATTGTCATCTTAAACTATTAAGGTGAATTAATCTACAGTCCAATCATATTGTTATTTCTTCTACAGATGCCAGCTGCAGATGGCTTTCATTTATGGTTGAGCTGATTAGCACTCTAGTTCAGTAATCAGTGTAACAGTACTTAGAATTCAAACATATAGGGCCACAGCAAATGTTTATTCTGGAGAGATTGTGCTTGGTTAACAGTTACGTTTAGGAAAAATAACAGTTAAGATCAGTGAGCAGATGAAACATCAGTCTCTTACATAGTTTATTTTAAATGTAATCTGATTTGAAATATGCAGTTTCATTGGATGATGGTCTAAGCCCATAGCTGTCAATTGAAATTCAATCTATTACAGTTTGGGGAAGATGCCGTAAACTATGCTAAATTGTACCTTCAAAGCATGAACACTGTTTACCAAGTTCGCATGTGGCTGTTTGGTGCTCTAAATATCTTTGAAAATAGAGTGGAATAAATTTCACAAAGGTATTTTTCATACTGCAGAAGTATCTGTTGGCTAATACAGAATAGCTAGTTCTGTTAGTACTGTACTAGAGGATGGAAATGTACTAAGCATGGGAGACACGGTTTGCAATTACCGGCTTCTATCAGAAGGGAGCCCTCCCAGCAAACCCAAAAGCTGAGAGGTGGAATGTGCTACATATCCTCACTAACCCTTGCCTGCACCTATTTGAAACAAAAGATCAAGTTGGAAGTCTGGTCGCTGATGTTATGGCTAGCTTTCAAACCAAAGACTGCTTTGTACTGTATGTAGTTTATAACCTGTATATGATGTTGTGGATTTAAATTTTATCTTCATTCAAAGATGACTTGTCTAAAAACAAACTAATCAAGTACTTACCCATGTTTGTGTTTGTTTGTTTTCTTCCAAAGTGACTGTGAACCACACAGAGCAAAATGTGACAGTCTCACAGATTCCTTATCCGGAAACATGGTATGTGTTTTATGTAGACAAGTTTACCTGCGAGGAGAATTATTCTGAATCCGAGGATATTCAGTTTGAAATGGTCTTACTAAACCCAGATGCAGAAGGGAATCCATTAGATCACTTTAGCGCAGGGGAATCTGGTAAGATTTTTTTTCTTAAAATTGGATTTGTAAGTTAAGGCTCTGATCACCCAAACAAATCAGTACTTGCTATGCTTGGAAAAGTACGGGGAATAGATAGCAGAGTCTCTTATATTTCGTATTCTACTTTTTCACGGAGAGTAAACTTTAATTCATTTTCTGGCATTACAGAAAAATCCTTCCCTTTCTCTAGACTTGATTTTTCCAAAAAATTGCCTAACTGGAAGTATAGATGCATAAGGAAAGTTAGTGTTAATATCTTTGCTGATAGGTATTTTCCCCATGTTGAAATTGTAAGCTTCCACTTGAATGTGAATTTAATCTCTGATTTTAATGAATTCATGAAGTTCCTTAGCTGTGAAAAGTTTGATTCTGTGGAACAGGAGTACATGCATGATAAAACATTTTGCCAGTACAATTTCAGTTCAATGTTTAGGTCTTTCTAAGTACCTTAATCACAGACCACAGATTAGATATTTGTTAGTCCTAATTTTATTTTATTTAAGGAATGCAATTTTAAATCTTTAAACATGCAAAGAAAAACTTCTAGAAGTGATTCAAGACAGTAGCTAAAGAAACGCCCACGTAAAATTGTATGCTTTGGACAATCCAAACCAACCTAATGTATGCTTCATTGCAGTGCTTAGCTTCCCTGCTCTGGGAGGCCTCATCAGCATGTCACTGACCTAGGGAAAAGCCCAATAGGCTTAGTCTGCCTTCATACACAGATTTAACCTACCTACCCAGAATGAGCCGAATCACTGTGCTCAGAATCATATGCCATGCTGTCATTCTTGGTCTCAAGAAGTTATAGAGGGAACAAAGGCAGCTGCCTTTTTGAAGGGAAGAAAATATTCACTGAAATATTTATCAGAACCTGTAAGAAAGTAGCACTGTTAATCATCCATTTTTCAACGCTTATCAATTGACTTACCTGTCTCTTTAACTGCTTAACTGTGCTTCTGAGTCTACAAACTTGATTGTCAGTTTTTATTTGGTGAATTTTGTATCCAGAGGTTACTAGGTTAACTTATTCTCAAAAAGCAGTAGTAGCATTCTTTAGCTAAATCAAGGGGCAAAGCAACTACAAGACATCATGTGGCCCTTAAAAGTGGTGTACAGACCTCCTAGAGAGGCATCTCAGCTCTGTATTTCTCTTGTAGGAAGACTTTGAGCACTTTTAAGCAGAACTCTGAACAGCTTGCATGCTGTAGTGTGTAAATGTATTGGATGCATGTATTTAGATCTAATAAGAAACAGGGTGAGCTGTACGTGCCATGTCTTCCACAGTTGCACAGGAACACCTCTGTTCATTCAGATTTAAAACTTGCATCGCTGCCATGAATCCTGAAGTTACATGCCGGTGTCTACTTTCAATGAACTGAAGATGATTTCATATCTCTCTAGCTCTTTTTTTTTTCTTTCTTTTTTTTTTTTAATACATCTTTAGGCAACAATGCTTGTCATTTTTCCATAGAGGTGTGCCTAGAACATGAGGGTATCAGAAGATCCAGCTTCATTCCTTGGTTTTCTCTTTGAGGCGACTAAAAGCTACGTAGTTGCAGATGTTTCTGGTTAGGTCATCCTTCATTTTAGTTACTAAAGTTGTGGCCTGACACAGGAGATCTCGAAATGAAATTAACTATAAGGAAAGTATAGGAAAGAACTTGAGACTGTAACCTTCTGATTAAGATGTTTGCCTTGAGAGAGGAGGAGGCCTAGCTTCTGATCCCTGGCAAGTAATCTCTTATCACTTTATGTGGTAGGATTTTTTTACATAAAACATAATACCGGTAGAATCTGGGATTTCTGAAGGCAGCTGACCAGGTAGACAGCATTTTGAAGATCTTTGAAGTTAGGTATTTCAAATTAAGGTACATGTGTTTTATTTTCTCTGTCAACTCTAGGTTACTTGAAAATCAGGAAACTTTAAAAAGACAGGTTGAAAGTTACTCTGTTTTTTATAGTTATGTTTCAGTGCAAATTTCTCTTCAGTCCTCTTGGTCTCAAGCCAATCATCCACAATCTGTCTTTGTTGGAAGGAACTTTCTATCCTAAATGTTTAGTGGTTATTAAAAGCTAGTTCATTTTCCTGAAGAGTTTTCCATGTGTATCCATTCATCATGGTGAGAAATAACTTACCTATGGAATCCTTGCCAACTTCAGTGGGTGTCTTTTGAAGCAGAAAGATAAAGAGCGAAAGAAAGAGTAAGAGATTGATCTAAAATGCATATTCTTGTCATTCACAAATCATGCTTTTGTGTAGGTATACAAGAGAAGCAGAGTGGACCTGAAAACTTTGTTCTATGAGTCTTTATTACCTTATGCTTTTTCTCGCGTTTCACTGTATGTACATCCAAAGTGATTAATTTTAGCCATAGAAGTTATAGTATTAGGAACTGTTCAGAACTCATCCAGTTCTAATGTTTTTCAGCTTAGATACTGAAATGTGTATAATTGCTCTGTTTTTAATCTTTGGTTGGAGCTGTTTGGAAGTTTTTAGCAGAGTTGTTTTGCTGCTGGAGGGAAAACGTTCAGAATCTGATTCTGTGGGCACCACTTGGTTTCAAGAAGACTGGAGAAGGAAAACATAAGTTTTCTGTGAGAAACATCTGTTTACCCACTTTTGCTTACAGCTTGCTGGCTTTGACCCTTTGGGTGCTCATATAATGGGTTCCAAAGCTTCTGGACAATAGAAAAGATTTCCAGGATCCAGGTCTTTAGGAAAGAATTTTACCAGACTACTGCCAGACTGAAAATCAGAGGAATTCTGTTTTGTAAATAGTATCAAAAACTCTGGGCATTTTTTCAGATTGGTGCAAAAAAATCCACTCTATGAACTTACTATTGTTCTTTGTGCTATTTTTCTTTATAAAGTTTTCTGTCTTGGTTAACTGTGCTTCTTGGAGTTAACTGCTTTGTGTGGAGGAACAGTGACACCCAGTGGTGAAACAGGTTCAACAGAAGTCTGTGCTGGGTTTCTCTCCTCTTGGATTGTGCCTTTAAAAATTGAAGCAAAAAAAAAGAGCTAAAATGAGTTCTTTAATAAATATTTCTGACTGATCAAACGGGTGCAATTATATTCTGTTTATCATGAAACTGTATGCCACTTTATACTATTTCAGTAATTGCTACAAAGCTTTTTGTGTTTGAACAGAATCTGTCCTACACTCTGAAACGGTATCATTGAATAAAAAATATTTTGTCAGATCAAATAATAATCAGCTCTCTGAAAAAATTCACTGAGTTTCTTGGATAAAATAGACTAGGATTTACTAATTTTATCTGTACTACCACTTTTGGGTGACAGTTACTAAGAAATTCCTAGTGCTTATATAAAAAACATATTTTGTTTTAGTTATTTACTGCTAGTAGCAACGTTTCTTTATAAAAACTAAGCTGTATTTCTTTTTTTCACAGGATTACATGAATTCTTTTTCCTGCTTGTCCTAGCATACTTTGTAACTGCTTGCATATATGCACAGTCCCTATGGCAAACAATTAAGAAGCGTGGACCTATGCATACTGTATTAAAGGTGTTGACAATTGCATTACTATTGCAGGCTGGTTCAGCTTTTGCCAACTACCTGCATTTCTCAAGGTATCTGCTTATTTTTGCTTTCAGTCTTAAGACTTGAAGAACATTGTGTTATAAAGATGAGTATGTGATCTCTTCTGTGTTGATTATGACAGAACATAAGACTGACTTTTTAGAACTACATCATTGCCTAAATGTACGTTTAAGAGAAAGCACATGTTTAAGGCTCACTCACTTAAAAATACCATCTTTTTAAAAATACCATCTTCTTATTCTTTTATCAGTTATTCTAAAGACGGAATAGGAGCACCTTTTATGGGAAGTCTGGCAGAATGTGAGTATGCTTGTCTACTGTTTATTACATATTGCTACACATGAATCTGTGTAATACATTAGTGAATGCTGTTGTTGAACTGTGTTACGAATTTCGACCATACCATTGGATTTTTGAATATAAAATACTAAACGTTGCTCTTCTGAAAAACAGATTTTATTCTGGATGTTTTCAATAACTGTATTTGAAGTTATACAATTGTGATACTGTTTTGGATTTTTTAAAGGATTTTCTTGTCTGAAGATTCCCTCCTACAAACACTTAAATACATGTCTGTAACATGAATATATGTTTCAATACATTGAAGAGTTTTGCAGAGTTTGCATGATTTAGAGTAGCAAAGCTTTTTAGGAAACAACATTTTATGGAGTGCGTTGTTTCACTAGGAAATTTAACATTGATTATAATTAAACAGTTAAATGTGTTACAGCAGGTGATATGATTAGAGTGATGCAAAAAAATGCTTATGTAAAGAATTTATGTTAACAAAGCATTTTTCTCCGCTCTAAATAGATATTCTGAGTTCTTACTGGAACTGAATTCCTTTAAAAACCCTTCCCAAAATGCACTAATCTACTCTTGCTGGATTCTTCAAGGTTACATGTTGTTGGATTTTTTTTTTCTGTAGTTCATATTTGGAGCACTGGGGGGTTCTTTCTAAGCAAATATATTGCCTTTTGATTGGCTTGAAGCACCCCAAAGAAGTGGTACTGTGGCAGTGAAATAGCATTGGAGAGTAACAGCCTATATAAAAAAATATTTCCCTTCCTAGAGTTCGTTTAGAAGCTTGCAGTTGGAATTAACAGCCTCTTGATGGCACTTGGCACCACAGTAATTGCCTCTTTCTTGTTTTAACCATTTGAGTTAGCAGCTCCTTGCAGCCTCTCTAGCAACTGTATTATTAAACTATCCATCTCGTCTCCTGAAGTGAAATTAAATAGAGAATATGGAGGTAGTCATAACTCCCTCCCAATAAAAAAAACCCAGTGTTAACTACCCAGCCAGAACTTCAGAGAGAATAGCTGCTTATTAGATTTTTTGTATGTGTATCGTAGCGAAGAGTCCACTTTTATTTGCTTAAAGCAAAGTTTATTAAGAATAATAAAATAATATTTTTTTAATCAATAACTGAATTTAAGAAATTCAGCTCAGAGAGTTTTCCTTTCCTACTGTTTTTAAGGTTTGTGGTTCCCAAAACAGTAAAAGAGCACAAGTAATAGAAATGTGGAAAGCTTCAGTGTCGATTACAATTCTGAAGAATGGCTGATAGCAATTAATATAGTTTGAAGATGGAAGGTGCTACCATTTTACCTATATCAGAACAGAAATCCAAGCTAAAAGTAAATGGTAAAAATTCTGTTGGCTGCCATGGGGCCAGAATTTCTTTCTAGAAACCCATTCAGATACTATCCCACACAATTATTCTTTTCCCACCACCATTTAGTCTTTACCGTGAATAAAGACCTGACCCTCAGTATAGTATTTCGCCTAAGTTAATGGCATGAATCACACAAATCTCTGATGCTTCACTCAAAAGCATCACAAATAGTGGTCTTTTTACCTTTCAGTAAAATCGGAATTTGAAAAGTCAAATAATATTACTGTGCCTGTTGAACAGCCATAAAATTTTTAATTGTGATGAAATCAGACAAATATAGTATTAGCTCGGTAGCATGTGACTTTACACTGACCCTGGATATTGTGGGATTATTGTAATTTTAGAAATTTCTCTCAACCTTCTTACTTTCTGGCATGGTATATGAGATGTCAAAGATTAAAGCTGGTACTGAATTTTTGTCTTATGCCGTTTTGTCGGGGAACCCACTTGAATTGTTGCCACACTGAAGCAGAGCAATATGTATATCCAGGATGTGATTGAGAGAGGATGTCTGGCTGTAAGTTATAGGGCAAGTTATCTTAAGGAGTGACAGAAAATAAAATGTTCTCTAGAACATCCAGATTTGTTCAGTCATTTCTCTAGCTTGGAATTGTGATACTGGTTTGGTGTGCCTTAGGTTCGTGTAACAGTTTTTTCTACTGAGTACTATGCCTCCATAGCTAGCATTGTAAAATAATTCTAAGGTCATTTTGCCCAAAATCAGCGCCAGTTCATTTTATTAAAGAATAAGGAAGTTTGTATTTACTAAAAGCTCTTGACATTTCTTAAACAGCAAAGGTATCTGCATACATTTAGAAGCATTTAAGCATATAAACTGTGAGAATACCAATATATCCCAGGAATAACATGTTGAAGTCTGGTTTATATCCATATTTTGCTAATATTACTGAGTGTCAGGGAAATATTATAGCTGATCTTCATTTGACACGCTTCCCTTGCATGCATATTGATCTCTGTACAGTGGCAACATTTTGTGTGCCAATATTTTTAGTAAATGTGAAAGTACATTTATCTTTTATAATACAGTCCAGTTGTATGAAACTAAAAGTTTGCTTTTGTGACACAGAAATATTTTTCTTGTACCTGATAGCGTAAGAGAAAATTACAAATGAGGAACAGGTTTAATTGGACTAAAAGATTAATCAAGTGAAAAAGAAGGTATTGTTGCGTGTAGTGCCCAATCTCTAGTTTCTGAACCAAATTTGCAGTTTACATAATATAAGAATCAACCTTTCTTGTACATCTCTTGTACGTACAATGAGCCAGTTTACTCTCAAATCCAAACACTAACTTAAAAATTGCTCTATAAATTTCAGTCAAAAACTTACCATGTCTAAAGCTAACAATCACCCAGAAAGAAATCTTCAGGTCTTTCTCCTGTCAGTAGTACTTCAGCAAGGCTAACAAGTAAAGGCTTTAATATATTCTAGATTGAAGTTTTCTTTATTCAGATACAGCTTCAAACACACGTTTGAGACGCTGATTAAGAATGTTAACTTTATGGAGTATGTGTTAATTGTTCCCAAACAGAGGAAAAAAATGGACATAGCAAAATGAGGCAAAGGTAGTTTGCATTTAATAAAATGAAATACAGACAAGTTGTTGCTCCAAATGAAGTTTGTGTTAGGGTTATTAATTATATTTTCCCCTTTAAGTATCTGAGAGTGGAATTTGTCCTAAATATTTGTGCTTTCTGTTGCAAGCTACTGCATCCTTAAGACAAAGTGCAGTTAATTTAAAGTACAATGCAACTATCTGATTTTTGAACAAAAGTTTGCCAGAGCAAAGAAAGGAGTTCATTTCATCATGTTTCATATTTGCAGTGTGATTAACATATATATGATTTTAGTTCTTTAGCATTTGCAAATCTATTTATGCAGACAGGCTCCTGAGCCCAGACTTCTTTGACACAAGAGTGGGATTTGGAAGGATGTGGTGCTGTGCCCGTGTTGTTGCAGAACTGCAGCATAACTAGAGGAAAGCTGATAGCGATCTGTTTGGTCACTGGAAACTACCCAAAATATCCAGATTTTGTGGCAAAGTCAAAACTGTCATCAAAATTATGACTAAAGGTGATACAGAGGTGTAAATGTCCATCCTTCTTTTGTGGTTATATGGAAATATATATTTTTTGCTTTAGAAAAAACTATTTTTATTGTGACTCTACTTCTTTTTCTTTTGTTTTCAATAGTGTGTGACATAATCTCACAGATACAAATGTTGTATTTATTGTTGAGTCTGTGTATGGGTTGGACGATAGGCAGAATGAAGAAATCTCAGGGCAGACCCCTTCAGTGGGATTCCACTCCAACATCTACTAGCATTGCTGTAGTAGTTGTTGTTACACAGGTTTGTATTTTATGTTCATTCTTATACTGAAATATACAGCTGCTATTAAGTATGACAGAACCATGAACCAACTAATTTCAATATTTTATGAGGGAGGGAGTATCAAGACTGGAAAAAAAAACCCACAGCATAATGTGCACCCAGTATGTCTAATAGGTAACAACACCTTCTCTTTACTTTAACAATTTAAGGTGTAGCTCCACAGTATGTTTTTGTTCAGCAGTAAAACCACTTAAGAAGTTCCCACAGTTTTCCAAACTCCTGGTTGTGCCAATTGTTCGTAGCATTATACTGTAAACCAGATCAGTGGAATGATCTAGATTGGGGGGCGGGGAAGAGAGATTTCAGCACAGTCATTTTACTGATCTGATTTATAATGTGGTACTATAAATAGTTGTAAACACTACAACTGAGGGGTTGTGAACTACATTGTAGGAGGTGACAACAAGCAGCAGGAGAGGAAAGACAAGAAAAACTCCTGTGAGAAATTCTTTCTGTCGCCAAAAAAATTTAAATCCTCAGTGTGCTCCTCTTAAAAACACTCACATAGGATATCTAATGGTCTTTTCAATCAATATAAGGGAATTCTTGAAAGGTTCTTGTGCAGGATTGGTCTTGCAAATATACAAATGGTCTGACACATAATTTCATTCAAATATTTTCCATTAGTATAAATTAGAAAGTGAAGTAAACCCATACCTTAAAAGTAAATTGTAATGGAGATCATCCAACCCTGGTGGTGCCTTTTGTAAACAAATTTTTTTAAATCACAACATAAAGACAAGAGAATCTGAAAGCCATTGAGAAAGAGAAGAGCAGGGAGAAACTGGAGACAGTAATGAGGAAGAGATCATAGTGAAAATTTTGTGCCATTTGAGTAGTATCTGTAATTAGTGCTGCTTCCAAACTAAATAAGTGGACTGCTCAAACATTAAGAGTAGCTGGGAGCTGACATTTCTTGCTAATTAAGAATATAAACCAAAGGCTAATAACGTCATAGGTCAATGGGACTGTTGAAATTTAAAGACAGGTTCATTCCACCTTACTTTGACACCCATCTAGAACCAGAAATTTTACATGCTGGTAGTAAAGACAACTTCTAAAAGTATTTAATTTTATTCATACCTTTCCACTTGTACATACATATGGGTGTGTTAATACTCCGTCACTTGAGACTGGAAAGTTGTTTGTTTGTCTCCTTTTTACTATAAGTAGAAAGGACACTCAGTATCATCTGCTTCATTTTTTTTTTTTTGGTTAGTTGTAAAAATTGGGGCAGTTATCATACATATCTGCTGCTTTTTCCAGTACTGGTCCATTACATATTTGTGTTGGCTCTTTGAGCGCCACTGAAGCATTGGCACAAAGTTGGCCATCTTCCTTTACACCACAAAGGCACAATTCTACCACATCTCTCCTCCTGGTACCATTGGGAATGTCCGGTTTGGCAGGAGTCTTATAGGAACAGAATATCGATATCAGAGTATGTGATTGCCTGGGTGGTCTCAGGGTCTACTGTCTCCAGCAAAAGTTCCCTGACACCAAGAATATCCTTGTCCCTTCTGGAGAAGATGTTTTCCATCTCATGATTCAGTACATAGGAGATACGCCTTCTGCCGTGTTTCTTCTCCTTAATACAGAATGTGGATGTTGAGCTCAGGGGAGCAGGATCCAGAATGCATCATTTCTATCAAAGGTTCTTCATTCTCTGGATTAGTCTGTTGTTCATTGGTCTGTCTGGATTGATGTGGATGTTAGACCTGCAGTAATAGGGCAATTAATGAGGACCTTTAATGATTAAAAACCTAGAATAACTTCCTTTCTGTCCTGCTCTTTCCCAGAGATTCTTATGGGAGAGCCAGTTTCCTCCCATGCCATAGATTGGACGGGCTTACGTGGATAATTAGAGATATTCTAAGAACTTGGTGTGAAGGGTGCTGGAGACCACATGCATTACCCTAATGCCCTAACGCAGCAGATGAAGATTGAACCGTGTTAGTTTTATTGATGTTCTACATTTCCTGTCCTCCCCTCATCTTCAGGGAAGTCAAGCAGGTGGATAGTCTGGGAAAACATGTTGTTCTTCAACTTAACTGCAGTTTTGACTGGCAAACTGTCTGACCCTGTTTGCCTGCTGCTACTTCAAATTACTCAGCAAATTTTCAGGGTTTTTTCTCCTCTATGTACTGATGCTGTGAATTCTTTCTTTTTGTTCTTTCAGAAACACCAGCAATTTCCCAGGCTGTGTTTACAGGTTACCATCAGTGTAGGGTGGACACAGCCTCCTAGTCAGCAAATCTTCTGTGGTCTTTGCGGCTGCAGAGAGGTAGCATCTCAAAGGAGGGACAAGTCTGCCATTCCGGCAGCTCCATTTGCCTTAACTTGTTCTTTATTTCAGCCCCAGAACAAAAGATTCCCAGGCTGCTCTCCATTCATTAAAGATTCCACTCTCTGCTGCTGACGCACAAACGTTGTTCAAAACTTTCTTGATGGCAGGCCTTTCCCATCACATAGACCTGAGCAGTTTCAGCTTTCAGGGCTGATCAGTGTGGAAGCAATGATTCTAGAAAGATACCTGACCAAAATGACATAGAATCTTACTGCATTAGACATCATGCTTCACAGGGGTAGGTACACCCCAAAGGTGTGCTCAGAATCAGCTCTACCTCTGATCTTGGATCTAAAACCATTTTTTACTATACTGGCATTGCATGACATCAGATATCCAAGTGCTATATACGGTTCTAAACAGCTAGTTAATCCTCTTTGCCTTGCTGCCACTTTTCATTTCCCTTTTGCTTCCCCCTTCCCCCTGCCTCTCAGAAATGAGAACCTGCATTAACTGGAGATTGATATGTTATCTTGGCTTGCCATAAAGTCAGTGTTGGCAAAGCGAAGGGGAGGAGGGGTTCTACCATAATTGTTTCCTCATGTGAAAAAATAAGAGTGTCTGGTTCTTCATTATATAGATGTGGAGGTTCAGCTTGTGTATCTGGAACATCAGGATGAAGTCCGTGGCAAACATTCTTCTAGCATTTGAAGAGGAAGGCCGGTACTGGACAGTGGTTGATGTCCAGTACTGCTGCAGTCTCCTTCTCTGGAGGTATTCAAAACCTGCCTGGATGCGTTCCTGTCCAGCCTGCTCTAAGTGAACCTGCTTTGGCAGAGGGGTTGGACTAGATGATCTCCAGAGGTCCCTTCCAGCCCTTTCCATTTTGTGGTTCCACTGTGAACCAAGATAGGTCGGAAGTACGTGCAGATGAAGTCAGGCATTTTGAGCAGTGTATTATGTAAACAAGGAGATGGTCATTCTTCTTTACTTTAGAAAGAAGGAATATAGCTAGTGCGAGTCAGCTCTTCAGCTATCTAGCTCATCCAGTCCTTTTGTCTACAGCCTAAGCAGGGTAGTTGTTCTGGATAACAATTAGAATTTCCCCCCATTTTCTTCTCAGAGCTCGTAGTTCTGCTCACTGCCAACAAAAAAAATGTCTCTGATACCCATTTCAGCAGGTTGGTGTCTGGATGTTTTTTCATCTTGTTCCTGATATTGCCGCTAAGTGAGCTGATATGTGCCTTTCTGTAGTCGAGGTAAGGAACTTCAGGGTTTATTGACCTTCATTTCTCAGGCATAGCCAGCCAAAGAGATCTTGTCTTCAAGGTCATGCTTGTCTATGAAAGCTCTTCCTTCATTGAGAACAGATTGCCTAATCCATAGTAACCTAGAAACACTCCATGGCACAGATTTCTCTTTTATAGGATCCTGCTTTTCTCTGCTGAGTGAGAACAGTCCCAGCTCGTAGTAAGAGCAACGACACGTGTTCACCCTGTCCGAGCTTCCAATGTGTTGCACTGACGGTTCCATCCCTGCCTCTAATGCCTCTGCCTTCTGCTTATTTTGTAATAATCTAATGAAATTGAAGGAAGATGGACTTCTGTGATCTTACATTGCTGTCACTACACGCAGTCTTTGATCAACTGATTCCTGTGTTGTTTACACTCTTTAAAGGGTTGGTCCAGAGCATACCCTGCTGTCAGACGCTGTTTTCCCATGGGGATTTGGACTTTGTTCTCATGATTCCTTTACTCCAGCTCTTTGTCATCTTCTCATGAAAGTGGCTTCCTTCACTGCTGTTGCTATTGTTGTAGGTTAAGGAAAATCCAAACCCTTATGAGCTCTTATTCTTAAGTTTAAGCCATCCCTGGGATCTACCTAAAGTTTCTTCGTAAAACAGTATCACAGTTTCATCTCCATCAGCCTATATATCTTCCCCCCAGATACATGCTTTAGCCAGGAATATTCTATACATAGGAGGTGGTTGGGTTTTTTTATTTTCTCAGACAGTGTATGTCCAGTCCAGGGAAGTTACACTTGAGAGTAGCCAAAGTATTTAAATGTCACAAGGGAAAATGCTGTGTACAAGACTGCAGTGATTCTGTAACTGGTAGAAGCCTTGTTTGTTGCCTGAGCATGTTCTACCTGCACTGAAATAACTTCTGTGATAGGAATTCATCAATTTCATGCCAAAACTAGTGCTGTAGACATAACTTTATCAAACACTGTGCTGTACCTCAGGGTTTCAGGAGCCATTTAGTCTTATTTCAGTCTTACTCCTTGACAGAATTCTCAGTCAAGTAATTTGATCATTTGAAGATGTTTGCTTGAAGTTACTCAGAGTCTTATGGTGGGAACATTGAAGCCTGTTGGTCAAATTGTTTACTAGTAATCACTGGTGTTCAAGATGTGCATCCTTCATGTCTGGCCCTCTCCCATCCTTCCATTTTCCATCCAGGTAGTTGAGGAGTGACTGAAACGACAGCAGTCATGCTTGCCATGTCATTGCCTAGGTAAGGGAGGGGAAAAGTGCACGCGTACTCTCTGAGGATATTCTAAGTGAAAATGATCCTATCTTGACTGATGAGGCTCGAGGGCACCCACCTTTGGAAGGGACAGGTGGATTGCATTTTTTTTTTTTAAAAGTTAATGTCAGTAAGCTTTTTGTCTTTATGTAGTTAATGTAGTGAGAGAGCCTTTGAATGTGTTCAGAAAAGAATCTGACTAATTTAGATTTCTAAATTGAGGCATACAGTGTCTGCTTCTGAAGGCCTTCAGAGCTGCCTCACTCATATAAATCAAATTTGCCTACCTTTCTTCAGAAAGCCGGCTTCATTAGGCACCTGAAACGTAAGTGCAAGTTAAATTCATGCAGTAGGTGGACTGGATTCCAGTGTATATTAAGTTCTTAAAATGCCATTCAGCTGCTACAAGATGCTGGGAGAGTCTAAACTTTATGGGTATTCTAATTTATAACGTTAACATTCCCAAAGTCTCAAAAAGGTATTCTTCAGCAAGACCCATTTTTTATGCAACGAGTAGGCGCCTGCCTTGTACCCAACTAAGATTCAGAAACTAGGCACTTCTTAATCTGTTTTTCCTTAGAGAATCTACCAATATTCTTTCTCACAGTGCTCCTACAAAATTGGATTCTGCAGCAGATGTGTACAGTGCTGAGATTTAAGGAGGATTGCTATCTTTCGTGCAGTTATCTGTTGGCTAGAGCAGTTGTCCAGTTGTTGGGACGGCATTTGGAACCTGTGACGCTCCCTTTGCAAGACCCTAGGAGGTTTCCAAGACGGTTGCTTGCAGAGTCAGGCTCGCTCGCAGTTTCTGACCTAGCTGATGTTGAATTCTTTTCTCCACAATGGCACAGCTTCAATAGAAGGGGTGGAGAGTGGCCCACCCAAGAACAGCCTATAGCCTGGCAGTTGGGGCACTCTCCAAGGAGGTGGGAGATGTGAGTTGGATATCCTTTAGGCAAAGAAGGGAATTGTGGGAGATCCAAGTTCAACCTGGGTGAATGCTTGAGCCTTTAGGCTATTGTATAAAAGGGGCAGCAGCACCACCCTCTTACTTCCCCATCTTTGAAAAGAAAAGTGAATCCTGTTAGGATTTTGAAAGAAAAGGCGTAGTCGCCTGCCTTTGAAACAAGCTTTACAGGTTGTGGATCCCAAGTGGAAGGAGACACCTCCCTGTAGCTCTATGGAATCATTTCAGTGGGCTTCCTGCTTAGTAGGCCTACTGTTTAACTAGATGATTATTTTGGATCTTAAGCTAAGGTGCCACATTCCTTCTATCCAAATTAGAGGAAACTTTAACTTGTAAAACTTTCTAAAAGTTACAGAGTGCAAGAAGTGAGACTCTGTTCCTGCCAGTTGCGCTTGGAGTAGTAATAGGTAGTGCCAAAAAGCAGTTCGGGTTAGGGTTTTTTTGTGTAACATGGCAGTCTCCAACAAGCAGATTGGAGCATGACCAGTTGTGCGAATAATGTAATCTGTGATGGGAAGATTAATTGAGGTTTAGTGTAACCTTGTTTACTCTAAGTGTACTTTGCTGTTTGTGTTCTTTTCCAGAGCTTTTTGTTAATTTGGGAACAGTTTGAAGATACAAATCACCACAGCTACCATTCACACCATGGTTTAGCAAGTGGATTGCTTATTGGCCTCAGAGTTTGCCTGGCTTTGTCACTGGCTGCTGGTCTTTACCAGATCATCACAGTGGAGAGAAGCACGCTGAAAAGGGAGTTCTATATCACCTTTGCCAAAGTATGGGTTACACCAGGGAAACCGATCCCTTCTGCTGTAAATATAATTGTGGCATGCAGTTGCCTGAAACACTAAACTCTCTTCCTCCATAAGAAAGTTAATGTTTAACTGTCTGATTTGATTAAATTGTACCCTGTCATCATACTCTGAGTAGTCATTTTAATTTGACAAGGAGTACAGAGCTTTTTTTTTAAACAGAAATCCCACCTTTCATTGTGTGGTTTTCGTTCTGTTGATTGAAAATTAAACAATGGGTTCATAAAATAGAGAGAAATGTAAATGCAGTTCCTCTAACTGTCATCTCTTTCTTCTAAGCTGGCATGTAGTCATTTTATAACTTATACTCATCTTCTCTTTTAGGCCTGCATTCTCTGGTTTTTGTGCCACCCATGTCTTGCAACCATTGCTATAATATTCAGAGAATATCAAAGAGAAAAGGTATGTACAGGCAAGATAAAAGAGATGGAATTTGAATAGTAGTTGTTCTTCATGTTCAGTGTTTGTTAGCAAACTCATGCTCTTAGGCTGTTAATCTTATGACCCCAAAGCAACTTGAAAAGTCTTAGTCACACAGCTCTCATTGATGCTAATGTGAGTCATATTTTACAAAGGCATACAGGGCTTGGATCATCTAAGGGTAATCATTTCTAGGTTAGGGGAGGGATGGGGGAGATTGTAAAGTCAAAGGAAAATGTGGAGGGGGTGTTTTGTTTTATTGTTTGCTCGTTTGTTTTTTAATTAAAACCACCTTGGGGATTCATTTAACAAAGCTAGTAGAAAGATAAATCAGTGGATTTTTTTGTTGTTGTTTGCTTTTCAGTTTTCATCCTTTAAAAGCTTTATGTGGTTAAATAGGTCAGGGAACCTGTAGCTGAACTGTGTTTTTTAGATTAAGAAATCTTTCTAAATATGTACTTTGGTCTGTAAGCTCTAAATAGTTAAAAACAAAGGTGGACTCACTGGGTTTCTCGGTTGCTTAAACATTTTGGGAACTAGAGAACTAGTGTGTGGAGCCTGCCATGTTCAGATAAAGTGCACTACTATTCTCAGGTGATTGACTACCTCATTCCAGAGTAGAGTTTGCTTCTTTTCTTTATGGTTATAAACATCTGTGCATTTCTATGCAAATACTTTCAGAAATTGAGCTTTTATTTGTGTAGAGGCCTATGTAAGGGAAAGAAAAAGGTTCCACTAAAAATATATAGTAAATGAAATACTGCGTTTGATTATTTAAAAAAAAAAAATCTAGGGAGAAAAAAAAGACTCCTCTAGAGCTACTAATGATATGAGGAGACTTTGTTGTTGCTTGATGAAAACATCACCAGGGCAGGAGGACAATCTCTAGCAGTAGGATCAGTAAAGGAAATTTTTGCAATACTTTGAGATTTTGAGCTTACTGAAGGGAGAGTACAGTTGCTTTGCTCTTAATTTGAGGAAGCTCAACCATCGTGTGCAGCTGCAGTTCCGACATGATGATGATTTAGTTGTTTCCTTATTTAAACACACTTCAATACAGTGAATAAATGTATGATCAGTAAATACCAGTTATTTAAGAAAAGCATGTATTTTAAAAGACTCTCCGTACATAAACTTAGGCTTTCGCCTTCTTGGAAACAGTGATTACCTTTATGCATTTGATAAATACTGCCTTACACAGCTTTTACAGATGAAGAGACTTGCACTGCAAAGAGGTCTGGCTAAGTGAGACTGATAAATCGCTATCCTCACAGCTCCACGATTGTGCTAGTGCAAAGTGTTTCCAAGCTTCTTTTTTTTCTACTCTGTTTGTTGTAAGAATAGAATATCTAAACATCACCTCTGCTTGTGAAACTGCATGGGTGGTGAATTGCAAGTCTGAAATTCCCCAGAACAGAGACTGCCAGAAGGGTTCTGTGACTTGCCCAGGGCTATCTACTGATTTAAAAACACCCAGGTGTGAGAGCCTGAATCCTGGACTAGAGATTCATGTTCAAATCTTTTGTAAATGCAGCATATTAAAAGGTTTGAAGTTAAACCTCAAGCACTTACGTAGTATGCTGATAGAAATTTATTGTGGTTTGTTTTGTGATTTTATCTTTTTTTTTTTTTTTTTTACTTTTTCCTTTTCTCTCTTTTTTTGTCTCTAGATTATTACCATAGGTGTTATCCTCTGTCAGTGCATCTCCATGGTTATCCTCTACAGACTCTTTCTATCTCATAGTCTATATTGGGAAGTATCTTCACTGTCATCAGTGACATTGCCGCTAACAGTATCCTCTGGACATAAAAATCGACATCACTTCTGAGATATTTAGCAAGAATAAATTATGTAATGAATGTGCAATAATGACTTAAATATACAGGTATTTTTGTCACAGGTATGTGATGCATTGGTTTCACTGGAAAACTAAGCGATAACATCAGAGCATTTCACAGACCTTTGGTCTGACGGGCTCCCTAGATTAATCTGTTAAAAACATTGTGGAGTGGAAAAATCCATAATGTGAATAATTTTATAAATACTTCTTTATGTCTAGCACGTGGTACTGAGCTGTATCACAGATAAGTACAACAAATCTTTTCTCTCCCATTCACAGACACAAAAAAATGTCCTTACTTTGTATCAATACTAGGTTTGAAGGTCTTATAAAATGCAGTTCTTGGAACATCTACAAGCTCAAACAAGTCTGAAATAGGCCAGTTGTGAAATTGGTGTGATGCGTAACGATGAGTACAAGTTCTTTTATTTTCATGCTTTAGAGAAAATGCATTTTATGTATAAGTATAAAAGAAGGGGAAATAAAAGAGGAAGAGTCCTCTAGAAAACACATGTAAAATGTTCACAGCTGAGAGAAACTTTCCTTTATTATTACTGTAAAAGAAAAGCCTTTTTTGCAACTAATGTTCATACTGGTTAAATTTTTAATGGGAATGAAAATAGGGTTTATATCTGCTTTTTTTTTTAAAAAATAAATGTAACTAAAAATTTCATCCAGTAATGAAGGTCTAAACAGTATTTGAGGCTTAGAATACATAGCAACATAAAGGTAATTAAAACAGCAGGCTTGCATTTTTTAAAGAAAAAAAAAAAGGCAAAGAAAATGGAATGGGTGATGTGGTACTAGAATTTTAATCCTGATATAATTCATTTCTGTTACATTGAGGATTCAATCATAATTAAGCCATATACACAGATTAAATTAACAGAAGCATTTCAAATAAATGTTGGTTTCAGTCATCAACTACCCATGAATTCCTGCCCAAGGATACTTAATCAGGATTAAATTTTCTATGAATAATTGAAAAACAAAATACTCACTGGATTTGTTATAATCCATGTTGGCACTGGGTTCTAAGTAGTTGCCATCTTCCATCCATTGTAATAAAGCCATACTACTTTGTGATGCCCTAGCATTCAGAAAGCCAGTGTAAATATATACTTTGTTGAAGTGCCTATTTATTGAGTGTGATTAAATCATGCTGACATTTTTTTCATTCACAATAACAACATAACCTATTGCCATTGTGACTGAAATAGTTCTTTTTGGATTTAGTTTAGTATTTGTCAAATTTTAGGCTTCCTTTCATATGTGTGTGTTTCTCCACAACATGGATTTTGTTTGCTAGTAAATGAATGTTTGTTTCTTCTTAACAGTGTGTATTTAATTATGTCTCTATGAAAATATGAAGACACTGGGGTTCTAGCTTTAAAATAGCCCTAACTTCTATTCATGTTTGCCTCAGTTGTGAGCATAGTTGAAACATAAGTCTATTACATTTTAGTTTAGAGGCAAAACTAGACATTTGCCTTTCACTAAGGCAAAATGGCAACATGACAAAGTTGCTCATTAAATCATCTCCTTTCTTATTGTTTGTAATTCAGATCAAGAATGGCAGGTTGAGGCTGGAAAAGATGAGATATTATGATTTCACACAATCTTCAGAATGATTAAAAGATTAATTATTACATTCCTCTGATAACCACACAAAAATATTATTGGTTAAAATTTCAGCCTTTATTTCCCTGCTTATCTCTGTACTTTTCATCTTCTCAAGAAAAAAGCATCCTGTTTTTGATAAGTCTCCAATAATGCAGTAGAAGAGTTCTATCTGTCCTCGTGTACAAGACACGGAATTGACACGTAAAACAGAATTTTCTGATAGACACAAGAACTACTTTACAGTTTATGATCCATCATGATAAAAGTTTTAATCTATGCAGAAATACCTGTATGTGACTTTCAGAAGAGGCACTCTATTTGTTTTCTTCTCCAGAAGTATTTTCTCAATTCCTGTAGTCCTTCTGACTTCAGTCGGTCAGTATTAAGGTAAACGGTATCTTAATTTCACCTTATAAATGTACCCTACAACAATTCATAAAATTAATTCATAGTTAATCTGAGTATAAATATGAAGCATAAGATGTCGTCTCTTAATCTTTTCCGGTTTGCCCCATAAATCAACAGGTAACTCTGTCCTCCCTAAGTTTGGCACTGAATCCAACAATTTGAAAATAAAATTTTAAATTTGCTGTTAATGTAACTGTAGCAATGGTAAGTGGTACAAAGGACATGTGTTTCCGCCCAGGACTATTAGTATCTTTCATAACCAACACTCAGCAATTTTTTTGTTACTAAATCATGAACGCATACTGTAACAGTAGGTCAGTATGACTGCAGTAATATTCAAGACGTCAGGTAATTTGGTACAGGATATCTTTGGGGAGAGTCTTCAAGTATGACTAATTTACAAAGCTTCATACTTAACCTGTACTCTAGCTTGAAGCTTACTGCCTCTGGATCATGCCTGAAGAGTGGTTTGAGTATGGGAAAGCCTATCTCCGCCTCCTAACTTACATCTTCTGTGAAACCAGCTGATAAGACCTTGCTTTTTCATTTTATCAATCTGGTTTCATAACCTCGTCTTGAAAGAGTAGCTTCCAGCCTTCTTTCGGTTGTATTCAATCAGTGCATCCTCACTGGAAAACTTCTTCTTCTAAAACGTGCTTTCTCTCACAAAAGAAAAAAGGAAGTTTTCTATTACAAACTGAGGCTCTTGCATAGGTCTGAGGAACTCGTAATGCACCCTACGTTGGCTATGCATGAGGTGACCACAGCAGATGAGCACTCCTTCCACAGGTGCACCCGTAGCCCCGCTGCGTGAGCGGTGCGGGTTTGTGCCCGCTGAAAGCTGCCGCCTCCCCAGGGAATTCTCGGGGGGAGCTACGGCAGCTCCCGGCCGCTGCGAGGGGCTGAGGCGTGTTCCCCCAGAGGCGGCGCTGCCACTGCTGGCCGTGGTGACCAGCACTGTTCGGTTGAGGTCAACTGATGACATCTCACGTGAGAGATTCTGTTTTAAATAAAGCTCCAGTTACAGCGTATACTCATTCTATGACCCGCACGTTTCGGTGCTCGGAAAAGATAAGTGTATATTGACTCAACTGCAAACTGAAATCCATTTCTGTGTGTGAGAGGGCATCTCCTTGCCAGCCGTCACCTTTTCTACTGGCACACGTGACAGTTCTTGTCAATTATGATTTGTTGGTCGGGGGCGAGGATGGCAGTTGAGGAGAAAAAAAGCTGGGATCACTCACTGGGTCTACGCGACCCCCCACGAGCTGTGAGGAGGGATCCTTTTGCATTGCTCCCCATCAGCGATGGGGAGGCTGGAGCAGTTCTAGGGCTGGTCACAAGTCCCCTAAGCTCTTCGCTCCTTTTCTATATAGAATGTGTTTATTGTACATTTATTTAAAGTGCTTCAGGTAGGAAAATGAATATTTACAATTAAATATATGTAAATGGAAGTGGAAAGGCTTGATTGGAAAAATATCAAGTTTCTAATACATATTACTATACTAAGACCTCCCACACAAGACAAACATTTATAGTCAGATCTAATGAATATTCCTTTCTGGTTCCTGTGCCAATGGAGAGCCATGGAAGTATCAAAATCTTTTTGTTTGCATCTTGCTCCTCTACAGAACTGGAAGAACATTTTATTTGATTTGGCTCTAGTTTAATCTGTGCGATGTTATACCTCTAGTTGATACAATAAATGTTTATTTGGCTGGCCAAAGCTGATGTTACCCTGTACCTTTTAACTCTTTTTTGTGTGACTATGCACTGTACAAAGAGCAGGTGATCCTTGCAAATGTCAGACATTAAAAGAAAGTATTAAGCTGTTTTTCAAAAGATTGTTCTTTTCTAAGCACACTGATGCAACTAGACTGTAATTTTTCCAGGAACAGCAAGTTCCGATTCCAGTTTTTGTTAAACCATTATTTTCTGCAAATTTTTTTCCCCGTCTTACGAATTCCATCTCACCCCCCCCCACGCTCTGGCTCTGCCCTCCCTTCTCCCCCTCTCTCACACGTGTGATTTTGAGTGTAATGGGTGTCATTTCTCTCGCTATCTCTCCATCTGTTCCCACGATCAACGCTCACAGTCCAGCCCCTACTTTGCATCTAGTATGCCTATTCTCTTTATCCTTGGTCTGGTTTGATTTCACGCTTTTCCTGTCTCTCCTTTGCCCTCTACCATGTCTTTCGTCTCCCGAGCCATCGGAGACCTGAGAGCGTGGGCTGACATGGCAGCTAACTGCTAGTAGCCAAAAAAAAAAGCGTCCCTGTTCCCCTGGCTGCACGCTGCTCTTGACACTGGCTGTCACCTGGCAGTTGAAGTGAGGTGGAGTTGAGGAGTTAAACTGGTAGAAAACTCAGCCTTTAGCAGCAGCAGAAGGAAGAAAAAACAAATTAGTTCTCGGTGGTTTGAGCTCACCGAACCAGGTCGTCAGGATTTGATGGGTACCGGTGGCACTGCCGGGGACAGGGTGGAAAAAGCATGTTGAAGAGGGGCAAGATCCCCTTTAGAAGGGCAGCTGCAAGGTCAGTCAAGTCCTTGGCAAACTATCAGCCATCTCTCCCTCCTGCACATCTTCTGCGGCATTTTGTGTGCTAAGGATTGGCCCGACCCTTCCCTTAACGGCTCTCTTCCAACAGTAGCATCAGGGTGGTTTTTTTCCAGCTAAAGGAAAACCATTCAACTGCTTTAAAGTATTTGAAAATGAAGAGGTGGTGCCTTTGCAGCCTTACAAAAGGGGCCGGGAGGCGTCACGAGCAGACCCCGGTTTGAGGAAGGAGTTTTGAGGGGGAGAAAAGACAAGCGCCGTGAAAACAGCCACGACTCCGGCGGGTGCCAGCTTTTTCAAGAGAGGGCAGCGCTGTGGGAGGACACGCGTGTGGCCACGCGGCTCTTCACAAGGTCTGCCTGTGGGCAGGGAGAGACTTGATCTGAGCAACTGCAACCCAAAGAGCGAAGGTTTTCCACGGCGGGTACTCTGGAAGGCTACTTGTATCTTGTCAGTCTGCTGAGATGTGTGACTTGGTGAGGCCGTGGTGGGACAGCGAGGATCCGTCTCGCCTGGTGGTCAAGCCCTGACGAGTTTGCCCAGGCTGGCGAGTGAGTTTGGCTTTTAATGCTGCAGCACCAACAACCACCCCCCCACCCCTGCAAAAAAAAAATCGATTCATGGAGACTGCAAATGAGCAATCTCAGGAATCTCTCTTTTTTTGATACAGCAGTTAGAGCTGAAAGACTGTACCTGTGCCTTGTTAGAGCAGATACTTTTTTTTGCCTGGTTTCTGACCCTTTGAGCCTTTTTTAAAACGATGGCATTGTTTTCAAATCAAATTTTACAAAACGAACATTGGAGTTGTTAAGAAGAGATCAAAATTTACATAAGACTTCTGTTTAACCTATTACCTATGAAAATTTACTTCAGGCTGAAACTTGTTTTCCAAAGTTTACAGCATACAAAACAAATGGTTTTTAAAATTTCCTTACTTATGAGTACCTTAAATTGTGTTTTCTAAAAGGGAAAAAAAAAAAAAAAAAAATAAACCTTGGAACCTTCCCAGTTTAATTTGCATTTTGGCTCTGATGTAACTCAAAATAGATTAGATTAAAAAAGGAAATTTGGCAAGTGATTACTCAATTACATGATTTTACTGCTTTGGTATTTTGAAAATAAAAATGAACAGATCTGTTTTACTTTGAAAAGTGCCTGGTGCACGTGTGCTGTAACCACTTTTCAGAAACCATATGGAAGGTTTCCTACGCTGCATATGGCAGTGCTACCCGGGGCTCAGATACCTGTTCCTGCGACAGACTACACAGGATCCAGCCGGGTCAGGGATTTGAACACATACATGCAGATCATACTGCATCGAAGCGATGCAGGGTGATGAGTTTGGTGTGTAAAACACGGGCGGTTCACGGTGAGGGAGCTGGGTTGCTCCTTTTTCATAGAAAAGCACTAAAATTGCTGGGAGGTAATGCAGGGCCAGGAGGTTAGGAGGAATTTGGGGAAGGGATACAATTTATATAGCGTCTATATTGTGCAAGATAACAAAGGTGAGCAGTATCACCACGTGCTTTTAAAATATTTCGTCATCTAGAGCTATGGATATTTGGTCTTCTCTGTGCCTTCCTCGTTACCCTTGAATCCTGTGAGTCACATCTCCAGCACTTCCCTGGTAGCTGCTCAGCTCTAGCCTTCATGCCAAGGGGAGGAAGCCTCTGCTGACTCCTCGAAGACGAAGCAAGTGGTGACACACTCCCTGGAGTAACTTAGCATCGATCCTCCACATGGTGAGGGATGGGGTAGTGCTATGCTTTAAACTGAGAACCATCAGGTCCATCTGTTATTTCCATCGCGCTGGTTTCATAAGCAAAGGGGTAGCAGGGGAGGGAGTATCTGTCCCTCCGTCACTGATGCATCCACTTGGAGTGCCTGGGGCTGTATTTGTGGCTTTCAGGTCTCCAATAAGTGCAGCAGTTTTGCAAATGTATGTTCGTGACCATGATCTGGAACAGGCTGCCCAGAGAGGTAGTGGAGTCTCCTTCTCTGGAGACATTCAAAACCCGCCTGGACGCATTCCTGTGCAACCTGCTCTAGGTGACCCTGCTCTGGCAGGGGGGCTGGACTGGATGATCTCCAGAGGTCCCTTCCAGCCCCGACCATTCTGTGATTCTGTGATCTGGTCATTCGCCTGTCCTTCTCTGTAGAGCCACTTTGGTTCTTGAAAGTTCCTCCACACACGTGTGCAACTGTCCCTTCAGTGCAAAGCGCCACGATCTGCGGCTGTTCCTCCAGCCCAAAGCCGGCTTGTGTGATGGTGAATTCGATCAAAAATAACAGCAACTTCAAACAACAGAAACCTTACTTAGTGCCATCCCTGCCCTGGCCAACTGTAGCTCTTCCAGTAGGTTTTAGTGGGGATTAAGACTCTCAGAACACTAATCTTGGTGTAGTAATGATGCTGCAGACCCAGAGTCCCGACGCATGAAGAGCAAAATATGCCAGGGAGTAGTTAGAAATTAATAAATGCCTTTTTGAAACAGTGGCATGGCACAGAGGTGATGGATGGCAGGATTTCACTTGACTATGAAGCTTGTGGACCTTCATCAAACTGGACCGGTCTGAAGAGGGGCCACTGCCTGGATGTCCCTCACACATCTCTTGTTGCAGAGGGGCAAGAGTACTGCTGTCACAGCAGGGACTGTCCCACTGGTTTAAGGGTTAATGTGGCACATGAGACTTGGTTGCCCTCTGTACATCTTGGTTTCATGCTGCTACCTCTCACAAGGTTTTGGCTACTACATGCCTGATAGTTGGCAGACCTGTTTCTGAGAAGTCTGTGAGATCAACCTTTGCTGTCCAAAATAAAGCTCTTCTCAAGATGGTCTTAATTTCTCTCGTGCATTCATTTTTCTCCTATTTAAATGCGAAGGGATGGCCTTCAGGAATCTCCACTGCCATGCCGTTGTCACTGATGTCATCGGCACACGAGGATCATTGCTGCTTCTCCTCAAGAAGAATTGAATACATTTGTTTTTTCCTTCCTTTGTGGGGACAAGGGACGAGCTCAGACCCTGGTCTCCATCCCTCCAAGGCAGCAAGTGGTGCTGGCACTCTGTTGATGGCCCGAGTCACCCCGTGACTGACAAACGGAGAAAGCACAAAGCCTTTATTGGACAACAGGAGAGGCGCTGACAGCTGCCATCAGCCCGATGTATTTCTGCAAGGGGGGAACTGCTGTGCGCTTACCAAAAGAGCTGACCACCTTTAAAGAAAAAAAAAAAAAAAGAAAAGAAAAGGAGAGTTTTCCACCACTGAGTTTGCGACATGTAGACTGTGAGTTTCGATTTCTTATCTCTGAGGTCTGTTACCGTAGACCAGAACGTGCAGCGGTGTGTATATACGGATGGCGCCGTTGCAAGTGACTTTGTCACATCGTGCGACAGCATGTTTCTTTGTTGGGGGGAGCAGCAAGTCTGGGGCTTCTCTTCTGGAGATGAAAATAGGATGATAGGACTGGAGTGGGGAGGAAAAATCACTTCCCGGGCAACCATATCCCGCTGGAATCCTTGCAATTCATGTATTATTCAAAGTCTAGATTTTGCGGCTAAGTCTTGAATTAACCTTGAAGTTATCTGGAAAGTCTCTTCTTCCCTATGGAGCGTGCGGTTATCCCAAGCAAGCGCCCTCACTACTGACACCCCTTACCCCCCAGTCGTGGCTGTTGCATGTGCATGAGGAAGGAAACGCCACGCAGCGTCTTCAGAGGCGGTTTTGGGAGTTGATTCGGGTCAACTCCGTGAAGTTGGACGGCGACAGCGAGCACTTTAACACCCCTCCTCGGCGTTTGGGGCGACAACCGCAGGTCTCTCCCTGGGAACCGCCGGCCCACGCTTCCTTTCCATGGGCTGGGGAAGGAGGAAGAGGAGGAGGGGGACACCTCGCCGAGACACCTCGGGGGCCGGGGCTGCTCCGGTTTTCTGTGTCCGGGCGCTGCCGCCGCCGGGGGGAGCCCTTGGGCCGCTCCGCACCGCCCCGGGGACCGGCTGCGGGCTGTCCCGGGCGGGGGGACGGGTTCCCCGGACAGCGAGGTGCCGGCACGGCCCGGACCCCTCTCCCCCCGTTCACCGCCTCAGAAGGAGCGACCCTCCGCGGTACGGGCAGGGCAGGCGGGGAGCGAGCGCGACCTCCCGGCCTCCCTACCCACCTGCCGGGGCGGGAGAAGGGGGGGACACGCACACACAGGAGGGACATTTCCCTTCGCATCGCTTAGCGAGCCGAAAAGGGAGAGGGTCGGAACAGGCCAAAGCCCCGGCGCGGCTCCTCCGGCAGCAGCAGTGGGCGGGGGACGAGCCCCCGAAGGAAGGAACGGCGGCGGCGGCACCGCGGCGGCTCCGCTCCCGCCGGGACGGGGCGGCGTGTGCGGGGCTGGGGCACGGCCCGGACGGGCGGGCACCCCCCACACACATCCCCCCCCGCGGGTGCCTTGTCCTCTGCCGTGGGGTTTGGGTGATTTATTGGGTTTTGGGGCTGTTTTGTTTGGGTTTTTTGGTTTTTTTTTCCCCAGCCTGCCATTGTTTTACTCCACCTGCCCCGCTATTTCACACGCTCGGGGAAACCCAGAGCGCGGCGGATTCCGCGTCCCGGCGAATGAGACTAGGGAGAGGAAGGGAGACGGAGGAGTTTAGGAAGAAATGTGTGAAATACAAAAAAAAAAAAAAACCCAAAAAAACCAAAAACCCACAAAACAAACCCAAAAACCCAACCCACGAGTCTTTAGAAAAATCCTGAATGTCTGAACGTGCGTGTGTGTGTATATGTGTTTTCCTTCCTGCCGAAGCAGGATGTCAAATACTGTCCTTTCCCCCTCTTTTTTAAAGCAGGCTAAAAGGAAAATTCTTCACAGAATCTTAAAGAACTTTTTTGACACAACAGCTGCAAAATCTATTTTCTAAACAAAGATTTATACATATTTATATGAGCTTAATCCAGATTTTTTTTTAATAAATCATTCTCAGAACTGCAGAGGTAAACTATATGTAAATACCTCAAGTAATAGGCTTGTAGTGCAAATCACATCATTTTATCTTCAATTTTGCATTCGTTTTTCTGGCTTAAAGGTGCATCAGAGATATGCATTTTAGCATATTCAGAACACGGGGCGTGAAATTAAATGTTTGACAGAGTGAGAAAAATATACAGACTTTGGAGATGCCTTAAAAATAGTAATTTATGCAGATCTAGAGGAGTGAAATCATTTGCAATGGAGTGACCCTCTCTCCAGGAATTTTTTGCTCAGTGTTCTTCTCTAATCTCCTGCTGTATCTTCATTTTTCATTGAACTAGCCAGTTTTCTGCGAAGCAGTCTTGTAGATAAGGGAAGTGCTAAAAGAAGAAGAAAGAAGAAGCTCAGTGGGTCCGTTTCCATTGCACTTTTACCCAAGGCAATGGGCAGAATTTAACGGATTCCTTCCAACATATGTTTTTGCCAGATAAGTAAACAGTGTGTGTCGGAAATGAAAAAGCATTTGCAATTTAATGACATTACAGCTCTCAGCTTAGGCTGGCGTGCTGCGAGGCGAAAAGCAGAAAGAGAGAGGAGAGTAGAAAGAGAAAAAGAACAAAGTTCATCTTCCCTTTTGTGCATTTTTATCAAGGAAAATATTACTTCTTTCCCCCTCTTGTTCTCTTTTCTTTTTCTCTTTGCTTTTTTGTCTCACTCATTTACATTTTTTTCTTTTCTCTCCTTTTCTCTCCTCTGTTCACTTTTACCTTTTTCTTCCACTGCCACCGACTCGTTTCCTTTCACCATCCCCCCCCCCGCTCCCATTGTGTCACCTTATTCATCTATTTGGCCCATTCAGTTTTTTACCTATAAGGAGCTGTTTATCCAACAATGTATCTTTTTTTTTCTTCTTTTTTTTTTTCTTTTCTTTTTTTTTTTTTTTTGACGCGTTGTACTCCCGGCGCTAGAGCTCACAGTCAACAGGATTGTTGGAGGGATTATAACGTTTCATTTCAAAGCGCGACAAATCTCTTCGCCTCCCCTCCGTCCCCGCTCGCCCCAGCCTCGCCGGTCCCTCGCCCAGGCGCGGCACTCCCGGGGGCCGCCATCGTCCCATCGTGTCTCCTGTGTGTCCCCCCCCACCCCACACGGGGCCACCCCGCTCCGCTCCGAGCAGGGGGACACCCCCCCCCCCGGGGCGGGGGCAGGGGGTGGCCGGGCCGGGCCACCCTCTTCTCCCGCCGTCGGATGCGACTTCATCTCGTCCTTATGTGTCGTCCCCCCCCCCATCATTTCCCCTGTCATTAGGTGTCGAGGAGAGCGCAGCAAAGTCAGGGGGCTCCCACCCGCGGGTCACCCTGGAGGTGGGGTGTAATTGAAAAACACCTCCAGGCAGTGGCGAGTCCCGTCGTACGGGCACATGTCTGAAAAGATGTTTAAAGGGAAAAAAAAAAAAAAAAAAAAAAAAAGTACTTGTCTGAAGACCCCGAGCATGGGTGGATGTTGTTGTTTGTTGGGTTTTTTGGTTGTGGGGTTTTTTTTGGTTCTTGGGGTTTTTTTTCTTTTTCTTTTTACCATGAAATTACATCTTTCACATCTCCCAGATCCGGTACTTGGTAAGTAAAAAGGGAAATCTGTTTGGACATAAGGAGGTAAAGTAGCTAGAGGTGGTAATTTAATCAACCGAGGATATATTTCAATGTTTTTTCTGGTCTTCTAGGCATTAGCACTTTAAATTCATTATGTCTGTTTGACAGATATATGCAGCCTTGAGGATCTAAAAATGAAATCCAAGAAGTATAGCCTGCTAGAGGACATATATTGAAGTTAAGAGATTAAAACGGTCTAACCATTGCAAACAGAATGGAACATCTCGCATTTCTCATTCCTTATAAGCATGACTATTTTGCAGATGTTAAATACGGTCTGCTCTAATTATGAACGAGGGGAGGGGGGGACCCGCTCAAGAGCCCAGGCTTTCTAACTTTTACATTGATGAAGTGGATATTAGAAAGCCAATATTAGCTCCTGCGCCGTCTCGGGCTGGGGAAGTTTTACATGGGGGATTTTCTCTACCAATAATTTAATAAGGAGGGTGCAGCAGCAGCAGCCTCTCCTACATGCTTTAAAGACTCAAGAATCGTGCACGAATTTCCTATAAGGCAAATAACAAAAGAGCCAAATGAGAAGAGCGGGTCTTTTTTTCCATCTAACTGGGACACTGAGGACTCTGTGTCATTACAGTAATTTAGCAATGTTAATGATCTGTAATATTAATACATCATACTTGAAAATGGGGAAGAGTTGTCATAATTAAACGCATTAGGGCCACAATTAAAAAGTCATCTGAGCAGTTGTAAAGATACCAGCGACGATAAGGGCTGTTCATTACACTGCGAACCTCTCTGCCCGTGGAAGTCCTTCTTCCCTGGCAGGGTGGCTGCCACCAGCCCTGGCCCCGCCGCAGACGTGGCGGCAGCAGCAACAGCAGCAGCGCATCAAGGCAGCGGCGGGCACACGCTGCGAAGCCTTATCAGCCCATCGCCCTTATCAGAACCCATCGCCCTTATCAGCCCATCGCCAGCTGCGCTGCCGCGCTTCCCACGGGGACGGGGACGGGGACGGGGGCGGGGGGGGGCTGTATCAGCGACCCCTTTGGCCGGTCTCCTCTAGTTTTTAAGGAGGGCGGGGGGGAACAAAAGGACAATCTGGCCCCGGACACGCGTGTCCGCACCGGCAGGTCGTCTTTTCCAATCGGGTCTCCGGCCGCACCGAAATGCACCTTTCGGTATTTTTCCCCACCGCGGAGCCGGTGCAAACGTGTGAGCGCCAACCCGGCCGCGGGCTGCCCCTCACCCGGCGGCTGAGAGCCCCTGCCGTCCCCTCCCCGCCCGACACGGACACGCAGGGCCCTGGTCAGAGCCGGCTGGACCCGCGGCACACGGGCAGCGGCCATCGGGGCGGCTCCTGGATGGGCTTTTTCCCCACCGGGCTCCCCGTCCCCGCGTGTGACTGGTGCTCAGCCCCTCCATCCCGGCACCCCCGGCATCTTCCCTGTGCCGCTGGACTGGGGGGGTGAATCCCTGAGCCATGGAACTGAGTCCCCAAGCAGTGAGGCTGAGTCTTCCACCTGTGGGGCTGAGTCCCCAAGCCACGGGGCTGAGTCTTCCTACGCTCTGCCATGCCCAACCAACTTCCCAAGAAGCCATCGTGCCCCCGGCAGCATTTCTGTGAAACCACGTGGACACCTGGGTTTGAAGCGCAAGCAGGCGCAGTCTGGTAGTGCAAGATGCAGGGCCTTGGTCCTCAAGTTACCTGATGCTGCCAACCACCCCGTGGGGGCTACAGCCCCACACATTTCCTGGTGTAACCCATGAAAAGCTCATCCCTAGCCTAGTTCTGTCAAAATGATCCAGCTGTAAAACAACCCATCACAAAAAAAAATGTTCAAGCTCAACCAGATGACTGCTGAGTGTTTCTTCTTCCATCCCTGGCAGATCTTTCAGCCCATGGACACGCACGGTGATTTTCAGGCTGGATTCCTAATGGAGAAAAGGTTGCGCTACCAGGCAGTGTGTTTGTGTAGGGCTCTCTGGTGGTCCCCTTCTGAAAACTGCTTATCTCTTTGGCCAAATTCAGGCAAATCTGGCTGAGGGAAGATGGTCTGCAGCTTTTTATTATGGAAATGGGTGGCTGGGTATAGGAAGAAAAACCCAGTCTGGTGATTCCAGAGGGAAAGACTCCAACACAAGCTCAAGCCTATGATTCAGACATAGAGATGGTGAGCATCCCAACCATCCCAAGGAAAAGTTTCAGACATATCTTAAACATAATTCCAAAAAATGAGGCCTGTTTCCAGCCATAACCCACAACTCCATGCAAATATAGGCTTGCTTAGCCTGGAGCTGCTTGGGGAGCTACGACACATGGACATGGTCACCTACATGGGGTCCCGAGAGGAGCACTGAGCATTTCAATGGCTTATATTTTTCCCACTCCTGTTGATGTCGATGACTGTGATTGCTAAAAATAATAGCAGTGCAAATAACGTAGCAAGAAGTAATAAGAAGTAATGATAAATAAATGGATAAGAGTAAAATATATGGAGTAAAAGTAACACAATTTGCTCAGTCTGCAGAGATGAGATTTAGGTAATGTCAATGCTTTTGTATTATGTTTTATATTGCTGTTGTATTCAAACATACCCTAGAAATATCCATGAGATTAATATCCTAGCAGGATATTGCTATTTACACTGATATTTTAATGAAAATAATTTAGATACTATTCACATATATAAGTTCAACTTTCATATATGGTGCATGTGTGTTACCTCGGAGGTCCCTGCCTTCCATGGGAATGTTGCTCCTTTGAATAACAGCATGACGACGAGAGCTCACTACTCCCTTTTGCTGTGGAGAGGGCCTTCATTTGGATTTCTTAAAATCTACGGGTAGAAAATGGATATATCCTGCAGAACCACCAAGGTGGAAGTTGTGATAAACCAGGGGGACCAAGTAAAATGACAGTGTCAAAGTGATGGAGTATTTGCTTATGTGGTGTGGATTTCTTAAAGGGCTGAAGGGAGCCTCCCCTTCCCCTCCAGCATCCATCAACGCTGTACATATTCCCAGACTATGGGGTAGGATCACAGCTGTGTGACTACATGGCCTCCCATTCAGATCAGGTCCATCAGAAGAATCTCACGCACCCACAGCTTTCTGTCTCACTGCTTTCTTGAGTTTGCCTGAAGCCCACGCTTCATCCCAGCATTTATATCCAAACAGATGGATTCAAAAATAACCTTGGACTTGAGCTGGTACTTAGGTACATGATCAGAATTCCTTGAAACCACTCAAAATAATCTTGACTTAAGTTGGGAAGCAGCTGTTACCTGTTACCCTTGGAAATGGGAATGGATTTGTCATGGTCTGTGGCAAACATTGCCCCTCAGAACCTCATTTGTGGTCCGCTTGTCCAAACCTTCTAGAAGTATGTTTCATACTGTATCTTCATACAGAAGATGAATGTTTGCCCCACAGAGTTTATGTGGTGTCCTGGAGAAGACTTGCCCCCAGTGTGGAATCCTGGAAGATATCTATGGTGGACCTTCCCTGGAATTCATCCCTAAAAACACTGATCTGAACACAGGCCCCCTATAAATGGTCTTTATGAGCTTCCCCACTGCCTGCTGCAGGGCTGGGATTCGTAGCCCAAGTTCTAGGGTGGTGTCTTGGGGCCCATAGTCCTGGACTAGTTTGGGTGCTGGAAATGTCTTACAGCCACATGTTCTGGGAGGTTCCACAGATGGCTAGTGACAGTGCCTTGAAGAAGACCCGTGAAAGAACAGCCATTACCTCAACAACTGCAAGATGCAAGGTGTGCATTTTATTTGGAAACATTACATTTTGGTATTCTTAAAGGAATTTATTTCTCTAAAAATATCCAGGCTGTAGAAAAACATTTTTTAATGGAATGAAAGGTATATAAATATAAACATATATATAAACTAAATTGTGTGCATGTGTGAGTGTATGTTTGTTTTAAGTCTTGACAAACGAAAACTGTGCTCTTCAGCCAGCTCTGCTGTGCCTGCGGCCTGAGATGCATTCCTGGGACCGGAGCGTGAACAAGCCCAGTGTGTGATGCAAGATGGCAGATAATCCAACACGCAAGCAGGATGAGGAAAGGGTAGAATCATCTCTCGTATCAGAAGAAGTAGCCATCCAGCCCACCAGCTGCCTCAATTTTGTTGGTGCAATTGGAGAGGTCAACTTTAAAGAGAGATTAGGAGGAGTACACTATACAACTAACCCCATAGGAAGCTCCTTACGCACAAAACTGGGCAAAGCTGGAGGTGCTTGAGAGGGAAGATGAATCAATGGACCATGAAGATGGTATTAAAGGCACAAGAAAGGCAGAAACACATATAGCAACACTGTAGTTAAGAAATAAGTCGGGGTAAGACAGGCAGTTGTTGATGCCAGCACAACTGGTTGTGTTGAAACTGTTGAAAGCTGTGTGGAGGAAAGGGGCGCAGAGGAGGAAAGCGTGACAGGAGGTGGTCCCCTGGGTGAAGGAGAACCATGCACTCTTCTAAAAGGGTAGAGGGAAGACGGACAAACGATATTTGTCAAAGGAATTTACATTAATCTAAATTATGTAAGACTTGACTGGGATTTAGTTTGAAGGACAGTAAGGGAAGGTCAAGGCTCAGAGATGTTGGTAGGAGAGGAGGAGGGAGGAGAGTGGAAGAAAATAGTTGAAGCCTGAGAAACTACAGTCTCACTCTGAGCTATGCTGAATTAATGCTGGTATGTTAAAAACCATGAAGATAAGACATTTGGAAAACAACTACAAAGGCAGAACCTGAGCGAAGAGGGATATTCTGTGCTGCCACAGTGAGGGTGATGGATGAAGCCATCTTCTTCTCTGGAGTCAACAGGGAAGGGAGAGGTAAGGGAAAGGCAAGTCTTAGGGACTTGGCTAAAAGACAGCATGAGTCGTCACATTCCAGAGCTGGAAGAAATAGATTTGGAAAAGATGGTCTCAAAAGAAAAAAAAAAAAGCCTGAAAGAAATGATTGCTGAGGAGTGTGGCTGCAGGTGTCAGAGGCAGCTGAGAGTTTGAAGAGGATGAGAACAAGCCATGGGCCAGAACTTGAAAGAGCTGGATGGAAAACCTTGAGAGAGTGAGCACAGGTGGCATTACCAAGGGAGGAGGCTAGTTGGAATATCTTCTGCCATCAACAGGAGGTGTTTAGCGAGGTGGGATATTGGTTCGTCTTGCAGCTGCAACTAACATTAGTTTGCTACTAGACGTTCAGCTCTGTCGGAGCTTTGTGGTGTGCTCCCAGGTGACAGGCGTATTTGTCAGAAGCATTATAATACCTGGCTAAGGCGGACTTGCTCTGAGGTTATCATTATTTCTCCACAGCTGATCATAAATAAATATTTTAGTAGGTGACTTAACTCCCCTCCTTTCAATTTATGGAAAGGTAGCACAAGAGAGAATTAATGTTTTGAGTGTGGCTTTTGGAGACTGACAAAAACTTCATCATTCATATGGAAGCAGTACCTACAAAACCCTTGCCTCATAAAGAGTACCCTTTCCCTAAAACCTCACAATTTTATACCTGAATCCTTCAAAACTGAGAGATCTTTTTCTTCATTACAAGCTAAAGGTAAAATATTCTGCTCGTTTAGGGGGAACTTGCCTTGGGTACATCTTATTTGATGTAATAAAAATTGCTATTGAGGATTCCAGAGCAAATAAATCAGAAAAAAAAAAAATCACCTGTAAATATGTCTTCAGCAATTGTTGATTAGTAATCTTTAAATAATGTGTCCTAGTTGGTCATCCAGGAGCTAAGTTTGTCATTAGCTCATGTCAGAAAAAGAACATTCTCAAGAATACTTATGAGATGTAAATGAAAGACTAAATTTTCATGTAATCCGCTATCCTCTTCAACTTTTCACTTTATTAAGCAGAAAGGAACTTTTACATGAATTTAAAAAAAATGTTCCTATAAGTGATCCAGGTGCAACTTCAAGAGGGAGCATGTTTTCATCAGGATTTATGACTCTCTGAAGAGTTTGGAGCCCAGAAACTAATTAATTTATTGCAAAACATCAACAACAAAAAAAAAAAAGTTGGGTAAAAGCCTGGTCCTAGTGAAAGCCGTGGCAGAGATGTCGTTCTCCTTAGTGTGGTCTGGGTTTTCCCCGGTGTCTTTTATCTGTGACCAATATAAGCTGTTGCTTTCTGATTACTTTTACATTTGGGACTTTTTCTATCAGAATTGCCGAGATTATGTTCAAAATATCCATATTAATATTGCTGATTTAAAACTAAGTAATCCGGACGTGACAATATGGTTTGGTTTGTGCAGATATGTATGAACGGACGTTGTTTATACAAAATGTTTTGGTAAATATTGGCCAGCAATACTGGTTCCTGGACTATTTGAATGCTGCCCTGCTAATTGTTAAATTTAGCTGATGAGATGCAAGAGCAAGTATTATTTACCCTGTATGCAGAATATTCAGGCCATAAAAACAAATTTCAAACATACCTTTATTCTTCAGTAATTACAGTAACAAGGTCAAGAAAGGCTGGTCAAGAAACGACCACAGCCCAACCACCATCCGGACTTGGGCAATTACAGCAGGTTTTAATGAAATGTCATTGCCGAGTGACACCCGAGAACATGCATTCCAGAAACTGGCTCAGCAGTACACAAAAATCAGGGGCCAAAGCTGGCAATGGAGTCCCACGGGGGTGACCATGAAGATGCACAAACCACGCTGGATGCCCACGCTGGGATTTGCAAAGGAGGCTTCCAAGAAAAAGATGTGTCTGATGTCCATCTCCTGTAGTTGTCCCTGAGCTGTAACTAGGCATCTTTTTGAAGCTGAGCATCAAATCACTTGCCTCACCCAGATCTGAGGTTTCCACCGGAGCTCTGCATGCTGAACAACGTCTGCCCTTAAACCTATAAGTATCTAATACCAGATATTTAAGTAAAGCACCCACGGAGCAGAATCCCAGGGCACCCCTCCAACCTCTCTAAGCTTTTCCATCTCCTGTCTCTAGGGATCTCACCCTCCAGCCCACAAAGTGCCCCGGCGAGAGCAGACCCCTCACCTCCACCACCCCATGGCCAGGTAGGTCCGACCAGGAGCAGGAGGTGGAAATCCTTCCTAGGAGAGGCACGGCCGGGAGCTGGAGACCCATCTCCTGGGCGAGAGGCACTCTGCCAGGCAGGAGCAAAGCCGAGGGAGCACACGGGCTACGAGGTAAGCTTCGGGGTCGCCCGATTTGGGGTCCCATGTGCCTGGGGGCAAGCGAGAGGCTGTCGGTGCGGGGATCGGGTCTGGGGGGAGCCGCAGCAGGTCCAAGGAACCGCGGTCAGGCTGCCGTAGCGGGGTTTTCCTGACCCGTCCCTCCCGGTTTTAGGTTGTCACTTTGACTTTAGCTATTAAAATCGTCAACAGGTCCCGAGGGGGAGCGAGCCCACAGGTGTGTGTCCTCCCTTCCAGGGTTGGGGGGTTTTGTTTTGGGGTTTGGTTCGGTTCTTTTTTTCTGAGAAAATAAATTAAACCCATCCCGGTTACAGCCCCCGAAGGAGAAAGGGTCCGTCTGTTCCAGCTCAGGGCAGCGCGGCACCCCTGGTGGGAAGTGGGGGGGGGGGGTCAGCACCCCGGCACGACACGGCGCCGGGAAGGAGGGACCCCCCGGTCTTCCCAGCGGTGCCCACAGCGGGTGGTGGAGCGAGGCGAAGCACCACGGATCTCTATCCTCAGCTTTCCCCCGATGCCTCCCGTATTCCCGGGTCCGCACCGTCTGTCCCCGGGGTGCCCTTCGCGGGGCCGGGGCTGGCACGGAGGCACCGGGGAGACAGGGGGCGGGGGGGGGAGGACATGGGGGAGACAGGGGGACGCGCCGGGGCGCTGGCATAGCATCGGGCCAGGGAGGAGCCGGGGAAGGCTCGGGCAGGGGGTGGGGGGGAGGCTGACAGCCCCGGCCAGGTGAGGGACCGGCCCGCAGCCCCCCCGCCGGGCTGCCGGGGGAAGGGCAGAGGGGGATGCCCCCGGCCTTGCCGTGCCGCGGGGCTATTTCACCTGCTCCCGAGCGAACGGTGCCAGGAACGGCGGCGAGGAGGGGCGGGCCGGTCCCCCAGCCCCGGCGGGGAGGGCAGCCAGCAGCCGCGGGTGGGCCCGCCTCCCCGGCTCCGGGACGCCCACCCGGGGCACGGGTGGGATGCGGAGGGGTACGTAGCCCAGCCCAACCCTGCTGCTCGCCCCAACCTTTGGATCGCGTGGGATTTCCTCGGCAGGTGTGGATGGGTCGGTGGGGTGATGGGGATGGGGACTTCACCTAACGTGAGCCAGCTGCCGGGTCTCTGCGCCTCGTCATCCTGAAATGTTTGAACATAAGAAGAAACAGGATCGGTGCTACCGATTAACTCCCGAAGTATGTTGAAAATGCGGTGTCACTTGTCTTAAGAAGGGCTTGGTTTTGTCTGCGGTGCTAATTGATTTCTGTTCAGGCTGATCCCTCTTAAAACATGAACAGATTTAATGGTTCTTACTCCCGAGCTCTATGCTGTGGAGATAATTTGGGTTATTAAGACGCATTAATAAACAGTTAATAGACACCCTTTTTTTTTTTTTTCCCCGGAGAGGTAAGCTCTTCTGCAGTCCGAAATAAATGAGCAGCCTCTACCGAAGCTCTCCCGCACTCGGGATCAGCATTTACTGCCCACGCGTGTCAAAAATACACTGCAACTAGGAAAGTGGAGGTGGCTTCTCCCGTAGAGCCCAGGGAAGTCCCTTCTCCAGCGTCTCACGGGAGTAAGACGGAC